>JAQJVK010000021.1:1043064-2342218 GCA_035578135.1 Flexamia atlantica
GACTCTGAGGATTTCCTTCAAAGTCTGGAAATAAGTAATCCATGTCTCAAACAAGTGTTCTATGCAGGTTACCTGGTCAGAGAAGAATTTTAACACTGGTCTTATGAGTTCACATAATAGGAACAAATAAACAAGTAAAAATGTAAACTAATAAAGTAATTATAATAACTGTTTGCAAACTAGAGGCTCCTAGGAAAAAATCAGCTTGTGGGATAAAGATTGCATGGGGTTGCTTTATATATAGTAATTGAGTGAACTGGTAAATATAAAATAATTCCGGGCAAGGCTCGGTTCACTACGTACTTACACTCTGTATTTCGCAAAAACTGTAATGAAAACAATAAAACAATTTTAATTATTACAATGGAGAAACAATACTTTTCAAGATGTTCGTTCTCAGCTTGTTGATGATGTTCTAAAAAGTAAAACTCGACAAAGGTTTACAACCCGTTTCGGCCCAGGTGTGGCGGACGGCAAGACATATCGCTGCGGACTTTCAGCGCCAACTTGGGAATATTGAACGTATTTACGAGCGCTTGCCTTCAAGACGACACTGAAATGTTAAAACTTTTGATTCATTTTCAGCATATTTTCAAGAAAAAGGATTGGCAATCTTTCTTGATTGTATTTATGACTCAGCGATACGGTTAATTTTGAATTATTTTAAGGACAAATTTCGTTATTTGATTTTGTATTTTTTGAGTCGTATGATTATTTTACCTAAAGAACATCAAAACTTGATGATCCTTTTTTAATATAAGGCGTTTGTATGAGTATTAATTTTCAATTAAGGTAGTAATTTTAAGAGCCAACTTAACCATAATCAAACTTCTTGATTGTGACACAGCGTTTTACTTCATATCATATGTATTTCTTCAGCAACAATTTTAGATGAGTTGAGCCCTGCATCGTCCTACGGCTTAGTGGTTCATATACAAAATATAGCTAGGGCTTAGAAGTTATTGTAAAATCATTCCAAAGTACATTGGCTATATCTGGAAACTAATTAAATAAATTACGGTATCCCTATCTGTACACAGTGGGTCTTACTGGCGGCGGAAGAAGGGAGGGACATAAAACAAATAAGTTGATAATGGAACAAATTACTCTGGGAGATTAATATATGAGATGTCACACATATAATAATCAAAGTTGTTTAAAAAAATGGTTTGCAGTTTAAACATTATTAATTGGCATGAGATGATTAGTTTAGAAAGTCTTGTGGTGTTTTCCATAAACATCTTGTGGTGTTTTTCTTATACAAACACAATAAAATGATTTTTATCATCTAAATAAAAACATTAAACTTTAAATAGCAAAAATTATTCATAAATAATTTCTAAACTTTATAAAAATATGATTTATATAATAATTATAAAAATATGCATCAGCTTATTTAAACTTATAACTAAAGATTTTTTTCACTTAACGTTTACTTAAATTTATACTTAATGAGGATCAATAGTGTTAAAACTAACATGAAACGTTTATATTAATGATTAAATAAACTGGAACTTGTTAGGAAGCCTAATACGGTGTAGCACAATAAGCGGGTTTCAAGCCATATGAGCACGTCAAGCAAACGCTTCCATATTAGCTAAAAGACAAAATGGTGAACAATGGCAGCACATGAAGTTGACTTTACTCCTTCCAACCCAAACTAAGCGAGTATTATGTGGGTTTGGCGCTACGGTATTTCGATCTGCATTTAAAGGCTTTTGCATCTCAAAAGATAGTTTGTGATTTTACGTTTACAGGCGTGTATTCGTCGGTAGGACTATTTTTGGCTTGTGGAAATAATTACTCATCACAGAAAACAAATAACTTATTTCAAACGCCAAAGTACATTAATACAAATTAAATAATTTGGAGAATTTTGAGTGAGTCTCCCCTATAAGGGAGAAGCTGGTACTGTAGGTCTCATGGTATTACTTATGCCTGAGATATTCGTTTTAAGGTTCATATAAGCCCCTGACACCATTTTTTTTAAATATTGGTGATTACATGATAGCGTCTGATTGATTGCCAAAAACCAATTTTACACTAAAATCTATTTTCATAAAAAATCTAGTTGTTTAAAATTTAAATAAATTTAGTACCTTATTTATTTGCGAACATTCTTTTGCAGCCAATCTGTTGATTACAGTAGATCAGCTGGTAAAACAGCTCTTTCCTATTCCTTTTTAAATTATATATAAAATAAAATTCATATCATAGCCCGATATCATGTAACAAACAGTACTCAATGTGATTTAAAAGGCATTTTACAAAGAATATGTAACTTATTTTGTTTACCAGGAGAAAAAAAAATTCTGTAAAAATAAGATTTTGTATGTTGGTATTTAAATTGTGCAAATAGTAATTTCCCGCCAAAAACCTCTGAAGCTCTCGCATTTCCATTCAAATACTCACAGTCTACCTATTATTCCTCGCAAAATTTTCTTGGAAATATAAAGCCCGTTGCGTAAAAAAGTTCGTTATAGGCAATTGTTGTCTTGATAAGGATTGTGCGTAGCAAACGAGTTTTTTTAGGATTTTTATCCTTCCTCAGCTACTTCATCTGGCTTGTTATTACTTACAATTTAAGTTCCTTTCTATCTTAGTTGACGATATCATAATGTGTACATTTAACAATGGACACACAGTACAGTGTTACTCGCATTTTCACGCATTTTAAAGAAATTACTTGATATATTTCTAAGAGAAAAATTGTCTGTTTTAAAAATGCTTGCAATTTTACTGAAAAAAAGCTTTTTTCGAAGTTTAAACCTAGGCGAATGAGCATAATGTTCTGGAGTATTTCAGAACTATACCTCTTACAATAGAATGAGATAATCTTGTGTTTTTATTTAGATGTATATATTATATTTCAAAAAAACACCAAAACATTTGATTTTAAGTAAGTTGATTTAATTTTTCTATTTACTATAATGAAATCAACACTTTTGTCATATCTCTTTACGTTTTTCAATGTACAACTAAAAATCAAAAATTAAAAAACCAGTAATAAATTACCCCTAAGCGTTTTAAACCCCACTTACTTGTGTATTGTTATTTACACCTGTGTGCTCTTGAGTTTTATTTTTTCATCTAAAATTTTTTTGTAAGCGTATATTACGGAACGGAGTGAGCAACACGTACCCTTGCCACATTGAGGGCGACGTTGAATCTGAATTACTGATCCGCCACACAGATTGAATCCTGTTCTCATGAAGTAAGGCACAAAGAGATTCCGAACCTGACTGTATAGGGTTATAGTGACTCATAAAAAACATTGAATTTCGCGCAATTAAAATTACAAACTTCATTTTTAAAGTGGTAATTCTTCAGGTTAACTGATCCCAACTCCAATTATTGTTATAAATCGTTATTAGTTGTCTTTAAACAAGAAAGAGAATCTAACCATATTAAAATGTTCTTCCTCACATTAGTTTTTTGTTTCTGACGGCATGGCGAAACTTTCCTACTAGTTTCATTTTCACTTTCTGATAGTTAGTTATTCTATATTAAAATTAACATTTATTGTTAAGGCTTGAAATTATTATAGGTAAAAACATTTAGCTTAATTTAAAAAAGGTGACTTTACTTTGAAATGCTAAGTGGGCACTGTATTTGATTTTAACTAGACTTTGCTGCTTAGGATGTATTGAGAATATTCAGTGTACCTCCCACACGAGAAAAAAGGCTATACAGATACTTTAACCGTTATTCTATGAGGGAAAAATGATATATTTTATTTTAATAATTTATTACGCTAACCAATACTGGTTAACAAAGTATTTCAATCTGTTAGATGTTCTTTATTGGAAACTGTCGAGGACTTCCTCACTGTTACTTAAACGAGGAGTCACTTGTAAACAACAACATATAAACAATATATATCAAATATATAGTTTTATATGCAACCATAGAACAACAAAAATATGATAATTTAGCCCAGGAATTCAATCCTTAAAGCTAATAAATGTAAAAATCTATAAATTTGCATATGCAACGGCAATTCCAACAAAACCGAAGATCCGGTCGAGTTGCGGCAAAACGTGACCAACACACGGTTTTGTTTTAACTCTCAAGCTCATTTCCGCTTCTATAATTTTCATTTCATCTCTCATTTCAACCTTATCCTCGTTGTTCCCAAATGGTCTCTGCTTTAAAATACTATCCTGCTATATACTGGTGGAATAGGTAGGTAACAAATTCAATAAATTAAGATAGAGTGCTTTAAGATAGTTATGATAACAAACGTAACATCAATCTTAGATAGACGTTTTTGAACATTTATTTTCAACTTGAGATTTAGGAGTATCACACTGTAAACTATGAAATTTTATTTTTAGCGATGCCGTATATTGTTAAAAAAAGAAGATAAAAATCTGTCTTTAGACTAGTTTTTCTCATACTCATTCAAGCTCATACAGCACTTTTTGGCTGATAGTTTTGATTTGAAGACAAACTTTAAAAAGTAGATTTGTCTTAGCTACGTCCACAGTAACGTAACTGAGGACCAATAAAATATTTATTAAACATTCTTTCAACAATATTACCAGAAGTAAAAAAATCACTATATGCTGTTTAAAAAAAATGAGAATATTACCTTTTCATGAATTTTAAAGAGCATTTTATTTTGTCTGTAACTAGTGGTCCATGAATGCGCCCGCATTAACAATAAAGTATTGTATAACACGAAATCTGTGCATGAGCCTTAATGATTATAAAGGATGTAGGTGTACGTAATCTCCTACTACAAGTCTGAAATAGGTTGACACCACAGCAGGTATGTCTAATTAAAAATTCAAACAATCGAGACAAAAATATTTATGAACAATCAGCGCCTTACGGGAAATTATTTTAATGTTCATTCGTTAAATTTTCAATTCCGTTGAAATAGTAAATCGAATATTATAGTCCAGGGATTTTAGGGAAATCGACCCAACTATCCTCACCAAGCTATGGTAGATTTATAAAATCCCTGGATTATTTAGCTAAACATAATAATCCACTCACAATACCAAATCTTTCGTTAAGTTGAGCCACGATTTACAAATTATTATCCAATAGTAGGATTTATTTGCCGCAGGAAATTAATAAAGTTTGAGGTAAACTCACACTGCCGCATGGATTACATACATTAACCTGATATACATACACAATTACCATTAATAAGAAAATTATACATTGAATTTCGTTAAACAGAAATAACCGTTAAAATAATAACGCTAATGACCGTTCTTCTGTCTAAAATTGTTCCAAGAATCACGCTGCAATTTCTTAATAACGAAGTCAATTAAAAGGTTAGACTTACGAAGAAGTTCGGATTAATATAGTTCCATTTGCGTTTAACCACTATATTACGGAAAATGATTTTATTCAGTTTCTTAAAGATTATAAAAATATTTATTTATTAAGCTTGAGGAAAGTTTTTTGCATTATGATTTAATGCACTCATTTAACTAAAATACAATAAAAACTAAATTAGTTCTATGTAAAAAATTAAATGTTTTAATACATACCAGAAATTTAACGCGGGTGATTTACATAACCTACAAATTTTCAATGTGAGATCAAAAAATAAAACATTAACTTCATAAACAAACATTTAGTTCATTATCTACGTTTAATAAGATAAAAAATGCCTACATAGTTTTTACATAATTTAAGTCAAACTAAAAACATACTTAGCATAAGGTACGTTACGTTAAGGGACATACTTAGCATAAGTCATAAAACGTTAGTTAGGATAACGTATAGTTATTTTCAATATAAAATGTTTTTTTGTTCAAGTAGTTTTATATTCCTCAATAAAATAAATGCGGTACGTGATGAAAGTGACGCAATGCGTAGTGTTGTTTGTTTCACTCCAATTATAGGAATGATTTGAGTAGTTTCATTTAGGTAAAACAGATTCACAACAGATTTGTATAAATGTCTGTCTGTACGTTTCTGACTGTACCTTCGTAGGACATTTATTAATTTGTTTATTTTATTATGTCTATGAGGTGTAAAGTTTACAAAATTATTAAATAAAATCCAACCTTAGGACAAGCGTTTCCCTAGGGAGTCAATTCCTTTTACTCCCGTAATATACAAAACAGTTTTCCGCTGCCTGTACGATTAATTATCACAATGGATTAATAATATTGCTGCAACATTATCGAATGTCTACGTTCGTAAATAAATGAAGCTAATTGCCTAGTTATTATCTTAATATTTGAATAATATATACCATTCCTGTTTATGAATTTTTACTTTCTCCCCCCTATACATAGTATATGGAGAAAGTATTGTTTTCGTCAAAATTTTCGAATTTGAGTTGTCAGTGGATATATTCGTTTTAGTGCTCCCTGAATCCAAAAAAGCGGTTTTTGGCGTGGTATCTGTCTGTCTGGGTGTGTGTGTGTGTGTGTGTGTGTGTGTGTGTGTGTGTGTGTGTGTGTGTGTGTGTGTGGATGTAAACAAAGCTAGAGACGACACCAGTGGTCCGATTTTCATGAAATTTGGCATATAGGTATAAAGCTGTGGTATCCCCAGGCGTATTTTAATTTTTTTAGAATTTTTGATTTTTAAGGGTATTTACCCCATAAAAACCCATAAAAATGACAAAAATCCAAAATTCTCAAAAACGGCTCTAACGATTTTGATAAAAATTTCATGGTTTTTAGTGCTTAGGATGACAAACAAAATGACACCACCCGCATGTCTGTAAAAATTCAGGTTCAGAAGTTATGGGGTTTCAGTGTTCAAAAATTCATATTTTTCAAGTTTCACAAAATCTGTGACCTCTAAAGAAAATATACTCGCAACCATTAAATTTGACATGAAAAACTAAATAATCTAGTATTTTGAATCATTAGTTTTTGTCAACTGGTTGCGGAGATAATTGATGTTTTAGTTCGGCGGTAAACGCAGTACGTTGTCCACTGTTATTCTTATGGCAAATGTTTAAAAACCGATATCTCCGTTATTTATTAACTATTTTGATAAAATTTGGTATATATTTGTGTGATAATTAATTGTTAATTTGTTTTATTTCACTAAATATGTTTTCTGGTTTTAAATGACTTGAAGGGAGAAAGTATGTGTCAGTTTCCTGATACCGTTTATTATAATCCTTTATAAATATTTCATTGAAAACTGCTTGCATATAAGAGCATCAAGGCTTATAGAGCTTTACAATCGCTATAACAATATAATATATTTTTAAAGCAAAAAAAACCAGAGTTCAAAATACAAAAAAATGTTTACAATTATTTATTTATGTTTCATTAATGACGGATTCTCACCAGTAACAAGACAATAGTATTTCGGGAAAGTTAAATACGAACTGGCAACATTTAACGTTGGGCTTACTAAACTTGTTGGACATTATTTACAAGCGGGATTACATCGGGGATTTCCAGCTGCAGGTTGTAAATGAGTCCATTCGGCAATAACTGGAACCCATTAACGTGCGTTAAACCTCAACGGCAAGCGTTCGTCGTCTATTTAAATGAATTCTTTAAATTGCCAAACGTGGAATTACTGGTTCACTGCAAGAGCTGTGATTGAAAACCCCGATATATTTTTTGCATCTGGATGAAATGTGTATTAGAAATATATTTTAAATTCTTCTGCGTAAGCAGACTACGCAGAACTACTTGTAGAATCATTTTGATGAATGGGAAACAAGTTTATACCTAATCTTTTAAGGTATACAGATGGTGTGATATGTTTAAAAAGTCTTTACAAAAGTGATTTCATAATTTGTGTTGAAAAAAAAAACAATCCTTTGTGAGAAATCTAGTGTTTATTCCTTTAATATGTGAAACTGATTGTGCGGATGTATAAAGTTCTTAGGACCCGTTTTGGACTGTTGGCATTTGTCAAAACTTGGCGTTTTATAACACATTCTCTAGATTCTGTGCTATTTAACCTCTTTTGGCAATACCTTTCGGCCACTGTAGTATTTATATACAATCACTAACAATTAATCTTAAACTATAAAAATTGTATTGCTGGTCAAATAAATGTAATGTGTCAGAGGATGGTTACATCCAGTTTCAAAGAGATTTCTTTGATATATTAGGTATTTACTTACTTTATATATGAGTGATGCATCTATAATTACTTAATACGATAGGGCTATTTTTGTAAAACATCTCCTGCTACAGTTCTAAATCAATTCAACCAATGAAACATGAACCATTTTAAATATATTTCAAATACACATTTAATCCAGATACAACAAATATACTGGAATTTCCAATCAAAACTCCTGTAGTGAGGCAGAAATTTGAGGTTTGTCAATTTAAAAATGAAACCAATGTCGTGTAAATGAGATTAGCATAAAGTTTGCCTAAATACACTTTTCAACGTCAGACAACTTGCTGTTACAGTTTATTGGTATATTTTTATAGGATTTTATATAATAATTTATTAGAAAACCATATTAGAAATTATCAAAAAATTAAACGCCGCAGAGCAGCGCGTGACCTTTTGCTAACACAAGAATTATTATTTTCTTCAAGCCAATTATACTAACAAAATGTCTTTAATAAATACCGTTTTTCTTCCTCTTTTGCCGCTTCGGTCAGCGTAAAATATGTCTGAAGGATGGCTTAGAATTATCGTGCGATTCGTCAAATCTTTCAAATATTTTCATCTTTGAGAAATATTTTGAAATATATTTGAAAACATTTTCTTATTTTTATCTTCATTTAAGTCTATATTTATTGTATACTTCCCAATTTATGCGAAGAAATTTAAGTGCAGCAATTTCAACATGTTCCTAACTCCTGAGTAATATCGACAATTCTGTATACATTCGCATGGCTCTAGAGAACAAAGGGGGTGACAGAATCAAATTATATTGCAAACCGAATATGACCTCCATTTGTAATGCTGATATCCATCCAGATTGAAGCACAGCGTCTATTGACCTATTAACATACTAACCGCACTCGTATATATTGTTCGATAGCAATTCGCAATATGCAGAGTGCAATATAAATCTGACAAGGGTCAAATAAATAGAAAATCCAGGAGACCCTTTTACCCAAAATCGCTTAGTTTAAAAATCCACCATTTTGTATTTTTTACAAAATAATTTTTATATTCACATTTTTAAATTTAAATCTTTATGAAACTCGGAATGTATGTGAAGGTAAAAGAGACCTATTATAGAAAAAAATTCAACTTAGTTCAATTTAAATCTTCAAAATGGCGTCTACTACAAATTTTTAAACCAAAATGGTGGGGAAACGGCTAAAAACCAAAGAATTACCAATCATATTTCTTATAAAATATTTTCTTAGTAACATTTTGTGTTTTTTCAAAACTATGAGAATCGGAAAAAAGTAACCGAGATACATTCAAGCGATTCAACGGGCGACATTACATAATGGTCTTAATAAATGGCTTTTTTGTTGCCTCTGAACACACATTTCAGAATCCTATTTTTGATGTTGAAATATTGGAATTAAAAACTTCTAAAATAAACTGCTCCTAGTATATTTTCGTTTTTGACCGTTTTTCCACCATTTTGGTTTAAGAATTGAAGGTAGACGCCATTTTAAAATTACAAATTATACCACGTTGAAAATTTTCAATGTATTTTTCTTTTAAGTCTACCTTCACAAATATTCCGAGTTTTACGAAGATCAGTTGAAAACATTTGAAGGTAAAATCTATTTTGTAAAAAATACAAAGTGACAGATCTCTGGAAAACGAAGCGTTTTTGAAAAAAAATATGTGCCCTAAATTTTTTTTTATTTTGACCCATGTAACCTTTTCTCGGAGTTAAGCACTTTACTTATGAGACACAATTTATAGTATTTTTTAAGATACCCTTTAATGATTTTAGAAGAAAATAGAATAAAACGATTAAAAAAACTGTTAGATAACAGACGCCACCATTTTCAAACTGAATCATAATTAGGTTTTCCTACCTAAGTTAAGGTCGATCCATGTCTTGATATTGTCCTGCAAAATGCTTATTTGCTACAAAAAAGTTTTTCTTATAACAAATTGATGTGCAATAGTGTCTAGATACGTTTATGTATATATTTAATTTGGATTATTAAAGGTCCATCCGAATAGAATGGCTCAGGGTAGAAAGTTAAACATTCGTTAATATTTATCAGAACTCTTCATACATAGTGAAATCTCTTCAAAGTTCAGTTGACGTTAGAAAAAGTTGAAGGCTAAAGGTTTAATTTTTGAATCCATGCTGTACTTTTTGTTGAACGTATAAAAGCGCAAACATGCGCTTTTCTGTCACATGACGTCAACAAACTAAACCACTTCCAACTTAAGTGAGCTTTCCAAACTAACGTAGAAACTGAATATTCGGCCAGTCTCTCTCTCTCTCTCTCTCTCTCTCTCTCTCTCTCTCTCTCTCTCTCTCTCTCTCTCTCTCTCTCTCTCTCTCTCTCTCTCTCTCTCTCTCTATCTCAGGGATGGACAGTTAGTTAATGACCCTTCTCTCCAGTTGCAGCTTGTCCCTGGGGTTTCAGCCGCTGGCTCTATTCATTTCAATATACTACTGTTACGGTCCCCTACACAGTGTATATAGCCTCTGTCATTGTGTATGAGGGTTGAACGCTTTCATGAATGCAAGCCGTCTAAGTTTAGAAATTGTTTGGCTCAGAAATGCACATTTATTAACTAACTGTCTTATGACTGTTAACAATTCAGAAAGTTTGATTTTTCTTAAAAGCTGTCTATTAACTCTGTATTTTTCAGTGTTTATCTACGACAGTTCTACAAAAATTGCATTTGTTACCAGATGACATTGGTACCGGTTACTTATAAATTTAATACGATTAAACATTGGGAAGTCTGTTTCTTATTAGGTTATGAGACATTTACCAAGTAAATTGAAACTTATATTCAAAATATTTCAACGATTTTCATGCTCGAGGTGAAAAAATGTATATCATACATTGACGTTTTCACCGCCGCGTCGCATCCTGGTACGTATTTTAAAGGTGAATTTAACTGCTTGTTACCTGAGATTGTTAGGATAGTACGCATAAAGATAAACAGAATTGCTTGATTATTTAAAAGCTTATTCTATTTGTTTCTACATTATAGTTATCATTTGAGGAATGTTTTTATTTTTAAATTACACTAAGTTTAATGAAGCTTCTATATATGCTATGTCATGGAAGTACTAAGGAAAAGAATCTTATCTGAATGAGATATAAGGTGTGAAATTATTACTATAGAAAATCCATATTTCTTTCGTTATAATTTTTGAGTTACTAACTGATCGTCAATTTTTCCTCTCACCATCTTCCACAAATATTGTTTAAAGTCATAAGTTTGTATGACATATTGCATTAGAAGGCATACCTTGGCAAATCAAATTGTTTACTTTGTAAGTGCTGATTGATCTAAACAATGTCATTAAAAACGGAAGAAATTAGGAAATGACTTCTTATCTCTTTTTTTACGGATTAAAACAGTTTATACTTTATTGCTATGAAGTTTCATCACTTTGAGTAAAGAGATAAATAACATTTCAGTACTTTTTGAAATGAATCAATAAAAACATTTGAGACTCAAAGTATGTTAAAGTAATCGTAGACTTGAGCTAAAACTTATGACCTATTTCAACTAGAACATTTATTGATATTTTTTTCATTATCATAAAAATACTGCCCTTGAGATTTTAATCACGGGATAGGAATATTTAAGAGTGGCCATATTTTTTGGTTGATAAAAATCCAGTTCAAAATTTATGTGGAAAATTAGAAAAGTAAACAGAGCATAGCAAAGACCTTTTTTTCGGGAACAATGGTAAGGTTATTTAACGCTATCATTCAAAACAGTTTTTTATATTAACACTAATTAAATTCATTATTACTTTATGATTTTGTTATAGTTTTCCTGAAGGCCCTGTGTTCTTAGTGTTGTGAGTACGCCTCGTAGTGCCGAGTTAGGATAATTTTTCATTCATTCACTTAACTCAAACTAAAGAGGTAAAACACAAACTGGGTATTAGTTGAAACTAACCAAGTTTTGTAACCGATATATAAAAAGCAAGAAAACAAAGTGCAAATAAATTTCAAGAATAAACCATTGACTTTTAATGATTATAAGAAGTGGGAGCGAGGAGGCGGGCATTAGCAGGGTTGCAGCAATGCCAAAACCCAATTCCGCCCTCGGTAACACCGTTTTGATAAACGACCAAGGGAATTCCGCTTATTATTTTCTATAAAAGGAAAATGTTCAGTGTTTATTCCTTTTATATGATGTTTCTTAAACCATTTCATACTGTTTGTGACCACTGATTAAATTTTATTTAAAAAGATTACTGCTGCTACCCATTGCTGTTTCTCGCTTATCAATGTTAGTGTCTCATAAATAACCGTCTTTTGGTATTACCGTATACGTTGTTAGATACCTTAGGTTTCAGAATATATTTGACATTTTGTTTCGGTATTATATTTTACTTTGCTTACACACATTGTACTATACATATTAAAATATAGTGAACTAAAGCTTAACGATATTTATTAATAACTAAAAAATTATAGGGTTTAATCAAATTTCAAAGACATTTTAAAACCTTATAATTTGTGTTCTGACCACACCATTGCTTTTCCAAAACCTTGATTTTTTTGGTAAGTAGGAAATAAGTCTGCTCCTAGCTCCAAATGAAAACTGATTATTATGTTAAATTTGGTGGCGCAAAAAATATGATATTAAAGGACTGTTTGGAACTAACGTTTGTGCTTGAAATATCGAAAATTTTAGGATATAGCGGGAAATGGTCAGGGACTCCCCCCCCCTTATAATACACCTCTAAATTAATCTTTTTTCATCGCCAGAGTTTTGTCGGACATGTTTCTGTTGGATATTTTGTGGGAACTTCCAGCGCGACATACAGTATACTTTTTTATTAGTGTGCGAGTGTGTGTGATGCTGTGTATGCCTGTCGTACCACTGCCGGCTTGAAGGCGTTGTCCGTGCTATTAAATAAATATACAGATGAATTTAAATTTGTGTAAGAAATAACAAAAATGTCTAAGGATATAGGTTATATCAGTATTAAGGACAAAAGAAACTTTATCAAAATACACTTAAAAACATGAGGAGTATCCTTACCTCTCAAAACGTTATGAAGTTGAAACACTGAAAAAGAAAAGTCCAGATTGAGCCGTGTGAGTATTTTTGCTCACTGGCTCAGACGACAGTTGGCCGCCTGTATAGTTGCACTGTACTACTGTCTCGTTTGTGGAACCGTCCAGAACTTTCCGGCGGGTATATAAACGGCACCCGCCGAAGCCTCACTCTCCTTTCGCTGTGCCTGTTTGTGTTGTCGTCCAAGAAGAAATGTTGTTGCTAGTTTATGAAATTTTGAAGAGAGAAGACAACACCAGCGTCATGGAGCATTAAATTATTAAGACACCAAATGCAAGGTAAATTTTCTAATGTTGGGAAAAATACAATAATTTTGTTTCGCTGTAGGAGCTCCCTCGTTGCACAGCCTGCTTGGCGTCTTCCAGCAGACCAGATTTAGATCGATAAATCTATATTTCTTGTGAATTTCGTTTGAATGTAAATTAAATGTAAATTTGTAATTTCTCGAGTGTGTTAAGTGTTAATTTGTATCTTTCCAGTTATATATTTTGATGTACGTAAGTGTAAAATCATGCTTGCTAGTTTTGTGTCGGGACATGAATGTTTCATGTCGTGTCGCCGGCGCCGCTAGGAACACATGTGCTCTAAGTATTTTAGGTTAAGTTTTAAAGTGTTATTTACTGAGTATTTATTCACTGTTTAGTAGTTTGTTGTCCTTTTAAATGATTTTATGGTAGTACTGAGTAATTTCAGAGATCCACGGACTAGGCCTAGCCTGACTTTTGAGTATGGCATACACATCTGTACCAAAAAAGTAAAATCAAAGAACTGTATTTCATTTTATGTATTTATAGGCTATTGTGTATTTTGATGACATAAAGCTGATTTAGATGCCAAGTTATATAATTATTTAAAGGCTACCAGCATTGTCAATTGCTGTCAACTAGGACTGAATTCCTACTGCAAACATTTTAAACATTTTGTGCTCTCAGTAGGCTAGTAAAATGTCATTTTGAGAAGTGAGCAGTAACTGAAATCCCCAGCCTTTAACAGAAAATTAAATTATCAGAGAGGTTAGGTGTTTCCGAAAACAAGCTTGGTTATATTATAACTTGGTTGGGACATACTTTTAGAAGTTCTGTGCATTGTTTAAAGGGTTCCTGTGTTCCTGTCTTCCTGGTTTCCTGATCTCCTGACTGACCGACTTAAGATGTGAAGCTTCGTCCAACTTCAGTGGCTGTCATCCACGGGGACTTCACCTATGGCTCGTAGCTACCCGGACCGAACCAACCTAACCTCACCGCCAGCTACGGTTGATGTTCCTAACTGCTGCGTCCCTTGGCTGCTGCGTTGAGGCCACCTACTGCTTCCGGTTACTCAGGTGCTATCAACTCTTTTATTTTATATGCTGCAAGAAATACCAGCCCAGAAGATTTATTAGCAAGACTGAGCTTTTCCAAATTATTTTAGATTCCCATTTTTAACCACAGCCCTTTAGATTAGTCAATCTAGTAAATTCAAGTACAGCATAAAACCAGTATAAAATCAATAGTTTTTTTGTCAACATTAAATTTTCTACCGCTGCGAGCCATAAAATTATGTCAGAAACTACGGCCTCCTATGGAAGTAATTATTTTAATGCTGTTTCCATGCATACAAGTATGCGTTGGAGTCTTAGTTGTGATTTTATTTTGTGTAGAGTATGTAAATGATATTTGTATTGATCTGTGATATGGTAGGTTAAGGTTAGGGTTAAATAAAGATCTTTGGTCTATAGACATATTTCGGCATTTTGTTCAAAATTCTAATTCGGTCCACACCAGAGCTAAATTCTGTCTTATAGGCCATATAGATTGCCACGATTATTAAATGTTTTATTTCAGTTTAATACTGCCCTTGCAAAAGCAAGTTAAATAAATGTCTTATTGTTGTTGAATATTTATTGTTATTTTATTGTGAATGTATTTTGTCGATTATTTCATTTTCTCCCTTGTTTATATAAATATTTTACCTCATGCCCCCATTGATAATTTATTAATGATTAAGTGGGCTGGTTTTTATTCTATTCTAATAGTTCTTTTTATAATAATATTTTGAGCATAAAGGAAATCCTTTAGATAGCCTATAAATTTATCCGATCTTACTTGTTATTATTAGGCCTATATATTAAGACTGATGGTGATGTAACTGTGAAGATATATTTATATTATTAAACCTCAGTTGTTGATAAACTTGTGTGTTTATTTTGTTGCCTTCAAACCTCAACTTAGAAACAGCAATATTTTATTTTAAAGTCTCACGGTAAACTTTGGTTATGGTAACCCAGACATGTTTCAAGATAACTAAACAACAATATCAACTCCTTCACTTTCATGAATTTTATAAATGCAACATCCATTTTACATAACGAAAACATAAAAAATAGGTAAGCATAAAATATGCATATCAGAGCCATCATCTAAAAATAGCAAGCATTTTTGTTTTATTTTTATATTATGTAGGTTACTCTCCGAACAGACGGCAGACGCAGCGGCACTGGCGCAGTCCTGAGGGAGGCTGACGGAGTTGTAAAGCCATGTACCTCCTCCCCCGAGGTCAGACAACACCTCTAATTTGCGCTACATATAAAACTCCACGAGCTAACACTACCCTCCGACTGAAAACATTACAGCAAGAATAATACACAAAGTGTTTATGTGTTCTTTCTTGCACCATAAAACTTGTTGTTATGTCCTGAAGTAGAAGTTGCCTTGCAGACATAACTGTGTGAGTAAGGTTAATATTACAAACGTTAATAAAGGTTAAAAAAATACGGATCTGCAAATTTTTGTTTTAATAAATACACATAAATTATTGAAATTCTAGGATTTTGTTATGGCATAAGGTACTACCTTTTTACTTTCTCCCCCCTATACAATGTATATAGAAAAAGTATTGTTTTCGTCAAAATTTTCGAATTTGAGTTGTTAGTGGATATATTTGTTTTAGTGCTCCCTGAATCCAAAAAAGTGGTTTTTGGCGTGGTGTCTGTCTGTCTGTGTGTGTGGATGTAAACAAAGCTAGAAACGACACCAGTGGACCGATTTTCATGCAATTTGGCATGTAGGTATAAAGCCGTGGTATCTCCAGGTATATTTTTAATTTTTTTGAATTTTTGATTTTTAAGGGTGTTTACCCAATAAAAACCCATAAAAAATGACAAAAATCCAAATTTCTCAAAAACGGCTCTAACGTTTTTGATAAACATTTCATGGTTTTTAGTGCTTAAGATGACAAACAAAATGACACCACCCGCATGTCTGTAAAAATTCCGGTTCACAAGTTATGGGGGTTTAAGTGTTAAAAATTCATATTTTTCAAATTTCACAAAATATGTAACCTCTAAGGAAAATATACTTGCAACCATTAAATTTGACTTGAAAAACTTAATAATCCAGTATTTTTAATCATTAGTTTACGTCAACTGGTTGCGGAGATAATTGATATTTTAGTTCTGCGGTAAACACAGTACGTTGCCCAATGTTATTCTTATGGCAAATATTTCAAAACCTATATATCCGTTATTTACTAACAGATTTTGATAAAATTATTTGGTATATATTTGTGTAATTAATTAATTGATAATTTGTTTTATTACACTGAATAGGATTTCTGGTTTTAAATTACTTGAAGGGAGAAAGTATGTGTCAGTTTCCTGATTCCGTTTATTAATACATGCAACTACCATTTGTCATCGTAGGAGAACGGCGTGTGTGAGGGAAGTTTTTCGTATCTTATTTCATTCTTCACTTCTCTAATTCCACTTAAAGATTTATAATTCAACCTATGCTTGTATTTCAGAGTATTAAAATTCCTTTGAATGTCATCCTCCAAAGTTGGAACGTGGAAAATAAATTTACCAAAGGTTTAATGTAGCTAAACTAAAGGTTAACTTTAGTAAAAACTGAATTACAACATAATATCACTGATGCACATGTATTCATATAACAATTATTAGTCTCTAGTCATTTTGGACCTCCTGTATATATTTTAAACAATAATTCGTAATCTCCTTCTTTACGTATATAGTTTACAGTCCAGAAGTAGCTGTTTTCTCTCTAGGTACGAAAAGTCAGCGGCTCGTTTGTTTGCATCAAATATCGTAAACAACACAAAACAATATCGCCTTAACCGGTTTCTATCGATAGCCTAGAGGCGGCCACGTGATTGTTATTCATGCAGCCATGACAATGACACTGCCAGCAGACATAACATCAACGTTTAGTTTTCAAAGATTCGAATACTTGAACATTTTCTAATGTTGTATTTTTTTATATATATAATGTGGTGTGGTGAAAAATAGCGTTCGCAGTTTAAACGAGAGAGTTTATCAGGCTTTGGACAGACTTTGATACAGCTTTGGCCGTGGTGCCGGCGTGACGTAACCGTAGTAATTTAAAACAGGCCTGTGAGTTTTTTCTCAATGTTTTTCGTACGTGACGTTAACGTTATGTGTTCGCGTCTTTAAATTTATTCATTGACGAAGCCATCCAGCCGACAATGATCTTCACATCGTTCGAAATGACGTGGTAACGTTGTTACAATATTTTTGTAACATTGTTTTCAAATGATTCTGGAAACTTGGAGGGTACAGTTTGGAAGGGGATGTAGGCTAGAGATACTCGTTCCACAAAGTTTGCACCCAACGTTGCACAGCTGTGTGGCACTTTAGACCACTCTGACCTCTTCGAATCAATTGCTTCTCAAATTACGGAAATAACCGTATGAAACCTTTTGTATGGAAAAAGTCTTTAACAAGTAAAAATAAACTTGTTTGGTAATCAGTTTCCTACGCAGAAACAATATGTGCGGGTGCACTCAGTTTAAACTTAATATTAACACAGTTCAGCATTATTCTTGCTTTAGTAACTGATATTTGTGTTATGAGTAAGTCTACTCCCTTCAATTAGTTTTACAAAACTTCCAAATCAAATTCATTATATCCTACCAATAAATACAACAATAAATTGTCATATGGAATGTGCTTGTTTGTTTCTTATTCAAGAGCTTATAACTTGTTAACAAATGTAATTATAATTTTTTAAATTGATTGGAAAACGCCTACGAATACTTCATAATTCAATTACAAAAAAAAATCTAAAAAGTATATTTAATACAAAACAAAGGAAACTAATTTCATAACCACTGGATTACATTTGGTCTACATGTAGTAATCGAGTTCTTACACTCAATATGATTCTAGGTAAAGTATTACATTTATGTTTGAATTCTAATACATAGCATTACTTTTAAGACATAGAACAAACTTCGTACATTTATTAGGTCTCTTGGGAATAGAACTATTATTATTTTCTATTACGTTCATAAACACAACGTGACGAATATTTTTTCAGCCAATTCTTGATCAGTCTGCCATACTGGAAAATGTTTTTGGGATCACCTAATTTTCCGCCAAAAAAACTTTTAAATTGCTTTAATTTTTCCGGTAAAAGGTATAAGGAACAATGTGATCTTAAAATGATCCTAAATGCAAAACACACAGCAGCCTGTGTAAAAATCACTACTTATCAAATGATTGTGTAGCTTCTATGAAATGAAAAAAAAACCTTAGCTACAAAAAAACTAAAAAATATTGTAAGTATTTTAAACTAAAACCAGGAAACAAAATTTTCAGGATTACATTTAATGATTCAATTAATATTAGTTGTATCAAAGTCTAGTGAAAATTTCAAAACTAAATTAATATCTAAATAAGCCTTTTATTTAATTTTTTAAGTTCAAACGTTAGAGGAGGGTAAGGAAAGTTATGTTTTATAGCAACAGTTGAAGCGAATCACTCAAAATCGCTTTATCACCTTTGTGCCACAAGCCGCCTCAAAGATTCAATTGTTCAATCGATTCAAAGTTTGCGTTAATTTAACGTTAACGATGGTGATGTCTACTTCCGGGTTTACAAGTTGGTTCAGTGAAACTTCCGAGCTCCTAAGGATCCTCCAATGATTTATAAATTCCTTAATGAATAAAGTTACATTAAAGATCGGAACCAGGGGAAACAAGTTAGTTTGTCTTGCGGGCTTTGTCTCTTTCAAGATAACCAGTGCAGAAAAAAATGATGCTTCCTTTTAAATATACTGTGTTTTAATATTTGTAAGTATTTACAACGCTCATTTGCAAGCTTTATGATTCATATGATAGCTAAAAATGTTATTTTATTTCCCAAGGTACATTTATTCAAGTTCTAGTTGAAATATGAGAAGTTGAAGGAAACCGTTAAAATTCTGGACAATAAAAGTTTTTCCACCTACGGTAAACCAATAAGGTGAATGAAATTAGCAGATTGTTACAAATAACTGCTTAAAATTTACCGTTTTGTCTTACCTTGGATGGGAAAAAGTGTCAACAAAATTCTTGTTGCAAAATGTGTATACTATCATGGAATCATCAATGAAAATAAAATACCAAATATGAAATAAATGTACTAACTCTAGGAGTACGTAAGTTGATTCCTTAAGAGAAAATATTAAGGGAGCCTTTGATAGGCTTACTTACAAACAAAACTTAAAATGTTTATGTTCTCATTATAAGATGAAAAAAAAGAATTAGCGATACAATTCACAACAATTAAGCCATTTTCATTACTCCATCAAGTTGACAAGTTGAAAGTTTTAAACACACTTTAATGTATCCAGCAGTTGGCTGTTTATTATCAAAGGGTTCACTTGGGTTTGTTTGGGCGTGGTTTAAATAAATCTTTGTTGTAAAGTTTTTACAGTCCGTTGCCACTGAGGGGCCTTTCCTTGTCCATTCAGCCACTTTATATTCTTACAGAACTTAAAAAACAACCTTTTTTATAGCCCTATTTCGTAATTATGATTAATTAATATTCGGATAAATCTTTTTAAAATGTGTTTCATATTTTCTCTTCAACTGTAGCCATATTTTTTATAAACCTGAATTTACTTCAAATTTGGTTCTGTGCAGAGGTCTTGGTCGAACTTTTGAGAGTGTAGATTATAGTGTAATAGATTAAGTGCATCGGATCCTTTTAATTTCGTTTTAATGCATTTTTGTTATTTTAGAAAAAAATTCTTTTTATCTGCATAAAAAGTGGATAGTTATGAGCGATAGCTTGTGGACGCAGTTCCTTAGTGGGGATTAAAGTCTGCACTATTGAATATTTAGGACCGTCCTCATAATTAGACCAGTTCGTAAACTGAAAACTACGCAAAATAGTTGGTTCGAAACCCACGTTAAAATGTAGGGGCCATAGTTGCCATTGGCTATTGGGCTATTAATTAACAGTCCTGTCTAAGGAACATGTCGGCCTTAGTCAGTAACAAGACTACAAGATCGCGCCACAATCATCCTTCACTCACCTGTCATTCATGCGTGGCTTAAAATACCTACCTGGGCAGGTCGCCATTTCAAGCATTTTAATGTAATGTAATGCATATATGTTTAAAAATATTTAATGTTTAGCAATATTTATTTAATGTTACTTTTTATTAGTATGGTATGGTAGTTTGGGGTGGTATATAAAGAGATCTTAGTAGAATAAGTAAGGATGACGTCAGAGATGACCAGACTCAAGGCCTGCTGCTTTGTTAAGTTTGGCGACTCGGTTTGCAGAGTTTCTCTGTAACCGTGTCCTTATATTAAATAAAAAGATTGAATCCGAATAGGTACTTTGGTATTATACGGAGGCCACCCTTATACAGCGCGCTGCGGCGGTTTTGTTAGGTTAGGTTATCTTAAATATGTTAGTAGGACTTTCCTCGTTTCGTTACGAATCGAACGATACCAGATGAGTCACCTTCGCCCGCCAAATCTCATCCAAGTAGGCCTAGGTCAGGTTGTTGACGGAGTGTGTGCATCACTTGTCTACAGGTTTTGGCGGGCTAAAGTATGACTTATCCAGTATAGTTTGATTTGTAACGAAACGAGGAAAGTCTTACTAACATATTTATGATAACCTAACCAAACATACCGCCGCAGCGCGCTGTATAAGGGCGGCGATCGGGTGTTGCCGCTAGCGGCGGTGACGCATTACCTCTCCGACATCGCTGCCTTCTGGGAGGCATAACACAAAGACCGCTCATCATAATTATGTCAAATTTGGACAATAAGTCAATTAAAGTATGTTCTCCCCGTTATGTTGTTATTATTGGTATCCAGTTAAATAAAACCTCTCTAAAAATAGTGGCCTCCGTATAATACCAAAGTTCCTCCGAATATTTAGAATTTATTGACCTTATGTTATGAAGTAAATTTATAACGGCATTATTAGGCTGGCGTAATTTAAGGTAGGCACAAGTAGTTTTATGAGTAAAACCCTATTAGTCCTTGAAACTAAAATTACATTATCCACTAACCTTCATAGAACTAGCATTCAAGATCATTATCATATAAATGATATTATTAGAACATTTCTTGCCAAATAATTTCATGATTAGAAATCATTACGTGTTTTTTATTCACTGGATGTAAATAAAAACGTTTTCCCACATTTAAACATTTATTTATACTTATACTGTGTTTACATACAAAATGGTAAATAAAAAAGGTGTAAATTAGTGATCGATTACGATTGGTCACATTGTTTACATGAAACGTTATACATTAGTTATAAA
Source organism: Flexamia atlantica (assembly GCA_035578135.1). Taxonomy (NCBI): domain Eukaryota; kingdom Metazoa; phylum Arthropoda; class Insecta; order Hemiptera; family Cicadellidae; genus Flexamia; species Flexamia atlantica. The sequence goes on from JAQJVK010000021.1 coordinate 1,064,760, forward strand.
CTCTACACCAAGCAGCAATGCCCAAACGTTCAAAAAAGGTACTGAAAAGTATTTTCAAAAATTAAAAAAGCTAAAAGGGTTAAAACAGAAAAAATATTTGATTACAATTTTGCAGCAAAATTTTTTTCCAATTAGATATTATTGACAACTTGGAGAGAGCGAGAGGGGGGAACGACAAACGACCTTGGTGCGTCTCTCATTCCTCTGTCGCCTAGCAACCCACAGACTGCTGACACATCACCGATATCACTTGAGTGAACTTGTTATTGATTGATATTTGATACGATTTACGAGACCACGGGTTTGTGACAAAGATTATGTCAAAATGTATTTGTTTATTTACTTCTCTTTGTATGGTAAGAAAATAATATGAATTTGAAAGGTGATTAGAGGTGGTTATTATCACTCATTTATTTCTCACGTTTCGCTAGTACGCTTCTCAATTAATTAATAATGAATGGTCTTTGATAATATTCTTTGACAAAAAAGGAATTTCAGGTTAACAATTTTAGCTCCCCATGAAAAGTTAGTGGAAGAGATACAATTAGAATTTCCTCCCCGCTGTAATGTGTCCAAAATCAGGGAAAGTCCATCTGGAAAAGGCCCCTATCATATTGAAAATAATGAGTTAGACTTTAATCTTTGACTGAATACTCCAGGTAGATTCACGTGGAGATGGACCCCTCTACGTGAACCTACGTCAACAAGGTTGACGAATATTTTACCACTGGAAGTTGGGTATTAGGCCAAGCAAATAACAATTGAGATGTAGTTGGTCTAAGTAAGGTAAACACAATTTATTAGTGGTCGAATTTGGCTATACGGATGGGGGACAAGGCATAAGATGGGGACAGCGAACGATACACTGTGTTACAGTTAATTGTAGTTGCTCTTTAATTAAAAAATCTACTCACCCCTTCCGTTTTTCTTGCTCTAAGCTTTACAAAATTACAAATGAATAAACATTGTCTTGTACTGAAGATTGGTTGAATTCATACTGAAGTGCTTCTTAATCCGTATTCGTTACTGGTGCAAAGTTTTTTTTATTTATATCCACATTATTTCCGTGGTAAGTAAACTGCCAGTTCACGCACTGCAAACCAATCGTAAAAAAGCTCTTTAACTATCGCTCGCCAGCTGATTGCATTGTTTCTCTACGCGCTCCAGCCAATGACAGTCGTTCGCTCCAGCGCTTCCGCTTCCGTTTTGACTCTACTGAGCTCAACTTGTATATAACCTCAAATTCACATTGGCGCATTCTGCTATAAAGGATGCGAGTAACTGTAATTGGATTTATCTTTTGGGAATCAAAAAATGCAGATGTAGGAAAACTGTTGTATTTCGCTAAAATTACCTAATAAGTGTTTAGCTTAACGAGAGAGACCCACTTTACGTTCTTAATCAGCGAGATCACTGGGTACGTGTTGTTGTATTCACTGGATGTAAATTAAATAAAAAGCGTCTTACAACACTTAAAATATATTTACACTTATACTGTATTTACATACAAGGCAGTAAATATACACAAATGGAGGAAAATGGCGATCGATTTCGATCGGTCACACCACTCATCATCAGGCCCAATTAGAGACTCTCATTGGTATAAGCGTAAATAAATACATTTTTAAATGCTGCAAGACGATTTTTATTTACATCCAGCTCTTAATACATAAATAACTACTATCTTTAAACTCTGTGCTAACATTGTGTATTTTGCCTACTTTGAAATTTGTTTACTAAAATTTAATCAGTTCTTGTTATTTATATTTTACGACTATTTATTACTGATGATATTTGAAATTAGTCCAATTCTGCTCTGTAAATGTTTTTCGTCTCATAATAATTTATTTTTAGATAGTGGGGTGAGATAATACAATATTACTATTTTATACTGCAGATGTTAATATATCTCTTTGTAATTTGGTGTATAACCTTTACAGATTGCAATAAAATTCAGTAAATAAAAATTGAAGTCTAACATAGGTATTTACTAACTAGCTGCTTTACAATCGGTCAAGATATTTTACCTTGCAGAAAATCGTAAATTGAATCGTTATCAGTGATAAAAACCCTTTTCCGACTTCTCTATTGTCTCTTCAGCTACTGAAAAAGGGATGACTGAAAGAAATCACTGTTGAACATAATACTGACGAGGTTGAAGAGAGAAATTACTCAAATCCCCCCCACCCCCATAAAAGGTGTCAATAGGCCTCCAGCTCGAGATCTTTTTCTTCCTGAAGTGGCAGATAATTTGTTTTTGCGTCAGAATGAAACCAATTTTCATTTCACGAACTTTTCTGATTTAAAAGAGCTCCATGTGTAAGACGATTAAAAAAGTAAACATAATTAAAATAGCTTAATTTATTATCCACTCATAAACGATCGCAGCCAATACTACTTGAATAACAATGATTTAACTCTATTTAACTAATCTACATATCTCAGTTCATAAATAGGTCTATTGTAAGTAATTAATAATAGTAACTATGAATTATTATTGGTAATTTGTTTATTTCTATACTATTACAGTTTAAATATTTAAATGCTGTTTTCTGTAAAAAATCACGAAATACATATAATAGATCTAAACAGATTATTGAAGGAATTAATTTTTTACCCAAGTTCAATAAATCTTGACGCTGCCAAAATATAGGATTGAAGGATAGAGAAATTTGAAAGATTAAAGTAATTGTATAATATTACAATAAACAATTAATTCAGGGTCCTAGCTTGGGTGCTTTTATGTATTACAATATAACAGCACAGATACCATAAACATATTATAGGAAAAGATTATACAGGGTATAACATATGGTAATCCAAATTTTTAACAAACTGTACCCAGTGAAACTGGTATTAATATACCTGGTGAGTGTAATGAAAAACTTAGCTGAACTGCATTTCATGTTAAGGACCCTCCTTGCATTAAAGTAGTAGTTGTATATGGAGATAATATGTTGTAGTTTTGAATTCATCGTAATCAAAGTAGTTTACTCACAAATAAAAATAATACCAATAAATTAATGGCAGATGTGTTACCGTATATTTAAATGGTTTACAAATGATAAGTTACAGCGTTAAAAATATAGATTTAAAAAAACCAAATTAAATTTATGTTCTGGTACTTTATGAGATAATTCTATTATCTAATTAACTTACACGAGTAGGAGGATATAAGTTAATTATTGGAAAACTGCCGAGCCAATATGACAGTAATTAGCTAACTCTATTAACGATTCAACAAATACCAATTATTTTTATCTCTTGGTTCTTTGTACTCAATGTAGGCCTACAGTTTAAATAACGAGGCAAAAACGCTATTGATTTGTTGCAGCAAAAAATAATAAATATTTACTTGATGTATATAATATAGCTTTTAAGTTATTTTTACGGCACATCAATAACAATTATTTATATTACTGTAGGAGTAACCTTTTTCCTTAGATGACACAGATATATAGCTATTGCAGAATGCGTTTCGCATTAACACAACGCATCATCAGCTGCCCTAAAATGTTTACATATTCACACATAAAAGGTAGTCACGGTTGATTGTGCATTCAAAGCACAATTAATATTGAAAATTTTAAACACTGAAACAATATAAAACTTTTTTGTTTCAATTTGTAAAGTCTCTTTAAAATTTCAGTGATTTCAAATTTTACATACTTATTTTGCCTTGGATGCGGTATGAACCATTGCCACCACTTATGTGCGAGGATGTAAACAGTTTAGGGCAGCTGATGATGTACTGTGAAAATACGAAACGCGCCCTGCAATATCTAGATAATTGTGACATATATGGCAAAAAGGTTAGTTCTCAAATAATATAACTAGAACCTGAGCCAAGGCTATGAAATCAATTAACCAATTACTTATTAATTTTAGGTGTTGAAGTTGAAAGCACCAATTTGTTATCGTCTGCTTTAGTAAATAATAAGCTGCGATAAATACATCATTAAAGAAAAAGTAAATTTGGACTGGTGAAGGATTGATATTGTGTGTTTTGGATGATCAAATTCATACATATTTGGTTGCTGTACAAGTTTTTGAATGGTTTGAAATACACTTTTTTTGTAATCAAAGTGATTAAAATTTTTAATTATCCAGCTTATCTGCCTCATCTGCTCTTTTAAATAGTAAAGTACAATGCTGTTCAATTATCTTCAGGGGCGCACTGACGGGGGAGAGGGTTCAACGGGACCCTCCCCCAAGACGGGCTGCAATTTAAGACTTTTGTGGGTTTTGTGTGTTTTTTTTAATTGCCTAAGCTCATTCAAGATTTAATATATTTATTTCATTTATTTGCTATGTATTTTTAGAATACAGCAACAGAACAAAGATCCAATCCAGCTAAACGTCAAAACATTGTTTCAAACAGAAGTCATATAGCTTTCTGACTGAACGCTTCGAGTCTTGACACTAAATAATATGTCATAGTTTTATTTTTATTTCAGTAGGCTTAACCCTTAGACGTTTTACGATAATAATAGACCAATAATAAGAAAGAAACCACTACACATTGCATTTGGGAAATTCAGCCAGGATTTTTAAAGTTCTAAATAATTGTTTTAAATCATTAAATCTATTTTACTTTTTCGCAAATAATCTTTAAATGAAAGAAAGAAAGAAAGAAAGAAAGAAAGAATTTATTTCTCCAATTACAGTTCATTACATTTTTGCTCATAGATACAAATACAAAAGGTACAAATATCACAATTACAGTTAAATTCATTTTAAGATGCCAAGTCTGACCTTTCTAGATGTAACAGAGAAATAATTATTCCTCCAAGGCGTTTAGCCTGTTCGGAGGCTTTATTGGCACTTAACAACTAATAAAATCTAAAAAGCAGCTGTTTAACAACAACAAAAATTGCTTATCATTAACATAAAAGTATACTAAGTCATAATCACAATTAACTAAATAAATCATAAAATTAAATTACAACTCTTCCAAACTATCTAAATTGTAACAACAGTAAGATAAAAAAAGTAAATATTCATCATATACAATCTGAGAGCCTTTTTGCAATAATACATTTCTTCCCTACAGAAACAACCATATTATTAAAAGTATAGAAACAAACAAAAAAACTACTAAAATAACACACAATAAAAAACTGTAAAATAAAACAAACAAAATCCTTGTAAATACTATTAAGTTCCAGCAACAGTCATGTATCAGATATCAATGTGAAATAGCAGTTCTTCGTTATAATAAAATAACTGGTATAATAATAATAATATAAATGGTATATTATATCCCACCCATTTATAAACGCTTCAACTAACGATCCACAAGTACTTGTGCTATTCAACTTCGTAAAAACTGTTGTGAAGTATGAAACTGATTTATTCTTTTTTATTCCGAATATGCTGCAAAAGTACAATCTTCTTTTGTTGCATATTCGGAAACCGATTTAGACTAATTATTCTTTAAAGGAAGTACTTATGGTGTGTGTACACATGAAAAATACGTGTAGCATATAATCTGAGCTATGGCTTGACTAGGGACTTGAATTCGTCTCATCCGATGAAAAAGAGGTATATCTCTCAAAAGAAAACATTAAGGAAGCAGGTTCAGTCCTATAGAGCATCTGTGGTACTAGACAAGATCTCTAGTTCACACAACAAACAAAAGACTATCTGGAGTGTTGTCAACGAGAACATCCATGAAAAGGCTCCAAAACCCTTCAAAAAGCTCGTTGTTGAAAACAGTGACGGGAACCTGCTGGATGACCCGAAGGTAGTTTCTAATTACCTCAACTTCTCTGAGGTTGGAATCAGAACTGGTAGTGATGGACCGTTGTCGAAAGTCCCTTCTTTAGACCCTGTTGGACCAAGCATTTTTTTGTCACCAACAAACAAGGAAGAGGTTGCAACAGTAATAAAATTGCTTAAGTCAAGCAATTCTTATGGCCTTGACGGTGTTTCATCCAAATTCCTCAAGGCTTGTGCTCATCACCTATCAGGTCCTCTCGTCCACACAATTAATTCCTCTTTTACGTGTGGACAGTTTCCATCATTGCTTAAGACCGCTACTATCAAGCCTTTGCCCAAAATAAAAAATGCCCGCACTCCTAAACACTTCAGGCCGATTTCAATTTTATCAACCTTTTCCAAGGTAATTGAAAAAGTATTTCTGAACCGCATGTCTTCATTCCTGGCCGATCATGACATCCTCTTTAAGAATCAGTTTGGATTCCGAAAGAACACTTCAACTTTTGATGATTTATTCAACGTTGTATCTTACCTGTCCTCCTCTCTCGACCAGCAAAGTCATTCATTAGGTTTGTTCCTTGACTTGAGTAAAGCTTTTGATGTTGTAAATCATTCCATCTTGCTTAAGAAGTTGGAAAAACTGGACTTCAGAGGTAAGTCATATGACTGGATATCTTCATATTTACAGGACAGATCACAAGTTGTTTCGGTCCCATTCATTGATGATCGAGGTTTTCTCAAGTTAGGAGTTTCAGAAAGTTTGAAAGTGCGGTCTGGAGTACCGCAAGGGTCTGTATTAGGCCCTGTTTTATTCCTTATCTTCATTAATGACATAGCTAAAAGTGTTTCTAAAGGGAATCTTTGTTTGTTCGCTGACGATACTTCTCTTTCTATTTCAAACAAATGTCGAGAGAAACTAGAGGTCGAAATGTTTATTGAAGCAAACTCAATTTTGCAGTGGTTGTCTGAAAATGGTCTAGGTGTAAATGCTTCCAAGACAAAGGTTGTAAATTTTTTCTTGAGGAAAAGGGAAGGTTCAGAGATGACCCAACTAATATTGGGTGATTTTGAAGTGACTTCATCTTCCAGCACAAACTTTCTGGGGATAATCATAGATTCAAATCTCAATTTCCATGAGCACATTGACAGTGTATAAAAAAGGTTAAGTCGTATTCTCTTCCTTCTGCGCAGGCTCACATACTTCTCAAATCGTGAAATACTCCTCACGGCTTATTATGGATGTTTTTTTCCTATCCTTGCTTATGGAGTTGCTATCTGGGGTCATGATAGTTCCAAAATCAAATCGATCTTCAAAGCCCAAAAGAAAGCTGTGCGAATTATATTTGGCCTACGAAAAGCATCTTCATGTAGAGGCGTATTTAAGGACAATAATATGTTAACATTCCCGTCAATTTATATATACAACTGCTTAGTTTTTATTAGGAACAACTTTAGTCTTTTTCCCAAACAACCTCCTTCCAAATATAATCTCCAAACATCTCACAGCCTGCCTATCCCAAAACACAAAACATCCTTTTTTGAAAACCAAACCTACTTCACTTGAATAAAGATTTACAACCATCTGCCAATGTCCCTTAAGAGTCAAACGAACACAAATAAATTTAAAAAAATATTAAAAGACTTTCTGGTTCTTAAGGAGTATTATTCCTTGAATGAATATTTAACTTGATTTTTGTTATGTTGTGCTATATTTTATATGTATTATGTACTGACGATTGTTATGCACATTATTGTGTTTTTTTGACAATAAAGAATATTTGATTTGATTTGATTTGATTTGCCAATAAAAGCAGTTCTACAAAAACTGTACACTGCACATTATAAGTGTATGCCTCTCCCTCGATTTTCGTTATCTGTTATAGGATTTGTGATCAACGATCATTCTAAAAGTGGTGATTGCCTTGCCTTCGAACCGATTCAAGATAATTATTTCGATGTCAGAGAACCGTCCCTGGTAATATATTATACTTACGCGTAAAGGTATTTAGTTTCAAAGTTTAAATAAAAAAAGTTCTTGTACAAAAATGTTGTCAACAGTTTAAAAATGAAAAGCTTTTGGTCATTTATCCTAAAAAGGTAAGCGAGGAACAGTTAACGTGTAAACATATGGAGCTTTGAAATTAGTTAGCAAAGTACCATTAAGAATTCAGCATCGCCTGAAACGATTTCTCGAGTAAAGTCTTGTGAGCGCATTAATAAATCAGTTAGAACATTTAGATTACTTTTAAAAGTTAAACATTGCATATTAGCACATTACAGCGTTGCCTATTGTAAATGCATATTTCAGCAAACTAAATCCATTTTAGTAGTGGAAATTTTGAAATATCATATTTTTTTATTTGTCCCTATGTTTATACATTATCAGTGCTCTAAATGATTAAAAAATGAAAATACGTAAACGTAGCAAATAAAAAGTTATCAAATAAAAAAAAAACTTAGAGGTAAAACGTATTATTGCTGTATTCTTATTGAATTACCACCTTTCTGTCTAAAACCTTTTTATTTGAAATTATTTCACCTTCCTAGCACACCCATTCGCCTAATATTTAATGCATAAGCTATAGAACAGTTGTTAAATTATATCTTTATTTGCACGGTAGGTAAACTATTTTCTTAGATAAATATGTAAAATCAAAATTGAGAAAAATATTACACTCGAACTCTTTGTAAAAGTAAAGCTTTTGCAACAAAGCGAACAGTAATTTAATCTCACGTGTACAATTCCTGGAACGGTCTCCAAGAAATTACATTACTTCCCCTGAAAGGAATCAATGTGTTTGGTTTGATGGATTTTGAGACCTGAGATAAATTCGGGTTTTTCAGTAGGATTTTCTTAATACCCACCTAACCAGCTGGTATGTTATATAAAGCCAATAAACACGATGTCTACAACACTGGCCAACGAAAAGCAATTTTGCTGTAGTTATTTTCAAAGGGACGTTTTCAACTTTTTCTCAGTTGCAACTATTGATGATTATTACGTGTCTCGGTTCAAAATTTTGTTTTAGCTGCTATATTTTTGTTTATATTTAAAATTTTAAGTCATTGAACTTTTACAATGAAAATAATTGACCTCTCCGTAAAAAAACTTGAATTCAAGAGGTCAAACGATCACCATCCCTAAAGAAATTTTAAACTGCCTTTTATTCAGTAAACTCTTTGACTTCTCCCTTTCTAATTAATAAATATTTATCAACTACGCAAACCAAAATAGGCTTAGAATCTCTGAGTGTCTTGATAACAATCATTTTAACATGACTAATAGTTGTTTAATACATGAGAAAATGTTGATATAATAGTCTTTACGAAACTATTTCTATCATAGCTACCTTAGGTCGACCAGCTGTAGTAAAGTTCAATTTTATATTTTCCCAATTTACGATTGGGTTTAGTTCTGTACAGTAATAGTGCAGTACATCCCAAACATTAACTGTTGTATTCTTAAGTATAAATAGTATATAAATGCATTGTATAAACTTGTAAAAAAATGCACCGAAGATCCAAATGGATAATCAAAATAATCTACTCAAAACATAATTTCTTAGGTATTTCCGGCACCGAAAATTTATCAATTATAAAAAAATGTATAACATGTTACCACGCCACCTGAAGACGTCATTATGTAAATACTATGATCTAGAAATCGTATATTTGACAACCAAGCGAAACACTGATCAGTTTCTTTCTTCCGATAATGGCTATATGAAGTATCCAAAAGTTAAAAATATGTTTTAAAACCATTCAAACCTTGTTTAGGATATATATTGTTTATAAGGATCGTAACAGTCAATCAGTCCATTTTGTTATTGAAATTTGCATTTAAATTGAAGGTTTTACAGGTCAAGCTTTCGTATATGAAAAAATAGATATAAAAACAAAATAAGAGCAAGAAGCAATAGGCCGAAGAAGGGTTGATCTTGCCAATAAGTTGACGAGGTTGGATTCCGAAGTCAGCAGAATCTTGAGCCCCTGCCCATACTTGCCCTCTCTCTATTTACCGTTTTCTTAAAGCTCCCTTAACTTATATCAGTTTTGAGAATCTACGTTACTGTCTGCAGACATTAAAGTTTTTTTCCTAAAAATATGATAGATTATAAAATCAATTCATCACATCACATTATCAATTTTCATGATTTCGACTGCCTTTAAAAGGTTAACGTGGATACAAACTTGTTTGTTGTACAAACATGTAAAAGGGAAGGTAAGTTAAAATAACATATCTTATATTGTAGGATAATCGTAGATATTCTCGCTACTTTATTTGGGATTACAATATTGGCACGTTTATGGTGGCAAAATGGTCCTGGTATGTGAAGGTGGGAAAGTTAAAATAAATAAAACCAGTACCTAACTTACTATAAATATATTCAAAACTTTGGTAGAGTAGTGTATTATTTATACTTAAAATTTGTGATCCGCTTTTTTATCACAGCGTCGACCAAAGTCCTTATTAAATTTTAATACTTGCTTGCAAAATAGTAATACATAAACAGAACCCCCGCATTAATGCCAAGGGAACACATATACAACAGTTTTTATTGTTGTTTTGATTAATGGATGTCCTGCAGATGTACAAATGAATGGCAGCGTATGTGCAAACTTTATTAATAGGTCTTATAAAACTTGTATACTCCGAAAACATACTATATGTACATATAAAAAATGAATAATGACTCGAGATTTAGCTATAAGGAACATAAGAAAACGAACCATTTGTTAATTCACCAGAAACGTTTTAAGGACATTAATGAAAACTTTTAATATTTTCAGATGTAATAAAATGATAGAGCTATTCCCAAAACAGAAAAGTAGCGTTTAATAAAGGTTTAACAATAGAAATTTAAGGGAACCAATAGAATTAAAGCGATGGTTAACGTAATTATTGTGAATATTAAATATTTAATATTGAATTACATAATAAATTACATTAACATTAATTTTATGTTTTACCACTAGGTTAAGATCAAACTCAGTTTTAAACTCCGTTATGAGTTGTGAAAGTTATGAAACCCCACCAGATATCATCAGAGTCATTATGAGGATTTTTCTTTTCTTTTAATCTCTGATAATTGTGTCTCAAACATAGTGTCCTTAGGAGAACATTTTTTTTAATTTATCGGGTAGTGAAAGTTGTTTAGAGCTTATTAGCTACAATTTACAGTTTAGTAAATTGTAACTTTAGTAAATTGTAATCTCGTAGGTCTGAAGGTTTTCTGATTAAAATCCGAGAGTGTTATATTTGATTTGCCGATTGAAAGTTTAGCATTCACCTTATTAATTGCGTAATGGGTAACGATGTCGAGGCCTTCAAATTAAGTATTAGGATTCGTAACTAATTAGCATGTAAAGGCACTTTTTTATCGTTATCCTCTTCGACGTATTAACCACTATATCCTGAAGATCGTGTTTTTATTTAGCTAAACTTAATTTATATTTACTACCATAAAAGTATAGCACGTTTGTTCAACATAATAAAAGGATCCGGTTTATGGATTCATTTATCAAACGATTATCTAAATCAGCATCTTTATATTATTTCAAATAATACATGCTTGAACTAACAATAAATATAAATATTCTTTGTTTAAAATACATTGTTGGTGGTGGTGAATTTATATTGTGATTTGGATTTTTGCGGACATTGCCATCACTGATTAGTAAAATGAAGTTTCACGACGCGGTCTTAGCTGAGCTCTTATTGAATGTGGCCGTGCTCTCTCCTGACTGGTGATTCTTGACATTTGTGTTTTTCTGTGTTATTTTGTGTTCTTGTTTTCTTTTCAGCATAGTGTTTCGTGACTGCTTTTAAAGTTATCTGTTTTAGCTATGTTTTCTGTCCAGGTTCTCCTGGCTGTGTGTTACTAATCTCGTTATGTTCATTTTTCCACCTGAAGACGGGATCAGATTCCAGATCCCGAAACGTCGTGAAACATTTTTTAATAATCAGTGATGGAAAATTTTCGCAAAAATTTAAAATCCAAATATAAACCTGAATATATCTTTTATTAATTTTATGTAATTTTGTATGACTTCCCGTCACGGTAACTAAAATAAATGCATTTCAAGCAAAAAAAGGGAAGATATATTCATAGTAATCTGTACGGAGGATTTCGTGATTTGAGAAATAAGCAAGCCTGCCAAAAATTAAACTTGGTTTTTTTTAATACATTGTAACATGCTTTTACACTTTTTTTATTTCTCGTTTCACTACTTCAAAATCACCTAAAATTGGTTAATACGTAGCCTTCCTTTTCCTCAGGGAAAAATTTTCAAAATTTTTATCTTCGTAGCGATTCTTCTAAGACCATTTTCGAACAACCACTACAAGATTGAATTTTCTCTAATAAAAACTCGAATTCACCTCGAGATTTGCAAGGGATTTATCGGAAAGAGCCAAGAAAACTGTTATACACAGACGAATAAAGATTAACTTTAGAAACCCTTTTAGCTATTTCATTAGTAAAAGTGAAATAAAAACTTGGTCTTAGGCCTTTTAGTTGTTCTTAGGGGTTTTGGAGCCTTTCCAAGGATGTTTACAATATTCCAAACAGTCTTTTAGCTTGTAGTGTGCGTTTGGGATGGTTTCCAGAACCTTTGACGCTCTAAAAGATGAACCTGATTTCTGGATCCTTAATTGTTCCCTATATACCTTGGTTTCATGGGAAGAGACGAATAGTCAAGCTATATCGACTATGTAAATCACAGATACAACTTGAAACTATTTGTGTGCATGAACTAAATTGCCCATGCGGGTCATAGGAGATACGCGTCTCGGTGCAGTTTGTTTGTACGTTTGTCCGTATGAGGTTATACTTAAAACACTTCTGATACATTTTAAACTCACTGTTTAAGGACCTGAGCTTGGTTCACAAAGTTAGTGCTCACTCTATAATGACACATACAATTACTAACTTGACACGATTTGAACAATTTGAAATCCATACAAAGCAAACAATGTTAAAAACTTTTAAAAGCCACTTTTGCGTGCTTGTGAATGCATCAATTTATTGCACACTTAAATAAAATACTCACTTTATGTACATGTTTACGTTAAACAGACGACTAAAATCATTACATTTTGTTATTACATGGTCATCAGTAAACAGAATTATATAATCTATGTGGCAAGAGGAAAATATGTTAAAGCTATGTCAAATATAGATCTTTAACATGACCATTCACAAACTGGTCTTAAGGGAGTAAATGGAAAGGTCCAACGGGAAATGTTGTATATTCGAAGGTATGTCGGGAAGTTTGATAAATCTCGTCCACCTGGGGCCCGAGTTTCTTGCGGTTTCTTTCGGAAACTAGCCCCTAGAGAACGAGCCGACAACTCTCTAATATGCATTACCATCTGCAGGGTAGCTTGAATCAAGGAAATCTAATAAAAATATTCATATTTTTGTAGCCTAGCATATAAAGGTTTTCCCGTGCCATGTTTTCACTATCAAGCACTAATTTGTGTCAATTCTTTAAGAATAAAATAAATACTGAAGTAAATTTAATTATTTTACAAAACAAAAAAAAGGTTGAACAGTGTGTAAGATGTAGACTGAGTCTATGTCTTTTAGAAATGAATTTACTGCACTCTCTAACCTTGCCTCTTTCGAGCTTAAAACCAAACTCTGAACGAGCAGATTTATCTTCATAAAGAATTTTTTAAGCTTACCGAAGACATGAGGATTTCAAATTATAACAAGTTTCTGACTATTCATAAAACCTGTATAAACACAATTTACTTATGTGCATGTACTTCAAGCAATTACTATTACAGTTTTGTTTGGATTGAAAGAAGTCCTTAAAAATTACTTTTCCATAGTATTGGTGAAATACATTACCTGCGGCAGCGCACACTCAGGGAATTTCAAATGTTTGAGACACATTTCAATATAACATAAGCAATATATGACATTTCTCATAACCTTCATGAAAATAATGCGGGGAAAGAGAACAGTTTCGCTACTATAGCTATGGAAAATGGATACCTTTTAGTCAATGTTCAGGACGGCTCAACTATATTAAACTACAAACCAAATTTTATTCAAATATGTTAATATACAAGCAAACAATTACAATTGTTTCCTAGTATGTTTTACATTGGGACAACGTTTGATGTTTCCCACTCTCATTCTCATAATAACTTATGAAGTTATCAAGAGAAATTCTAGTTAATTAGATTGTTTAAATTTAGAGATGAGTTAAAGAGTATGACCAAAAACTATTTTATTTTTTTTAATTTTATCCTGTAAAAATTCTACGTGCGCGTTTTTGGGGAAACGGATTTCCCATTCAATGCGGTCTGATCGGGCTGATTTTTGAACTTATCAAAATAATTTTCTCACCCATAACTACCACAAGATTTCATGAATATCAGACATTTTTTCGGAAACTAATCTTACACACTTAACGGTAAAATATGGTGTGTAAAGGTTCCAAAGGAAATTTAATTCTATGCCCTACTGGTTTGGCCATCTATGAACCTGAAAGGTGTCAGAGCTTGGTTCCTGCCATAAAAGTAATAGTAACGGAAAATCACTCAAATATATACAGACTGAATACCACAAAGTAAGTGCTCTCGAAAAACGTAAAGGAGTAGGGAAAGGTAGGTAGCTTTTAACTATACGTTTGAGGCATGCTTTAATAGCAGCAGATGTTCTTTGTTTCATGCATTTGTTATTCAGATCGCCATAATAAGTGTCAGCGGAACTGCGGGGAAGGGCGGCCGCAAATTTTCTGGCTTTTTTATTCCCATCTATAAAATTGTAATTGGTTATTTACAATGTTGTAAAATAGCAATAAAATTATCTACACTATGATATTAGTGAAATACATTGAGTTAATATTTATATAAACCTGAACATAGCGATTTTAGAGCGAATTACTTTAGTAAACGGAATTATTTTTGATATTTAAGTGAGTTTTACGAGATGATAGTTTGATTTTGGTTTGGAAAATACAACCGAAGGAATTAAACAGAAATTTAAAGTAACTGTAGTACATTTTATTTTAAACATAGATTCTTAGATGTAGTAGTAGATATAGTTGAGAATATATGTTTTTTTTATTTGATGATTTTATAAAGTTTTAAAAAGTACATGTTCATAAAAGGTCAAAGAGGTGACGACTACTGAAGGCTTTGCAGATAGGTTGGCGATTGCTCTCATACCCTTTCGAATGCCTTTCTAAATATTAATAAATTATTAACACTCTAGTAAACTAAAAGCTTTTGGGATCAGTAGGTGTATTTTACGTAATTAGTAGGTAATTTAATATTGAACAGGGCATGTTGTTAGTGTTATCGGTTGAATAGATTGATTAACAGGTATGAATAAAAGATCAAGGGGTATAAGATTTGTATCGAAAGTTTATAGTCTTCTAGAGCGGAAACCTCAGGGAATTTTGTAGATCAGTTTCTTAGTACGCATCTATGGCACAAGGAGAGTATAAATACCAGCTCGATTGTCTTATAGTTTTGGAGATTATCTGCCCGTAAAAATATCCTTTCTCCTTTATATATATAAAATAAATATTCCAATCAACATCCTATTTTATGAATATAAGAAGATAAATAATTCATCTATTCAGCCAGGAGGAAACGGAATTGAAATGTACTCCGGTGTGATTCAAAGAAACTTGTTACAACTTAAATAAACAGATAATGTTAACGCATTAATTTTGGCTTGGTTAACGAAGCGCCTTCAAAGATAACTCGCTAACAAGAAGTGCGAGGGTTTAATCTAATTCCGCTAACCGTGGACAAGTTAGAGCGACAAGACATAACTTTGCTGAGAGAATCACAAATGGATTATTTCCATAAATTTATTTTTTGTTGAACATTATTTAAATTTATTAAATTATTGCCATTGCACAAATATTGCAATGAACTTTTTGTTTCCCATTCGAATTAATTAAGGTTTTACATTAAATTAGTTGAAAATATTCATAAATATATTGTTTCCTACCTTCCACCATTTCTCATAGACATTGTTTTAAACTCCTGTATAAAAGCGTTTCTTATCATTAACACGAGGGAAGTATTACTAAATATTTTAAACGAGTAAAATATGTATAAAATTTGCATGTATATAATTACAATTCTGTAATCTTAGTAAGTAATATAATGATATGAAATTCCGAACAGCGGAAATAATTTGCATTTTACATAAAACCTCCATGACAAAACGTAAAAAAAAATGTACATCGTAAATGTCAATAGTTTTTGGACAAATCACTTTTAAAATACATCAAGGACAGGGTTGAATTCTAAAGCTATGTTCAATTGAGCGTAGCTTGTTCATGAAACAAACCTTTAACAGATTAATATTAGTTTGGTTATTTAGGATTATTATCGAGTGTTTGTTGGGTTTGTAGACCAAAACCAATACCGAGACCAAAAATGGGTTGGGGCGTCGATGACCACGACAATACATCACATATTAATTATACAGGTTATGATTGGTGTGATTGGCTTGGGGTGATTGTATTGTGCAGTGTTTTGTGTTCAAAATTCTAGTGAGCGTTACATGTTAAATATTTGTAAAACTAGCCCTTAGTTTTCTGTGAAATAATTCTGTTCCGTAATTCTAACTCCTACTGAGTGAATTTTACCTTACAACGAACAGTCCTGGTGGTAAAAGCTTGCGGCGATTTCCTTTTTAGTTTTATAAACGGTTGTCAGGAAATTACATTCCATGTTCTGGGAAGAGACGCTTAATAGTTTTAACGAAAATTTCCGAGAACAACCTGGACTTTGAGATTAAAGTAGGCCTACTTTACCTATACTTGCTTGGTATTTTTAATTTACGAGTTGCATTGTATTAGGTGCCATACTATGATAATCAAAGATTTGAATCAATAATTAAAAGTGAATTTACATTCAAAAATAGGAAACGCAATTTTATTTACGAATGTTTAAAGAGTAAATATTAAACAAGTTTTCATTTTAATTATATTATGGTCATATCCTAATTCATGAACTAAATACGCACTTCATCAGTTGCAAGGTATTAAGTGAATTATTGTATTTTTATAGATATAAACCAATTATTAAAACAAAAGCAAAATCTATGGAATGCCGTAACAAAGTATTTGTCCTAAATATCTTATGAATGAGTATTTTAAAAACTATATTTAAGGTCAGATGCTGAAATTAAATTCCTTTTTTAAACTGTAAAATCCCTTTACCCTGTGTAAATACTTTCCCATGTATACACACATAAGAGTTACATCGATTGAATTGTACTGTAATTAATCACAAATTTTCGATTCACGATTTCTGACAGCGGCGACTAAACACCATGACTGTGTACTAAAAATACCTGTAAGAAGAAGCATTAAATAACAAATCTAATTTTAAAATGTGCTATTAATTAAATTACTATTTTCAGTCAATAGAATATTGTTATCAATAATTTACCTACTATTAATACTACTAACAATAATTTAACAAAAATCTTATTTTTTACTCGGAATCCTACCTTACTAAACATCTACCTTATTTAACGTAATATTTATATTCTAAGGTACTTACAAAATAATCACATGAAAAACTAGAGGAAGCAGCAAAAACGTTCACGTACAAGAGTGGTGATGAACTGCGGCCTTTTAATAATTCAACAACAACACTTCTGTGGAGCTACTGCGGTGTTTTCTTCCCAAATATAGCCAGTTTTTGCTCCCTACCCATTTTATATCTTTACAATTATTATTCAAATTAGTTTATTTAACATATATTTAACACTAAAAAAAGGCTTTTGTTTGTCAAATATGATGAATTCATCCGTCCTCTGCTTCCCTTCTAAGAAAAATTTTAACTTTAAAATTATTTAAGTCCTCCCTCAATCGCTCGAATTAAATAATCGATTTATAGCTTACTAGCTGATCAACACGGTTTTAGTGGAAAACCAGAAAACCTTCTTTGGATTTCAGATTTTATGTTAGGGGTTGCAATGACAACTAACATGAGCTTAAACATTGAAATTTAGATGTATCATAGGGCGTAACCCTGATCGAATTTTTAAAAATCCCTTCTTAGTGGGTGCCTATGCCCTGAAAGCAACGTTCATGCAAAGTTTCAAGGTTCTAGGCCAAGTAGTTTGGGCTGCGCGATGATAGGTGAGTGGTATTTGCCAAATATAATAGATTAGCTGATGAACACGGTTTTACCCGTGAAAAACAGAAAAACCTCCTTGGATTCATGATTTGTCAAGGTTGCCATGACAACTACATGAGCTTCCCTATACTTTAACATTG
Source organism: Flexamia atlantica (assembly GCA_035578135.1). Taxonomy (NCBI): domain Eukaryota; kingdom Metazoa; phylum Arthropoda; class Insecta; order Hemiptera; family Cicadellidae; genus Flexamia; species Flexamia atlantica. The sequence continues at coordinate 1,082,754 of JAQJVK010000021.1, forward strand.
CAACTTTGATGTATCATAGGGCGGAGGCCTGAGGGAATTTTTAAAAATCCGTTCTTAGTGGATGTCTATGCCCTGAGAGGAACGTTTATGCAAATATTCAAGGTTCTAGGTCAAGTAGTTTGGGCTGTGCGTTGATGGGTGAGTGGTATTTGACAAAATAGTAGATTTGAAATGGACAGTATACTTTCTTATGATTTTGCTTACCAATACTAGATTATTACTTTTGACAATGACTTCTTTTGAGCATTTGTTTTTAAATTCTTAATGCGATACCACTTTTAAGTACCTGTAATTAGCGTTGTATAGCAGTTTAATGGCTAATGATGTGTATGGTACAACAATAGCGTTGTATGGCTAATGATGTGTGTGGTATAAAAATGTTTCAACAGTTGTATTCGTACATGTGTCCGTTTGTTCCTTAAAACCGGGAAGCACTTATTTTTTGAGCCTATGAAAAATATAGAAGTAATTTAGCTAAACTTTAAGCCAGATGATCTGTTTATTTCAAATAGTTTTCTAAAAACTAAAAAAAATTGTATACAGGTAGTTTTTTTGTAACTTCAATGATGTAACCATATTGTGCATTCCAGCAGGATGAATACTCCTCTTCAAGCAAAATACGTTAAGAATTAAATATCGTCCTGGGTTCCACTTTAAACATACATTAAAACCTGTCATGAACACCACGACATGGTAAAAACGTTACAAAGCCCTTTGCCAAGTCGTTGAGAAAGGTTGTTTTAACGGTTATAACATTTGACCTTTTAAAATTATGATTATATTTTTATAACAATAACACAAAGGTCGCATCTAATTTAATTTTTTAAATAAAATGAAACATATTTAAGATAACAAAAGCTGTTTCTTTATATAGAGAGAGACCCCTTGGCTTCGCCCACGGTTGAAATGATAGTGGGATGATAACATGTACTTTAGAGTGCAACCACAAATCTGTGTATTAATACTTGAGGAATTTTCTTTAGTTGTCATAACTCATTAGCGGCTAGACGAATGTTAACGTACGAGATGTAAATTTAAAGATATTCCTGCGTACAATTGCAAATAACTTTCAAAATCAGAGTAACAGTATTAACATGAGCACAGTGAAGAGACGAAGAATCTGAACTGTGTTGGATTCGTCTGTGTCGTAGACTCTATTCGCCTTGTTTACACTTAATTACTTTGTGGGAACCAATCTAATCTGGGTTATACGTCTATTTAATCACGGCATCTACTTTAGAGCTATAGTTACTAAATTACCGCTATCGATAATTAATTATTTTTATTCCAAGATTCAGCTGCAAATGGAGCCTGGTTTGTTGCACAACTAGCTTAGGGACTATTTTAGCTTTTCAAAATAAAACTCACTCAATTTTTGCACATTACATTTTTCAGATTTGGGAAGTAAAATATTTATTTTACAATCAACAACATACCTAAAAAGAACATACAAGAAGAATTACATAAGAACTTTACGTGCTAGTAGTAGGGAATGATATGTTCTGGTGCACTTCCTACGAGGCGTACGAGGCGTACGAGGCGTACGAGACGTATGAGTGCGAAGTCCAAGGTCATCGCTACGTCATTATTTCTCGCGCGCGCCACGAGCGCAAAGTCCAAGGTCATCGCTACGTCATTATTTCTCGCGCGCGCCACGAGCGCAAAGTCCAAGGTCATCGCTACGTCATTATTTCTCGCGCGCGCCACCACCGTTGCGCCGTTCGCTCGGCTCGAGCGCGCCGGTTCCTACTAGATTCTGCCGCCCTGATACTTCGGAAGAATAAAAAACGGAATAATTCGATATTCGATTGTCGATTTCGATTTATCGAATCGTTTCGTTAATCGATTTTAAAGTTTCTACCGTATTCTGCCCTCCTGATACATAAAAATCAATTTTGAATTATTTTCTCTTAAAAATTTGTAATTTTAAACGGTTTTCAATGGAAAATTTTGATCACGTTGAAAGCTGACTTTGCCCCTAAGAGCACGTGCAACTTTACACGTGAGCCACGTGATTTTCCGGGTATATATACCGGTCCGATTTTGAGTTTGACCAGTTGTGTTTTGAAGATCGTCTCGACAGTTCCTGAGGTAAGTGCCGACTTTGGTTTATTAAGACTTTAACATTTTTACGACTTGTAAATTTTTCAATAAATACTGTTTGGACTTAGAAAATTTTCAGCCAGTTTCGCACTTGTAAATTTTTCAATAAATGCTGTTTGGACTTAGAAAATTTTCGCTCAGTTTAGAACTTGTAAATTTTTCAATAAATACTGTTTGGACTTAGAAAATTTTTAGCAAGTTTCACTTTACGACTTGTAAATTTTTCAATAAATACTGTTTGGACTTAGAAAATTTTCACTCAGTTTAGGACTTGTAAATTTTTCAATAAATGCTGTTTGGACTTAGAAAATTTTCGCTCAGTTTAGAACTTGTAAATTTTTCAATAAATACTGTTTGGACTTAGAAAATTTTTAGCAAGTTTAGGACTTGTAAATTTTTCAGTAAATACTGTTTGGACTTAGAATATTTTTGCTCAGTTTAAGACTTGTAAATTTTCAATAAATATATCTTGAGACTTTGAAAATTGTTGAGAGTCAACGTTTTTAGACTTGTAAAATTTTTCAAAAAATACTTTTCGGGGACTTTGAAAATTTTCGGTAGTCAACTTTTTTGGACTTGTAAAATTTTTCGAAAAATATTTTTTCGTGACTTTGAAAATTTTCGTTAGTCAACTTTTTCGGACTTGTAAAATTTTTCGAAAAATATTTTTTCGGGACTGAAAATTTTCGTTAGTCAACTTTTTCGGACTTGTAAAATTTTTCGAAAAATACTTTTTCGGACTTGTAAAATTTTTCGAAAAATATTTTTTCGGGACTTTGAAAATTTTTGTTAGTCAACTTTTTCGGACTTGTAAAATTTTTCGAAAAATATTTTTTTGTGACAGAAAATTTTCGATAGTCAACATTTTCGGACTTGTAAAATTTTTCGAAAAATACTTTTTTGGACTTGTAAAATTTTTCGATAAATATTTTTTCGGGACTTAGAAAATTTTCGATGGTCAACATTTTTGGACTTGTAAAATTTTTCGATAAATATTTTTTCGGGACTTTGAAAATTTTCGTTAGTCAACTTTTTTGACTTGTAAAATTTTTCGATAGGTATTTTTTGAGACTGAAAATTTTCAGTAGTCGACTTTTTTTGGACTTGTAAAATTTTTCGATAAATATTTTTTAAATAAATATTATTTGTAAGAATGCATTCGAATTTAATTTTTTATTGATAACTAATCTTTTTATTTTCTGTTATAGGTGAAAAAAATGACTTCCAAAATTGAATGTGGTTTCTGCGGCAAGCTGATATTGAAGACAAACTTATCCCACCATGTGAAAATATGTTCATCGAATCCAGAACGAGATAATACGCGTTATAAGAAGAAGACGTGTGATAAATGTGGAAAAGAAATCACAAGTTTACATTTTAGTCGACACGTGAAAAAATATAATGCGAATGATTTAGCTAAACCGAGTACGAGTGGGGTCAATAGATTAAAGCGGCCTGTACCCGACTTGATTCCTATCGAAAATTTCAATCCTCGAGATTATCAAAGCAGACCTTCAGTTATTCAGTACGCCCCGGGTCGGACTTCGACTGCTAAAACGGATATCGAGAGACACGATGATGTTGAAGATGGACCGACTTCAGCCAAACAACCCAGACTCGATATACGACCTACTACTAATAAAAATAATTCCGTTTTTAACGTTTTACACGGCGCCGCATTGTTAGCAATGAGCACGATTATTAATCTAGTGAAGCCTGTAAAAAGCGATAAACTTCCACCCGTTACTGAAAATGAGATTATTTTAAAAGAAACGGCTTTTGAAAGTAGGTTAATTACATATCACTTTAAAAATATTCACGGAATAAAAGATCCGAAAGTTTTTATTAATAGATTTATCGATACGATCATAAAGTTCATAGAAGATTATCTCGCAAAACATAATATTAAGTTTAATTTGACTTTTATCGCTAAGTATAAGCGTAATGCGAGTGACAAATGTGAAATAGAGAAGATGTTTTTTAGAACTGGAAATTTTAGAGCATACAGTACTACCGATTTGAAACAAACATTGAGGATGATGAGAGATACAATATGTACGAATATGGAGGAGTTTGAAGCGAGAGGATCCGGATGGAGCCTTTACGAAATCGAAGGACTAGATTTAGCGATTAACAGATACTCGCCTTTTAGAGGATCGAGTTACATCGATCTTCCAGATAAAATAAAAAATAAAAAAGCTATAATAAATGTAAAAAACAAAGATGAAAAATGTTTTTTGTGGGCGATTTTATCCGCTTTACACCCCGTTAATCAAAATGCAGAAAGAGTTAAAAAATATAAAAGATATGAAAACGAGTTTGTCGATGCGATGAAAGACATTGAGTTTCCAGTCGCCTTGGACGATGTAAAAAAATTCGTAAAGCGAAGCGGAATATCGATAAACGTTTACGGTTACAATAGTAACTATAATATATATCCGCTGATTGTGACAGATGAAGAAAAGGATACGCATATCGATCTTTTATATATTAAAAAAGGAAAAAAATCGCATTATTGTTATATTAAAGATCTGGAAAAACTGGTACGTATTCAGATGACGAAAAGATGTAATAAAATCTACATATGCAAACGATGCCTGCAATATTTCGGTAGAGAAGATTTATTGATTAGACACAAAGAGTATTGTAAAGAACACGACTCCGTAAAAGTAAATATACCGGGAAAAGGGGAAGTTATAAAATTTAAAGATTACAAATGTCGGATGAAAATTCCTTTCGTTATGTACGCGGATTTTGAGTGTTTATTAGAAAATGTAGAGAGGCGTAGACCGCCGAAGATGAAATTAATCGAAAAAGTCGCTGAAAACGAAGCTACGTGTCAACCACCTAACACTATAAGAACACCCGAGGGGTATGCGAAATATGTTTCTTACACCGACACATATCAACATCATGTAGCGAGATCCTTCTGTCTCTACACGGTTTATACCTTCGGCGAGTATAAAGAACCGATTTTATACTACGGGACCGACGCTGGGAAACAGTTTGCTAAAACGCTTAAATCAGAATTGCAAGCGATTAAAGATTATTATGAAAACAACGAAAAACCCATGCTTCCTCTAACCGCTGAACAAGAAAAAGATTTTCCAGATGCTAAAATATGTCACATATGCGGGAATGAATTCGAAACCGATGAAAAAAATGATATTGATGAAAAAAATGATGATAAACGGGATATCGCTAACTTATTCACTTATCGCTTTATTCGTCTTGATCATGGAAAAAAGGATATCCGCGTTCGCGATCATTGTCATCTGACCGGAAAGTATAGAGGGGCGGCGCACCAGTCTTGTAATTTGAACTTTAAAATTCCGAAGTTTATTCCCATATTTATCCATAACTTGAGCGGTTACGATACGCATTTAATAATAAAAATGTTGAGATTAGATGAAAATACGCGTATCGATATCATTCCGAATAACGAAGAGAGATATATCTCGTATACTGTCGATTTCGGGATCGGAATAAAAGCGAGATTTTTTGACTCGTATAAGTTTACACTTTATTCGTTAGACGATTTAACTAAGGGATTGAATGAATATTACTTTAGAAATGTAAAAAAGTATGGAATGTCCGAGGAACAAAAAGAGTATTATACGAGATGGTTAAAGGAGAGAGATGAGATAAAAAATAAATATAATGATATCAAAAAGTATAATAGATCGAGAAAAAATGATTCCGATTCAGATTCCAGTTCAGATTCCGATTCGGATAATGGAGGATTTTTTGTAGACTCTTTCAAAGATAAAGATATGAATAATTGGTCCGACCATCAAAAAAAATATTATGAATTTTTACAAGAGAAAAAATACTATGGACTAATCGAGGCTGGGTTGGATAAATATAAATCGAGTATAGAATTTCAAATGAAATTTGATTTATTTTTACATGAATATAGAAATCCCGATCCGATGAAGTTATTATTTAGAAAAGGGGTTTATCCGTACGATTATATGGACGATGATGAAAAATATCTCGAGACTAGTTTACCACCGATAGAAAAATTTTATAATGAGTTGAACGAAAAAGGTATTAGTCCGTGGGATTATGAACACGCGGAACTGGTTTGGAAAACATTTAAAATAAAGAATATGAAAGAATATACACTGTTTTATAACAGACTCGATGTTTTATTACTAGCCGATGTGATGGAATATTTTAGAAATATTTCTTTGGGATCATACGGATTGGATTTAGCGTGGTACTTTACAACGCCGGGTCTGGCGTGGAGCATATTATTAAAAGAAAGCGGAGCGGTTTTAGACTATTTGTACGACTACGAAATGATACTCATGATCACGAGGGGGATTAGAGGCGGTTTAGCTCAAGTGACGAACAGACACGCGAAAGCGAATAACCCGCATGTCGATGGGTATGATGAGAGTAAGCCTATAACGTATCTCATGTACTTGGACGCCGTGAACCAATACGGTTGGGCGATGTCTAAACACAAAATGCCTACGGGTAATTTTAAATGGGTCGAAGAGGAAATCGATGTAATGCGGATACCCGATAATGGCGACGTAGGATATATATTCGAAGTGGATTTAGAATATCCTCGAGAATTACACGATTTACATTCCGAGCTACCGCTAGCGGTCGAAAGACGGGCACCTCCCGGTTCAAAGGAGATCAAACTCTTGACCACGTTGTACGATAAAGAAAAATATGTCGTTCATTACAAAGCGTTAAAATTATATCTTTCGTTAGGGTTGAAACTAAAAAAAATACATAGAATTCTGAGTTTCAGTCAGAGTTATTGGATGTCGGATTTTATCGATAAAAATGTACGCCGTTGGAAAAACGCTACTAATAAACCCGAAAAGCAATTTTACAAGCTTCTAAACAATTCAGTGTTCGGTAAAACCATCGAAAATGTCAGAAATAGAGTGGACATACGACTCGCTACGCAGACTAAACAGATCGAGAAATGGGTGGCGAAACCGATTTTTAAGCATAGAACTATATTTTGTGAAGATCTTTCCGCCGTTCACATGAGAAAAACTAGTTTATTATTTAACAAACCCATATATATAGGAATGTCTATATCGGACATCGCTAAAACGCAGATGTACGACTTTCATTATAATCATATTAAAAAAGAATACGGAGAAAAAGCGAAATTGCAGTATACGGACACGGACAGTTTGGAATACCTAATAGAAACTCCGGATTTCTACTCGGATATGAGGAAACATGATGAAAGATATGACATATATCGAGAAAAAATACTCGGCACATTTAAGGATGAAATGCGGGGTGCTCCATTATCGGAATATGTGGGACTCAGAGCGAAGATGTACTCCAATCGGTTAAGTTCGTATAAAGATTTTCGTGGGAAAGAATTTGATGGGAAAGCATTTTAGCGGTCAAAATAATACAATTTTTCCTTCAGTTAAACTAATATTCAGTAAACCTAATATTGACTACCTTATTTAGAAAAAATGTAGAGGATGATCGTAATTAGAAGAATGATTATCTGAACTTCATAATCATAAAAAATAAGGAAACGAAGTCAGATGTTTTAACGATGTTTGTTCTGATTTCCATTCCTCATAACATAATTTAATTTTTAAAACATCCAAAAAGAAGTTTGAAGAAATTGGAATATTTATTGAGTTGTGTAGGCATTATTTCAGTTGTTGAAATATGTTTTACAGATCAATTATGATCCATAAAATATCATACTCCCATGAAATATTATTCTAATATCGTAATAGTACCTAAGGTTATAAATATTTCTATTAAAAATATAGCTAAAATATTTTGAACCTGTGTAATAGCATTACGTGAAGAATTATACTTAATAAACTACTGGTAAAATATTGGTGTAGCTTACATGCTGGAAAATTTATCCAGGAAAAAAGTTAAACCCCAGTAATAAACTGTGTTATAGATCGGGTAACAATTCATTTCACTTATTTTATGAAGTAATTTTTAAGACAAGTAAAAAATCTCGATGTAGGTTACTTGTGCAGGAATTTAGGAACGTGTGCATAAGGTTTGCTGTGGTTCATTAACGCTGTCTTATTTAATGAAGATATACAACATGATTTGTGCTCAGGCTAGTATGTCTCGTAATATACATCCTTTATGCTGCTGGATTTAGGAGCTGTATTTTAGAGAAGCGTTCGAAATTCTTCTATGTCAAATACCACTCACCTGTAATCGCACAGCCAAAACTATTTGACCTAGAAACATTGCATGGACGTACCTCTTAGGGCGCTAGTATCCATTAAGAAAGAATTATTTTTATTCTCTCAGGGCTAAGCCCTATGGTACATCAAAGTTTCAATGTTAAACCAAAGGGAAGCTTATGAAGTTGTTATGGTAGCCTAAACATTAAAAATCGTGAATCCATGGAAGTTGTTTTCCACGGGTGAAACCGGGTTGATAAGCTAGTTAAGACAAAAATTGCGTTATTTTACCTTTATTTCAATTGGTTACAATTACACAGCTTTCCCTAGCAATAGGTTAAATATATAAAAGAGGGTTTTCAACTATTCAATAAATTTATTTGTTCGTAATAAAAAAAATTATAACAGTATACCATGTACAACTGACCTGCTAATGTGTTTACACTAAAGGCTGAGATAAAAAAATCACAATAGCCCAACTTTTTCTCAACATTTTTTGTTCTGTTTACTATGCATAAGATAAAAACAAGGATGAAACTACGTGGTCGCCAATGTTATTGTATTTTTGAAAATATTTGCCACCTGCAGCGCTCCAACGCTGTTGTGGTAACTCAAATGAGTCCTGTGCAATATTTTGACTGATCTGACAGAGCTGAAGAACGAATGGTTTTTATCCACAAGTTTTTAAATCTTCGCAAGTATACGTTACTAATTATTTGAAACTGATATTAAATCAACAAGTCCATATTTAACTTTGATAAAATATCCTTCAACACACGATAATACTGGCAACACTTAATAAATTGCACGAACGAAGGCCCCAGCTAGGGCTTGGACACGATCATGATCACATCTTTCCAGCTATAACATTTTTATGTCAGCTTGGTTGTCTTAGCTTTTATGGCTTTCATTCGTTCGTTTCAGATTGTCGTTGTATTGGATGGAATCCACGGAATTCTAATTTTGCAAGGAGGTATAAGTCCGATGACCTCCCTTCTGTTATTTCCTACAATTTTCCTCACCTGCTATATTTAGTTGTATTTTACTCCTTGAATTGAGGGAGTACGGTGCTGTTTTGCCTCTCGCAAGGAGAAAAGTGATTGCTTTGTCTTCCAGAAGGAGTCAAGTAAATTCGTTGTAATGATATTAAATTGTTTGACAAATAGCTTAATGCATTCAGTTGTTTTCGAGTCAGTTGTGTTTAGGTTAACGGATTACATGAGCTAAAATTTGATTTGGCAGTGAAAATGTGATAGCACTGGAACTCCTGATGCTACTTAATAATTAAGGTTTCAAGAATTAAGGTTTCAAGGTTAGTTCAGTTAATGTAATCCAATCAACTTGTGTTTGCTACAAGAATGTCTTCATTATCAACAAGATAATTTATTTTTCATTGTGTATTTATTCACTCGTACATTTGAGGCGCGAAATGTTTTGTGTATTACGGAAATGGATTGTCTCTCAAAGGAAATTTTTGTCATACGTGGGTGAAATTTCTTGTTATTGCAATTTATTTTCTTAACACCAAGATAAGTATTCCTCATTCCTTTGAGTGTTTAAGCATAAGCAGTTTAATTCGTCGACATGCAAGAGGTTTGTCAAATTAAGTTAACCGCGCAGTTTTGTCCAAAGGTAAGTAGAAGTTTCTAGTTACCGTGGTATCTTCTATAAACTGTGCCTTGGAAGGTTTTTAATTTTCTACTACTGTGCATGATAAACTAAGCTAAAATAATGGTAATGTGGAGATAATTTGCTATATTGCAGATTGGGAGGAGGTGCTTTTAATGAGTTACAAGTTAGAAATACGTATACATAAGAGAAAAAAACTGGTCATATAAAAAAAAACTGAAAATAAACAATCACAAACTGATTTTTTAAAATAATCCTTTTTACCAAGACATTTTCTAAAAGGCAATATCTACAAGCTTAATATACTTTTACAATGCCTACCCATGCATACGAACTTGCACAGTGAAAAACGGTTGGATGGGTTTCAAAGTTAAGATATAAATTCAGAGGTAAGGTATATCATATTTGTAATTTGGAGGCAATTTTTGGCTGCTTTTGATGAGTATTTTCAAGAAAAGCTTAAAGCATTTCGCAATTTGTAGGAAATGCTATTACCTTTCAGTATTTACATTCCACTTTGGTAGATTTCCTCACCATTCGAAAGCTATTTGCAAAACACTAAGCAACCTCCGAATTTATAGTAACGAGAAAATACTGAGTGAGAGATATTTTTGGTAAACATTTTACAACTAAATCTACAGTTCTACAGGGCCGATTTTATTATCAAAATTTGTTTTATTTAAGATGTATGATGAAAAAGTAAAACCCATATTTTTTATAAGAAATATATTAAAAACGTATTTTTAAGTTTCTATTTGTATTTTTTAAGTTTTGGCTGTCGATTATCAGTATTTTCAAGAAATGCGTAATGGCAATTTGTAGGAAATTTTATTCTCTTTCAGAAGATCGACTTTGGTCGATTTTCTAACAATTAAAAGTTATTTGCTATAAGCTTAGCAACCTCCGAGTTAATAGTGGTGAGAAAATACTGAGTTCGCAATATTTTTTCTTAAACTTTGTAAAACTTAATCTAAATTTCCACCAGGCTTATTTTAATTACACGACAAACATTAACAGATACGATGCAACAAAATGATTAACAAATACGACCATTTATATGGTAAACTAAGCCCGATTTGTAGCCTGATCGTATGTTTTTTTAAATGCATTATCATTCTTAAAAATAATTGAATTAACTTTTCTTGTATATCACAGGAAATAAAGGCATTTTATGTACTATTTAGAAAATAATTTTATGTATTATTTTAGAAACCGTTGTATTTAAACTACAGCGGACTCTGATGCTAGTGTTTGTGTAAGTGTCACTAAAGGTGCAGCTTCCATAAATCTTTAGCACCTGCCGAGGGAGTTTGTGGCCCCCAAATGAGTCCCGAGAGAACAACCTCCCAACAACGTCAACGTTACTCTCACGCCTTTTCTAAACTGATCAATGTTTTTTTATTTCCTTGGGAATACTTGTTTCTATTCATGACTCACCATCATAAATCATCATCTTTTGGGATTTCAAAAGTCATCGAGAGTACTTCTCCAAATCAATAAATTTTTCTTGGCATCAATTGCCTCGGAAGGATCAAATTCGTTTGAAAAGTAGAATCTTCCAGTGGATAAAAGGCCTACGAATGGCTGATTTAATTAGCCTAACACGGAGAAAATTTGAACCTGGCCGTGCACATACAAGTCGATCAATAAAATTTAAGCTAGGCAGTATTGTTTAAGAGGACAATACCAATTTTTTTGAAGGAAGAAATATTCCATTGCATTGTGAGAAGCTATAGAAGTACTTAAACCTTAACCTTCTTTATCATAGAAGTACTTAAAGCTCTTTGACTTAAAACACAGTTTAGGTCGATAGCTACTTCTTTAATCGGTTTAATCCCTTCCTTGATGTCAAGTTGATCTAGTTAAGGGTGTCGACTGTCTAAATGACCATTTAATAATGACAATTACTCTCTTGTTATTTTTTTTTGTGCAAATATAGATGACTAATAAAAATTATATCTATATACTCAATATATAACCAAGCAGAGCTAATTCACACCTATTTCTTCTTCAAGTTCAAACTTTTCGAAAATGATATGACGATTTAAATTACCACAATAGGGAACGATATTTTTCAAGATGTTCTTTTACAGATTATTCAGATGTTCTAAGAAGTAAACCTCGACAGAGGTTTACAACGTCGCGGCCCAGGTGTGGCGGACGGCAAGACATATCGCTGCGGACTCTCAGCGCCAACTTGGGAATATTGAACGTATTTACGAGCGCTTGCCTTCAAGACGACACTGAAATGTTGGAACTTTTGATTCATTTCCAGCATATTACCTCCAAAAAGGATTGAACATCTCTCTTGATTGCATGAAAGAAGCAGCGATATGCTACATTTGAAACTAAAAAGTACTTATAGGAAATGTTTTGCTAACTGACTTAAAATATAATAAATTTTCTTTGAATTATCTGCTTATTTTACCTAAAGTTCATTACAACATACAACTTTTATATAACTATATTATAACTTTCATAATTTAGAAACTACAACAGTAGGATTTAGTTGTTCATATAAAAAAAGAAATTCGGCTATGTCTAGGAAAGAATTATACAAATTACGGTGGCCATATTATTGGCCCTATATTGGTGCTGGAAGATGGATAGACGGAAAACAAAGAGGTTGATGATGAAAAAATCACTCTAGGAGACTATTTTATGATATGTCATACATTTTAAGCAGCAAATAAGGTCGTATCAAAAATGGAAGTTTGTAGTTTATTTTAAAGATTATGAATTAGAATTAGAATATTAGAAAGTCATGTGGGTTATTTTACCCTAAGCTTTTTTTATCCATATACAAACGTATTAATATTAGTTTTGGGATCCAAACAAAAACATAACCTTTGAATAGCCAAAATTTAAATTAACATTTCTGCTTTATAAAAACTAGCTGATTGTCTCCCGCTTTGCTGGGAAAAGAAAACAAGTAAAAATTAAATAAACAAAACAGCTGTGAAGCCATTTTCTTCACATTTTTGTCCTTAAGGAAATTATTTCAAAAAATAATATTTTTCATGGAATTTTCTCGCCGAAACAAAAATTGGTTCCACTTTTCGGGACCCATTCAAGTATCTATTTTTTAGGTTCATGGGCCTTATATACTGATACATACTTAAAACTAGGTATTTATCAAACTTTTAAATACCTAAATCATCTTAGAGTATTGTCCTTTACCATCTTAGTTTTAACTTACAACTAACTATAAGAAATTTGTCATTGCATGTCCGTGACTAACATAAACTTAAATTTCCTCTTAAGATGAATAGTGTTAAATCTAATATGAAGCGCTTACATTAACGTAAACTGGAACTTTTTGGAAAACCTAGAACAGTTTAGCACAATAAGCGGGTTTCAAGCCATATGAACACGTCAAACAAACGCTTCCATATTAAACTAACAGACAAAATGGTAAACAATGGCATCACATTAAGTTGACTGTTTCTCCAAACCCAACCAAAGCGAGCATTAAACGGGTTCTACACCACGGAATTTCGATCTGCATTTAAAGGCTTTTACATCTCAAAGGATAGTTTGTGCTTTTGCACTTAAAGGCGCGTATTCGTTGGCATCGGTAGGACTATTTTTGGCTTGTGGAAATAATTGGAAATTCATTATAGAAAAAAAACTAATCAATAACGTTCACCAAAGTACATAATTATAAATGAAATATCTCTAAAAATTTTAGCTAGTCCCCCCACTCCCCCCCCCGCTTAAAAAAGACGCTAATACCGTACGCCCCATGGTAAGACCCGACGTATTATTATCAATTTGAAGTTTACAGAAGCCCCAAATACAATTTTTTCGAATATACGTCTGGTAACGCAATGGCACCTGACTGATTGGGAAAAGTCGGGAAAGGTGGGTAAAGCTATTTCGAAAAATATTATATTGGTTTTAGTTTAAAATAAATTAAGTACCTTATTCGTATGTGAGTTGAGACTTTTGTAGCCAATATGGTAACTCTAGTAAATCAGCTCGCATAACAGCTGTTTCTAATTTTATTTTTATGATAATAGCCTGATAACAGAAAACGAACAATTTTTAATGTCATTACAATATTTAATGTGATTACATTATACGACGAAAATAACAGATTATTATTTAATTGAATCCGGGGAAAAAGATGTCCAGTAAAAATTAAACTGTATAATATGTAGGTGTTCAAAATAACTGTGAAAATTGACATTTTCCACCGAAAACCTAAGAATATTTCACATTTCTAATTAAATACTTATAGCCTACGAGATGTTTCACACAAACATTTTCTTGTAAATATAAAGCTGGTTGTACACATAAGCTTTTCATGGGTAATTTTCGTTATCTTACCAAGAATGGCTCTTTGAGCGTAGTTAACGAGTTTTATGGAATCGTCCCTTAGCTATTTTATCGGGCTCTATATTACGCGCAATTTAATGTATCTGTTATAGTTTACATTATCCCAATGACGTTCATACAACAAGAAACACAGTACAGTATGACCTAAAATTGAATGTTAAAAAAAGCACAATGTACGATGCTAAAGAAAAATTATTAAATTTAGAAAAATTCTGAAGATTTGAAATATTTGTTTTTCTGAATTGAACTTTGACAAATGAATATCCTGAACATTAGTTAGTATTCAGAAATCTTACACAAGACTAAGATAATCATATTTTGTTTTACATTTGTATGTATATAAATTTAATAATGCCACAATATATTTATATTCCATAAGTTGATTCTATTTTCCATATGCTGTAATGAAATCAACACTTTTTTATATCCCTATAAGTTTTATCAATTTATATTAGAACGTATTAAATTGAAAAGTATAAAGCTAAAAAAATAACGACTTTTAAACCGCCTTTACAAATGTGTTCTTGTTTACAACTGCGTAATCTTACATTGAATTTTTATTTATTTTCTTGTAGTTTAAACGTTCTATTGTACAATGGAATGGAGTGAGCAGCACGTACCTTTGCCACATTGAGGACGTCGACTAATCTGAATTGCCGATCCGCCACAGATTGAATCCTGTTCTCATCAAGCAAGGGACAAAGGGATTCCGAGCCTGACTGTATAGGTTGATAGTGTCACATAAAAAACCATTGAATTTCGTGAGAAATTTAAATTGAAAACTTCTTTTTTAAATAAAGAAAAGATTTTAAAGTTTACTGAACCTAACTGCATTTAATGTTGTAAATCGTTATTAGTGGCATCCTTTTCGGCATTAAAGAAGAAAGAGAATCCAACCAAATTATAATATCCTACCTCAGATTAGTTTTTCGATTCATTGGTCTCCGTTTTTATATTTGAATAATAAGTCAATAACGAAGTCATTGAACACGTTAAGACTTCCGAAGAAGTTCAGATTAATATAGTTTCATTTTCCTATGAGTACCGGTACCTAAGTGTTAAAGTATTTCTTCGGTTTCTTAAAGATTTATTATAGTTTGTTTCATGTAAAGTTGGTTATCCGTAATAGTTTATCAATCATATTTAATTAAATTTCGATAAAAACATTATTAAGACTGTGTAAAAAACTAATTTTTGTCTGCGTGTAAGAATGTCAGCAACGGATTATAAAATACATAACCTACCCAATGTCAAGGAAGACCAAACAGCAAACCGTTAACTGTATAGAAAACATTTAATTAAATTATTATTTTAAATTGGATGAATAGGAGGCCTATATAATTTTTCCATTATTCAAGCCAAACTAAAATCATTCTTAGCACATTATAAAATATCAAAAACGCGTATTGAAATGACTTATTTCATTTTCATTATAATAAAAATAGTTCTTTCACTCAAGCAGTTTTAGATTGCACGTGCCACATAAAAAACATGCGGCACGTGTTGAAACTGACGTATTGCCTAGTGTTGTTTTTGCCACTCCAGTTATAGTAATAGTTAAATAAGTCTAATTCACTGGAGAGCTCTGTGAACCATTGTTAACTTCATGAAAATTCACGAACCAAATTGACAAGGATACTTTAAAGGTGATGAATTTTCGGGGTAATATATGTGTACATATATTTAATGCCATCAAGAAACGTTAATGTCCATTCGTTATTGGGGAAATATATGTTTTGTTGATTTTAATTTATTATTTCATTACATCATCAGTTATAAATAAAAAATAAAAAATCTAACTATGGATATATACTATATTGGTTTTATATATATATATATATATATATAGTATGTACACCCAGTAAAAAGTAGTCAATAAATAGTTAAATTATAGTCAATAAATACTCTCGTAATATAAAAAAAACACTCTTTCATTCATCAGTACGATTAAATACATTAACACATTGGATCAACCATTTATTGCATTGAAATAAAACCCCAACCTGCATATTACGATAAATCCAATTTAAAACAACGATTGTAAATGATTGAGCTGTACTGAAAACGTTAATTGTTGCAAGGGATTAGCTGTTCCCGTTTGTTACTGCTACTTAACGCCTCCAACCGCAGAGCTGCAATATATCCGCATGTTTGCGTTGGAAATGGAGATATTTAGTTATTCAGTTATTATTTCAATACGTTTTAGGACTGCAAGCCATTAATGACAAAAAACTTTTATCGTCTTTAAAATCATTTTATTGAAACATGCTTGCATTCAAGAACATAAAGATTTGTTTCCAAAAAGCATGAATTAAAATTTGTCAATAACTGATTTTTACTTGCATACTTTTTTGTCCCTTTCAGATCCAAAGAAAGCCCGGGAATGTTTTACACATGACTTCCAGTTAGGCCTAATACTTACATAGCGAAAAAGGAATTGGTAGGGTTTGAATCACTGCAACCAACGTCTCTTGATCCAACCGCCATACCAGGCCCCTCCCCACAATTAATATAATAATATATACTGTATTACACATAGTACAGGGTGTTTTTTTTTTAAACGCAACCCATTTTTAAAATTGAATAATGCACATATGAATGTGTAATGAGGATTGTTTTATTGATCTTTGCATTTTATACAACCTATTATTTAAGTTTGATCACATTTAAGTTACATTATGTGCTCAAATAGTCCGTCATTGGCATTTGTATAAAGTTATGCTCTCTCCATCAAATTCCCGAACATGTGTTGCAAGGTACCTCTTTGAATTTCTTGCATTAAATTTTTTATGTTTATTTTGAGGTGCTGAATATATTGTGAGTTGTTTAACTTTATTTTATCGGTGAAGGATTATTTCCCCCCAATATCCCTGATTTGACGCCACTATATTTTTATTTTCTTTGGGGATACTTACAAAGTAAGGCCTAAACAAACAAGTCACAGCATATTCAGTACCTCAAAACAAACAAAACAAATGTAATGCGAAGAGGGACCTAGCAACACGTGTTCGGGAATTTGATAGAGAGAGCATAACTTCATACAAATGCCACTGGCGGATTCTTTAAACACATAAGGTGAACTAAATGTGATCAAATTTAAATAATAGAATATACAAAACGTAAAGTACCATAAAACAATACTTATTTCATATTTATATGTGAATTATTCAATCTTAAAAATGGGTTGCGTTAAAAAAAAACACCCTATAGTATAATACATAAATTATATATTGTAGTGATATTACAATATTCAATAAATAATATAATCGAAAACACCCAGCAAAACGCGGTATATAATTATTTATTTACGTTTAATTAGTGTCAGATTCTCGTCAACAGTAACAATTTTTTTTTTGTTTCTGGAATTTTTTGTTTCTGGAAAACTGAAAACCATTAGGCTAGATTCAACGATGGGCTTCCTAAACTTGTTGGACATTATTTACAAGCAGGATTACATTGGGGATTCCCAGCTGAAGGTTGTAAAGGAGTCCATTTGGATGTAACTGGAACCCATTAACGTGCGTCGGCGTCGGTTAAACCATCAATGACAAGCGTTTTATTTGAATGGATACTTTAAATTGCCAAACGTGGAATTCCTGCTTCATTGCATGCGTTGCAATTGAAAACCCCGATATTTTTTTAAATCCGGATTAAAAATTTATTAGAAAAAATAAAAATTGTTTGTGGTGTGGATGATTAAAAAAAATTGCATTATAGTTTTTTAGTTTAGTTAAGATCAGATATGCACAGTAACCAAAAATCATTTTAAAACAGAGATTTATTTTTCCATTTATAACTACAATTAGGAAGGCTATAAGAACTGATCAATACTTCATTTTCAGTTTTATAGAGAACGTGCAGAGCAGAACATTTTAATTTATTAATTCATCCCAAAGTACTGACAAATTCAAATATTTAAAAGCTTATGATAGCTACAGCTGCGTGGGTAGTTTTTATAAATTTTCAGATCAAAACAGTTCCGTTCTATAAAATATAAACAGACTCTGTAGAACTAAGTACAATTCTTTTGATGAATGGCAAACAATTTTTGACAATAATTTTTAAGGTACAAGTGGTGTTACACGTTTCGAAAAACCGGTTTAAAATGTATAAAAACGGTATAAAATCTTTCTATCTGAAGTAAAACTTTGCGAAAATTTAGAGTTTATTCCCTTAATATGTGAAACAGATTGTGCAGATATAAAAAGTTCTTAGAACCTGTTTTGGACTGTTGGCATTTGTCAAAACTTAGTCGGTGTCTTTTGACAAACTCTCTACAGTTTGTGCCATTTAATGATGTTTGGTAAGACCTCGTAGTAATTCAATTAATTATGATTTACCTAGCAGATTAATCTGAAACTTTATTTAAAGTAATTTTGATAAAATAGACGTATCATGCACTGGATGGTTACATCTTTGTTCTAAGAAATTACTTTTATATTACGTTTTTGTAGTTATAGTAATAAATCTATGTAAAACTACTTAATATGCCAGGGCATTACTTTTAAAACAAACCTTCCTGAGGTTCGAAACCGATTTCACCAATATGGATGTCGTGAAGATAAGTATAAAGTTTAACTAAATACACTTATCAAGGTCTGACTCATGGGTAACGCGTTCTTACAGTTCGGTATATTTTTATAATGTTTGAAGTTTTAAGAGAAATATTAAAGAGCACCTTATTTAAATTCATGAAACAAAGTTTCACAAGCAGACCATCTGAGAAATGAACAAAAAATTAAATGCTGCATAGCAGCGTGTGTCCACTTGGTGATAAAAAAACAAAACTTTTCGCTTAAAGCTAATTATCAAATCAAAATGACTTTAATTAATTATTATTTGTCCTCCACTTTTGCCACCTTAGTTAGACCTACCATAAAACATTCCAAAAAGTTGGCCTAGAATTATTCAATTATATTCCTTACAACTTTTATAACTTTTTATATATTATTTATATTCTTTTATAACTTTTTATATTTAAAAGTTTAATCATAAACATGTTTTACATTCAGTAAATGCTTTAATATGCTTCATACTCGTTCATTTATAAACATTCAAATAATGGTTTAATTTTGGTATTGTGTTTGTTAAATTGCTCTTTATTACACTCCATTTCATGCTAAGAAATTTTAGAGCAGCAATTTCAACATGTTCCTGATTTCTGAGTAATGTCGACAATTCTGCATACATTGCATGGCTCTAGAGAACAAAGGGGGTGACAGAATCAACTTATATCGCAAACCGAATTTGACCTCCATTTGTAATGCTGATATCCATCCAGACTGAAGCACAGCGTCTATTGACCTATTAACATACTAACAATACTCATATATTGTTCGATAACTATTTGCAATATATAGTTCGACTTTCTGTAGGATAGTATTATAAAGATTTTAGAAGAAAATAGAATAGGCCAATAAAAAAATATGAACATAAGCCTATATTTCCAAACGGGATCATATTCTAAGCAAGGTTTATCCTACCTCAGGTCGATCCATTTGATGACTTTGTCTTGTAATATGCAATTTGCTATAAACAATTCCTTATAAACCGTTCATTAGTCAAGTTTTATTTGATGTAATCGAATTTTGAAACCTCTATCAAAGCTAGGAAACAAAGTAAAGTACATTTAAAGAATAGCCTATTGACTTTCAATGATGATAAGAAGTGGGCGCGAGGAGGGGAGCATTAGCAGGGTTGCAGGAATGCCAAAACCCAATTCCGCCCCCAGTAATACGTTTTTGATAAACGACCCAGGGGGATTCAACTTATTGTTTTCTCTAAGAAGACATTTTTCACTGTTCATTCCCTTTGTATGATGTTTCCTAGAACTCACGTTTCATCCTGTTTAACGGCAAACACTGATTACATTTGATCGCTTTTGTTATTTTTTGCTGAATCCCGCTTGATACTGTTAATATCTCAGAAATATAAGTTTTTCGGTAATAATTGTTGTTAGACACCTTCAATGGATATGGGCGGCCATAGATTTGACTTACTACCTCACTTGGAGCTTAAATATAAACCACAATAGTTAAGTAAAACTCTCCAGAACTATTCTATCCAATGATTTTTTGTTCATATTTTGTAAGTAATTGCTTGTGGATGAGAGTTCCGTGTTGTTTAATGTATAGTTAGTGAAGAAGTTGTTTAAAAATTTAAAAAAAATCTTGAAACGTGGGTTAAATTAGCAACAACTAGGATAAATGTAATTTTCAGTCAAGTCACTTGAAAACAGGAGGAGTTTCTTACCTCCCGAAAGGTAATGTAGCTTTAAAACAATATGCGAAAAAAGTAAAAATAACTCCAACAAAATAAGCAATGATAACTCCTTTGTTATCATGAAATTTAAAAATTCAATATACTTTTCACTCAATAAACAACAATATAACCATAAATAAGAATAAAATATTTGTGTCAGAAACATTAAAGAACCAACCTTTTTGTAGCTTGGGTTATGTAGGTTACTCTCTGAACAGACGCTGGTAATGTTGCAGTCCTGAGGGAGGCTGACGAGGTTAAAAAGCCATGCACCTCCTCCCCTGGGGGCAGACAACACCTTTAATTTTCACTACGTTTAAAACTCTACGAGCCAACATTACCCTCCTTATTTAATATACTGGAAACAGTATATTAAATATATACTGGAAACATTATATTAAATATATACTGGAAACAGTTGTGATGTGTGTTTTCATGCACTATAAAACTTGTTATGTTCTGAAATACAAGTTGCCGTTCAGACAGCTGTGTGAGTAAGGTTGATACTATGATACTGCAAAAATTAATAAGGGCTCAAAAATATAGATCCGCTAATAAACAGGCGTACGTTATTGACAATCTAGGATTTTGTTATAGCTTCAGTTACTACCTTTTTGGTAGTTTCAACTCCCATACCGTGCGGGGCGTGTTGCTATTAGCTCATTTCATTTTTCACCTGTATCATTCATTTAAAACGGTATTCAATTTAAGCTAAGGTTAAAGTTTTTTTTAATTACTTTGATAGAATTTAAAGGGACCCTCCAATTGTGGTATGTGGCAAATAAATGTACCTAAAGGTTAACTTAGCTAAATCAAAGTTTAATTTAAACAAACCTAATTACACTTATCAAGGTCTCATGTGGTATTTTTTTCGGTTTATAAAAACCGAATTATACTATAATGAATTGATGTAAGTGTATTCATGTAACAATTATTAAGCAGTTTCTGGTCATTTTGGACTTCATGATTATTTTTTATGACACCACGACGAAATTATCTTCTTTACAAATATGATTTACAGTCCACAAATAGCCGTTTTCTCCTTAGGCACGAAAACAGCGGTACTTTTATTTCCTTGAAACTTCGTAGGCAACATAAAATTCCATGGCATTAACCAGTTTCCATCGAAAGCCTAGAGGCAACTCCGTGATTGCTATTGATCCAGCCATGACAATTACACTGTCATCGGACATAAACTCAAAGTTTCGTTTTCCAAGGTTTGGATTAGTTGAACATTTTGTAGCGTTATGATTTTTTTAATAGTGTGTTAATAGCCTATTAGTTAGTTAATAGCCTTACCTTTAATCCAAGGTGCGAAAATATATTATTACTGGTATGTTTAGAGCTTTAAATTAAACACTTAAAGGGAAATTTAACTTTTGGGGCCCTCCCATAACACAAACACTAGTTTTTTATGGGGGAGGGTGTTATATTCCTACTATCAAACTAGATGCTTAAACTTACAGTTCATGCATCATATCCCCAGCTTTGGTAAGGCGCGGTAAGGTGTGTACCAATATAATATGTTGAAAATATCATATAATACGGTTAGTATCGTAGCAGTAATAGTCGGATGAGATATAATGCAAGAACTGTACCCAATCTAATAATATTAATCAACAGGTAAATATTGTTGAAAATCTGTCAAGTACTATAAATAAATTAAACCATGTATAAATGACATTTTCAACTTAGTCCTGTAGAATGTAGAATGACTTTTTAAGGTTATACCAGCATATATATGAATTTATTTATTTTTAAAATTCCTTCTAGCTTAGTATAAGGTATGTGTGAGTTGAAAAGAGCAGAGATGGGAATGTAGGGTGGCCGTCGTTAAGGGGGCTGCGGATCCGCAACTTGCATAACCCATAAGCTAACACTTGGGTAGCGCACACACAGAGAGCATTTTCCCTCTAAATCTTTCACATACTCATTCCTTTCGTTGTGAGGGAATTTATGAAAATGTTATCATCACAGAATAGAAAGGTCCGGTAATATTCAGTAGTTGATGTTTTAGTTGAGGTGGCAACATAAAAGCAACTTAAATGACAAGTTCTAGATGTGCACAACACTATTATAGCTAAACATTACCAAGAAACCACCACAATAAATATCACAATAAACTACCACAAAAATTATATTTTGGAATTATCATTGTTTTATCTTCAACTAGCTGTTAAGTCAAATTTTCATACTTTAGATAAATGAGCCGGAAACCCCGAGACGATGGTGTCCTGCCTCGTGAGAAAAAATTATAAATAAATATAAATGCATCAGCATTTCAGCCATTTTCTTTATATTTGTCCCCTTAGGGAAATTTATCAAACAACTAATATTTTTCCTGCAACTTTCTCACCGACGGACTTACGTGTTTTTAGGGCTTAACGTATATGTAGAAAAATAAACAGTTAAAAATACTTCCCTAAGAAACCAAATAAAAACTACCTAATTAAAAAATAACAAATATATATACTGTTTTTAATTAGGTACCTTTGGTTTGGTTTCTTAGGGAAATATTTTTAATAATATGTGTATATACATATATATTTTTTTATAACTATGAGGCGTCCATGTCCAAAGTGGCCTAAGTACCAAATTGCTAAATGTTGGAAAATGGCGGTTAAAGAGAAGGCCTCATATGATGGCTACTGGATGTCTAGTGTTAGCTCAGGAAACTGCTTTGTTTCATTTTGCACTTGTAAAAAAAATATTTATTATTATATTTAGTTGTGTTTATATGCTCCAAATATGCTTATTTTGGTAAAAAGTGGCACTTAGCTTACTTAAACATGTCTGACTACTCATTTGCACGACACTTAAACCATATTCAGCAGGTGGATGGACCACTTTGGCATAACAAAATTGTTATGTGTTTTTTTTTATTATTTGGCACAAAACATTTTCCGGAAATTTGTCAAGGTGTATATCAACGTGAAATGTTTGTAAAAGAAAGTTTTATTGGCCATTTATAACAATAAAACAGGAAATATGGATTATACCTTTTAAAACCAAAGTAGCTTAAGTGCCACTGTACCAGTTTTAGCCGCTTTTTCACAAAATATCACAGCAGAGTTGTCATGTAAAATTATTTTATGACTCGAAAGGTGAAAATACGCTACTATTCATACAGTTTGGACACTATTAACATAGTGAAATAGAGTTATTATGTGAAAACACCTATCCAGCCTGCCTATAACACCTTAATATTTTATTACTATTTTTCAATTTACTTTAAATGGAATCCAACAACTAACATTATAATAATAAAATTTTAAAAAGGTAATTTATTTTCTATTTTAGACCTCAATTAATTTGACCATTATAGAACTAAAAAAAAAAAACAAAAATCACTATTCACAACCCACAAAATCTACAATACAAACTTTAACTTTATATTGTAAATAAAGTAAACTTCCCAGAAGTGTTCTGTAAACTGCTAATCAAAGCACAATTTTCCAATATTTTGATAGTTCTATTCTTGAATCTTGACACTGTAAGAGTAATATATAATAAAACATTTATCTGACGGCTTGCTGACCAAATGAGAAATCCACATATATTCTAGGCACTTGAGTCAGTGTGGCACTAGTGCAAGCAAGCTAAAAACAGTAGTGCCAAAGTAAACTTTTCAAAAAATAAAACTTCCCAGATTTTTCTTGGCTCTCAGGTTACTTTGGCGTAGTAAACAATTAACTCTCACAGATTTCAACAGTATCAAAGTCTCAGTTTCACATTTTTTGGCGCTTGAGTCACTTTGGCTCTGGACGCCTCATGTATATATATATATATATATATATATATATATATATATATATATATTCACATAAAAGGCCTGCGAGACGAATCCTGATGGTACCTTCAGGAAGCGAATAGATCTATATATTGAAGTAGTTCAATATCTAACTACCTTCGTGCTTAATTCAGCCCGATCATTTCCGTAAATTTTGATTTTACCCCCAGAAACCACCTATTCTGTATAGTATTATTGATGATTATGTTTAAGCTTTCACCTTATAGTATATAGTAATAAATTATTCAAACGTTTTTAACAATATGACTAGCGATGATTTTCGGTTCCAGATTAAATAAACTGGAGTATAGCATTCATTTCAAATAATTCTGGAAACTTAGAGAACACAGTTTAGAAGTGGGTGTAGAGAAACTCGTCCCACAAAGTTTGCACCCCACATTGCACAGCTGTGAGGCACTTCAGACCGCTCTGACCTCTTGGATCCGATTGCTTCTCAAATTATGTAAATAACTGTATGAGTTCTTTGTATGAAAAAAGTCTTCATCAGTTAAACATAAACTAGTTTGGTATTCGGTTTCCTAAACAAAATATTATGTACAAGTCTAATCGGTTTAAATTTAGTATTAACATAATTAAGCATTATTCTTTCTTTAGTAACTGATATTTGTGTTAAGAGTCTGTCTACTTCCTTAAGTTAGTTTTAATAAACTTCCAAATCAATTCATATTATCCAACCAATAAATAAAATAGCTTTCAATATGAAAATTACAATTAAAAAATATGCTTGTTTGTTTCATATTCAAGAGCTTGTAAGACTTAACAAATGTAAATACAATATTTTCAAATTGACTGGAAAATGCCTTCGAATATTTCATAATTCAATTATAACCAAAATATAAAAAATATATTTAACACAAAACAAAGTAAACTAATTTTCAAACGACTGGAATTCATCTGGTCTACATGTAGTCATCGAGTTCATACAATCAATATGATTTTAGCTAAAGTATTAAATTTATGTTTGAATATTAATACATAGCATTACTTTTAAAAATTGAACCAACTTCAAACATTATTTTATTAGATCCCTTGGGTTCAAGACTATTATTTTTTATAGTAAGTCCATAAATACAACTCAACTAAACGAATATATATATTTTAATTTCCTGATTAGTCAGTCATACTGGAACATGTTTTTGAGATCACCTTATTTTCCGTCAGTAAAAAGTTAACATTTCTTTAATTTTTCCGGAAAAAAGATTTAAAAAACAATGAGATATTTAAATCATCCTAAATGCAAACCATATCACAGCCTTTGTAAAAATCCTCATCACATTTTTGTGTAGCTTCATTGAAATTAAACATCTTAAGCTACAAAAAAGGAAAACATACCAGGAAACAACATTTTCAGGATTAAATTTAATAATATTTTTAATGTTTTCATTTAATAAAATGCATTTTGGATGAATAAAAGTTCAGGACAAAATTCTAAACTAAATTAATATCTAATAAGCCGTTTAATTATTATTTCTAAGTTCAAACGTTAGAGGAGAGAAAGGAAGGTTATGTTTTATAGCAACTGCTAAAGCGAGTCACTCAAAACAGCATTATCAGCTTTACGTCATATGCCGCCCCAAAGATTCAACGGTACAATGGATTCAAAGTTTGCGTAGATTTAACGTTAACGCTGGCGATGTCAACGTTCAGGTTTAAAACTTGGTTCAGTGAAACGTTCTAGCTTTTAAGGATCCTCCAATGATTTATATAATCCTTAATGAATAAAGTTAAATTAAAGAGTGGAACCAGGGAAACAAGTTAGTTTGTCTTGCGGGCTTTGACTGTTTCAAGATAACCATTGCAGAAAACTCAAAGATGATCTTCTTTTCTTAAACTAGAGTTTTAACGTTTTAAGTATTCACAACGCTTTTTAATTTGCACAATTTTAAGTTAAGGTTTCACATGATAATTACTAAGCCTTTATTTTCCAATATATGTTTCTAGTTGAATCAATATATAAGCCCTAGTTGAAAGATGCCAATTTTAGGAATCCGTTAAAATGTGTCTGGAAGGAGATTTCGCCACCACCGTTAAACCTATAAAATGTAACGTTAGAGATGAGGAGACTCAAGGCCGGCGATTTGCAAAGTTTGGTGACTCGGTCTGCGGAGCTTCTCTATAACTATACCCTTACCATTACATTCAAAGCTCAGGATCCCGTTATGTTGGATTTGTTAATTTCTGCGGATCTTATGACATACATTTACAGCGAAATTATTAGGTCGGAGTTATTTAATATCGAGCCTGAGTATTTTTATGATTAAAGCACGTCAGCATTTGAAATTAAAATATAATCAATAATGTTTAAACTTTAAACCAAGCAATATAGCTCTTAAGCTTGAAAAGGTGTTATGGAATATTTTTGAAAGCGCAAAAGACGTAAGGTAGTTGTAAACTAAAAATAATAATTTTAATTTTATGGCAAATGCAATTTTTTAATCATATATTATTTAAATAAATAAATAAATAAAATAAAATGGCCTTTATTTTGAAGCGGTTTTCAACAGGGTTGATTTTCAAAACAACTCAAGTCATACATACAATAAATTTACAGTCAACCACAATAATAAATTAAACAATCTAGATTACTATTTAATTGTAAAACATAACAATGATAACTTATTCTACTTAGAAAACAAAAGATCGAAAACTTTTCTTTTAATGTTTTTGGCTCTTTCTGGACCATCCCTTCCGGCTGAAATGAAGGTATTAAAAATGAAAGGAGCAAAATAGCTAAAGCGTTTCCGCTCTAGCTCCCTACGAACGCGAGGCAGCTCAAGCAAGGCATCCTGCCTTGTTATGCGGGATCGCACCTCTGACCGAGACCTCAGCTTCTCTCGCAAATATGCAGGTCTGTTGGATTCCAAGATCCTATGGATTACCATGGCCGTGCGAAGGGTACAGACATCAGACATAGGCAATAAACCCAGGTCTGTTCGTGCGCTCGTGATGTGGTCATATTTTCTTAAACCACAAACAAATCTGATACACATATTCTGCACCCTCTGCAACCTCTGCATGTCCCTTGCAATAACAACATTGCCGTAAACGGGAAGGCCGTAATCCAGTGCAGAGAGCACTAAGGCCTGGACAAGACGAAGCCTTGTATCATGTGGGAGGAGGTGTTTGTTTCTGTACAGCACTCTCAAACGAGAAACGGCTTTCTGGCATACGGTACTCACATGACTTGAAAAGGTGAGACCAGTATCGAACAAGATTCCAAGAAGTTTAGCGGACTCGCACTCTTTCAACGATGTCCCTCCAATGGATACTTTTGTGGCCGATGGTGGAGGTAAAGATTTGCTACATGGGAAATTGAGCAAGACACACTTGTCAGTGTTGAGTTTTACCCCATGATCCATTGACCACTTGTGGACCGAGTCCAAGTCCGAGTTCATGAGCTGAATAGCTTGGTCAGCAAGGTCTGATCTGTAGGAGAGACTCAACTGAGCATCGTCGGCATAGGAATAGAGTTTGCAGTGCTGTACAGAGTCACCCATAGTGGCAGCAAACAGCGTGAATAGAATAGGTCCAAGGCAGGTACCCTGCGGGACACCCAGTGACCTACTGATGGAAGAGGAAACTTCAATGCCAATTTTGGTCCTCTGCCTCCTCCCGCTTAAGTAGGATGTAAACCAGGCAACTGATTCACGCTGTACTCTGTAATACCTCATGATGGCCAACAACAGATCATGGTCTATGGAGTCAAAAGCACGAGAAAAATCCAACATCGCCAAAGCTGTGGATTTCCTCTCTACTTTTGCGTTGATCAGATCATCGCAAACGTGTAAGAGAGCGGTTGTTGTGCTAAATCCTTTACGAAAACCAGATTGGAAAGGAGGAATGATGTTTTCCCGCTCAAGAAACTCCACAAACTGTCCAGCCACTAACTTCTCAAGAACCTTTGACATGGCGGGCAACACAGATATAGGACGCAACTCAGCGACCGTAGCTGGAGCTTTAACCTTCGGCAATGGGATGACAATAGCCTCCTTCCATGCCTCAGGAAAAACACCAGTAGCTAATGACCTGTTCATGAGGTGGGTTATGCCATCAATAACATATGGGCCAACCATCTTTATCATGGCAATAGTTATTCCATCATTTCCAACAGCTCCACTTTTTATGCAGTTAATTGCCTCCTTAACTTCTCTACAAGAAACAGATCTAAACCTAAATTGATCTCTAACATTCGCAGCTGTATTATTTATATAAAACTCCAAGCAGTGTTTACTCACAGAATTCCCTTTTGCCATATCTACAAAATATTTATTAATTCCCTCAGGATCCTTTAAGAAACATGGAATGTCATAAGTTTGTGATTTATTGATTCCACAGGCTTTGATTTTAGCCCAAAATTCAGCAGATTTCTTACACCCTGCCAGTTCCGTTTGAAAATATTTCTGCTTGGAAGCTCTAATATGGATATTCAGTTTGTTTCTGGCTTTGCAGTATGCCTTTCTGTCATCATCAGACCCAGTCTGACTCATTCTCTTTTTCCAATAATTTTTATCTTTTGTAAGGTTGACAGTATATCTTGTTCTCCAAGGAGCTTTATTTCTAGTGACTTTTTTCTTCACCACAGGAGCGTTTTCATCAAAAACTTTTAGAATGGCGGTATTTAACTTTTCCAAAACTGTTTCAACATCTGTAATTTTTAAAACATCATCCCATTTTATTTTGGCTACACTATTCAACATGTTCTCAACACAGAAGCAAGAAAAATCCCTATACTGTACAAATCCAGCAGGTCTCTTTGGTTTTTCTATGTTAATATCACAGTAAGTCAACATATGGTCAGATATTCTCACACCTCTATGGTCAAATATTGAAGACATGTCTACCACATCACAGCCAGCAATTTTGATATCTTTGTTGACAATGATATGGTCAATAAGTGTGGCTGATGTTTTTGTGACACGTGTGGGTTTGTCAACTAGCTGTACTAAATCAAGGGCTTT
The DNA here is from genome assembly GCA_035578135.1 of Flexamia atlantica. NCBI lineage: Eukaryota > Metazoa > Arthropoda > Insecta > Hemiptera > Cicadellidae > Flexamia > Flexamia atlantica. Next base: position 1,112,015 of record JAQJVK010000021.1, read on the forward strand.
AAATTGCTTGTTCAAGAACCTTGTTTCTGGAAGAGAGGGATCAAGGAGATTTATATTCAGATCTCCCATTACAACCATTCTATCAGCAAACTCTCTCATATCATAATAAAGAAATGCAAGAAAGGGTTCTAAGCAAGTATACGAGATACTCTCATGCCTGTACAAAATACATATGCACAACGTTTCGCCATTTATTCTAACCACACCACAAATATTCTCTGGAAACGTGCAATTAGCATCATTTATGTCATGCAAAACAAACTGGACGTGCTTCTTTATATAGACAGCCACTCCTCCTCCTCTGTTTAGACCATTACGGCCATTTCTGTCCTTCCTCAGCAGAGAGTAACCAGGCATTTCCACTTCTTCTGAAGTTGTTTGGTCTGTCAGCCATGTTTCTGTCACCCCCAAAAGGTCTAGATCCAAATCCTGAACCACAGAGAACAATTCCTCAAGACCAGTTGACATAGAATTCATGTTAATATGGCCTATTCTAAGGTAATGGTTGGCCACGAAATCTCGTTTTTTGACGCACACCCACCAACACCAACAGAAGAGCCAGGTGCTGCCGTCCCATCATCTACAGGTGCTGCACTATCTGCTGTGACCATCGGTTCGGCCACGGGCGATGAAGCCTCTGTAGTATCTTTTAAATACTTACGAGATACAGTCAGGAGTTTGTCTCCAAACCGAACCACCCCTCTTCGGTTGAGGTGTCTTCCATCCCGTGCTAGATGATGTTTACTTACACAAAGACTTGTGTTCACATAAGTAACGCCAAAGTTCCCGCACATTAGCTCAAGCTGCTCATTGAAAAGGGCCAGCGCTCTATAGCTAATGTCAGATCTTGGTAAAACACTATTCAAAATAATAGTGCTTTGCGGGAAATTGGCTCTAGCAGTTGAAAGCAGGTCTGCCATGCTGTGGAGCGCCTCGCGCTTACCGAACCCTCCATTATACCCGGGGCCTCCATTGTAATACAATGGGAGGTTGTTAGTACCAACGTTGAAATGAATAACCTTTGGCTGAAGCTTCAAAAATGTCATCAACTTACCCTTAATACTACTCACTTTAGCCCCAGGATTAACACTAACTGTACACCCATTTCTTTCACAAACCTTCCCTGCAAAGCGAAGCATTGAGTCTCCTATCAACAAGTAAGAACAACTATCTACCCCTTCCGAGCCAACATTGCCGACAGCCCCAGAAGGAAGGTCAGAAATACCTTTTTTTTCTTGTCCATTTTCAAAGTTGATACTACCGCTCCTAACTTTGTCTGAATTAGACTTACAACTGTAAGGCTTAGTCAAGTCAACATGTTTCTTAATACTACCTTTAACTTTTTTTATTTTTGCATTTGCCTTAATTCTACTAGATGCAGTGCTCAAGTTTTCATTCCATAAACCTGCAGACGTTCTCACTACATTACAATTTGAAACATCAGCTACCTCATTACAAAGAACTTCATATTTGTTTGTACATATAGTATTTATGGTTCTCTTCGGGTCTAGTTTAGACTTCTTTATGCAATGTTTACCCTTAACAACATTCCAACCAGTTTTACTTGTATCTACATTTACATTTTTACCCTGCAGTTTACCATACCGAGCACTAACATCACAATCATTAACAAAGCTTTGCTCCTGATTTGCTAAAACATAGGTTGGGACTACGACATCTGAACAGAGACGGCTAAGCAGCAGCCGCGCATTGACGATCACATGAATGCCGCATTCGTGCCCCGCGCTCTGCTGAGCCACACAGCCCTCAGTTAACGGAATGCTCTCCAGCCCTAGATTAGCCAGCAGTGCAGCAGCATGCCGCCAGTTATAACCCCGAATAGAGTCATAGTGAACTGCTGTCTTAGAGATCGAGTCAAGAAAAACTAGACTCCAATGGGAGCCTCCACTTTGCTTTGAACCATCTTCGCAGTTATTAAGGCAGAAAAAAACAAACCTTTTTTTATGAAATGACAAGTCTCTTAAAATACGATCGACCTCAACCCTAGACTGCAACTTAAGTAATTGTGTTATGGTCGCTCCAACGAACAAAAGTTCATCGTCATGTGATTTGGTTTCAGAATTCAGCAGCTCAAAATGAGCATTAAGATGGACATCTCCTAACCACAAACTTACTACATCTTTCTTAGCAACAGTTTTTTGAGCTTCAACCTCAGCTAACTGAGTTTGGAGTTTACCTATTGCAAGCTTATTCTTACTCAATAACTTATTCACTCTGCCATTTTCAGCAATAAGCTTACGGTTACCATCCTGCAAACTTAAATAATCACTTAACAGTTTCTCATGCTCAGTTCTTAAGCTATCTAGTTCTAGTTTAGCTGTTTTAAGATTATCCAATTGCATGGCTACATCTCTACACTTAATTTCTAAAGTGTTTTTTTCCTCAACTAGACAGTCATTAGCAGTCATAGACACATTAATTTCCTCTCGGAACGCATGCTTCTTCGCCTCCAGTTGTTGTGTTGCCTCCCTCAGCTCGTCTCGTGTCTCGCTAAGTTCATTCTTAACGTTTAACAGCTCTCCACAAACAGAGTTAAATTTAATAACAACAGGAACCGCATTATTAATAATGTTTGTGCTAACGTCTGAAGCGTAATTAGCGATTAGTACACTTAAGCTTTTGCAAAAATCAGAGACAATGCGTTCATCCTCATCCATAAAGTTTATACAGTCAAAGAAATACGAATCCAAATTGTCCATAGTCAAAATCGTTTATTAAAACACAGTACAATACAATATGATTGATGGGATTTATCGAACGCCGTAAAGTAGGCTTCACCCGAGCAGCAATGTATACCTGGACAGCGCCGTTGACAATGAAGGCGCAGGGCGGCGGATGAAAATACTGATGACAACCCGATGCGGCGAAGCAGCACGGCGAGCGGCGCGCAGCGGCGGTGGGAATTGTAGTCAGGGTAATTAGCCCTGCAGCTGCCGGACTGGTCCTCACTCAGGGTAAAGGTGCGCGGCGGGCGGTGCGCACTGTTATCAAACAAGTTGCCGCGCCGACAAACGCCAAGTTATAAAGTTCCAGAACTAAAAGTAAATCTCCTCCTGCGATTTCGCTTACATCAGAGGAGTCCCGTAGATAGTCTAGATGAGGTATCCAAACCACTCAGGTACTGTCACTTATCTACAATCACGACTAAACAGTTTTGAAAAATCACAACATTAACTCCACTGTTCACAGAGCAGCACAGTGCTGCCACCCCTATGGCATTTACAGCTTGGAGAGAGCGAGAGGGGGGAACGACAAACGACCTTGTTGCGTTTCTTATTCCTCTGTCGCCTAGCAACCCGCAGACTGCTGACACATCACCGATATCACTTGTAGCAACTAGTTAGGCATTGATTTTTTTTAAAGTACGAAATAAAAAATGTTACCCTCGGTGACGAGAATAATGTAAACATTTTACTATTATTTTAATTTTTGTATGGTATGAACATAAAATGAAGAATATATAACAGGTTACTCACCTTAAGTCTGTCAAGATTTTTTCTTGTATGGCAATAAGCTACTCGACCGTACCACAGAGGAGAATCAAACAGAGTTATCTTCTAATGTTGCACTTAGCTGGTGTCGAGCGCTGGTGTCGAGGACTTATAAAAAAAATAGTTGACCATTAACGCCATGAGAGACCAGCACCGTCGCTGCCCTCTCGTAATTTAACTTAACTGTAGCTAGAAACTGGATGTAACTAGTCGCTAGTAACTTAACCGTAGCTGGATTTAACTGTAACTAGCAAGCACTTGGGCGCAACAGAAGACCCATTTAAAAGCGACCTCTGTTAGATTCTTCTCTGTGACCGTACTAAGCCAGCTGACCAGTTCGATAAAGTGAGGCCGGCCGGCAATGCCATCTGCGTGTGTTAAATGTTTGTGGATTTTAATCAAATGACGACCTCCTTATTGAAGAAAAAACCTGTGTTTAATGTTGAGCTTTAAAATGGCTTTTAAAAGGCGGAAACTCGAGTAGCTTAGTGCTATACAATACCCGAGTAGGTTCAGCTGAAAAAGGTCCGTACCATGTAAATTTGATTCTTTGGCCAAATACTCCAGGTGAGAAAGATTCCTCTATGTGTTCATCGTCGACTATGTTGATATTTTACTGCCAGAGCTAGAGTACAAGGCCAATCAAAGGATGGTTGACATTAGTTGGCCTCAGCAAGATAAACTAAATTTATAATACCCCCGTTGCAGCAGACCTGCATACTCAGCGAATTTCAAATGCAAAAAAAACATATTTCTATCCTACATGGCGAGATTTGACATGTTTTGGAAAGCTCCATAAGAATAACATGGGGAATGAGTATGCAGGTTTGCTGCTACAGGTATATTACAACTGGGTGGTTTTAATTCAATATTTAGTAGATCTGAACTAGAAGAAGCTATTTACCAAGTTTTATCAAGATATTTTGAGAAATAACCGAGATATAGAATATTACTTATTTCCCATAAGGTTAACATTGGGACAACGTACTGTGTTTACCACTTTCAATATCTCGGAAACCAATGGACATATAGCAGTGATTCAAAATACTAAATTGTTTGTTTTTTTGAGCTGAATTCAATAGTGCCAACAAAACTAAATAAATTGATAAATTTTATTTTCCTATGTAAAAAACTCAAAAAACCCATTTTTGGGGGGTGTGTCCCCCTTTGCCCCCCCTTCCGGTGGTCCGATCGGGCTGGTTTACGAACTCGTCCGAGTGATTACCACTTTACACGTCTGCACCAATTTTCATAAAGATTGGACCATTTTTACGGCCGCTATCGTGCTAACAGACACACACACACACACACACACACACACACACACACACACACACACACACACACACACACATATATATATATATATATATATATATATATATATATATATATATTCAAACGAATGGTGTTTTTGCTTCTAATGGCCCCAAAACGAAAAGTTATCATGGTCTCGGGCTTAGGTCTTACCATGAGACCTACGGTAATAGCTTCTTCCCTATAGGGGAAATTCCCTAAAAAGTCGCATTTGCCAATACGGATGGAGAAAGAACGAGGCAAAAGACGGGGACAGAGAACGAAACACTTAAAGATAGTTGTAATTGCTACTTAATTAGAAACTCCACTCACCCCTTGCGTATTTCTCGCTCAAAGATTAAAAAAAAAATTAAGTGGTTAAACACTGTCTAGAACTTTTCTAAATTATATTTTAAGTGCTTCTTAACCCATATACATTGCTGGTGCAAAAGGATTTTCTTAATCATTTTTATCTATACCATTTCCATAGAGAGTAAAATAGTAAGGAAATCCAAATGTAGATCGCTTGATGACGTGTTGTAAATACCATTATTTAGATATTTAGTTATTATTGTAAAGGGCACGTACAATTACCTTAATCGTCTGTGACGATTAAGGTAAATATGTTATATACGTTGATATATTGTTTAACTGTGGGTTTTATTTCTGTTCTTAAATGGTGCATTTTGCTTGCTTCACTTTTGTTGCTATCTTTTATTTTTTGATTTTTTTATCATAGTTCATATAAGAAGTTAAGTCAAATCTGTTTTGTACATACTATTCACGATGCATTTACTAAATTTAGTCTCAAAATATATTGAAAACTAATTTTTTGGTAGTGGGGTGACATTATGCAATTATTATTACATTATATTGCAAATGTTATTACATAATAATATATTACTGAATTATTGTGCAGCATTCCAAAAAGGGCATTTTATATATAACTCTATCTTTGTAATTCGGTGAATAGCCTGTACAGATTGTATAAAGATTAAGTAAATAAACAAATAAATTTGGCATTGTAGTCAGTGATATAAAACAAAATTTTAGATTTTATTTCCAACTGCTCTTTTATCTCTATTGCTACTCAAGATGGAATGATTGAAATTAATCACTGTTACATATTAAACTGACGAAGAGAGAAATTACTTAAAACCCCTCATGAAAGGTGTCAATAGGCAATCCAGGTTGAGATCTAAGTCTTTCGGAAGTGGCAGATATTTTGTTTTTGCGTCAGAGTGAAACCATATTTCATTCCATGAACTTTGCTGATTCAAGAGACCTCCATTTCTCTGACAATTCATAAAAGTAAACATGATTTAAACTGCTTGAATTATTAACTATATATAAAGACTCGCGGATAACACTTCTTAAATACCGATGATTATACTCTTTCCGAAAAACCAACTTATCTCAGTCTATTAATATTATTAATAATAAAATATACTATTAATAATAAATAATCATTAGCAATTTATTTATTAATATACTAATATAATTCGAGTTTTTAATTGCTGTCTTCTGTTAAAATCACGAAATATACATGATAGATCTAAATAGATGATTGAATGCCTTTATATAAAGTACAACAAATCTATTAACGGTGCAAAAAAAGACAATTTTGAAAGATTAAAGTGAGGAAACAACTTGTGATTTGCTTGTGGAATTAGTAATTGTGCTTGCGTGCTAAAAAATCTCAGACGTAACAAATCAAATACAATTTCATCATTCATGAAACTTAACTGTATTCAAAACAAATTGAAAACAAAAACTGACAACACAAATATAAATACTCTAAATTTAAACATATTGAAAATAATCAGCGGTAGTGTTGAAGGTAGGATGGTAAAAACACAACATTCCATTCTTATTTACCTCCTCTATTCCCACTGGTTTCCTTTGTTCATAGTAACTGATCTATATGTCTCCGGTGGACTTCATTGTCAACTTCCACCAGGTAGTGTAATCTCCCTAATTTTTTTATTATCGTTCCAAACTTCCACTTTTGATGATAACCATAAAAGCGAACAGTGACCTTATCTCCCACTTTAAATTCTCTGACTGTTCTTTTAACTTAGTTTTTTGGTGGTTCTTATTTTTTTTACATTTTCTGGTTTCAATAGGTCTAGCCTTGATCTTAGTTCTCTACCAATAAACAGTTTAGACGGCGAGCATCCTGTTGACATCTGTGGCGTTCGTCTGAAGGCAAATAGAAAGGTAATAAGCGCTTGGTGAGGGTTACTATTATTAATAAGAGCGATTTTCAAAGCATTGTTGATGGTTTGCACACATCTTTCAGCAAGACAATTTGTGGCCGGGTGATATGGTGCTGTGAATCTCTGTTTCATCCCACAGCCCTCGCAGAATTCAGTAAACCCCTTATTAGTAAATGGAGCTCCATTATAAAAAACCAACACTCGTGGACTGCACATTGCCTAGAACACATTGGACTGCTGATAGATTGGTAGTGACTGTGTTGAATGATCAAACGTATGAATATACTGATAGCTGTACACATTTTTCAACTGTTTAAAATAAAAAATCTATAGGCTATAATTTTTTTTGGTATTCAACTTCATTTCACTTGTTAATTAAGCTTATCTGCCTCATCTGCTCGTTTTAACATGTAACGTAAATTGCTGTTTAGTTACCTTTAGGGGCGTACCGACGTTGACGACAGGATAAACGGGGCCCCCCTCTCCTCACCCCCGAGGATAGGCTTAAATTTTATGTCTACAGGAGTTTAGATTTTTTGGAAAATGATGGCAACTTATTAATTTATTTACTCTATATTTTTAGAGGACAGCAACAGCTCAAAGCTCCAATACTGCTATGTCATAGAAACATTGTAAACACAAGTTAAATACTTTTCTGACTGAGGGGCTGTGAGCCTTCACACTAAATAATATGCCTTGAGTAAATTTCATTTTTATACCAGTAGGCCTAACTCTTAGACGTTTTATGATTTTAATAGACTAGTAATAGAAAAAATATTTACATTACTAATGGGAAATATATCCAGGATATTTTAAGTTCAAAATAATTCCTGGATAAAACTATAAATCAATTTTCTTTTACAAAAGTAATAACGGTAGATTTTATTCCATTAATTTCTATACGCTCCAACTAAAAAGCCATAGATAATAATGCCATAAGCTTAAAAACAACTATTTTAAATGTTGAAACTGATTGAAACTTTTAGAAGGTAGTTGCAGCAAAATCAAGACTGCTGTGCTTCTATGATGTTTCAAAAATGTTCAACGTTCTAATCTGTTCAATCCCAGATTAGAACAAGGACCGTCGATCATGTATTTAGAGCCTCTTTCAATCAAAGCTATTATTGAAATCAGAGGTGAATGCATAGTTTAAAAATATTATACGCACTATATTGAAACTATTAACGAACTTTGATGACTGGCAACGCTGTTTGCTTTGCGAAACATTACAATATTGTCTGGTCAATGTTTAACTATTACACCTCTAACGAAAACACTAGTTCATATTGTACTTGATGATAATATTGTACAATAATCTAAATTGTAATGAATATATATGATTTAAAGATGGTATTTAATATCAACACTTTTGGATAACATATTTCTTAATTGAAAAGTTGTAATTTATACGTAATTCTTTTCGTAAAATTTCTATGCTAAAAGAATTGATGTACGCGTTTTTACAAAAATGACCTAGTAATCATAAAAGAATTCCTATATTTTTTGATAAGTTTTTTAAATAAGCTATATTTTTTTGGTAGGGACCCATGCCTCAATAATTATACGCGAGGCTCTTTTTCGTTGGTATATTCTTTTAGTTTATTTTCTATCGCATTGAGTGTTTTGACTAATACCTTACTATAATTTTTTTCCTTTAGGGAAGAAGATAAGTAGCTCCGTTTGGTTTCTCTCTTATTTCGCGTAATGTACAACGAAAAATAATTTAACATTTAAATACTTCAGAGGATGGTTAAATGTTTTCCTAAACATTAAAATAATAGAATAAAATTAAATATTTAGCTATTTTGTTGCAAAAAAAGTGTAAAAACTACACCTTAATTGTTATCTTTCATCTACAAACTATAGTATGTTTTCCAAAAATTTTAGAGAAGTGTCATAACTTGTTATTTCAACGAAAATAAAGAGCACTTACATAAAACCGATTAAGGTTAATTAAATAAATGTGAGTAGTTCTGGTATGTGTAAATATAAAAAACAGCACCACAGTCTGAGCTATGTCAATAATAACAGTTCTACCCAAACTGTACCTAAGCACATTATACGGGTAGGCCTCTCCCCTCTCCCTCCATTTTCGTTATCTGTTATAGGATTTGTGATCAACGATTATCATACAACTGCTGATTGCCTTAACCCCGCACCATTTCACGATATCATGTTTATGTCATAGAACCCTCGGGGGTACAATTATACTTATGCGTAGAATTATTTGGTTTCAAATTGAAATTAATAGTAATTCAAAGAAAATAATAGTAAAATACTTGTTTGAAAAACTATCATTAATATAAAAAATGCAAACCTTTTAGTCATTTATCCTAAAAAGGTACGAGCGAGCAACAGTTGACTTGTAAAATTATGCAACTTTGAAATTAATGAGCTTAGTTCCCTTAAGAATTCAGAATCGCCTGAAACGTTTCTTGTGTAGGGTTGTAAGGGTGCTTTAATAAAATAAACTAAAAACACAAAACTTTCCAATAAATTTTATTTCCATTACAACATTGGGCATTTCATAACTCATCAATCCTCCTGATACTTTAATGGTGTACTGTTTTATTTGTTTTCTTACACCTACATAATTTATTGTGCCAATATGGTTTACTCTTAGTATTGAAACATTGTAATTGTATATTTCAGATTAGTAGATCCATTTTTTGTGTGAAAATCGTTAAACAATAGCAATTTTTACTTTTATTTAGTGCCTACAGTTTCATATAATCAGTGCTCTAAATTAAATGACTAAAAAAACGACGATGCATAAAAGTAGCCGGTAAGACATCTTAATGGTGAAAATCCCGATGATGTATAACTTAATTGAATAACCATCCTTGTGACTTAAACATTATTATTTGACATTTCAAATTCCCATCACACTTTTTTTAAAACGTAAGCTTTAAAACAACTACTAAATCGACACTTTTTTAATACAGAAAAATTATTAAAAAATAAAAAGCCTTATACAAAAATATATGTAAAATCGAAATTGAGAAAAATTTCACTCGAACTCCGTGGAAAAGTAAAGCTTTCTGAACCAAACCGAACAGCAATTTCATCTCACGTGTACAATTCCTGGAACGGTCTCCAGGAAATTATATTACTTCCCCTGAAAAGAATCAATGTGTTTGGTTTCATAGCTTTTGAGACCTGAGGTAAATCCGGTCTTTTCAGGAAGAATTTATTTGTATCCACCTAACCACCTGGCATGTTATATACAGCCACTATCATCACGATCATCACACTCATCATTCACTCATATTCAGGGTAACGTCCTCCATGAGGTACCTGTCTCACCAAAGAATGATTAAAGAAAATGATTAAATGATTAAAAACAGTAATTGCAATTAGGATATTTATAGCACTGCGAGCAAACGAAAAGCGATTGCCGTTGTGTTGTCGATATTTCCAAGAGGATATTTTACATTTCACGTTAGTTGCAGGTATTTCTGTTCGTTAACCCTATAAATTCTATGATTTGTTTTAGTTTTCAAATTTTTTATATTAAATTTTCTTTTAATCAATGAACTTTTAACACGAAACACAGAGAAGAATCAAACAGAGGTATCTTATAATGTTGCTCTCAGCGGGTGTCGAGCGCTGGCCAGCGGGTGTCGAGGACTTAGTTCACCACTGACATCAGAGGGCAGCACTGTCGCTGCCCTCTGATAATTTAACTTAACATTAGCAACTTTTGTAACTGGACGTTACTAGTAACTAGTAACTTAACTGTAACTGGATTTAACTGTAACTAGTACGGAAGACCCAGTTAAAAGCGACCTCTGCTTGATTTTTCTCTGTGTATGAAAATAATTTAAGTCTCCGTGAAACATTACGACGGGAGGTCAAATAATCACCATCCCTAAAATAGCAAACTGCCTTATACTTTTTGACAATTTGTCTCCCTCCCTTTCTAATCTATAAAATAAATATACAGCCTCTGTCTGCTGAGTTTAATGATAACTATAATAGCGTGTAAAACATGTTAAATTTCGAGATTATGTATTTTACGAATCCATTTTTTTTGGCCTCGGATCTAACTGCGGTGTCGCAGTTTCGAGACTTGAGACTGCCGCATATTTATAGCAGTACTGTTCACCCTTATACTGTACCGGGTCACTCTTTGCTTTGCTTGATAGCTTCCACCCACAGACCCACAGACCTGAGGCCTATGTGGAAGGGGCAAGGTGCTTTAGATACATTAGATACATAAATTGAAATGGCGACCTACCCAGGTAGGTATTTTAAGCCAAGTATGAATGACAGATAAGTAAAGGATGATTGTGGTGAGATCTTGTTTTTTTTAAAAAGGTACCATCCAATAAACCAGTAGTAGTTAAATAAAATTAAAGTTAAAATTAAAATTAAAATTTTCCTAATTTACATTCGGGTTTCGTTTTGTAAAATTACTATATTATAATTTTGTTTTATTATTGTAGCAGCGCAGTCTTTCCCTAACATTAATTTTACTGTTTTCAATATAAATAGATATATAAAGATATTTGTAAAAAAATGATAAAACATCCAAATAAATTGTAAAAATACTCGACGTACATATTTAATTAGGTATTTCAGGTACTGAAAACAACGCATCAAACATATAGATATGAATAACATTTTATCGCGCCACCTGAAGTTGTTATATTGTAAATACTATGACATATATACCTTATATTATGCAACCTCGTAAAAAATATAATCACTCGCTCTTTCAAATAAGGCTATGCAATATTTAACAGTTGAAAACGTTATTAAATGCACGCATACACCTTGTTTTGTATAAATATAATATTGTTTTATAAGGATCTTAACAGTCACTCGGTTCATTTTTTAAATTTGATAATAAAGGACTTACAGGACAAGCTTTCGCATTCGAAAATTAGATCTAATAAAACTTGAAATAAGGGCAAGAAGCAATAGGCCGAAGAAGGGTTGATCTTGCCAATAAGTTGACGAGGGTTGATTCAGAAGTCAGCAGAATCTTGAGCCCTGCCCTTACTTTCCCTCTCTCTATTTACCGTTTCTGAAAAGCTCCCCACACTTATATTAATTTTAAGAATGTACATTACTGTCTGTAGACATTAAAGTTTTTCTAAAAATATGATAGGCACTAAAATCAATTCATCACATTATCAGTTTTAATGATTCTGATTGCCTTTAGCAATTACTATCCACGACACTTTTTATACAAACGTGTCTAAGAAAAGTTAAGTTAAAAACTTAAAGGCATTCTGAGAAAGTGTCTTTCAGAGCTTGAAGGTGGTAAGTAAAGTTTACATTCTTTACTTTGTCTATAATATTGTAAATAATAAGAACAAGATTACCGATTTAATTTTGTAATAAAAAGGTATTCTAATTAACTAATAGGAACACACTTATGAAATTCGCTCTCTGCTTGGTATATTTTTAAAGAGTTTGAAATTCGACGTTTCTGTTATTTCCGATTGAGTTGAAAAAAACAAAGTTAATGAAGGTAATATTGAGCCTGGAAGGAACGTAGACATTAAAATGTGTAATTATCAGCGTCCTTGGTGGCAGACGTTGCCTAGCAACACTCCGATATTGATGATAACAGGGACTCTTGTTGGACCATCCTTGAGACGTTCTCTAGGGTCAAACTGGTGGGGGAATTGATACGTCACCATATTTTACATCCTACTACACAGAAACAACTGTTTTCTGTGCCTTTCTCTTGGCTGGAAAATTAATCTTTGTCAGTGCACAGTAAATTTATCGTGCACTATGAAACGGAAATAGCGAAAGTCAACAATCAGCTGATTGCAGTAAACCGACGTTTAGGGCATGTTTATTGGCTACTTCAGAGGAGGGTAGTGGCAGCACTGGTGGCAGTAGCAGATTTTCGTTTGTTTATTACAAGATAGCTATGTTTGAAGAATTGAGGAACGTAATATTTTATGCAAGTAATACGTTACGGTATAATAAAAAAAAGTTTTTTTGAGTAGTATGATGTAAAGTATCGTATGTCACACGCCCGGTATGTTTTGCCGTACTCGCATGAAAATCGCGCACTCGATTAGCGGCTCGCGCGGGAACTATCATGCTCGCACGGTAAAACGGTACTTTCCAGGCTAGTAACGTAATGTACTGTTAAAAAATATAAAACAAGTTTTGGAAATAGGCAAGTCAAAAGCTTCTAAAGAAGCGGGGTTCCAAAAATGGTACAGATTAATACAAAGGGAATACTTTCGGCCTCCAAACTTGATTTTAATTACTATTTTTAACGCTCTTTTTGAATGACTTTTTTTGGCGAGGTAATAACACTGTGTAAACTAGTACTTTTCTGGAGGTTTCGTCGTAAGAGTAGAAAAAACCAATTCGTTCTGTAGTACATAAAACACTAAACGCTAAAACAGAAAATACTGGGACAACCGCACTGTTGAGTTGAGCGGTTAAACATCCATTGATAATGATATCCAACTCGTCAGTTAATTCATTGTCACTCGAACGTCGAGTTATTATTTTCATGTAATATAAATAATAGTTATCAATAACTGTCTCTTTCTTCGTTGGTTAATCATTATACTGTGTACAATAACGAATAGATCTAATTAATCAATCTAGAAGTCTATGTTTGCGTACGGAGAAACTAACCTCTAAACAATTAATTACGGCATATTATATGAAAAAGACTAGGATCTACTGTAAAGGTCAAACAATAGAATCTTTAGAGATTTATTATTTTAGAATCAAATTGTTTATTTATCATAAGAAACAACCGCCGAAACCCATGTGTTTGAGCACAACTATAATGATCTTGAAATCTATTGATTTAAACTTTAATATAATGGATTAATTACTATTCTGCAAAGGCCTGGTTCGAAAGGGCAAAAGAAATAGTCTTCTTACTAATTTCAAAGAATAAACACTAAACGTAGCAGGTGCTGGAAAAAACTACAGTCGTCTTAGTTCTTTTCCTGCCTTTCAATCCTAAAAGTGATGGAGTTTTTCGTTATGGTTTTTCGTTCCGCAGGTCTCTATCATTTCAACTTCTATAGGCGTATCTCAAGTCTGCCAAACCTCGTTTTCGGGTCAAGGTGTAATATAATATAGGAATAAGTTTAAATACTTTTTTTGGCACAGACCTACTCAGCCAGTCATAAAGTTCCAAGTATTTTTAAAAAATCCATGATTTTTGTTGATTTCCGCTTTTTGATAGCTCTACCAAATCCTGAATCATTGCTTTATGTCCGTTGGTCACCGAGATAATGGAGGCGGTAAACACCCCTTACATTGTACCTATGTAAACCTTATATGGGAAATAAAAAAAGTTCTATACCTCGCTTATTTCTCAACATATGATTGTAAAACTTGATTCATGGCTTGATATAGTTGAGATATATCTTATTAGATCCTAAAACCCTCAGTTTTCACATTTACGTGTCAGCAAACCTACATACTCCATTGTTTGTATTATTCTTATGCAGGTGAGTATGCAGGTTTGCTGACACGTAAATATGAAAATTGGGGATTATAGGCCCTAGTACGATATAATCTCAACAATTTCATGCCACAAATTAAGTTTTACTGAGATATGTTGCGAAATAAGCAAGATATAGAACTTTTTTTATTTCCCATAAGGATTTCATAGGTACAATGTAAGGGGTGTTTACCGCCTCCATTATCTCGGTGACCAACGGGCATAAAGCAATGATTCAGGATACTAAATTGTTTGGTTTCTTAAGCTGAATTTAACTGTGCCCACCAAAATTAGATAATTTTTATTTTCATACGTTGAAAACTAAGAAAACAAAATGTTGCTCATTTTTAACGGAAAATTGTGAAAAGATCCTTATTTTTGGCGCGCTATAACTCGGTAACCGTTAGGAGCACAAAGGAAATGTACCACATCATTTTGTAGCAAATTTAATAAGCTTTATTTTATAGTGTTAAGGTTCTCACCTCCGACCAACGGCTCTCGAGAGTTTTACGAAAAACCAAAAAAAGTACCATGTTTCCATCAATTGCCACTAGAGCTCCCCACATATTTTCCAGGACTTTTGGTATTTTCATCCTTAGGTCCTTCTAAAAAAGTGTGCAAAGTTTCAAAATTAACGGAATTTTTTCCAGGTCAAACCCTGTTTTGACTGGACTAATAGGTCGGAACTCTATAGGAATTCCTAAAATTCCCTTCTGATTGGTGGGTGTCTACAGTAAGAAAAGATAATACATACTTCGTAGGAAAGTCCAATAGTTTTGGCTGAGCTTTGATGGAGATGTTGCTTTTATAAATGTATACATTATGTGAATGTTTCCATATTTCGTTATAATCCAGTGTATACCGTCGGCTTATTATTATAATTTATAGTTTTCAATGTTTGTGATTTTATGTTCCAATATTTCACTTTACTTTTTTATTTTACGGTCAATAGACTTTACAGTAAATAATTAGCAAACCATAAAAACCACCACGTTATTAATATCCATTACATTAATACTTTTCTGTTATAATTTTGTCACAATACATTACATTACAGTACTATGTAAGACGCCGATCACCAGTAAAGGGTATTTTATGGCGAATACGAGCTAAGGGTCAGTGTTGCATGATTGTGGCGTCATCCTGGATTCATATTGATAATATACACTAAGGGGTGTGTAGTAAAATGATTATTGATAAAAATTATAAATGAACAAAACATTCTTGAATTCTAACAAAATCTTGACTTTAAGATTCTCCAAGAGTAATGTTATTAACCAGATCTTGAAAGGATATTAGCTTAGAAGTGTAATTTCCTCTTTCCACCAGTGACATTTCTTAATGTAATTTCCAGTTCCTCGATATAGACCCCGAACTTAAGCAGACTTAAAAATAATAGATGCAGTGCTATAAACATCCTAATTGCATTTGTTGATTTTATATAACATGCCAGCTGGTTAGGTGAATATAAAGAAATTCATCCTGACATGCCTATTATGGATTTTCTAATAGGTAAGTAGGCCTAATAAAAATTTTTTTCAAACTAATCAATATGAAACATATGAAACATAATATTAGGGTATATTAAGTTTAGTTTCTAATATTGTAAGGTGTTTTGTGGTTTCAGACTTGTATAATTTAATGATTTTGTTGGTTCGGCATCTTTTATTTATCTTCGTCACGTTTTAAGCTCATTAATGATTAGATATACTTTTTTAGTTTATTATTTACACAATATATTCAAAACAATATTTCCCTTATATGTGTTGACTAGCAGTTTCCGTGGCTTCGCTCACGACAAACACTAAAGTCTAACCTTGATTTGAGGAATTTGAAGGGACTAAATGAAAAAAAGGTTATATCAGGAATTTGTGATGTAGAGGTCTGTTTACGTGATGTGGCGTTATATAGGTTTAAAAAACAGTTGAACTCATATTACAGTCGATGGTATAGGTTTTTTTACAGTCATAACTCTAAAATGGCAAGACCGATTTTAACCTTAAATGTGTCAATTTTAATTGTTAAATATATGGTATCAATAAAGTACAGAGCTGAATGTTTGGAACAGTGGCGCTGTCCGTCGACAGTGTTTCAAACTGATTCACTTAACATATATCAGTGTGTACAGAACCCTCTAGGTAGAGATATTCAATGTTTTTTTTTTCAGTTCCACCGCCTTAAAGCAGAGGATAAATTAGCGCTGACGAATAGAATAGTTTAAGGAAATAACAACTCCGTCGTCCGCGCTTCCACTCATTGTCCAAATTTAAAAGTGATAATGTTTGTAAAATAAGAAAAAAAAACAGATTAAACATGGTCAAAGATTAAAGCAATATATAAAACACTAACATACAACTGTAAACATATTGAAACCAGATGCTTGACTTTAGAAAGTCAGCTTGATCCGTGAACTCCAACAAATATTCCAATCGGACTGAAAAATTAAAGTGGCACCGTCTCGTTTTCGGCACGGGAACTACTCATTTTTCCGGGATTCAGTTTCAAGACTCAACCACAAAAGGCAGCACGCTCTTCAGGCTTTAAACTATTGAGGTCGAATTAGTATAAACTCCAAATCATCGTATCAGGCATAATTACAACTCCCGCTGCAGAAATAAAGTTTGTGCCATATGCTGAATTTGTGACTAAACAGATTAGGTTTTAAAATTAAAATTAATGTAACTTTTATGTAGTACATAATTATGTCCCGTAAAATAAATCAACAAAAAAATCATAAAACCGTGATGAAAGAAAGCAGATTATAACCAGCTGTAACAGCGTATTTTGTACATTTGTGAAGCTAACTCCCAGCTGCTTGATTGAATGAACGTTGAGAATGTAAACAAAAGATCGTCCATAACACTTTTTATTCAGGAAAATTTGAAAACTTCGACTTCGACAAAAACCCCTTTATACTACGAATCATGTAAAATCCTTTCTCAGCGGATGCCTACGCCCTAAAAGGAAAGTCCACGCAAAATTTTAAGGTCCTAGGTTGTATAGTTTGGGCTGTGCGATGATAGGTGAGTGGTATTTGACAAATATATAGTAGATTATGCCCTCAAATAAAAGAAATAATTCCTTTGGAATTTCGCTGAGTACGCAGGTCCGCTGCGATGGGGGTATTTTGTTTTGAAAAAATTTTCAAACCAATAATTTTTACTAGTTTTTTTTTTTATTTTTACTACATGGACAATGCCTTCAAAATAATTTTAACTATTAACGTAAATAGTAGTAGTAAAAGATGAAGCTCACTTGAAGTGATTCTATGGAAAATCAGCTCTAATACAGTAAATATCACCATAGAACTAATTTTAAATATCACCCCTGGAGTCGAACTGCCCACTGCACAGTGCACACCAACTCAGTGAGCTTTTAAAGTTTACTAGAGAAGTTTGAGCCGTTTAGCTTTAATGAAGGTATAAATATTTAAGAGGATCCAGCGGCTTCTTTTGACCGCTGAAATAAATGCCTTTAAAGGCCGATAATAGACCTGCTTCAATATTCGTTGCATTAAACAAACCATATTACTTTCTGCCTAGAATTTGTTTAGCTTTTAAATTAAGTTTTATCGTCATTAAGAACAATTTGAAGTAATTAACTTCTATAATATTTAGAACTGGGAACAATCATAAATTTTTAGCTGTTATCTTAAGGATTAACACTGGGGATGGTAAAAATGTTTTATATCTGCTTTCACGTAAACCAATAAGTTTCTAAAGGAAACTAGTTTAGACCCCTATGAAGACATACTAATAATTCATTCAGAATATTCAAAAGGACATGAACTTTAGAAATAATATTATTTGCGGAAACACAGTAAATATCTGAGGAAGTGACACTCTGGGCGACCGTGCAGAAGACGACTTGCCTGAACTTATATTTGTTTATAGCAAATAATGCCATTATATTATTTGTTATATATATTTTTTCAGGTTGAAAATCATTTTAAAAAATTTACGATTTGGATTTCCTTACTTGGCTAATATCCAGCAGTGAAATTAAAGTAATACTAAATCCGAGATTCAAAATTATGGATTATCAAGGATCACTGTTGTTTGAACCGATGTTTACTCTAACAAATTTCGTTGTAAAACTTGAAATGTATCGTGATTATGTATTCAAACGGGATACACTTAGATGAAATCATAGCCACAGTTAGGGAGAACGTAAACAAAAAGAAATTTTATCATATTTAAATATCACACACATTGAAAACACACGAGGTGTCACTCTTATTCTCAAATAATATTTGTAATAATACCAAAAATATGTTTAATTCCTGCCAATAATCAAGGTTTATCTCTTAAACTTCATCTTTGTGTTCTGCACAAACAATTTCTTAATTTTTTGGAATGAAGAAAGCAAACGTTAAATAAAAGGATATACTAACGAAAATGGATCAACATAGTATGGCCTAAGTCATAACATGTGAGCTACAAACGTTGTGGAACGAAACAACTCTTGTGGTTTTATGCCTTAATACCACATTTTAACTCATGACTCATCTATTGCACAATTTGACAAAAAGATTAATAAATCATGACTCTTAATTTGCAAACTTACCCCAGACCATATTGTTGTTTTTGATAGGTTTGATTTGCCTCCCACCGGGAGAAAAAGTTATAACTTTACTCCCGCTGGGAGACAAAATATTATTTCACTCATTCATTACAAGAAGTAAAAAACGTCTTAACATAGCAGGTGGGGGAAAATTGTAATTTGTATACATTGGGTGAGTAAAGTCAATGTAGAAGCCTGTGTAGAGCGAAGGAGGTGAAGGACAGGTCCTTTGCCAAACCTTTTATTCGCTAGTTGTCAGAAACTAAGGTTTTATCCAAAAGGGAAGGCTCACTTAACAAATTAAATAGAAGTTTCAGTATATTAGAAGATAAAATGCAAAAACATGAATTTAATGTGATCAAGTCTCTCTTTATTGTGGTAGTTTTTCTCATAAGTGCAAATGTATTATCGTAGTTTAAGGCGGGCGTGGAAGGTCACAGCCCCACCTCTCATGTATGTTGTTGACAAACTATTTATTAATCACTAATCGTCTGTGGGATATTGAATCATCACCTATAAGTTAATCCTCAGTTACATATTAAATATACAATATATTAAGAGACAAAATACAAAACCTATTTTTGCGATAAAGAGACATTAAAGATATTGTTTTCCCTCTTAAGTGTAACTAGATAACTGCCCGTGCTCCGCTACGGGAATAATTTCAGTAATACTTTATTTAGAGTCTGCTTTATTTTTGTACATAAAATATTTCTGTTCGGCCTACAAAAAAACCTGACTTGCAATATTTCCGCTATCCAAACAGATATCTTGATTAAATTAGAATGAATGTTTAACATTACCGGTACTTCCAGTTCCATTGAATAAATTAAGTGCGAACTGCTCAAAACTCATAATCTAATTTTCTTATGTTGTCAAAATGTTCTGATTGTGGTGTCCATAAAAAGTCACCAAATGGAACACCAGGGGACAAGCCAATAGGTCTAATGATGGCTCAATACAGTAGTTTTACGAACACCTTTAATCTTTAATACACTTTCTAGTTTCATTCCCCAACGGGATCACCGTCTTCTGACCGGAAAATAGCAGCCACGACTGTCTGAACCTCATCATAATTACGTCTCCTATAGTACAGTTGTCTTCCACTATACGCTTTTGGGAGTGTCTGGCTTAGTCAATTACTTAGGACTGACGCTGGACTCCAAACGGACTTGGAATAACACATTACGAAAATCAAAATGGGCACTTCTAGCGTCCAGGCGATTGGCAGGAGCAACATGGAGCATCAAGCCCAAAATTGCCCTATGGCTGTATGACGCCGTTGTCAGGCCTCAGGTAACTTAGGGCTCACTAGTCTGGTGGACAAAGGTGAACCAAACATCTCTAAACTTGAAAGCATTCAGAGGCTTGGAACTCTTCTGGCAACTGGTGCGTTCAGGAGCAGTCCATCAGCAAGTCTTGAGGTTGCACTTGGACTTCTACCCCTGGACATTCACATTAAGTTGGTCTCAAGGTTGCCAATCTGTGGAGGGAAGGCCAGTCCAGAACCGGTCACTCTTCAATTATCAAATTGGTGGTAAATGACCCTGTGCTTGAAATAATCTTAGACGTCATGAGTACAGAGGTTATTTTCCATAAGCCTTTTTCTTTTGATATTCTTTCCAGGAATGACTGGGTGGCCGGAAAAATGCCGTATTCAGGCAGAGAGAGATTCGTCTGGTCCAGAGACGGCTCCCTTTTTGGAGGCTCATCCGGTTTCGTTATGGTAAAGCTACTGGAACACAGATTTCAGCAAGTCTCGGGGCCTAATGCACCATATTTCAAGCAGAAATCTTTGGTATTCTCACATATGCTAAGCTAGGCCTCGCAAGGGGCCTTCAAGGCAGACACATTGTGATCCTGTTGGACAGTCAGGCTGCTCTTAAGGCGCTTGACTCAAATGAGATCACCTCAAAACTGGTGTGGGAGTGCTTCAATGCTCTCTAGCTGCGATCTGGGAAAACTAATCTTCGTGCTTCACGGTTGGGTACCAGGCCACACAGGCATTGGGGGCAACGAGAACGCAGACAAACTTGCCAAAGTGGGAGCGGAAAGGCCATTGTATGGCCCAGAGCCATGCTGTGGTATTAGCAGGGATATCGCCCACAATGTCACCGATACCTGGGCTAAGGAACAGCACCGCCTTCGATGGTGCAACTATCCTGGCCAATCACTGGGAAAAAAAGCTGCTTCTTGAAAGTTCTGCTCTGTTCACCAGCTAGCTGCTGAGGCAGGAATCAGGTTTGGTGGGTGATTGCCTTGATCACCGGACACGGCCACTTCAGGGAATACCTCTTCTCACTGTTGGTATCACTCATGATGATCCGGAGTGCAGACTCTGCGGCAGCTCTGTCGAGACTGCAAGTCATATCGTCTTGGAATGTGAAAGACTGGGGGTAAGGGGAAGAGCTCTCTTTGGTCTTCGTTAACCAGGTGAGGAAGAAGACGCCAGCATTGGAAAGAAGCTCTTAAGCCGCGTTGAAGGTACAGTCATAGGGCTGCCAATCTAGCTGACCAGGGGAGCACAATAAGCTTCGGTTGACGTGCTGAGACCTTTTGAGTCTACTCCCCAACACCGAATCAATCAATCCACTACACGCGAAAGAATTTCAGAGTCAGATTCACAACCCATATCTGCCACAGTTCTTAATGAAGCTATGAAGGGTTTTACAGAATAAATCATTTAATTCTACTTAATCATTCTATAAAGACCACTCATCAGCAGTTGGTTGCATTTCACATTGGATCTTTGACCCATTCTGTGAGTAACAGCTATGTTAACGTAATTTATTAAGTTGTGCATACTTTGGTTCTCAGTTAGAGGGTATTAATGGCCCAATCCGATGGTAAAGGAAGTCGTGGATCTTAAAATTATAGGGACCACCAGAAGTATCAGTAGATTCATCTAAGTGGGATACAGAGCTCACTATTGCAAAAATGCGGAATTATGTGTTCTTCTATTAGCTATTCAAATAGTTTTTTGAGTTTATTTGTGTTCCTTTTACAGCAGATGTTGCCCCGTTGATGAGATCTCCCATGAAATCATAATGTTGAAAAGGGCCTCATTTTACCTTCCCTTTGTGACAGCATAAGGGGAATGTATTTTTGTCCATATTAGTCTGTTCTCACTCGAATTAATAAATTTACAATATTAACAAATACAACTTAACGGTCCAAACCCAAAACAGTCAGTATATTGTGTAAGGAATTTAACACCATCGCTGATCTTTACCTTCTTAGTTCTATGGTTCTCTAGTTAATTTCTGGATCTGGTTATCTAATGACGCCTAGTTACTGACTTTTCATCTTTTCTTCTTCTGTTAGTAATTTTCAGACCCTGGGAATTATCAAAAAATTGTAAAGCTATATAAAATGATCCTAGTAAACATTGCCACTAAACATCAAGTCACACTTCTTCCCCAGAACCGAAATCATTAGTCACAGATTCTTCAGTAAGTGTATTACGCACTCAAAATGTGTAAATAGTTAGGGTGTAGTTAGCCGATATTCCAGTTCAACGTATCCAGCGTATTTAACATCTCGAGAAAGTAAAGTTTGGTAATGCAGAACATCAAACATATGTCTTAAGTAGGATTCATCACCCACGATTAAATGTGTAAGCGCATCCCACTCAGTAACAATTCATAACTTTTAGATGGATTTTCCTAAATCTCCTACCATGGGTATTATTTCACATTTCATTCTTAACTATTTTGACATGTATTAAATTTAGAAAAACACAAAATATAATAAAACATGTTGAACTTAAAAACACTTTGCTTCAGATCACTTTTCAGGAACAAAAACATATTATCGGATTATTTATACATTAGATACAATACTTGATAGATACATCTAAATTTTAAAGGGGTTAATCAATGGAACCCGTTTAAGAATAAAACGTTTGCATCATGATAGTTTAGATTGCGAAGTACTTACTGGTCGGTGCATCCGCAAAAGAAAGAGTTCTAATTCCAAAAGTACACCTGGAGCCATCGGACAATGTCCTCCCATTCTATGTGCAACGTACACAGTTCGCTGTTATTCCAGCTTTTGCAATCACAATAAACAAAGCTCAGGAAAAATCTATTGGAACTGTTGGATTTACCTCCCGCGGCCTATGTTCTTCCATGGACAGCTCTATGTTGCAGCGAACCGTGCAAGATCATTTGATGGGCTTCGCATGTTCATAGAAAAGACGAAAGATCAAGGGACACTGTTAAATGATGACTGGATATTCACGAAAAATATAGTACACAGGGAGTTACTATGATCCAGACTATTGTTCAAATTTACAAATAAAATAAATTTTTATTTTTTTTTTAATTAATTAATAAAATTCATTTGCTTGATTTCGAGCAACGGCTTTACTAGTAATCCAAAATGCTCAACAACTGGTACAAAAACGTCTGTGCTGCAAGATATCTGTATCTCAATGATGTTATCGGGTGGTGAAGACTTGAAACAACCACTCTTTTCTTTAATATGAGCCAAATGATACGGGTTAAAAAAATACTAAGAATAAGCATATTTCCTTGTAAAAATTCTATCTTGGGAACATTTTATAAGGGAACTCTATTATATGGCAAATAAATCAAAACCGTCAGGCATTGGAGCAATGTCGGCCGGTGCGTTTATCTTAACATATTTTATAAGCAGAGATAGATTAACAGTTTACATCAGCACACTCTGTTGGCGTCGTCAGTTTCTTACAGCCCTCTCTTTTTAATTTTAAAATGGATATGGACCACATACGTTTATTTTCATCTCTATCAGCTGGGCCGAAACCTTTTGTCTTGTCACGTCACTTGTAGTATGCATTCAGCCTAACACTTGGAACAATAAAAAACTAGATTTCAGCTGACTAGCAGACGTACATAATCCAAGATATTTTGTTAATTGTGTTTTTCAGGTTAAATTTAAAACAAGTTTAATTTCCTAAGATAAAATTTTAGTGATGGGTAATCAAACGGCTAAGTTTGAGAATCAAGACTACATTAAACTAAAGAAACAATGTTTGAACCGAAAAGAATTGTTCAGCGATGATCTTTTCAAACTTGACGTTAAAGGTGCGGAGTGGCTCAGGCCCAACCAGATCGTCAAAAACCCGCGGTTTTTTGTCGAGGGCGCGACAAGGTTTGACGTAGTGCAGGGAGCGAACTCAGGATGCTGGCTCTTGGTGGCTATGGCTAATCTCACCAGGAACCCCACCTTGTTCCACCACGTCGTCCCAACGGACCAGAGTTTCATAGAGAATTACGCCGGAATTTTTCATTTTAATATTTGGCAATGCGGAGTATGGACGGAGATCGTAGTAGACGACAGGCTTCCGACAAAAAAAGGAAACCTTATGTTTGCTCATTCCAAAGACAAGAATGAGTTCTGGAGTGCGCTGTTGGAGAAAGCTTATGCTAAAATATACGGGTCGTACAACGAGCTGACTGTAGGTTGGTTCACTGAGGCCATGGTCGACTTCACGGGCGGGGTCGTGGAACGAGTGAAAATGACAGAGCCCCCTCTCGAGTTGAAAGGTATTGTGATAAGATCGCTCGAAAAAGGCTCCTTTATATGCGTCTTTATGTCTAATGACCCTGATATAGTGGAAATGATACAGCCTAATGGGCTAATAAAGGGTCATGCGTATAGTCTCAACAAACAGGCGACTGTACATAAAGGTGGACAAAGTGTATTTTTAGTTCGGTTAAGAAACCCTTGGGGAAAACTGGAATGGAAAGGTCCTTGGAGTGATAAGAGTCCCGAATGGCAATCCGTCTCAGAGCATGAGAAGAAGACATTAGGTCTGGTCAGTGACAACGACGGTGAATTCTGGATGCCCTTCTCTGAGTTTATTAAAAACTTTCAATGCATGGATATTTGTCACTTAAGTCCAGAATTATTCAAAAACAAAGGGAGAAAAGATAAAGTCGGATGGGAGTCTCGCTGCTTTAAAGGAGAGTGGACTAAGGGAGTCACGGCCGGTGGAGTTAATTTAGAATCTTTTCATTTGAATCCACAATACAGGATAACTTTAACTGCTTCAGACGATGATTCAGCAAACTTATGCACCGTATTAATTGGTATCTTGCAGAAAAATAAAAGCCGCCAAACATGGCATAGAATTGGCTTTACAGCGTTCCATCTAACGGGACCAGAGAAAAGGTCCAAGAAACCACTGAGTCGTGCTTACCTATGTGAAAATTTCGATAATTGTATTTCTTCTGATATTGTAGAAAAGAGGGAAAATGTGGTTCGACAGAAGTGGCAGCCAGGTGTATATTGCATAATACCGCACACACACAAGCCGGACCAAGAAGGCGAATATTACTTAAGGGTTTTCTCGGAGAAAAAGGCGTCAGTCAAGTCAGTCAAGAAAAAATAATATTTTGTGTATGTCAAGTAAAATTTAGAATTGTGATTTTAAACTTAGGCTACATAAAATTTCATTTGCTGATGTTACATTTATAATTCTTTGTAAATCTTCAAAGTGATTATAAGCTACAATATATAGGTTTATTTTTGACAGCTTTATTGGTAGAGATAAAGTTAAATTAAATTCAGTTGATACAAAACATAACCATATTTACAAAAGATAAAATAAATCTTTTTTCTTTTCGCAAATATTTACATGTACTAGTGGACACGCAAAGCTCAAGGTCTCAGTGAGATAATTTTTCTCTCAACAGCTGATTTTTCGAGAAACTGGGGAAAATATTTATTTGTGAATGCCTTCGTGTAATTGGTAGATTTTAGTAAGGATAGTCGTTTCCAGTTAATAAAATTAACTATTTAAATTATAAGAGAAAATGTTGTCAACTTTGAGCAGGCATAACACATTATTATGGCTTGTAAAAAATTAGAGACATTTGTTAGTTTAAATATTGTAAGTTTATGTTAACTAAATTTATCTTAGCGTTATTACAATTAATTTTAGTTTGGATTTTTTGGTTGATTTCTAAGAATTTGCCAAATTTATTTGGAATTTTGCCTGCTGCCTTATAAATTAAATGTCGTAATTTTTTCTAAATTCAATACATACAATTAGATACATTAGATACATTAGGTGAAATGGCGACCTACCCAGGTAGGTATTTTAAGCCAAGTACATGACAGATGAGTGAAGGATGCGGTTGTGGCGCGATCTTGTAGTCTTGTTACTGACTAAGGCCGACATATTCCTTAGACAGGACTGTTAATTAATAGCCCAACAGCCACTAAGGGACCTACATTTTAACGTGGGATCCGAACTATTTATCAAGGTTTGTTTTGGGCTATAATGAAGTCTAATAACCGTTATTTGCTCTCACTTGAGGTACATCATTGTGTTAATAGTATAGTATCAATTAATCTAAATTAATTCATTAATTTAGAATTTGCATCAGCATTACAATATTGATACTGTAAACTATAAAATTTTAACCATAATCTTCTAAAAATCTTCTTTTTGTTCTAATTTCTTGAGATGCATTTAGATATTCTTGATTTGAATGAAAAGAACTTTCAATCAAGTATATTCTAAATTTTGATTTAAAGTCACTGAAATTGTAAAAAAATAAACATTTTAATTGATTTGGTAAATTATTTACAAGTTATCTTCCGTTAAATATTTAATGACGTTCGTAAAAAGTTGTTCTTTGGTATGTTGGTGTTAAAATAATATTATTCGTTCGATGATTCAATATATCTTTTAGTGATTCTTTGCTTAGGAAATAAGATAGATTCTTTTTTACGAAAATTATGGTTTAAAAAATGTATATAGACCAAAATGTTAAAAGTTTTGATTGTTTAAAAATAGGTCGACATGAATCTTTAATTTTTAGCTTGAAAATGATCCGAAGTGCCTTCTTTTGTAATTTAAATATTTGCTTGGCTTCAGAATTTGCCATTCCCCAGATCGAAATTCCGTACCTTATATGGGGAATGAAGAGGGTATGGTAAACTTGGAGTAATATTTCTTGATTGCAAAATTTTGATAGGTTTCTTAATACAAATAAGTTAATGGACAATCTTTTGCAAATTTGATCAGTGTGCTTTTCAAATTTCAAATTCTCATCCACCATAATTCCTAAGAAGTTTATACAGTCCACTGTTTCTATTATTTTGTCTTCAATTGTCAAATTTATATCATCGCAAGGCTGTTTTGGAGATTTTATTCTGAATTCAACATATTGAGTTTTTGAAAAGTTTAATTCGAAATAGTTTTCTGCAAACTATTGTATTGTTTCTGATGATTTTATGTAAGCATCAATATCTAATTGTCCCCTGTTTTCATTAGAGATAGATAATGTCGTGTTGTCGGCAAATAAATATATATTCAAGGACTTTAAATTTGTTGTTATGTTGTTAATAAAAATTATAAACACTATCGGTCCGAGCACTGATCCCTGTGGTACTCCAGTTTCTATCTTCATTTTATTGGAATTCTTAAAAATAAAATAGTTATTATCATTTTTCCTAGGTATTTGTACATATTGGACCCTATTTGTAAAATATGACTTGAACCTCTCAAGGGCAACTCCTCTTATTCCAATTTCATTAAGCTTTCTTAATAGGAGATTATGATTGACCATGTCGAAGGCTTTTTTTAAATCAAAGAAAATCTATAGAGAATTTTTCTTTTGGTCTAGTTGTGAGACAATATTTGAAATGGCATGAAACAGTGCATCAATTGTAGACATTATTTCTAAATCCAAATTGATAAGGGGGTAGCGGTTTTTGGGTCTCTAGGAAGGAAAGAAGCCTTACGAGTACTACTTTTTCAAATACTTGCTGATTGAGGGAAGCAATGATATAGGTCTATAATTACTGCAATCCTGACTATCTCCTTTTTTAAATATAGGAATAACTTTTGCTATTTTCAACATTTCAGGGAATTCTCCTCTAGTCATTGATAGATTGATTAGGTATGTTAAAGGGGAGGCTATTTCATAACAAGATCTTTTAAGAATTTTGGTTGATATCCCATTATGTCCAAAGGACGTTGTTGTTTTTAGTGACTGAAGAATAGATTTTCCCCGTGTGAATTTTCGGATTTTTGGATTGTGATGAAGTGGTCTCAACCCTGAATGTGAGCCTTATCTATTTGCTTCCTTTTGATTATGTCTCTATCATCAATTTTTCTTTGAACTCCCAGCATCCAAAATACATAGTTCTCCTCTTCATCTGGTTCGCAGTTTTCTTCCTTTAACTCGTTCACATATTCATTTTATTTTCTACAAAATTTTTTATTTTGGCGTCTGCCAACCTTAAGCATTATATGTCATCTTAAGGCAATCCCTGGATATAATCCAAACCTCTTTAACACGGTGCGGTGTTATAGCCCATAATCTCATAGCCTAGAATTTAAAAATCGTGTTATAGTCTATAAAAAGCAAACTGTGTTATAGTATATAATGGAAATGTAAAAAGTGTGTTATAACCTATAATATCTCAACTGTAAAATAGCATATAATAACTTTTACAAGTTGTTGCATAGCCTATAATGTTCTAGCAGAGGTGTGTTATAGTCTATAATCTTAAAATTGTGTTATAGTATATAATAGTCGATTTGTGGCATAGTCTATAAAGAAGATTTTGTTGCATAGCATAGAATAGCCATTATAGAGTATAACCCATAATCAAAATATTATTCTAGGCTATGAAACAGTTTGTCAAAAGCTTTATATGTTATAACACAGTTAAATTTCTAATATAATCTTTAATAATTTGCTGTATTATAGCCCATAAATTCGAAATTGTGCTATAATCTATAACAGGCAAAGTGTGTATAACCTAGAAAGACGAGTTTGCTAAATAACATAGAATGGGGAGGAGAGGCACGCAGCGGAACAGCCGTTGGCAGACGCCTGGCAGCTCGGTACGCGACCACGCGGCGAACTGACACTGAAACTGAAAATCCGTAGCATACACTGTAAAATAAAGCATTATTAAGATTGTTAATTGTTTTTAGCTTTTCTTAAAATATAGGAAACATTAATTATTTACATCTAAAATTTAGTTGATTTTTTTTAAATAGCCCACCAATTACCAATTAAAAACGTCTTCATTTTTAGTTTGTACTGAGTGGTGGGTAGTCACGGGAAATTTCGGGAATTAAAACTACCAAACTGGGATGGTAACACTGCCTGCAGAGCGGCGTTTTCAGGCCTGGTGTTCTGTGATTGGCTGTTCCGCCGTGGGAACATCCTCCCTTTCTAGGCTATGCAACAAAATCGTCTTTCTAGACTATACAACAAATTCATCTTTCTAGACTATGCAACAAAATCGTCTTTCTAGGTTATAACACAAAATCACTTTTATAGGAAATTCCACAAATTAACCATTATATACTATAACACACCTTTGAGATTATAGACTATAACACACTTCTGCTAAAACGTTATAGGTTATGCAACGTTTCTTAAAACGCATTATATATTATGAAACAGTTTCAATATTCTAGGCTATAACACACTCTTCACATTATCATTATATGCTGTAACACAGTTTGCTTTTTATAGACTATAACACGATTTCCACATTATGGGCTATAATACAGTAAGTTATTAGAAATTAAATAAAAATTTAACGATTATAGTTTATAAAACAAAACTGTGTTATAGCATATAATGTTTTTTGACGAAGTGTTTCATAGCCTATAAAGAAATATGATTATAGGTTATACCCTATAATGGGCGTTATATGTTATGCAACAAATTCGTCTTTCTAGGCTATGCCACAAATTGACCGTTATATGCTATGAGATTATAGACTATGAGACGCCACGTTTAACACTTGGCATTTAGGACTTGCTTGTAACAAAAATATTTATTTCTCTTTTTGTGGCTGGGAGGTCCATAAAGTTAAAACTCAGTCTCCTTAAAAACTTGAATAATTGGGTATAGATAACTGATTACCTCTTTCATAAAGTATTTTTACTTTCTTTTGTGCGAACCGGTGATCATTTCTCGCATGCTATCCTCCGTATTCCTAATCCCTCATATTTCTTATTGGAGTGTAACTCCTTTATTGGAGTACCACTTGGAAGGTGTAACACTTTCTAAATAGAACTTCTTAATCGTCTTAATCTTAACGCTATCATACCACAAAATTGAGCTAAAGCATTATGGCTTAAGTGATCTGTAGTAAACGATACTTTTAATCAATATGCAAATAAGCAGTGCGCTTATAATACTTTTTACACGAGTAAACCCCACAAGGGCTTAACTGACTTACTTTTGGCTAGTAAGCCATCAGAGATGGGTAAACAGCTGACGGGGACAGGCCAAGGCCCCACTGAAAATTCAGGCCATGCTGCAGCGATCCCAGCGCTGCGCCACGTCACACAATTAGGCAGGGAACTAACACCCTATGTTTACATTTTATTGCTAAATGTCAAATATCCCTTGTTTGTTTACGTTTCTTCTGTTTACATATCATCATTAAACGTCAAATATTGCTTGTTTACTTACGTTTTCTTGTTTTGATTTAAAAGTAACTGATGAGCAGCACAACTAGTACAGTAAAATTTGTCCAAAAAAAGACCAAACTGAAAAAAATTAGCCCCACCTTGAAACTTGGTATACAGGTAATCTTTAGGCTCTAATTGAAGAATCCGATGAGTACACAAAAATTCAGGGGGTGGAAGGCCCCTTTTTCGAGGGGGGTAGGGGGGAAGGTTGTATTTTTTGTAAATGTAATAACTCCGGCGAAAAAGGTCCGATCCATTTAAAGTTTTGTGTGGGCTTTTAAAACAGTATATTTTAACACTACATAAAAAATCAATTCGATCGTGTCATCTTAAGGGGTCCAAAGGGGGGATTTAACACCTCAACAATGGGTTTTTTAATTTTTTGGTACCCAAAAATTAAAATTATGAAAATTTTCTTTTATGTTTTGAATTCAGCTCAAAAAATCAAACAATTTAGTATTTTTAATTATTACTCTATGACCATTGGTTGCCGAGATATTGAAATTGGTAAACACAGTACGTTGTCCAATGTAACCTCAAAATGGTTAGAAACTTATAAATCCCGCTTATTTTTTATCATTTATCAACGATATTTCGTATTTGGCTTCCTATAGTTGGGTTTTAATGGATTATGGCTCATAAGTCCCACTTTTCTTCATCCCCTTGTCAGCAAACCTACATACTCAATTCCTATGTTATTTAAATGGGAAAACATTATGATATGTCAATTTCTCTTATATTTCTGGTTCTAATGACAATAATGAAACAGTTTTAGACTTATTTTAATAGGAAAATCTTTGGCTTTAAGATTAACCATTAACAGATCTATTTGGTTGGGTTTAAGGCTAGTTGAAATGCTATTATCAAAGTTGTATTTTTTTATTTATTTTTGTTTTTAATTGTTAATAATGAATATCTCAGCTCTTAAGAAAGAGAATGCATTTATTTTGGTCTTGAATTGCTCCGTACATTATTTTCTTTCATTTAGCCTATAATTTGATAAAATTGGTTTTGATTTGGATCAGTTATAATGCGTAATTCAATTAAAAAATAAGTTTTTTTTAAGTTTTAATTACAGTGAAAGGGTGATACCTCCAGTTCTAAAGGAGATAAAATGTTAGTTTTGGTCTCAAATTAAACGGAATGTATCAGCTTTAATATGAGCTATTATTCGATAAAATTGGTTTTGGTTTGGCTCAGTTATAATGCGTAATTCAGGGAAAAAAATAATTTTTTTAAAGTTTTACTTACAGTGGAAGGGTGATACCTCCGGTTCTAAAGAAGATAAAATGTTAGTTTTGGCCTCAAATTAAACAAGAATGTATCAGCTTTAAAATGAACTATTATTCGATCAAATTGGTTTTGGTTTGGCTCAGTTATAATGCGTAATTCAATGAAAAAATAAAATTTTTTAAATTTTTACTTACAGTGATAGGATGATACCTCCGGTTCTAAAGGAGATAAAACGTTTGTTATGGTCTTAAATCATTCAGTGAACCATTGGCTTTCATTGAAGCTATAGATAATTTGAAACCGTTAACTTTAAGAGGAGCTATAAACCTTTAATTAAAAATAAAACTTTTGAAAAATATTTTTTAAGACGATAAAACATTACAACTCCCTTCAATATCAACCAATCTACATGATTTATAGGTCAAATGAGAGAAAGTAATTTACAGAGCAATTGAAGACTAAAATACCCCCGTTGCAGCAAACCTGCATACTCAGCGAATTTCAAATGTCAAAAAAATACTTCCATCCAATGTAGTGAGATAATGACGTGTTTTCGTAATCTCCATAAGAATAACATGGGGAATGAGTATGCAGGTTTGCCGCCACAAACATGGAAATTACGGTGATTTTAGACTAAAATACATTAAATCTCATCTAGATGAAGCCACAAACCAAGTTTTATTAAGATATGTTGAGAAATAAGCGAGATATAAAATTTTACTTATTCTCCATAAGGTTAACATTGGGACAACGTACTGTGTTTACCACTTCCAGTATCTTGGTAACCAATGGGCATAGAGCAATGGTTGAAAATATCAAATTGTTTGTTTTTTGAGCTGAATTCAATGGTGCTAACCAAAATTGGATTATTTTTATTATTCTATGTGAAAACCCCAAAAAACCCATTTTTAGGGGGGTTTATCCCCCTTTACCCCCCCTTTCCAGTGGTCCGATCGGGCAGGTTTTCGAACTCATCCGAACATTACTACTTTACACCCCTGTGCCAAATTTCATTCCGATCGGACCATTTTTGCGAGCGCTATCGTGCTTACAGACATATATATAGATATATATATATATACAAATTTGAACGAATGGTGTTTTTTGCTTCTGGGGGCCCCAAAACGAAAAGTTAACATGGTCTCGGGCTTAGGTCTTACCATGAGACCTACGGTAATAGCTTCTTCCCTATAGGGGAAATTCGCTAACAAATGCATTCTCTTTCTTAAGAGCGAAGATATTCAATATTAACAATCAAAAACAAAAAAAATTTTAAAAATACAACATTGATAATAGCATTTCAACTAGCCTTAAACCCAACCAAATTAATCTGTTAATGGTTATTCTTAAAGCCAAAGATTTTCCTAGTAAAATAAGTCTAAAACTGTTTCATTATTGTCATTAGAACCGGAAATATAAGAGAAATTGACATATCATAATGTTTTCCCATTTAAATAACATAGGAAATGAGTATGTAGGTTTGCTGACAAGGGGATGAAGAAAAGTGGGACTTATGAGCCATAATCCATTAAAACTCAACTATAGGAAGCCAAATACAAAATATCGTTGATAAATGATAAAAAATAAGCGGCATTTATAAGTTTCTATACATTTTGAGGTTATATTGGACAACGTACTGTGTTTACCAATTTCAATATCTCGGCAACAAATGGTCATAGAGTAATAATTAAAAATACTAAATTGTTTGATTTTTTGAGCTGAATTCAAAAAATAAAAGAAAATTTTCATAATTTTAATTTTTGGCACCAAAAAATTAAAAAAACCCATTGTTGAGGTGTTAAATCCCCCCTTTGGACCCCTTAGAATGACACGATCGAATTTATTTCTTATGTAGTGTTAAAATATTATACTGTTTTAAAAGCCCACACCAAATTTTAAATGGATCGGACCTTTTTCACCGGAGTTATTGCATTTACAAAAAATACAACCTTTCCCCCCTTCCCCCCTCGAAAAAGGGGCCTTCCACCCCCTGAATTTTTATGGACTCATCGAATTCCTCAACTAGAGCCTAAAGATGACCTATATACCAAGTTTCAAGGTGGGGCTAATTTTTTTCAGACTAAGTTAGTTTTTACTGTACTAAACTGTGAGTCCTGAGCCAAACTTTCAGACCGCCTACTTCTTTGATGTCATAAATCCTGCAGCATGGCCTGTATTTGTAGTGTAGCCTTGGACAGGCATAGTAATGTGTAGCACAGTGAAAGTAATGTTTATAACAGGAAAATTCAGCTTTCCGTTATTTGTTTTATTACTTTATTCAGTCAACTTTATAGACATGAGCTATTTTAGCGAATTTCACCCTATAGGGAAGTAGCTATTACCGTAGGCGGCATGGTGAGACTTAAGCCCGGGACCATGTTATTTTTTCGTTTTGAGGTCTCTAGAGCCCAAAAACAACGTTCGTTCATTTTGGTATGTATGTATATATATATATATATATATATATATATATATATATATAGTGGTTTTCACCGGAGTTCGAGGTCATGGCCAGTATATCCCGATGACGCAGAACTCCAGTGAACTTAAACGTATTCGCCGTTTATGCGTTTCATTCTCATGGTAGTTCGAAGTCACGGTCAGTATATACAAACGTACTAAAATGTTGGTGTTCTGCATCGATTTTATCATTTATTATTTAGTGAATTTCCTAGAAATAAGCTATTACCGGCGTTTTAACAGAACACAATGTTTAAAAAATATCCGTTCTGAGTAACCTCAGCAATCATATAAATATTTATATTAGTTGATAGCTTTTTATGTGTGTTTTCTGGATATGAAGTAAGTTTGTTGTGAAAATTCATTTTTACCTGCACAAATGATGATTTGTTCCAAAATTTAACATGTTCTTAAATGGAAAATCGAATTTTAATTTTTTAGTTTTGTTAGCACGATAACTCTCGTAAATATCGTCCAATCGTAACAAAATTTGGTACAGTCATGAAAAACTATATTCTCTTGGACGAGTTCGTAAACCTGCCACATCGACAGTAATTTTGTAATGAATTTTTTTAATGCCTTTGTAAAAGATGGAGGTGTTATCTTATTTTGTACTAGTAGTTATACCCGCGGCTTCGCTCGCTGAAAGGATAAAAAATATTTGGTATACACGTTATTTATAATGGGTAATTTTTGCAATTTTCAAAATTGACTGATAATTTCAATGATTTGTCTAAATTATTCGTCTTAAGCACTTGATAAAAGCAGTAAGGCTGCAAATAGTGATCCACCCCAGATTGAAATGAGAAGATAAAACGTTTCCTTGATGAATTTTCATTTTTCCCTCAAATTGTATGAGTTGGCTGAAGAATGCTGAAATGTCCTAGTTAATCTACTATTTAACATATAAAGTTGTGTTTCTAATACTGTTGTTTGAATGAAAATCCATTCCAGGGGTTTGAATCAGAACTTTCATTTCGCCGCGCTGTCCCCTAAAATCTGTTGGCCAATTTGTCTCATAAGAATAAGAGACATACATATGATGTAAAACTGATGTAAACTATAGTAAATAAAACAATGGACGGACTCTATGCCTAACATATTAATTAAGTATGTTTGTTAATACACCAAAAACTGTCATAAAAAATATAAAATGTGTTGGCCAAAAAGTGAGGAAACCTAATTCTCTAATTTTTTTCAATCACATTCAAGATTAGACTACTCGTTTAGCAGCTAGAGTGGAAAATGTATGGTAGAAGTAGTATATTTGTTTGAACACGGCCTGAATCTCTCTCAGCAAGCGCGCAAACTCTCCTAAAATTTCTAATTCTATTAACCCCGATTCTATAAAAATAACGGAATGATGGAATGGAATGTATATAGCAGATTTTCAAGATTCTAGTTTGATTACTCCGGGTCGGGTGATCCGTAAACGCGAGGCAAATACATAATCACTCCGAGTGGTATCTGACAAATATATGTATAAGGTAACCGTAATAGATTTGTATAGTCTATTCTTTTGGTAGATGGAATTTTTTTTGTCCCTTGAAAATATTCTATAGACGTTCAATCCATAATTTTTAATCACAGCTCTAAAAACTGGAAAGGCCGCCATTTTGAATTTTTCAATTTACCTTATTGTACCTTTTTCAGAGAAAGCATTTCAAAAACCTTAATCAGTATGCATTTATAGCCTATGAAGAATATTTCAGCCAAGTTTCACGGCCCAAAGCCCTGCATTGTTTTAGAAAATATGCTTTGAAAACTAAAAATGGCCGCCATCTTGAATTTTATAATATACCGTATTTTAGCCTTATGTGTGAGTATATTTTAAAATCCTTTCTTAGTACGCATCTAGAAGCTATAAAGATTATTTGTACCAAGTTTCATGGCCCAAAGCCTTACAGTTTTTGAGAAACTGTGATCAGTGAGTCAGTCAGTCAGTCAGTCAACCGTTTTGGCTTATATATATATAGATAATGGAGGGAAGTTTTTTATACAATTTAGGACCAATGTTTTGTGGAAGAGATGCAGCCAAATCTAATCTGTGGGACTTTTGCCTATGTAGAAACCTATTTCTTGTAAAGTGGTCATGGATATCTGCACCTAATTGAAATGAAGAATATTTAAATTTATAGAATATTATGACCTGGAAAATGTATTGCAATGGCAAAGTCAAAATATTTAAGGATTTGAAAAGTTTAAGAATTAAAAAATTGTTCAGTCATTTAGCAAAAACATGTTCGAAATTTTTGGAGAAGGTTGAAACATTTGCAATGGGGCGCCAGCCACCCGGCAAACCAGAATTGCCGTCTTTAAATATCGGGCGAATCAGTGTTTGTTTTAAGTCATGCGGGAAAACGATGCAGTTCAAAACAATATTACGAAAAAATTATCAGTCCATTGATTCTTTTTTAGTTAAAACAGAAGTCAATTTAATTGAGTAGTCAGTTACTTAATCCCACTGTTTATAAGAGACTAAAGACACTAATGAATTACAATCTTCAATTAGTTTTGCGTTACTTTCCATGGCACTTTTGACAATCCTAAAAATTCGAAGTAACTGAATCCAAAAGTATTTATTTTTTATTGAGGCCAAACTTTATGCGTCTTAGTCTCTCAAAATAGTTAAATTTATGTAAACTCAAGATTAAACCGGCAAAATAGTTAAAAAATATAACTGTGTCTTACGCACATTTTCTATTTGACTTTAAACTGTATGCTAATCAATGGACAGTCTTGATGAATTTTGAAGTACGTTGCCTAATAGAACAAGGATCCTAACTTAATCAGTGATTAATTACCTAACCCGTGAAAACAGCAATTAAGACCAAATATCATTCGCATGGTGACAATAATGAAGATTGGCGTCAAACTGCTGCGACATTTTGAAATCGCTTCACGGCATTTTGAAGTCACAACGTCCTACAGCCAAAGTGAACTTAATTATAATACCTGTTTTTATTGCCATAGATTTCCATGATTCTTCACATAGTGAAATTAAAAATCGAAACATGAAAAATTAAATAAAAATATGATGGCATATTTCTAGGCGACTCAAAATCTATAAGAAAATATGTCACATTATGATTCCTAGTAAACCCATGCTGCTCAAAATTGGGTAACTTTCACAGATAACAAATTGACGGCGTTAGAGTACATTGTGATTTTTACAAACGAAAATAATTATCAAGGTAACCTAACATAGGGCCTAATCCGCAAGGTGACAATGATACAGACTGATGTTAAATTGCAGCGACATTTTTAAAACGCTACACGGCATTTTGAAGTCATAACTTATTACAAACTTATCTAAATTAATTATGAGGCCTGTTTTTATTGTCATTGATTTCTATGGCTCTTCTCGTAGTCTAAAGCAATCGAAGCACGACAAATACATAAAAATTAATTTAATTGAATATTTCAAAGCGAATTAATAACAAAATTATGTCGTGTTTTATGTTGTTTTCTGGAAACCCACGTTGGTTAATATTGTGTAAATTTTAGATAAAAAAATGACAACGTGAAAGTGATAGAGTAAAATGTGATTTTAAAAATGTAAATACCTATTAAAGTAGGTCCTAATCCGCATGGCGACAATGATGCAGACTGACGTCAAATTGCAGCGACATTGTGAAACCGCTACACGGCATTTTAAAGTCATGACGTCTTATTTACTTACTGAAATTAATTATGATGCCTGTTATTGTTGCCATTGATTTCTATGATTCTTCTCATAGTCTAAAACAATCGAAGCACGACAAATACATACAAATTAATTTAATGGAATATTTCAAAGTGAATTAATAACACAATTATGTCGTATTATGTTCCTGGTGACCCACGTTGCTAAATATTGTGTAAAGTTTAGATTAAAAATGACAACGTGAAAGTGATAGATTAAAATGTGATTTTAAAAATGTAAATACCTATTCCCAATGTGCAGACTGACGTCAAATTTCAGCGACATTGAGAAACCGCTACACGGCATTTTAAAGTCATAACGTATTATATACTTACCGAAATTAATAATGATGCCTGTTATTGTTGCCGTTGATTTCTATGACTCTTCCAATAGTCTAAAAAACCGAAGCACAAAAAATAGATACAAATTAATTTAATGGCATATTTCAAAGCGAATTAATAACTCAATTATGTCGTATTATGATTTCTGGTGACCCACGTTGCTGAAAATTGTGTAAATCTTAGATTAAAAATGACAACGTGAAAGTGATAGAGTAAAATGTAATTTTAAAAATGTAAATACCTTTTAAAGTAACATATAGGGCCAAATCTGCATGATAACAATGATACAGACTGACGTCAAATTGCAGCGACATTGTGAAACCACTACAAGGCTTTTTGAAGTCACAACGTCTTGCAGACTTAACCGACTCCGGTACGATGCCTGTTTTTATCGCCATTGATTTATATGACTCTTCTCATAGTCTAAAACATCGAAGCTCGAAAAATATATACAATTTCAATTGCATATTTCAAAGCGAATTAATACCAAATTAATGTCGTATTATGATTGTTGGTAACCCACGTTGCCCAAAATTGTTTACATTTTAGATTAAAAATGACAACGTGGAAGTGATTGTATAAAATGTTATTTTTAAAATGAAAATAAATATTAAAGTAACATATAAGGCCCAACTAATCTACATGGCAACAATAACGCAGACTGACTTCAAATTGCAGCGACATGTTCAAATCATTCAACCGCATTTTGAAGTCCTTCTGTCTTAAAGCCAAACCCAAATTAATTTCAATGCATGTTTCTTATCCTCTGATTTTTAAATAAAATAAAGAAATAAATATTTATTTTCTGCGCAATATTTTGGTATATTACATTACAATTTACTCTTATCACTGTCGTACGAATATAAAATGTAATCATGAAAAATTAAATAACATTTTCATGGCGTCATGCTGAAAAACTCAAGGTTTGTTTAAACTATTGCCATGGATCTTGACCCTTTCATCTCGGAATAGAAAACGTTGCAACACATATTATGAAAACTTTGGATATATTTCATGAGAAAACCAACGATATAGAACCTCTGGATTGCGCCCTGCTGTGTTCGCCCGGCGGTCCGTCGCTCCCCCCACCACCGCATGGCAAAAGCCGCCGTTGCCCTTCACTCGGCATTATAAAACGCGTCACTTTAACGGCGCCCTGTTCGGTTAATATTGGGTTGAAATATTGTTATTACATTCCAAACTGTTGTTCTTACTTTACTCTCCATGTTTAAGTTTTGTTAATGAAATAATAATTCATTTAAACCCTCTAAAAGTGAATTTATAAATAGCACTTTTTCAACCATTGTAGTGTTATTATTGGTTTGAAATTCACACAGTAAGGTTGTTTTATGGTATGTAAGGGCTAAAAAACAACTTCAGTCTTTTTAATACCTAATTTATTTCCTCAATACTTTGAACCCGTTATTTTCTACACATTTTTTAACAATATTAGCTTGGTAAGTTTTTGCCTTACCAAAATAATCATGGATCTAAACAGCTTAAAAATAAAGGCATCATTTGAAAAAAAACATTGTTAGTCAAAGAATAAAAAATACTATAGTATGCTCATATTAATAAAACATAATGGAAAAAAATCAAGGTAATTCCAGATAGTAGTCTCAAAAGAACAATGCCAAAACGGGATTAACACTGTCAATGGGAATATCAAGATTAAAAAGAAAGTACTTTTATACCATACAAATTCTATATGACAAGTTACTTTATGATATAGCTCTTAATAATATATTTTGTAATATAATTTGTAAACCAGATTGATTAGTTTGCTTGTTCTAGACTTAAAATAAGTCAGTAATTAGTATTGATAATTGATATAATTTTTTACCTTGAAAATTGATAGCCTATTAACGATAAACTTACGAAAATAACAAATTAAAACCAAACGTATATACTTAAAAATAGGTTAAAATAAAGCGGGCAGCAGTGCGGATCAAGCTTTAGACCAGTGCGTTTTAACCACAACTTTTACCTGCTATAAAAATTAAACGATTCGGGCTAATTTTCCAAAAAAATAAGCCTTATCCGATTTAACCAATTGGCTCAAACGTTTACGCTGATACTTTGACTCTGACCAAAAAACAAAAAAAATTCCAGCAGGACAACTTTTTCATGTCACAAAATGAATTTTTGTATCAAACCCTATTTAATCATTTATTTTTACTATAAGGTGCGGTTTATGTCAAAATTCTCTATACCATTATTTGCCCTCACTGATTATCTGTGAGTGTGTAAGATACAAAAGAAATCTGTGATTTGCAAGTGCTTCAAACATCAGTTTATTTGAATAACGCGCATCAAAAAGTTAACGTCGTTTCCGAGCGGTGTAGTTGAGTAAGATTCGAACACAATCTTATTAGTTTTCTTTAACCTGCTGTAAAAACTAAACTACTTGAGCTAATTTTTTGACAAAATATTTTTAATAAAATTCAACTTATTCGCTCATAATTTTATCCTTGATGCACACAAAATTTTCCTCCACCTACACTATTATTAGGTGGAGGAAAAATAACAATAACGTCAATATAACTTTTCCTTCATATGATCCTTTTCTCCTTTAAACGAGGCTAAATTAGAATCGCATATAAATATATACTAACATAAGCTACATAGCCAATTTAATCAACCATTTATTCAACTTTCACACTATTTAACACCATTTTTTCTAAAGTTCATTAATTCAAAATACCTCCCAAAATTTATCGGCACATTTAGGTAAATGATGTAAGAAGCAATCATGTTTTCAAAAACGTTCGGCATATCGGTAATAACAAACTCTTAATCAGGTGTTTTTTATTCAGGGTTGCCAACTTAGTTCATAAAAAATATTATTACCTGGCTATTAAATGCATACGGTTTTTGTTTTCTTAAGTTCAAACACTTAAGTTCTTGAATTCAATTTAGAGTAAGCAAATGAAAATCGATAGTTCTGCCAAATTTTCTCATTGTCCATCGCGGCGTTGCTAGATTTATCCTTATGTATTTCTTATGAGATTACTTTTAGTCCCATGGAGTATAAACTAGTACTTTAGTATTCTATTCCAGGGACTAAAAGACGACTTCGTTGGTAGATGGAAGAAAAATGATATTTAAGAACTGAAAAACTACGCATAAACTGAAATAATTAAGAGTACTGCAGAAATTTTGTTGTCAAAAATTTTCTAAACTAGTAAGAGACCCCCAAGTCTATAAGTTTGTTTATCAAAGTTATAATAGGGCCTATGACTGAAGAAAAATGTGTTACAGTACAAACTTGATATTAAGATCTTTCATTTAAAATACACTATAGATTGCCTACTAGTTGAAATTAGACCCTATTTAGATATAGTTTTCACTTCCGCAAAAAATCAAATGGCTGCAATAAAGCGTGTGGCTGGATTTTACATTTCATTGTAATTCCGTAACCAATATGGCAACTCATAAGTCCCGTGTTATTAATTTTTTCATTTTCAAATTAATTTTTCTACGTTCCCATAAAACTAATATGACTGAGCAGATCTACAGGAAAATAGCTAAGAAGTACTGATTTTGTTTTATTTTTTGGAGGAGGAGGAGGGAGGCTTCGCCGCCGTGTTGCGCGGGAATGAATTTGGCGGGAACATCTGCGTCTGCGGCTTTGGCGCCCAAGAGCGCTGGATGTTAGGCGGGAACTGGTGAAACGTATATAGTACAGTTGGATCAAAACAATAATTCGCGGACCGCTTTGGACATGTAATGTCTACTCCATTCCAACAGCCGTGGCACTTGACGGATTATGAACGTGGCACGGTTTCGTAAGAAGCGCGGTCTTCCAATCTCAAGTAAAGTAGTTTGACGCACGGTGATAGCATATTTTCGAATTAACCTACCTTCCTAAATTAATGGATTATCCAACGTGAAACATAATGAAAAATACTCCTTGATGAACAGTACGGTTTGCGTTTCTGGATAAAAAATACGTACTTTAAAATTTACTTTAACATTCATCGAGTTCATGGCTCGCACCACATCATAAAATATTTTATAAAAGATCTAATATAAAATATTTGAATTGAAATTTCAGAATTCAAGTATTAGGTTGAAAATAATGTGTTACTAGAACTTTCATAAGATATTAGATTAGATCTTGTTAGGATTATTAGAATAATTGACGTCTTATTTATTCTTCACTCTTTTTCACATTAAACCAAAACATCGAGTGAATTTGGACGGTGGTCATTCTTTAATAATATAATTTT
The DNA here is from genome assembly GCA_035578135.1 of Flexamia atlantica. NCBI lineage: Eukaryota > Metazoa > Arthropoda > Insecta > Hemiptera > Cicadellidae > Flexamia > Flexamia atlantica. The sequence continues at coordinate 1,154,449 of JAQJVK010000021.1, forward strand.
AATATACCAGGGTGTCCCATTCGGTCCTTTTATTTTTGCACCGATATTTCGCCGCATATCAAACTGACGAAAAAGGTTCACCAACCAATATTCCGCCTTGAGGGTGACAGGTACCTGAGGACTGCAACACCACGCAATGACTCAGGAATGTTACCCTCCGCCCCCCCCCCCCCAGGCGGGTTGAATACGAGTTGATGAACCGCAAAATATTTGTACTCCAAAAATATTTGTCAGTTTTACATAACACGGCTAAGCTAAAAGTAGCCCCATTCACAATTTTTCGGAGATTTTCCCCAGCCACATAAAGTTAGGCTTCTTGTTGTTATTTTTACAAAATTACAATTTACTTTGAGCACCTTAAACAAACTGACAATCTTGTTGCAGCATACAATCCCAACCGGGTGACCCGCAAGTGAGGAAATTGCCAGTGATAAAAATAAAAAAAACGTCCACAGGGGTCCTGATAATATCTTTGGTTTTCCGTCGGCCTCTAGCGGTTGAAAAAAGCATTGAGAAAAGCGTTAAAATAATGAGTTTTTGGCTGTATCACTGTTATGATGAAGTTTAGAAAAAAGATTTGTTGTACAATAAATAATTGCTTTAAAAATATATATATCTTTTTTACATATTGTTGTACAACAATTAATACAGCCGCTAAATTAAAAAATGTCTGCCAAAAATGGCTGGCTCAGCTGAATATTTTCTATCTTCCTTAAAAGTTTATTGAAGACAAATTACTAATATTTTAAAGTAACTTCAAATTTTATATTCAGGCGACTTTCTTATTGAAAATTTGCCATCAAAGGCGCCCTTTTGAAAAAATTACCGAGAGTAAATGACGAACAATGAATAATTATTTTGTTATTGATTTTATTTGAATTGTTTTGGTCAAAAGATTCTTTCTGGCCCACTGTTCTAAAACGTAAATCAATAAAAATTACGACTATACACGGTGTTGATAAAAAAACCCTTCAGGACTTGGGGATATGGTTACTTACATCAAAACTAAGAAAAAAGTTCCTATAAACAGGGGTCCTAAAATGCTCGGTTATCCGTCTGTCGGTCTGTATGTGTTTTTAACATGATTTTGCATAACTTTGGAACGACAAAAGATATCAACTTCAAACTTGGTATTTATATTTTAACTATTAGTACCTATTTTCGTGCGGAGTATCAAGTTTCTACTTTGTACCATTTCAAAATGGCAGCCATTTTTATATTTTAAAACTAAATTTCTTAAAAACCGTAATTTTTTCAGAAATTGAACAAGAGACAAAAAAGTTGCGAAATTTTATTTCCTACAAAACCATATCAAGACTATTAAGATCAAACAATAATTAATGGAGTTATTGCAAATTTTCCAACAAAATACATGCATGTTTTATGGTAGCTATGGCAAATTTACTTGAATTCTGTTAGAAAAATTGTAATAACTCCGTTAATTCTTGTTCGATCTTAATAATCTTGATATGGTTTTGTAGGAAATAAAATTTCGCAACTTTTTTGTCCCTTGTCAAAATTTTTAAAAATTTTCGGTTTTTAAGAGATTAAGTTTTAAAATATTAAAGTGGCTGTCATTTTGAAATGGTACAAAGTAGAAACTTGATACTCGTACGAAAATAGGTCTTAATAGTCAGCATTTAAGTACCAAGTTTGAAGTTTATATCTTTTGTGGTTCTAAAGTTATGCAAAATCATGTTAAAACACATACAGACCGACAGACGGATAACCGAGCATTTTAGGACCCATGTTTACAGGAACTTTTTTCTTAGTTTTGATGTAAGTAACCAATTCCCGAAGTACCGAAGTGTTTTTTTTATCAACACCCTGTATAAACTACCACCGTTGCAACAGACTTCCATACTCAGCGAATTTCAAATGCTTAGATAAATCATTTAGAAGTACTTGCCTCCGAATACCGCGGCTAAAACGTCATTCGACGAAAACTACACCCCTAAAGAATGCGGTCATAACGACACCAACTTCGGGGTTGCTAGTTAGTATAGTTCTTTGCTGCTACCTAGGGGTGCATTTACAATCCCCCTACGTTGGGGATTGTTGTGCTCTGAGCGTCTACGGCCCGTTAGGTGTAACAATCCCCCTACGAATTCAGCCTCTCGAGCTCGGCGCTAATCTAGGTCTGGGAAAAATGTTGGCGCCGAGTTTAGCCGCGTTTAAACTATACAACTTGTTTTATAAACTTGTGTTGTACAACCAATTAATTATACTAATTGGTTTGAACATGTAAAGCAATGAAAATTGTTAAACAAGTTGTACAACAAGCGTGTTTAAAAACCAAAATTCGTGTTTTACAACAGGTTGCAGGTTTCCCGAGCCTTGTCGGAAAGGTGAAATGAAATTGTTGTTTTATAAACTTTGGTTGTAAAACATGTTTTAAAACACAAGATCGAGTTTTAAAAACAAAAGTTGTATTAAACATGTATTACAAACAAAAGTTTATAAGAAAGTTGTATAGTGTAAACGCGGCTTTTTAAACCTGATATCTCAGGAGCGGAACATCCCATTGTACTAAAATAAGCTATGAAATGAAGCTCGTTTTTATAAATTTTGTGACACATATCTTTTTTAATCCATAAAGCGAAACACGTTAAAAACGCCTTGTACGTCATTGGATTCTTATAGTTTCGCATTCAAATGTGAAGTTTAAACTTTTATTATCAAAATAACCGCTAGAAAAAAAAAACTCTAATTTTAATAGTGTGAGCACAGATTTGATAAAAGTATACCTGACTGTCAAAATTATATTTTATAAGTATACTTTTCAATTTGCCGTTCATTTTTAAACAGCGTGCTTGTTGCTAGTCGAAAAGGAAAGTTATTTAACATTGAATCATTTTCGTTACTTACCTTTTAACGCTGAATTACTGGATTACTGGTTAGCCAGATCTTTTTTAAATAGCTGTTTAAAGGTTTACTGCGAGAGTTGACATGAATGATACGATCGGTAAATTATAAGTAATGGGAATGGCAGCCGTTATTATACCATTTTAATTGCATTGCACCACGCATGTATTAATATTGTTCTCATAGATTATTTGCCTAAAAATTGCCGATATAATAGATTAATAATGTACAGTACATTTTTCACGCAGCCTAAAAAAATGCCCGGGGTCTGTATGTGGGACTACTAAGGCAATGTTGCTCGGGCCCTTTTTTTATAATTTCTGACTTAAAAAGAAGTTATGTAAGTTTGAAGTAATGTAAACAAAATTCTACTAGAAACTAACAATGCCACGACTAAGATAATTCAACTACCCTACGAAGATTTATGTTGGAACTCCTTATTGACTAATATTTATATGGGTGATCCCTGAAAAGCGGGTTAGTTCGTGTAACTGCCAAAAAACCTTTACAAATAAATTTAGTTTAATTTAAGCATTGCATTCTGATTAAATGAACATAAAATAAATACTTGGTCACTTCCATTGTCCTGAATGATTAAAAATATATCGTTATAGAAATCAGAAATTACCGCACGCTTCGTCACTGCCGCTATCGTGCTAACAGACAAATAAAAAATGCCATAAAAATGCGTTATCATTAATTTTCTCTAATAATGATTTATTCATAAGGCTTACTATTTTGTTTTTTACAAAACTAAAAAGTGATTCGGTAAATTAACAAAACAATATTAATTTTTGCGGTGTCGTTATTACCGCATTCTTTAGGGGTGTGGCTTTGGTCGGGTGTCGTTTTAGCCGGACACCCCTATGAGTTAGCAAATTTAAGATAAACTAACATTATCGTTGGTTACTATCGTTTTATTTTTACTGCCTACTTTAAGCATAACTCAACATACTCTGCGGTTTAGAGAGTGCTGTAAAAAACTATAAGAATCCGACTGTTTCAATAATACCCTGTTACACTTAAGTTCTTTTGTGCCTGGTTATAGTTACTCCAAACTCAGTAAGTTATTTCGAATAAAATTGCGAATTTACATATCAAACACTCTGTATTTCGTAAATTGATTCACACACCCAGGAAATAACCCCTCTGTGATATTTGTAGTTTCAGTGGCTACTTATGTACACGATGTACGGGGTTATAATTATGTTTAGTTAAATGTTACAAGTTTTATCTCGTTATATACAAAGCGGTACTTTTCCGTTTTATTTATATTTTTTAGCCTTTTACACTAGGCATTCGTAATTGAAAATATATAGGTATTTTTTAGCTTTCAATCAACTCGCCAAATATTCGACTTGTTCTTTGTATACTAGGCGAGTTGACGGTACTAACTCACTTTCCTACTCGCCCTCATCCTCGGACTATTTAGTCCGGCATTAAACGAGTTAAATAACTCACATAAACACAATTTAAAAATTCTTAAGACTGATTACAGTTTTAAGAACACTGAGTTACAAGGACGTTTTACGAGATTAACTCCGTAATATTAATATGCTTTCGCAATCGAAAGCTGTACATAATCTGCTTTCGCAATCGCACTGTTAATAATTGTATGGACATGGACGAAGCAGATTTAAAACTGTGCATCCAAGAAGGGTAAGTCACAGGTCACTCACCCCGTGCCCTCGTCCACCTCGCCTGTCATTGAAGAAAACAGGACATACCACCGCCGAATCGCGCGAACGAATTCCCCCCCCCCCCCTCCCACCGTACACCCTGCGTCAAAGCCAGGCCGCGCGAAAATACTTGTTGTTGTTCCGTTGGTCCGTTAGTAGTACTTTTCGCGGCAGTAAAGAATCCTCCCCTTTCGTGGCAACCAGGGGACCCCCAAAAACGCATCGTGATTGAGCCTGACGGCACGTGCGGCAAATAATAAATACACACAAACTGTATGAACAAAATTTTACACAAATTGTAAGAAACTATTTTAATTTGCTGCTCTGTTCGGCTAACCGCGCCTGCAGACCGGATAGCGGCAACCATTCATGCAACAGTGATGAGCTGGTTGGTGCAACATTTTTGCATGTTTTAGAGGTGATTGTGATTAATTTTATTCATGTCGTATCCAATTGCTGTGATTGGGCATTTTGTGAGATGTCAAACGCAGCCTAGGCACTGCAAGAAGTGCCCAGCGTGGCTGGGCTTTTAGTGTCTCCCGATTATTTCAATCAAAATTACAGTATGTGTCCAACGAAACTGGACCCTTCATGAGGTGCCTAACGCTTATTGGGAACATGCTGTAACTATATGGACATGTTGAGCAGTTGCTATTAAATCTGTTAAGTTAAAATGTTTTGGCAGTTTATCCCTCTCCACCCCCAATTCCGGTGGTCTGATCGGACTGGTTTTCGGACTTAACCGGTTGATTACCACTTAAAAGTCTGTACCAAATTTCTTTTTTTTCACCCCAAACCTAAACTTATCATAGTATTTGGCTTGAGGTCTTGAAATGAATCCTACGGTAAGAACTTCTTCCGTGAAAGGTAAAGTCGCTAAGAAAAGATTTTAAATATTTTTCGAATATAAAAATGTTTAATCGTTTTTATTTATATACGCCTTTTGGATATATAATCTGTCTTCATGGTGTTTGGATAGCAATTTCCGTGTTTTAAAAATAGACTTTGTTAACGAATTACTTAAAAATAGCTTTTAAATTAAACGATGTATAAAAATGTTTCATTAAAAAAATAATACTGATAAATTAAAAACTGAATATTTGCTAGCAACCTACTTACATTTGAATTTCAACACTTATTGATTACATCTTAATATAGGTTTTTGTCACATGGTATAAACTTTGATATTTAAACTGCTGGTGTCAACAGGAATAGCATAAACAATTTAGGCCTTAAACAATTAATGGAAAGGGGTTGAGTAATCAGGTCACTAGACCATAGAGGTCATATGTAGAGTTTTTTTTTATTTTATGTAGAAATACTAAAAAATCTATATAAATAAAATTAGAGTTTTGTCAGTACATTGCTTAGATTTATGAATTTTTTGGTTATTTTTGCGTTTTGAAGAAAAAAAATTCGGAGAGAATCCGAATCGAGCCTTATCTCAATTTATGTCACGATGTTGGTAACGCTCAACATCACACTTTAGACCGCTTTTCACGCAAAAACTAGAGTACTGTTATGGCTGAAACTTTTTTCCCGTGTAGTATTCACATATGATAAGGTTTTAGACTACTTAAAACTAGCGTGCGTCTTTTTGAAATTAAATAGGAAGTTTCTAAAAACCGAGTTTTATTCGATTTCAACCAAGTTTCCCCACAATAATTAAAGGGGATGACGTTTTGTTTACATTTTCAGTGTTCCAAGCAGGTGATACCTTCACTGATGGATTCGTCGTAACAGATGTTTAACGATTTCATTCAGTTTTATATTTTGGTTTATAATATTTATTTTTTGTGTACTATATAAAAGTAGCATTTAATCCATCGTTAGTTTTCGTACATAATCCATTTGCTCATGGAATCTATTCATCAAGTATAAAAGGTTTGATATTTAGGCAATTTACTAAATCACAAGTACTTTTGAAATCAAACTGCAAAATCCTAAAACACGAATTTTATTTTATCTCGACCAAGTTTGGCTTGTGGCAGAATACAAATAATAATTGATGAACTTTTTATATCCAAACAGATGTAAAAAGCAAAAAATTGGTGGTAGTATGTCAAATCAGCTTTCAGGAATAGAACATAAAATAAATCACTGACTTGAGATAGTTTAAAGACCTTTCTTCCCTGTAACAGCTGTTATTTAAAGAGCTAATTTAAACCATTTATTTTATGCACATCATTAGAAAAAATACTTTGCTTCCATCTTTAGCGAATTTCATTGACGGAATTAGCAAATTTCCTTATAGGTCTTACAACCTTGGACCTTTGCATGGACGTTCTTATGGCGTAAGCATCTGCTAAGAACGTTTTGTTTTAGTTCGAACTTTTAAGGAATCTTGGTGAGGTCGAAGTTTATAAGTTTTCCTAAGTACAGCTTTAGCAGGAACTGGAGGTTTCTTTTCTCTTCTTTTCTTTACCTTTAGTTTAAAACACGTTACCCAGTAAAATAAACGGCATTCCTTTTTTTGTAAATGGAATGGATGTTCTTTTGTTTAGTTTTCAATGTTCATTCAACAAGCAGATGGTTCAAGCTTCACATACGGATACAGCTGATTTTAAATTTTGATAATTTAATAATGGTTTTATGGTTTTTTTTTATTTATTATTTAGATTATATGTACTATATAAAAGTTAGATTTAGTTTAGTCGGTTAACTTAAAGTTATCATTAATTTTTGTACCTTATGTGTGTAATCATAAACTCAGTATGTGGCCTATCTTCATTTAGGCAGCAGGGTGTTACAATTTTTATCGTGAGCGAAGCCACGGGCAACTGCTAGTCTTACAATAAAAAGGCTTGATGTAATGATTTCATGTTTATTCATTTGTACAAACATAAAATAAAAGCTTGACCTTCAACTTTTGTTAATATCAATAAAATTAAAACATAACATACAAAGCAAAATAATTTAATATGCATTTTTAAAATTCTTACACCAAAGAAGTATTCGTTTCGTTATTTGTGCACGGAATTCTTGTTGGCACTTTCGAATTACAAATACCTACGTAATTCTGTATATTTGTTTTGTTTGCTTTGTTTCGATTTATCATTTTTTTTGTGAGGGTAACTAAGTAGTAGGGAATTAATTAAAACATTAAATATATGTTAAAACGTTTATGTCAATATTGATATGTTACGTTAAATATAAATTTGTTAGGTAAACTTTTTAATGTTTTATTTTCTTATTAAAGCATAAAATTTAAATTGACATCTGTCTGGATTGCTGGTAGACAATCTTATTGACAATGTTCTATGATGTTCTTTTAAAATGTTGTTATTTTGCAAATAATACATAGGATAACAACAGTGACCTAAACCACAGTTTGACGTTTTTACAAGTGTCCAGCACAGCAAATGGGCAATGAGCGTTAGGCACTTCATTATTGCTCGATTTTGTTGGTAACATATGTGCTCAGGTGAGCCTGGCACAATGAAGTGCCCGGTCAGCGCTGGACACATCATGAAGTACCCAATTGCAGCAAGTGGCTACAACATTCATATGTGATTATTCCTGCTACTAGGGCTGTAACCTGTAAACCGGTGAGCGGCAAAATATGTCCATTACTACGAGGTAATGTTAAGGGTGCTCAATATTTCAATTGTTATATGTTATTCTCATGGGTTTACTTTGTCTCCCACAGGAAGATTGTCTTTTTCGGCGGGAGGCACAGTATTGCATAAAGCAGGTGGGGGAAACAGTGATTGCCTATCAAACGTTTTACAAGGAGTAGGATCTTTAACCGCTTAATTTGAAGAACTCAAAAAATGTCAAGCCTATTCCATTACCATATAATTTACTTTGGGGGAAAGCGCTTTCATTTAACCATGGAAGACAAATAAATATAATTTAAAATATGAAAATAATTACTGATCATGCAACAAATACATTTTTCCGAAAAATAACATCAAATGCGCTTTGGTTAACAATATTTCAATTACACTGAATTAGATTTTATTGCGAAAAACCTAATCTTACACGTAAAAAAACCAAACTTTCTTCTAATATATTTTCCTAAATCGTACACAAAAATCCCACCAGAGAGCAGCAGCCGATTCCTAAACTACTTTATACGAACATTCACGACAAAGAAATAGGGGTTTTATGATTGAATTATACCTAATAGGCTTCACCTATTCCCGGATAATCGCCTGGTATTTTACTAAAATACGACTTAAAAACTGCGATGTCTTGGCTCTGATGACAGTGGTTTAACTGTATTTTTTTAGTATAATTCCACGGACTAAATCCACGGTGCAATATGTGATCACCTTCAAAATGACCCCTTATCAGGTTTTAAGAACAATCACTAGGAGAACCATATATGTAGTGGTTAGAAACAATTAATTATGTTATCATTCTCATTAAGTGTGGAAATAAACAACAGACGTCGAAATGCAGCGTGCCTTTCCATTGAACACGCTGGTATTTGAAGTTACTATGTATTTTTACATTTTTAAGATCAAAAAATAGTTTTTATAAAGTTTTACGAGTTTTGATTCAAAGCCATAAGTAAACTAAAATTCACTTTATCAGCACATTACGAAATATATCATAAATCTATGCAAATAGGTGCTTTGTCAATGTTAAATAATCCTGCTCTACGTTATATACTACTTAAAACAAAAACAAAACTTCTAAAGTTTAAAAAAATCTTAATAAGCCAAAAAATTAGCCTAAAACCTTTGAGATCAGTGGCCAGTGCGGGGCCACAACCTAATTCCTTTGACCAAGTGGATTTTCATCAAAGTGATCTGAAAATTTGTAATACACCTTTCCTAGCAGAAATTGTTTAAATTATACTATAATTGCATTTTAAGATTGGCTCCTTATTTCATTGGGCATACTGTTGAAAACTTTTAGTGCCATGTATAAACAGGGCTTTTTCCTAAAAGACATAGTTTATGAATCAGATAGTCAAATATACAGGGGTGCTGAAAAGTCCCGGAACGGCTAAATATTTTTTGAACCTAACTGGTTTGAGTAATCAAACTTTGAACATTCCCTCCTATGTAAAAAAAGTAATTTCTGAAGTGTTTATTGACTCTTGGCCCCCAGTGGGGGACGACCCACAAGGAGTAGGTACAAAATCTTAAATGTAAGCATAGGTCGATATGCACATCATTTTAAAGGGCTAATCAAGTAGAGTTCAATGCCGCAAACCGCACTTCAAAAGGTTCATTCATTACAAAATGGCGGCTGATCAAAAATCTAAAGGAAATACACAGTGTTCGCTTAAAGATTGTTCAACAATTGTTTACAGACTATGTCTAAAGGATCTTAACTCCGGAATCGTATGTCAGACCTAAAAGCCTATCTTATAGGGTGCCGTAGAGGATATTACCTCCATGGGGGGATGGCCCACAAGGAGTCGGTACAAAAACTTTAATGTAAGCATAGGTCGATATGCACATCATTTTAAAGGTCTAATCAAGTAAAATTCAATGCCGCAAACCGCATATCAAAAGGATTATTGGTTACAAAATGGCGGGCGATTTAAGTTTTCAACAAAAATACATAGGCTTAGGTTTGATACGCAATTTGATTTATTCAAACATTTTTTCCACCTCCCCTCCCAACAAACCCAAGTTTATGAATTTTAGTTGAAAATTTTAACCATCCGCCATTTTGTAACAAATAAACCTTTTGAAGTGCGGTTTGCGGCATTGAACTCTAGTTGATTAGCTCTTTAAAATGATGTGCATATCAACCTATTTTTACATTAAAGATTTTGTACCGACTCCTTGTGGGCCATCCCCCCTTGGAGGTAATATCCTCTACGGCACCCTAAAAGATAGGCTTTTAGGTCTGACATACGATTCCGGAGTTTAGATCCTTTAGACATAGTCTGTAAACAATTTTTAAACAATCTTTAAGCGAACACTGTGTATTTCCTTTAGATTTTTGATCAGCCGCCATTTTGTAATGAATGAACCTTTTGAAGTGCGGTTTGCGGCATTGAACTCTACTTGATTAGCCCTTTAAAATGATGTGCATATTGACCTATGCTTACATTGAAGATTTTGTACCGACTCCTTGTGGGCCGTCCCCCTCTGGGGGCCAAGAGTCAGTAAACACCTCAGAAAGTAGTTTTTTTTACATAGGACTGAATGTGCAAAGTTTGGTTTCTCAAACCAATTCGGTTCAAAAAATATTTAGCCGTTCCGGGACTTTTCAGCACCCCTGTATATTTTAATCTAGTGTTATATGTGCCGTTTGATTTAAATTTATCAAAAATTTCAGGATTTTTTATCACAGAACATACTAATTCTAATAAATAAATACAAAGAAGGGTTAATATTTGCAACTTTTTGAATATAGGTTTACAACCTTGTAGTTTTTTTGGCTTTCACCATGGATCGGACAATACTTTTTTGGGGATTAAAACAATTGAAGAACGAGTTGCTGATCCCCAAAGGATTATGCCATATTTTATTATTGAATTGATATCGGCGTAAATGATTTTTACGGTGTCTTATGAAGCAGACTCAGATAGAATTGAAAGAGCAAACTTAACTGAATTCAACTTTTTTGTAAGAAGTTTTGTATGCATTTTCCATTTTAAGTTATGATCAATATGTACACCTAAAACCTTATGGGGGATGACAGAACCAAACGTTTCTATCATCCATCTACTTATTATTTAATTGGGACCTAAATATTTGGATAGTGAAACTCATAACGAAAAATCATTAAAGTCACTCACTTTATATATGGATTGTACAATTTATCTGTAATTGCTGTACCTTTTTATTATAATAATTATTTAATATTACCTCTGGGGTTTTCATTTTTTTTTATTTGTGATCAAAGAGGATTCATGTAAATTGTTAGTAATTAGAGTTTCCTCTGAAAACTATTAACCACTATTGTAATTTTTTATTAAAAACTCATTGTTGATGATGATTTTATATTTCGATTGTGATTTTTGCGGACATTTGCCAACTCTGATTAGTAAAAAAGGTGGGGTTGTTTTTAAGTAACAAAACATTTTTGCCGATGGCAGATTTCCGCAAAAATCTAAATCAAAGTGTGGATAAGTTGTGATCCATAAACATCGCGGATCTACGTCACTTGTTCTTAAAACACACCTTAACTACATCGGAAAATCTCTGCGATTTGAAGCCAGAAATTTATTTTACTATAAATACAATGCTATAACAACTGCCTGGTTTTTTAAACAAATACTTATTTTTTACGTAGATTAATTGAAATACCCATCTACAAGTTTATTAGTAATGTACTAACCGGGATTATTCAGGGAGAAAAGACCGGGAAATAACAAGCGATTTAAAAAGATCTTTAAAAGGGTGCTTAAACACACCTAGAAATTGTAGATTGGATTTGGTTTTTTAGCAAAAAGTTATTTAACAAGTGCCCAAATGCAGTGATACAAAGCATACTCCAACCAAAGTAGATCTTTCAATATTTGATGCAGTCCAATTAATTCCTCTATTATAATATTAGGTAGTAATATTTATCAAATTTGGCTTCAATTTGAGTCCATCAAGTATAATTACCGTCGTTTTTTAAGCTCAGAACTTTAGAAATATTAACGTCGTTGCACTTGCTATGCTGCAGAAATAATACTGAAAATTTACCTTAAATTATCTAAATATTCTATTACAAATTTGAGCCGAAGTCGAAAACTTGAAACGATCGAGAGCTGCAAAACCCTTTGGCCAAAGTGTGAACACTATTTTTCACCAGTTTACACTATGAAATAAACACTATATAACAATAAATATATATTCTATTATTATATTCTAATTTTGAATCATCGATATATTATATTACATTGTGCCCATTTAGGCATTGGCTCATTGCTCCAAAATAACACAAAAATTGTCAGGAAGTCATAAATATGTGTATGAATAGGCTTTCCAAACTCTCAAGGCATATATGAAAAATCCAGAATAATTTTCAATATTTCATCAGAAACCAGTTTTATCCTATGTGATTAAAGCATTCGACCTTTTTTAATGCTTGTTTTTTTTTATTAAAGCATTAAAAACTAAGTAGATTTGAATATCAGCACAAAATAATTGCTAAAAATAAAATTACTTTTTTTTTAATCTTACTAACACAAAAACCCTTCCGTGTTCATAAACTAAATAGGTAACCCGCATGGCACATGACGCCGAAAGGCTTTGGCAATTCGAAGTCTATTGATATACGGCAAAGTAGCGTCATTGGCATTTCGAAGTCTGACTCCGAAAGAACGTGAAATAATGTGAATGTGGCAGTTCGGAGTCACACTTCGGCGTCACGATTTGACGCCGAACGCCCGTGTGAGAATGCAAAATGACTTCGAACTGACGTGTATAAAAATCTATATATATATATATATATATATATATATGTGTGTGTGTCCGTAGGCACAATAACTCTCGTAAAAAAAGTCCGATCTTGATGAAATTTGGAACAAACATTTATAGCGATATTCATGACTTTAAGTTCGAAAACCAGCAAGATCGGTACACTCTTAGGCGGTTTTTTTGACTAAATAAAATTTATTTTCAAGATTTAACATATTTCTATTAATTTGATGCAAATTTAATGGTCAAAATTGAATTTAGCTTAAAAAAATAAACAATATAGCATTTTGAATTATTACTCTACATCAATCGGTTACTGAGATATCGGATCTGCAAAATGCTGTACATTGTCTTTTTTTTCCCTGAAGGGACATAAACTGTCCAAATTCTGGTATGAAATACCCAAATTTTTCATTCAATTTCCCTAAAATGGGATTTAAAAAAATAATAAAACAAACCACATGATTAAATTTAATTTATTCATGTGATGGTTTGATTTGTTTTTATTTCTTGGATCTGAGTAGATTGATAATACGTTTGCTGACATTTATATACTATAACAAGTAAATTTATTAAAAATTATCAGAATATGAATAATTATTGAGAATAAGATCATGAATGATAAAATTTACTTAATTTAGATTAATATTTACACAAAATATTCAAAACAACAACTTCCCTAACTTATGTAGAATATGCCCACATATAAAAAATAAATCCTTTAGAAATTAATTGAGCATGCAAGTTTGCTGCAACAAGTTTATTTAAATGTTAAGATAAATCATATGTTTGGATTCAATTTCTTCATGTGACTATTTAATTTGTTTTTATTTTGGCTGATTTTAAATCATTGATTGTATGTTTGCTTACATTTTTGTACTATATCAAGCATACACTTATAAAAAAATATTAGACTAATAATTATAAGAATAACAAAAAGAATATTGCTGGAATGGATACCGATGTGATTCCCATGATCATTTCCCTTAGCCTATATCTAAAGCTCTTGAATTGATATGTAATATACTTTTTGCATTAATTACATAAAATGTTTGAAACATTTTCCTGTACATAATTGAATAAACTCCCATATAAAAATTAATTCTTTAGAAATTCGCTGAGTACGCAGGTTTGCTGCGACGGGGGTATTTTTATGTAAACTGATGTTCACAGCTAGGGCCGAACATGAGGGTTTTCTAGCTCCAGATCGTGTTTCGATTCGGGTCGAAGTCGAGAATTTGAATGATTAAAAGCTGCAAACCCCTTTCACCTGAGGTGCAAAGGCTATTTTTAACCGCAATAGACAATGACATACCAATAGTTCTGGTAAACAAGAAAAAACGTCGATGTAGTACTTTAAGGTTATGGTTTCTTGCTACGGATCAATATTAAATAGTTTTTTATTTTATTGAAATCTTAACTAACGCAATTACAGGGAAATAATGACAAAAGCTTTTAGCTGGAAGATATTATCGTTTAATGCAGAGACTGATGAAGTTGAAGTGAGAAATGGCTTGTAACCATTTGTGAAAGGTGTCAATAGGCATTTCAGCCCGAGACGTGTTTCCTCTTTGAGTGGCAGATAATTAGTTTGCCACAGAACTCAGGTTCTGTTTCTTCGGGAATGTTTTGCTTACACGGGATCTTATCATTCAATCTATCTAGCCGAAAATACTCTATTGATAAAAAATATCAAAAATTTTAAAGTTAAAATAATATATTTCCTTTATAACGAACACTGCATGACTACGTCACATCGTAAGAAGTATATTATATATTTTTAATAACACAAGAAAATATTATGGTTAACGAAATAAAAAATAAAAAGATAAGATAGGATAAGTTTAAAGTCAAAACAACCCTTTCCTTCAAATAAAATGAAAGGACGGACATAGATGCAAATATTAACATATTAATACTGGTCTATAATCATCCCTCTGATAATGGGTGAAGTTTTTTATAGAAAATTAAACAGTTTAAACAACGGCTTATCAGTTTAGGTAAAAAATAAAGCAAGTTAATTTAGGCATTTCTTTTTTAAGAGAATATGCAAATAAATACATTCAATATTAGAGTAAAAGAATTATAATCTATATATCAAGGTCAAATTTGGGATCTTGAGAAAACCGTAAGTCCGTCATCCGTCAACCCTATTCCTATATAAAACGTCGTTGGGAAAATTCTAGGAAATTGTTTTATGAAAAAGCTTTCCCTAAGGGTTTAAATAGATAGAAAATGGCTGAACAGCTGATGTCTTTGTTGTTGTTACAATCATTTTTTTATCCCTATCTTGTTAAAAAAAGTCGTTACTTAATGCTTTGGTTGGTATAAAAAATGGCGTTTTGTGCAGACTGTGGAGACATTTTGAGGTGCCTGGTGAATGATTTTTTAAACATTTTTATCAAGGCCTCCTGATTAAAAGTAGTAAACATATAATTTGCTCAAAAGGAGTTTGAGAACTACCCCAAATATGTATTTCGGGAAGATGACTTGGTGGAATGGCACGCTAGGATACAGGGAGACGGAAGTAAGACTGGGGGGACGGAAGTACGATCGGGGCGTTTACATGTGCTTTTGTTGTTGTAAATCCAGATAAAATATATATTTCATCGTTATATTGTAGGAAGAATTTCAAATTACACTGAAATAGGACGCAACCCATGTTTTATTCAGATGGCTGTTATCAACAAATACGTAGCATAATGCTTGAAATTGACCTTAAAACTCTTAAACGAGCATTCATGCAGGTTCTCGTTAGAGTTAATATTTTTAAAATATATCAATAAAAAGTCCTCATCCTTATTGGATAATAAAATGTCATGTATTAAAAACCTTTTACACAAAACTATTTGTTAACTATTTCTATATAAAATTTTTTTTTAAAGAAAAGTCATTGATTTAACTTACTTACGTAAAAGATAATTCTTAAATGGTAATTAATGTTAGAAAGGGTGAATAAATGAACATTTACGAATTTAATCAATAGTTTATTTTACAATTAATTAAGATCGGATGTACATCTTAGGCTTTGGCTTCAAGAGGCCAACTGGTCTTAAGCTAACGTTACGCGGACACTAAAAATATACTAATTTGTGCGTTTTTTTAATTCATTCATGGTAAATATTTTAAAAGTTTATACCTCTCAATTTATTAATATTATGTTATTTTTAACAATGAACTATATATCATCTAATACAATTGAAGATTAGGGGTGGACAAATTAAAATAACTATTTATTTTACAAGTCACAAATGAGTACGAGTTAGAAAGAGTTTTTCAACCTGACATTATATTTAAATCAGGTATAATTTTTTTATATAGTAAATATAATTAATAAAGTGAATAATTTTATCAAGCTGTTTTGAAACATAACGTGTTAACATTTACAATCGAATGTCATTATTTAGGTTTTGATTTTTACTTTTATAATCAAATATACTATCTTTGTTGTACACAACCAACAAATCACTCTCATAGCACAGCACACAGGAGGGCCAATTGCCGATTTAACCTATTAAGAGCAGTTTTGGCAGAATGGACTGAATCTCATTGCTATTTTAACCGTTTATGAAAAAATATCATAAAATTTTTTAGATACATTTTAATACAGCATATATTTTAATTACAAATAACATTTTGAAATTTTAACCACCATTTTGCTCAGTTAACCATATTTTTAATTTTACTTTGTTAAATCACATGTGGCAAAAATTGATGGACAAACCGTCAACAGCTTTTATTACTTAATAAGCAATACAATTCATTTAAAATCAATTATAAATAATCTACCATTAATTTTTAGCGATACAGAAAACTTATTTGTTGGCTTAATAACTAATTTTAACTCTGAATTCTGATGAAACATGCTGCACTATGTAGTTTATGAATCATTTGATAAGCGATCAGTTTCATAATAGATCCAGGATCAAATTTGGAGTTTCTTATACAAACATATTTAGTATTAATGTTTTGTGTTTTATATCCATTTGATGAGCTACAAGATTATTTTACAGTAAAATCCTAAACAATGACTATGCCATGCGTGATTATGTGAGCTATGAGGTAACGTGCGTAAGCCTTTAAATAGCCAACTGATCAATGGCCTAGAAAAATGTTTTTAAATTTTTATCCCGAAATATTGTATTACAATTAAATAATTGTGAACTTACAACAACACAATCTAATGAATCATATAAAATATTCTACATAATTTTTATGTCCGTGATATACGTAGTCTTTAAGAGTACTCAGATTAAAATAACAATTTACCTGTGTCAAGATTTGAATATCCTTCCAACCATTAACCCAAAAAATCGTGTCCTTAAATATATGTTATACTTAGTTTATATTTCTATTTAAATAAAGAGCAAGCTTCGCTATATCTTACAAGAGTGTTTATGTACACTGCTAAAATATTCAGGTACAAAATTTAAGAAATCCTATTTTATAACTATTTTATAGTTTTATACATGTTCGTACGTACATAAATGGTCCAAGCTCTAGGACATTGGCTAAAACACTGAGAACCTAATTCACACAAATATTATGTAGGCCTCACAGCCGGTCGGTAGCCTGAGTGGAGTCTCATTGGAACACTAACCGAGCGCGCACATTCATTCCTCTTTCCGACTAAAAAATTATTTTTCCTTTTGTTGTGGGATAAATTTTAATCCGCTTATATCATATAGAAACAATATTTACTCCCAACCCATTTTGATACAGTAAAATATTCTAACACAAATATGTTGTTGGGGGAAAATATTAAAGTTAGAATAATGGAAACGCTTTTCGGCACATTATTGCAACAATAGCCTCTTTTATTTCCATTGAAACTCCACATTTACAAAACATTCACTCCTCCAACCTAACACAATAAATATAGTAACATCTTATAAAATTCTCTCTAAATATGATTGTATCAGTTTCTATAAAAACAACCTCCTAAAATAATCGTATAAAATAATATGTTTAAGAATAAGACAAGTTAGACTATGAAAATGTGGCAACAATTCATATAGCTATCGTATTTAGTAGGGGACTTATGACGGTTAGTCTAAAACAAATTGTGGTATTATAGCTGTCAGTTTCCCCTACTACAGTTGAATGTACAAGTACAGTACAGATTACCGACAACAAAACACATAACATTGACTCAAGATGGCGGCGAACCGCGATCAGTTAGATAATGTTACGCCCCCCCAGTGGGCCTCAGCCCTCGCTGGGTCAAAATTCACAAAAATAAACAAAATTCAATCCAAAACACTTAAATACTACCTAACAGCTGCTGGTTTTGGAAGGGGAGTCAACGTCATTTGCTATTTTACCTTTTACTGTGATTTCGGTGGGAAACTCTCAACTTTAAATCAATACTTTATTATTTATTCGTATGTGATGTTTTATTTTTAAATACAGTACGGCACGTGGGAATAAGTAGTAACTGAAACCAACTTCAATTAAATCGAACAGGAAAAATTTATTTCAAGTTGCACAAAGCAGGTTAAACTCCCCTTCCAAAATTTCAGATTTTTACATTCATCACTTAAATACAAGAGACAATCCCCGTTCCCTAAACAAACAGCCCTCAACATGAGGAACTCAAAGGGTGGAAGGAACGATGAAGGTAGAAATCCAACGACTGGCAGGATTACATTTTACATTACAAAATGTTTTTCATCTCGACAGTAAATAGAGCGGTTCTACAAAGTCTGACGGACACTTTCAGGAATCCGTTATTCAAAAGTATTACAATTAGTCATAAAATACTACACGGCTAAATGTAATTGCCAAAAAAACGTGAAACGCACATTAGAGCAGAGGGTGTTCAGCACAGTGAGATGTCCCGCCACCACTCCCAGGAACGAGCAGCACCACTGACAGTAACGGACCGCTACAGAATACAAGTAGGGTGTATCGGCTGTTTCTGCGGGAGGAGGGGGAGGAGGGGGATTACCCCCCCCCCACTGGGGCCCCCCATTTACCAGAGTATTTTTCAATATTCAGAGTATTCACTCTACAGTATCATAACTGACAATAGCTTATATATAAGCTGGAACTGCAATTCATACTCTTCTCAATCACTTCTGAATGATCAACTTAAAAAGGGGTTTTTTAAGATAGGAATCCATTAAAGGGTGATGAGTGTACTCGTATATTTTATTTATTACTTTAACATTATTTAACTTTCACAAAACCTTTTTTCGTCCCCTTTTTTTCTTTTTACTAAGAGAATAAATTACAATCTAAATTGAAATAGGTCAAGTTTAATGATAAATTTAAGGAAGGAGGGTAAAAATATACACTATTCATATCTTAAATAAATATGAACCTTTCAGGCATTGTTATATGATACTATGTTTTTTTCTTCACGTCGTGTCGTTCTTATTAAAGTGTTGTACATATTACGAAATAACCAAAAATACGACGACCAATAGAACTGTTTTAGGGAAATTTTTACATTGCCTTTTTAGGGCTTAAAAGAACATGTAATGCTAAGGTTTTAGTACATTAAAATTCACGAGATCGAAGTAGATAGATATATACAAACTGTTACTACTCCTAAGTAAAAATTCTTTACAAACTGAAAACGTTTTAGTTTAGGCGGCACAGGGTGGCGGCGGGACTACGAACGGGCTATGACTGAGCAATATTACACATTGGCAGTACTAACATTAAACTATTGGTAAAGTCTGGCCGATGCGGCACGCTGCTGTTGGGATTCCGAGGCCAACTTCAGAGTTACTACTATTATAAGTTTTTAACACGATTTATTTTCATCGTTGAGTTTTACAATTGATTAATTGTAGTTGGTCAAATTCAAAAAACACAAATTTCTTTAGAAAATAAAAACGTTTAAAATAAACTTCTAGCAATAAATTTATTTTAGTTTTAAGACAATCGTCGAAGAAAATCGTGACTTTTAAGTAGTTTTTGAGCAAAATCAACTAAATCGATGAGCTACCGCACTTTTACACTCCGAAGATAGCGGCTGGTGTCTGGTTGGCCAGCGCCTCAACAACAGCGCGACTAGCGGCTGGTCCTGGGAGCTACTGAAGACTCTCCGGTGATCACGAGTCCTCGACGCAGTCGGCGGCCGACCTCTGAGGGTACAACTCCTCCGCGACGGCCTGGGGGTCCGAGCTCCAGGAGTCTCTAACCTGTCGAACATGAATGTCACTCTAAACGGGTCAATGGCTATTCTATTTGATTGATTATTTATTCACTAGATTTTATTTTATTTTTATTTTTAACAAATATATTTTAATTGCCGTAATGACATGGTTGAGACTAATACATTGTATAAATAATAAATTAAATCAATTGTATGGATTAATTAATAAGTACTCTTCGATTTAAAATCTTCAATCAAAATTCTTCATTTTTAATGTATTTGTTCTTGAAGTTTTTCATGATTGTTAATGTTTGTCATTGAATCAGTCATTTTGTTATAAACTAGCTGATCGAACCGGTTTCACCCGTGGAAAAACAGGAAAACTTCCTTGGATTCATGATTTAGTTTAGGTTTCCATAACAACCTCTTTATATAGCTTCTATATAGTTTAACATTGAAACCTTGATGTACTATAGGGCGTAGCGCTGAGAGAATTCAAAAAAATGCAACTTACAGAACGACCTCCCCCGTCACTGACATTTCCAAAAACACCTACCCTCATTCTCTTTATAATGAGGAACATATCTTAGTAAATCGAATCAGAGAACCATATCTTGCAAAAACATAGACCGCCATCAAGTGAGTAGTAACAGTCGGTATTTCCAAAACTGCAATTGAAACTTTGATCTAGTAAACCAAAAATTTAAGTTTTTCGGTGATGAGTGGTATATCTTAACCACACCTTACTTAATTATATGTGTTTACTTTAGGTGCTATCTATCGGGGACTGCCGGAGGTACGTTAAGCGTCTGCCTCCGCTTTTGACAATCGGGTTAGCAGTTTATCATAAGAGTAAAGTCATTGCTATTATCAGTCTGGGAAACGTTTTAGATCACTATTACTATACAGTTAGACTACAGAGATTAGACATTTTCCACAGCATCAAAAAGTGTCGCCTATTTTATTTTTCTTACGGTAATTGTAATTAATGAATGCTAAATAAATAATTATTTATGCTGTAATTGTTAAGTTGCCTGAAAGAAAATCTTTAAGGATTTTCCCAGATTGGTTTACTCAATATACATGACGTGATCAATATTACTTTAGTATCTTGTACTTGCGTACCTCCTCTGCCTTGGCGAAAACCCTGAGAAAGTTGAGGCCCGCCAGTTTTTTCAGTCTCTCCTCGTCCCAGTCCGGGTCTTCGAGCAGACTCGCGAACAAGTAAGGATATCTTGAGACGTCCTCCAGACCTCTGGGTGGCCTGGAAAGTATAAATTTGTTTTATTCGTACAATACAAGTGGCTTGAAGGGGCTAAAAGCCCCTAATCATAATAAGAGAAGGTTTTAATCAAACCAGTCCTTTATTAAAGTACCAAATATTTTTATAGTTTGCTGGATTTTAGTTCCACCATTTGTTTGAATTTGCACTTGGTTTTGAATAAAGTATCGGCACTACATATTTTAAGTTCTCGAAGCAGACGTGTTTGAGTCCCAATGCTTTTTAAAATGGCATATATTTCACGTCACTTCAAATATTCTGGTGAAATTTAAATTTTCCTTACGTAATGATATAAATCAAATTTACAGTATTTGTATCGATAAAAACTTACGATCTTATAATTATGCCTTATTTTATTGTTGCTAAAAAGATAAATTTTCCTTTGCTTTCATAAAAAGGATCCTAGAAATAATTATAAGCTACTATAATATATCACTGTTTCACGCTGGCCATTGAATAAATTTTGTTAAAACCCTGAGTGACTGTCTTACAGCAAGACTGAATACTTGAATTGATAACGATTTAACGCCTTTATTCACTGAGTTACTCTCGCGATACAGTCTATAATCTTGTTTTTTTCTAATAATGGTGTAAATACCTGGTTTACTGGTTATTTGACGCACAACTAGTTTCGACTTTTTATTAAGTCATCTTCAGGCTCCTACTAGGATGTCTTCATATCATCTTCGTTTTTCCTTTGTGGCGAAATATAATGCTTGTTGAGCTTGTAATTGTAAGATTTCCCTTTTAAAAACTTTAATTACCTTTACTTTGAAACCATACTGTAAAGTTCATGTAACTTTACTATAGCGTAAAGGTATCAATACTGTGTACCCAGTAATGATACCTCAAAATGTGATGCTAGGATTATAGTTATTATTGGTTGAAAGTCAATTTCAGAACACATAGTAAAACATTTTTTTTCTAATTAGTGTGGATTTATTTACCAATTACGTTACACTCAACACCAACTTATATCGTACTGCTCAGTGATCACTGGATTCCTTCCACAAAATTAACTTGGCAAATTTAGTGTATTGTAAACTAAATGAAGAAATCATAGATTATTCTAAAAAAATTTTAGTTAATTACTCTCGTTAATGCTTCTTAATACATTAATACTCACAGATTGATCCCGTCATATCCTGCTCCTATCCCGACGTGGTCCTCTCCCGCAACTTTCCTGATGTAATTAATGTGAGCTACAGAAAAATAAAAACACATCATTAATTCAAATGTAGCGAATTGAAAGTAAACAAATGTAGTAAATCGATGTGTAATAAACTCTACACAAATTCTAAGCTTTCGATTTTTAATGTTGTAAGAATCTGTGGTTGAGTGATCTATCATCACGGTTGCCATTACTGGATTTTTGAAATCTAAATTCGTTTTAGTACTCCGTCAGGTGAAATTTGCTGTCTGTCTGTAACCGATCTGACAAAATTACGTGAAAATAAGGTCTCAATTACCCAAAGTTTTTCAATGAGAGATGCCTTACTACCTTTACGGTGCAATAGCAAAGCAATGTTACCCCTTTTGCTAAAGCATAGGAACATGGACCATATCTCTTAACCTCAATCTTTGAGGGACGGGCGAATGAAGAAGACAGAATAGGCTACAAGCTCAAACGACGAACACATTCTGGATTGCTCCCATTCAGTAGGCTCATATATATCTGAGGTGATTGGTTCTGCCTCACATAGAGATGCCTCTGGCAAAGGGAGGCTCCCTTGATTAAATGTCATCAGGTACTGTAAGGCAGCAGATTTTACCTATATTTCTAGGAACTCAGGAAAGATTTTAGAGTGTTGCAAAAAAGCTCTAGGCTCTGTCAACTCTTACTTTGCCAACTGAGCCATCTCCACAATATAATAATCTGTTAATAAGTAAATGTCAAAATAAACATAACCTTTTATCATTAATAATCTACTTAAAATTAATTGAAATATTAAATTTATTTCTTATAAAAATCTGCCTATGTATTACACAGTCTAAATTAATGTTTAAAGAAGTAAAAATAGAACATTAAAGCATTGATGTACAAAAACATGTTGTGCTGATTCATTCTGATGTAATACTAACAACCCAGTTAACTTAAATCAATTTAAAAAGTTTACAATAAATTCTTACCAATGACATCCTGCAGAGTAGCAGACTGGTTGCAGGTTATGAACATGGAATAGAAATTTACCATTACAATCCCCCCGTTTAAGGCCTGTAAACAAAAGTAATTTGTATTGTTTTAATATTTGAAGAAATAAATAATTGTTTAAAATATTTTTTACAGTAAATGAAAAGTAATGAACAAGCAATTCACTCGTTTTCAATATCAGAAGTACGACAAAAATGAGACAAGTCATTATGCCTGTATATTAATTGTAAGGTATATTTTAGAAAATTACCTCCTGACTTCATATATACCTAGACAGTCTAGGTAAACTGATAATATATCTAAGCCTTAGTGTTTTTCAAAAGTATTACTAAGATTATTCAGACAAAATTCTCTTCTAAAAAGAGTTAACTTTACAGTCGTAAATCCGGGTGGGATTTCAAACTCAAACAGAGTTGCAAAGTCTGTCCTCTTTTATACTAGAGCCATGCTAAATACCATTTTTAGCCATACCTATTTTATTCTAGGTACATGTATTATTAATTTTAACTAGAAAATATTGTTTGATATTTTAGTGAATATATAACAATACCATTCAATAAAACGCTTTTATTACTTTTAGCTCAATTATTGTTTTTAATAAAAAGATTATTAATTTGTTCGTTTTCTTATAACAACAAGCTTATGTTTTCGTTCTTCGCGCAATCGGTGGAGCATCAATGTCTGCTTTGATAAAAGATTAAAAAATATAAAGATACTGTAAATTACATTGTGACATGAGCCTTAAAAGCCCACATAACATAGCAGGGAGATTTAACCTTGGGCATGTGCCCATGTGTTACTCGAAGGTCTTATCTATCCGACAACCAAACATTAGGTCGAAAGGTTCAAGTATTGACTTTGAATCTGAAGCAGACCTTCCATCGCATTATCAAATGTGTACCAGGGTTCAAGTATAGGCGTAATGGAACTAATTAGTTTATGTCTCACGATTATGTTTTTGGAAAATCATTAAAAATATCCTCATTTGCTTTTAGACTGATTTGCTTTTTTTCTGTAGGCTAATTAACAAAATTACTAAACCATATGTATTAAAGTTAATCATGATTTTCGTCCTTCACGCAGTGAAATTGACTTCGATTTTCACATTTCCCACCGCTAATGAACACTCGAACTCACCACAAGTTTGAGCACGTGGTCAGGCACGTTGCGAGTTGAGTTGCATAAATGAAAAGCGGAGGAATGCGAGAAGATGACAGGGGCCTGAGTGACGTTTAGGGCGTCTTCCATCGTGCGGACAGACGTGTGGCTCAGGTCTACCAACATTCCCAGCCTGTTGAGTTCCCGTACTACCAACTGTACAAACAAAATCACTATAAGTCCACCATCGTGCGGACTGACATGTGGCTCAGGTCTACCAACATTCCCAGCCTGTTGAGTTCCCTTACTACCAACTGTACAAGCAAAATAACCATATAGTCCACCATCGTGCGGAATGACCTGTGGCTCAGGTCTACCAACATTCCCAGCCTGTTGAGTTCCCGTACTACCAACTATACAAACAAAATCACAATACAGTCCTCCACCGTGCGGAACGACGTGTGGCTCAGGTCTACCAACATTCCCAGCCTGTTGAGTTCCCGTACTACCAACTGTACAAACAAAATTACCATATAGTCCATCATCGTGCGGACCGACATGTGGCTCAGGTCTACCAACATTCCCAGCCTGTTGAGTTCCCGTACTACTTTTTTTGTACAAACAAAATCACAATACAGTCCACCACCGTGCGGACAGACGTGTGGCTCAGGTCTACCAACATTCCCAGCCTGTTGAGTTCCCGTACTACCAACTGTACAAACAAAATCAATATAAGTCCACCATCGTGCGGAATGACGTGTGGCTCAGGTCTACCAACATTCCCAGCCTGTTGAGTTCCCGTACTACCAACAGTACAAACAAAATCACAATACAGTCCTCCACCGTGCGGACCGACATGTGGCTCAGGTCTACCAACATTCCCAGCCTGTTGAGTTCCCGTACTACCAACTGTACAAGCAAAATTACCATATAGTCCACCATCGTGCGGAATGATGTGTGGCTCATGTATACCAACATTCCTAGCCTGTTGAGTTCCCGTACTACCAACTGTAGAAATAAAATCATTATACTGTCCACCATCGTTCGGACCGACCTACGGGTCAGCTCTACTAACATTCCCAGCCTATTCAGCCACCCTTATTACCAACTGTGCAAACAAAATAAACATTTATTGTAGCCTTTCAACTTGCGGACCGACGTTTAATTGAATAAACTAATATTCCCAGTCTGTTGTTTTTTCCGTAAAAGAACATTCATGTAAGTATATATTTCAACGCTATAAAGTATTTTATATATTTTTTGCAATTTACCTTACTAATTCTTCAACCTGTTGAAGATACAAGATGTTGTGCAAAACTAACAAATTTACAATAAAAGTATATCTATAAATATTATTAGCCCAAATGTTTTGATAACGTAAAACACAACTGTGTTTACCCAAAAGCAGACCACTATAACTATAGTCTATCATCAAAATATACAAGAGATTAGTGGATAAATCCATAAAGTAAAGATAATTTTTGGCAGCTTAATCTAATGTTTGCAGTCCCTTGACGTTATTCGAGTGGCTTTTCATGTAGTTAAGCAAACAAACCAACCTTAAACCAACATCTGATCAGCAAACACGTCTGCGGGGAAATCTTGCGACTCAAATTCTCGGTTATTTCTAATAGCGAACAAACTTTTCCTGAATCAATTTTTTTATTTTCATTACTGACCTTGGCCCAATCTTTTCTCTCATCGGTGTTAAATTGGAGATTCTATAAAAACTGTCTCGATTAGTCTAGTGATAAAATGTTATACAGTATGTACATTTAACATATCCATCTAGTTTTCAGGTGATTTTTTGTAATATTAAATTTAAAAAAAAATTATTGTACAGATATAACATAGGTTGTAAACTTATCAGGAAATACCTTTAACTATAATTATTTCAATTAGCTTAAGTAAATTTTCAACACTAACAAATATATAAATATTTTCGGGAAATATATACTTACAGAACCAAAGTGAGAGAGGCCGTCATTTTCTTCATCTTGACCCACGCAACATCCTGCCCTAGAATAAAATTATTTCATTTATTATGTGCGCTGATTTTTCGTTACTGAGATATGAGTATTCCTGTAAAATTGATGAGTGTCCTGATTAATAATCTTCACTCTTTGTAAATGTAAGACCAACATCCAGGATATATTGATGGTCCATTGTTTTTGCGTCAGAATACTGCCTATGTGTTGCCTCAGCAAGCAAATTTTTCACTGATGGTTTTGAAACTTATTTATTTAGTCATAATTATTGAAATTCACAAAAATATAACTTGAAAATTAAGTAGCTGCCTTTACTCATCATGTGCACATGGAAATTCGTTTAAGATGAAATATTAAGTAAAAAGCAAATATCAATCATAAACCTAATGGCCAAAACAGTTTTATTGGTACTATTAAAAAAAATCATTTTCGAACAATACATTAATAAATGCATGATTGTATATATATCATGCGTTCATAAAACCCTTAAAGTTTATAAACACACAAAAGGTAGCACTCGGTGAAAGTAATAAGTTAAGTTGATAATTATTAAGCAGTTGCAAAAGTTTACTAAAAACATATCTTTGCAATTCAAAATTTAAAATTTAGTTTATGAAATTCAAAATTTATAGTAGTGTTCAATCGTAATTGTAAATCATTGTCTTACCGAAAATAATTTAAAATCAATTAAGTATTGATTTTTCATACATACGAGACTTAGCAAGCTATGAGTCAATATTCACCGTATATTTGATTTTCGCAAAATGTTAATTAAAATGCTAATATTCTTGCACATAAAAATTTTGTGTATACGTTATTTTGTAAGTTTCGAAATACACAAAAAAGTAATTTTTGAGCTACTACCCTTGAATGAGAATTAAATTAATTGGATGAGAACTAGAAGTAAACATTAAATAAAAATATATAACATTTAAGTTCAACTAAAATCTTTTCCTTGTGTTATGTAAACTTAAATTTAGTCGATAAAGTCCGATTTTGTGTTAGACGGATGTTATACTTTATAATTTTCCCAATTTTATTGATTTAAATAAAAGTGTAAAAAGGTAGCTATCCCCTCATTCATTTGATAAAGTATTACTTTTCCTGAGTTCCAGAGGATTTCAACGGAAGGATTAATCAATGTCACAATAAAAGCAGAGTAGAATTAATTAAACCGCAATCTCAGTGCTTTACTTAACTAATTCCCAATTAAATTACTAAGCACTTCATTAAATCCCTTTGGAGTTATAACACAGATAGTAATTTGTCATTCGTCTTTAATAATCAGTCAAATAAAACTATATTTGGGCCTACTTGGAGTAGAATACTGCTTGTGGTTTCATAAACCTCAAAATATCCTGTGTACCCCTCCTAAACAACTTTTTCGTGATATATTTTGTTTATGAGTGATTGTCTTTTATATAATAAATAAATTACGAGTTTAAATTTCGAAGCACTGTTCTAAGCCTTATTTTTGTTATAACAGAATATCAAAAGTTTAAGGATAAAACCCGCATTGTGTAATATACAATCTGTTTGACAAGTTTAAGATCGTATCGTAAAATGAAGAGTTTAAGACTTGGTTTATCCTAGGTGTATGCATACGCTTCACTTAACTTGGGTACCCTCATAACTTTATTCTAGAGAATGCTTGAGTTACTGGTTCTCAAGTTGTATAGAAAAAGATAATCTCTTGGGTTTGAATATTGTATTTTAAACCTTGAAAATGTGTGTGCATTATAGTAAGTACTTTACAATAAAAACCCCAAGGTTTAATTTCCCTTTACACAATTAATTAAATGTCATTTTACTAACTTGGCTTGTGAAATAAGGCATGGGACCCTCACTAGAAGTATTATGTAATATAAAGTTGTGACACAACATTTTATTGAAACTATTTAAGTTCAAAAAGCCAAATAGGTTAGCTTTTTAGTGAAACAATGTTGTTTTTGTTAGTGTTGTTTGGATTAATCTTTACAGTTCTCGTACCAAATTTTCATTAAAAATGAACATGGAAAAATGTGTGTAATTTCATAAAGATTTTCTCTTGTAGAGATTTGATGCTTTTTCGACAGCCCCCATGTTAAATGGTGTTGAAGTAATAGATTTTACTCTAAAAGCTTTACTAAAAATAAGGTTCTCCAAGGGGCTGTAGCAGCTATTAATTGATTCTAGTATGTGTTTGTCGCAATGGTTTTTAAATACACAAGCTGAAGATGGTTGCAGAATTTCTAAGTAATCTATATGTTAAGGTAAATTTTTTATATTAATGGATTATATTATGATGAGCCCGATCAAGTTAAGAATAATAAACTATATGAGTTGAAATTTCAATATACCCAAGCAGACTGGGAAAAAATACATTTCTTAAGTTTGTATTATGTTTTGCCTGATAACTAAATTGAAATCTCATGGGCTCTTCTTGAAGTATGGCTTTTATAACTAAATAAAACAACCCAATACTTCACTAATACATCAGGGAGAGCAATGTTTTATCATATACTTGTTTAAATCAAGTATAACATGCTGTGCGAGAAAAACCTGTGTCTTTTCCTAAAATTCTTTTCAGAAACGATAATTGCTCACTACTACTTACCCCATCCTTATCAAATGAAATTAATAAACAATGACTTAATTCGATATTGTTACATTTAACTTTACAATTTAACTCATCAAATTGTGGTTCGGATCCTACGTTAAAATATCGGTCCCTTAGTTGCCATTGGCTGTTGTGCTATTAATTAACAGTCCTGTCTAAGGGGCATGTCAGCCTTAGTCAGAAACAAGACCATAATATCGTGTCACAATCATTCCAAAACTGACGCCAACTCTTAAGGCCCAGTCCGCGCATGGGGCGAGGAGTGGGTAGGCTGGAAGGAGAGGGGAGTAGTAGTGGGAGCGGCAGTCTCCGGTGTACTAACCTGGCTGCATACATTCCGCAGCTCGCTCGTAGTTTCTGCTTAGCTGTCGATCGTTGTTCAGAGTAACAAGACGCTTTAATAAATACTAATGAAATATTATTTTTAAATCTTATGCTGTATTATACTATAATCATAAATAAGAGTCAATATTTCGTCGGTTAATGTTTTTAGGACGACATATAGTGACACGCTATTGTTGACAGCTGAGAGCAGAATAACAGTGCTGCGCTCTGGCGACGCGTTGCCACGCATGCGCACTAACCGTTTTTTCTGCCGCACATCCACCGCACTAGGCCTCAAGATTTGGTGTCAGTCAGACACTCATCCTTCACTCATATTCCGGTTAAAATACGCAGCCAGTGCAGCGTCCCGGTCTAAAGAGGTATTAAAGGTATTAAAGATATTCAAGGTATTAAAGGTAGAGTGGAGTCGACTCACCAGGGCGTGTGGCAGGTGTGCGTGAGCGTGAGGTAGCGCGCGCCCAGGGAGTAGTACATGCGCAGCACGGCGAGCGACGAGGCCAGGGAGTGTCCGCCCTCCACCCCCACCAGGCTGGCGATCCTCCCCGCGCGGTGCGCCTCCCGGATACCTGCGGCAGCGGGACAACCGAATATAACAACCGAATGAAACAACCGAATGAAAAATTGAATCGTTTTTGCATTATATCTGATGTCAAAGCAATGAAATATCGATATTTCTATTCGATATAAACAATCAAATGAAACAACCGAATGGAATATCGTATCGGTTATATAAGACCACAATAATGCGATTATTAATCGCAAGTAATAAGACTAACTAAGACTATTCACTAGACTCAGCTAGATTACTAACTTAAGACTAACTTAAGTTATACTCGGCAGCGTCAGACTTTGGAAGAATTACCGTAAAGCCCTGACTGGGCTCGTCTCTCTAGGGATGTTGTGCAGCTTCCAGAAGGAAGGGATTGTCGGGATGAGAAATGTATGATACGGAAGGTTAGCCAAATTAAAGCCCTAGCTGGGCTCGTCTCCCTAGGGATGCTGTGCAGCTTCTAGAAGGAAGTGGTTGTCGGAATGGGAAAGGTATGATACAGACGGTCAGCCACGGATACCTGGGGCAGCGGGAGCGTCACATTTTGGAGGAATTAAAGCCCTGACTGGGCTCGTCTCTCTAGGGATACTGTGCAACTTCCAGAAGGAAGGGATTGTCGGAATGGGAAAGGTATGATACAGACGGTCAGCCACGGATACCTGGGGCAGCGGGAGCGTCACATTTTGGAGGAATGAAAGCCCTGACTGGGCTCGTCTCTCTAGGGATGTTGTGCAACTTCCAGAAGGAAGGGATTGTCGCAATCGGAAAGGTATGATATGGTCGGTCAGCCACGGTCCTGAAGGAAGACCTTTTCAACCCATCCTCCAGGCTCTCCGGGGACGACTCATTTTCTCTCCCCAGGACCTCCCAAGTACTCCCAGAAGAGAACCTCCACCTAGGAGTTCTCCTTGTTGTGAAGAGTCTCACCCAAGTCGGTTTGCTCTCCAGACTACCAAATGCCCAGGAGTTTGTTGGGTAAGAATCTCTCATCCCCTTCCAGATGGACAACCCAGGGTGATCCGCAACTCCCTACAGGACTCAGACCTAGCTGGATAAAAGTTTGTAGAAGACATTGGCCAGGAAAATCTTTGTGGAGAGGTATTAATCTAGCTTCGTTGATTGGTATGGTTCTTACAAAACTAAACCATATGATTTGGTAATAACGACTGATCATCTTATTTAGAAGGAGTTAATTATTTTATCTTATAGAAAGTAGTGATTTATTATGATAAATTCAGCAATAAACTGAACGGTAAACTCCGGGATAGTAAATATAAAACCTTAAGTACTCGAAAATTTACTTGGACCAGGGCCGGATTTACTAATGCCAGTTTATCCAGTGCCCAATAAGAAGCATGACAGTGTACGAGCAATGACATGATATTATCAGAGCTACCAAATATCAGTATTGAAGTAATTTATCAAAACTTTAAAATTTTTTACTGTGTCGTGCAGGAAGGGTAGGTAAAAGATGTTTTTTTGAACCTTTGAAATAAACAAAAGGTTCAAGGCTCATCAGATGGTGGAGTCCGCGCCTCGGGAAAACCGGTGTCCTTTTCACTAAATCGTGTGGCGCGGGCCCCTAGGCACGTACCTATGTAGTGTATGCTTAAATCTGGCCCTGGCTCTGACAAAATAAATATGAACCCATTCCCTATAAAGTTATCATTTCAATTTGAGTGGCCCATGGAGGAAATCTAGGGTAGAAAATGAGAGTTTATATGTAAGTCTATGAGGTTCTAATTGACCAAATATGTTTAAAACCTTGTAGGGTTAACACTACTAATTTTGAAAATTTCTTACAAGGTATAGAACACAGATAAAACTATTGAATCGTGTGATTAGACTTGATAAATTATGTGGTAATACTTCGTCAGTTTAACACATTTGTAATGGTTGGATCAGGTGGCACTAAAGGGAGGGGAGTAAAATCTGTTGATTGATGAACAATGGAGTTCTCCCCCTGTCTA
This sequence comes from Flexamia atlantica, assembly GCA_035578135.1. Classification (NCBI taxonomy): domain Eukaryota; kingdom Metazoa; phylum Arthropoda; class Insecta; order Hemiptera; family Cicadellidae; genus Flexamia; species Flexamia atlantica. The sequence goes on from JAQJVK010000021.1 coordinate 1,186,409, forward strand.
TCATTACACCGCACCCCGCCCCCACAAATACTTGTGTTCGTGGAATTTAGATTCATCACTGATTAAAAAATCTAAAATATGGATTTTATAAAATTGTTATAATCAAAGGATACAATAATAGTATGATAGTTACTAAATTTTTAATGATTTTTTTAATTCTATAACGACTTTCATCTTTATGCTTTAATTTTAGCGAAAAATACACTGTTCTACCACTTCGTAGTACAAGGAAACAATAAACTATAGCGGAATTATAACTAAGCTATCGTTTTAAGTCTTTTATATAGAAGGGTAAATTTTAATTTAAGTTAAAATAATTAAATTTAATAAAACTAAATTTAACAAAATGGAAATGCCTGAAAGAAATCTTGTTTCAATAATAAAAATAATTAGTTTATTTATTGTAATAGGTAAAATGGAAAATAAAATGAAATTTAACCATGTTTATTGATAAAATTAAAAAAAATCAAATCGATAAAAAGTTAAAATCTAATTATTAACAAGAATCACATTAGTTTTCGTAATTTATCTTCAGCTTGGATATATGAATTTGCAAAAAATAATAATTTAATGAAACTAAAAAGGCAAAACAATACAAAAGTCTGGAATATAAGAAAGCATAATGCTACTAAAAGTACATTAAGAAATCTGTAATTCTTCTGTTTGCAGGGTTCCTTTTGTTCTATTTGCAGGGTAAGAACGCTCTACTGCTAACAGGTAAGAACATCTAGAAAAAGGTCTACCATTGACTGAGGAGACGAACTGTAAGTCCCTGTTGTAGAGGTCGACCAGTCGACGTATCACGTCAATCTGCTCCATGGTAATGTGAACGGCGTCGACGTACTGTGAGCCGCACGGCACGTACGCCGACCAGAACTGTGGACAGACAGTGAACATGACAATCTGCTCCATGGTGATGTGGACCGCGTCGACGTACTGTGAGCCGCACGGCACGTAGGCAGACCAGAACTGTGGACAGACAGTGGACATGTCAATCTGCTCCATGGTGATGTGGACGGCGTCGACGTACTGTGAACCGCACGGCACGTACGCCGACCAGAACTGTGGACAGACAGTGTGTTATAGAATAGTTTAAATATCAGCTATCAGCTGATAATATAATCAGATTTGATTTGTTTACATGTTTGTTTTTGTTTTAATAAAATTAGAATATGAAATACAAAATAATGTTCTTAATTATTTTTGGTATAATTATTTAAATATGGCGCAGTCACTGAAATATACCATGGATAAAGTAAAATAATAACTATTTTAAAAGTCAATGGAAATATAACAGTATAGAAACAATATGGAGTTCAATAAACCTAATGTTCTCAGCCTAAGGGGAAATGTGGCTGAAAATTTTCAGCAATTTAAGGAAGAAATAAACATATATTTGACTGCAACAGAAACAAACAAAAAGCCTAGAGAGGTTCAGATAGCAAGATTAAAGAATTTGCTTGGTTCAGAAGGACTCAGTTTGTACAAAACCCTATACGATGGAGAGGCAGTTGAAAGTGTTGAATATATATTGCAGTTATTGGAAAAACACTGTATTCCAAAGCAAAATATCACAATGGATATTTATAAGCTTCTTACTAGAAAGCAGGACAAGCATGAACCATTTGAAAAATTTTATGCTGACCTAAAGAAACTTATCAAGCCCTGTAACTTTCGTGATCAAGAGGAAAAACTTTTAAAAACATTAATAGTTTTAGGAATTAACTCAAAAGACCTACAGGCACGTTTGCTACGAGAGGATGTTTCACTAGAAAAGATTGTCAACTTGTGCAAATCAACAGAACTAGCAGAAAAACACATGGAGATGATAAACCAACCTCATGAGGCAAACACAGTTGATGAAGTAAAAACGAAAACCAACGCAGGTAACTACAAAGACAACATTCCTCTGAGAAAAGGTAAGAGTTGTTGTACAAGGTGTGGAAGTATGCACTCTGGTAGATGCCCAGCAATGGGAAGGTTCTGCAGTAAATGTGGAAAACCTAATCATTTTTCTAAATGTCGTAAAATTTATGCAAATCAAAATTATAAATCGAAGGACTGTCATGATATGTTTTGCCGTGTTAATTCCCCAGATGAAGCCGTCTCTTTTAAGAATAATAATTGGGAGGAAAACTTGGATGGCAACATCGATTGCCTCAGTGCTATTAATGTAATTAATGAAAAGAGTGCTTGGTTTAAGAATATAATCAAGATATGATCTTTGTACGCCTGCCGGTTCTTGTAAACCAACCAATTCAAATACTCCTCCTCCCCAAACTAGACCGACAAGGAAGATTCGTCCTCCTTCTAAGTTAAACTTAGAAATCAAAAAGAGGGAGATGTTATAGAATAGTTTAAATATCAGCTATCAGCTGATAATATAATCAGATTTGATTTGTTTACATGTTTGTTTTTGTTTTAATAAAATTAGATTATGAAATACAAAATAATGTTCTTAATTATTTTTGGTATAATTATTTAAATACAGTGGACATGTCAGTCTGCTCCATGGTGATGTGAACGGCGTCGACGTACTGTGAGCCGCACGGCACGTAGGCCGACCAGAACTGTGGACAGACAGTGGACATGTCAGTCTGCTCCATGGTGATGTGAACGGCGTCGACGTACTGTGATCCGCACGGCACGTAGGCCGACCAGAACTGTGGACAGACAGTGGACATGTCAGTTTGCTCCATGGTGATGTGAACGGCGTCGACGTACTGTGAGCCGCACGGCACGTAGGCCGACCAGAACTGTGGACAGACAGTGGACATGTCAGTCTGCTCCATGGTGATGTGAACGGCGTCGACGTACTGTGAGCCGCACGGCACGTAGGCTGTCCAGAACTGTGGACAGACAGTGGACATGTCAGTCTGCTCCATGGTGATGTGAACGGCGTCGACGTACTGTGAGCCGCACGGCACGTAGGCCGACCAGAACTGTGGACAGACAGTGGACATGTCAGTCTGCTCCATGGTGATGTGAACGGCGTCGACGTACTGTGAGCCGCACGGCACGTAGGCCGACCAGAACTGTGGACAGACAGTGGACATGTCAGTCTGCTCCATGGTGATGTGAACGGCGTCGACGTACTGTGAGACGCACGGCACGTAGGCCGACCAGAACTGTGGACAGACAGTGGACATGTCAGTCTGCTCCATGGTGATGTGAACGGCGTCGACGTACTGTGAGCCGCACGGCACGTACGCCGACCAGAACTGTGGACAGACAGTGGACATGTCAGTCTGCTCCATGGTGATGTGAACCGCGTCGACGTACTGTGAGCCGCACGGCACGTAGGCCGACCAGAACTGTGGACAGACAGTGGACATGTCAGTCTGCTCCATGGTGATGTGAACGGCGTCGACGTACTGTGAGCCGCACGGCACGTAGGCCGACCAGAACTGTGGACAGACAGTGGACATGTCAGTCTGCTCCATGGTGATGTGAACGGCGTCGACGTACTGTGAGCCGCACGGCACGTAGGCTGACCAGAACTGTGGACAGACAGTGGACATGTCAGTCTGCTCCATGGTGATGTGAACGGCGTCGACGTACTGTGAGACGCACGGCACGTAGGCCGACCAGAACTGTGGACAGACAGTGGAAATGTCAGTCTGCTCGATGGTGATGTGAACGGCGTCGACGTACTGTGAGCCGCACGGCACGTAGGCCGACCAGAACTGTGGACAGACAGTGGACATGTCAGTCTGCTCCATGGTGATGTGAACGGCGTCGACGTACTGTGAGCCGCACGGCACGTAGGCCGACCAGAACTGTGGACAGACAGTGGACATGTCAGTCTGCTCCATGGTGATGTGAACGGCGTCGACGTACTGTGAGACGCACGGCACGTAGGCCGACCAGAACTGTGGACAGACAGTGGACATGTCAGTTTGCTCCATGGTGATGTGGACGGCGTCGACGTACTGTGAGCCGCACGGCACGTAGGCAGACCAGAACTGTGAACAGACAGTGGACATGTCAGTTTGCTCCATGGTGATGTGGACGGCGTCGACGTACTGTGAGACGCACGGCACGTAGGCCGACCAGAACTGTGGACAGACAGTGGACATGTCAGTTTGCTCCATGGTGATGTGAACGGCGTCGACGTACTGTGAGCCGCACGGCACGTAGGCCGACCAGAACTGTGGACAGACAGTGGACATGTCAGTCTGCTCCATGGTGATGTGAACGGCGTCGACGTACTGTGAGCCGCACGGCACGTAGGCCGACCAGAACTGTGGACAGACAGTGGACATGTCAGTCTGCTCCATGGTGATGTGAACGGCGTCGACGTACTGTGAGCCGCACGGCACGTAGGCCGACCAGAACTGTGGACAGACAGTGGACATGTCAGTCTGCTCCATGGTGATGTGAACGGCGTCGACGTACTGTGAGCCGCACGGCACGTAGGCTGACCAGAACTGTGGAAAGACAGTGGACATGTCAGTCTGCTCCATGGTGATGTGAACGGCGTCGACGTACTGTGAGCCGCACGGCACGTAGGCAGACCAGAACTGTGGACAGACAGTGGACATGTCAGTCTGCTCCATGGTGATGTGAACGGCGTCGACGTACTGTGAGCCGCACGGCACGTAGGCAGACCAGAACTGTGGACAGACAGTGGACATGTCAGTCTGCTCCATGGTGATGTGAACGGCGTCGACGTACTGTGAGCCGCACGGCACGTAGGCTGACCAGAACTGTGGAAAGACAGTGGACATGTCAGTCTGCTCCATGGTGATGTGAACGGCGTCGACGTACTGTGAGCCGCACGGCACGTAGGCCGACCAGACCTGTGGACAGACAGTGGACATGTCAGTCTGCTCCATGGTGATGTGAACGGCGTCGACGTACTGTGAGCCGCACGGCACGTAGGCCGACCAGAACTGTGGACAGACAGTGGACATGTCAGTCTGCTCCATGGTGATGTGAACGGCGTCGACGTACTGTGAGACGCACGGCACGTAGGCCGACCAGAACTGTGGACAGACAGTGGAAATGTCAGTCTGCTCCATGGTGATGTGGACGGCGTCGACGTACTGTGAGCCGCACGGCACGTAGGCCGACCAGAACTGTGGACAGACAGTGGACATGTCAGTCTGCTCCATGGTGATGTGAACGGCGTCGACGTACTGTGAGCCGCACGGCACGTAGGCCGACCAGAACTGTGGACAGACAGTGGACATGTCAGTCTGCTCCATGGTGATGTGAACGGCGTCGACGTACTGTGAGCCGCACGGCACGTAGGCCGACCAGAACTGTGGACAGACAGTGGACATGTCAGTCTGCTCCATGGTGATGTGGACGGCGTCGACGTACTGTGAGCCGCACGGCACGTAGGCAGACCAGAACTGTGGACAGACAGTGGACATGTCAGTCTGCTCCATGGTGATGTGAACGGCGTCGACGTACTGTGAGCCGCACGGCACGTAGGCCGACCAGAACTGTGGACAGACAGTGGACATGTCAGTCTGCTCCATGGTGATGTGGACCGCGTCGACGTACTGTGAGCCGCACGGCACGTAGGCTGTCCAGAACTGTGGACAGACAGTAGACATGTCAGTTTGCCCCATGGTGATGTGAACGGCGTCGACGTACTGTGATCCGCACGGCACGTAGGCAGACCAGAACTGTGGACAGACAGTGGACATGTCAGTCTGCTCCATGGTGATGTGGACCGCGTCGACGTACTGTGAGCCGCACGGCACGTAGGCAGACCAGAACTGTGGACAGACAGTGGACATGTCAGTCTGCTCCATGGTGATGTGAACGGCGTCGACGTACTGTGAGACGCACGGCACGTAGGCTGACCAGAACTGTGGACAGACAGTGGACATGTCAGTCTGCTCCATGGTGATGTGAACGGCGTCGACGTACTGTGAGCCGCACGGCACGTAGGCTGTCCAGAACTGTGGACAGACAGTGGACATGTCAGTCTGCTCCATGGTGATGTGAACGGCGTCGACGTACTGTGAGCCGCACGGCACGTAGGCCGACCAGAACTGTGGACAGACAGTGGACATGTCAGTCTGCTCCATGGTGATGTGAACGGCGTCGACGTACTGTGAGACGCACGGCACGTAGGCCGACCAGAACTGTGGACAGACAGTGGACATGTCAGTTTGCTCCATGGTGATGTGAACGGCGTCGACGTACTGTGAGCCGCACGGCACGTAGGCAGACCAGAACTGTGAACAGACAGTGGACATGTCAGTTTGCTCCATGGTGATGTGGACGGCGTCGACGTACTGTGAGCCGCACGGCACGTAGGCCGACCAGAACTGTGGACAGACAGTGGACATGTCAGTTTGCTCCATGGTGATGTGAACGGCGTCGACGTACTGTGAGCCGCACGGCACGTAGGCAGACCAGAACTGTGGACAGACAGTGGACATGTCAATCTGCTCCATGGTGATGTGGACGGCGTCGACGTACTGTGAGCCGCACGGCACGTAGGCAGACCAGAACTGTGAACAGACAGTGGACATGTCAGTTTGCTCCATGGTGATGTGGACGGCGTCGACGTACTGTGAGCCGCACGGCACGTAGGCCGACCAGAACTGTGGACAGACAGTGGACATGTCAGTTTGCTCCATGGTGATGTGAACGGCGTCGATGTACTGTGAGCCGCACGGCACGTAGGCAGACCAGAACTGTGAACAGACAGTGGACATGTCAGTTTGCTCCATGGTGATGTGGACGGCGTCGACGTACTGTGAGCCGCACGGCACGTAGGCCGACCAGAACTGTGGACAGACAGTGGACATGTCAGTTTGCTCCATGGTGATGTGAACGGCGTCGACGTACTGTGAGCCGCACGGCACGTAGGCAGACCAGAACTGTGGACAGACAGTGGACATGTCAATCTGCTCCATGGTGATGTGGACGGCGTCGACGTACTGTGAGCCGCACGGCACGTAGGCCGACCAGAACTGTGGACAGACAGTGGACATGTCAGTCTGCTCCATGGTGATGTGAACGGCGTCGACGTACTGTGATCCGCACGGCACGTAGGCTGTCCAGAACTGTGGACAGACAGTGGACATGTCAATCTGCTCCATGGTGATGTGGACGGCGTCGACGTACTGTGAGCCGCACGGCACGTAGGCCGACCAGAACTGTGGACAGACAGTGGACATGTCAGTTTGCTCCATGGTGATGTGAACGGCGTCGACGTACTGTGAGCCGCACGGCACGTAGGCAGACCAGAACTGTGAACAGACAGTGGACATGTCAGTTTGCTCCATGGTGATGTGGACGGCGTCGACGTACTGTGAGCCGCACGGCACGTAGGCCGACCAGAACTGTGGACAGACAGTGGACATGTCAGTTTGCTCCATGGTGATGTGAACGGCGTCGACGTACTGTGAGCCGCACGGCACGTAGGCAGACCAGAACTGTGAACAGACAGTGGACATGTCAGTTTGCTCCATGGTGATGTGGACGGCGTCGACGTACTGTGAGCCGCACGGCACGTAGGCCGACCAGAACTGTGGACAGACAGTGGACATGTCAGTTTGCTCCATGGTGATGTGAACGGCGTCGACGTACTGTGAGCCGCACGGCACGTAGGCAGACCAGAACTGTGGACAGACAGTGGACATGTCAATCTGCTCCATGGTGATGTGGACGGCGTCGACGTACTGTGAGCCGCACGGCACGTAGGCAGACCAGAACTGTGGACAGACAGTGGACATGTCAGTTTGCTCCATGGTGATGTGAACGGCGTCGACGTACTGTGATCCGCACGGCACGTAGGCTGTCCAGAACTGTGGACAGACAGTGGACATGTCAATCTGCTCCATGGTGATGTGGACGGCGTCGACGTACTGTGAGCCGCACGGCACGTAGGCCGACCAGAACTGTGGACAGACAGTGGACATGTCAGTTTGCTCCATGGTGATGTGAACGGCGTCGACGTACTGTGATCCGCACGGCACGTAGGCTGTCCAGAACTGTGGACAGACAGTGGACATGTCAATCTGCTCCATGGTGATGTGAACGGCGTCGACGTACTGTGAGCCGCACGGCACGTAGGCCGACCAGAACTGTGGACAGACAGTGGACATGTCAGTCTGCTCCATGGTGATGTGGACGGCGTCGACGTACTGTGAGCCGCACGGCACGTACGCCGACCAGAACTGTGGACAGACAGTGGACATGTCAGTCTGCTCCATGGTGATGTGAACGGCGTCGACGTACTGTGAGCCGCACGGCACGTAGGCAGACCAGAACTGTGGACAGACAGTGGACATGTCAATCTGCTCCATGGTGATGTGAACGGCGTCGACGTACTGTGAGCCGCACGGCACGTACGCCGACCAGAACTGTGGACAGACAGTGGACATGTCAGTCTGCTCCATGGTGATGTGAACGGCGTCGACGTACTGTGAGCCGCACGGCACGTACGCCGACCAGAACTGTGGACAGACAGTGGACATGTCAGTCTGCTCCATGGTGATGTGAACGGCGTCGACGTACTGTGAGCCGCACGGCACGTAGGCAGACCAGAACTGTGGACAGACAGTGGACATGTCAATCTGCTCCATGGTGATGTGAACGGCGTCGACGTACTGTGAGCCGCACGGCACGTACGCCGACCAGAACTGTGGACAGACAGTGGACATGTCAGTCTGCTCCATGGTGATGTGAACGGCGTCGACGTACTGTGAGCCGCACGGCACGTACGCCGACCAGAACTGTGGACAGACAGTGGACATGTCAGTCTGCTCCATGGTGATGTGAACGGCGTCGACGTACTGTGAGACGCACGGCACGTAGGCCGACCAGAACTGTGAACAGACAGTGGACATGTCAATCTGCTCCATGGTGATGTGGACGGCGTCGACGTACTGTGAGCCGCACGGCACGTAGGCTGACCAGAACTGTGGACAGACAGTGGACATGTCAATCTGCTCCATGGTGATGTGGACGGCGTCGACGTACTGTGAGCCGCACGGCACGTAGGCTGACCAGAACTGTGGACAGACAGTGGACATGTCAATCTGCTCCATGGTGATGTGAACCGCGTCGACGTACTGTGAGCCGCACGGCACGTAGGCCGACCAGAACTGTGGACAGACAGTGGACATGTCAATCTGCTCCATGGTGATGTGAACCGCGTCGACGTACTGTGAGCCGCACGGCACGTACGCCGACCAGAACTGTGGACAGACAGTGGACATGTCAGTCTGCTCCATGGTGATGTGAACGGCGTCGACGTACTGTGAGCCGCACGGCACGTAGGCCGACCAGAACTGTGGACAGACAGTGGACATGACACTGTAAAGTATTAAAAATTAATTGTCATCGAGCTTGGCTTGGTCCACAGGAGCTATATATTTTACACACAAGTGAAATAACAGGTAACAATTGGCATTGGTGGTATCCAATGCTCAAGAAGAAGCATGACAGTGCACGAGCAATGGCATGATATTATCAGAGCTACGAAATATCAGTATTGAAGTAATTTATCAAAACTTTACAATTTTTTACTGTCTCGCGCACGACAGGTAAACTACGACCTCTCGCATGAGACAATATTTTTTTTTACTCAGTAAAAGATGTTTTTTTTGAACCTCTGAAATAAACAAAGCGTTCAAGACGTTTTGAAGTATGATTAGCTAGCAACAATTAGAATGAGAACAATCCAAACATACCATAAAAAGCCAAAAGGGATCATAACTCAAATTTATAACTCTGCATTTTCATAGATCCAAAATTAAGTTTACATCAGCTATTTGACGTGCATATTAAACCGTCGTTATTTGTCATGTATGCACGGTTTGGGTTTGTAAATCTTGTATTACTTCAATTAATGTTATTTACAAGTATAGATTAGGTGAATGCATTACTACTAAAATGAAAGTGATGCCCTCTTTATAGAAGTATAAATGTTATTCATGTTTACATAAGATGTTTATGATAATTGAAACCAGTATTTAAAACTGGTTCTTGTAGTCCATTTTCCCATCAGAGCCAAAAATGATCCACGTTACATATTCCATTTATTGTGTAACGTTTGTTTGCTCTGTCAAAAGCGAAGTTCTGAGTAAAGTGTTTAACGAAAAACTGAATCCATCTGCTTTTAATCACTGGACCTTTACAAATGGACCTGGCAAATGAATCTGTTACTCTTTGTCAGAATATAAAACAAACATATGAATTTTCCACATACGGTGAACGATTCGGTTTCAGATTAAAGTGTAGGGACGAATCATATAACAAATAAAAATCAACCAAATGCTTTGTTCCATGTCACGTTTTTAACAATCAGTTTTAGAGAATAACTCGACAAACTCTTATTATTTTGCGACAGACGTACAAAAAATACACTAGAACACACCCTACCTCTTTACTTACATTTTATACCATAAGGGCCAATTGGTATAATATTTTGTTGAGATAAATTTAGATTCTGAATTGCTGCTAGGATTTTTAATGAAAGGCGCTGCGTAGAAATACCAATTTATTGTCCATATGAAGAAAGTAACATAAACAACCTTACTTGGATATTGGGGAGGTAGGCATGTTTATACAATAGTAATATTCCTTTATTTTCAATTTTATTTCTCTGGCAAAACTTGACTCGAATCTTCTTATAATAATTAATTTGAATTTCTCTTATGATTCCTGGTATTGAATTCTAGCTACAAATCCATGACTCGAGCCTCGTCTTTCACGAGGAGTCAAATTAATTTATAACATAGCCAGTTCCTTCCCCAATTGAACAGACCAAATAATTCCTGTTACTTGAATTTATACCAGGAAGCCAACACGACAAACAGTAAGTGTTTTACATATCATATCATTGATCATCATGTTATACATATATAAGATAGTTATTTTACATAATTAACAAAATTAACATTTTCTAATTTAACATTTCGAAATTAACAATCATAAGATATAGTATAATTTTAACATTGCATTTGGTCATTTTCGAACAAATGGCTAGTAAATTTTACTTATAAGTACAATAAACTCCTAATTAATTTTAAAACTAAACGATGTGACAGCAGTTTAGAACACTATGATGACATCACATAGCATCATTCACAACGTTTGAAACCACACGATTAACCAAAACTGCAAAAACTAACATAAATTAAAAATAAAAACCCCGTAGCGATATGATTATGTTGTACACGATTCACTGATTCGTTGTTATGCGCAACTAGAGCGTGGTAGCTGCACCGCAGCGTGAGGTAGAGTATTAATGTGATCCTGCTGAAACGACTAATCCTATTCTGACACTTAATGCTTTCTAATCCAAAGTTGATGCAGACATGTCGCACTTACGGTATTGCTTAAGCCGGGCTCACAATACCGCCATAAGATTGTTAATTTAGTTCAGAATATTTTTCTATGTACTGTAAAAATGTATTCAATCATTAATTCTTCTTATCTATTAATTATTCTTTCTTTTATTATTAGTTTTACTTTTTATTACAGTTTCTTCATCTCACATAACCTATTAACAAGGAAGTAGACATTTATTTAGCAAACTGACTCGATGATGATCCTTTGATGAATTTCTAATTAAAAGGTTTGTTATTTAATTTAAAAATCATTAGCTTCATTGCTGCTGTTTTCCTTTCGCTAATATTTTCCTTGTTGCCTTTCATTTAATTTGATTATTCTTCCATTAAATATACAGATTTATAGTTTTTCAATATATTATGGCCTATCCATAGAAGTACACATATCACAAGGTGGCTATAGAGCCAATGGAAGCAAAAACGGTAAGCCTATAGTAAAATTAAAAATTTGTAGTTCAAAATTATTTAGGGAAAAGTAAAAATATGCACTTAGAAATTTATATTGGATTTCAATTTAATTTAAACTAGGAATACGCTCCGATGTCACGTAAGAGGACGGAGCGAAGATGAGTTTACTGTCTTCGGGGCTACCAATATTTATAAATCTCAAATCAGCTCAAAAATCTTAACTTAATATTAACCTGTTTTTGAACTATCTAAGCAATATACAATCAACAAACCATGATGATTTAAAAGCTTTTTGACTTGGTAAACCTCGCTCTACAAGAGTATAAGCGACTAATGAAATATAATTGCTAAAACACATGGGGGGGATTGCCCCACACCCCCCCTCTGAGCAATGTAAATCTCTCTTTATCACGGTACTTTATATTAAATTTGTGTACTGAGTTTGCCCTTTATGACAAAATAAAGGTCATTTATTTTCGAAAAAATAATAGCAATTGAAAATATATATTTTCAACATAAAAAAGGGTTGAGTAACACCCCCACCTTTGCTCCTTTGCACTCTACATGAATTTACTCATGCGAAATAAAAATATAAATATCTTTTTAGCACATTAAAATAAGATTTTGTATTTTGCCACTTGTTATACTGTGCTTTATATTAAATTTTTATACTATGCACCCCTTCTGTGACAAAAAGCTCAATTTCTGAAACAAACTAATAGCAATTTAAAATATATATTTGCGAACAAGGTTTAAGGGTACACTAAAAAAAAGGTTTAGTGGGCTTCACATTAAACAAATTACACGTTTGCTTCAATTTAACCTCAATATAAACTACCTATGCAGTATGTAATTAAAAAACCATGATGGTTCAAAGCTTTCTTTGAATTTTGGTAACGTTAACCTAGCTCTACAAAACCATGAGGGGCCTATATGATTGGATTGCTAAAGACATGGGGGGGCTTTGCCCCCCCACACCCCCCCTTACCACTGCCAAAGGATTTAAATTTAAAAAATTAATGTTATTATCTCTTTATTACCTTAAAAAACCTTTTTGTATTACATATCAAAATATACTGTACTTTATATTTAATTTGTTTACTAAGTGCTTCATTTTTTACTGTAGCACAGTCTTAAAAAATAAATAATGTACATTAAAAAAAGGTTTGGTTGGCTTCACTTTAAACGATTCATACGATTGCTTCAAATCAACCTGATTTTAAACTACATATGCACTATACAGTTAACATAAACATTATAGTTCAGAGGTTATTTAATTTTGGTAAAGTATACCGGGTGTTCAAAAAGTCCCGGATCGGCTTGTTAATTTTTTTATTATTAAATATTGACCTACGAAAATTAGAATATGTCTCTTGGACACAAAATACTATTTTAGAAAGTATTCAGTGACCCCATACCTCCTCAGGGGAACGGCCCACGAGGAGTCAGAAGAAAATCTTAAATATAAGCATAGGTTGATATGTGCATCAAATTAAAGCTCTTTTTGAGTAGAATACAATGCCGCAAATCCGATCTCAATCGGATCACCGAATCCAGAATGGCGGCAGTTTAAAATTTTCTAAACTGCAATTTTTAACATACTTAAAAATTTGATTTCAGACGTTCTAAGCGTCCTTTCGTGATGCGGTTTGCGGCATTTTGTTGAGAATTTCATGCCCTTTAAAATTATGTACAGCACCACCTATTTATTTATTTATTTTATTTATTTATTCAATAAACACATGTATTACAATAATTGCATAACAATTCAAAATACAAAAGACAGCTACAGGGTAATCCTAAAACAGCTATCGTGACAAAAAATGTATACTATTAATAAATACATATATCAAGAAAAAGATTGTACAAAATATATAAATAAATTAACAGTGGCAGTCGTTTGAATTAATTAAAAAAAAAGAAAAAAAAATTATTAAAAAGTTTTGACAAAAATGCTGGTCACAATAAAAGTAGAAATGAAGATTACGATGGCACATTATTACTATAACACAGAATATGAAAATTTATAAGTAATTAAAAAGATAGGCTAAACATTTTTTGGTAAATAAACTATATGTATCTGCAAAACAATCCAAGTTGGTATGATTACTATTATAAATTCTTAACATTTTCAAGAAAGGAAAATTTAAATGATTTTCAGTATTGCAACAAGGAATGACAAAAAATTTAGAAAGTCTTAAATTAATTCTGGGAACATGAAAATTTAATTTATTTAAAAGATGCCGATCATCATCCATGCACGACATCCTTTAAGGCACCGTCCCTCATGGAAGTGGTTTATGCCATAGGCTGTGCATAGGTCGATATGTATATCATTTTAAAGGGGTAATAAAGCAAAATTTAATGCCGCAAACCGCATCGCGAACGGACTCTTAGAACGTCTGAAATCAAATATTTAAGGAGGTTAAAAATTGCAGTTTAGAAAAGTTTAAAATTCCGCCATTTTGGATTCGGTGATCCGATTGAGATCGGTTTTACGGCATTGTTTTCTACTCAAAAAGCGTTTTAATTTGATGTACATATCAACCTATGCTTATATTTAAGATTTTCTTCTGACTCCTCGTGGGCCGTCCCCCTGAGGAGGTAGGAGGTTACTGAATACTTGCTAAAATAGTGTTTTGTGTCCAAGAGACATGTTCTAATTTTCTTAGGTCAATATTTAATAATAAAAAAAATTAACAAGCCGATCCGGGACTTTTTGAACACTCGGTATACACCTTGCTCTATAAAACCGTGAGCGACTTATTAGATTGCTAAAAGACATGGGGGGGCTTCGCCCCCCCACCCCCCCCCCTTAACACTGCCAATGAATTCCTGTTATGAGAAAAAAACAATAACTTTATTGCCTATTTATTATATTAAAAAGTTTTTGTATTTGATAACAAAATATACTGTACTTTATATTTTATTTCTTAACTGAGCGCTCCCTTTTTTACTAAAGCACAGTCTCAAAAAAAATTAATAGCAATAAAAAATATAAATTTGAAAAAAAGTTTAGTGGACTTCGCTTTAAATGAATTATACGTTTGCTTCAATTTAACCTCATTTCAAACTGCCTATGCAGTATGTAATTAAAAAACCATGATGGTTCAAAGCTTTCTTTGACTTTTGGTAACGTATACCTAGCTCTTCAAAACCATGAGGGGCTTATTTGATTGTTAAAAGACATGGGGGGGCTTTGCCCCCCACAACCCCCCTTACCACTGCTAAAGAATTTAAATTTAAAAAATTAAAGTTATTATCTCTTTATAACCTTGAAAATATCTTTTTGTATTTCCTATACTCTTATATGAGTAATGTTATCGTGCTTGCTTGCTTGCTTGCTTGCTTGTATGCTTGCTTGCTTGCACAATTATCTCTAAAACGGCTCCCAGGATTTCCTTCAAAGTCTGGAAATAAGTAATTTATTACTCAAAAACGTCTTTTATGCAGATTACTTGGCCAGAGAAAATCTAATAACTTAATAAATCAAATTTTAAAGTTGTAAAATTTTAACATTGGCCTTATGGGTTGCCGCGATAGTTTTAGGCTGAGCTATAGTTTTAGGCACCTATAGTTTTCTAGGCTTTTAAGGAAATTCTCAGACCTGTTTTTTGAGATAATTGTGCAAGCAAGCAAGCACACACCCAAGATAACAAAAAAACATTTTACTGTTATTTCAAAGGAAATAAATCACTAAGACTGCACATAACTGATTTATTAATGTTACATATAAAATACCACTACAATTAATAAAAATGCATTATATTTAAATATTTAATGTAGCTAAACGATGTCTTAAATGACTTCTGAATAGGATTTATTATTTTTACGGAATTACTCACTTCATAAAAAATCTAAGAGAATTCTAAATAGTTAATATTATATGGAAAATTTAAAAAAAGAATAAAATAAACATAACATATTCAGACCTACAGATAGCCTACTTTAAAAACTGATGTCAACCACCGTCTCAAAAAATGTGTTGAATAATTTCTTCTTAGCCTGAAACAAAAATAATCATAAGTGGCAGATAATTAATTAAAGTATTTTTTAAATCTGTAATACACTTTATTTTTTGGTTCATAATTTGATAACAGCTGAGTCAATTCTAATGTTTAGGGGTATTTTTATGAAAATTTGACAATACATCTCAGAATTTAAAGAAGTATCATCACTTGTTTACATAATAGTTTAATTTCCAGAGAAGTGGCCTTATCCATCAACAGCTAATCAAACCCAAATAATTTGGTTTACAACTAAACATTTGGGCATGGCTTGGAATAGTTAGTTATAAAGGTTAACCGCGGAGTACACTTTTAATTTCCGAGGACTACCAGCTTTTATCATTGACAATAAATACGGAAGGACACTTTTCATTGCCTTCGTAAAAAGTGTAGCCTCCCATTTGTTGTGTCAGAATTAGAAAAAGAACCAACTTATTGTATTCTTTGATTGCCGAACAGTCGATACCTGTCATGACAGCCTCTGATCATTAAAGTTGTTCATTTAAAGACTGGTTTACATAGTTTTTGAAAATTGGTAATCATGTCATGAAAAATAGTATATTTCGCAACAAGGGCTGAAAATTAGGTTTTGCAGGCTCGTGATCATGTTTCAAATTCGAGACAAAGTCGAGAATTTGAAGCGATCGAGAGCTGCAAAACCCTTTCGGCCGAGATGCGAACGCTATTTTTCACCACACTACACAATGAAATATACCCTAAATAATTTAGAAAAAATTGGTTATTATTTGACTCACTTGAAAACAAAAACTTTAAGGTTATGAGCAATGATACAACTTTTTTATCATTGAACCTATTGAATGCCGTATATATGATGTTCTGACGTTGTTTCAAGCAAATAAACGATTAGCTGACATTGGCCCTAGGGCTCCCAACGTTTTTGGTCCTGTCGCGGCAAACAGTGGGTTTCGGTCCACGTTTGACGTTTGTAAAACAGGTGATTTCATCGTAGTGTGGTGAAAATTAGTTTTCATCAATCTGTATACGAAAATTGCCCGTTATCGTACAGCTGAGATCTACGAAAACTCTCGATTTCCTTACGTCAAAACAAATAATGATAAGATGCTTTTTCGGTACCCAAACATTTCATTCCCGTACCCAAACAAACCATTTCCGTACCAAAACAAAATTTTGCCGTACCCAAACAAACGGTTTTCCTATTTTGACAGTTCAACCAGCTGACTCTAAACTAAAACAGACAGTTCAGCCGTATTGTGTTTGCTTGTAGAAAAATGATTGAATAATGAAATGTTGGATGATTTTTTGAAATGTTTGAAATGTCGGTGATTATCTACATGGACTGATAAGACCAAACTCATTTGCTCACTGCTGGCTGTCATAATGTGTGAATGTAAATTAATATTGTAATTTTTCCTCTCCCGCACGCGCCATGTTAGGCGCATGGGAGCCTGTAATTAATATAATAATTTGCTTGAATAAAATGATTTTGACTTTGACTTTGATTTTTTTATAAGTTTGGTTACTTATTTGCATTGTGATGAAAAGTACTGTTCACAACTCATCACAATAGTCCCACTTTAGAGCTCAATAATGTTTTAATGCTCGGCTTACGCCTCGCAAGTAAAACACTATCTTGCCCCGAAATGGGTTACTTTTGTGACTAGTAGTGAAATATACTATTGCTCACCATTATCAACATCATATAAGCTATGACTCATAAAAAATGTGGATATTCCTTAACACATTCACTGCTGAAGTAAGGGCTCTTGGGTACCTACCCTAGTTGCTAAACATTTTTTATACATAATCACTACACTTTTGAAGTGGTATTCAGACGGAAAAAAAATTTTTTTGTAAAAAAATATTAATTTTATCAAATTTTTATAGCCTCATTTCTGGTCTGCACATGTGCGTAATGAGCACTCATAAGATGATCAAATCATGGATTTAAGCAGTAATTGATAGCGGATGGCATCCGCTAGTGATTGCTAAGAGACCCACTACTAAAGATTGACAATACTTACAAAAAACAATACTATTCTTATCAAAAAATAATTTTGCACGTCTCAAGTTTTAGCAAAGATTAATTCAATACGATTTATAATTTTTCCACAATAAAAATCACAAAAATGGGCATAAGATTACTTTTGGAAATGGAAACGGGCATCCGCATCCTGCAAACAGTACATGTGATGTGGTAGTCTGCACAGTAGCCTACTGTCAGACTGAATCTAGCATTTTACCCTCAAATTCATAGAAAAATCCCTGCTTATAGCCGGTAAGACAGCAATAATCCCTGCAAAACCTTCAAGGTACCAAAATCCAGGAATTACCCAAAAATATCACAGCAAGTGTTTCAAAACATCCAAAAAGCGGGCATAGCATCCTGTCATAACCTATATCTGACAAAAAAAGTAAATTTTACATTAATATCTAGCACCCTATTACAAAAAAGATTTATCATACTTACTGCTCTATTGACATGAAAACAATTTTTTCAAAACTTTCAGTGACATCATGTTTAGTGGAGCTAAAAAAATCCCGGCATTTCCCGGTTTTTTTTTTTAAATATTGAGAGTGTTGAGTGAATCCCCGCTGCCCTAGTCTAAAATCCCCGGTTTGATCAAGGTTTTCTTAATACCCTTAAAGTACCCAAAAACCGAACGGTTTCATCGTCATGTCAGCATGCTGCCTGACTATTCTTTTCACTACATGGTATTTTTAAAATACAAATAGCGGTAAGCTAATATATCAGTGCAAATAAGTCAAATTTAATGAGCCTATAAATGATATAATTTATAACTATAAATTACATGGTATTAACATTTAAAAAGTTGTTTAATCCTCAATTCATATGATTTTATTTTCATTTTAATTGTCTTTGCAATAATCTTTAGCCTACCAATCCTTGATTCCTTTCCAAATGTAGGGCCTATACTGTTTTAGCGAATTTCCTTAAAGGAATAAGCTATTACGGTAGTACTCATGGTAAGACCTAAGTCCGAGACCATGTTAATTTTTCATTTTGGGGTCCCCAGAAGCAAAAAACACCATTCGTTTAATTTATATATATATATATATGTATATATATATATATGTCTGTTAACACGATAGCGGCCGTAAATATGGTCCGATCTTAATGAAATTTGGTACAAACGTGTAAAGTGGTAATCACTCGGACGAGTTCATGAACCAGCCCGATCGGGCCACCGGAAGGGGGGGTAAAGGGGGATAAACCCCCCAAAAATGGGTTTTTTGAGTTTTTCACATAGAAAAATAAAATTTATCAAATTTTTGTTGGCACCATTGAATTCAGCTCAAAAAAACAAACAATTTAGTATTTCAAATCACTGCTCTATGTCCATTGGTTACCGAGATATTGAAAGTGGTAAACACAGTAAGTTGTCTCAACCTTATGGGAAATAAGTAAAATTCTATATCTCACTTATTTCTCAACATATCTTGAAAAACTTGGTAAGTGGCTTCTTCTAGTTTAGATCTACTAAATATTGAGTTAAAACCACCAAGTTTTAATATACCTGTAGCAGCAAACCTGCATACTCATTCCCCATGTTATTCTTATGGAGCTTACCAAAAAATCATGTCAAATCTCACTATGTTGGATTGAAATATGTTGTTTTGCATTTGAAATTCGCTGAGTATGCAGGTCTGCTGCAACGGGGGTATTTTCCGGATTTTTTATTTTTACAACCACTGCTTCTGACATGAAAGAAATTTATGAAACGATGAATAATTAGATTAATCTTTTAAATTTGAAATAGACTCTATTTGTTTCATTTATATTAATATTACAAAGAAGAAATAAAACTTCATATTTTGAAATAATTATAACACTGAATATTTTTAAAGGACATAATTTATTTGATAGATGAATAATTTTTCCTTAATTTTTAATTTTAAAACAATATTTTGGTAAACAAAATCAGGACCTTTCTATCTAGGGGTGTCTGTGGCCCTAAGCAAATAATTGTCAACCTGGCCAAAAAACGTCTCTATATGTTAAATAATCCTAGAGATTCCATAAGTGTATGTAATTGCCAATCAAGTCATTAACTACTTGTTAAGTGCTTGCCACTGTTCATAGACAACATCCAGGTTGGGAAGACCAATAAGAAATGAGTATATGCCTTGAGTTAGGCATAAATAATATAGTATATAGGTACACAGTACACTACCGATTCTCGCAGTCTTCAGAACCAAGGCTACCTCGGATAATAATCTCAGGTAATACAGAGTTTACATGTGTTTTGAGGTTGGGCTGTAATAAGACCACTTCAAAATGTTTTTACTATAAAGTATTTACGAATAAATTCGACAATGAAAGTCCTTTCGAGTTGCAAATAATAAAATTTTAAATAAAGACACTCAATAAAAGCATCAATAAAACGATTAGTAAGACAATAAAAACATTTATTTAAGCTCATAGCTGCCTCAGATAACCTGGAGTCTCGTATAACCGGGGCTCGGATAATCGAGAGTGTACTGTAGTGTTAAAAGAATCATAAAGTTAATCACAACATGCAAGATGCAATGTAAACAATGACTGTTAACACATCTTAAAATTTATATAAAAAATAATGGGAATAAAACATACCTAGCCAGCTTGGCATTATGTTAAAATATTAGTAAGGACCAAAATATCTTATTGTAGCCTACTCAAGTTCCTAAGTCATTACTCATGAATTATATATTAAGCGCGTTCAGTTGCTCACAAGTGAGTAACTACCATAGGCCCTAGTTAAGAGATGGATTTACTATCAGCTGGGCTTACCATGCATTGTTGTGCATACACCGAAACATTTTTATGGTCGGTCCAGACATTGATGAATGTCAAGATGTATGGATTCGCCTACTAAGACCTACAGAGGAAACCAGTTAGTTAGGTGAGTGTAGCTGGTACGCCCATTATCTCTTGGTCAGTATAAACAGACTATCCATTTGTTTCAGACATCTGAAACAAAGAAAATACCAAAATACTTACTAATGTCAAAATAAATTAAATATAATTTAAAAAATCACACACATCTTAAATTACCTATATTATTTTTATTGCAATTTACCATAAAATGGTAGGATGGTAAATGCAAATAATCACTTCTAATAAGATTTTGATTATTGTAACGCTTATTTCTTTGCTGAAAGAAAAAAATAACGGTATTTATTTTAATTCAAAGAATTGTAAACTTCATAAAAGACATTTTAACAATAAAAAATTAAAACAAATTTCAATATGTACTAATATCTAGTAAATCATAGCGTGTCCTGTAATCTTGCTTCGGTACTAAGAGTTCTAACGAATTATGGATAGTTGTAGGCGATGGCTTGTGGATGCGGTGTTCCCTAGTGGGGATTAATGTCCGCAATATTGAATACTAAGTTCATAGGACTGTCTCCGTAATCAGACCAGTTCGTAATTTGTAAACCAGGCAAAATTATGGCTTGGATTCCAAGTTAAAATGTAGGTCCCTTAGTTGCCATTGGCTGTTGGGCTATTAAATCATCAAATGGACGACTGGGATGGTAGCATGTCCAGTAATCCAGCTACAGATTCTAACGAATTGTGGATAGTTGTGAGCGATGACTTGTGGACGCGGTGTTCCCTAATGGGGATTAACGTCCGAAATATTAAATACTATGTTCGTAGGACGTTCATAATTAGACCAGTTCGTAATTTCTAAACCAGACAAAATTATCGGTCGGATCCCACATTAAAATATAAGTCCCTTAGTTGCCATTGGCTGCTGGGCTATTAATTAACAGTCCTGCCCAAGGGACATATCGGCCTTAGTCAGTAACAAGACTACAAGATCGCGCCACAATCATCCTTCACTCATCTGACATTCATACTTGGCTTAAAATACTTATCTGGGTGTGGGTAGGTCACCATTTCAAGAATGGTATAAAGTATGAAATTTAAGTTATGTAGGCCTATCAATAATTTATAAACTAAAGCCTTTAACCTGTTTGCTTATATTTAACATTTCCTAACTATAAAATGTAAATGTGTCATGAACATTCGATGTTATCGATATGTTCGATTGAAATTTAAGTTATGTAGGCCTATCAATAATTTATAAACTAAAGCCTTTAACCTGTTTGCTGATATTTAACATTTCCTAACTATAAAATGTAAATGTGTCATGAACATTCCTCTTAGATTTTATTTTTGTCTATAGGCATATTATTAAATGATTTAATAAATTTTCTTTGTAACTAACATCATTTCTGTCTTGAACACAACTTTTAAATAATATTTCTAATATTTCAGGACTATGCGACCATAATTGATACCTTCAACATTTAATAATTTAGTAATGCAATCTGTAGGCTTATTATCACAAGGTAAATTTTGTCATAACTGTGCCCTTGTACTGTGCCCGCTCTCTCAATGCTTTTCTTGATTACTTCCTCGCACAGGCCTAATGCTTTAGTGCAGGGGGAAAATGCAAGGTAAAGAGGCCGCCACCCTTTTTAAAAAAAAAAATTAGTTCAATAAGCATCATAGGTACACTCAATAACACTATCATTTTTAATATAAGGGTAAAATTTACCATTTCCATATTTGAATTTTCACAACTACTTAGTAAGAGGATTAGGTTACATTGTATTTTTACTATCTGCTCTTTGACCCAGTTTGAATTGAAGGTCATGGGACGAAAACCAAAGAATTTTTCGATGGTCAAACTTCGAGGCTAATTTTTGGGTGTTGTTCATATTTTACTGTAACTGTAGGGCCTATTTGAGAATGATAGCAAATACCTATAAGTTCACATGTCGAAATAATGATAAGCATCAGATCACAAAGTGAGGATTGTGTTTATTAAGATGATCTTCACATATGGGATTGTGCTTATACTGAGTATAGGCCTACATAGAATATAAAGTTATTGTATTTGATTGAGCTATTGCTGAGTGTAGACCTGCACAAAATCAGTCATGAATTTATTAATTTTATTAATAAGTTAGCATTTATTAAACAAGTTCACCTGCCTTAACTTGAACTTACTTTAAATTATTGGTCTTCATCCAAATTTTTCGAGAATAGGTTGAGCGTCAATGTCATACTGGTAACTTGTGTTTGGTAGCCTAGGTAACAAAACTGATCCAAGCGCCAAACGTAACCTAAAAGCAGAGATACAAATTTAACCTTAAGAATAGATTAAAATGTAACAGACCTAACCTTGATGGTTAGAAAGGCCTTTAACCTAAAAGATAGGGTGAATAATTTCTCACAATAATATTTCATCAATTGTCATGTAATTAAAACTAAATGATATGATGTGATAAATGGTGAGAACTAACATATGGTCAATTTAAAATTGTTGCAAAACTTAGGCTTACTTTCAACTTTCACAATTTGCCTAACAACATACTTATTCGAGTCTGTTTATCATATTGGTAATACCAATTTTAACTTGCATGATTCAGAAAGATTTTCGCCAAGTTTTTCTTACCTGTTTAGCCTTCCAAAAAAATGTATTGGTCTTGACATAGGTAATGAACTGGGAACCTTCTCTGCTACACACTGCACAAATAACACATATTCTTGATCTTGAAGTTATTAATGCGCATTAAAATGCTTTAGCCAATTTTGAAAACCAATATATAGTTCACTCGTCTACTTACAACAATTTTTTTTACATTAATAATTCTTGAAAACCTTAAACAGTTCACTTGGGTGAAATACAAAAATATTTTTTTAGCTATCATTCCCAAAAATCTTTTCCTTAAATTCGTCTTCCAGCTTCCAAAAAATTGAACGAGGGATATTAAGCATTTTTATTTACTTTGTAAAACTGAATGTAAACAAATGCAGCCGCTTTTCAAAACAATTACTTGAGTCAATTGAGGGTTTAAAAGTCAAGTCACTACTGAAAGTAATATTTTAAATGTAAAGCTTTAAAAAATCTAATTTATACTTTATTACCTATCCGAAAGGAAAATAATAAGATGGTGAACGTTTCAAGGCATGAAATTCTACCGTTATTTTATACGGAGCGCACACACCCACACACAATGAAATTCCCGATCACATCCAGAGATGTTCGCTTTCGCTCCATCAAAAACCGCCTTAAAAACCCGCTTGTCCTAGTGAATATCCTATTTCCTTAACTCAATGAAGGATAATAAAATCCCAGACAAAAATTTAACCAAAGTATGAAATTTCAAGTCGACTGAAAGGTAATCCCAACTCTAAATTTTACAAAAACGACTACGTCATTATGCGTTCTATTGATCCTACATCCTCTGGCGTTGCTTTCAGATCTCTGTAATGCCTACTTTTGAAGAAGAAAATCCTGCCCGAGACAAGACTACTTCTGACAAAACGTAGCGCCCTTGCATCACAAGCCGTGGGAATGAGACAATATCTGCGTATCTTAGTCTTGATTATTAGATAAGCTACCATTAGGCTATTAGACTAAATAGACTATCAGATTAGCCTTGGAAATGTTCTCACCTGTGCTCCCACCAAGCCCGCCCGTAGCCTTGGCAGGTCCGTGTGGCTCCAGTTGGAGCGAGACCACGGCTCCACCTCCGTCAGGTCCACGGAGAAGTTGAACAGCGCCAGCTGGTTGTGGACGAAGCTGCGGATGTTCCACGGCAGGTCGTTGTGCCTGGGGGACAGAGGGTGGAGGTCAGTACAGTGTGCCTCCAGTTGGAGCCAACCACGGCTCCACCTCCGACAGGTCCACGGAGAAGTTGAACAGCGCCAGCTGGTTGTGGACGAAGCTGCGGATGTTCCACGGCAGGTCGTTGTGCCTGGGGGACAGAGGGTGGAGGTCAGTACAGTGTGCCTCCAGTTGGAGCCAACCACGGCTCCACCTCCGTCAGGTTCACGGAGAAGTTGAACAGCGCCAGCTGGTTGTGGACGAAGCTGCGGATGTTCCATGGCAGGTCGTTGTGCCTGGGGGACAGAGGGTGGAGGTCAGTACAGTGTGGCTCCAGTTGGAGCCAACCACGGCTCCTCCTCCGTCAGGTCCACGGAGAAGTTGAACAGCGCCAGCTGGTTGTGGACGAAGCTGCGGATGTTCCACGGCAGGTCGTTGTGCCTGGGGGACAGAGGGTGGAGGTCAGTACAGTGTGGCTCCAGTTGGAGCCAACCACGGCTCCACCTCCGTCAGGTCCACGGAGAAGTTGAACAGCGCCAGCTGGTTGTGGACGAAGCTGCGGATGTTCCATGGCAGGTCGTTGTGCCTGGGGGACAGAGGGTGGAGGTCAGTACAGTGTGGCTCCAGTTGGAGCCAACCACGGCTCCACCTCCGTCAGGTCCACGGAGAAGTTGAACAGCGCCAGCTGGTTGTGGACGAAGCTGCGGATGTTCCACGGCAGGTCGTTGTGCCTGGGGGACAGAGGGTAGAGGTCAGTTTAGTGTGGCTCCAGTTGGAGCGAGACCACGGCTCCACCTCCGTAAGGTCCACGGAGAAGTTGAACAGCGCCAGCTGGTTGTGTACGAAGCTGCGGATGTTCCACGGCAGGTCGTTGTGCTTGGGGGACAGAGAGTGGATGTCAGTACAGTGTGGCTCCAGTTGGAACCAACCACGGCTCCACCTACGTCAGGTCCACGGAGAAGTTGAACAGCGCCAGCTGGTTGTGGACGAAGCTGCGGATGTTCCACGGCAGGTGTTGTGCCTGGGGGACAGAGGGTGGAGGTCAGTACAGTGTGGCTCCAGATGGAGCCAACCACGGCTCCACCTCCGTCAGGTCCACGGAGAAGTTGAACAGCGCCAGCTGGTTGTGGACGAAGCTGCGGATGTTCCACGGCAGGTCATTGTGCCTGGGGGACAGAGGGTGGAGGTCAGTTTAGTGTGGCTCCAGTTGGAGCCAACCACAGCTCCACCTCCGTCAGGTCCACGGAGAAGTTGAACAGCGCCAGCTGGTTGTGGACGAAGCTGCGGATGTTCCACGGCAGGTCATTGTGCCTGGGGGACAGAGGGTGGAGGTCAGTTTAGTGTGGCTCCAGTTGGAGCCAACCACAGCTCCACCTCCGTCAGGTCCACGGAGAAGATGAACAGCGCCAGCTAGTTGTGGACGAAGCTGCGGATGTTCCACGGCAGGTCGTTGTGCCTGGGGGACAGAGGGTGGAGGTCAGTACAGTGTGGCTCCAGATGGAGCCAACCACGGCTCCACCTCCGTCAGGTCCACGGAGAAGTTGAACAGCGCCAGCTGGTTGTGGACGAAGCTGCGGATGTTCCACGGCAGGTCGTTGTGCCTGGGGGGCAGAGGGTGGAGGTCAGTACAGTGTGGCTCCAGATGGAGCCAACCACGGCTCCACCTCCGTCAGGTCCACGGAGAAGTTGAACAGCGCCAGCTGGTTGTGGACGAAGCTGCGGATGTTCCACGGCAGGTCGTTGTGCCTGGGGGACAGAGGGTGGAGGTCAGTACAGTGTGGCTCCAGTTGGAGCCAACCACGGCTCCACCTCCCTCAGGTCCACGGAGAAGTTGAACAGCGCCAGCTGGTTGTGTACGAAGCTGCGGATGTTCCACGGCAGGTCGTTGTGCCTGGGGGACAGAGGGTGGAGGTCAGTACAGTGTGGCTCCAGTTGGAGCCAACCACGGCTCCACCTCCCTCAGGTCCACGGAGAAGTTGAACAGCGCCAGCTGGTTGTGTACGAAGCTGCGGATGTTCCACGGCAGGTCATTGTGCCTGGGGACAGAGGGTGGAGGTCAGTATAGTGTGGCTCCAGTTGGAACCAACCACGGCTCCACCTCCCTCAGGACCACGGAGAAGTTGAACAGCGCCAGCTGGTTGTGGACGAAGCTGCGGATGTTCCACGGCAGGTCGTTGTGCCTGGGGGACAGAGGGTGAAGGTCAGTACAGTGTGGCTCCAGTTGGAGCCAACCACGGCTCCACCTCCGTCAGGTCCACGGAGAAGTTGAAGAGCGCCAGCTGGTTGTGGACGAAGCTGCGGATATTCCACGGCAGGTCGTTGTGCCTGGGGACAGAGGGTGGAGGTCAGTATAGTGTGGCTCCAGTTGGAGCCAACCACGGCTCCACCTCCCTCAGGACCACGGAGAAGTTGAACAGCGCCAGCTGGTTGTGGACGAAGCTGCGGATGTTCCACGGCAGGTCGTTGTGCCTGGGGGAAAGAGGGTGGAGGTCAGTACAGTGTGGCTCCAGTTGGAGTCAACCACGGCTCCACCTCCGTCAGGTCCACGGAGAAGTTGAAGAGCGCCAGCTGGTTGTGGACGAAGCTGCGGATGTTCCACGGCAGGTCGTTGTGCCTGGGGACAGAGGGTGGAGGTCAGTATAGTGTGGCTCCAGTTGGAGCCAACCACGGCTCCACCTCCCTCAGGTCCACGGAGAAGTTGAACAGCGCCAGCTGGTTGTGGACGAAGCTGCGGATGTTCCACGGCAGGTCGTTGTGCCTGGGGACAGAGGGTGGAGGTCAGTACAGTGTGGCTCCAGTTGGAGCCCACCACGGCTCCACCTCCGTCAGGTCCACGGAGAAGTTGAACAGCGCCAGCTGGTTGTGGACGAAGCTGCGGATGTTCCACGGCAGGTCGTTGTGCCTGGGGACAGAGGGTGGAGGTCAGTATAGTGTGGCTCCAGTTGGAGCCAACCACGGCTCCACCTCCCTCAGGTCCACGGAGAAGTTGAACAGCGCCAGCTGGTTGTGGACGAAGCTGCGGATGTTCCACGGCAGGTCGTTGTGCCTGGGGGACAGAGGGTGGAGGTCAGTACAGTGTGCCTCCAGTTGGAGCCAACCACGGCTCCACCTCCCTCAGGTCCACGGAGAAGTTGAACAGCGCCAGCTGGTTGTGGACGAAGCTGCGGATGTTCCACGGCAGGTCGTTGTGCCTGGGGGACAGAGAGTGGATGTCAGTACAGTGTGGCTCCAGATGGAGCCAACCACGGCTCCACCTCCGTCAGGTCCACGGAGAAGTTGAACAGCGCCAGCTGGTTGTGGACGAAGCTGCGGATGTTCCACGGCAGGTCGTTGTGCCTGGGGGACAGAGGGTGGAGGTCAGTACGGATTAAGTAATTGATAGTTCGTAATTCGTTGGCAAAATTGTGGTTTGGAACCAACGTAAACCTGCAGGAACCTCAGTTGCCATGGACTGTTGGGCTATTAATTAACCGTTCTCTCTTAAGGGATTTGTCGGCTTTAGTCATTAACAAGACTGCAAGATCGCGCCACAATAATTGTAATCTCGACTTTCACACAGATTGGTGGTCAGATCTTATTCGACGTCTTATATTGTAATGTAATGGTAATGTAATGTTTGAGATACAGTGAGTGGATTGTCAGGTGTGAGAGTTTAATCTACTTGTTCTCAGTTGCTAAGATGTAATTAAGACACTATATTAGAATGCGTTATAATTAATCGAGTAATATCTTTGAAAACTCGATAATCTATAATGAAAATCAATATTTTGCAAATTTATTTAAATCAAACGGGTTATCATCCTTCATTCGTTGTTAGAAATTCATTGTTGGTAATAGCGAGTTTATGTTTTGATTTTGATTTTTGCGGACGTTTGACATTGCCGAGTTGTAAAAAACGTTTCAAGATTTGAAATCTGATCCAATCTTCAGTTGGAAAATAACCTAGAAATCAACACAGTCACGAGAGCCTGGACAAAAAACATAGCTAGAACAGAAAACTGTGATAGCAGTTTTGAAACACTAAAGCTGAAAACAAAACAAGTACACAGAAATCACAGAAAACACCAATCAGGACAGAGTACATCCAGTCGTTGCTGTGCTCTGATTGGGCTTGAACGTGCTCTGTAATGATTGGTGATATTTGTGATTTCATTGTTATATTGTATTCTTGTTTCGTTTTTAGTATTCCTGTTTTGTAAATACTACTCCAGTTATCTTTGTTTTACCTATGTTTTAGCTAGTTTTAGCAAACATAGTAAGAAGATATGATTACTAAAAAATAGTTGGCAAGCAGATTTGCCAAGCAGTTTGGTAAGCAGATATGATCACTGACGAATCTGCTAACGATATTTAGCAAATAATCAAATAATTGCGTCATTTAAGGCTAAAAAAATCGATTTTCAAACAACCATTCTGGGTTGAAAATCGCTAGTTGAAACATAAACTTGGGTCACCTAAAGACGATTTACTGAAAAGTTTTTGAAGGATCAAGGTTTGTAAATTGCTATATTACTACACACGATTTGTAAGGCTGTCATCATAAATGCAAAAATCCCCGGAATTGTACTATTACGTTAAAAATACAAGTAATTGATGATAAAAAAGGTTCAAAACGCATTTTACTAACAAATATTTAACGTATTAATTTGAACATAAAGTTGGGTGAGTTATGAAAAAATTATCGAAGCATTTTTACGGATCAAGGTTAATTAGCTTGTGATGTTATTTTTACATTAGAAAATAGTAACATAAAGGAATTTTATTTTTATGGTTTCTTTTTTTGTGGTTTATAGATTTCATAATAGGAATTTAGTCTTTAGAGTGTTTTTCTGGTAAACATTCCGCGGTATTTCTTATAAATTTTCTTGATCAAAAATAATGTCTGTAATATTTAATTACATCGATCAAAAAAGTATTGTTACTAATATTGTAGTATTTTAACACATATTTGTTTCTATTAAAAAGTTCAAAGAGGCTTAAACACAAATCTAACATAAAATGTTTGTTGAAGAAAGAAACAAAAATGTTATTACTTCAGTTAAATACCTTAATGAGTCCATTCAAAGACAGTCATTTCGAAGGCGTCATTACCTCAATGGTAACGCATTCAAAAGAGTTTTTGCTGCCTCTCCTTTCATCAGATTATATTGCACATTTCGTTTGAAATGAACTCTGTAGAAACTTGTCAGCTAATAATCTGAAATGCCCTTTGTTATGTAACCAGATTATCCTGATGGCTATAAAAAGGATTATACTCTTTTGCAACAAACTACGGTTTTTATGTTATTTCTACAAAACTTCTTTATTAGTTGAACCAAGCAGAAAAAAATTATCGAAAAAATAATTGAGGTTTTAAAAGACGAAAAAGTACTAATTTGGAAACCTTGATAGTCATTTGAATGCATTTATTTGGAAAAAACTTGTTTTATGATATCTTTACCAACGTACACTTTAAGCAATCTACAATTAAAGTAAAAAAAATTACAGTTTACGTCTAAAATATATTTTTTACAATAGATGTTCATTTCTCAAACCATAGAAAAAATGATTGGGGATCAGCTGTAACAAGTGCAACCCGTTTTTGAAACGTTGGGTCCAAAATGGCGGCTACAACTCCTTAGGTCCTCAATCAATTATGTCATCCATTGAATTTTATTAATCTTTTTTTTAGTTGTTGTACATAGGTCAACATTTTTTTGTTATATCGTTGCAAACGTAGTAACCCATAGGCTAATGTCACACGGGGCGGTTTTTCCCGCAGCTGTTGCGCGGTTTTTTGCCGCCAGTGAAGCATGATTTAAACGGAGGGTGCCACACGCCGCGGCTGAAAACCGCCCAACATCAGCGGGAAAAACCACCCAGTGTGACATTACCCTTAAAGTCCAATGTTTTCTTTCCAGTTCACAAACTCACATTTTGCAGATTCGTAAGTCTGATGAAAATTATAGTGCATTTCAGCACTAAAAAACCCTTATTTACTGAGTGTGAGATTTGTCCTACATCGCACACAAGCTGAAAAAAACAGAAAATTTCAATTCTTGTGTATAAAAATAGTGAAAATACAATTTTATCTTTATTTTACAGCATCAAGACGCTATCTTTTTTGCTATTATAAGAATTATTTTGGATCGAAAACATGGCGGATTTACCAGCAAAAAGCCTCACCTGCTGCAATGCTAAGGTAATAGTACTGCCCAGTTTTAATTTTTTATTATAGCCAGTGGTTCACTTCAATAAACAGCAGAGATTTGCCATTTAATAGAATGCTGACTCAGTATTTGTAAAAATATTGGTTCCATCGTTGTAAGCTTCGGGCATTGTTTTTGTCAAAGGTTGGTTCAAAATAATGAAGATATTAGTTGGAAACTTTACCAATATCCTGTTCAATATACCAAAAGGCTTGAAACAAATAATTTAGGATGCTTGTATTTCTCTTTTTTCCGATTGTACATAATATTTATATCATGGGAAATAAATAAAAATGTAAATCTCACATACTTCTCAACATATCCTAATAAAACCTGGTATGTTGCGTCATCTAGATGAGATTTACTGGATTATAGCCTAAAACCCTCAGATTTTTCATTTCTGTGGCAGCAAACCTGCTCACTCCTTTCCAATGAAATCCTTACGGAGAATATAGAAGTATGCTTTTTAGAGTAATTTATTTACACATTTTAAATCGCTGAATATGTAGATCTTCTGAAACGAGGATTTTGTCCTATTCAAGCCTACAAAGCGTAGGTTAATTTTCTTGTGACACTTTTAAATGTGTTGATATTATTTAATTTAAAGAGATTGAAGTACTTGCCATTGAGAGGTTACTGAATTGTTCTAAAGCCGTTGAAATGTGTTTGGGCAATGATTTCCTCGTAAAAATATAAATAATGTTAGTGACATGTGATTGGTTATATTTTCCTTGTTTCCTTGTTTTTATTGTTTTTTTTTTGTTTGTTAAATGACTGTACTCATCGCCAATGGTATTATGTTATGTCAATATACAGGGGTGCTGAAAAGTCCCGGAACGGCTAAATATTTTTTGAACCGAATTGGTTTGAGAAATCAAACTTTGCGCATTCACTCCTATGTAAAAAAAACTACTTTCTGAGGTGTTTATTGACTCTTGGCCCCCAGTGAGGGACGGCCCACAAGGAGTTGGTACAAAATCATAAATGTAAGCACAGGTCAATATGCACATCATTTTAAAGGGCTAATCAAGGAGAGTTCAGTGCCGCAAACCGCACTTCAAAAGGTTCATTCATTATAAAATGGCGGCCGATCAAAAATCTAAAGGAAATACACAGTGTTCGCTTAAAGATTGTTTAAAAATTGTTTACAGACTATGTCTGGAGGATCTAAACTCTGGAATTGTATGTCAGACCTAAAAGCCTATCTTTTAGGGTGCCATAGAGGATATTACCTCTAAGGGAGGATGGTCCACAAGGAGTCAGTGCAAAATCTTTAATGTAAGCATAGGTCGATATGCACATCATTTTAAAGGTCTAATCAAATAAAATTCAATGCCGCAAACCGCATTTCAAAAGGGTTATTGGTTACAAAATGGCGGGTGATTTAAGTTTCCAACAAAAATACATAGGCATAGGGTTTGACAAGCAATTTGATTTATTCAAACTTTTATTCCAACCCCCCTCCAACAAACCTAAACCTGTAAATTTTTATTGAAAATTTAATCATCCGCCATTTTGTAACAAATTAACCTTTTTAAGTGTGGTTTCCGGCATTGAACTCTACTTGATTAGCTCTTTAAAATGATGTGCATTTCAACCTATGCTTACATTAAAGATTTTGTACCGACTCCTTGTGGGTCATCCCCCCTTCGAGGTAATATCCTCTACGGCACCCTAAATGATAGTTTTTTAGGTCTGACATACAATTCCGGAGTTTAGATCCTTCAGACATAGTCTCCGAACAACTTTTAAACAATCTTGAAGCGAACACTGTGTATTTCCTTTAGACTTTTGACCAGCCGCCATTTTTTAATGAATGAACCTTTTGAAGTGTGGTTTGCGGCATTGAACTCTACTTGATTAGCCCTTTAAAATGATATGCATATCGACCTATGCTTACATGTAAGATTTTGTACCGAATCCTTGTGGGCCGTCCCCCTCTGGGGGCCGAGAGTCTATAAACACCACAGAAAGTAGTTTTTTTAGGTAGGAGTGGATGTGCAAAGTTTGATTTCTTAAACCAATTCGGTTCAAAAAATATTTAGCCGTTCCAGGAATTTTCAGCACCCCTGTATAATATGTAATGTAGATAATTTTAGTTATAAATCACTTGACTCAAAAGAACGCTATGTTACACACCAGAGCTAGATGAACACTATAAATAAAAATTTTTAAAATATGTAACATTAAAGATATCAAATACGTAAAACCTAAATATTTGTTGCAAAATAAAATTCCAATTTCATAAATCCATGAAATAATCTCTCTATATTTAAGTAAAGTATGGGAACTCCTATAAAGATGGTACATTAGCAGAGGAGGAAAAGAGAACAAGAAGGGAAGTCTTTTGTGTCTTGTGCTATTCAAATGACGGAAAGTCATTGACTGGGATGCCTTTGAATATGACTGATAAGGACTCGACGAGCAGGATCCGAGCTTGAACTTCGCCAAGTTTGATATTTTTTGTGCTATGAATTTTATATTTGCATTTTGTACCAACATAATTTATTTGTCATTATTAAAAAAAATTATTGAAAACATAATCTAAAATTAGGAAGAAAAATGTTATACAAAGTAAGTGTTTATTTGTTTGTTATATTTGTTGATAAAAAATAAAATTATGACGATATTCTAATATTTAGAACTAAACAGTAAGCTTAAATCTATGCAATAGATAGTTATTAATTTTTTTTTCTTCCTGATTTTCATTCATTTTAATCATGCGACCTAACTTTTATCTTCACACTAAACTGTTTTAATTTTTTACAGCACATTTTCATCTTAATATTGAAAAGATAAAAACTAAAAAAAAGCATTAAAATGTCTTTCCTATCTCTACAGCCATTACGATGACCTGTGTAAGGGAAAACAATTTTATAAAACTGTAATTTTATACTTTAACGTTGAAATTTTTAATAAAATTCAATAAATAAATACAAATAAAAACTAGATGTACAGCAATTGCAAAGGAAATAAAAAAATAGATAGGACCATTTTAGGATAACAAGTTGGTTTGCTTTCCCAAGAGCATAAGATTACATTTAACTTTTTTACAAGATTGCGTTTAACTTATAGTTATCCATTGTAGATCTTGGCTATTTAATCATGTAGATGTAGACCTCACTGTGTTACTAACTATAACATGATGGACTGTACAGAGTTTCACAAAAGGGAAGTTTTATTGAGGGTTTGAAAATACATATCTAAAAAATTTAATTGTGGAAATATGTATTTTTAAACCGTAAAAATAAAAACTCATTCAGGCATCAGACTTTATCCAAAAGTTATACTTAACTAATTTAATATATTATATTCAAAGTTGGTTTGCCTCCAGTTTACTGATGAATACTTGAGTGGGTTTGAGAAACTTAAGTACCTACAAATGGTTTAACCTATGAAAACAATTGCGTTACCTTAATCATGGTATTTAAACCACTTTGAATATAAAACTTCCTATTTGGTGTAAAATGAAAAGTAAATGTAACAGGGTAGTAGGCGAGATGTTTACTGTGGGAGCCGCCACATTTGCATGGTTATTGCTTTCGCTAATAATATTGGTTCGCTTCCACCGCAACCAAAGTGCTCTAATGTCTTGTACGCTGATCTGTGTTAATGTTTAGCATTATCTTTAAACAAAGTGAAATCTAGTTGAAAATATTTCAATAATTTATTTGAGTAGTTTATTATCCTAGTAATTCCTAATAAATTAGGAATGAACAAAAACCCGATCGTTGATAACTGGGTTAACCCCCTTAAAAAAGTTAAAATTAGTCGTGAAATTTGGTATTGATAGTCTTGTCCTCATAAATACATGTAATACCCTAATTTACTATTGGGAACAATACCACTGGAAACGAATTTCAATGACAGCCATTATACTTTTAATCAATAGGAACGATGTCATTATTATTGTTAGTTAGAGTTGATGCAACTACGAATTTGAATTTACCTAAATCTACCTGAATACAGATGTGACGATCATATTGTGGTTAACACATTGGTACTATAACAACACGGCAAGGAACATAAATGTGAACAAATTAATTCAACATCGATTGTAAATAAGGGTATTACATTCCTCAGCAAACAGATGGTCACGTGCAAAATTATAGAATGTGCCATACATGTAATAAAGAGAAAATATGTTTCTGAATATTTTAGATTTGCTGTAAGTTTTTATTAGGAGTTTGAGACTATTTTAAAATCAGTTGACGATTTAATAAAAACAGTTTTGTTATTTAACGCATGTATGTAAGTGAATTAGTCGTGTTAACTTCATTTGTCTTCGTCATGCCGATGGGGACCCACCCCGCCCCTCAGCAGATTATAGATCCTTGGCTGAAGTGATAAACAAGATTGACCTACATGCTTATTGCGAATATCCAAGAAGCTGAATATCGCTCATGTACGTGGACAACACGTGGCTGTTATTGGATTAAAAAATAAACAATAGGTCAAATTAAAAATAAATATATGTATGTGTGTATGTATGTATGATTTTATGTACATATTTGACATAGACTTCGATTTGCTCGGGTATGTCTTTATGTATATACAGGTATATTTAGGGGCGAAATCACTTGACCAACTATATAAAATCGAAAACTTCAAGAAGTTACTTTGTTGTGGTATACACTACCTATACTTACTGAACTGGCTTTTAAATTAACCATATAGGAGTATGTGAAGTTAGGTGACTTTTAATGCATAAACACTAGAAGTTGTCGTAGGTACAAACAAAGTCAACTTATTTATTTTAAAGCTTTGAACATTTAATATTTTACATTTTCTTCTTTTCTGATAACTTTATTTAATTATATTGGTAACTTTACCGAATGTTTTGTAACCTCTCGATTCTTTGAACCTGGACTTTAACATGGTTCGCCACTTTGAATGAAATACTTTAGTTTGCTGTTATATCCACAGATATGAATGACTACGGAGGCCAAAAAAAGGCAGAGCCAAAACAATTTGGGAAAGATAGATAAGGTAATATTTTAAAACAGTGATTTCAAATACTAAACTATTGCGACTATATTAAGGTTTACATTTCAATAGTCTAGCCACTATTGTAATCAAACAAAAATTTTTGAGAAAACTAGAACAATGTGTCATTAGTATAGAAGCATTTTTATTTCACCAAATTCATGAATGATGAAGCATATAAAAGTTTAAAAAAAACTTGTATATGCTTTTTAAAAGTTATTTTTCCTTTTTAAAAAAAAAGTTATTTAAAACTGCTGTTGTATACGATTACCAAATAAAAAATTGTTAAAACCGAAAAAGTGTGATAAAATACAAGATGTTTGCTAAAACGTTTAAAAAAAAAACATCAAAACATTTCGTGTTCTTTCTTACGATTGATCAAAATGCAACAATAAAATACCCAAAATCCAAGATTAGTAGGAAGTAAATGTTTGTTCTAGCCCAATTTATCTCTTACGTCATTAACACCAGATGATGTGATAAAACTCACCCATCAATGAGAGGGACCTCGGCCAGGATGCGGCGCACGATGTCCAGCCTCTGCTCCAGCGTGTCCTTGGGGGGCGGCGGGGGCGGCGAGCCTGATAGTGACAGCGGCCACCCCAGTCCCAGACACAGGCCGGCCACCAGCAGACACACCAGACACGTCACCAGCCACGGCCGCAGCCGCACCTCCAGCACTGCTGAGCAACACGACAGACCTGCGTATGTTAGAGCAGACAACGACGATAGCCGCCCCAGCCCCAGACACAGCCCGGCAACCAGCAGACACACCAGACACGTCACCAGCCACGGCCGCAGCCGCACCTCCAGCACTGCTGAGCAACACGACAGACCTGCGTATGTTAGAGCAGACAACGACAGTGGCCACCCAGCCCCAGACACAGCCCGGCCACCAGCAGACACACCAGACACGTCACCAGCCACGGCCGCAGCCGCACCTCCAGCACTGCTGGGCAACACGACAGACCTGCGTATGTTAGAGCAGACAACGACAGTGGCCACCCAGCCCCAGACACAGGCCGGCCACCAGCAGACACACCAGACACGTCACCAGCCACGGCCGCAGCCGCACCTCCAGCACTGCTGAGCAACACGACAGACCTGCGTATGTTAGAGCAGACAACGACAGTAGCCACCCCAGCCCCAGACACAGCCCGGCCACCAGCAGGCACACCAGACACGTCACCAGCCACGGCCGCAGCCGCACCTCCAGCACTGCTGAGCAACACGACAGACCTGCGTATGTTAGAGCAGACAACGACAGTAGCCACCCCAGTCCCAGACACAGCCCGGCCACCAGCAGACACACCAGACACGTCACCAGCCACGGCCGCAGCCGCACCTCCAGCACTGCTGGGCAACACGACAGACCTGCGTATGTTAGAGCAGACAACGACAGTGGCCACCCCAGTCCCAGACACAGGCCGGCCACCAGCAGACACACCAGACACGTCACCAGCCACGGCCGCAGCCGCAACTCCAGCACTGCTGAGCAACACGACAGACCTGCGTATGTTAGAGCAGACAACAACCGTAGCCACCCCAGCCCTAGACACAGCCCGGCCACCAGCAGACACACCAGACACGTCACCAGCCACGGCCGCAGCCGCACCTCCAGCACTGCTGGGCAACACGACAGACCTGCGTATGTTAGAGCAGACAACGACAGTGGCCACCCAGCCCCAGACACAGCCCGACCACCAGCAGACACACCAGACACGTCACCAGCCACGGCCGCAGCCGCACCTCCAGCACTGCTGAGCAACACGACAGACCTGCGTATGTTAGAGCAGACAACGACAGTAGCCACCCCAGCCCCAGACACAGCCCGGCCACCAGCAGACACACCAGACACGTCACCAGCCACTGCCGCAGCCGCACCTCCAGCACTGCTGAGCAACACGACAGACATGCGTATGTTAGAGCAGACAACGACAGTAGCCACCCCAGCCCTAGACACAGGCCGGCCACCAGCAGACACACCAAACACGTCACCAGCCGCACCTCCAGCACTGCTGAGCAACACGACAGACCTGCGTATGTTAGAGCAGACAGCGACAGTAGCCACCCCAGCCTCAGACACAGCCCGGCTACCAGCAGACACACCAGACACGTCACCAGCCACGGCCGCAGCCGCACCTCCAGCACTGCTGGGCAACACGACAGACCTGCGTATGTTAGAGCAGACAACGACAGTAGCCACCCCAGCCCCAGACACAGGCCGGCCACCAGCAGACACACCAGACACGTCACGAGCCACGGCCGCAGCCGCACCTCCAGCACTGCTGAGCAACACGACAGACCTGCGTATGTTAGAGCAGACAACGACAGTAGCCACCCCAGCCCCAGACACAGGCCGGCCACCAGCAGACACACCAGACACGTCACCAGCCACGGCCGCAGCCGCACCTCCAGCACTGCTGAGCAACACGACAGACCTGCGTATGTTAGAGCAGACAACGACAGTAGCCACCCCAGCCCTAGACACAGGCCGGCCACCAGCAGACACACCAGACACGTCACCAGCCACGGCCGCAGCCGCACCTCCAGCACTGCTGAGCAACACGACAGACCTGCGTATGTTAGAGCAGACAACGACAGTAGCCACCCCAGCCCTAGACACAGGCCGGCCACCAGCAGACACACCAAACACGTCACCAGCCGCACCTCCAGCACTGCTGAGCAACACGACAGACCTGCGTATGTTAGATCAGACAAGGACAGTAGCCACCCCAGCCCTAGACACAGGCCGGCCACCAGCAGACACACCAGACACGTCACCAGCCACGGCCGCAGCCGCACCTCCAGCACTGCTGAGCAACACGACAGACCTGCGTATGTTAGAGCAGACAACGACAGTAGCCACCCCAGCCCCAGACACAGGCCGGCCACCAGCAGACACACCAGACACGTCACCAGCCACGGCCGCAGCCGCACCTCCAGCACTGCTGAGCTACACGACAGACCTGCGTATGTTAGAGCAGACAACCACAGTAGCCAACCCAGCCCCAGACACAGCCCGGCCACCAGCAGACACACCAAACACGTCACCAGCCGCACCTCCAGCACTGCTGAGCAACACGACAGACCTGCGTATGTTAGAGCAGACAACGACAGCGGCCACCCCAGCCTCAGACACAGCCCGGCCACCAGCATACACATAACTCTAGCATTAGTTTTTGACTAGATAACCAAGATTTGTAGTTAGCATGGTATATTTTAAAGTGTGAGAATCGTTTACAAATCTTTTTTTTTTAGTGGAAGGAACTTAACTGGTCTGGTGATGACTTACTGCAAAGTGAGTTTCTCATGTCACAGTTAAATTTTTTAAAAGAGAATTCACTTTTGGATTGAAGGAGACCCAGTGGAGTACAGTATGACCTAGAAGTATTCTTTCATTTTGCGAGGCATTCTTCTTATTTGGAATCACAGAATACCTAAGGTTTCACTGCTCAGGTGTCTAAACTCTATTTGCTGTGGTTTCTAAACATTAGCTTCCCTACTGCAAGATCTTGAACAAGCACTCTTTGAGCTTTGGATCTCAACAAGGCTCAGTAGTAGGACCTCCCCTCTTCAACTTATATGAAAGCACATTTTACGATTCCATTACATACAATAACCTTTGGTTTCACCAGAATACCTTTCCACTTGAACAACGATGAGTGTTTCAATTTCAAGGAAATCACCTCTTTTCTAGGAGTTTTTAGGTAAACAGTGATTTCAAATACTAAACTATTGCGACTATATTAAGGTTTACATTTCAATAGTCTAGCCACTATTGTAATCAAACAAAAATTTTTGAGAAAACTAGAACAATGTGTCATTAGTATAGAAGCATTTTTATTTCACCAAATTCATGAATGATGAAGCATATAAAAGTTTAAAAAAACTTGTATATGCTTTTTAAAAGTTATTTTTCCTTTTTAAAAAAAAAGTTATTTAAAACTGCTGTTGTATACGATTACCAAATAAAAAATTGTTAAAACCGAAAAAGTGTGATAAACCAGACACACCAGACACGTCACCAGCCACGGCCGCAGCCGCACTTCCAGCACTGCTGAGCAACACGACAGACCTGCGTATGTTAGAGCAGACAACGACAGTAGCCACCCCAGCCCTAGACACAGGCCGGCCACCAGCAGACACACCAAACACGTCACCAGCCGCACCTCCAGCACTGCTGAGCAACACGACAGACCTGCGTATGTTAGAGCAGACAGCGACAGTAGCCACCCCAGCCCCAGACACAGCCCGGCTACCAGCAGACACACCAGACACGTCACCAGCCACGGCCGCAGCCGCACCTCCAGCACTGCTGGGCAACACGACAGACCTGCGTATGTTAGAGCAGTCAACGACAGTAGCCACCCCAGCCCCAGACACAGGCCGGCCACCAGCAGACACACCAGACACGTCACGAGCCACGGCCGCAGCCGCACCTCCAGCGCTGCTGAGCAACACGACAGACCTGCGTATGTTAGAGCAGACAACGACAGTAGCCACCCCAGCCCCAGACACAGGCCGGCCACCAGCAGACACACCAGACACGTCACCAGCCACGGCCGCAGCCGCACCTCCAGCACTGCTGAGCAACACGACAGACCTGCGTATGTTAGAGCAGACAACGACAGTAGCCACCCCAGCCCTAGACACAGGCCGGCCACCAGCAGACACACCAGACACGTCACCAGCCACGGCCGCAGCCGCACCTCCAGCACTGCTGAGCAACACGACAGACCTGCGTATGTTAGAGCAGACAACGACAGTAGCCACCCCAGCCCCAGACACAGCCCGGCTACCAGCAGACACACCAGACACGTCACCAGGCACGGCCGCAGCCGCACCTCCAGCACTGCTGGGCAACACGACAGACCTGCGTATGTTAGAGCAGACAACGACAGTAGCCACCCCAGCTCCAGACACAGGCCGGCCACCAGCAGACACACCAGACACGTCACGAGCCACGGCCGCAGCCGCACCTCCAGCACTGCTGAGCAACACGACAGACCTGCGTATGTTAGAGCAGACAACGACAGTAGCCACCCCAGCCCCAGACACAGGCCAGCAACCAGCAGACACACCAGACACGTCACCAGCCACGGCCGCAGCCGCACCTCCAGCACTGCTGAGCAACACGACAGACCTGCGTATGTTAGAGCAGACAACGACAGTAGCCACCCCAGCCCTAGAAACAGCCCGGCCACCAGCAGACACACCAGACACGTCACCAGCCACGGCCGCAGCCGCACCTCCAGCACTGCTGGGCAACACGACAGACCTGCGTATGTTAGAGCAGACAACGACAGCGGCCACCCCAGCCCCAGACACAGGCCGGCCACCAGCAGACACTCCAGACACGTCACCAGCCACGGCCGCAGCCGCACCTCCAGCACTGCTGGGCAACACGACAGACCTGCGTATGTTAGAGCAGACAACGACAGCGGCCACCCCAGCCTCAGACACAGCCCGGCCACCAGCAGACACACCAAACACGTCACCAGCCGCACCTCCAGCACTGCTGAGCAACACGACAGACCTGCGTATGTTAGAGCAGACAACGACAGCGGCCACCCCAGCCTCAGACACAGCCTGGCCACCAGCAGACACACCAAACACGTCACCAGCCGCACCTCCAGCACTGCTGAGCAACACGACAGACCTGCGTATGTTAGAGCAGACAACGACAGCGGCCACCCCAGCCTCAGACACAGCCCGGCCACCAGCAGACACACCAAACACGTCACCAGCCGCACCTCCAGCACTGCTGAGCAACACGACAGACCTGCGTATGTTAGAGCAGACAACGACAGCGGCCACCCCAGCCTCAGACACAGCCCGGCCACCAGCAGACACACCAAACACGTCACCAGCCGCACCTCCAGCACTGCTGAGCAACACGACAGACCTGCGTATGTTAGAGCAGACAACGACAGCGGCCACCCCAGCCTCAGACACAGCCCAGCCACCAGCATACACATAACTCTAGCATTAGTTTTTGACTAGATAACCAAGATTTGTAGTTAGCATGGTATATTTTAAAGTGTGAGAATCGTTTACAAATCTTTTTTTTTAGTGGAAGGAACTTAACTGGTCTGGTGATGACTTAATAAAACTGCAAAGTGAGTTTATCATGTCACAGTTAAATTTTTTAAAAGAGAATACACATTTGGATTGAAGGAGGCCCAGTGGAGTACAGTATGACCTAAGAGTATTCTTTCATTTTGCGAGGCATTCTTTTCATTTCGAATCACAGAATAGGTAAGGTTTCACTGCTCAGGTGTCTGAAGTCTATTTCCTGTGGTTTGTAAACATTACCATTCCCTACTGCAAGATCTTGATCAAGCACTTTTTGAGCCTTGGTATTCCACAAGGCTCAATAGTAGGACCTCCCCTCTTCTACTTGTATGAAAACACATTTTACGATTCCATTACATACAATAACTTTTGGTTTCACCAGAATACCTTTCAACTGTAACCATGATAAGTGTTTCAATTTCAAGGAAATCACCCCTTTTCTAGGAGTTTTTAGGCAAAATTTCCCCCTTGGAACTCAGATAATCCCCAGCCAAGAATAGAATCACCTTCAATGAAAAACTCTAATCAGCTCAGCTGATCCACTGATCAAGTATTCCGGTGTTAACAAGACATATTATTGTGTATAGTTCACACTCCTTGTGGTCTATTGTGGTGACTTGTACCTTTGACGTCGTCGCTGCTGTCGCTGCTGCTGATGGAGCCGGCGGTGGCCAGCAGAGTGCGCGCCTGGCCGTTGCAGCGCACAGCGCCGTTCAGCAGGCGCACCGGCGGCCCGTGCTCCGACATACATGTCGTCTGCAACCGACAGTCAGGCAGACTTAGGGAAGGTAAACGTAGAAGTGAAGGACAAAAAATTAACTCCATTCCAATTTACTCTTTGAAACTTTAATAAAAATAGACAGAGCCAGAGGAAGCGAGACTACAGGTAGCTGAAGATGAAGTTAAACTGTCGAAATGCATAATCTAAAATAAGATTACAGGGATCACGAGGCTGACAAGTAGGTACTTAACCTTTATATTTCGTCAAAAAACGTGATTCAGAAAATAACACCAAAAATGAAGGTAAACGTAGGTCAGCAAATAACCACAACTTTAATACATATTCTGTTTTGAAATATATTTACCACTCTCGAAATCAACTTAAATATTACTGTGGTCGAGGACTAATTTACCAATAAGTATTGCTAATCCTGTCAGTGCAGTTTGTTAATCATGTTTTCAAGAGAAATATGACCTATGTTTGTAAAAAAAAATCTATAGTTTCAAAATTGATTAATCTCTCATTTTTCTATCCTTTTAAGCATCGTCTATGTTATTCTCAAATATTTTGGGGCACTCACTCACCGTAGTAGTGCAGTAAATCTTACTCGGAGTCGTGTCAAGGCGTTCCGAGCGACTACGTGGCCGTAATCCATCTACCGGCCGGTCTTGAAAAAGCTGATTTGTTTTTGTGTCCGCGAAACGTCGACCTTAAAAAAACAGTGTGTTTCCAGTATTTGTTTAGTTTGTATGTGTTTTATGACCCCTGGACACCTGGAAGATTAATTGCACTGACTACTATGGTGAGTGAATGCCCCAAAATATTTGAGAATAATAATTACCTCACCAAAAAGTAATGTCATTCAGAAAGAATCCTCTATGTTGTTTGTAAAAAATATGATTTGCACGGAAACAATCAATAGTTTTCTTCCAGCTTAAATCTGTTGGCTTTTATGATCCTAGTATATATATTTAATCAAATTGGGTGATATAACATGCGCATTTCGAAATTTAAGTTAAATTTCAACTTGAGTTTTCCTTATGATATCTTGAAATTGTCTTTCCAATGTTTATTGCTTAGCTGTATTTTTACGAATCATACAGGCAAGACTGATTAGGGAGTGTTTGTTTGTAACCAATAATTAGCAACGTTATCTTTTTGTAGTTACGCTAAGTACAAGAGTAAATATACTTTACGAAAGTCACTGCGTTATTCAAAACGTATGACGTTATTTCTAATATGCTACACAAAGTCGGCAAGAGATAAAAAGTTAAAAATCTATGTAATTATAAATTTATTTGTTCAAACCATATTGTTCATAAAACAAGTCTCCAAAGAGCCGAGTAAAGTTGTCGACATTAAATGGGCTGAGACTTCCACACAATGAGCCCTATTGTGTTGATGTTTTAACACAACACCAGATTGGACAATCGCTTGTCGTATTCGTGACAACAGAACG
Source organism: Flexamia atlantica (assembly GCA_035578135.1). Classification (NCBI taxonomy): domain Eukaryota; kingdom Metazoa; phylum Arthropoda; class Insecta; order Hemiptera; family Cicadellidae; genus Flexamia; species Flexamia atlantica. The sequence continues at coordinate 1,230,195 of JAQJVK010000021.1, forward strand.
TCGTGTCTTTGCCAAGTGCATGTCATTTTAAGATGTGAATTGCGTCTTTATGTGAACACTGTTTTATTAGAATGTATTCTTGTTCGTAAATGGAATAGTTTTTTGAAAGTCATAGCAAAGTTTTTTCAATTATTTTTTTCAATCTTACACCTTAAATGTTTGCTCTATGATAGAGAAATTGTATGGTTGTAAGGTTATAAAACGTAATTACTATTTCAAAACTACAACACAAAAATTTGTTTGTTAAGTTACATACAAAAACCATAAATGATGTAGATATTTAAAAAATACTAAACTTTATGTGTTTTGATTATGATTTTTGCGGATATTTGCCATCACTGATTAGTAAAAAACAAGTTTCACGACGTTTCGGGATCTGGAATCTGATCCCGTCTTCAGGTGGAAGAAAACCTAGAACATAACAAGTTTAGTAACACATAGCCAGGAAAACCTGTACAAAAACACAGCTAAAACAGAGAACTGTAAAATTAGTCACGAAAACACTAAGCTGAAAAGAAAAACAGTTGCTTTTACAGTTCTTTGTTTTAGCTGTGTTTTTGTCCAGGTTTTCCTGGCTATGTGTTACTAAACTTGTTATGTTCTAGGTTTTCTTTCACCTGAAGACGAGATCAGATTCCAGATCCCGAAACGTCGTGAAACTTGTTTTTTACTAATCAGTGATGGCAAATGTCCGCAAAAATCATAATCAAAATATAAAATCACCATCACCAACAATGAATTTCTGTATGTGTTATTATTTTATTTCCTGCTATGTTTGTAAATTTGTTCGTAAAAATGAAATTTTTTTAAAATAAATAAGCAAAATCATACTCATTGCTAAGCAATTAATATTCTTTCGCTCCCTATAAAAAATATCCTAATTGGGACACACAAATATATATGTGACAACATAAACTTACCGATTTGTATTTACATATATTCAGCAAGTACTAGACATACTTACCACTACATACAAGTCCATGCCTACCTAAAGACTACCACACCGAATAGAGGACAGCGAGGGACTGGGCAGTGTCTAGTAGTCTGAAATGTCGTTGCATTTAGGTTGAATGGCTGAGTCATCAGTCCATGGGTATTGATTCTCTTTGCCTCTAAGTAGCAAAATACCTCTGAGTCACCTAATGTTTGGATTCTGATGTCCCCTCATAACAAAACATGAAAACCCCATTTGTTCGGTACATTACGTTCAAATCATAATCACGTATTCAGATTTATGTAGACTGCATAGTTTAAGCGTATTAACGGGAAAGACAAACTCCCAGTTATTAAAACATTCTTATTTACTGTTAAGGACATTATTTACCAGCCTAACTCAAAATTTACGTCAAAAAATTTGTATTCTAATGATTTTGAAACAATAATGCATGATTAAATGGATCTTTTCCGTTATACGTATACTACTGTTTCAGGTTTGTTTTTCAACAACAAACAATTGCTTAGTTTTGGCAACATGTCAACCATCATTAAAACCGGATTCCATTAATTCTATCATCAACCATCTATTATCAAATCATAAATATAGTGTCCCGGTTGCACCGGGCACTTGACAACTCCAACGCCGCCGCCGCAGCGGCCAGACGGAGGCATCAATAGGTACAGGGTACAAGGTAGGTGGTAAGTTTGGTTAGGATAGGTTAGGTTAGGTTAACCTAACCTAACGTAACTTAACCTTACCTAACCTAAGAAACTGGAAGTGGGACCGCTAGACAGGCAGACGCTAGCTTCTCGTATCTAGACAGAGATAACGGTAGATAAGATAACGTAACCGGAGGTAAAATATTCTTTCAAGGAATTACCACTTTAAAACGATTAATAGCAATTATTTGACCTAGTTTATGGTGCTCTGTGAAATATCAAGCTTGAAGGGTAAATTTGTAATGATGGTATAAGTATAACGGAAAAGATCCGATTAAATTAATAATGAGAGTCAAACCTGTGCAAAACAGCACCAATAGGCTACCAGAATTTTTTTATGAGAGTAATATTCAAAAGCAATAAAACAATTAGTCAAGAGATCATATAAATTTTAAATTATAATCCTGTTTGAATGTATAATTAGGCTCTACCAACTATCGTAGCAATTTAAAATCATATGAATAATTAATGAAAAATGCAATTAATGAAATCATGCTATAGGTATAACTCAATCAGTGTTGTGAGCGCTGTTTGCCGTCACTACAGTTAGCACGGACAGATGCGATATTCACTGAGAGAATACATAAAACATCCGCCGAGCCCGGTAATGTATGTATGATTATTGGACAGCGCGAGTCGAGTGAGCGCTGGATGATATGCAAGCTGAATTATTCATCATTCATTTTATTGCGGAAAAGTGCCCCGGTTCCATTTCACACCGTTATTCGTGACTAAATCTTAAGCACTAACATCAATTGCCAAGAAGTTATATCTTCTTGTTTACAATTTGTAAAGGTCTGAGGGGACGGTTTTTATGTGTCTAGGTCAGAGATAAGTGAGTGTATGTGTGTAGGCTAAGGAATTTCTGTCTTTATTATAGAGGTGAAAAAAGTTAAAAATATAATTCTAAGGTCCGTAGTAATTATGTTAAATAATAACAATATATATTTACTGATGGTTTGATATAATATTTAGTGATATAAAGTGTGAATGTTCAAAAATAATTATTATTTGTTGTGTGAAGTAAACAATATTCATGCAAAAGGCAATAAAAATACTAATAAAGATATTGACAAAAGGAAATTATATAAAGTATATTTAAGTTAAAAAATTCTTTTTACAAAAAATATGTATCACTTAAATAAAAGGCAAATCTGAAATATTACATGCAGTGAAAAATATTAGAGGATAGCATGCAAATAAATAAAAAGTATGAAGAATGTGTAAATTTGACTTTCATATTTATTTGTTTACTGAAACAATTTATATAAAGCTAACGTATATTTCTTCTATTAATTCAAACATAAAAAGAGAAACCATTAATATTAAAGAATAACAAATTTTCATCAGTTTCATAATTAAATGATAAATATATGGAAGCTTGTTCACTATTCTCGAAGTCTAATTTTCTTCGTTCGAACACTTGAAGCTGAGTTTAACGTGTCAGGAAATAATCAATTGAGATGCGCTGTTAGTAATCTTGTTTTTATCTTCTAATATTTTGTAAAAATAATTCATCATAAAATGAATAATCCTGAATATTTTGGTTCATAATTTTATAATGATCTTGAGATGATTCACTCCAGGGTTCGGACTAGTAAAGGCTAGGTTTGTTGCTATACTCTGGGCTGTGCCTTATTTCACTTCCAAACCTTTCCTTGCCACTCACAAACGTTCGATGTTTGTGTCCCAGGATAAAGGTTAAATCCAAATAGGTAAGAGTTTTTTTAAGGCTACGGGGCAAATCATAATTGTCAAATATTCCTTAACAAATAATTGGTAGATTTCAGGGTATTGCATGTTCATTATTTTCAATTAGTTTATCTATAAAAAAACATCCATTTTTCAAACTACACTTAATAAGGTTTTGGAACTAACTAAAATACAGGTAAATGTCACACTCATGCGATCAGATGGACCTACTGAATCTATTTACTTAAGCTAATAGGAAATGGATTTTTCAACACTTTTAGGTATAAAACACACGTTAGTACAAAGGATATAATTATAATTATTAAAGGAAATTACCGAGCAACATGCAATTTATCGCATATGTTGAGCTATGATTTAAGGAGAATAAAATAATAGTAAAATTTGAATTATTATTTGAAAAAAATTCAAACAATATTACACAGTTACATACCTCTGCGGAGCGAATAAACTGAAATCAAATATATTTATTTTTAGGACTGAATACATTTAAAACAAACCGGATCATATTTGATGTCGAATATTTAAAATTATTATTCATTACACGAAATGTTTTACATTGTTTTTATCCGATAGTTCTATTACCGTTTTCATTTTAAATTTTAAAAGTATTTCATGCTTATTTCACAAGAGGTAAACACTTTTTTCTACCAATAAAAACTCAATATGATCTCATTTTTTTACATTTTTGTTTCTAAGATTTCGAAGAGATAAGTAGTAACATTGTATCATAATGTACAAAAATATAATAATTTGATTTACGTATAAGACGTAATGACGATTCATGAATGGTTCTTTATTATATGATACATTCCTATTATGTTATACCTTCATCAGTAGTTAAAAAGTATACTAAGAATGCTAAGACGAAAATGATCATCTGAGTCCAAGACAGGCCTGAAGAAATTTAACTTCTGAGTAAAATAGAAAAAAAACGTAAAACTTTATGTTATAAGTTATAATAAAAGTCATTAGTGAGACAATAAATACCAAGAGCACATACATTTAATTCTTTAAGTAATACATTGGTAACTTAAGCATAAAATAAGAGCTACGTGGGCGTTAAAAATTTGTATGTGTGCTAAAGGAATTTTAGAAAATATTTTATATTCATAGCCTGACCCGAAGCTAAATTACATAGAAACAATTCCAGCTTAAGCGGTTCCCTAGAGAAATATTATATAAATGAAACTCCCCATACGTCGTATATAGGGCCTGATATACATTCAACCTAAGCTAACATAGACATGGCATCGAAAGTCACACCGTCACCAGAAAATGTGCTGTAATTAAAGTTATGTGTTGTTTGTATATAAAACAACGATTTTTACAAATTACAAATTAATTACAACCAAATTTCGTTTTAGTTTTTTGTTGAGGATTTTCGGAATTTAACTTAAGTATTTGATTCTATGATAATTTACAAGAAGCTTGTTTGCTTGGAAAAAGTAATGAACACTCATAAAGACAATAGTAATGCTAAATTAACAAACATAAATTGGTGAAGATTTTGTTATTTTGGCTTTAACTCTTGAATTCAGTGCGCAAATGAATTCTGAAAACAGTTTCAGCAATTGAATATAAATCTGTTATTAAAATGTTTTGTCATAGATTCTCTTAAGAAATAATGATTTGCTTAGTTTAATAATTAAAAAGTAAAGATTTGGCCACGTTTTTATATTATCCTGTAAGTAGGAACCATGACTTACGATACGTCTAACGACAAATATTTGGGGTGAGACTAAAAGGTAATATACCTAGTTCTTATTTTTTGTTTGGCCTTCATTTAGACAATTTGGAAGAATATGATTATCCTTTTACCTGGACTACTGATGAAGACGTATACTTCTCAGTTTCTATGAAACTCTAAATCTATTTGTATTACTGTTTATGTCCATCACATGATCGATTATTTGTCTGATACCAAAAACTAGTAGCAGTATAAACAATCTGGAGTACGATGAAAGGGATAATATTAGGCCGATCGGAGTGTTTTGTTCATATAAAGTAATTTAATTTTTTGTCAGAATTTTTAGATATTGTTCATGAGACAGAATTTTTAGATATTCTATTCATGAGACAGCAACTATTATACTGGAAAATATTGAACTAAGGGTAAGGCTAGTTATCATTATATTACTGGAAAATATTGTATTATTTGCTTGACATCTTTGTTGACTTTGCCAACCTGTCCAGTTTACATACCCACGAATTGATACAGTCTGCTTGACTGTCATTATTTTCTTTTAAGGCCAGTAAAGGGCGGTATGCTCTTTTTTTGAGAATTTTTACATAAGTAATTTGATAGATCCTCAGGATTCTTCCAGAACTTTAAAAAGTAGTATGTGTATTTAGGCTAAATCTCTGATATAAATCCATCTAAAAATGCTTATTTACGGAAGCTAATATTCACGATATTTTAGTCTTTTTCAATGATGAATTTTTCAACCTGTTTCTGATGAGGAAATTTGTCTTAAATACTGATTAAACCTGTTACCAAATTAATACAGTTTACTTATTTCATTAACAGGGTGTATATGAACAACCTGGACACACTTTGAGTATTTCTTGCTTACGTCGAGACAACCATAAAACACTATATAAACATGGGACTAAAATGTCTGGTTTTCTGTCTGTCAGTCTGTATGTGTATTTCACAATTCTTTTTGCAACTTTCGTTTCATTGAAGATAGAAACTTCAAATTTGACATGGGTGTGTATCTTAGTATTTATAACAACAGATATAAGCTTTATTATTCAAACTAAATCCGTTTCAAGGTGGCGGCCATTTAAAATCTTTAATGACAATACAAGCCAAAGTGAAATTTGACATCAAAGATTTTAAATAACCGCCATTTAGAAATGGATTTAGTTTGAATAATGAAACTCATACCTGTTGTTATACACACTAAGATACACACCTACGTCAAATTTGAAGTTTCTATCTATAATGAAACGAAAGTTACAAAAAGAATTGTGAAGTACACATACAAGCCGACAGACAGAAAACTAGACATTTTAGACCCATGTTTATACAGTGTTTTATGATTGTCTTGACCTAAGCAACAAATACGCAAAGTGTGTCCAGGCTGTTCGTATACACCCTGTATATAACTCGTCAATTTCAAGCTTCGCTTTCATTAGCCACGCACCTGGTAGTCCATGTAGTTGCCGTAGCCCATGTGGTTGCAGGTGCAGGCGCAGTGTTGGATGTGGTGGCGAAGATCCATGTCCAGCTCCCACTGAGAGCAGGGCATGGGGGAGGGGGCCGGAGGTGCTACAGGTGGTGGGGGGAACATGACCAGTGGCGGACCAATCACCAGCCGCCACGTCACCACCCCTCCTCCCCGCCGGCCACGTGACCTGGTAGTAGGGATGTGCCGTATTAGATATTTTGTGGTATTAGTTTCTTCCATATTAGTTACAAAGAAATATTAGTTGAAAAAACCTATCTGTGTTAGGTTTCATATTAGGTTTATAGTTTTCTCTTTTGAGAAGATTTGGCTAAAAATTGAGCCTCAAACTGATAACAACTTGTTAAAAATAGATTTATGTCGATTGAAAAAATACGGAAATTAAAAATCACCCAGATTTAATAAATTTTACGAAATTATTTGTATATTTTTCACTGTAACAGTTATTACAGTATATATAAAGAAAATAAATTTAATGCAAAACTATTAGCCTACTACTGTTTTCAAATCAATCAAAATGATATTCAATAAACGAATTTTAAAATTACATACAATAATTTATTTTTTATTTGTAATATATAATAATATGTGTATAATATTAAATATTCGTAGTACATAGTATGCACGATGTGATATCTCCTGCCCAGCGATCGCCTGGAATTAGCTAGATATTGTATTTCATGAGGTAACTCTCACGTTAGTTTTAAATTATATTAGGACAATTTAACGCTTTTATTTTGTTAACGCAAGCGATGAAAAAGACAGAAAGTCAAATTAATGATATCGGGTTAGAGTGTAGAATGAATAAGGAAAAAATATATTAGTACTAGTTAGAATTACATATTAGTTTCTTTCGATATCAGTTACTTTTACATATCTAATACAAAAACCTAATACTAATATATTCCGTCATCCCTACCTGGTAGACTACATGTCGGCCTGTAGTCAGTCATACTATCTCGCCATGGTCACGATCCTACCTGCAATCGCGAGGCTGGCGTTCCATTTAACCTGGAACAAAATTATTAAATATTATTTTCGTTTTTTCACGATTTCTAGGGTCAAAGGACTTAGTATATACGAAAGTAATATAGATGAGAACAAAAGAATTTTTTCAAGCATTTTTTGTAAGTTCTACGGTAGTATTCATTTCCTTCCCCGATTAAACAAAAGTTCTGCATTATTCTTTAAACCATACTCGCTATAAATAGATAATCATTTAATAAGTTTAAGGTACACAACAGCTTTTGGTTGACTGCCCGAATTTCTACTTTCAAATTACCAGTTTAACCGATGAAAATAGCCAAATAAAGCAGTGTCAGGGTCTTTTTCTAAAGAAAAACTAATACTATCTGTTTTACAGTCAAATTCTTTATAAGTGTACAAATTGTTTAAAAACTATTTTTAAATAACTAAAGGAAAAAAGAAAAAAATATCTTTTAAAGGACAAACATGCGTCGTACGTCATGCACCCTGGTTGATCTTGAAAGATACATTATGATTCGAAGTACCGTACATTGAGCTACATAAACTTAAGCTGTTTTTCCATTATGTTTTTTGAAATCTAAAAACCACAATTTTCAAAACTGTATTCCAAAACATTCTTACTATTAATAAAAAACGTATTTTAATATATTTATAAACCCCCAAACCACTTCAGTCCCAATCGTATGACGGGGTCTGAGATACACGTCTGGAAGCGTTCCAGAATAACATTTGCTCTGCTTGATCACTGCTACATTAACTTGCAGACTGCGGCTGTTTTGGGGATAAGCCAAGGAACAGTTCTTGACCAAAAAGTATTTTTAAACCTGTTAAAACTTAACAAATTGTCCAGAATCAATAATGGAGCAATGAGGTGCTAACTAAAAGGCAAGAGAGTACAATTATAGAAGTACGATTGTGTAAGAGTACTGAAGTAGCTTTAATTTAATTTAAAGAGGTCAAATATAAATTTTAAGCCTACAAAACATAATCTTAAATAATCAGATTACTTTAATTTAACAAGGCTCATCAAAACAACTCATTCGTATTTCATTAACCATAAATATTTACTTACAGTACACCTTTTTGAACCCAATAACAGCAAAACAAAATTAAAATTACCGTTCTAACTGAAGGTGAATCGACCTCATATTATGTAATTATTTTTCCCCTCACTTTCTGACAGTTTATTTTCGCTACATTACTGTGAAATCATTATTTGTTTTCGTTATGTGTTTGTCACCTGCGAAAAATTCATAATTACATTGCTAATTACGCAAAATCAATTTTTAGTATGCAAAAACCTCTAATATTTACTGTCTTTTTGGATTTTCTGACATTTTGGATTTTTCTTATGTAAACAAACAAATATTTGTTATGGTTTCATTAGATAAGTAGCAAAAAAGTTAAAAACACGAATGAAAGTATACTCGATTCCAGGTTCTCCTTTCAGTACAGACTTTATGGGAGATGGCTATTCCATATCTTTGCCGAGCGCATTATTTTACCAAATCCGTATCATGTGATGCTAAAATCATCAGCCGATTATTATTTCATATGGACAGTACAACCTAAATTGCCTTTTAAAACACATGGCTTATAAACATTCTATACTGAAAGGTGTATGTGGAACTAAGTATATTTTACATATTATCGACCACATGAAGTGTATGATAAATCTTTCACTTTAAACATATTATGGTCTTGACTATGCAATGACCCACTTTAGTCATATACATGACATGAGCTGAAATCCCACCACTCAATTTTCTTTTTATAAATTACCTCGTATTTTAAACATAAACCGTTGGATCTATAATGCAATCAACGTTAGCAACGCGATGGTCGGCGGATTAAGGCTGACGTTCACACGGTATGCAGACGGGTGCGGATTCTAAAAAGTCAGCAAATCCCAGATTAACTTCCCCCCACCCCCAACCCCCAACCCTTCCTCATCCCTTGCAGCGTTATACAACTGACTGCTCGGAGCTCTGACGAGGTGGTACCTATGATTCAGTGTAATCAGAATTTTTTGTTGTTTCATGCAGCTCACTGTGCACTTATGCTCGGATTGGATTTATTATTTATTGTATTTGAAATTTATTTTGTTTATACCACTGTTTTATGTTATGCGTATAAGGCTTTAGTAATACATTATGGTATGAAAATAAATAAAATATCTAGTTTTAAGATTCCTACTGTATACAGTTATACATACATATAATTGAGATCCCATATTTGCTGTTTGTAATATAAACTGTAGATACCGATCCGAGCCACATCTTAAGAGTGAATTCAGCTGACAGGATTAAGGCGAGAGCACGGTGCGGTGAAAATAATGGGCTAAAACACCAGCAGGGGCACTTATATGTTTTACTTATTCAAATCCTTGTATAACCCGAGTTTTAATCAATAATAGATTAATTTGGTGTTTTTTAGTACTTTGAAGAGATAAGTGCACAAAAATATGGTAGCCAATGTTCGATTTGCTAGCACGCACCCAATGACCTACCAAAAAATCTATAAGGATGGAATCTATAGAGGAAACATAATAGCTTCTGATTTCAAACAGGGTTAGAACCTCGACTCAAAAATTGCAGGGCAGGTACACAGATGAAGAACTATACAAATAGGAAACCTAATGCATTTGTCCTTTTTTTATAGTGGCGTCAAGGTTGTTCGGCTTTTGTATCAGCCAAATCGCATTCTGTCAGAGTTTGTATTAGCTATATTTTTTTTTTAACCTAAAAGTTTTATATTGACGAAATCATCCTTGAAACCAAGGAAAAATGGGTGACAAATCAACCAAACAAACTTGTCGCCGCCCGAAAAAACGGACACGAAAAAGTGCATAGGGTTGCCAATCTGTATAGTTCTTCATTTTAGCAAGTATAATAGATGATAAGAATTAATAAATCCATTTGGTAATTTGTAAGAATTGCACATTGCTTAGTTCAATAAGCGAGTGAAACGGAGGCAACTACTGGTTGATTGTTATGATATAATTACAATTGATTACAATCTTTTAAGAATATCATAAAACGTTTATTTCGATGTGATAAAAAATACAACAGAAAAATGCAAAACTTACGAGTTCTAAATCTTGACTAAATCTAGCGTAATCTTCAAGGAACAAAAATAAATACAATGTAGAACTATTTCAGTCTGTGGGATTAGGGAGGCAGCGATCGTAATCCTTTTGCTCTCGCTGGGATTGTATCTCTGGAACTAATTAATTAGGAGGGCCCTCTTCTTTCTTCTACCATTTTTCTATCAAACCTTTACTGAAAACATTGGGAAGTAAATATGTTTTGATATTTTACAAGCATTTTTACTTTGCTTTGATTACTTGGTATTGAACTTTCCCCTCAATAATACTCAAGTGTTGGTAATTTAGTTATTACTATAAATTCACTTTTATACTGTAAATTCACTTTTTTAAATCTTAGTCTCATTAAAATTACTTGGTATAGCCTAAATGTAAATACAATATTTCTTATAAGTTTTATGGAATAGATAGTGATGGAAATATATATCGATTTCTGGTATAAATATCAATATATATATATATAAAGAGAAGTGTGTGTTGGTATATTTAGTGCTACAGCCAAAACTACACATCGTAGACCCTTGATCTTGGTATCAAATTAAAGCTTGAAATCTCATAATATGCACTATAATGGTTGGGTTTTGATATCTTATAGGGTGTAGGCACAGGATCGTCCAAAAGGGATCTATGTCAAGGATTTTGTGAGTACTCTAGGTTTTATTTGTTTATATCAAAACATATGCTTTAATTTGAAATGGTTACCGTAGTTACAGTGGTTGTCAACAGAATGCAGCACCTACAATTGTTTTTGTACAACAGGAGAATACAGTGTTATTTAGAAAATATGTTTTTATCTACGTTTTCAATTGTTTTCTAACATTTTACTGTTAGGTTATGTCACATAAAGTGCACTAAAATGTATAGTTTCATTTTTTTGTTTTAAATTCAAAGGTAGTTGAGTACAAATAAGATAAGAAAATGTGAAAACGTAGGAGAAAATGTTTGCAGTTCCATACTGTATCTTATCACATAAACCAAAGATTGCATGAAAAAATTAAACAACGAAAAAGAAACAAATCTAAGGATATCACAGGAAAATTCACAGTTACGTCAAGAAACACTATCGTAATAGATTGGAACAGAAAGGGAAACAGACGCACAACGTGATGAAAGAAATAATCAGAATAGAGATAATGGAGAACCTCTGAAAAAGGGATCAAACAGAAGAAGTTGATTTAAATTAAACAATTTACCAGCTGTTTGCAAAGGGACGGGAACTACGATTCTGACCGTAAAGGACACATTATTCCAATCAAATATAGATTATATTGAACACCCAATTGTAGTAATTGGCAAGATTGATAAAATTTATAGTTATTGTATAGCAAATAAATTAATTCAAAAAGGAAACGCATATTGTGTGCTGATTGAAAGGGAAAATAAGACTGCTACCACCAAATATGCCACCCCTGGCTCTCTCAAATATATGTATGGAGAAACATAAAAATATATTGAATTTTACATAACATTAGACGTTTTAATTCTTGCTTCAAAATTTCGACTTTTGGCGCTAATATTTAGGCCTTCATACGATTTTTCAACCCAGCGAAGCGGGTTACCAACAGCTAGTTGTTTTATAAAGGAAAAGCGTTTTATGTCTGTTTTTTGCTTTGTGAAATGATAAAAACATATTAAAAACGGACTGGGCTGAAATTCTATAAGAAATAAGGCTTAAAGAGATGCAAAACATAGTCATGTTTTGCATCGCTTCCTCAAATCCTTTTGAGATCCGATCCATAGACTTTTATGTATTTTATTATTTTGTTGACATGGAATTTATACTTTTCCAGCTAAACCGTGCGAATAACATGTACGACAGCCATAGTTATCGTTATATTACTAGTTGTACCAGTTTTAGAACCTGTTGGGAGGCTTAGGTTTCTTATTTAGATTTTCCGAGACAGTTCCAAGGGTATTTGCAATTTAAATCGGGGTCACGCAGAAACAAAAACAAAAATTATAAACTCGGTCCCACCACCACTGATTATTTTTTCAAGAAAATTATTCGATCATTCTGGTTGATCATAGTACAGCATGAAACCTAGTTGGCCATTGTCCCAACTATAGGTTTATGTTAGGTTTTACCAAAGAGAGAAGACTGGAAAACTCGAAATATCTAAAAAAAGTGAGTGTCTGGCGAAGGGAGGTGACCAGTCAACGGTCAGCGGTCAGTGATGTGAGAACGGTTTCGTTTGGTCCGTGTCCAGAATAATCTGCCACTCCTAGTGAGGACTTTCCGACTAACTTTAAGAGAGAGTGCGTTTTAAGCCTGTTAATAGTCTATATTCTAGAGTTTTTATCTTTTTTCTCAAATAATTGTGTTATAATATATACTAGAGGCTTGAAGGGGCTAATAGCCCCTAAGCAAAATCCTTCTTTACTATAGTACAAAATAGCTTTTTAGAAAATAGGCTTTTAGGTCCACAAAATTATGATTATATCTAGCATTTGGTTTTAAGTAAACAAAGCAGACCTTTTAAATCCCAATGTTTTTAAATGACGGCTATTTTACGTTATTTCTCATTTTATAGCAAGCTTAAAGCAATTTCAGTATTTTCTCCGAGTCCCTGGGATGGAGATCTTCAATTTCAGCCCCCTCCCATCATCCTGCGACCTTCCAAACGCCCACAATTTCGGAGCAAAAATTTTCCTTACGTAATTATATATTATATAAATCACTTGGTATTAAAACTGCATCGTTATAACATAAACTAAACAAACGTACTTAACTTTTTATAATTTTAAATTATGAAAAAACTCAAACCCTTAGTTAATATAAAATTGTAAAATCTTAAGTTTAAAATATTTTTGTTATAGCACATTGAACGTGCATAGTTAGCTGCATTTTGAAACAAATCTCACATGTCAACATCTACCATATGGCTTTGAATCAAGCATTAGCACCACATGTTTAATGTAAACAAGGCAGACGTTTTTCAATCCCAATGCATTTTAAATGGAAGGTATTTTTCGTTATTTCTCATTTTCTGGTAGATTTGGACATAATCTGATATTTTTCCCGACCCCCTGGGACCAAGACCTTTAATTTGAGCCCTCTCTCATCATCCTGCGAGCTGTCAAACTCTCACAATTTTGATTTAAAAAATCGCTTACAGAATTAATAATATAGATGTTATCTAATGAGCCAGGTTGTACAAGCTTACTTTATCACCACCTGGCTTGTAAATTATTATCTTGAAATTAAGCTCTTTTGTTTTATCCTGATCGAAATAAACTAGTCCTTGCTCACCTTATCTATTACTTCACTTTCTATTTACAGAGTTATTTAGTATTGTTAGTATATTTCATTACCAGGGAAAAAGTGACGTTTTTCGCACGAGGTCAGGTTTTTAGATGGAGGGTGTTGAGCCGAGTTCGAAAAATAGCCGAGTAACGAAAAGCAACTTTGTCCCGTGTAATGAACCATATTTTCGTTATATCGTTCAATAAATTCCACTATCTACTTTAAAAACCAAACTTTTACAGTTTGTTTGCCTATAAAAGATTTCCTAACGAGGCTTTCGTCTTGTTCTTGTTACTTCAAACAATCAGCTGATCTTCTGTTTCAGTTGTGTTAAGGTTAGACTAACAGTAACCAACAATTGATGTATCGAACACATTAAACAATCGATTGGTGAAATAAGCTAGTTTTGCAATACCGATTTTAATCAAAGGGAACATATGGAAGTAATATTAGTACTAATAATATTACTGGCACCTTGATTGAGGCTATATTTTTACTTATGACCATAGATGTCCTGCACTGACGTTGCAAGCTTTGGCCCAACAGGCCTTATGGAAGTCTGGCAACCTTTTATATTACTGTTTTCTTCTTGCCACTGATCTTGGTTTTACTATAGTAAAAAACGAACAGCTGACGTACTCGACTTCAGTTAATTACTTTACCGTTCAGGGAGAAAAATAACTTCTTTAGCCCCGCAACACACGTGATAAAAACTGCCGTTTTCGTAGCGGTATAACGAAAATTCTTTTAAAGTTCACCCAATTATTTTTAAAAAGAGGATTCACTAATTAAATACTGTATATAGTTCAGTGGATCAAATTATTAGACTAATCGTTCTACGTGTTTGAACCTCAATGTGATTAGGAACTAAACTTACTAAATTAGGAAATATTCTTACATGTCAATGTTTGTACATTTTAATCTTTGTACATTTTTAAAGTGATCTTGTTCCTGTTGAATACCCTGAATAACTTATCTGTTGTGGGCGCAAATCACAAGTATCCGATAGGCATGGCGGATTACTCCGCACCCCTAGACATCTCCTCACTCTTTCTGAGAGAGGAATAATGTACTCCAGACCCATCTTTTTCAACAAAATCTCAGCTGAAATCAGGAGTCTGAGGGGCTTTCAATTCAGGGAGGCGTTGAACAGTTTTTTTGTTGTCAGAGAATTTTACAGTATTGACGAATGCTTGATATTTTCTTTTTTGTATAATGAAAATTTTTGTTTTAATGCAAACATTTATATTATGTTGACGACTGAGATGTACATATTTAATGTATTTTACTCAGAACTAGCTGACCCGGCGAACTTTGTACCACCTGTTCAATGGATTAATCATCTTGATATTGAAGTGATATCCATCGCATCCTCGCCAAAGTATCAACGGCTATTGCAACGTGTCACATGAACGGTGTGTTTCATATGTTTGTTGCGGTTGCTCAGTATCTCAACGTATAATCACAATAACTTATCGCATGATTCCAAGTTTTCACCAACAATCAAGATTTAACTTAATATATTACTGGACGTCAAATCTGCGTTCATGTGTTCAAGCTTTATAGTCACACCTTTTTAGTCGTCAATTCGGATGCTCTCCAACGCAGTTTTGAATGGTCTGACCAACGCTTGTTGTTCATGAGGTAGTTGCTGCATATCTTGAAGAATTGCCCTATTCATTGCTACGTTAACCTCTAGACGCCGATCAAGTTGTTCCTCCATGTTCACATGAAATATATTTGTAAGAATTTATGTTGTGTATCTTCAAGAGTTTTCAATGATCCAATTCTATGGTGAATTTGGCCGTGGATCTCTGAAGTCGAAATTTAAGTCAGTATAACTGTAATCTCTAATCTATAAGTATATTAACACGTTATTTATTTTAGAGTCAAATACAGAGACCTAGCAAAAGTCTAAAACTATTATTTAATAACTGAACCTTAATTTAGACCTTATTCTATAAGTATAAAAGAGGATGTTGGTATATATATATAGTTGGCATTGATAAACTCAGACACCGCTGGACCGATGGCCACGAAACTTGGTAGATACATGAAGAATTTCATGGAGTACGTTTATACACCATCAATTTCGTTTTAACTTTCAGGGCTTAGCCCTGGGACCGTCTTAAAGGTACCCATGTCAGGGATTTGAAAGAATTTGGGTTAGATTTGTTTACTAACAAAACATATGAAAGTAAAATTTAAAACAGGTGATGTAAATTAATGGTGTTTCTTTCTGCTATTTAATTGTATTTGTTTACATGAATATTTGTTACTTGGTGCCAGATGGTTAATGAATTAGACTTTTGCATATATTTTAAGTGAAATACACTATATAAAATGCTGGTATGTAGTATAACATAAAATAAATAACTGATTACTGAAGGACTTCAGTGATCACTGATCACTTATACTTGAAGGACTTCTTTTTTATGACAACTAACTGCTATTTAAAGAGGAAGAGTGTGCTACTGTAAAGTATTAATTTTATCTACAGCACTTTAAGGAAATTGCCGGGACGGCTCATTCAATCTTTTTGTTCAATATAGAGTCTAAAAACGTAAGACAGCACTTTTTAATAATTGCTGGAGTGGCATTGTAATTTGTTGTTCAAGATAGACCCTAAAACCTTAAGAAAATGATCTTTTACAGTGAATAAAATTTCAAGCCATGTTCTATGGTTCCTCTAACACGTATGCCATCATGAAGGAAAGAAATAGGATTTCTAATACGCAGGTCTGCTGCGACGGGGTGCAAAATAAAGTTCTAATTAAGGGTAACTATGCTACATATGCGAGCAGATTCAAAGTGCTGTCGAAATCCTATTCACCTGATAGCAAGATCGACTAGACAGCCGATACAACAAACAGCACTTGCAAGAGGAAGGACCGCTGATATTGTGGGCATGAGCCTACCCAGGGCAGCAACACCACTTTGTCGGTGGGGCGCTGGATATGGTCACATTTTTTATGACCATCCCCGGAGGCATTTTATGCAGGAATAGAATACCCCCGTCGTAGCAGACCTGCGTACTAAGAGAAAATTTCCAAAAACTTTTTTGTTTCATTGAAGTACATTTAATATGTTTAAAGAAGTAGATTTTACAACAAAAAAAAAAATAAATGGGAAAGCAAAACTATATAATTGATGGGTGATAGTGTAGGTTTAGTTTTTATCGTGAGCGAAGCCACGGGTTCTCCTAGTTATCTTATATCTAATATTTACAATATTAACATTTCCTCTGATTAACATAGGTCGCATAAAATCCGTGTTCTTCGATAATGCCTGCTCCAATTGAAGTTCTTTGAAAACAGCTATTGTATTTTCTTGTGTTGGTTAGAAAATGTTTTGATTCTGGTGTTTCGCCACGAGGCAATGGCTCAGGAGGCGGAGTAAAAAATGGTGGCAATTTAACTTTGCCTTTAAGGCCGCACAATCCAGACTTTTCACCAGCAAACTTCAATGCGCTACAGTGTTTGCAAACAACGTCCATTGGACCAATTAGAACTAAAGGATGCGAACTTTAATAATTTGTGCAATCGTGCAGAAACGCTGCCCGACTCTAACCAACATTTGAAGCATTTCTTCTAGCTCTTCGAATATTACCTCGCTGCTGAACTGTACAATTAGATCGATGATTTCTTATTGCTAACCGAGCTGTTTATTTGGCTGCTCCTCTTGCTATTTTATTTCAGAAGCATTTGGGTCATTTCTCGTGCATTTTTTTGTTCTTCTTCAGTGGACATTCGGTCGCAATGTTCAGAAGTGTAATAGCATCACGGGTTTGTTGGAAAAGGTTCTATTTTCTGGGTCACTGGAACGCGGTATTGTTAATGACCATACTGATACGATAAGATATATTAATAACATTCACACAAAATGAACAAATTTTAAGTGGATTGGTTCACAATGATACAAATCCTAACTGCATTACGGCTTTGTTAGGAAAGATCTTCTAGATCACAGCATGTTATTGTTTATAATATCAGCACAATAAGCTTTATCAATTACTCTCGCACCAAACAAAAAAATCAACCGGTATCCTTTATAATAATCACAGACAACATTAAACAGCTGACAATGATGTTCAATGATAGCTGTCAACTGCAGAAGATAAAGCAACACATTATCAGCTGTTTAGAAACTATTTTAATTTATGTATGCATATGATCAAAATGCATCATGTCTTTTCTTCATAAGCTTAACATACAAACTTAGCCCTAAGGTTAAATACAAAACTAAGTTGTGTTTTCCGGGGTAGAAACGAATCTAACAAATCATAAAATCATTAAAATTGGTCCGGCCGTCCTAGAGTTATTAGTTATACATGGTGTAACTAACACGACTTTGTTTTATATATTTAGATAAACAACGCATAAGGCCTTTAACGAATTTCTAACTTAGATACACTGATTCTTTTCAATGGCGAGGGAAGGAGGAGCCTCTGTGAAGTGAATTGGGCCATGAAAGTCGGGTTGGGCGCGCGTAATTGAACCCCTCAGCCGAGAGTGCGGTCCTTCTTGAATGATCCACATCGCTTACAGTTCAATTTTGGAATTGAACTTTAATCTACCATAAAGAATAGACAGACCTACTAGATTCAAAGAGGTTTAAAACGACGCAATTGTCGTTTATTGTAAAAAATTTAGAAGAATTATGCATTTATAAATGTAAAGAGCCTAAAAACGCGAAAGTGTGTAGGGTTTTTCATTGAACTTATAACTTATAATAAATATTACCTTTGATGGTTAAATTTAAGGAATATAAACAATAAGATTCATTATTTAACCGATATGTTGTTTTCTATGAAATTACCTACTCCGTGGGAGCCCTTGTACTGAGCAATGTACGTATACTTGTTTTCACCACACTACGAAGTAACCTAGAATATTTTTAAGAGAAAAAATAGGTATTTTATTTACTAAAAGAATAAACATTTGAAAACTATTACGCTTATCTTAGACTATATTATCTAATTGTCAGATACCAAATACATTGGCTACTTGTGTTTTCCATCGTTTTTTCATCGAAAATAATCGAACTAGAATCTTGAAACTCAGCATGGACAAACCATTCCGTCATTTTTATAGAATCGGGGTTTTTCTGAATTAAATATTTTATGAGTGTTTGTATACTGGGGGGGAGCAATTTGTGTTACGTTCAAATAAATATTTTATTTCTACCGTAAATGTTTGCCTCAAGCTGCTAAACAAGTAATCCAATCTCCAATATGATTTAAAAAATAGGTGGATTAGGTTTCCTCATTTTTTGGTCTACAAATTGGGTTTATATTATTTCTTACAGTTTTTGGAATATTAATAAACATTCTAAATTCAGATATTAGGTCTATAGAGTCCGCCCTTTGCGGTATTTACATCCGTTATGCATCGTATGTCTCTTATACTTATATGTCAAATTGGCCAACGGGTTTTATGGCACAGCGCGGTGCAATGAAAGTTCTCAGTTTTAATCCCTGAAAGGGAACTTTTTAATTCAAACTGTTAGAAACTAAATGTTATAGGTTAAATAATAGATTAACTTGTAAATTTCAGTAATCTTAAGGCTAAATGAAAAATTAGAATACGTTAGCACATGGTAGCCAATTCATATTATCTTAGGTAAAAAAGAGAATTTATCGAGGAAACGTTTCATTTTCTCATGTCAATCTGGGATGGGTATGCAACCTTAATTTTGTAATTAAGCACTTAAAAATGTTTAGCTCAGATAAATTATTGAAATCATCAGTCTATTTAGAAATTTTTAAAACTTGCACATTAAAACTGGCGTATAATTGAACCGAACATTGGTTATTCTTTCAAGGAGGGAAGCCGTGGATATATCTACTAGTCATTTATATTATCTCAAAGAATTTCTTAACTCGACTAGTGGAATCTATTAGATTGATCACAGCTCAAGAAATTACTCGCATAACGTGGCAATGCGTTTGTATTCATTTTTATATTCCTTTTATATATTCCTAAATTTCATATTCCCTTTTATATTGCTGACTTGTTATACCCTCTTTTACGAGCTACAAAACTACTGAAACAACTTATTTCCTAACTAATATGTATGAAATCATCTGTTAAAATAATTTTTAAGCTCGCGTTTGACGACGCCGAGGCTAAAAGATAGAATAAAACTACTCCTTTAGAATTTATACCGATAAAATATAAGAAATCTATATAAATAAAATTAGAATTTTAAAGAGAGAAATTAATTAAACTCCGACATTTTGTTCATATTTATTCTGAGTCGTACAACTGCAAGCTTCAGCAAACAGCTGTTCACCTCCGTATATCTATATCTATAAAAGAGGAAGTATGTGTGTGTGTGTGTGTGTGTGTGTGTGTGTGTGGGTATGGTCCCTATAGACGCCCAAACCGCCCAACGGATTTTTATGAAATTTGCAGGGATTGTTTACCATGTTCCCAGAATGGTTTTTGTCAAGTTTGGTGTAAATCCATACACAGGGATCTGCCCCACGGGCTCCTAAAGATACCATGTTATTCAAATGAGCTTTTGGTTTGTTTACAAAAAAACATATGATTATACTTAAAACTCCAATACACTGTTCTATATAAGACTGTGACTTGATGTAGTTCCTCATTTTTCCTGCAGACTGCATCACACACAGATACAAATTGTGTGTTTACAATGAACAGCTGACTTGATGATTCTTTTTCACACAGTCTGCAGCACACTTAATTTTCTATAATTCTTTGTCAAACTAACAGCTGTAGTTAAATATTGAGTTTGTTATTATGGTTAAATGTCAACAAACCAAATAAATTATGTTTACCTTTTTGTGCTTAAAAACGTGATTTGTTATGATTTATATGTTCAAATGCTTTTCTAATCATGTATAATTTTTTTTATTTGATGAATAAGCCTATTACAGTTAGTTTTTTTTCGTTTTAAATACTCCACCAAAAGTGTTATAAATATTGTTTTTTGTTCTAAATATGTTATTTTGAAATCATTGACGCTTCTTAAGAGTATGAAATGAATACCAAACCAAATCAATTAAAGTAGTATTTTATTTTAATTAGAAATGACTTTACTAATACAGTTTTCTTTTCATTACAAAAGTAGGGTCACCTATAATACTCTTGAGGAACCTGAATCCACCAACACTATGCAATGGGACCAGATTAAGAGTGATGAAACTGTCTCCAAATTTAATTGAAGCAAAAATCGTTAGTGGCAAGTTCAAGGGAGAAGAAGCCTTAATTCCAAGAATACCTTTGATATCCTCTGAGTTACCATTTGATTTTAAGCGATTGCAATTTTCATTACGCCTTGCTTTTGCAATTACTATTAATAAGGCACAAGGACAATCCCTAAAAATTGCCGGATTGAATTTGGAAAATTCATGTTTTTCCCACGGGCAATTATATGTTGCATGCTCACGTGTTGGCACGCCCACAAATTTGTATATCTATACACCAAATGGGAAAACAAAAAACGTTGTATATCCTTTGGCTTTAAAGTACATTAAGTATTCTTCATTTTGATGTTTCATTTTTGTGTTATTTTTAATACAGTAATTTAATTAAAAAAAACAATTTTCATACCTAGCATTAATCAATATGATATTTTTTATTTAAATATTTAATTATCATGGGCGCAGCAACGCGCGCCGGGTAACGCTAGTTATTAATAGAAGTCACCAGCTGTTTAAATAATTTCGAGGCTTGCAATGATATGAATCGGTAAATACAAAGTATACAGACCTCTCTAACTAGGGACACCTTATGGAAAAATGTAGTTCCCGCCGCCGAAAAAGAGATGGCGCCTCTAGTCCGATTGGAATTGTTGTAGGAGTTTACGGATCAAGCTGACTTTCCAAAGTCAAGCAGCTGATTATAATATTTTGACAGTTGTATGTTATTGTTTTTATGGTTGTGTCTTTTACCATAATGTTTACCTGTTTTTTTTACAGAAGCGCCGACTATACGGGATCAGCTTGAACTATTCCATGCATTAGCGCTAATTTCTGCTCTGTTTTTCGGCGGCGGAACTTAACAAATTAACATTGGATGTTCCTACTTAGAGGGTTCTGTAGACAAAGTAGCCACTACACACACTTTTTTTGCTGATTATTGTTACCTAGATTCGAAAAATTGCTCAGAGGAAGTTTCAGCCTTTTTTTAGCTCGGCGAAGGTCTGGTGGTCGAGGGCTCTTGGACTACATCATTGACTTTATAACTAAAAGTAATATTTTTCTCTAAAATCAATGACCACATTTATCAATTTCAATGTTTCCATAAGTCTGTGTTTGTATTTAATGGAATATTTCAGCTGAAATTCATCTGCCATCTGTAGTTATTTGTTTTAAGAAGAATAACCAATAAATCTTTCTAAATTTTTACGTACTGTCTTAGTATTTGTAGCTTATAGTGTTATAATTGTATTTTAAATACTTATAATTTTAAATATATCCCAAATTTATATGGTTTTAAGTACCAGTTGAAGCGATTTCAAAGTGTTATTCTATATTCATCTAACGAGTGATTGAAAACGAAGTTGGCTGCAATTTTCATATTGTGAAGTTGGGTTTTTATACATTTTATAATGAATAAAAGTGATGCTAAACAATATTTCAATAAAAAGTCAAAGATTAAAGAAAACTCGCTTAAAAGTGATAATCTGGGGTTGAGTGGGTTTACTGAAACACTAAGTATCCTATTTTCTCCTATCTTAACTTTCTTTCACGTTCAAAATCAACGTAACTCTAAAAATCATCATGGGCCTAGGAAATCTGTTAATCTCAACAGGGCAGAGTCTTTTAAAAAGAAAATCTCAAAAGGACGAGAATCTACAAGGTCTAATATCTTCGCCGTAGACCTTGTTAAGATAGAAGAAAACTTAAGACTGAGTTCTAGGGAAAGAGAAAAGATAAAAAATATAGTGGAACAAATTATATTAGACAGTGGGGGAAAAACTTGTTATAGTGGAGGAATTGAGAAGAAGCATGATAAGTTTAAAAGTGAAAATGACCAAAGTTGTAAAAGGTCTAACAGAAGAAAATTGTCGAAATGTAGTACAACTAATCCCCGTAAGAGAACCGAAACATTACACAAAGGAGTGATAAAGGAGTGTGAAAGAAATGGTGTTGTAAACCACACACTAGCATCGACCTTGAAAAAAACTTCAACCAATAAACGTTCAGTTTCCAATGGTATTTGCCGTGATGTTTCTGTCCAACACAGTTCGAGTACGACTAGAACAATATTGAGACCCAATCCAAAAGTCAACATAGGAAATCTTCGTTTAAAGTGCGTCAGGCCCATTTATGTGGTTCAGTACAGCTCCCACCACAGTCACAACAGCCGAGAAGATTACTCCAGGGCAACTTTGAAAGCTCATTTAGGTGAGGGCCAGTGTCCACGTGTTACAGATACGCGTTCCGATGAAGCTTTCAAGCACATGAAGATGTCAGGACTCGATGCAGACGATGACGATTACGTTATTGCTAAGGGGACCCTTACTGATGAGTTGGTGGAATCATTTAAGACACTAAAGGAAATTAGAAGATCACTTTTCCCCACCTCAATTGACGATTCCGATTCGTCTCTAAGATTTTCAAGGGCAAATTCTATGTTGAAAAGAGGTACATTAAATAAAATAAGTCCGATCAGGGGGTCTTCAGGATCAACTGAGAGAGAGACTTTGGAAAAACTAAAATTAAGAGACAAAGAGTCTTTGGCAAGACTAAAATCAAAAAGCAAATCCTCTTTGCCAAGGTTGAAATTATACGACAGAGGCTCTTCAGGAAGACTAAAATCGCCTGTTAGTGATAAATCTTTTGATGAAGGTCTTAGGCAAATAACAAGATCTTGTGTTAGTTTTAAGTCTGAACATGACCTCATATTTCCAAGTGGAGACGACGAACGACTCAGTAAACCACACTGGAATGCTGATAACTTTCCATCTACTCTACTCAACCTTGAAAACAATGTTCCCGCACAACAGATTGAAAACCCCGATAGAAAAGTTGACGATAGCAAGTCGACGTATAACAAACTCAAAGTGTGTTTTTTAAAGACTTGCTTTTGCTTATGTTTTGAAGATGATGAAAAGTCAATACATGATGATGGAAAAAAGATCTACAATAATGGAGCTAAATTTTCGAAGCTTAGGCATGTTTCCTCTCCTCGTATTAAGAGTAAGGCGAAAATAGTACGTACAACAGAGAGTAAGTTCCTTTGCTGCAAATCTAAATCAAAAAAGGAAACTTAGGTTTTTTTTTAAATTAGGATTGAACTACATTTTCTCCGTAGTTTTTAAACCTGACTTTTAAGTGGAACTTGGGTCGATAAAGATTAAAAAATATGTACCCATTAATTTTAATGTGTTTTATTTTCAAGGGACTTGGACTTAAAATTAACCGACAATTAGTTATTTATCACTTTGAAAATCAACGAGTACTCATGCAGCACTCTGACATGACGGAGCGAATTTTTATTTCAGTGCTTAAATCGCCCGTTTTAGATAAAAAATTAACAAAATTTTGGGCTTTAAGCCCCCCAAAATGGAAAAGAGGCTTTCAATTAATTCCACAACTAACCAGCCAATAACACAATAAATAAAAACATATCTACGAACTTTTAAGAGGATTGGATGATAATAGTGAGCGCTAGAGTGCGAAATCTCCTTAAGTCAACTCACGTTTCGTTATTTCATATCATTGATCATAAATCTATAAGGTTTGGTGCTAAAACCTCGGGAAAGGGCTTAACATTTTTAATTTTTATTTTCTTTAATAGAATTACCCTTTTTGGGCCCGAAAACCCCAAATTTGAGGCATCAATCCCTCAAAAATAGAGTTAGGGGTTTTACCAATAGCGGGTGATAACAATAGCTCACTATTCCATTGAAAGTTTGCTAAAAATATTAAAGATTATCTTTTAAGTGGGATCTCTGACTAGAGTATACAGGGCAACCAACTTAAACTGTTTCACCATTGGCATCCCAGAGACTATGAGATTTAGGGAGAACGGAGAGGGGTATTTCTCCTATGTTGTCCTATGTCCTATTATAGTAAAAAATGTAAGGACTGCATAGGAAGGAAGTTGGCAGCCGGATTATTCTCCCGTTTAATGTAAAAACACGGGTCTAATTGACATCGTATGATTTGTCATAAAAGAAATAGGTGAAGTCCCCATTGAAAGTTTCCTCTAAACCTAATAGTTTTTGAGATGCCAACGCAGGCTCTGTATATGCGATACTTTATGCTAAAAAGCCTTAAAAGATTCATTTTTCTTCCCGTATGCTTGAATGTACGGTTCAATGTCAATTCCTGACATTAAAAATGTTTAAGGTTATTCAGCCGAGCCAAGAATCAAACACAACCAGGAAGCCTCCCAACCAAGGAGACTGTATGACTGAGAAAACAAATTAAAACAATTATCAATAAAAATATTTTAGCATGATAGTTAATAGTAGGTTACTTTACTTTACTTTCTTCCCCTTATTTTCGTAAAATATGTTGAGTGCTGGGTAATAATTTCTTCAACGCCCACAAAAGCTTAAAGGGTATTTAAAGAAATTTAGTTATTACTAAGGTTATTTTAGCCCAACCTCTTTCTCCTGTAAAAAAGAATAAAAGCAAAATTAAAAATAGTTCTATAAGTTACATGGTTTATGATAACCACTCATAATGGAAACTAATGTCACTCAATGGAAGTTATGTTCACTCAATGGAATTGATTCAATCAGAAAAGTGTATCCATAAAAGAAGACAATTATATGTCATATGTGATTATATGAGTTTGATACAAAATCAGTTGGTTGATTGAGACAATAGATGTTTTGTGTCACAATCACTTGTTTCAGAAAATGACAACTGATTATGTGATACTTATTTTGCTTATAAACTCTTGATATAAATTTGGCAACGATGGAAAGCTTTGGGGCTTTTGAGTTTAGAATACGTTCGAGTCTGCGAGGCTGTACAATGCAGCAATTTTATTGGCCGTTTCCCCGCTCGGTTGCTTCAGTTTCCCACTTGGGAAATCAGCTAAAAGCCTTGAACATATGATGTGAACAGCATCCATTGTTTCACATTTAAATTATTGTTATTTAACAGAGAATAAACTACGAATCTAATCTTTTAGACCTGGTCGATCGATAAAGATGCGATAGCTGTTATCATTTGAAACAAGTAGGCGGATGGTAATAAGGTATGTAATCTTAACCGTGGTCGGTAAATAAGTGGCTCAGAATTTTAAAACTAACTCCTAGGAGGACCTATTTGACAAGATTATGTCATGCTAATTGAATTTTTCAACAATTACCACTCAATCAATAGAATCTTGGATTCTTTTATGTAAAAGATATTCCTGCATTAATTGATGTGTTAAATCTCTTGGGCCTCTGGGTAGGAACAGGAACCCAATTAATTGAGCTTGGATACAATGAATGGCTTAACAGTCATTAATTGTAATATACAGCTGCATTAAATAAACGTTCGTGTATCTGTTATACCATAAAAATATTCTATATTTATTCACCTTTAAGATCACAGACTTAATGTGATCCACTTGATTCCTCTCAAAATCGTAACCTAAAAATACACTTCGAATTAATAAATTTCCTTAGTGTCTTAGACCCTTCCTTAGAGATTCCTTACAACAAAAACCAACCTCGGACAACCAACAAACCAACCTAAGGTATATTACAATTCAAATTGGTTAAAAATCAATGACTTCAGATCTTTTTTTAAGATTTGGGGGTTAAAATAATTAGGCTATAGGGTATAAGGCCTTAGAAAAATTTGGCCCCAATCGAAATAGCTGTTCCAATGGCCCAGGACCAATCTTCTATCTTGTGAAAATCCCGACTCCCTGAATAGCGAGCTCCCCCCAAACACTGACCCTGCGTACACCTCTGAAGCCGTTCTAGCATTTTTTTAAATGTACATAAAATAATAGTTTACAGTAGCAACTTTACCTCTTTCAATAAACAGTTTTATAAAGAAGAAAGATCCTTAAAATATCTCTAGGCATAATGTTTTTTCGTTTCATTCTTGACAGCTGTTTGTGGTTCTACTGACTTTCTTTCATGCTTATTACATCTGTTCAAATATAAACATTGTATCAATTAACATAATACGTATATATTATGTCATGAGGATCGTGCTATGGTATGAAGAAAAAGGAAAGGTGTGTGCACAGTCAGCTGGTATGACATAGTTGGGCTCAAGAAACTAGCGGACCTAGCGGTATAACGACAGAACTAAGACAGTACACAATAATATTTTGATTATGTTGTATTAAATCGTTTTAGCGAATTTCCCCTATAGGGAAGAGGCTATTACCGTAGGTCTCATGGTAAGACCTAAGCCCGAGACCATGATAACTTTTCGTTTTGGGGCCCCCAGAAGCAAAAAACACCATTCGTTCAAATTTCTAGATATATATATATATATATATATATATCTATATATATATCTATATATATATCTATATATATATCTATATATATATGTGTCTGTAAGCACGATAGCGCTCGCAAAAATGGTCCAATCGGAATGAAATTTGGCACAGACGTGTAAAGTAGTAATTATTCGGATGAGTTCGTGAACCAGCCCGATCGGACCATCGGAAGGGGGGGTAAAGGGGGATAAACCCCCTCAAAAATAGGTTTTTTGAGTTTTTTACATAGAAAAATAAAATTTATCGAATTTTTGTTGGCACCATTGAATTCAGCTCAAAAAAACAAACAATTTAGTATATTGAATCACTGCTCTATGTCCATTGGTTACCGAGATATTGAAAGTGGTAAACACAGTACGTTGTCCCAATGTTAACCTTAGGGGAAATAAGTAAAATTCTATATCTTGGTTATTTCTCAACATATCTTGATAAAACTTGGTAAATAGCTTCTTCTAGTTCAGATCTACTAATTATTGAATCAAAACCATCCAGTTTTAATATACCTGTAGCAGCAGACCTGCATACTCATTCCCCATGTTATTCTTATGGAGCTAACCAAAACATGTCAAATCTCGCTATGTTGGATTGAAATACGATGTTTTGCATTTGAAATTCGCTGAGTATGCAGGTCTGCTGCAACGGGGGTATTTGTTTTAATCGTTGTAAGCACTAGTTGCGTGAGCCCAACTATGTCACACCAGCTGACCCTGTACACACCTTTCTTTTTTCCTTACACCATGCTTAAAACTGTGGGAAATGAGTCCAACTAAAACCAATTTCACTCAAAGATCACCTATTCAAGTAAACATTTCATTTTTTCATTACGTAAACAATGTCTTTGCTTAAGGCTGATATGAAAACCATTTTGGGCCTCTGGGGAGGAACCCATTTGAGTTAAGACGAAATGGGTGGCTTATAAACCTTCTCCTTGAAATTTTACATATAATACCAAGTTTCATGGTAAACGGTCCAACAGTTTTCAATCCCCCCAAATCAATCCCTTTTTCATAATATCATCGTTAATTTACCAATTTTTTAAAAAGGTTGCTGAGTTTTTAAAGAATCATAAATATTGATGTGACAAACACAGAAGTAACGGTGCGACCATACAGAGAACGGAAGACACTATGGATCACAGTGGGTGTGATGTGACGTTGCTATGGAAATGCCGCCACCCCCCCGGCCCTGTGTGCCTCGCAACCTTCCACACTGCTGCTGCCTCCAGAGAGGCGCGAGCTAGATCCAACAGAATCTGTGGTTTTGAAAATATATATTTTGTAAAATTTGAACTTATAGTACACTACCTGTTGCCCGTGGCTTCGCTCACGATAAAAAATACAGCTGATCTTACTTCTGCTCTTTGAGCTGTTAAATTTTAGTATCTACAGCTGTTTACGTTTCAATATTTGAATGTTTATATTCCTTTAAAATGTAAACATTGAAACAGGACGTTCACGGGGCGTTGTCCGAGGGGATTTTAAGGAAGTGAATACGCCTCTGTGTTTCCCTGGTTCAAGATCTATCTATTTCTGTGTAAAACATACATACATACATAAACCACCTCTTATTTATAATACTATAGATAAATAGGTACTAAACAATCAATCAAAAATCTGTATCATCATTTACCTGAAGAGCAGACATGCTATTCACTTATTTTAACCTCTATACGGGCTTCACCTCTGGTCTTCCAAAGGTTTAATGTTATTTATAGATATATTCAAACACTTATTGTTGTGTTTTTACTAGAATAAAAATTGATATTATAAAATTGAAAAAGTGGATAACTCCATTTTATTGAAAACCTAGAATAAATGTAAACAAAAATCATATGTGTTACATGAAAACAATAATTTGACAGTCATGTGTTATAACACAATACTACAATCTCCCATACTTGAAAGGATTCATCGTTGATTCTTTGATTCACTGGATGTAATCCTTCAACCGTGTAGATCGTTTTATTATTCTTGACGACTTTCTTAGAACTGGTTCAGTTAATGGTTGACTTGAGTTATTTGTAACAGGGACCGGCTCAGTTGTTGGTTGAGAGTTGTTAAGAATAGTGGTTGGTTGGTTGTCTGTAATCTGTTGTCTTGAAATGTTCGAATCAGTGACAGGTTGATTCTTCTGCACTTGTACAATCTCCCCTTGTTCGTTTAATCTCCTAGTTGTTTTTCGACTCTCTTCAATTTTGGGTATTGTGCTACTTGAATGTTGTATAGCTGGGACATCACTGTGGACAAGTTGGTCAATATGTCTTTTTATTTCATACCCGTTATCCAGTTTAACAATGTAATGTAATTTTCCAAGCTTTTCTTGTATGACTCCATGTTTCCACAGCTTGGCATTTGGGGTGTACCACCTGACTTGCACCCTCTCTCCCACACTTAAATTTCGAACTTTCAAACAGGGTTTCTGTGATTGCTGATGTTTAGGTGGAATCAAAGCGTTAAGATGAATTCTTAATTTCCTTCCTAAATACTTTTCGGCTGGAGATTCATTGTCGTGTAGTGGGGTACCTCTGTACCTGAATATTATTTCTTGTTCTCTTGCTTTAAGTGATTGTCCTGAAGATTGCATTGATGTTAATTTGTTTTTCAAAGTTTGAATATACCGCTCTGCTAAACCATTAGTTGAGGGGTGTCCAGGTGCAATAAACTTTTGTATAATCCCGTTTTATTCACAGTATGCTTTGAATATACTACTGGTAAAAATGGTTGCATTGTCAGAGACAAGTACTTCTGGAAATCCATGAAAGCTGAAAATATCTGTCAATAGTGTTATTGTTGATTCGGATGATGGTGCAGAATTAGATATCCGAACTTCAGGCCATTTTGACTTGGCATCGATCAGCACCAAACAATAAAACCCTTCAACTGGTCCAGCATAGTCAATATGAACACGTTGAAAATTCGAACTAGGTTCATCCCAGTGATGAGTCGGCGCTTTTGCAGGATCATTCTTAACCTTTGCACAGTCTGGACAGGATTTCACAATTGATTCGATGTCTTTATCAACTGTTTTCCACCAACAGTATTGTCTGGCTAACTGTTTCATCTTAACTATTCCAACATGTGTCCTATGCAGTTCTTGAAGTACCACTGATTGTAAGTTTCTCGGGATGATAATTCGGTTGCCCATGAAGATTATATTATTCTGGATTGTCAATTCAGGATCCGACATTTTCCCTTCTTTCAAACTAGTTAGTAAACTGCTAAGTTCGGCATCTTTGGATGTTTCGTGAATGAGATTTTCATGCGTAAGTCTGGAATTGGAGATTTGATTAATTGTTTGGTTATTCAGGTCACGAACTTCACATTCAATGGTCATGTCATTGCTCCAAGTTTTGGCTTGTGTAGCTGACCTAGAAAGACAGTCAACATGACAAAGTTCTTCGGCTCTTCGATGTTGTATTTTGTAGTCAAATCCTTGAAGGAATACGACATATCTCAGAAGTCTTGCACTTGTCATTTGCGGAAGTTTAGCATCATGTTTGAAAATTCTCGTCAATGGCTTGTTATCACTGATAAGTGTGAAGGACCTACCGTACAAATAGTTAAAAAATTTTCCTACCGTAAATACAATTGCAAGTGCTTCCCTGTCTAATTGACAGTAGTTTTGCTCAGCCTGTGAAAGTGACCTTGATACAAAAGCAACAGGACGCTCAGTACCCTCCGTAACATCTGAAAGAACTCCTGCTATCCCTGTAGGACCAGCATCACATGTCACTGTGATTGGTAAAATAGGATTAAAGGGCATTAGGATGCGATCACTTGCAATTTCATTTTTGAGTTGTACAAAAGCAGACTAGCATTTGGGGGACCATAAGAAATGTTTATTTTTCCTAAGTAGTTCTCTGAGTGGTTATGTAATAGATGATATGTTTGGAATGAATTTTGAATAGTGTGTAACCATACCTAAAAAGCGACGCAGTTCCTCTCTGTCTTTTGGTCGGGGCAATTCAAGGATGGCTTGAACTTTCTTTGGGCTTTTTAAAATAGCGTTCTTTTTCACAACATACCCTAGATAGTTGACTTCTTTCTTGAAAAATTGACATTTACTTCTATTTACATGAATATTGAGTTCTCGCAATCGATTAAGAAGAATAACTAGGTTTTTGTAACATTCTTCAAAGGTATTACCATACACTGTTAGGTCATCGAAATATCTAGTGAATCCTTTGAGGCCTGCTAATGCTTGAGCTAAGATTCGATGAAAGTCTGACGGAGCTGTTTTTATACCAAAAGATAAACGGTTCACTTTGTATGTCCCTCGATGCGTTGATATTGTTTGAATCATGGCACTTTCATCATCGACTTTAACATGTAAGTATGCTTTATATAAGTTAATGGTGCAAAAATATTCAGCATTTTGAAACTCATTGAGGACTTCTTCGATTTTTGGTATTGGGTAGTTTGAATCTTGTAACTGAGGATTTACTGTGTTTTTGTAGTCAACACATAGTCTAACGTTACCATCAGGCTTGGGTATGATTACTAATGGTGAGCCCCAATCACTGTAATCAACTCTTGTAATTATACCTGCTTCCTCGAGATCATCAAGTTCCTTTTCGACCTTTTCCCGAAGAGCAAATGGAATAGGGCGCTCTTTTATGAATACAGGTTTTGCATTTTCTCTCAACTGGAGGGAACAGGTTATATTAGGAATACATCCTATTTCTGGTTTGAATACGTCTGAGTAACTGTTTTCGATTTCCTTGGTGGCATTTTCTTCCTTCACTGAAAATGTTTCTTGGAAGTCAAACCGTTGTCCATCTATATGACTAAGCTCGATTCCAAACTTACGAATCCATGCACGCCCTAATAGGGGCGAAAATCTATTGGGGACAATGTATACTTCTTCTTTTGATGTTCGATTATTGCACGTAACTTGAACCTCAGCCTTACCCAGGGGTTGAAAAATACCAGATGTATAAGATCGAAAACGAATAGAACTTGGTACCAGTTCCAATTTTAAATTAAGTTTTTCGAAATCTTTCTCAGGTAATAATGTAAGTCCTGCTCCTGAATCAACTTCAAATCTTTGCTTCTTCCCCTCTATTAATACATCAATGAAGTACTTTTGAGAGGAAGATTGACATTTTGAAACGTTGATATCAATAATTCCAACTTCGTTCAATTGATAATAATCGTCAATGTTGTTTGAATCATCAGTATCATAGTTTCCAGCAGGTTGATCCTCAACAATATATTTTATTTTATCTCTCTGTATTAGAGTATTAATACAGACTTTCTGTACGTGACCAGTCTGGCTACACAATGAACATTTGAGATTTCTGTTGTTCACACGACAGTTGACAGCCTTATGATTGTTTCTTCCACAGTGGAGACATAAATCCTCAATACCTAACTCTTTGAAATTAATTTTTCGTTTGACACGCCTCCTGGAATTTTTATTTGTTGAAACAAAGTCAGGTCCATATTTTTGATTGCTGTTGTGTTTAGAAACATAATTAATTTCATCTGAATTCGTAACCTGGACTTGATTAGATATATGTCTTGAATCAATTTTTGAAGCTTCCAGAGCTAAAGACTTTTCTACCATTTGAGAAAAAGTTAAATCCGGGGTCATCAGTAATTGTTCTCTGATCGAGTTTTCTTTGATACCCCTAACATACTGAGACGCCAGGAAAATTTCCGCTATTGTTCCTTTGCATGAACAAGTGAAATCGCATGTAGCTGCGTATTTACGAAGAATCGTTACATATTCTGCCAAAGTTTGATTATCGTGTTGGACACAACATAGAAATTTATGGCGCTCCACCAGTTTGTTTTTCTTTGGATTTAGATGGTCTTGCAGAATAGAGGCAATTACATCAAATTTCAGATCTGTAATTCTTCTGGGAGCTATTAGATTAGATAGTAATGTGTACAATTCTGCCCCAATGCAGTTTAATAAGATATGTTTAGTAACATCATCACCCTCTTTGATTCCTTTTAGTGTTATGAGGTTTTTAAACCTTTCTAAGTATTGGTGGAATTGTTCTTTACTTTGATCAAACGCTTCGAAACTTGGAATAACCAATATGTTTCCTGTCTGTTGTTCTGGATTTACCTGTTGAGTTTCTTTGTTCAGTACTGCCTTCAGCACTTTTTCATTACTTGCCACTATTGTCTTAATTAGTGTTTCAAACTGCTGTACATCCATCTTTTTGAATTCTTTTAATACACAAAATGAAATTGTAAAGGAAAAATTATATAAACAAAGAGAAAATGAAATCAAGTAATGTTTGTTCTCGTCGCCAAAACACTGTTGTGTTTTTACTAGAATAAAAATAGATATTATAAAATTGAAAAAGTGGATAACTCCATTTTATTGAAAACTTAGAATAAATGTAAACAAAAATCGTATGTGTTACATGAAAACAATAATTTGACAGTCATGTGTTATAACACAATACTACACTTATAATACCGCATTTGAATGTTTAAGTTTTTAAGTAAGTCAGTCCTTAATAAAAATACTAGTAGGAGCCTTTGCTTTGCCCACGATAAAAATGCAACATACGGTATCACCCTTCAATAATATAGTTTTGCATTTTTATATATTCTTAGTGTTTTAAAAACCTATTTCTTTATACTTGTCAAATGTTCTTTCATGAAACAGAAATTTTCCCCTGTCATTAATTAGATGTTTGCCGCTAACATCATATTTATGTCTGTGTTAATTTTTAAACAATAAATATTTGAAGTTAAACGAAAAGCACCCTTAAAAACCAAATAACTCGAGAACGCATGAGGCAATTTTAATTTTTCTTCCACCAAAATATTTCTTTTTTTTGTGCTCTTTAATTTGATATGTCACAAAGGGTATGTTGCCATTTGAAAATTTTAAGTTAGGGGTTGGGGTGAGAAGGGGGTAGTTGGGGGGATAAAGTTTTCCTGTGAAATTGACTTCCCCCTGTGTTGGTAGACGTTTCCAAAAAAACAGAATACTAAAATTTATATTTGTTTCTGAATAAATTAAGAAGCAAGTTTTTAAAAAAACACCCTGTATGTTCCACTGCATTAGGTGGGAGATTAGATACTGCTGCTCCTCTGGAGCTTTTTACGTGTAAGTTTTGTTTTACCACTTGTATCAGTTGATTAAAAAACCTTTTAAAAATTAATTTAAATCTACGTAACTGGACAGCTTGTGATTTTTTCGAAAAAAAATATATTTATCTTACACCTCATTAATATTTTCTTTTGCAGGTTACTTAAAATCTCTATAGTTCTATATCCAAACGCAAAATGTCCTTCCGTCTAACACCCATATTTTGCAAGAAAGAAACTCTAATGCCTTTTAAATGTTAAATATAAAAAAAATTCCTTTATTTCATCGAAAAAATCCAAACAAGCATTTAATGAGGAATCGTTATTTTTATTGTATAAAAGTCCAAAGCACCAAACAAACGACAGGTTTAGTCGTAAATAATTGTCAGTAATTGTTTCGCCACAGCTTACTTTTAAATTAACCACTTGTGATTTATTTACTTTTTAAAAAGAGGGAATAAAACGGCACTTGGAGTGCATCGGAGCGAGCGAGGCCATAACGTGAATGAATAACACCTGAGAGCTGATTGAAAAACTCACCGAGCGTGTTTAGTGATTGCAATCGGTTCATCCACTAATCGCTTTCGCGTCGATGGTTTTTTCTTTATTTTCACGACGTCACTTTGCTTGTTTAAAATCATTATTTTGCTTCTAATTGCTGGGTGAATTAACAAACGAAACATATTAAACCAGGATTTTTTTCACCAAACAAAAAAAGTTGGTTCGCAAAAGAAGGCCTTGACGTTTTATTTAATTCTTTCTCAAATTTGTAATGTTGCATTTATTCATAGCTAACTCTGTTTCATGAAAAACCATGAAATTGTTATTGGAAACATCAAATATATTATCTGCTCAAAACAGTATAATCAACCTTTTTTCATTTCATAATAAAAATGTATATTTGATATTGTGTTTAAATCAAAACAATATAAAAATTATTAAGTCAGTACTTCCTTAACATTCTTTATTTACAATCTACATACTACACGTGAAATACTCTACAAAAGGTAATTTCGCTCTTAGATATCTTGTCCTATACTATCCCAAAAATGGAAAACATGGAATATTTATAGCTTATAAACCAGTTTAAAATTATTTTTAACCTTGAAATATTCATGAATATACAATATTGAATATTAAATCCGCTCCAGTTGTGCTTCTAAATATTTACTGAAAAGTTCTTATATAAAACGAATTATTTAAGTTTTGAAAATGCATTAAAACATATCCTTAATATGATGGCGATTTAATTTAGTTTATTTAGAAATATTGAAAAATTGTGGGATTCACTATGTATTCAGTAAAAAGCAAAGACACTGACGGAGCCTCATCTTTATTCTGTAAACAAGTACAATTGGCTTGCATCTTTGCCAAACTGCCGTTAAATGTTAATCTAGCGGGATTCAGCATTAACATAAAGTAAATCGTTGGATTGCCTCCAAAAAAGTATCAACTCATTTGCATTACCTATGAAACTGAAAAAAAAAAAAAAACTGTTAATTACATCCCTAACTTCCTTCACAAAACTTGCTTTACATCATAGTACACAGAAATATCAGTTTTCTGAGTTTTCCCGATTATTGCACGGTAAATTTACCCTGCGCTAGGAAACAGAAAAAGCTGATTACAAGACAACTACATTTAATGCGTATTTATACAGGTAAAATTACAGGAATAGGAGAACGCAGTGGCACAACTATTAAGGCGGGTTGACACGGTCCGAGTAATGTCCGATTCATCTCGGACCGAGCTTGATTTTTACTCGGTCCGAGTTATGGGGTTCGCTCGGTCCGAATCTACTCGGGCCGAGCTTGTTAGCCAGCTGGTGCATTTGGATTGAATTGTTAAACGTATCCAATGTTAAATCCTTTCAAATCAAAATTCGTATCTGAGAGAATATCTCCATCCGACTAACTCGGACCAAGTTGTTTACATACGAGCTACTCGGATGCATTGTTGTCGCGACCCGAGTAGCGTCCGAGTGATCTTCCGAGTTAACTCGGTCCGAGAATAATCGGACACTACTTGGACCGTGTCAACCCGCATTTAGCAGTAGCAAAGAAAACCTCTTTTGATATAAAATTAGGTTACTTTAGAGATATATAAAAACGTATTAATAGCAACAACTTAATATTCTTCCGATTAGAAACATGTGTAGGTAATCAGCTGCTGCAAGTATCTGATTTTAACAATATTACGTTTGACATGTTTGTTTATTACATAGGTTAAGTTTAAGAAATTGAGAAACGTAGTGGTTTAAGAAGAAAATGTATTGTGATTAAAAAATATGTATTTTCTGGGTATGAAGTAAAGTATTATACGCAACACACTCGGTTAGTTTTTATGAAACCCGCATGGAAATCGCACAATTGCCTCTGGCTCACGCGGGAACTTTCACACTCATTCGGTATAACATTACTTATCGGCCTAGTGAGGTAATATTCCTTTCCTCTGTTGTTATTGTAATTTCAAACCTCGGAACTTTAACTCATTTCTTTTTTTGTTTAGGGAGCGGAGTATACGGGTAGTAACTTTGATCTTTGAAACTATTCCTCCCCTTATTATTAATTATGTTCATTTTTCATCCAATTACAGACTACTAGATTCGTTATCAAGCACTTTACAATTAACGAAAAATGTTTGCTAAATCCAAGTACATTTCAGAACCAAATTCTATTTTGTGTTTAATGTTTTCAAAGGCTTAAGGGCACGAAGAGATATTCATTCTCACAACCTTGATCAGGCCCCCTAAAATCATCATGTTATTATTACTTCATCCTGTGGGGAGCGGCCTGTTAGAATGGTTAAACATTCATTGTTAAAACGCGAGACTTCGGTCTCGGGGCCCCAGTTTCAAATCCCGCCAGTCACCATTGGTTTTTTCGCTATGTGATAATGCCATGACCCACTAGTCCTAGCCCGAATTAATGTGCATAACGGTTCCGGGCTAGGCCTGCGATGTGAAGGGTACAAATTACCCTTTATTTGACGGTACAAATTACCCTTTATTTGACGGTACAAACTACCCTTTATTTGACGGTACAAATTACCCTTTATTTTACGATACAAAAATTACCTCATCCGGTTAGAACACTCAAAGTAGTACCATTCAACCTAATTATAACTTTCCCTTCGGCACAGAGAGCATAACTTGAGTACTTATTATTATGGTGCAAGTGTATCCAGAAAAGTACGAAAGTGTAATCATTATTAAGGCTCTATTGTTTAAGTATTTTCCTTCATTTAAAATAAAATTATCCTTCTGGCATTGTGAAACCGTTGTATGTTTTCATCTTTTTATTTCTGCGTTTGGAAACGTTATGTCTTTCCAATACTGTTTTACAGCATTAAAATAATGAGTAAATATTATCATTTTTTATCAGTTTGTCTTGTTAAGAAGTTTTAGTACCTAGTGGACCGAGCCTTGCTCGGTGTTATTTCATGTTTACCAGTTCATCCAGTTACTATAAAATATTTCAATGTCATAAAATTTATCAATATAAATCTTTTTTATTGCTCCATGGACTCTTCATCCCACCTGCTGTATTTTCCTTTGATAGCTGTAGATTCCAAACAGCTGTTATGATTACTTCATTTGTTTACTCTTTCCTTGTTTATTTTCTTTGCTATCACGGCAACCCATAAGGCCAATGTTAAAATTTAACAATTTTAAAATTCGATTTATTACGTTATTAGATTTTCTCTGGCCAAGTAATCTGCGTAAAAGACGTTTTTGAGTCATAAATTACTTATTTCCAGACTTTGAAGGAAATCCTCGGAGCCGTTTTTGAGATAAATGTGCAAGCAAGCAAGCATACAAGCAAGCAAGCACGATAACATTACTCATATAAGAGTAGTAGTACCTGGTGGACCGAGCCGTGCTCGGTATTATTTCATTTTACCAGTTCATCCAGTTACTATAAAATATTTCAATATCATAAAATTGATAAATTGAAACCTTTGTTATTGCTCCATGGACTCTTCATCCCACTTGCTGTATTTTCCCTTGATGGCTGTAGATTCCAAACAGCTGTTATGATTACTTCATTTGTTTACACTTTCCTTTTTTATTTTCGTTGCTATCACGGCAACCCATAAGGCCAATGTTAAAATTGTACAACTTTAAAATTCGATTTATTACGTTATTAGATTTTCTCTGGCCAAGTAATCTGCATAAAAGACGTTTTTGAGTCATAAATTACTTATTTCCAGACTTTGAAGGAAATCCTCGGAGCCGTTTTTGAGATCGTTGTGCAAGCAAGCAAGCATACAAGCATACAAGATAACACCGCTCGTATAAGAGTATAGGATAGGAGATATCAGAAATTTTTATTTCAGCGCAACTTTAAGGCGAATTAAGCCCTATAATAATATAAGCTAATAATACTGAATGTAGTTTTAGGTATTGTACTGATCACCTATAAAAGTATTTATTCTCTCTTGTAAGACTGGCAATGGAGTTGCCACCAATAAATTTCCACCGACTTCATTTTCAAATAAAATTTACATTTAAATAGAAAGTTCGAGTTATAAATCATGCTGGAGAACGTATTTAATATTTATCCTGGATTTTTTTTAATTTTGATCCGGTTGGTGTCTCAAGCTATCGAAACATTTCATTGCGGGTGAAATCACTAAATTGTTTGCATGCGGAGTTAACAAATTAAAGAGAAATAGTACTTGAACAAAAATTTATCGATTTATAGTAATTTATTTTATTACTACAATCTTTATCTAAGAAGACTCTATGAAGCGTCTGACATAAAACGGGCCTTAAAATTTCATTCACTTACGAGCAGTCTGCTAACGGAGTTTTCAGCTTTTAGCTTATTTCCCCAGACAGAAAGCCTCCTTCTGTAATTTACTCATTAGTTTTACAGTATTTTAGATCCTACGTTGTTTTATACCAAGGGGTTGTTTTATATACCTCACGTATTTAAAATCAAATAATTCATTTCAAATAATTTAAAATCAATAATTTGAACTATACTTTAAATTTGTTTATTATTGTATTTGTCTATTGTTTATTATTTGTTTGTTCATAAGTCGTAGGTGCTTATTTGCTGTTTTGTTACCTGATGTGCTGTGAATTAGATTTATTGCATTTGTATTAGCTTCTATACTAGTTTGTTTCGCATGTATTTATTTATATTCATTATTTATACTTTCTTATAAGCGCATGTTACCTAGTCGTTTGCTTATATTTTGTACAACTTAGTGGATTGCTCTCCTATATTTATATTTATTTTATATTTATATCTATGTAATGTATTTATTTGTATTTATGTTTATGTTATGCTTGTATTTATATTTTTGTACTCGTAGTATTGAGCATGTGCACTTGTATTTCTGTATATCTGTAGCATAAGTTATTGCATGTATCCACCATCTTTGTATTTAAAGTATTGTAAAATGGCTTGGAAGGAATAAATAAATAAATAAATAAATAAATTGACCAGGAAACCGATATTATCCAAAAAATAATATGATTCATGAAGAGTAGCTATATTACACCTATAGATAAGAAAGCAATACCCATTGAGCATAAGGTCATTATTTATTTTAAATATAGATTAAGGTTATTACCTTATTTATCATTCCTTAATAACAATAAAATAACAAAAGCAGTTTAACCAGCAGTACGTAATGGTAGTAAAACCTATAGGAATCGTTCAACCTCGAATGATTTTGTTTAGAAGACGAAGACGAGACTAAATTTTATAAAGTGAAACTACGAATGTTTTTCTGCTAAACATTATTATTACATATATTATTAGGAATATAGAATGTCATCAATAAATTACTCATCACAACCTTCAGTTTTTAAATCTAAATAATATGGTTTTATCGTACTTACGTTATTCTAAATGTAACATATTAAAACAACATTTTTAAGCTTATTTCAGTCGTAAAATTAAACTTTATTAGGCTATAAGGAATTCAGAAAAAAGCTTTGTACGGATATAGAAGTAGAAATAACCAAATTAATTTCCATGCAAAAAGAATCAATAAATGTTTTATAAAGACTTTTGCTAAACAAAACTGAAACTAATAACTTTCATAATAATCGCACTTACTTACCTTTATTACATTATCCTCTAAGCAGAAAGAAACAATGGGTCCACTGATATAAGGAGCAAGTACTTTATCCCCACACCACTTTCAATATTTTGTCCGTATAAAATCCGATTTAAAAATCAAATGAAATATATACAAAATATAATTTACACTTGTTTGTCATTCAAACTGAATTTCGATTAATACTATCGAATTATTTTTGAAATAACCTCTTTTATTTTGCTAACAGTAGTTTATTTTTTTGTTTTTTTTTTCTGTACAAATTTATTTTATCCTAGAGTATTTTTAAGACGCTTCTTCCAATATTCGGCCCACACGGCCAAAAAGTGGGGCCTTTTATCAATCCAACTTCGACAGCGGGGGTTGCGCCGACATGTCTCGACGGAGTACCACAAGGTGTCGGTCCGGCACCCTCGCTCTTTTCACTGTCACCACTTCACCACAGTAGGCCTGATTGTCCGTCGGTGCCGCGAGTGGTCGACGCCGCGTCCCGAATCACATTGAGCTCTCCCGGGCTCCCCGGTCCACCCGAACTCCCCCGAGCGGTCCCGATCCCGCCCGAGTGTCCACAGGTAGCATCTCACCTCTGTTACAATCTTTTTCACCGTTTCCATATTGATTCCCACTTTGGCACAAATTAATAAACATTTGCAGAGGCGCCCCTAATGACCTGTGCTGTCTCTTTTTCCCCATTTTCTGTTTGACTGCCCCG
Source organism: Flexamia atlantica (assembly GCA_035578135.1). Lineage (NCBI taxonomy): Eukaryota > Metazoa > Arthropoda > Insecta > Hemiptera > Cicadellidae > Flexamia > Flexamia atlantica. The sequence goes on from JAQJVK010000021.1 coordinate 1,271,385, forward strand.
ACACTCATTAGCTGTCGGGTTTTCCGCCTAACAGGTCGCGACTTTACTCGCGGTCGGATGAGTTCTATTTACTCTCTTTAGTGTTTATTTAGGGACATCTTTTTATTATTGGATTTTGATTTTTATCTAGATTTATTTATGTATCCGTTAGTGTAATATTACAGTATCTAATAAACTATAAGTGTGTCTGGTTTTGTGTTATTATAATTTTATACCATTTGTAAATACTAGATTATTTGCCAATAGCGTAAAAATAAATAAATAATACAATCCGGTAATGACTGTGGTATTTCAGTGACATAAACAATTTTGTTTTTGTAACTGATACTGAGACATTAGTCTATTAACTGTCAAATATTGTGAGGCATAGCAAAGAAAATGTAATAGTATAATTTTCATTATAAAATTTAAAATATTTCTACTTTGCTGCCTAGGATGGTTTAAAATATTTTTACCTTTTTGTACAATTATAACACTATTTACTAATGATGAATATCAATGCATGTGAAATTTCTAAAGCGATAAGTTAGTGTAAAAAAAATATATATCTGGAATTAGTAAACATTAGTTCTGTATTTGTGTGTTTTTTAAGGACATTGTTGAGCTGTCATTTTACTCTTATGTGCCAAATACATTGTAATGAAGGAAACAAAATGTAATTTCTGCTGTAACTGGGGCAGGATTCCTGATAAGCAAGCAGGATTTTTGGATCCTTTTTTCAAACCATATGTGCAACGTAGGAAAATTCCTAAGTACACCATCAGAAAAGTAAAGTTTTACTTATACAAATAAAACTTACTCAAATTAAATCGAATATAAATAACTCCTTACTTGCGTAAGCTTCAAGCAGTAAGCAATATAAAAGTCTACATGGGAGAGGCCAGTATCACAATACAATGCAATAAAACTCGTTTGGGCCAGACCCAGCGTAAACAAGGGCTTACAAGTGCAGGGACACACGACTATTGTATTCCAGGATTTATCGTGGAGGCCGCATACTTGTAGAATAAAAGAGTTGTGTTTTTCTCTAACTCAAAATCAATAGTAAAAATAATATCGAATATTGAACATGTAGTATTATTATTCTTAAAACTATCAAATTGATTATGTTTTTCACTAGTTCCAACTTTTCGCAGGTATATTCTAAAATAATTCTTTTTCCTCCTGGATAATAAAGCTGATCGGTAAGTGTCACGTCGTTTATGATTACTAAGATTCTACGATTACATTTCCAAGATTCTGAAAGAATTATTATTTTATCGACCAGTCGCTTTTGTCAAAGAAACAAGAAACTGAAAACGTTATTAGCACAACTCGTTTCTGATTGTTTTCAAAATACCCTCCAATAAGTCTTGATTTTTCCATGTCATGTTAGCAATGAATATCTATTAAAGGTCAAATTAAATTTCCACAAATAAATACGGACAGATGATGACTTCTTCTCTAATTGACTCTTTCCCTCTCTATGACAAAAAAAACTATGTTTTTATTATCCAGTCCAAAACTATTTTCTTGAATGAATATAGTAAACTGGTCAATTAAATATATACTAATTCCTGAAAAACAGGGAAGGGACAATAGTTACCGGTAGTTTAGTCAGACATTTGAACTTAGTTGGAATGTTGGGACACCAAACGGTGATTCGGTCATTGTACGTTGGTACTGCGTAATTGGCTCCCAAGAGTGGGACGTGACATCCATGTCAACCCACTTTAATTTTTGGTATGTTAGTTTACGTTATCTATGTGAAACACTTTTACCATAAACAGTTACCGGACCCGAATTAAATCTAATTGTATTACCTTCTTTCTAATAAAACGTTACATCTATGTATTTTTTGTTAGCATTTAAAAAATATCACATTTTTTATAGGATTACTGCTACAGGCGAACACATTAGGTTAGCTTATTATACGGAATCTGTTACCGAAGGAAACCCGCTCATTGGAAACACGCTCATTATGTTTCGTTTTTTGTGAGGTTTGAAATTATTTTCGAAATCGTGTGAAACGGTTTTCGATACATTTCTTCACTTTAAATAATATGAGATTCTTTTAGCAATCGCCTAAATTGTAAGACGTGTTTGTCCATGTTCGTTTATGCATAGTTTTAAATTTAGATGTAACACTCCTAGGTGTTTTAACTCTATTCTGGAGTTAAAATTTCTTATTTAATTCACACCATAAGATCACTCTTTGACAAAGCTGTCCTGTTTTAGATACATTTCTTTACTTTGAAAATATTTGATTTTTTATCAACTGCCTAAATTGTATCTCGTGTTTATCAATGTTCGTTTATCTATGGTCATATTTTTAAATTTGGAAGTAACACTACTAGGTGGTTAACTCTATTTTAGATTTAAATTTCATATTTAATTCACAACATAAGATCACTCATTGACAAAGCTGTCCACTCAGGAGTAGGAGACATTTAATTTTATTTCACGGGTAATCCTTAAAAAAGTAGTAGTTTTTTTTAAACTTTATTTAGTTTTTCTTTTACTCAAAATTCATAATCTAAATTAAAAATTATAATAATATGTTTTCATAGAATAAATCTGACCCACATTTCTGTCCTTTTAAACACCATTTTACATGAGACGAGTATTTAAAAATTTAACACTTTTCGAACAGTTTAAATTTGATTCACAGTTCAATAAAAATTTCAGTTTCTTACATTCAATAAACGGTCCACTTTTTATAAGGCACTAGCCGAAATCCCAGCTGCAAGGTTGAAAGGGTCACCCTTTTCACTTGGCAGAGCAGATTATTCCGGCCACGGACCAGACTCGCCTTCAGTCCCTTCAATTCACCAACATCTCACCTTGCAAAGTTCAATTCCTTACCTCCAGGCAGCGTATGTTTCACCACGTAATATATTACATTTCGTCACCGGTGTTGCTGGGAACCTCGTTTGGTATGTGGTTAGATTTCGCCTCGCGCATTAAAGATTAAGCAAGTCTCTTCGTAAACGGATTCCTTACTCATATCACGGTTTACTGATAAAGTATTTCCCTATATATTTTATTTAGCCAAGATAATGTGGATTTATTAGTTAGTTGATAATCATGCATAAGTGTATATTATTTATACTAAACTACAAAGCATTATGTTAAGGGAACATATTAATATAAGGAGGTAAAAATGAGATTGGATTTGACTATATTTATGCCATTTGTTTCCTTTGATTGCATTTACTTCTCATAGAGTTTATCAAATCTATCTAGTTTGACATTGAATTTTTTTTATTTTCGCTGTAGACATGGTGACAAAATTAAATCATTCAATTCATCTCCTGATTTTAGACCAATAAATAGTTGAAATTGAGCACACTATAATTTGTATCAAATGGAATATTTACATGAATGCACAACACGTTATCTGATGAGCAAGTCTGATTAACTATCTTTATGTAAACAGAAAGAGCAATCCTACCAACATCTTGAACATAAATAATCACAAGTATCGAAGTCTATCATTCAACCTCCTTAATCCCCAAACACTCGTTCCACAATAAGGTGTTCAATATAGGCCACATTTGATCAAACAAATTATAATTAATAGCTCAGTTAAGCAGAACACAGTACTCAATAAATACAATTTACTTACATACCTCCTGCCGTTTTGTTCTTGTAAAAAATACTAAGAAAATTCTTTAATTAGTTATTATTGTGATTATGATCATATCTTTGTTAGTCAGTGCCTTTTTGTGTAATGAGAGTATTTTGAAATAATGTAGACTATTCATTTTGATTTTAAACCTAACATGTGTTGTTTCATATTGTAGTCTACCCGACAGACGGCCATAGATGGCCATTGTTGTACGCGCTGTAGGCTAGGCCAGTTTCCTACGTGAAACTCAACAGTTGTAAATATTTGTTTTGGAAATAAGGCGTTTTTTCTTTCTTTCTTTCTTCATTCTTTATTTATTTCTTTCTTTCTTCTAGGTCACATTCGAATAACTTTATGTAAACTTAAAAGATATAATGTTAAATTTTCTGTCGAACCGTCTCTTATACGTGAGAGAATATAAGTGCACATATCATGAGCAGCAAAATTGGGCGTAAACGTTAAAATATTTACAGCAAAAGATCGAATTAAATTAGAGGATATACCTTATGTTTGAAATAACGGCTATGAATAAACGATCAACCCACTTTCATCAAAACCCTAGTTCAGTTATATAACGCGTCGAGGGATGAGCAGTGGTGAAGCGGGGGGGGGGGGGGGGTTAATCTGGGATTTGCTGACTTTTTAGAACTCGCTCCATCTGCTTACCGTAGCTGTGATCCACCCCAACGCTTGGCTTCGGTCAGCTGTATGAAGGCTAAAGCTATGGTTTCAATTAACATGTCAGAGGCAACTCCCTACTACTAGTATCGAAAAAAAGCAAATTTCAAACTATATTTTAATTTTACAGTTATATTTTTGGGTTGGGATGCATGCTATTACTGTAAAACTGTGGCCGAGGCTTAATTGTGTATATGGAGTAGTTTAAATTTAAATAATTTCTTGATTAGCACGATACGTGTTGTATTCACTGGATGGAAGTTAAAAAACGTCTTACAACACCTAAAAATATTTACACTTATAATGTATTTACATACAAGATAGTAAATATACAAAAATGGTGGAAATAGGCCTATTTCGGCCATTTTTTGTATATTTACAATTTGCATGTAAATACATTATAAGTTTAAATATATTTTTAAGTGTTGTAAGACGTTTTTTATTTACATCCAGTAGTTTAAATTTATAACTGCCCGAGTTTACCTTAACTTGTTTATTGAATCAGATTTCAGATCAGTCTACTTAAAGGTATTAGCTGTGTGGTTTGTAATGGCTTTATAAAAGGCCAGTCCTGTATGTATATATATTTTTCATAGTGCAAAATATATTGCCCGATTTTTTTGCGGGGGGGCTTTTCTTTAAAGTTATAAGAAACTTTTAATGGGCGTCGTTACTCAAAATCGCTGTTAATGCACATCACTGTTATTTACTCGATAAATTCTAAACCCACCAAAAAATGCTTGAGCTGGAACTCAAAAGTGAGATGTCGTCTGTCTAAGTAGAGCCTTGATTATGGTAATATCATTTATCTTTAACCTTGCCTATATTAACACCAGACCTACTTGAAAAAATGTAACAAAATAGTCGCACTGAACTGCACATAGGCTGAAACGCATAATCATAGATTCGGAGTGTTCAAAATTAGTTCCCCTTAATCTATTAATTCCTGTACACAGAACTTCCAGATGAACCAAGTGTGACACATAGGGCTCATATGTTAATATATTTAAACATGTGATTTTAATCACATGCTTTATTGTAAATAGCAGCCTTTTTTCGGTCTAAATTCTTTTAAATGGTGGATACTTGACATTTTACATTATTTCTCATTTTCTGTTAAAATTCAATAAATGAGAATAAATGGTGGGTTTCGTTTTTGTTAAATCCCTGGGATTATGACCTGTGACTTGGGCACTTCTATAGGCTTCATTTTGACAACTGTCCACAATATTTACCCAAACATTTCGCTCACGTATTAGCTTAAACAAATAGAACAAATAAATACGTATTTATTTTATGCATATAATAATAATAATAATAATAATAAGTTTATTCTAACAAAAATAATACATTTATGCAACATAATTCAGACAGAGAAGGTCCCCACATATAAGAGAGTCTCTCAAACTATAAGATACGTTCGTATAAGATACTTTTAAGTAACATAACTTTTCAAAATATTTTTAATGTAATGTAAAGTTGTTTACGTCAAAGAGTGTCGTTGTTTGTCGCGAAGTACTTACATGCACTCCCTACCCTTCTCAAACAGGATTGTAAATCTTACATTAGAGTGATAAACAAGATTGACCTACATGCTCACTCCAAATACCGTGATAAATGTATATCCAGTTGAACTCGTTCGTTTTCGTAATTGGTTAAGGACTCGTTTTTCTGTCTTTTTTTGCTATTAGTAATTCTCTAATTTTGCTTCAATTTACCGCGATTACAAATGAGTCTGATAAATAAAATCCTAAGTCTTTGTAAGCATATGTTGTAGTGCATTTTCTATATTATAATTATTTTTTGAGGCGACAGTTTTTTAAACACTTTCCATTATCGGCTTTGAAATTTATATTGTTATCAGTAATAAAACAAGATTGAATAAATTCACCGTTTTATGTTTACATTGTATGATAGCCATTGATACCCATTGAATCGCGAATCCATTTATCGGTATTGTGCCCATTACCAATTGTGGGCCTAACATGCATTGCCGCAAACCAGACAGGACGTTGAACAATGGTCTTTTGTTGATGATTGAACTTCGGATTAGGCTGTGTATTGGGTATTGTAAAACGCTGTTGGTGCACCTAATGAGAAAAAAACTGTCGGGTTGAGGTAACGATGATGACTAATAATACAAAATAGTAACAGGAATTTGAGAGTCAAACACGGAACACATTTCCTTGAATGTTAAGAAATCCAAAATATATCTTTAGATAAAGGGATACTAATTAACTTTAGTATATTTTCTACCTAAAATATAGAACGTAAGGTAAATATGTATAGGACGCAAAACACGTGTGATTTCTACTATTGTGTTTATTGTGTACTACCCAATACAAGTTATTACAATGGGTTGTTCAAGTAATTTTAGTCTTTGGGATTCACTAAATCGTAGTTTCATTAGAACGACATATTTTAAAATATTCGGTAATTAATTCGTTATCTTGGAATATAAATATCGGTAACTTGGTTCTAGGTAACTCGGTCCTCGGTTAAAGATGGTTGGATTTTCCATTTTAATTCATTCTTCCTAATGTTTTCCGACATTTTAAGTCTTATTCTCTAATGGTAAGTAGACTGCTACAAGGAATCTTAACCTGAAAACTAGCTATAAATGGTTATACAGTGTGTAAAAAAGTCTGTCCCCCCCTGCTTATTTTTTTGTTTGTTAAGACAAACAATTAATCTTTGGGGAATGATACTAAATCAACCCAAATTATTTTTTACGTTACCAAACATTTTGAGTGTCCCCCGAAAATGGGGGATTTTGGAAGCAACTTAAAATTTTCAAGTGACCCCTTTCGAATGACCCCTCATTTTAAAGTTAAAAAAAATAGGCGAATGGTGGAGGTTGGAGATCGCTAACGTGTTTCTATCAAAATTGGCAGCTTGTCAAAATTTTGAATACGACTCCTCGAAACTTTGACAAACTGTCCATTTTTGGGGAACACTCAAAATTTTGGTAACGTAAAAAATAATTTGGGTTGAGTTAGTATTATTCCCCAAAGGTTACGTGTATGCCTTAACAAACAAAAAAATTAAGGAGAGGGGGCGGACTTTTTTTACACACTGTATTTAAGGTCTTAAAAAGATATGGAATCAGTTTATTAAATTATTTTCTATGATTCCTCGGCCATTACTAAACCTTTGCTATCTTACAGAAACCTTTGATAATCAACGAAATGTCAAACATCCCCTTAACATTTATTTAAAATGTGTGCTTTTAGTATTGCCACAAGAAAATATGACAAAGAATTGTATTCAGATTTTGATGCAGATAGTTTATATTTTGAGTCTATACTGTATCGCTTTTACTATTACGTACTAAAATATGCCCAGCTAGAATAGGTTGAGGATTACTTAAAATAGTTATCTTCTATGTAAGAGTATATATGATGCTCAAACTATTCTTAATTCCCGTACAATCACACAATCATCTATCTTGAATACAAAATATTTTAAATAAAATTAATTAATATGTAGGTGAGTAGTGCAATAGTGGGGCTTCTGGGCCAAAACGCATTAATCAAAAGTGACAGCTACATCCGGTCTGGTGACGTCAGAGGCTGTGACGTAGCTGTGACGTGTATGGTGGGCATTTAAAGTTTAAATGCCCGGCTGTGCTGGGTATTTAAACTTTAAATGTCCGGAAATGGGTCAAGGTCAGGTGAGGATGTTTTTAAAAAGATCTTGCATTTTCGGAAGATCCGAAAATGCAAGATATTTTTTTTATTTTACATTAAGGTTGAAAAGTTTGCTCCCAAATTTGAAAAGTAAGTTGTTGTCGGTGGTGAAATTTCTTGCTTATTTTCATTCTTTTTGTTGTTGTTGTAAGTTGGCAAAAATACATTCTTTTCGTTTTGATTGTTTGTTGCATAAAGTTCCAAAGATAAACCAAACCCAGTGGTTATAAGTTGTTTTAGTTCTTCACTAAAAATTTCCAAATCCTTGTAGGTTGTAAGATTGATAGTGTTGTAGTGAATCCCGCGAATGTTGAGAGACATGACTAGAGTTGTTTACTCGACGAGAGGTGTAGCAGGAATGACTATTGCAAAGCCGGTGCTGCGGGTACCTCCGATAGTAGTGGGGCTAGTGGTGGGGGTAGTGGTGGGGATAAAAATTGTAGACGCTTGTTTAATCACTTTGCATTTAATCGTTGCCACAATAGACCGAGTCGATGTTGCAATTCTTCTAGTTTATCCAACCGGTTCTTTTGATATGTTTTGCAACCACATTTACAGTAGCAGAAAGAATTACATTTTGTACAAGCTTTTCCGTCAACTTGATCTTCAGGTATTTTAAAACATTTCTCTTTGCAACAATAAGATAAAAGTGGTACATTATTTCTTTTGGATGACATGTTGGTTGTAGCTTGTCTTAAACAGAACTGAGCCTCTCAACGTTAAGGTTTCGTATTTATATAAAGTATTCGAATAAAACTATCGAATAAAACTATCGATCAAAATAATCGAATAATACCATCGATTAAAAGTTCAAGGTCATCCGTTTGAGTTTTAAAAAAAAAAATACAACATATCAGTATATAAAAACATATACTGATATGTTGTTTTTTATCTTTTTATTTAAAACATTTTTTTTTACAATATTTACAATGTTATTTTTGTGCGATGTGCAGAGTAAGTTCCGTAGAGTTGTTTCCGCTCATTCCGTGTGACACCAAATATAATGATCCTGGCTGAATTTCCCGCAGATCTTCATTTTGCAGCAACTGGACGAATCGTTTTGGAAGATATACTTGAAACTTTGGTTCATCACCTGGTGTATATGGTGCATCGGATAAAGATGCGACGACTGCGTCTCCATGCGTTGTATCAACTTTTTTCATTTCATGAACAATATAATGTTTCTGTTCTTTTAATTCTGAACATTTCTTGATAATTAGAGTATTTGATTTTGAATGTAAGTTGAATTGTTCAACTAAACATTGGAGAAACTGTTGTGATGCCATGTTCTTCACTGGAGATGTTGTCTGTTCGGAGTATGGAGTTGGAGTGATACTCGGGGTGTGTTGCTTCCTCGTATTTATAACCTTCGTAACCCCCACCACATTCTTCTTTTTCTTGTAAGTAAGCAGCCAAGTGATATGCGTTTTGTAATGCGCATTGAGATTGGTTGTGTTTCGGATCTATTGTAGAAACACAAATATTTCTAACATCACAATGAAAGGTTTTGTCCATTTTTATGCTTAAAACTTCTTTGTTTGTGTACTGTTGTATCCAACTTCTTTTTTCCAATCCTCTGGTGTATATGTGCGTAAATTGTTTACAGAAATGAAACATAATTTTGTGTACATTGTTGTACGGTAGAAAACCTTCAAACCAATGTATATGATGAAAATTGTTTGTTAACCATCTGTTTGTTATTTTAGCTTTTGACTTTAGTGCATGGATAGAACACGGTGCTTCAAATAAAAACGGGTATGCTACTTGTGTGAGCAAATCTAAAATCACCAATTCTTTTATAATAAATCTATCATCGTTTCCGCGAAATGCTTGAAATTCAATTACACAAGGTTTTGCTGCCATTTCTTCATCCAGTCCGCTCATCACGATGTCTGGTGATTAACTGTTTTCCACACCACGGTAGGTTAGATATATAAACCAGGCCGTACAGTTGTAGGCGCGTTGGTGTATGTTTAACGTGGGCACCGTCCCCAGTAGGCCTACCCCACGGTTTATTCTTTTGTTAAACTACATTGTAGTTTTTTTTTAAACTACCAAAGTTTCTTCTTCTGTATTGTTGTTGTTGGTTTCTTCTTCTGTATTGTTGTTGTTGGTTTCTTCTTCTGTAGCTTCCGTTGCGATTTCAGTAAAAGGTTCAAAGTTTCTCAACTGCCTCCACATTTCCACTTCGTGAGGTATTCTATTAAAAATGGATGTATCTATTGGTCCGTATTGTAAAGTGCTGTCAGGTTGTTTTTCGCATGCATCTACCAGATATTCCTTAATAACAGAGCTTGAAAATACCAATTGTTTCATATACCTAGTGATAGGTGATGTTGCATAGTTTAAAATGTAGAATTCTTCACGTGTTAGTAGAATTTTATTTTCAAATTGTGTCGAGTCTCTAATTCTTACTTGTTGTTGGCCACGATGTTTAATAATGTCAATTTCATTGTCACAATCCAAAAGTCGAATGTTAGTTTTTCTTCCAAAGAAACTGTTGGCTAAATAACATTCAATAAGATGTAGATGTTTTAAAAAGGAATCCCAAGCATTTTCTGAAAATAAAACCATCTTTGTACCATGGCTTAGTATTACTGCGGGAGAGTAGTCTAATGATTTTACCAATCCTATCGACACACTTTTACTCATGCAAGATGAAATAGGATAAAAGATGCGAAGGAAAACTTCAGTTAAAATGTTCGGTGGAATATTTTCTTCAAGTTTTCTTTTCTTTCTTACGTTTGTTTTATTATTTTCCAACTTTTTATTTTGTTTTCCAAACTTTAAAAACTCATCAATTTCTTTTACAACATTTTCTTCAAAATGTTTATCATCATCATTTTCCAATAAAGGTGTTGTTTCGGAAACGCCTTGTACAACTGATAAAGAACTCATTTTGTTTATAATGCTGTAGACGATGTTACCCATACAACTGTAGACAGTCAACTAAACAATTTGCGTTCCCGCTCCTGCTTTTATAGCCGAGTGGTGGGGGGTATTTTTTTTCTTTTCATTTTACAACACTGCTTTTACAATACCGGTTAAAGGTGTATATGTAACAATTTTATCATGTAAAATTAAACAATAAGCAGATGTATCTTTGGGTACATTTTGTTCAAATTCCATTTCTATTTTTATATCTACACTGGAAGATTTTACAGATTCATTTTGTTTGGAACAATCAACTACAACAATCGGATAGTTAGATTTAAATTGGTTTGGCGTTAATAAAGGTGTGTTTGTTTTTCCATAATATGAATTTTGGAATCTTGCATACATATCGTACAAAACACTAAACCTGTCTTTTGTAAAGTTTATGTTGAAGTTGTCGTATGGAAAGAATTGCGAGTTTAGAAACACCTTAAAATTTGTAAGTTTGCAATGATCAAATTCACCAGCATGTTTAGTTATTTCATTTCTTCTTTTTGTTTGTAATCCAAATATTACATATCTTGCCTTTTCCAAATGAGTAGAAGTTTTTACAGTCCATGTATGACGTTGTGTTTCCGGTAAAACCGGATATTCATGAAACTCCCAACTTCTAAATGGTATTACGATATCACGATCTGATTTTAAAGTTCTCAATAATGAAATTCTATTCTGATCGTTTAACCGTACATGCGGTACTCTCCAAACAATCTTGTCTAATTGCATTTTCCATTCTAAAGTAGCTTCCGTTGTTCCATCAGTTGCTTGAATAATATCTTTGTCGTTTGATGATCTTAACAAAACTAATTCTTGTTTTACGTTTATTATTATTTTTCGGTAATCTTCGGCAAAGCCTAAAAGTAATCTTAAAGGAATGTAAAAGTCAAAATTGCCTGAAGTGTTTGGAGTGATTGTACTGGAATCGGGTGCTACCCATCCTGCGGCGGCCAGCATATTTTTTTCACTCGGTGTTAAAGATGCTAATCCTTTTAATGTACTTGTAATTCCCACCTTTTTTGTTGAATCTACTGTAACTCCGGAAATTTCATATCTTATTTCATCAAACAAATATGCCATGGGGTTATTTATGAACGGAACAGTACTTGCAGTGGTTCCATCCCTTTTTGTTACTCTTCCTTCGATATATAAATAACTTTCACATGGAAGTGTATAAATATCTTGTTGTTGTATGGGAATTCTAATTTCATCATTATTGTTTAATTTTGACGAAGCGTAAGGGTTGTGCGTATGATATTCCTTTTCCCATAAGGTTTCGTCGAATGTCGGACCCTGCGCTATATCCAATATTTCCATTATTAATAAGTTTTAATCCAATTTCTTCTAGAAAACGAATGTTATCACTTGTTAATCCTTCTATAGCTGACGTGCTACTGACTTGTTTACCAGTCAGCTCTTTCTTTTTAAATGATAACCCCATTGTTATACGGTTGATTTTATATGTATTCGTATAGTTATAGGTTCGTCTCTAAAATCAATATGATTTCCGTCTTGATCTAGTATGTTCACCACAATGTCTGAAATAAAACTGGTGTTTAATGGTAGGTACACCAAGTTTTGTGGCTTTTCCACAATTTTAAAACCCGGAGCGACTGTTGGATAGAATGTGTGCAATATATGAGTATTTTCACCATCTCTATAAGAACCATGTATAATATTACATGTAACATCTATACTGTTAACTTTCATTATTGTCACAGTTCTAGTACCTGAATGGTTAATATTAGGTTCTAAAATTTTTGTTGTTTTAGGAAATCCTAATAAACTACCAATTGAATGTTCTTTGCTAAAATCTATATAATATTTAGATTTAATTTCAGCTTTCATAGTATTGTTATTTCCTTTTATTGTTATATTATCTTTTCCCATATGATTTTGTATCGCTTCATTTATATCATCAATTTCATATGCTCCAGTGGGTAAACTAAATACTTGTATATCTGAATATTTGTTTGTATTTTTATCTTTTGTTTTGTAATAATGTATTTTGTCATTAACATTTTCAGTAACGTTGGGAATAGAATTATAAGTTGTTATATCTAATAATGCGGCTTCCCATAATTTATCTTTTTCCAAACGTAACGCAGGGAAAAGAACACTTCGCAAAGTAGATGAAGTTCCAGTTAATGATACTGTATAGGAAGACATCTTAAAGTTGACCAACGCTTTTTGTTAAAAAATCTAAACATAAATGTCCACAGATTACCGTATCATCAGGTTGCTCTCTTTTATAATTGTATAGTACATTTTTAGCTGTTTTAAAGTAATATTGTAGTTCTTTTGGTGGTGGGAGATTACCAAAACTATCAAAGTAGTAAATAGTTGATCCTAGTTTCTTATAACATACCCAATGAGTGCCTGATCCTTTACTATTATCTAAATTTACTATTCCGGTTTCATTTTTCCAAATTTTAACAGGTAATGCATCTTTCATAAATACTCCTCTAAAAAATGGAATTTTTAAACAAGAAACATAAGTAATTAATTCTTTATCTGTTAATTCTTTATTTGGAATTAATAATTGTTTTTTTCTGTTTAATACACACGATACGGTCTTAGGTATAATCCTCCTCCTTTTTTTATCATTGACCATATTGTTTGTTTCTTTTTATTTTTACCTGCGGTGGATCGTCGTTTTCTTCTTATATTTCCTCCACGTTTCTTTGCAGGTTTTCTCCTCCTTTTTCCACCTCCTTTCTTCTTTCCACCTCCAAACATCGTTTTACCCTTCATTGCTGCTGATACCGCTAAAGCTGCTGCTTTTTCACCGATACTAGCGTCACTGGATGTTACTCTTTGCCAAGCTTTTTCAGCAAGTGCTCTATCCGCTATTGATCTATTTTTAGTATCTGCAAACTTTGAATATGCTATATCGTGTTGTTTGCAGGCTTGATCAAGTTTATTTATTCCAAGATCTCCTCTAGCAAGTCTTTTTTTCAATTTTGTTCCTGGACCACAATATTGATAACCTCCTGGTAAATGTAGTTCTACAGGTAATAAATCGATAGCTTTGTTAACTATAGCTCCAACCGGCTTAGTAATAAGAGAAAGTGCTGTTGATGCTATTCCTCTTCCTCTATTTATAACGTGTCGATTATGACTGATGCGTTGAACTTTCAACATGGTTTTTTATAGTGAAAGGAAATGCCAATACTTGTTTATTTTATAAATTCTTTATAATGAATGATGCACTTATCCTTTGACATTGTTTATTTATAATAAACATGTATTTTGTTTATGGGTAATAAACTTTTACCCAGTCTTTTGGTAGGATTGTATCCTTTTTATCAACATCAACTTGAGCAAATCTTAAATTTCCAGTTTTCATATTTAAAAAATATTTTTCTATAACATTTTTCTTAACCCAATGTAGTTTTTGATCAGCTTTTATGGGCTTTATCGTATTATAAACATCATATAACACTACACTTAAGAGTCTTATAATGTAATTTACATTAACAGCATCAACAATATCAATAGGGTCATCTAAGCTAGTCAATCGCAAGTTTTGACAATGAAAAAACTTTTTGTGTTTTTCTGTTCTTAAGCATCTTTCACGCCATTCTTTTACTCTAACTGCATCACTGTCATTTACTCCCATTCCAACATTAAATAGTGGTCTTTCTTTACAATCAAAGCCTTGTTGACCAAGTCTTGATGAAATTTCTTTTAATGCAGGAACTTGTCCAATTGTTGCTACATCAACATCATTCAACCCTTCTTTAACATTAGTAATTATTTTTGCATCCGCATCCCATTTGTTATTGTTTAATTTCATTATTTGACTTATTGTAGCTGCATCTGATTTTGCAGTTCCCTCCTTAACGTTAGTTAACACTTTATTTTTGCAATCAATTGACTTAATATCATGTGTAATACAATGATCTGTAACATATTGAAGGTTTACCGCATCTTTCATATCTTTAGGGTCTCCAATATCGTGTATTACAAAGTTGTAAAAGGAAAATTTATCTGTTTTTTCAGGTATGACTGAATGTAAATACTTTTTGGTAACTGAATCTTGATCATTAACAGGATCTGCTATATTGGCTATTCTAAGATCTTTTGCATCATATGCTTTATTATTACTTTTAGGATCATATCTTAAGGTTTGGTTTATGTACCACATTAAATATTCTTTATTTACCGAATCATTCTTATCTATTGGTTTTGGAAGATTTGCAATTCTATAAAAATTAGCGTTATACACTTCATTTTGAAGCTTTAAGCTAGGTAATGTTTCACTTTTTAAAGTTTTGAAATTTACTGCATCATTATCATCTTTTGGATCATTTACAAACTTTAAACGTTTGTTACTTATATCATAATCTCCATCGGATGTTAGTGGTAAACCACCTCTTTTTCCATAAGATCCTGATTTGCTTCCAGTTTCGGAATACCGTCCAAACTTATCCACACTCATGGTTATACTGAATGTTTAATCGGTTATGCTTGTATTCTATATACTCATATTTTTATGCAATTACTCCTCGATTTCGCAATTCGCCGACCAAAGCTACCCATTCGTTTTCTAAACCGCTATGTCCGGCTTGTTTTGCTTCATATATCAACTTCATTCTATCAACCAATTTGTTTATATCGTTGTAGTATATTATATTAGTATCATACAAGTTTTTCAATAATCCTTTTCCTGATAAACTTGATTGATTTGTTTTTCTCCTTTTATGTAAAATATTTATTTCAGCAGAAGATAATGATTTTCTTTTTATGGGTGCCCTTCTTTTTGGTGGGAAAAGTTTAGCAATAATAGTTTTATATTTTTCTGATTTATTTCTATAAACATTGAAATTTTTAGAATAATTTTTCTTATGCGCATTTGTATCCTCCAATATTTGTTTAAAAATGTTTAAATCCTTTTTAGTATATTTATTAGGTTTCGGTTTAAAAATAAGTTCAAACAATCCTTTTGTACCTTTGTATTGTTTATTATTTATAATAATATTGTCATGTTCGTCTACATCAAGCTTGCTATCTCCAATCATTAGGCCATTTTCTTCTATTCTAGCACCAAAAGTATGATACTTTCGAGTTGGTTGTGCAGAATGTAACATTTTTAATACAAATTGTCTTGCAAGCGGCCCTTTATACGCAATATCCGAGCCCAATTTGCTCAAGTTGGATGGATTAATAGGCTCTTCTTCTTCTTGTTGTTCTTCGCTTGTAGAAAGACCTTCTTTTTCTGTTAAAACATCCGTTTCTTCACCTAGTTCGCTTTCTTCTTCAGTTGTTTCTCCTTGTTGCGTAAAACTTGTATCACCTTCATATTCTTCTTTTTGTTCAAATTTTGAAATGGGTAAAATAGCATCTCCGGAAAAATTAAATGTTGAAGGTGTAACATTTTGCCCCAATTGTTTTAATGGCTCAGTAATAGGTTTAAATGTTGATTCCAGAAATTTCTCTCTTTCACTTATTCCTAATCTTAACGCTCTGTTTTTATGTCTAATAGAATCACTAAGTGATTTTATTTCTTTTAATAGCTTTTCCTGATTAACCATGTTTACACCATGGAGACTTGGACGATAATGTTGTTAATTAATGTATTAAAACAAATTTATCAAAACCTATGCGGTAACGACCATCTGTTATAGCTTTATCTTTCATAATTACCAAAAATCCATATTTTTCCGCCCAAGCTTTTCCACAAAGCTCTTTGAATTTATCAAATGACATATCAGCATTTACATGATCGTTGTATATATGTTTTAGGTTTGTATCGTCTTGTTTGAATAAAACTAAAATATTTGCATTGTCTCTAATTAGTTGTTTTGGAATTTTGCTATATGTTTGTCCGATATATATGCTATCAATATTATTATGTCTTCCCATGGCAAAATAGTTTCTAATAGTATCATGATTTTCACTAGATACATCATCAAATACAAATACAGAATACGGCTTAGCCTGGTCTGGTTGCATAACACTGTCACTAGCATTAAATTTGTAATAGTTAACATCAGGCACATCAGTCAGGATCTTTTCCAACAATTGATACTTTGGTTGATGTAAGGACTTTGAAAAAATATATAGGTTATTAAATCGCAATCCTTTTGTGTTTGTAATTAAGTTAAACACAACGTTAGTTTTGCCACAGTTTGAAGGACCGCTTACTATACATCGTACAGTGTTTGGAAATAAACTGCCGTGTTTACCATTGTTGATTTTAACGTTATCTACAGTTAAATCATCAATGTTATTGATATTAAATTTATCTTTATGGTGAACAATCTCCATCTTATTCAAAGGCTGAAGAATAAATAAGTTGATTTATAACTAAATCAAATCTTTTATAGGTATCCACGAATCTTCAGTTTTGTCAAACCCCAACCAACGTACTTTAACTTGGTCTTTTTTCCTTTGCAACACCTTTTCAACAAGATAGACATCACCTACTGTTGACTTTAACAATTCATGTCCGTAAAAACCGCCTTGTAACAAATTTCCTTTGTTATCTTTTAAAATATAAGTTTCCGGTACAGTAGGTTGTACTTTATACACTGTAAAAACTTCGTTTGTCCAATTGGGCAGGTATTTCTTAGTAAACACTCCTTTGTATTTACTAATTCGAACTTTATCATTTACATTAAATTTTCTTGGTTTTTTTTGTTCCGCTTTTGGCTGTGTATTCTTTTTAATTCGTTGTAAAACTAGTTTAGCGTTTTTCTTATTCACTTTGTTAGGTGCCATACCGATAGTTCTATGAAACTTGTTGTTGTAATCGCTTATTAATTTTGGTAAGATATCAACCCATACGTAAGAACCTCTTTTCGAAAACATTTTATACATTGCACCTTTTAAGGTTCTATTAAATCTTTCAATTATAGCTGCCTTTTTCTCAGAATTTGTAGAATAATGATTTATCTTATATTTTTTCATTAACAATGCAAAAGGTTTATTAAAAAATTCTTTCCCATCATCAGTTTGTAAATGTTTAATTTTATTTTTATCTCTTTTTATAGCTACTTCCATAGCTTTTGTTATGCTGTTACCGGTTTTGTCTTTTAATGGCAAAGCATCTGCAACTTTAGTAAAACAATTAATAATCGTAAGTATGTATCTAAATCCTTTATTTATTTTACTATGCGGTTGCATTTCAATTAAATCTGCTTGATATAAATCATTTATTCCTTTTACAACAGTATTTCTTCGTGGAAACTTTATTCTTGCAGGTTTATGAAGTTCATTAACAATCTTTTCCTTTAACTCTGTCATGATGTTTTTACTAACAAAGTCAAGTTAGTATTGAGTGTTTCTTTTTCTGCATCCGCTTTTATAGGTCAAGGTCATTTCAACATATTTTTAAAAAAGGGAAAATCACAGCGAGCATGCTGTGATTTCCCCTTTTTTTCTTTTTTCTTTTTTTCTTTTTTTCTTTTTTTTCTTTTTACTCATTGATAGGATTGAGAGAATAGTGGCCGAATGGTAGAGTGTGAATTTTGTCTGGAAGAATGTGTCGTTTGTCATCATTGGAGCAGAGTGCTTTTTTTACTTCTGTTACGCTGTACAGGTGATGGTTGAAACTTCTGATGGTGTTGAATTTTGCAGTTATAGTCGTTTCTTCAAATAAGCATTGCTTGTAGTGTTCGAAATTTACATTCTTCTTAAGATACAAACTTTTTACACCCTTAGCTTTTTTAATTACATTGTTTTCTTCTTTATGCAATTGTAGTGAATACAATTTTGACATTAGTGCAATAAGTTCTTTTAGTAAAATTCCATTTGCTTCGTCTTTAAATTTTCCAAGTTTCTTTTTGTTCCGATCATTGTCATAATTTAAATGATCTTTTGGATAGTCACTAAAATCAAATTCATTTTTGTGAACAAATGTTCGAAGATCCAAATACATATCTTCAGTAAGAATCCAGTAGATGAAAGCGCCCGTGTCCATGTAGGCGATTCCGATGTTATCTCTACCGTAGAAGGCAACCATTTTGTTGTAGTGGAAATCATACATATGGGTTTTGGAAATATCCAAGATTGACATTCCAACGTACAACGGACGATCCATTTTCACGCTTGTCTTCTTCATAGATACTGCTACAAGGTTTTCATTGATGATAACGGATGTTCCAAAGTTTGGTTTTTGTACAAGTTTTTCTAGTTTTATAGGATCTGTAATTAATTTAACATTTTTGTGTTTTCTTTTGTTTTCCAATGTTTTTCCAAATATCGCATTATTCATTAATTTAAAAAAATCCTTTTGAAATGTTGATGTTGCAGCTGCTCTTCTTCTGGTGTTTGAATCAATGTACGGTTTTAACCAGCATGATTGGGAAAATTTTAAAACTCTATGAATTTTGGTTATACGTAAACCCAATTGGAGTGCTTGTTGAACAACCCAAAAGTGAGCTACGTATCTTTGTTTATTTTCAAGAGTCATTATTAATTTTGGATGTTTGCCAATTGGTGAAACTTGTGTTTTTGCAAGGAGCGGAAGATCGTAATGAAGATCGTGCAAGTGTTCTGGATATTCAAAGTCACAGTCCAATATGTATCCGGTGTCACCGTCTTTTGAAATTTGTGTAATATCACCAATAGAGTCTGGATTAACCCATTCAAAGTTTCCAAAAGGAAGTGGATTAGACATGGCCCATCCGTATACATTGTTGGCATCGAAATATCCTAAGAACACTGATGGTTTTTCTTTATCGTAGTTTGGAAGATATTTGTTGTTAGCTTTAACATGTCTAGTAACACTTTGGGTCAATCCACCTCTAACGCCCGATTCGATCATCAACACCATGTCAATATCGGTTAATAATTGAAGGTTGCACTTTGTTTCTTTTAGCATAGCTTGCCAAGCTAGTCCTGGAGAAGTATAAGAATGAAGAGGGTCTAATCCGTAGGCTTCAAAGCAAGTGTTTCTAAATTCTTCCATCACATCGCAGAGAAGGGTCACATCAAGTTTTACATAAACGTCAGAATAATCTCCCAGAGTGTTCATTTCCAATTCGTCCCAAACTCTGCATGCGTGTTGATAGTCTTCAGGTGAAATGTCCGAATCGGTAAGTTTACTTTTAAATGCTTCTGGTGGAGGAAGTGATGTTTCTTGAAATTTATGTAGTCCATCGATGTAATCATACGGGAAAACTCCTTTCCGAAGAACCAAATCCATTTTTTCTGCAGGTACAATTTTGCTTGTTTCTATTAAATTTTCTCTTCTTAAATTTTCAGAAAGTTTCATTAGACTGGAAGGCATAAATCTAAATGAATCAACAAATCTAAGTTTAATTTTGCCCACCTTTTTTGAAAAGCTTATAAAGTTTTCCATAGTTTGTGCCAAAACATCTATTTCACCGTTGTCTCTTGCTAATTCGGGAATGATAAAATGTCCATCGTATCCACTAAGATTGTGAAAAACCACAGGAATAAAAGATGGTAGTTTGTAGTTGATGTTACATCCGTTGCAAGCTGCACCTCTGTAGGCTCCTGTCAGATGGTCATGGTCGCGAACTTTAACTTTAGTTTCTGTAAATTGATTGTTACACAAATAGCATGTTGTTGCTGAATCATAAAGATGAAGTTCTTCCGGCGTCATAGGTGACATAGGAACCACATTGCTATACATTGCTTCCACTTTCCCGGCGATGTTGTATAAATCATCAACAAAGTATCGAGCTGCTTCTTCTCCACGATAGATCTTCGGTGTAGATGTCAAACCATATTCTTGAAGATGTTCTTCAGACAGAGTGGATTTTACTATTAAACAGTAGCTGTTTGGTTTGTGAAGTTGATACTTTGTTCTGCTGGTATTTTCCTCTCCTTCTTCTTGTTCAAGTGGAAGCAATGAAGATTCAAAATCTGCATACACTACAACGGGAATTCTGTATTGTTGGATAACTTTGTCAAATTTTACTTGAGATCTTCTAGGGTGTGGTAATTTAATTCTTACTTCATAGTTTCCACTGCATAGTCTTTGATGTTCCGTCAGCCATTCTGAACCTCCTCTTCTCAAAGGTTTGTTTACAAAACAGAAACATCTTTTACAAGTGGTTTTTCCTTCTTTACGTTTTGATAACTGTTTGCAAACTAGAGCTTCAAAATCTTTAATATATACATAATGTGAAATATCACCTTTTGTTATTTTTAATAAATCAGTATGATCTCTGCGTTCGGTAGGTGTTATACGTAAGGGGTAAACATTGTTGGATGAATCCAAGCCAAAGATGTTTACAGATGCAAAAGGATTTTTCTTTTCAAATTTTGATATGTCTTGAATTGAAACAGGGTAACTCATGCCTTGAAAATTATAGTTATGGTAAACCTCATTGTATGCTCTACTCGGTCGTTCCGCATGATTTCTTATATATTTTGCAAGCATTGCATACTTGAAACATTCAGCATCTTTATTTTGAACATTAATACAGGAATCGGTGTCTTGAATTTTCTTTGGCAATTCAATATGACTACTACCTCTCATTCCATATCCATGTTTATGAACTCTTACATCTAAGCTTGTTATACTTAACAAACTCCATCCAGAACCTCTTCCTTCATGTTCTTGTAATTTTGTTAAAAGTTCTTCAAAACAATCATCCACAATTGAGCTTATATCTGATGCAAACATGATGGTTTTGTTTTTAGTTAAAAATCCTCTTGGTGATGTTTCATTCTGAACATTTGTAAATACTGTATCTAATAATATTCCAAACTTTATAAAATTTAATCTTCTTAGTTCATTGTTTAATGTTTCTGTTACTAATGTTTTTGCTTTTGAAATAAACTGTGCAAGTTGCAATTGAGCATTGTCAATCTTAAAATGAGTTACTACACTACCTGGTAAGGCTCGGGCGTATAATTCCACATCCAAAGATGGTCCGGGTGCGTATTGAATAACACTTGATCTTGAATTTAGTTGTTGTTGTACGGTAGCCAGTATTTGATCTAAATCTTCCAAATATTCTTCTTCTGCATTGTTATTTGTTTCTTGGTTTGTTTCTTGGTTTGTTTCTTGGTTTCTTTCTTGGTTTGTTTCATTGTTATGGTAAACTTCTTTGTGTATTTGTAGTAAAATTTCATCTTCAAAAGATTCTTCGCAACTAATGCAGTAATACATGACGTAGGTGTGCTCTCCACAAAAGTTGCCGTAGTAATGAAAACCACTCTAAAACTCCCCCTATTTATAGCATTACCCCCACCACTTTTTTCTGTATTAAACATAAAAAGTGTAAATAACAGTTAAATTTCTTATATTTCAAAACCCCAAAGTATTAAGATTATCCGATGTAAGTTTAAAAAGAAATCCAAGTGTCAAGGTCAAATTATACAAGTTTAAAAGAATCTTTTTTTCTGTATTAAACACAAAAAGTGTAAATAACTGTTGAACGTTTTATATTTCAAAACCCCTAAGTATTAAGATCATCCAATGTAAATTTGAAAAGAAATCTAAGTGTCAAGGTCAAATAATGCAAGTTTAAAAAAAAAATCTTTTTTTCTGTATTAAACACGAAAAGTGTAAATAGCTGCTAAATTTTTTATATTTCAAAACCCCTAAGTATTAAGATCATCCAATGCAAGTTTGAAAAGAAATCTAAGTGTCAAGGTCAAATAATGCAAGTTTAAAAAATCTTGTTTAAAGTAAATTTGAAGCAAATGTTTGAAAAACGTTCTAAGTCCTAAAATATTAATTAAGGGGAAGTTTTAACACTTAAAATTTTTACAAGTCCAATGTAAAGTAAAATAAAGAAATGTTGTTGCTTGTTGGAACAGTAACAAAAGAATGATGGGTTTGAAAAATTTTCTAAGTCCTAAAATATTAATTATTGGGAAGTTTTAAGACTTAAAATTTTTACAAGTCCAATGTAAGATAAAATAAAGAAAGAAGGGTTGTTGTCTGTTGGAACAGTGGCGAAAGAATAATGGAATTCAAACTCGCAGCAAAAAAGAAACTTGATATTGTAAAATAAATGTTGAAGCAAATGTTTGAAAAATTTTCTAAGTCCTAAAGTATTATTTATTGGGAGGTTTTAACTCTTAAAACTTTTACAAGTCCAATGTAAAGTAAAATAAAAAGAAGTGTTGTTGCCTGTTGGAACAGTAACAAAAGAATGATGAATTTAAACAATTTTCTAAGTCCTAAAAAAATGGATTATAGAGAAGTTTTAACACTTAAAATTTTTACAAGTCAAATGTAAAGTAAAATAAAGAAAGAAGTATTGTTGCCTGTTGGAACAGTGGTGAATGAATGATGGAAAGTAAACTCGCAGCAAAAAGAAACTTGATATTGTAAAATAAATGTTAAAGCAAATGTTTCAAAAATTTGCTAAGTCCTAAAGTATTAATTATTGTAAAGTTTTAACACTTGAAATTTTTACAAGTCCAACGTTAAGTAAAATAAAGAAAGAAATGTTGTTGCCTGATGGAACAGTGGCGAAAGAATGATAGAAACCAAACCCGCAGCAAGGGTCCTGTGGTTTAGGAGGGGGTAAGCGGGGGGGGGGGGTGATGACCTCGAGCCGAGTTGGGGTCTGGGATCTGCGCGTGTGGTTCTGCATCAGTTGCTCGCTAGACAGTGAGGTGGTAACATGTTCAGAAGGCGCCCTGAACATTTTATCATTTTTGCTGTTTGGTGAAAATATCTTGGTGTTATTTGTACAATAACATCTTGATGTAGAACTGATTAATTTTAAGGCATGGTAGTTGTTTGTGCTTGTAGATACCCTAGGGTTTGTAGTTTGTTTTTAGTTTGCTGGTTTGGTACTTAGTATTAATTTAAAATCTTTCTTTTACTTACAATATATTTTGCCTGGAGTGTTTAAGTTTAAAGTAATATTTTGTTTTTAAGAATGTTATATGATATGTTTTTAATACCTTTCTATTCCAACTTCCTTTTTCCAACAAGCTTGTTGAGGGCATTCCCTCTCTTGTCTTGTATTCCTTTTTAGTTAGGGACACCTTTCAATTCCAATTTCCTTTCCTTTTTTCCCTTCCATCTTTTGCACGGTAAAACCAATTAATTTATGGTAAAACCGGCTACCGCTTTTGTAGTGATTACGCACACCAAAGCGGGTCACTTACAACCTCTATACGTGCTGGATGGGTAGTTCGCCTACCTCCGGAGTTTCGCTAGACCTCAGCTGTACTGCGTCGCTAATGGCGAGTCACTGGCTCCCTTAGTGTTAGGAAATAAAAACATATTTGTATAACATTTTTCCAAAATTTAATTAAGCAACGTGCTATTTCAGAATAACATTTTTTGTTTTAGCTTAGCGTTGTGCGCTTATGATGAGGTGTGTGAGTTCGCTTACGTGATGATTACACCGTAATCATGATGTGCAGCGCTGGGCTGTTTAGCTTTTTTACTTATCTTTTACTTTTTATTTATTATTTCTTTTAACTTAATTTTTTTTATTAATTGATCAACTCTAGGCAGGTTGTATTGTAAATTAGCTTTTCTTCTTTTAGGTTTCAGGGGGTGTACGGTTCTGTAAAACCATACACCCCCATTTTCTTTTTAATTAATGAATGACCTTGACCTACTTATTTTCAAGGTCAACCAAAAGAGTTAGCGAAAATTTCTAAGTCCCAAGGTTATTTTTATGTAAATTGTTCCGAACCCTATCATGTGGGTATTCAAATTATTTTAAAAATATCTAGTTGAATAAATGCAAAATAAACTACACTTGTTTTAAATATAAACATTTTATTAAATGATGTTACCAAACCTTTTTGTTTGTCTTTTCATTCTGCGTATTTTAAATACCTACATGATAGGATTTGGAAACATATAAAGAAAAATATGATTTAAAAGATTTTTTTTTTCAGTTTTTGAGCTATAACTTTTATACCTTTGGTTTTATCGAAAAATGTTACTGGACCTTTTTTGTTTGCCTTTTTATTCTGCGTAATTTGAGTACCCGCACGATAGATTTAGAGCATTTTTGTTATATCCACTGCCACCGTGTACGGCGACGTAGCTCAAAAGTTGAACGGCGACGATATCAAGTGGGGGCCCCCCATTTCGCAAACTTACTCTAAACCTATTGTGCGGGTACTCAAATTACGCGAAATGAAAAGACAAACACAAAAGGTCCAGTAACATTTTTCGATAAATCCAACGGTATAAAAGTTATAACGAAAAACTAAAGTTTCAAGGTCATTTAAAACTTTTACAAAACCTATCATGTGGTTACTCAAGTTACGTGGAATAAAAAAACAAACAAAAATGTTCAGTAACATTTTTCTATAAAACCAACGGTGTAGAAGTTATTACGCGAAAACTTAAGATTTAAAACCGTCCAGGTTACAAAACGTCCAGGTAACCTGGACGTTTTAGTAAAAACGTCCAGGCTACAAAATATTGTTAATTTCTTACAAAATAATGTTGATTTTATAACAAATGTTACCGAAGCTTGTTGTTGGTCTCATAATTTAAGTACTCACAAAATAAGGGTTGGAAACTTATAAAGTAAAATATAAAATGTTGGAAAATACTTTTTTTTTTAGTTTTTGCGTTATAACTTGTATACCGTTGGTTTTATCAAAAAATGTTACTGTACATGTTTTGTTCGTCTTTTTTTTCCGAATAATTTGAGTATATGCATGATAGGTTTGGAGCAATTTTGTAAAAGGGGGGGGGGGGAAATTGCAAAATTACTCTAAACCTATTGTGCGGGTACTCAAATTGCGGGGAGTGAAAAGACAAACACAAAAGGTCCAGTAACATTTTTCGATAAATCCAACGGTATAAAAGTTATAACGAAAAAACTAAAGTTTCAAGGTCATTTAAAACTTTTACAAAACCTATCATGTGGTTACTCAAGTTATGTGGAATAAAAAAAAAACAAACAAAAATGTTCAGTAACATTTTTCTATAAAACCAACGGTGTAGAAGTTATAACGCGAAAACTTAAGATTTAAAACCGTCCAGGTTACAAAACGTCCAGGCTACAAAATATTGTTAATTTCTTACAAAATAATGTTGATTTTATAACAAATGTTACCGAAGCTTGTTGTTGGTCTCATAATTTAAGTACTCACAAAATAAGGGTTGGAAACTTATTAAGTAAAATATAAAATGTTGGAAAATACTTTTTTTAGTTTTTGCGTTATAACTTGTATACCGTTGGTTTTATCAAAAACTGTTACTGGACATGTTTTTGTTCGTCTTTTTATTCCGAATAATTTGAGTATATGCATGATAGGTTTGGAGCAATTTTGTAAAAGGGGGGGGGGGGTGTTGCAAAATGACTCAAAACCTATTGTGCAGGTACTCAAATTACAAGGAATGAAAAGGCAAACACAAAAGGTCCAGTAACATTTTTCGATAAATCCAACGGTATAAAAGTTATAACGAAAAAACTAAAGTTTCAAGGTCATTTAAAACTTTTACAAAACCTATCATGTGGTTACTCAAGTTACGTGGAATAAAAAAACAAACAAAAATGTTCAGTAACATTTTTCTATAAAACCAACGGTGTAGAAGTTATAACGCGAAAACTTAAGATTTAAAACCGCCCAGGTTACAAAACGTCCAGGTAACCTGGACGTTTTAGTAAAAACGTCCAGGCTACAAAATATTGTTAATTTCTTACAAAATAATGTTGATTTTATAACAAATGTTACCGAAGCTTGTTGTTGGTCTCATAATTTAAGTACTCACAAAATAAGGGTTGGAAACTTATAAAGTAAAATATAAAATGTTGGAAAATACTTTTTTTTAGTTTTTGCGTTATAACTTGTATACCGTTGGTTTTATCAAAAAATGTTACTGGACATGTTTTGTTCGTCTTTTTATTCCGAATAATTTGAGTATATGCATGATAGGTTTGGAGCAATTTTGTAAAAGGGGGGGGGATGGGGGGGGGGACGAGGGGGTGATGGGGGGAGGGGGGGGAGGGGGTGGGAGGGGGGGGAAGGGGGGGAAAGGGGGGGAGGGGGGGGAAGGGGGAGGGATGGGGGGAGGGGGGGGGGGCAAAATTGCAAAATTACTCTAAACCTATTGTGCGGGTACTCAAATTACGCGGAATGAAAAGACAAACACAAAAGGTCCAGTAACATTTTTCGATAAATCCAACGGTATAAAAGTTATAACGAAAAAACTAAAGTGTCAAGGTCATTTAAAACTTTTACATTACCTATCATGTGGTTACTCAAGTTACGTGGAATAAAAAAACAAACAAAAATGTTCAGTAACATTTTTCTATAAAACCAACGGTGTAGAAGTTATTACGCGAAAACTTAAGATTTAAAACCGTCCAGGTTACAAAACGTCCAGGTAACCTGGACGTTTTAGTAAAAACGTCCAGGCTACAAAATATTGTTAATTTCTTACAAAATAATGTTGATTTTATAACAAATGTTACCGAAGCTTGTTGTTGGTCTCATAATTTAAGTACTCACAAAATAAGGGTTGGAAACTTATAAAGTAAAATATAAAATGTTGGAAAATACTTTTTTTTTATTTTTTGCGTTATAACTTGTATACCGTTGGTTTTATCAAAAAATGTTACTGTACATGTTTTGTTCGTCTTTTTTTTCCGAATAATTTGAGTATATGCATGATAGGTTTGGAGCAATTTTGTAAAAGGGGGGGGGGAATTGCAAAATTACTCTAAACCTATTGTGCGGGTACTCAAATTGCGGGGAGTGAAAAGACAAACACAAAAGGTCCAGTAACATTTTTCGATAAATCCAACGGTATAAAAGTTATAACGAAAAAACTAAAGTTTCAAGGTCATTTAAAACTTTTACAAAACCTATCATGTGGTTACTCAAGTTATGTGGAATAAAAAAAAAACAAACAAAAATGTTCAGTAACATTTTTCTATAAAACCAACGGTGTAGAAGTTACAACGCGAAAACTTAAGATTTAAAACCGTCCAGGTTACAAAACGTCCAGGCTACAAAATATTGTTAATTTCTTACAAAATAATGTTGATTTTATAACAAATGTTACCGAAGCTTGTTGTTGGTCTCATAATTTAAGTACTCACAAAATAAGGGTTGGAAACTTATTAAGTAAAATATAAAATGTTGGAAAATACTTTTTTTAGTTTTTGCGTTATAACTTGTATACCGTTGGTTTTATCAAAAAATGTTACTGGACATGTTTTGTTCGTCTTTTTATTCCGAATAATTTGAGTATATGCATGATAGGTTTGGAGCAATTTTGTAAAAGGGGGGGGGGTGTTGCAAAATGACTCAAAACCTATTGTGCAGGTACTCAAATTACAAGGAATGAAAAGGCAAACACAAAAGGTCCAGTAACATTTTTCGATAAATCCAACGGTATAAAAGTTATAACGAAAAAACTAAAGTTTCAAGGTCATTTAAAACTTTTACAAAACCTATCATGTGGTTACTCAAGTTACGTGGAATAAAAAAACAAACAAAAATGTTCAGTAACATTTTTCTATAAAACCAACGGTGTAGAAGTTATAACGCGAAAACTTAAGATTTAAAACCGCCCAGGTTACAAAACGTCCAGGTAACCTGGACGTTTTAGTAAAAACGTCCAGGCTACAAAATATTGTTAATTTCTTACAAAATAATGTTGATTTTATAACAAATGTTACCGAAGCTTGTTGTTGGTCTCATAATTTAAGTACTCACAAAATAAGGGTTGGAAACTTATAAAGTAAAATATAAAATGTTGGAAAATACTTTTTTTTAGTTTTTGCGTTATAACTTGTATACCGTTGGTTTTATCAAAAAATGTTACTGGACATGTTTTGTTCGTCTTTTTATTCCGAATAATTTGAGTATATGCATGATAGGTTTGGAGCAATTTTGTAAAAGGGGGGGGGGATGGGGGGGGGGACGAGGGGGTGATGGGGGGAGGGGGGGAGGGGGGGAGGGGGTGGGAGGGGGGGGGAAGGGGGGAAAGGGGGGGAGGGGGGGGGAAGGGGGAGGGATGGGGGGAGGGGGGGGGGCAAAATTGCAAAATTACTCTAAACCTATTGTGCGGGTACTCAAATTACGCGAAATGAAAAGACAAACACAAAAGGTCCAGTAACATTTTTCGATAAATCCAACGGTATAAAAGTTATAACGAAAAAACTAAAGTGTCAAGGTCATTTAAAACTTTTACATTACCTATCATGTGGTTACTCAAGTTACGTGGAATAAAAAAACAAACAAAAATGTTCATTAACCATTTTTCTATAAAACCAACGGTGTAGAAGTTATTACGCGAAAACTTAAGATTTAAAACCGTCCAGGTTACAAAACGTCCAGGTAACCTGGACGTTTTAGTAAAAACGTCCAGGCTACAAAATATTGTTAATTTCTTACAAAATAATGTTGATTTTATAACAAATGTTACCGAAGCTTGTTGTTGGTCTCATAATTTAAGTACTCACAAAATAAGGGTTGGAAACTTATAAAGTAAAATATAAAATGTTGGAAAATACTTTTTTTTTAGTTTTTGCGTTATAACTTGTATACCGTTGGTTTTATCAAAAAATGTTACTGTACATGTTTTGTTCGTCTTTTTTTTCCGAATAATTTGAGTATATGCATGATAGGTTTGGAGCAATTTTGTAAAAGGGGGGGGGGGAAATTGCAAAATTACTCTAAACCTATTGTGCGGGTACTCAAATTGCGGGGAGTGAAAAGGACAAACACAAAAGGTCCAGTAACATTTTTCGATAAATCCAACGGTATAAAAAGTTATAACGAAAAAACTAAAGTTTCAAGGTCATTTAAAACTTTTACAAAACCTATCAAGTGGTTACTCAAGTTATGTGGAATAAAAAAAAACAAACAAAAATGTTCAGTAACATTTTTCTATAAAACCAACGGTGTAGAAGTTATAACGCGAAAACTTAAGATTTAAAACCGTCCAGGTTACAAAACGTCCAGGCTACAAAATATTGTTAATTTCTTACAAAATAATGTTGATTTTATAACAAATGTTACCGAAGCTTGTTGTTGGTCTCATAATTTAAGTACTCACAAAATAAGGGTTGGAAACTTATTAAGTAAAATATAAAATGTTGGAAAATACTTTTTTTAGTTTTTGCGTTATAACTTGTATACCGTTGGTTTTATCAAAAAATGTTACTGGACATGTTTTGTTCGTCTTTTTATTCGAATAATTTGAGTATATGCATGATAGGTTTGGAGCAATTTTGTAAAAGGGGGGGGGGGGTGTTGCAAAATGACTCAAAACCTATTGTGCAGGTACTCAAATTACAAGGAATGAAAAGGCAAACACAAAAGGTCCAGTAACATTTTTCGATAAATCCAACGGTATAAAAGTTATAACGAAAAAAACTAAAGTTTCAAGGTCATTATAAAACTTTTACAAAACCTATCATGTGGTTTACTCAAGTTACGTGGAATAAAAAAACAAACAAAAATGTTCAGTAACATTTTTCTATAAACCAACGGTGTAGAAGTTATAACGCGAAAACTTAAGATTTAAAACCGCCCCAGGTTACAAAACGTCCAGGTAACCTGGACGTTTTAGTAAAAACGTCCAGGCTACAAAATATTGTTAATTTCTTACAAAATAATGTTGATTTTATAACAAATGTTACCGAAGCTTGTTGTTGGTCTCATAATTTAAGTACTCACAAAATAAGGGTTGGAAACTTATAAAGTAAAATATAAAATGTTGGAAAATACTTTTTTTTAGTTTTTGCGTTATAACTTGTATACCGTTGGTTTTATCAAAAAATGTTACTGGACATGTTTTGTTCGTCTTTTTATTCCGAATAATTTGAGTATATGCATGATAGGTTTGGAGCAATTTTGTAAAAGGGGGGGGGGATGGGGGGGGGGACGAGGGGGTGATGGGGGGAGGGGGGGGAGGGGGGGGGAGGGGGTGGGAGGGGGGGGAAGGGGGGGAGGGGGGAAGGGGGGGGAGGGGGGAAGGGGGGGGAGGGGGGGAAATGGGGGAGGGGGGGAAGGGGGAGGGATGGGGGGAGGGGGGGGGCAAAATTGCAAAATTACTCTAAACCTATTGTGCGGGTACTCAAATTACGCGAAATGAAAAGACAAACACAAAAGGTCCAGTAACATTTTTCGATAAATCCAACGGTATAAAAGTTATAACGAAAAAACTAAAGTGTCAAGGTCATTTAAAACTTTTACATTACCTATCATGTGGTTACTCAAGTTACGTGGAATAAAAAAAACAAACAAAAATGTTCAGTAACATTTTTCTATAAAACCAACGGTGTAGAAGTTATAACGCGAAAACTTAAGATTTAAAACCGTCCAGGTTACAAAACGTCCAGGTAACCTGGACGTTTTAGTAAAAACGTCCAGGCTACAAAATATTGTTAATTTCTTACAAAATAATGTTGATTTTATAACAAATGTTACCGAAGCTTGTTGTTGGTCTCATAATTTAAGTACTCACAAAATAAGGGTTGGAAACTTATAAAGTAAAATATAAAATGTTGGAAAATACTTTTTTTTAGTTTTTGCGATATAACTTGTATACAGTTGGTTTTATCAAAACATGTTACTGGACATGTTTTGTTCGTCTTTTTATTCCGAATAATTTGAGTATATGCATGATAGGTTTGGAGCAATTTTGTAAAAGGGGGGGGGTTGCAAAATGACTCAAAACCTATTGTGCAGGTACTCAAATTACAAGGAATGAAAAGACAAACAAAAAAGGTCCAGTAACATTTTTCGATAAATATAATGGCATAAAAGTTATAACGCAAAAACTAAAGTTTCAAAGTAATTTAAACTTTTACAAAAATGACCTTGAGACTTAGAAATTTTCGCTAAGTCTTTTGTTGACCTTGAAAATAACTAGGTCAAGGTCATTCGATAATTAAAAAGAAAATGGGGGTGTACGGTTTGACAGAACCGTACACCCCCGGAAACCTAAAAGAAGAAAAGCTAATTTACGATACAACCTGCCTAGAGTTGATAAATTAATAAAAAAAATTAAGTTAAAAGAAAAATAATAAATAAAAAGTAAAAGATAAGTTAAAAAAAAAGCTAAACAGCCCAGCGCTGCACATCATGATTACAGTGTGATCATCACGTAAGCGAACTCACACACCTCACCATAAGCGCACAACGCTAAGCTAAAACAACTAGACAGCCCAGCGCTGCACATCATGATTACAGTGTGATCATCACGTAAGCGAACTCACACACCTCATCATAAGCGCACAACGCTAAGCTAAAACAAAAAATGTTATTCTGAAATAGCACGTTGCTTAATTAAATTTTGGAAAAATGTTATACAAATATGTTTTTATTTCCTAACACTAAAGGAGCCAGTGACTCGCCATTAGCGACGCAGTACAGCTGAGGTCTAGCGAAACTCCGGAGGTAGGCGAACTACCCATCCAGCACGTATAGAGGTTGTAAGTGACCCGCTTTGGTAAGCGTAATCACTACAAAAGCGGTAGCTGGTTTTACCATTATTGGTTTTACCGTGCAAAAGATGGAAGGAAAAAAGGAAAGGAAATTGGAATTGAAAGGTAACCCTAACTAAAAAGGAGTACAAGACAAGAGAGGGAATGCCCTCAACAAGCTTGTTGGAAAAAGGAAATTGGAATAGAAAGGTATAAAAAACATATCATATAACATTCTTAAAAACAAAATATTACTTTAAATTTAAACATTCCAGGCAGAAATATATTGTAAGTAAAAGAAAGATTTTAAATTAATACTAACTACCAAACAAGCAAATTAAAAACAAACTACAAACCCTAGGGTATCTACAAGCACAAACAACTACCATGCTTAAACTACCATGCCTTAAAATTAATCAGTCCTACATCAAGATGTTACTGTACAAATAACACCAAGATATTTTCACCAAACAGCAAAAAATGATAAAATGTTCAGGGCGCCTTCTGAACATGTCACCACCTCACTGTCTAGCGAGCAACTGATGCCGAACCACACGCGCAGATCCCGGACCCCAACTCGGCTCGAGGTCACGGCAGCTGGCAGCCGGGCCGGGCAGGTGTGGCAGGCAGCTGGTTGACCACCTGGCCTCAAGCGCAGACTCTGGACCCCAATTCGGCTCGAGGTCACCACAGGAGCCTTGCTGCGGGTTTGGTTTCCATCATTCTATCGCCACTGTTCCAACAAACAACAACACTTCTTTTTTTTATTTTACTTTACATTGAACTTGTAAAGATTTTAAGTGTTAAAAACTT
Organism: Flexamia atlantica; assembly: GCA_035578135.1. Taxonomy (NCBI): domain Eukaryota; kingdom Metazoa; phylum Arthropoda; class Insecta; order Hemiptera; family Cicadellidae; genus Flexamia; species Flexamia atlantica. The sequence continues at coordinate 1,304,414 of JAQJVK010000021.1, forward strand.
CCTAATAATTAATATTTTAGGACTTAGAAAATCTTTCAAACCCATCATTCTTTTCCCACTGTTCCAACAGGCAACATTTCTTTCTTTATTTTACTTTACGTTGGACTTGTAAAAATTTTAAGTGTTAAAACTTCACAATAATTAATGCTTTAGGACTTAGAAAATTTTTCAAACCTTTAACATTTATTTTACAATATCAAGTTTTTTTGCTGCGAGTTTAATTTCCATCATTCCTTCACCACTGTTCCAACAGGCAACAATACTTCTTTCTTTATTTTACTTTACATTTGACTTGTAAAAATTTTAAGTGTTAAAACTTCCCAATAATTCATTTTTTAGGACTTAGAAAATTTTTTCAAACTCATAATTTTTTTGTTACTGTTCCAACATACAACAACACTTCTTTTTATTTTATTTTTCAGTATTAATGTAGGTTGAAACTTGTTTTAAAACAATTTTAATATTAGTTTGAAACTAAATTCATATATTATTAATGAGTAACCATGTTTTACTTAAGGAATATTATGTTTTAAGTCAATTGTAATACATAATAAAATAAACATTATACATATTTTCATTGTATCATAAATATAAATCTAGTTTATTAATGTTACTGAACTAAAAATAGGGGTTGGAAACTTATAAAGTAAAAATATAAAATGTTGGAAAATATTTTTTTTAGTTTTTGCGTTATAACTTCTATACCGCTGGTTTTATAAAAAAAATGTTACTGAACCTGTTTTGTTCGTCTTTTTATTCCGAATAATTTGAGCATTTATGTTATATCCACTGCCACCATAGATTTTTTGCAGTTTTTGCGATATAACTTTTACACCGTTGGTTTTATCGAAAAATGTTACTGGACCTTTTTTGTTAGTCTTTAAATTATGCGTAATTTGACTACCCGCATGATACATTTAGATCATTTTTATTATATCCACTGCCACCAAAGTTTTTTTAAGTTTTTGCGCTATAACTTTTACACCGTTGGTTTTATCAAAAAATGTTACTGGACCTTTCTTGTTTGTCTTTGAATTCCGCTTAATTTGACTACCCGCACGATCGATTTGGAGCATTTTTGTTATATCCACTGCCACCATGTACGGCGACGCAGTTCTAAAGTTGAACGGAAACGAGATCAAGTCGGCGACCCCCCCCCCCCCCCATCGATGTTGTCGGGGGGGGGAGGGGGGGGGAGGTTTCGTCCCGGCAACATTGGCGGGGGGGGGGGGGTTGGAAAATTGCTTAAAACCCTATCGTGTGGGTACTCAAATTACGCGGAATCAGAAGACAAACAAAAAAGGTCCAGTAACTTTTTTTGATAAAACCAACGGTATGGAAGTTATAACGCAAAAACTAAAAATTATCTTTCTTTACATCATATTTCATTTTATATGTTTCCAAACCCTATCATGTAGGTACTCAAAATACGCAGAATTAAAAGACGAACAAAAAAGGTCCAGTAACATTTTTTTATTAAACCAACGGTATAGAAGTTATAACGCAAAAACTAAAAATTATCTTTCTTTACATTATATTTTACTTTATATCTTTTCAAACCCTATCATGTAGGTACTCAAAATACGTAGAATTAAAAAGACAAACAAAAAGGTTCAGTAAACTTTTTTTATAAAACAAACGGTATAAAAGTTATAACGCAAAAACATAAAAAAAAAATTTTCTACATTTTATATTTTACTTTATATGTTTCCAAACCCTATCATGTGGTACTTCAATAACGCAAAATAATGAGACAAACAAAAAACTTCGGTAACATTTGTTATTTAACCAACAATGTAAAAGTTATAACAAAGAAACAAAATTTAGATCTTTAACCAAGTTTATATTTAATCGAAACTGTAGTTTATTTTGCATTTCTGCGACTAAATTTTTTAGAAGTATCAAGGTGATATAATAAAGTGGCATCTTTAAAATATTGTAACTTGTACAAAGTTAAATAAGTGTTAAAACGATATTTTATTGCAAATATTTTAAAACCACAAGTTCAGAACGATTGTTTAATACTGACATGTTCACTCAACAAGAGCAACAGTACGACTAACACTACATATCCAAATATTGCGAGGAGTCTCTCATGGTGGTGGGGGAAGGCAGGTGCGCGGCAGATGTTCCGTCCTGCACATGTCTTTCGAGGGAGGTAACAGCGCTACCACTATCACATCAGTTTGCTGGTAGGACTCGCAGAGTAAACATCTAAATAAACATGAGTTCTGTTTTATATGTTTCTTTTATCAAAGATGGACTTTGTATTGAAACGCAAAGTTTCACTATTGATGCAGATCCTGTACAACAAATTTTAGTACATCCTCCAGAAAATTATGATTCTATCTACATTTCGGTGCATGAACCAAACGACCCCCCACCACCAACTGCCGACACGGAGTAGGACAGCGGCTACCACACGTCATTAACGCTCCAGCTCTTCACCCGAGCACACATGGACTCTGAGCTTCAAGATAATACTGTTTCTTCTTCTACATTTACACAAACTTCCGAACAATTACCTACTGAAAATAAAACTACAACAAGTGTACAAGTAAACGAAATTTCATCAACTGTTAGTTCTGATGCGCAAGCAATAATGCTATCATTAATTGGTTTCGACTAAAAATTCAACAATGGAAGAAGAAAGAAATTCGCTACTTTGCAACTTGGTTTTTGTGAACCCGTCGAAATTTGTTATTTTCCTACTTTCATTTTTATGTGGTTACAATTTTGGTTACCTTGTTCAGGAAATACTAACAGATAAAAAGAAAGAACATTCACTATTTTTTAAAGTTTATATTTATGTAATTGCATCTTTATTTGGATACTTTGTAGCAGGATATTTTCTTGTTAACTTGTCAATTCCATTTTTAATATAATATTTTAATAGAAACAAAAATCAACAAAACAACAATTAAAAAACAGTTTGTAAAAAGAAACAAAACTTATCTTGCATTTTCGGATTTTCCGAAAATGCAAGATATTTTTTAAAAACATCCCCGGCCGACCTTGACCCTTTTCCGGACATTTAAAATTTAAATACCAGCACAGCTGGACATTTAAACTTTAAATACCATCCCCAACACGTCACAGCTACGTCACAGCCTGTGACGTCACTTCCGGTCACGTGACCGGATGTAGCTGTCACTTTTGATTAATGCGTTTTGGCCCAGAAGCCCCACTATTGCACTACTTAGGTGCTTTGTGGAAGGCCTATACTTAACAAGTAGGCAGTACTAGAGATAAAAAATACTCTTTGATGTGATGTGACTACTGTAATCATTAACTATTTTACTTATTATTCAAAACGTGAACCAAGCACTTTAGAAGTAAAAGATCTCTTTTGAATTCTTAACCATTTAAAGAGGCTATTGACCAAGACCGTCAGCTTTTGCCACTCGCTAATGGAATGAGGGTCCCAATATGCATTCGAATACTTTACTCATAAAAGAACCCCATTCAAAGAAGTTTTAACTTTTTAAAAGGCATAAAATATCCTTTATTCTAACGTTGAATGATTAAATAAAACATATTGTATAATTTTTCGTGTTTACTTAAAAGAAATCAACTCATGACTTCAGCTTTACAGCAATATGCAACTTGGCTTATTACAAAAAAGTAAACATATAAACGGTTTAAGAATATCTTTTATATGTATGAAATAAAAGTATACTTAGTATGCAATGGATAATATTGGGACATGTTACTTTATAAATAAACAAACAACTATAATTAAGTACAAATTTTAAGCATTGTCTGTAATAAGTTAATTCTTTACAATATTTTAAAGTAGCCTTTACGACAAATAAAAATTGCTACTCGTGAGAATCTGCCCAGGATTTAGACACAAAATGGAGCGGTGGGGCTACTTACATCCTAAAATACATTGCAAACAAAAATCAAAACGAAAATTGACAGCAGCAGGGTTAGCTATGTTAAAAAACTCATTAAAGTAACGAGGTTTTTAACATTTAAGGCCTAATGGGACAATTGAGGGAATGATATATGTGATTTTTTAAAGCAATAGTTTATGGTCACCATGAACAGCAAGATGAAATGTGTTGTTCAATTTTATGGAATTTTAATAAATTATGGCTTGTGACCGAATAATAAATTATCTTAAAGCTTTTACCAACAAAAAAGTAATGGTCGATATGTACATTCAAATCAGAAAATCATTCACTCAACTCCTAAGAAAATCCTCTTTTCCTGGAGCTGTTCAATGAAATCAAAGTGTTTTGCTTGAATCGGGGTAAATAAATGTCCACCCTAAAAACCTACTGCAAACAATAAATGAGTAACAGGGATTTAAAATATGGAATATATTTTGACAGAAGAAGTAGGAGCTGCAAGACTTTAGGTGACATCCCGCAAACCAATTTAACTTTGGCTGTATTATTTTCCCTTGTATAATATAATCAGGCTAGTTTTTGTTGTTGTTTTTATTGTAAAAGGCAGAATTTTTATTTCGAAATTATTGCCAATACCTAATATATGAGGTTGTAACATTTGAAACTGATTTCCTGAAGATCACTTTATAGTGTCGCGATTTTTAAGTCCTTAAAATGTAAGCCCCATTACTGGTATATAAATCATACTATAATGGTAAAGCGACTTGTATGTTAAGCACTTAAAATCGTAAGGTTGTATAAAACTACTATGATTTAGGAGTCTGTCGTAAATATAACTATTATATTAGTTAATAGTAGAAAGTAATACATTTTACCCTTTAAATGTGATATTTAGGTATTTATAATTAATCTATATGCATTGTTTAGACGTATCTACAGTAAGACCATAGAACTCAAGATTGATAGAAAATCTTCAATTTATGAGGAAAAACTCATTGAGAAGAACACTCTTGCAGCTCTGAAAGAGAGAATATATCAGAGCCAGTTTAGGGTAAGAGACGCCCCATCGTTCGGCTGAGCGAGATGTTATATATCCGTCTTTTAGTTTATGGTTATGCTTCATACACTTTATCCTTCGCGTTACATTTTGTATAGAGCATATGTTTTAACAAGAAACTACTTCCAAGCTAAAAACCATGTCTACTTTTACGTTTTATGGGTATTTTTTTCAGTATTATTGTTAATTAAAGTTTTCACCCCTTAAAAATAGTCTTGATGGACGTAAGTTAGAAATACCCCCGTTGCAGCAGACCTGCATACTCAGCGAATTTCAAGTGCAAAACAACATATTTCGATCCAACATAGCGAGATTTGACATGTTTTTGTAAGCTCCATAAGAATAACATGGGGAATGAGTATGGAGGTTTGCTGCTACAGGTATATTAAAACTGGGTGGTTTTAATTCAATATTTAGTAGATCTGAACTAGAAGAAGCCATTTACCAAGTTTTATAAAGATATGTTGAGAAATAAGCGAGATATAGAATTTTACTTATTTCCCATAAGGTTAACATTGGGACAACGTACTGTGTTTACCACTTTCAATATCTCGGCAACCAATGGACATAGAGCCATGATTCAAAATACTAAATTGTTTGTTTTTTTGGGCTGAATTCAATGGTGCCAATAAAAATTTGAAAAATTTTATTTTTCTATGTAAAAGTCTCAAAAAACCCATTTTTGGGGGGGTTTACCCCCCTTTACCCCCCCTTCCGGTGGTCCGATCGGGCTGGTTTACGAACTCGTCCGAATAATTACTACTTTACACGTCTATGCCAAATTTCATTCCGATTGGACCATTTTTGCGCAAGTTATCGTGCTTAAAGACACATATATATATATATATATATATATATATATATATAGATATATATATATATATATATATATATATATATATTTATGAAAGTGAACGAATGGTGTTTTTGGCATCTGAGGACCTCAAAAAGAAAAGTTATGATGGTTTTAGGCTTAGGTCTTACCATGAGACCTACGGTAACAGCTTCTTCCCTATAGGGGAAATTCGCTAAAAAGTATTACTGCATGAATTAATAAAAAGCTACTGGTTTATTCGTAAAAGAAAGTGCAGGATGTTCCATCAAAGATGTGAAAGGCATTTCTACTGTCGAAATGAGCAGTAGCTATCAAAGACATTATTCATTCCGAAAGTTCTAAGCAAAGGAAATAGAAGCCTTTTTAGTGTGTTAAAACAAAAATAGTTTATATTACTCCAACTTTGAATTCTCCATAATTTATAATGTTTGTTACACTTTGATATCTGGAGAAGTTGGAAACTGTGGTTATGACGACTTAAACTGAACATTGTAAAACCCTCTTTACGTCCGGATTTGCATGTTTATGCTTCGTTTTAATAGCCGTATTTAAACTGAACCTTGAACAACCTGAAAGAAATAGCTTTCGTAGGTAAGGGATATAATAAATGTCCCCGTTGCAGCAGACCTGCATACTCAGCGAAGTTCAAGTGCAAAACAACATATTTCAATCCAACATAGCGAGATTTGACATGTTTTTGTAAGCTCCTTAAGAATAACATGGGTAATGCGTATGCAGATTTGCTGCTACGGGTATATTAAAACTGGGTGGTTTTAACTCAATATTTAGTAGATCTGAACTAGAAGAAGCCATGTACAATGTTTTATCAATATATGTTGAGAAATAAGCGAGATATCGAATTTTACTTATTTCCCATAAGGTTAACATTGGGACAGCGTACTGTGTTTACCACTTTCAATAGCTCGGTAACCAATGGACATAGAGCTATGATTCAAAATACTAAATTGTTTGTTTTTTTGGGCTGAATTCAATGGTGCCAATACAAATTCGAAACATTTTATTTTTCTATGTAAAAACTCAAAAAGCCCAATTTTGGGGGGGTTTGCCCCCCTTTACCCCCCCTTCCGGTAGTCCGATTGGGCTAGTTCACGAACTCGTCCGAATACCTACTTTACACATCCGTGCCAAATTTCATTAAGATCGGACAATTTTTACGAGAGTTATCGTGCTTAAAGACACACACACATATATATATATATATTTATGAAAATGAACGAATAGTGTTTTTTGCTTCTGGGGGCCCCAAAATGTAAAGTTATGATGGTCTCGGGCTTAGGTCTTACCATGAGTACTATGGTAACAGCTTCTTCCCTATAGAGGAAATTCGCTAAAAGCAGCTACAGTCAACAGGATATGTCTTCTCGATCTGAAAACACAAAAATGCTGTTTCGGCACTTCTTTTAATCTCGGTAAATATATAATTACAAAGTAGAACTAACTTTCATAATTAACTTTCGTTATATTATTTGTCTAGCTGTGCTAAAGACAAAAGGGGTATTACTTTAAGATCAATATAATCGCGAAATTGGTTAGTTTGTGCTTTTAATGTTTTAAAATTTCTGCATTCATTTGCCTTTTTAATTATTAATATTATTAAACTTGACATGATAGAAATCAGATATTATTCTAAGTATGAGAGAATTTTTTTCATACGCCCTTAACGTAGTTTGATGATAATTCCGGTAACTCTAGTTCAATAATTGAAATTAATCATAAAATGTGGTAACATCTTTTGGTAAAAAGCACTCAGGCTTTTGGTAAAGTGTTTAATATTTTAAACTTTTAATAAAGTTTTGATACACTGCAAGCTGCTATTTGTATTAAACAATCGTATTTATTATGTATTTTTGATTTGATAGATCCTCTTTTAATGAAAATGACCTGAAACTAGTTTGCATAGCAAATACTTTGCAATAACTTAGTCTTGGCAATCTAAAAACTTCAATACAAAATCATCTAAATGCCTTAGGTATTATTTATTTTGTTTAACTGTTATTCATTCGCAGACAATAAAACACTTTCATCTAATTTCTCACTTAATTATTAAGTTTACAAATAAATTTGTCCAAAGTGTTACAATATTTTTTTACTTTTCAAACGTTAAAATCCTGAAAATACTGCTGCAAACCAGTAGAAAGGCTTGGGACTCGTTATACGTCTTGAAACAGAAACGTGCAGTTGAGTTTGACTGAAGTTGTTAGCAGCTGCAGATGTACCCCGGGTCACTGCGTCAGAGAGATGTTGTGGCCAGTCGTAAAAAATTAAATACTTTCCCTCCGTGAAACAGAACGCAAATTTACAACAAGCTTACCGCGAATCTTAACAATCCGAATAAAAGTTTTGAATGAAGAGGATTTATGTATTCATATCAGTTATTTGTAATAGTTTATTAAAATCTTTGTACAATAGCATCAACTCCTGCGATGATTAAAGCGGTCAATTTGTCTTGCCTACTAATAGGGATAAGAAAACATCAAATTAGGAAATCATGGTGGATACAAAGGAGGTTAAATAACCTTTTTCTGATGGTATTATTTGGTGGAAAAGTACTTCCAGCTGAGGGCAGTATTCAATCAATGTCGAAAGTCAATAGAAAGAAAGAAAGAAAGAAAGAAAAAAGTTTATTTCTCAAATCACACGTACAGCAATACAAATTCTCCGTATTGATACAAATATAAATACAAATGGGCCAAAGGTACAGGTTTAAATATAACGTTAAAAAAATTAAACATAAGACACCAAGCTGTAACCTTTCCACGTGCAACTGAGAAATATTACTTTCCTCCAAGGCTTAGCCTGTTTGGAGGCTTTATTAATACTAGATAACACGTAGCTCGAAATCGAGCAAAAATCATGTGGTAAAATAATGAAGAATAATCAGCCCACTTATATACTTTTAAAGTTTAATCAAAAGGCTAACTTCATTAACAATATTATGGCTTAACTTCTGAAACTATTAAAATTAATTTGATCTACCGCAGGAGTTTCTGGTAAACGTAGACGTGAACGATTTTTTAGGGAACACCTTCATTTCCCCATGTCCTCTTTTTTCTGAAATGTATATTTTAACACCAGCAAAAGATCATGGACGCTCTGCTTACAGCAACATGTAGCTGACCAAGAGCAAACACTGGCGCCGTGAGCAATGACTTCCTTTGTTTAGGGATTGCCGCTGCAGTTTATTGATTATTATCGCCAAAACAGATATTATAGGGAATGGCTGTCTTTATAGGCGACATGTCCTTTGTGGTAAAAACGCGTAAATGACCCCATTACTCTACCAGTCTTTTCAATCTTGAAATGCAACCCACCGCAATAAAAACATTTTTAGATCCTTGTTCTGAGGTAGGAAGGAGCATAAAATGTTACATCGGGAGGGTGATGCCAGCGGTTGCGATCGTGTTCTTTCCGACTCCTCCGACCGGTCTATGTTCGTCTTCTTCTTATCGGTGGCATTATATAAATGCAACAAATCCAAAAATAGATTTGCTCAGGTTAATATAACTTCAAAAAACACTATGAGATATCGTAAACTACATTGTAAAACTGGTAACTGCAATGTATAAAATCTTTAAAAACTTCATAACATAACCTAAATTACATAATAAGTCTTAAAAAAATAAAACTGTTGAAAACAAAGCCAAACCAGCTGAACAAATAGAAACTGCTCTTTTCGAAAAATTAATTGTAATTCATTGCTGCTATCTGTGGTTTACCTGTAGAACTATTTCAGAGCTTGGCCATATGTTCAGTTTGTAAACAAAGTAAACTGAGCTTGCTTAAATGTCGATGAATAGCGCCACTGTTCCGAAACTTCAGCCCTTTACTGTACTTAAGTAACACCCTTTTTTAAAATTCTGAGACTTGTTGACAAATCTACATAAAATTCCCTTTAATTTGATACCTCAAACGTTAAAATCGGTCCAGCCATTGTTGCGGTTGGACTGTGAAAAGAAAACCGCTTGCGTATTAATATATAGATTTAACAATATAAAATAAAAACAAATGGCAATAATGTAACCGAAACATTTTTCTATTACAAACTACATATAAACTAAATAAATAACTAATTAAATAAACAAACTAGTAAGTAAAATGCATCTTCCAAACTACTGATATTAACTTCATCTTGATGAACAAATATAATATATTCACAATTATATTTTGAATAAAGCCTTTACAAAAAAAATCTATAATATACAAAGAGAAACAATAATTACAATAACTAATGAAAAGAAAAAAAATGACAAAATGATCAATAAGAAAAAAAAATTTATAAAAAACCAACACAAATCTGTGGCACAATGTTAAAAGGAATGTTTTGCAGGAAATTACGAAAATTATTTAGGACATTATATTAAATAGTAGATCCTCAATATTTTGTACATCAAATAGCCATGATTTCAGATTTTTTAAGTAAATTTTTATGTTTAAAGATTCCTTTATGGTCTTCGGTAATTTATTGTATATTCTTGGTGCTAAAAAATTGTAGGATTTGGTAAAATATGTATTGGCTGGTCTCGGTACAACAACATTCCTGCAACTACGGAGCTTAATTTTATAACCACTATTTTCTCGACAATTTTTGCTTCTTTCATAAAAAATTTTCAGAACCTTATAAACATATAAATATCTTAATGGAAGTATTTTCAGTGAACAAAAAATTGGAAATGATTTTTCAAAACGGTTTTTTCTTTTAATCATTCTCATGAAATGCTTTTGTATAGTAAAAATTGCTTTTAGATTTGTGACATATGTACCTCCCCAACACACTATTCCGTATTCTATCCTACTATGTACTAATGAAAGATACAGTGATCTCAACAAATCTTCTTTACACATACCTCGAATAAAATAAAACAATCTAACCGTGTTACTAATTTTATTTTTAAGGTTTGTTATATATTCCTTCCAATTTAATCTTTCATCCAGTGTTACCCCTAAGTATTTTATACTAGTGGCACTTTTAACTTCAACACAATTTTCAATACATTCTTTCTCTTCACTTAAACATTTTACACATTTTAAAATTATTTTATTTTCCTGGTTATAACTTCCTTTAAGTGAAAAATTTATGACTTTAGTTTTTTCAGCACTTAAAACCATATTATTTTTACAAAACCACCACTGAATTGAAAGCAAATCTTTGTTTATCTTTGGTGCGACATCATTCCAAGATTCCCCTATGAAAGATAAAGCAGTATCATCAGCAAAAGAAGTTATATTTCCATTTAAATTGGCATTGCAAAGGTCGTTAATATATATTAGAAATAAAGTTGCCCCCAAAACCGATCCTTGAGGTACCCCAAATTTTATTTCTCCCATTGTACTTACTACCCCATTGACACACTGCATTCTCATTTTTAAGTAGCTTTTAAACCAATCATGAGCATTTCCCCTTATCCCGTATTTATACAATTATTCTAATAAAATTTTGTGATCCACTGTGTCAAATGCTTTCGTTATATCTAAAAATAGTCCACTCACTTTATTTTTATAACCATTATTTATGCCATTAGATAATCTGTCCATAAATTCAAGCAGTGCAGCTTCAGTATTCATTCCCGTTCTGAATCCAAATTGTTTTTTACTAAGAATTTGATTTTTTTCTAGATAATTCACTGATTTCTTTTTCATAACTCTTTCAAAAATTTTTGCAAAGGTAGATAACAAAGATATTGGTCTATAATTATTGCACATACTTCTACCACCTTTCTTAAAAATAGGGATAACCATAGCATTTTTTAACCTATCTGGAAAAACACCGGTCTCAAAACTTAAGTTAATTATATGTACCAGAACATTACTAATTTCATTGAAATTCCTTTTTATTGTGTTTGAATTTACCCCATCAAGACCAGGTGAAGTTCCATTTTTTAATAAATCAACCGCTCTTTGTACATCATTTTCTACTACAGGACCTAGAAACATCGATTTAGATAATGATTGGCTGCAGAAACAATCTTTATACTTCATCAAATCATAATTCCCTGGTTTTTCAAGACCTAGTACCAATTTTTCAGCAACACATCTAAAATATTTATTAAATTCTTCCGCTACTGCTAAAGGATCACTTATATGCTTGTCATCTACTTTTAACGATACAGCCACATTCTTATTCCGATTTTGTCCAGTTACCTCCTTTAATAAATTCCATGTTTCTTTAGAATTTCCTTTATGCTTCTCAAACATTTTTCTGTAATAATTATTCTTTAAGTTTTTAATGTCAATTTTCAATTTATTCCTAAAAGTTTTAAAATATACTGACAAATCGGTATTTTCAGGATTCTTTTTGATAGCTTTCAACAAAATGTTACGTTTCTTAATTCGTTTGCATGTTTCATTATCTATCCACGGTTTTATTCTTGTTATTTTTCTATTCCTATTACTCAAAGACTGTTTGCTTTTACTTAGCAGTTCACAAAATTTATCATGAAACATATTAAACGCAAGAGAGGCATTCTTTTCCCTAAAGACTTGATCCCAATTTTCATTATGCAATAAAATGTTAAAGAGCTCATAGTTGATATGAGTTGTGAGTGCCGGCGCCAGCACAGGTTCAGTGACCTTGACATTGTTTACATTAGCGGCCGCGTCAGCCACCTCACGCATCACCCAAACAGCTGTTAAACAATGGTCAGTCACTCCGCTGTCAATCACAGCTGACTGAATGACCAATTTATTCTTATTTCTAATCTTAGCGTGTATGTGATCAATACAAGTTTGTGAAGTATTAGTGATTCGTGTGGGTTCGTTAATTAAGGATTGTAAACCGTTTAATGCCAAGGTAATTTTATAATTATCTATTAATTCAGTATTTTCTAGTAGGTTTAAATTCATGTCTCCTATTATTATAACATTATTGGACTGTTTAGTTTCTAGATTTGTCAAATATGAAGATAATTCATTTATAAAGTTTTGTCCAGGTGACTCGTGTAACCTATACAAAGCCAAAAGTTTAAACAGAGCCTTTCAGATGACATTCTTAATTGGGTTTGAAGAAATTTGTTCCTTTGGATATAACTTTTTTTATGTAATAGATCATGACAAATATATTCTAAGTAGACATATGGAAATTTGAGATGTATGGAAACTATTGACTAACATATAGGTCTAATATGTAATGACTAATAGCAAGAGGTAAATTTAAGGAAATAAAGGGCTTGTAAGGGTAAATTGACTCAATTGTTGTAGGTTAAAACGTCTACTTCAATAAAAAAACATGTTTCCCGCACCAAACCCATGTTCTATGTTTGTGGTTCGGATTATTAATTTGATTTTAGTCATACAGTTGACGTTTCCCATCACTGATTAAGGAGTTAAGGACTCTCACCCTTTCTTTAGGTGGAGGAGCACGAAGTTTATGAAGCTGATAAAAAAATTAATCGACAATCATATTATAAACCATCAAGATACGACAAATAAACCCAATTAACTCGAATGTAAATGTCTATTTAAAAAAATTAAAAATTAATTTTAAAAAAATTAATAAAAAATCCTTTGATTAAAAATTAATTTGATAGCTTTTTACCAATTTCTCGTTCGGCGATTTATTTTAATAAGGTGAAAAAATATCTGGAAATGAAAATTGCGAAACTAAAAAAATTCCGGAACAAAGTTAACATATGTCTCTATGTGAAAAACTACAACATACAACAATGTGCAGGCGTTAACAATTATTTTAGCAGCAAGCAACATAAACTATTAAATAAGTTGATTGCCTCTCACATTTCTTTAAACTCAATTAAGAATGTCATTTGAAGGTTTTATTGACTTTCGACATTGATTGAATACTGCCCTCAGCTTGAAGAACTTTTCCACCAAATCGTTTCATCGGAAAAATGTTATTTAACCTCCATCTCGATTTCTTAATTTGATTTCCTAATATTTGATGTTTTCCTATCCCCATTAGCAGCCAAGACAAAATGACCGTTCAAATCATCACAGGAGTTGATGCTATTGTACAATAATTCTGTGGTATGCCTTCAATCGCTGAAAAACAATTGACTACCATTCATCTAATCCAACTGTAACAACGTATCTATTGTTCGTTTCTAAACGCTTTATACGTCACTAAACATTGTATATTTTCTTTTTAAGAATATATACATTTTATTGAGTTGTTTTTAGACTAGGGTTGTATTAGATGTAAAACTATTTCTATGCGTTATTTATTAAAAATAATCATAAGTTTTTAAACTATCCACGGTAAATTGGCACTGTTATTATAGTGGCATACTGTCTTTACGAAATTAAATGCCTACGCCATTCCGAGTCGTTAAATGTTGAATCTTATCTCGGTAACGTAAACTGAAATGAAGATGATTTATATTTTTCATCATTATTAATCTACAATATACTTGACAAGAGATGACTAGTTTAAAATTGTGCTAACTTTAACGGAATGGTTCTTGTTATAATTCTGGAAACATCAAAATACCATAGTTATAAGAAGAGATGCTATAATTTATGGATAATATTCTTGATTTGCACAATCGATAGAAGGGAGCTGCAATATATTATTCTTGGGAGTTTTCTTTGAAATGAGAAATGGCAAGTTAATTAAAATATTTCGAAACTGAGTTTAAGCAACAGGAATTATGTTCTCAAATTTATTGTTTTCTGCAGTTTGAATTGATACATTCATAGACCATATCTTGCTGAGATGACCAATAAGCCTTTCAGAAGTATTTATAGTGACGTACAGTTTTAAGTACGATCAAACTAGTAATAAAGCATTAAATTGTGCATTTAACTGTGATTGGTCGCCACCAAATCGATGACCAAAGTCGTATAGAACGACCGCGATCAAAGGTCGGGCAGCACCGTACAGTAAAGCGGTCAAATGTAGCGGTTAAATGAAACTGAACACGTCGCCGTACCAATCAACAGTGTTTGATTCCGAATACGTCGATTTTTTTATTGGACATTTCAAATATATATCATTTAAAAAGTAACGAATGTGTGCGGTATTCCCTCCACACCGTAGGAACCATGAAATTAATATTAGTATTCAACCTTTTTTATAACAAGGATATATATATTTCATCTGAGTAAACTTTTTAGAATTCATTAGTTCGCTTTTACAATATTTAAGGCTAATCGTTTACTTCGTCTACTCCATCTCTAATCCATCTCCATCTCCATCTCTAATCCATCTCCATCTATCTCCATCTCTAATTTGTAAGTAGATTATTATTTCAATGGTTTTTGTATCAGACAAGTAGTAGGAGTCGCCATGACGCTGGAAGCTCGGACTAGGTCGGGCAGATTAATGGATATGACACTTAATCCAAGCCTAAAGGTCTCCGTGTTGTTTTCAGACCCAAATACCAGATTATAAAAGTAAGTAGCAAACTGTAAGTAGACACTGCAAAACTGTCAAGGTTACCCAGTGGGTTACAGTACGAAATAAAAATAAATACCCAATAAAGAACTGCGAACTGAGACACAAGGAACAAATTTAGCTCTTGACGAGCTTTGAGCTCACAGTTTGCCCAGGACACCCTAGGATGTGCTATGAACGCTTCCGGTGCAGTCACGAGGATACTTACCTGAAGGAATTGAAGGTTAATTTATCCATTTACATGTAATAACAGTACATTTGTTGAAGTTTGTAACTAAAGTTCCGAAAAAATCCTGTTCGGCATTTTTCTTGCCGTGATACCTCAGGAAACAATAATATAAAACTTAATTATGATTTGGTTTTATTCTTCTTTTCAAAATAGTCAAGAAGACGCCATGATTTTTTATTAGTTTACAAGGTATAGTAGTAAATATTCAAATAGTAATGCATTTAAAAATTCATAAAAGTGAATTCGATATTTAGAAAATAGTAAAAAAAATACAATGAAAAATTGAAAAGATTTTTCTAAAAAGAAAGTAACTTAGGAAAATTTATTTACAGGACGGAACCTCATTTGCAGGATAAATGAAACGTCTTGTTCCCAGCAGGACGCAGTTTGTCTCTCAGGGAAGTAAGTTGTGTGATTAAAGTAAACAAGGTTCTTTCCAGTTATTTGTAATAGTATATTTTATAATATTTAGAGGAATGTGGATTCATGTAAAATGAACAATGACGATTTCACTTCAAATCAACTGATTCTAATCTTTGTTAGTTCAATGTTCATTTAATTTTATTAGTTCGATTTAAAAAGATAATAACATTGAAAATTATAGTTGTTCAGAAAGCCTACCTCACATTTCATAACATATCCGTCATTAATATTTATTTTAAAACAACTGCTGCAATGCGTATTGTTAAGACATTTAAATAAATATGTTTTATATTTTTTAAATATTAAGATTTTACTGTTACAATTGAAATCTAGACACATTCCTTATATTGACCATACTTACAAAGAAATTATTGCTTATAAAAACACCCTATACTGTGCTGAAATTTTATTTATGAATATAAGTTTTGCTGGAGTTGTTTGATGAATGGGGCGTGAAAACCATAAAAACTCAGATGATAAAGAAATATAAGAGAGTTTGAGTAAATTATGCGACGCCCCGTGGACAGCCAACTTTGATTGTATTTTCAACAGGGAGTTATGGGTTTGCGTAGTAAAAATAAAGGGTTTTTGGGTAAAGTTTGTAGATTTCCAAAACAGTGTTTAAAGCTGAGTTGGATATGCTTTAAACATTAACTACATGAGGACTCAAAAATATCTCTTGGAAAATAAGTTCCTACTTACGAATTGCAAACTGACACTTACTGAAACATTAAGTTCACACATGTTATTTTAATATCCTTCCTAAAGTGTGTTGACATTAGTTTGTTTGATAGACAGATCTAAATTTCAAGGAGGCACTCCACCCTAAACTCTATAAAAATGGTAAAAATCAACAAAAAATCTTTTTTTGTCTAGTTTTTACCTTGTATGCTACTTTCCTGAACAATTTGATATATGATAAGAATAGGTAAAATGTTTTATGACTTGTTTATTTATCTATAAACGAAACATTTAGTGGAGGCTAGCAAATAATATATGTTCTATAACTAACTGTATCTCTTTCTCGGCTATTTTCCGAAAGTTTAGTTTTCACGTGTTTTCATTTTTTGTGGCGGACATAACTCATGTTATATTCAAGATAGCCTTATATATATTTTTTTATGAGGACATTTCATTATTCAACCTGTTGTATGGATTCACATTATCCTTCAAAAACAATTTTTAACATTTTACAAAAAATTTGTTAAGATTTTTTGTACGAATAGTAAATATTTTATTTTACAGAATCATCTTGCATATTTTAATATCCATACTAAAGGTTTCACAATGAAATATCCTCTTCGAAATAAAATATAAATTATGATGCTATCTCAAATACAACTTGAGTTATGTCTGCCACAGTGTATGTTAGTTTTTTCCATAAAAATTAACTCCAAAGGGGGTGGAGGGGCGGGGGACCAAAAATTATAAATAAAGTTACTCATAACTGACACTCATATATAAAAAAATAAAATAATTAATTTTGCCTTAAAAATTAAGTAATTTTTTGAGGTGGAGTCCCCTTAAGCAATATATAAAAATTAGTAGTTTTGCCTTTTAAATTATTGTTTTTGGAAAAGGAAAAATATCTACTATAGAATACAAAAACAATATTTTCTTCCTATGTAGTCCAAGCAACGAAAGGTTATAGAGGGAATTGCATGGATCACAATATTTGACTTTTTAACTTTGTTTGGACTAGTTAGGAGTAAAACATATCAAAAGTCCCCGCCATTAGCCCTTGAGCCGGCTGGGCTGGAAGGGCCTAAAGGTACAATTTTTTGGTTTTTCCTAAATATCTTGAAAACTGTCAACTTTTAGTATTCCCTATTAAATTTGAGAATTAAAGAAATTGAAATTTCCTGTAAGAAAAATATATAATATGTCTACTTTAAATATTAATAAAATTAGTGCTTACCTTGTAAACGGTTGGACCAAAGTAGACATATTATGTATTTTTTTACAGGAAATTTAATTTTTTTAATTTTAAAATTTAATAGGGAATACTAAAGGTTGATAGTTTTCAAGATATTTAGGAAAAACCAAAAAATTGTACCTTTAGGCCCTTCCAGCCCAGCCGGCTCAAGGGCTAAGGGCTAACTTTTGATATGTTTTATTCCTAACTAGTCCAAACAAAGTTACAAAGTAAAAAATTGTGATCCATGCAATTCCCTCTATACCTATTTTTGAGCATTCATTGCCTGGACTAATAATAGAACAACAACTGTGTTCTTCTTTTTAAGATAATGACGACTTTATCTTAGCTGAAAGCAGCAGCTGATCCCCATCAGGTGAGAATCAGCTGCTGCTATTTTCTGGTGGGTTCCTTGTGTACGATTTAATAAAAGATTTAGAGAGAACGTTTCCCCAGGATTTTTCGCATGTGATTTTTGGGTTTTCTATTAGTAATAATCACGAAACGTTTTTCAAAGTAATAGTTGAATCATTAACCACACAGCATCTGAAGTACCCTTTACGGAAAATATATTTGCCGAATATTTAATCGCTAATTTCTTTTGTATTAGAAATTATCTCTATTTGTATCCCATCGTTTAGTAAACGCAATTTTTCGTCAGTACTAATTTAATAGCATTTTTTCTAATACTTAAAATCAAAATACTACGAAACGAATCAAGGGATTCGTTTCAATGGCATCTTCTCGGTGAGTTATTATACGTTTATGCGAAATTTGAAAATGACCGGTGCAACCGTTTTTGAGCTATCGCGTTACGTATACAATCACTCACAAACACACACACACAGTGTCGGACAACGAATCTTCAACACCGCTAATACATAGATTCACTTCACGTCGTTCGTTCATCAATTATAATATTTCAGATTAGTTCGTTTTGTTTAGCATTCCAAATATATTTAATAGTGTTATAGTTACTACATTTTTTGTCAGTGTTACAAATACATGTATCGATGAAACGAAGTGAGAGTCATGCGTCAGCAATAAATACGCGGGCAGTCACGTGATCACAAGATGGCCGCCACGGGTCAGCCACCCTCCCTGCGTTGTAACTACATGGAATAAACACGCTTGAAGATATATCAATAGCCATAAACGTTCAAATAATACAAAATCTTGCAAGAAAATCGCAATGATGTTTGTGGTTATTTATTTATGTCGTCATACCGGGTCGTCCATAATAACCGCTAACATTTTATACAGTTATTTCTCAGCTGTTCTTTCACTTAGGCATTTGAATTTTGAAACAATTAAAAGCCCATTCAGTTGAAATGGAGCAGTGGACTGTCCAACACCGGGCTTTCGCTGTCGAAGCTTTTTTAAAAAATAACGAGTCCATGATTACTACACAACGTTTATTTCGCAATAACCTCCACATTCATCACAATGATGCAGTTCCTCAGGCAGCAACTTCTCTCTGGTTGTGGGGCTACTTGAAGAGCAAGGTTTTCATCACGAAACCCTAGAATATTGCAGATCTGAAGAGCAGCATCCGTAATGAAATTGCCGCAATACCAATGTCCATGATATGACGGGTGATGGCGAGTTTCCATAAAAGATTGGAAACATGCTTGGATGTCGGTGGACTCATATGAGGGATGTCATATTCCATAAGTAAAAATGGTTTAGCTATGTAAATATATTGTAAATATGTCTTTGAGTTTTAATAAACTCTAATTGTTATTTAACACAGCGTTGTTTATTTATTACTTCACACCCGCAAAACAAACATTGTATAGATTTCACATATTATTCATTTGTTATGCCACCTCCATTAGGAAAGTTGAACTTATAATTACAAAAAAATGCTATTAATTAAGGAACCATTCAACGCTAAAATCATCTGTCTAACCCATAAATTAGCTTGGCTGTCACAAAACAAAATTTTAGCGGTTATTATGGACCACCCGGTATATGCATTTAATACAATTCCAAATAAAATTGGAGTTTTAATGTGTAATGGAGACATTGTTATAAGAATTCCATGTTACTTGCATCCATATCGCTGTCACTTTAGGAGGTAATTTTTTTACTTTAATTATATGAAACTTAAGCCTTAAATAAATAACAAAAAGCTATTATATGATAAATGATAAATGATAAATGATTTATTTTCCTCAGTTACAATACAAGTAACATTTTCAAAATAATACTGTAAGCAATACATGTGATAAGAATTTGTTACAGAAAAAATAAATATACCTCCAAGAGGAAAAATAGGGTCCCAAAGGCAAAGCCTGATTTGGGATTCCATCAAACAAAAATAACATAAAGAATGAGTTCATGTTGCGATGGCAGACTATAAATTAATACAATTACTGATTCTAGATTTCCTAATATTCTGATATCGTTTTCTTTTATGGCATAGAAACTTAATAAATAAATACTTCACTTATCCTTCGTGTTTTTCAAAATAAATAGAATTCTAATATTTGAAAGAAATTGAATAGATTGAAACATGTTTTTTCAATCTACTAAACTAAGATATTAACAAAATAAAAATTTTCCTCTAATACTATGAAAAAAACTAACTTAAACGAAACCCTCTCCATATTCTTTAAAGTAACAGATCTATTGAACCGAAATAAAAAGATCCTCCACATCGCTTCTGTCCATACTCATAAGCCAAGTTTTTATATTCTTGACAAATTTATTTAAATTCTTAATCTTTTTTATGTTTTGAGGAAGCTTATTAAAAATGTTAGGAGCTGTGTAATTAAATGTTTTTGTGTAAAAAGTTAGATTAGGTTTGGGGACTCTAAAATTACTAGCATTTCTGAGGCCCTGTCTGTAATAGTCAACATTTGAAGGTAAATTGCCACTTGCTAGATAAAAAGCTTTCAAAACCTTAAATATATAAATGCAACGTAATGGTAAAATTTTTAAACAAACAAAACATGGATGAGATGGCTCTCTTAAACTTTTCCTCAAAATTAATCTAACGAACCACTTTTGAATGTTCTCCACAGGTCTTATTGTTGATTTGTAAGTTCCACCCCAAGATATTATGGCATATTCTAACCGACTGTTAACTAAGGAAAAATATAAACAGCGCAGGGTTTGGATCGGGCATATGTCTCGCAAGTGATAAAAAAGTCGAATTCCTGTCATGAGTTTTGATTTTAATTTAATAATATGTGTTTTCCAGCTTAATTCATCATCCAAAACTACACCCAAGTATTTTACTTCCCTGATTCTCCTAATTTCTGAGCAGTTTACACAGGTGTTAAGCGTGTTTAAACAATTTAAACATTTATATATAATTTTATTATCAAATTCAATAACTCCCCTTAAATTAAAATTAATGCAGTTAGTTTTCTGAGTACTGAGAACCAATTTATTTTTGCAAAACCACCACTTTAAAGTTTCCAGATCACTTAACATTTTCCTTTCAGATTCATCCCACTTATCACTTATATAACAGAGGGCCGTGTCATCCGCAAATGCGGTGATTTGGCCATTTAGTGAAGCACTACAAAGGTCATTGACATATATAAGAAACAAAGTTGCCCCTAAAACAGATCCCTGAGGAACCCCGTGCCTGATCACACCCATTTCACTTAAAACCCCTTTGATTTTTACACATTGCCTTCTGTTACTTAAGTAGCTGGAAAACCAGGCATGAGCCACCCCACGAACCCCACAATTGTATAATTTTTCTAATAAAATGGTATGGTTAACTGTATCAAATGCCTTTTGTATATCTAGGAAAAGCCCACTCACACATTTGCTATTATTAATTCCTTCATTTAGTTTGTTGATAAAATCTAAAAGAGCCCGTTCTGTATTCATTCCCACCCTAAAACCATATTGATTAGCGCTAAAAAAATGTATTCTGTTCAAAAAGCTGATAAGTTTTTCTTTCATTATTTTTTCTATTATTTTGGAAAAAGTTGAAATTAATGAAATTGGACGGAAGTTAGAACAAGTGTTGGGAGAGTTTCCTTTACGTATTGGTATTACAACAGCTCTCTTTAAACTGTCTGGAAAAATTCCGGTACTAAAACTTAAATTTATAATAAATGTAAAAACTTCAACAATCCTTGGACAAATACGCTTAACTAAAAAAGAGTTTAAACCATCAATCCCAGGCGATTTTCCATTTTTCAGAGACTTAACTATTCTTAAAATATCCCCACAGCAAACCGGGCCCAACAACAAGGATGATCTCTCTTGAAATAGTCTAATATTATTTTTGAACGGGAAGTCGTCAAAACCATTCGGAAATGAGTCATTTTCTATTATTTGATCAGCAACTGTCAGAAAAAAATCATTAAATTCATTAGCAACCATTTCCGGATCTGAAATAATTGCATTATTAACCTGTAAACAAAATGTATCATCCCTGTTGCTCTGACCAGTCATATTCTTAATTGTATTCCAAGTAGCTTTATGATTACCAATATTGTTTTCCAGTTTATTTTTATAATAATTTGATTTAGCTAACTGGATTTTTTGTTTCAAATTGTTTCTAAAAGAATTATAATACGCTCTAAATTTATCATTTATAGGTCTAAATTTTATTTTTTTATATAAACCATTTCTTTTCCTTATCTGACTACAAATATAATCATTCATCCAGGGCTTTAACTTGCGATCTTTTTTATCTATTATAGTTACAATTTTACATTGTTCAATACAAGATTGTATTTTATTTTCAAATAAATCATAAGCCACAGATGCATTATCCTGCCTATATATGTCAGACCAGTCCACATTAGCCAACATATCCTCTAACTTATCATAGCTGATAACAGCACTTGTAGCAGCGGCGCGCACGGCGGCGGCGGCAGGGCGGCCAGCCGACCGCAGCCGCAACGACGTCATGTAGTGGTCAGTCACGTCCACCTCCACCACCGCCGCCTCCGCCGCACACGGCCGCTTGTCTATACATGACATCCTCAAATAGACATGATCAATACACGATCGTGTCTCAGCAGTTATTCTTGTCGGTTTAGTTATCAGCGCTTCAAACCCATAACCAGCCATCATAAATTTATAATTATCAACATCATTATCATCTGTCCTTAAAAGATCAACATTTATATCCCCCATTAAAATACAATTTTTTAAATATTTGTCATTTTTGTTTAAATATGTACTAAATTCATTAATGAAATACGCTATTGTACAACTATGTAGCCGATATATAGCAAATAAACTAAAATCATGCCCTGAAAAACTAATTTGTAACATTAAAATATCGGCTGATTTTAATTTTAACTGTTCACTATGTGTGATAATTACAGAATTCTTTACAAAAACAGCTACTCCACCAGCTCTATAACTCTCATTTGAACATAAAGTCAATCCATAATTAGGCAATTTA
This sequence comes from Flexamia atlantica, assembly GCA_035578135.1. Lineage (NCBI taxonomy): Eukaryota > Metazoa > Arthropoda > Insecta > Hemiptera > Cicadellidae > Flexamia > Flexamia atlantica. The sequence continues at coordinate 1,327,486 of JAQJVK010000021.1, forward strand.
TAAAACATGGCTTCATTATTACCAATCCAAATTTCACTTAATATGATTATTTCGGGATACTCCTCTAATACGCTAAGCTCCGCCACAAAACGATCAAAATTTTTCCGCATACTGCGAATATTTTGATGTATAATGAAACAACTAGTTTTTTCCATATTTAGAATTACATATTTTTCTGCAATAAAAACTAAAATTCATATCTTTAAAACTCATAAAAATAATAATAGTAATACATTTTATGATATATTTATATAATCAGAATGTTTCATTTTCCTGAAGATATGAGATAACCATGCACAAGATTCAAAACATATACTAATTATACCAGTCATTTTCTGGAGCTCAACACACTCGCTGCGACGGCGACAGTTTACAGTTGATCGAAGTCAGCCGCAGATTTGATCTCGATCGCCGGCGTGCCGTCGCCTACGCGCATGAGGATGTTGCCGCCCCGAAGCCACAGATATTTAATATTCCGTGTTTTCTTCACCTCGCGAGCCTGTCCGAGTAGTCGTCGTCTTGCTGGAGATAGGGACTCGTTAACAAAAATCGGTTTATCAACTGAAAGACCAATATGCCTCGTAGAAAAATCTCGCTTTTTCTCTCGCCTCTTATTTAATAACAGTTCTTTATCCGTGCGGCGGACGAATTTAACAATAATGCCACGTGGCCTGGATAGATTGTCCCTACTACCGACGCGATGGCACGCGTCAATCATTTCATCCGTAATTTTTACATTTAAAGCATTTCCAACGTCCTTTACTATTTGAACCACCGACTCATTGTTTACTTCCGGAATACCCTGCAGCTCCACACAGTTCCTCCGTGAATATTGCTCCAAGTCGTCAACCTTTTTTTCCAGATGAATCACTTTATCTCTTAACAGTTTATTTTCAGATTTTAGTTCATCAATTACTTTCACATAACTTTCAATTTTTTCCATCCCGCTCCGCAAAGTTTCAGTGTTCTCTTCTATTTTACTATGCAGTAAACCGTAAGACTCATTAAAATCACTTACATTTTTCCTTTGGTCATCGCGTATTTCACTCAGCGCCTTCATAATGTCCTCTAGAGTTATCGTACCTTCTTGTGCACTAGTTTCCAGTATCATACTTTTCCGCCGCACTTGGCCGCACAGTTCGCACCTCCAAACGGCGTTCTGCTCCTCCAAATAAGCCAAATCCGCTGGTGCCATTTTAACACATTTTGCGTGAAACACCTTTGCACAGTCACTGCACGTTAATTTTGTCTGACTCTTTTTGATAGCAACTAAACACACTTGACAATTAGACATCTTTAAAATATATATATATATATAACAATTCAAGCTGTCACTAAAAATATTGAATAGCGCGGGACACGAGGATAAGTAATGATAGCCACTACTACACGGGAACACAGATAAGAGAACCACACTGCGATACGTCCGCTCCGCTTGAACTCTGACTCATCACTGAATTGTTATAAATGGATAGCAATTATATCCATCCGCTATAATTGCTATAGGATTCCCAGTTTGGTCGATAGCGTACTAATATTCATTTACACATTTGGCTTCAGAAACTAACAAAAACCATTAACTAACACTTGATAACTTTAAATTCCAAACAATATCCCATACCAAAACTGGCCAGAGTTTACACCTTCCGTATGATGGATCTGGGCCAAATCTACTTCCAGCTTGGCAATTGACCAAAACTGATTATAGCCCACTTTTGCTACCTTAATTTTTGACGAATTTAGGGCTAAAAGTCTTTACTCAAATAATACAATTACATGTAGTATGTGAACAGAAATATTAAAACGAACAATATGATGTATTTAAATGATGTATTTAAATGAAGACTATTTGTAGTAGTAGTATTATATGATTTCAGATTAAACGTCGGAATCCTTTTTTCATGAGAAGAAACACAACAAGAGCACCAATGAGAGAACTGAGCTTAAAGGCTCTCTGGAAAAACTTAATAATTGTAGTACCCTAACAATAATTATTTTGTATTAGAATAAAGGAGAATAAAGTTCTTAGACTAGATTTATTTTAATATGTATGAAATATTCAGGTAAATAATCTTTTAGCAAGCAATGGTTTGGTTTAAAGTATACTGTTAAACCAAACCACTAAAAGAGACTAAGGGACAATAGAACATAAAATATTGCCTTCATTTTTGCGAGAGTAGCTACCGTAATAATTATTAGTTCATCAAAAAGAAGTACAATCAATGCCCATAAGACTCAAGAAATAGGAAGTGATTGAAATGAATTAAAAATAAAAAAGTAAGGTACTTTTATTAAATGTTTCTTTTTTAATCACATCCCTTCAAAATGAAAAACAAAAACTAAATGGGTTTAGTTAAAAAACGTCGAAAGAAGCTTGTTTCTGACTGTGTAGTAGGCCTACATCATCTGGTGTTTTCGTCTTGAGCGGGGTCACTGATGGATGAATGATTGAGTGAATGAGTGTAGTTTAAATTGATATAGTTATTCTCCTATATGTAAATATATTAAGTTTTTGCAAATTAGTAAAGTAAAATAAAAATATAGACATATCTCACATTTTGTATCACAGGTTAAGTGTAAGAGAGGGCCATGTGGCCCTAACTTTGCCTGGTAAAATAAAGAATTTTTCATTTCATTTCATTTCATCTGAAATTATTTTACACTGGCGCACAAGCTAACGTCCTTTTTTTAACTGAATTACTTCAAACACAGCACATTGAAATATTATTAGTCTAAAGGAAAATTTAAATTATTTAAAGTTGTGTTTAAGCACAGAGGAGAATCAAAGTGGTTTAAGAAACTTACTTTCAACTGCAATATCAGCACAAAAGTCTGATACGTTTAATGCATTTGAGCTATTGATAAACGATTACAGGATGAAATACGAGTAGTTATATCCGAGGAATTCAATGTAACAATGAAACTTCAGAGAAATAGATTGTTAAACTCCTACTACATTGATCCTCGCTAATTGGAGATTTATGTCAAATGGGCTTTACCTCGGTTTTTGCACTTCAGGTCAAAATCAACCATGATTGAAATGTTATCTCTTAATAGCTCGTGTATTAATATAGTTTTTGTATTCTTTATCATGGGCTCGTGCCAAAGGGACTTCCGAACTGGCAACCGACCAAAACACATTACCCACCTCCTAACTTGGCTTTTATTGGGGAAACGTGGCTGTTCAGCTTGTGATAAAAATATGATGAGTGAATAATCCGAGAACATAAGAACTGTAGTTATTAGTAACCTTTTACATGCTTAGATAAAATATGGTAATCTGCTAAAAACAACTTTAAAATACATTATACGCTCCGATGTGTAGTAAAGAAAATAATCAATAAGTTTTCATTAATTACTATTTTACGGTTTTACGAGCACAAGGCTATATATTACACCGGTCAAAAACCAACCAAACAAACAAAGTTTTCTTTAGCCAATCATAAAATTCAGGAGACCTCAAAAGCCATGTTGTCTAGATAAAGAAGTGAATGATAGAGATAAGACTATAAAGTCTAGTTAATGTAACTAGACTAATAATAATTGTTTTATTTGCCGTAACAACAAATGGTTAATGGTATTTTGACTGGCGCATTACCAGAACACCACTATTTAAGATGTCATCTATGTCCATTTGATAAAAATTAAGTGCAAAGTGATTGTGTGGATGGAAACTATTATGAAATAAAACATATTTAAGCTAATCAAAAGTTGTTTTCAATCAATTGCGTTGCTGTTAAAGATATCAAAAGGCTGTAGTCATGTCTAGATAACGTTTCGTGTATGTTCAATGAAATTGCTATGTAGTAAGACACTCCTCTAAAACATAACTATGTTAGCCTCATTAAAACTAAAAAATTATCATTGTAAAAACCCTACAGGAAATAAAAATATTTGTGATTCATTGATAAACAACATTTATAAATTTTAACACTTTGATTGTTCTTCGGCTAAATTTCATTATATTAAAGCGGCAAAGGTTGATAAATGTTTACATTGAACTGATGAACTGACTTAATCTTGGTGGATTCTGAGGACGAAAACAGATTCAGTAATCAAGGCTTTCAGTCTGGACGGCTCTTATTACTTGCAGTTCTTAAAGAGGGTAATTTCAAACAATTAAAAAAAGTTATGTTTTCAAAACTTTAATGGGGGTTATGAGAAATTTCTACGAAAGACTGAGTAACTTATTTTGCCTGTGCGTGACCCTGGTATGATATGTACCTGGTATAATACTGGTTTATCGCTTGTCTAGACAATAGCTATGACAGCATATTTAAAAAAAATACCAATTTCATCTGGTCATAAAGGTACCATGATTTATAAAGTGTAATTTGAACCAGATTTTACAATTCATTAGAGAGTGTGGTTTAACTTTATAACACAGTCTTAAAAGGAATGTAAAAGGTTTAAAGTAACATTATGCTAAATGACTGCTGAGGACTTTTAGAATATCCCAGCAAAGCTTTGAAGGGTTCGTATTACTTGGAATTTTATATTGTTCTTATTTTTTTATTTAAAAACAGAGTTGGAAGTACTTAGAGAGATGTACTGTGTCTAAATACAAAAGTTTCTAATATTTTTAATCTTCACATATTTGCTATAAAGCATCCGTTACTGATAGTAAGAACTGTAACCAAGAATTGTGCGAAGAAATGTTTCTTTAACCCATAAATGTCTTAATATAACCACAATATTATTTACATAGTATGATGATTTCGATTAATCAATTTACCTTAAATAATAATAGCTTTATAGAAAATCTATACAATTTTTCTTTAAAATTGTATATTTGATCAACCTCTCAGAATTATAAAAAGTTTTTATAGGCTAATAATAATCTGAATTGGTGGTATCCTATCTTGGAAGCAACTGTTGGCCCCTGCATTAGGAAAGAAGAAAAACTTGTAAGATGATTAGGAATAAAAATATATGGAAGAAATTTGGAATTTTTCAAACAATTTTATCTTGTTAAATTTCATTTACTTTGCTAAGTGGAACATATCTTATAACTGAAGTATTAATGATATGGTTAGGATCATATTTATTTGTCATTATTTGTAGGTTTGTATTTGTATTAATTTAGTTGCAATTCAACTTCTCAACCATGAGACAGGTAAACTCAAGGTGTGTATAGAAATTCTGTAAATATTTTTAGTTGGAAGAAACCTTGTTACAAAGTTAATTAAGCCTCAGTCTCCGACAATGTCACCTAAACCAATTATGGTGTCAGTTTCTTATAAGTAAAGTAGACCTTGCATTAATTAAATATTTTCTTATCCTTTGTTACCGCAAGTTTTTTAATGTTATTTTCCTTTTTAATCACGTTAATGATTATTAACTGTGTGTAAAATCCCGATTGAACTATAACAAAATATTTAAAATATATAATTGACCTACAAATCCACCACTAATGACTAATAACTTGCTAGAAGTAAATAATTTGAACTTATATTTGTCTATATCATGCCATTGTTTATGATACGAATGATTAATATGGATATCAATTATGAGTGATATAGGTCTTTGGACATTTTTCCTTGTATTTGTATCAAATATTTATGATATTTCAACATTTCGCGACAAGAGCAGTAAAAGTACAAATATTTTGGAGACCAGCGCTTCAGTTCCAGACCATTTGCCGCTTGTATGAACAACTTTGGAACGGCGTCGGTCGGCCTTTGTCGCTTGGCTTGTCTGGAAATGTTTATAGGCCTTCCTTGAGCAAGTAACTCAAATCAACGTTAACCACGCCTAATCTGATGTGAAAAGTTTCATTTTTTATTATAAAGTATATTGAGTGAAATATAAAAGTTTACTTCTCATTAACATTTGAAGCAATAAATAATCAACCGTTAAAATAATAAGTTACATTATGAATGGATTTTAAATTATAAATGACGTTGTGTTTATAGAGAGTTTAATGTTGTCTTGAGATCTACCGTTAGTCAAGGTGCACTAAAAAGGTCAGGCATAGATTATTATTTACCCCAATTAAACCCCAAAAAGGTTTTCTTAACTTTAACTTTTTTTTATTTTTAATTTTCAATGTGGTTTTAATATTGCGGCTAATTTTTTTATTGAGAGACCAAATTTTGCCATTTTAGATGGTCAGTTTCACCCCTCAGGTTTATAGACGGTCATTCGCCAATTTTACCCTGTTCCTACCCTATGATGCTTCAGACTAGAGGCTCCAATTCTGAAGCAAAATATCCTATCCCTCAAAATATTCTTTTTCCTATAGCCTTTATGAATAAAAACTATGTCATAAAGGTTTTTTTAATAACGTTTTAGGCAGAAGTAAAGATTCGTGGTTTTTTTTTAAATACCTGAATAAAGTAAATAAGGTAAAATATGAAACTGGTGATTTTACAACAAAGATGAAAACCCGTTAATTAATTTTTAGGCTTATTGCCTACTTTTTAAAGCAATCACACTACTTAACCTTTATATACATAGCCAATAATTAAATTAAAGGAAGCAAGATGCTTGTACGGCCACTAAGATGGCTCCAAGGACGTAGTCGCGTGGCAAGTGTACGGCCACTAAGATGGCTCCAAGGACGTAGTCGCGTGGCAAGTGTACGGCCACTAAGATGGCTCCAAGGACGTAGTCGCGTGGCAAGTGTACGCCCACTAAGATGGCTCCAAGGACGTAGTCGCGTGGCAAGTGTACGGCCACTAAGATGGCTCCAAGGACGTAGTCGCGTGGCAAGTGTACGGCCACTAAGATGGCTCCAAGGACGTAGTCGCGTGGCAAGTGTACGGCCACTAAGATGGCTCCAAGGACGTAGTCGCGTGGCAAGTGTACGGCCACTGAGATGGCTCCAAGGACGTAGTCGCGTGGCAAGTGTACGGCCACTAAGATGGCTCCAAGGACGTAGTCGCGTGGCAAGTGTACGGCCACTAAGATGGCTCCAAGGACGTAGTCGCGTGGCAAGTGTACGGCCACTAAGATGGCTCCAAGGACGTAGTCGCGTGGCAAGTGTACGGCCACTGAGATGGCTCCAAGGACGTAGTCGCGTGGCAAGTGTACGGCCACTAAGCTGGCTCCAAGGACGTAGTCGCGTGGCAAGTGTACGGCCACTGAGATGGCTCCAAGGACGTAGTCGCGTGGCAAGTGTACGGCCACTAAGATGGCTCCAAGGACGTAGTCGCGTGGCAAGTGTACGGCCACTGAGATGGCTCCAAGGACGTAGTCGCGTGGCAAGTGTACGGCCACTGAGATGGCTCCAAGGACATAGTCGCGTGGCAAGTGTACGGCCACTAAGATGGCTCCAAGGACGTAGTCGCGTGGCAAGTGTACGGCCACTGAGATGGCTCCAAGGACGTAGTCGCGTGGCAAGTGTACGGCCACTAAGATGGCTCCAAGGACGTAGTCGCGTGGCAAGTGTACGGCCACTAAGATGGCTCCAAGGACGTAGTCGCGTGGCAAGTGTACGGCCACTAAGATGGCTCCAAGGACGTAGTCGCGTGGCAAGTGCTCTCATGTCTCATGGAATATTCAATCGCCACACTCCTGGAGCGTACTCATGCATATGAGGGGCGGAACTGCGGTGGGGCTATTCACTTTGGTAAGGTTTAAACACAACACGGGTATTCACCTGAACATGGAACATTTCATTGAATTTTAAAATTTAACATTTTCTTTAGAGGACTGAAATGCATATCAAACGTTCGTATCGGACATAACATGACTATTTTGTATTGAGGTAAAGTGGCTCTCATGACAAACAGTGTTAACTTTGACTTGCGTCAATCAAACATCACCGTTTGTTTCCGCTTTGGTATCGAGAGTGATTTATATGAAATGTTGTATGTTTGAATTTTCTTTTTCTAATCGAGTCTGGGGTTTGACCACAGAAAAAACATATGGTCGTTTGCAATAAACTGGTTTAGAAAGCCCTAGAATTCAGTTAATATTATAATTCAACAATCTGATGGTGAGTTGAATGTTATGCTTTGATTTAAAATGTATCTGGGTTGCTTACTTTTAGTTTGAACTGAAGATTAAGATATTTTTTTACTAGGCTCTACACCAACGGTTCTAGGTTTGACCTAAAGATAATAAATTTAAAAAAATCTCGCCAGTGTTACAAATCTAAGTAAAACGTTTCCTAAAAATAATCATAAAAAGTGTATTTATGAACGAAATTGTTATTATAATGATTTACATTAAATAGAAATTTTCAAATCGGTAGTATCAATAATATTAAGTTAATAACCCAAGATTATTTTAAATTACATTCCATTAAAGTATATTCATTTTGAAATAATATTTTTATCATAACACAATTAAACTTTAAAAAGATGCTGTAAATACATTTATTGATTGTTTGCTTAACTTGAAAATATAGTTAATTTGTAGTTTGTTTAGAACTACTAAACAAATATATTTCATAAGCTTTGAGCTATTTCTGTAAGTCAAATATACGATACCTAAACGCTATTAAGTGGCATTTACATATCTGTAATAGTATGTCGCTTCCTTCAATCCCCATCAACACTAAGACTATCGTTAATTTTCTGTGAGATATATAATCAACCTACCACTTAGTATCTAATTAAACATCAGAACTACAAGGCCCAAATAGTATCATTTTACTTTCTTTACTCAGTTCTATGCACGCTAAGCAAACACGAATTACAAAATAAGTAGAATATTTATTTAGAAGTGATACACTTTAAAACAATATTCTTCAGGTAGGAGGAGAGGTTTTTATTGATCAATTAAGAAAAATTCAGATTTATTAATTAGTTTGTTACATGAGAGAAATCAACCTATTCCTTACTTAGCAATATTACTGTCCGATTTAAGTACTTGTTTCATTTAAAATAAATCAAATCAGATTCCAGAATTAAAATTATGTAAGTGTCAGCTCGCTGAAATGTCATCCACAGGAACAGTAAATGGCAGTTCCAGTCTTTAAACCCAATATTGATCTGTTTATTTGAAAGGTTTAAAGGACCGGAAATGAAAGGTTTTATAAATAAAGCAAACTGATTTTGTTCTTTCCAAAATCACTTTTTATGATTACAAATAAATTGGCGTATAAATAACAAGAATACTAAATGCTATTCATAATAATATCTATAAAGAAATATTGCGTTGGGAATAAAATTTCCAAATAAATTTGAGTGTTTATAAATTCATCGTCCCAAAAGTACAATATAAAATTATTATTTATGTAATATGTATTTGATTTTCTTTGTTAGTTATTTGATACTTAATAATTTTTTCTTTTTTTTCATACTTAATATTTTTTTTAATAATAGATATTTTTTTTATTTGCAAGACATTTTAGGGACATATTTAGTACATTCAGACGACAAATATTTATTTATAAAAATGTTTCATCCGGCCGGTGGCAATTTAGAAATTCCTCTTGATTTTAGAGAAACAATTTAAAAGTGTAAAACTAAGTTTATGTCACGTAAAATGTATAAATAATTTAATTGAATCTTGAGATCTGAGAACGTTATCTTAAAACGAACAAATATAATGCCAACCTCTCGGGAACTGATGTGTGGGCTAAGCTATGAACAATTCAATCTTCCCCGATGGTTTGATGTAGCGTTAAAGCTGTTGTTGAGAAGTTATACTCTTCCGTCTATTTGAGGATAGGATAGTAGGTTTTTTATTACTTCTATTTTTTATGACTTCTAGATGAAACGTCTGTTTAAAAGCGTCTAAATGGCAATTCACATTTTAGCTTCAATTAAGTTTCACTTGACTAAGATAATCACGATAACTATTTGGAAATTAGAATTAGTAATTGTGGTTTACTATAACAATTTTTTTCTTGTTATATTTCACTAATCCGACTTTAAACGTACTGCTCAAATATATTTTTAGAGTAAAATATGAATGAAAAAACTCAATTAATTTAAGATTACAAAATATAAACTAAATACAAGGATTAAAGTTTACTCTACAGCCAATCATTATTTCATTATTTTTATTGGTTTTGATCCAAGTAATCGCAAAAAATACAGGTATCAATGTAGTAAGGTCTCTTCTTAACAAAGCCAATAACTTTTTAGTTTCTTATTTGCTTGATGAGTATAGATCGATCAACTTGGGTATGATTTCTAATCCCAAACAATGAAACTATCTGAGGTTCGAGCATTTTTCTCTTAACATTATCCCTTACTTTTTTAAGAGATATAAAAAATAAAAATACCAATTTTCATTTTCAAATTTAATTTTACTGAACCCAGAAAAAAATAACCGTACGAATTTCGTGGATCAAAGCGAGCCGTTATGCTCTAATGGATCGCAAATCAGCAGAAGTTAGCATTGCCCAAACTTTGATCACTCCAGAGTGGATATCCATATCAATTTAAAGATTAATGTCAAACTTTCGTCCAAATAGGCAAAATTTCCTGCAGACACCAATAAATGAAAAAGTCCAAGTAATACTTTGACTGTAAAGATTTCATCTCTGGATTTTGACAATTATTGCAATTTGATAGAAGCAAAATCATGATAACAATTTACAAATGCCCTTGTTATCAATTTTATTAAACAAATGAAATTTGTTTGCTTTGTCCCTGTTATCAATGCTCACTGTCTCAGTGTAAAGTATTAGCAGAGAAAACAGCTATGAAAATAATTCATTTACACCTAATTAATAGAAATTCTAATTTGACAGGAGTATATTTCTGCGGTAATACAGAGATAATTACCGCACTATTTGTATTCCTAGAGCTCGACATTTTATTCATTAGTTGATTTGCCTATCACGTTCATTTTATGTAAAATGGCGATGCCCTTTAAATATAAGACGTTTTTAATAACAATATTTTTACACCAATCTTTTGAAATTTTAATAGAATCCACAATAACAAGCAAGCTGAAATACTTTTCATTAGTGATACAGTTAACATGCTGATCAATTTACTTTGACACTGATAGACGTTTACCTGAAAAAAGAACAAATACTGATCTCATTTCTGGTCAACTGAAGCATTTGAATTTTACATGAATATGAAACACTATGATATTTAATTAATACTTAAATATATCTAAACACAAGGTTTTCTGCAAAAACACTATGTTTTCACATAAAAGCCAAAAATTAAGAAAGCTTCATGAATGTAACAGGTAACAAGAAACATAAATAACATTTTTTTCTAAAAATAGTTTAGTGGATAGCAAAATTTATCACACTTCAAAATTGCAACATCATGAACAACCAATTACCATAAATTAAGTAAATTGACTTTTTACGGTAATGAATGTTTTATTTCACTGTTTCCTTACAAGGAATTTTACTTTATGTGAAAACGTTGCTTTAAAATCTAAGCCTAAGGTGATCTTAACTTTCTGAGGTTCCTAAACCTCCCTAAAAAAAAAAACAGTATTCAAAAAGTAATTTATTTAGTTAACCAACATTGCTTCTAAAAGTAGTCGATGTCGGGAAGTTACCTTGTAAAAAACCGACTATTCTATTATAGTGAACGCAGGTCTATAATGTTCACTTTTAACGTGTCAGAGTTTAACATACCTATACTATATAATCACCTCGTATAATTAAACTAGCAACTAATTACCTTGTCCTCTCTCGGTCTATTTTCCACCAGCGGGAACTGCGTTGCGTTAGTGTCTAATTACGGCGTGTTAATTACAGCGTCACGGCAGCTGCAGAAGGGTTAGTCCACTAAGCTATTAAAAATGTTTTAGTTTTTGCCAGCAAAAAAACTACACTATCTAAAGTGCGAGATTTGCACTACTTTGATTACTCCTCATTGCTAAACACATGTAATGATGCAACACCTCTTAAGTTAAAATTACTGTAACTATGAAATGCCATGAACATCGTTAAATATTTGAATAAAACTCATTCACCTTGTGTAAATATTATTTTTTGGAGGGTTTTTAGTATTAAAATATTCAAATGATTGGTATTCTAATATTTATTACAGATACCAATTGTTTTTTCCTTAATTTTGCTTAGTTTAGAATCACAATAATCTAATCGGCATTGCCTATTTTATCGCTTAACATGTATGTTTAATTATTCAACATACTATATATATGTATAACCTACTACATGAAAGTTTTATTTCACTGCTTCCTTACAGCTAACAGGTCTAGGAAAGGTCTCTCTACATTTACATTCAAATGCAAATGGTCTCTACATACTTTACGTACAGGGTTAGGCAAACGTGTAGATACCCCAAGTAACTTTTAATAATTTTAAAAAGTTATGTTGTCCAACAGATAATTGTATGTATTAAAAAAAACTCTGTTTCGTTGTATTAGATGGACATAGAATTGTTATTGAATAGGTGTAAGAGAAGTAAAATACTTTTAATTTCTTTCTGGATTATTGGCTTGACTGTCCAACACGTTCTTGGTAATTACAAAGCGATAAATATAAAGCACTAATACAAATAACTGACCTCCTTAAACACATAGTTACAGATTATGTGGGAGTTGACTTGAAAATATTAACTCATAAAGGAACTAATTTTAATAGACGACTCAAAAAATAACTTAGAATATCAAGAAAACATCTATTTAAATATTGAATAAATAGAATTGGTGTATAAATCATAATAAGAGTTATAATACTTTTCACAAAATATTTGAATAGCATGTTATGCAAAGTATAGTAAAGAACATATCTCGTTGAAAAAATTAATCCAAAGGGTAAAAAATTCTCTACAAATTCCAAAAGCTGTCCATAGAGAAAAGCCCGCAAAAAAATCATTAACAGCACAAGCAGTCAATAACAAAGACGTTATATTAAAACCAACCTATTCTAGTTATATGTTATTTCTTGATCGCAACGAGGCAACATAAATCCCCCGCAGCCTGGCCTCCGCCTCACGTTGCGGTTTGCATCACTGTTACGGCCCATATCGCCCCGTTCACCTCACCGTTAGATATTATGCACGGCCGTAAATATCTCGTGGTTCCAGTCGGTTGAGATGTAGTAAATTCGCCATTTAATACAAATTCGCAATTTACATAATTAATAGTGACTTAAAAAAATAGGTTAAAACTAAAATTCTACATCATAAAAAGTTTTATTTTGTTTTCCGTAGCTGCAAGGAAAAGAGTGCTTGTTTCATCGGGTTGACAAACAATAAGTTTCCGTGATTAAATGTGAGAGTTTTGACGCTTAGTTTTTTGGCTTGTGTCTGCCAAAAAAGTACATTAAATTTACGGTGATATCATAAATGGGTTTTATTCACAATGATAAGTAAATTTCAATTATATATAATCATTTGTATAATTAGGCTTAATCTAATTTATATCAAATTGAAATTTGTGACCACTTCCTACCATCAACTTATCCAAGGGAGTTTCAACAATTATTTAGCAATCAACTTACTTAGTCTCAGTTTTCTTTCAGCTACATAGTTTAGGAAAAGGCGATAAATATAAATTGTCAAATCGGCTACTTTGGAATATATAGCTATTTTTAATAATCTATTGATCAATTTACTTAACAATATAAATACATTGATCCAAAATTAATTGTTATTGACATTTACTGATGTTTTACTTATTGAAATTTGAATTGAAGGATATGCAGTACTTATTACATTTCTCTAGATAGAGCCATTTTTGTCCGATTGAGAGACTAAAGTAGTAAATGTATTTCCAAGAGCAACGTCACATCACTGCGCAAACTGTGGAAAATGGGGAATCAAGTTAGGGTCAATCGTGTTGATTTTCATGTCCCTGGGGACCTCAACTTTATTTTTCCTTTATGTTGTTGCATAAACGTGTCAAATGACTTTGTTTCTCTTTAAACATTTTCTTTACAACATTAGTTTGTTTTTTTAGTATGGTTTGAATGAAATGTACGATATTTTAAATTATTTTAAAACTATACTTTCTGCGAGGACAAGCTCAATTAATAAAAATGGAATAACAAATAAGTCAAAATATAAAGAATTTAAATTTAAAACATTATTTAATAGATTATCTCGGGGGATGAAGGAGAAATATGAGTGTATAATATTTCGATGATAACATGAAAGTAAAAATTAAATCCAACTACTAACTGATAACTAATAACTGATATTCAGACTGGATACAAATTTCTTTATTTTGATTTTTTGTGTACATTTCTGATTCAGAGAAATATATTTTGGAACTTTTAATCTTTCTTTCCTATAGTTAGATGAGTAAAAGATTTTATGCGTTTAAAGTACATAGAATAACACTGACTCACTATCGCGTAGACAAGAAGTTATTTATGTGTTGAAAGAAAGGATTAATATAAATTTTAAAATTTTTGATTTGGTATGAGGTATTGCCTGGTAAAATAACGATCTAGAAATATAATTTTTGTCCTTTGGAATACATGTGGAATGAACTGTGGCTTAAAAATGTGTAAATATATTGATGTAAAATGCTATATAATTAATAATAATGTGAAGAGTCTGAATTTTCTGTATAATGAATTATTTAAAGAAAAGTAGTGACCGTGAGGAGAGTTTCTTTGAGAAGTTTTCATCAGTTTGTACCTGATATGGGTTTGAAATGAATTTTTCAATGTAAAATAAATAAATAATAAATAAATGTAAATAAATAAATCTACAGCAAATTTTTATTTTGCTTTGAACAATATTTTAACAATTACGACAAACTTTAGAATTAACTATTTTGTTTGAGGGGCAGTATTCAAGGCTTAAAAGTGTACATAGGTAAACAAGGGTTAGGCTAAATAACATGCTGATGGTGAAGTTAAAAAATATGCCTTTTTAACCATCCAGACAAATAATTATGTTTTAATAACTTTAATCAAACAAATATTTTTACTTATTTTTACTCATTACAACGTATTTAAAGCTTTGGAAATTCCATTCTTAAATTGTTTGAAAACAGTTTTACTGATGACAGTAAATATTATTAAATACAAAACCTCCCTTACAATAAATAAGTTAAACTTGGGAATTCTGTATTCTAAGAAAGTAATGGCTAATTTGATTAACATCTTTTTAATCAAGCAGGCTCATTTATTTATTAGAAAATTAATTACTTACTGTACATCATTATATCTACACCTTACTTCCTGAGAAATATACTTGCAAGTTGATCATTTAAGGAAATCATAGTCTGTTTAGGTTTTTTTTTGCTAAGCCTACGGACGGAAACATTACATGATTTAGATATAGACTTTAGTGTACATGCCCTGTAAACATTTCAAAACAAACCACACAATAACGACTGGCCAAAGCCATTTCAGCTCTGTCAATAGAGAGGGTGAAATGACCTGTAACGTTGGCTGCTACGATTTTGTACTTTACAACGTCCGCTTTGGTAGGCTAAAACGGAGACAAAACAGAACCCTGTGTAGTAAATTTCAGCATAACTAATAATTTCTACTAATTTGTAATTTTAAAATGATTTTATCGAGTCGATATTAAAGGTTATTTAATGGTAGAATTTCTAATGATAAATCGGAAAATATGTTGATTTATATTATTTTATAATAACATGAACAATATATGTTACGCTGGTAAATTTATTGCAATAAGAGAATAAACATTTTCGAATGAAAATAAATGTCTCACATTATAAAATTTTTTAAATTCAAGAAAATCTAAATAAATATGTTTACATCATAATACAGAGAAAAATTTGTCTTCTGTGCCTTGCTCTTGCCTGGAAAGAAACTTTTTTGTCGATAACTGCCCGGTAAATATTATTACCTTCTAGCAATATTAATATATACTTACTATATACGACGTACAGCCAAAAAGTTCCCGGAATGATTTTTTGAAGATTTTTAGGGCGGTCACCAGCGGGAAATTCGTCTTGCAGTGGCTGGTACAACTCCTGAGAAGGGCATATGGGTAGTGGGTGTATAAATGACTTGCCGTAGCGCAGCATTGGAAAGCGCTTTTCGCGTTCCCGCAAGTCTTCATTGTCGATTTTTGAAAAATGGAATTTCACAAGCAGCGCGCAAACATAAATTTAGTGTTTTACTTAAAAATCACCTAGTGAGACTCTTGAGATGTCAATTCAAGCTTATGGTGAAGAGGTGATGAAGAAAAGTCAACTTTATGAATGTCTTAAACGGTTCCGTGAAGGCCTTGAAAGCATTGAGGATGATCCATGTAGTGGACGACCTTCAACATCAGTCATTGACAAACAAAAACATTGAGCGAGTACGACAAGTTGTGTGTGAAAATCGGAAAGTAACAATCAATGAAATAGTATTTCAGGTAAATTTATCAGATGGAAGTGTTCACACCATCCTTCATGATCATTTCATGAACAAGCATCAAATTTGTTCGCTCCACAAACAAAAACGACAAATTAGACTTGCATGTACACGAAAAGCTCTTTCCAATGCTGCACTACGGTAAATCAGCTATACCACCAAAACCGATATGCCTTCCCCAGGAGTCGTACCAACTACTGCGAGGCGAATTTCCCGCTGGCGATCGAGTTTAAAGTCTACAAAAATTTATTCCGGGAACTTTTGACTGTACCTTGCAAAAAGGAGAAGGGTTCTTTTAACGACAGTAAATCTTTGAAATTTTAAGACCCACAGGGCTGAAATTTGATAGATATACTCCTTTTGGGTCCTAGATGCGTACTAAGGAACGGTTTTACAAAAATCCCAACGGATTTCGCCCTACGGTATTCAAAGTTTCAATGTTAGATTATAGGGAAGTTAATGAGGTTGTCATAGCAACGTTATGGAGAATGGAAAAAAAATTCCCAAACCCAAATATTTTTTAAGATTTTCCACGGGTAAAACCTATTTGATCAGCTTCTTTAATTATATATGTACTGTAAAATACAGTTTATAATTTGTTAAAAACATTTCCCATCTAAAATCGAAATGAAATAATATTTTTTTAGTGAACCATTTGCATGTTTTTTTTGTATTATTAATGGCAAGCCCTTTTATCGTGGTTTTATAACACGTAGTATGGAATATACATAAAAACCTATAGATTTAGTAATTCCAATGCAGGACTACCATGGTTTTAGAAATATCTTTCCATCTTCAGGCATATTTCGTAAAGCCAAACAGTTTCGTCTGCACTGTTTCCTTTAGATTTTTTATACAAGATATCAATAACAAATCATAACTTAAGATATAAAGGTATTTCTGATAAAGCGGTACCCGACACCGACTCCAGTCTGTCCAGCGCCAGGGTGCGCTCCGAATAGCCCGAAGCTACAGGACCGTTTCTGAATCTGCGGTTCTGGTTGTGGCCGGGGTGATACCTATAGACCTGTTAGATCAGGAACGTAGGGAGATCTTCGTCCTCAGCGCAGAACTGGGCCGAAAGGAGGCTGCGTCACGAGCCCGTGACAACACCATGTGGGCGTGGCAGCAGCGCTGGACCGAGTCAAACGTCGGTCGCTGGACCTTCAGGCTCATTCCAAACCTCGAGCCATGGGTCCAGCGAAAGCACGGAGAAGTTTCGTTCTTCCTGTGTCAGCTCCTGACGGGCCACGGCTATTTTAGGAGCTACTTACACCGGATGAGAAAGGTTAAGACGCCAACCTGCCGGTACTGCCCGGGAGAGTGTGATGATGTCTGTCACACGTTCTTCAGGTGCAGTCAGTTCGAGGCTGAAAGGCTGACGCTGGCAACCACGATGTGAGCCCGGAAACTATCGTGGATGTCATGCTGGAGTCTAATAAAAAATGGCGAGCAGTCTCGGCTTACACTGAGAGGGTTGTCTCGACCCTTGACCACGTGATGTGACCAGCCAGCCCGCCCAGGCGAAGTAATGCTTTTATAAGCAGTTCCGTCTGGGGTTACGGGATATCGTAGGGAGTTTTAGTGGGTAACGTCCACCGAGACCTAGTGACGAGTCCCACATTGTTCCTTCAGTTTCGTGCATAAGCATTTCCCTCTGCGTAAAAAAGAAGGTATTTCTGAAACCATAGTAGTCCTGTCAAGAAAATCTGGGGACGAATGTAAGCTGAAGACTCATTTCTCATTTATATTCGGTTTAAAATAATATCTACCAGGTCGCGATTTTATAAAATAATCTAAAGTATCTATCCTGTTTTCTTATTCGCCCTTATCAGCTCTGGAGGCTATACATCATGATCAAATAAATAAAAAACCTTATCCGCGTTTTACATGTAGAGCCAAGGATTGTATCAATCGCTTATTACACTTTCCTAGTAATTTAGATTCTAATATAACTCAGAGTTTTTTACGGCTTCATATCTGAAAGGGTATCTGATAGACCAGAGTGATTGTAAACATTTGAAAAGTTGGCATTAATAACTCTACTGTATTTCAAGTTCACAGATTACATTTATTATTAAATAAATGCTATAGGGTAAATCGATGCTCTAGGGTAAAGCGATTTTAGTGCTAATCAAGCCTGATGAGACTTCCTCGTCAACATAGCGTTGTTGCCTTAGCAGACAAGGTTATTGTGGTGTCAAAGAAACATTGTTGACACATATTTTATACTTTATTAACGCTAATCAAAACTTAACTTGGATAAGCGTATTATTGGCGCTTACCTTGGTGGCTAGTATTATTTCAGTAATTTTTATTCGTAATTTTGTATTTTTTTATAAATATGTATCATTACATTGAGTGTTTCAAAATATACAGCCATGCCCCATAACTAAAAAAAATCGCTTGTTTGTGTTTACAAACTGTTATATCAAAATAAACCTACAAACCAAAAAAAAATTTATCAGTTTTAAGATATTCAATATTACTTGAGATTAAAATTTTATATCGGATTTATTTCCGCATTTAAAGAAATATATATATATATGTATCCTTTTATGCAAACAGACCATTCATTAAAATGAATTGCTAGATTAAATGTACTTACATTTGTTTATAAATGTATATCTTGAAAGGTTAACGGGTTAATTAAATCAAATAGAAGAGATTACCTATTGACCTTCATCCAAGCCATTTGTACATTATAACTTATTTCAGATTCTGAATAACCCAACTAAAACCGCCTTAACTTATAGAGGATTTTCAAATGCTAAATCAAACTCTAAATTTCTTACATTTATCTTAAGCTACATAAATGTTCATTTCCCCGTAGTAATAAGTCAACATTAACTTACGAGTCGGTCAGATTAAACCAGAACAAACGCCGCAATCCTCTAAGTCCCAAGCTCAATGGACCACTCTGTTAATCAAAGTTAGCGAATGCAAACGGTCCTTAATCATGAATTCGGTTCAACATTTCAGTACTGTTTGTAGTTGGTTTCTGTTATATTCTCAAATATATTATTTTCACTCCCTATACACATAGACCAATATAATGCTTCGAGTTTTTGATTGAAATAATAACAAAGATTAACAATTTTAGCGACCTACCTTGAAGAAAGAAACTATAATATGTCTGTTAACACGATAGCGGCCGTAAATAAGGTCCGATCTTAATGAAATTCGGTACAGACGTGTTAAGTGGTAATCATTCGGACGAGTTCGTAAACCAGACCAATCTGACCACCAGAAAGGGGGTAAAGAGGGATAAACCTCCCAGAAATGTGTTTTTTACGTAGAAAAATAATGACTATCCAATTTGTGTTGGCACCATTGATTTCAACTAAAAAAAAAACAATTTAGTATTTTCAGTTATTGTTCTTTGTTCATTGGTTACCAACATATTGAAAGTGGTAAACACAGTACGTTCTCCCAGTGTTAACCTTATGGGAAAAAGTAAAATTCTATAACCTGCTTACTTCTCAACATATATTGATGAAACTTTGTTTGTGACTTCATCTAGATGAGATATAATGTGTAACAGTCTAAAATCCCGATTTTTCCATTTTCGTCACAGCAAACCTGCATACTCATTTCCTATGTTATGCTTATAGAGCTTACAAAAACATGGTAAATCTCGCTAAGTTGGCTTGAACTATGTTCTTTTGCATTTTAAATTCGCTGAGTATGTAGGTCTGCTGCAAAGGGGGTATTTGAAAATATGTTCGACAGTATATCCGGGAGATTCGAATGTAGGAGGAATGAAGACAGACGATGCTAGAAGTACTAAGGTTCAGGGACCGTTCGGGTAAGGAATAGAGTGGAAGGTGGAACATTGTATGATTATAAAACCTTTTTTTTAATAACGACTGTCAATATTTGATAACTAAATTTTTGCAAATCATTTTGGAATCACATTCTTACAACTCTCTATACGGGTAAAAAATCAAATATAATAAGCGTTTATGTCCTATGAATAAAATCTCTGAAAATACAAAACATTATCCCAAATACAAACAAAGATTTGTCGGAAAGAAGTGTTATTATATGTATTTCGAAAATTATTCTTTTTCATTATGTAATAGTATTATAATAGTATATTTCATTATAAAGACCTAAAGTGACGCTTTTCGTACAAGGTCAAGTTTTACAACCGAGGCTGTAAGCCGAGGTTGAAAAATGACCGAGTAACGAAAAGCAGCTTTAGGTCCATGTGATGAACTATATTTTTCGTTACATTGCTCAATACAATACGTAAACTACTTAAGAAAACCAAAATGTTACAGCTTGTTTACCTTTAAAGATTCCTTCAAAAGATGCCACCGTCTTGTTCTTGCTATTTGAAGCAATCAGCTGATTGGTTTCATTTGTGTTAGGGTAGACTGACAACAATGAACAACTATCGACGTATCGAACGCATGTAATAATCGATTGGTGAAATCAGTGAGTTTCACAAATTGATTAAACTGACAACAATGAATTTTTCGATAATAACGATGAATGTTTCGATTATTTGTAATCGAATGAATATTGTTCGATTATTACGACGTACTCGGCACTTTTTTACTTTTATAGTCCTAGGACTATAAAGAGTCAGCTGGTATCGAGTACATCAGATTTTAATTTCTAGGAATAAAAAGAGTGTATTTAGGTCCGGAAAACATGCATTAAAAACATCTGTTTTTGAAGCAGTATAACGAAAAACATATCATATTAGTATTTGCAATTTTAATTGCGATTCTGATGGATTAACGTTAACCATTACAAAGTATCCAGTTTGTGTGATGAAGAACAAAAACGAACGTAAGGGGCGGGCGCCGCACACGAGCGCCACGAGGGCCCTTAGAGGACTTAAGAGTCACGCAGAGTGCTCTCGTATTTAATGGAATATTCAATCGCTAGTCTTGGTACACTTTCTTGCGAACGTGCGCGTATGAGGCGTTTAACCACACTGGTGGGAAATAGCTACAAACGCAATAGCTTGAATCAAAAATTAATTATATTTTTCTTATTCAGTAAGCTTATCTTGATTAGCTTCGTGTTTAAGGTAAAGAAGGCACGAATTCTTTGTTATTTGTAAAATAACTTCAATTACTTGCAAATATAAACAATTTGCAAGTAATTGTTTATTTGCAAATTACGAACTAATTGTACTATATTTTCAATTATGTTACATAGTTATTTTATTGTTATTCGGACAGCACGTCAAATATCGAATTTCCTACCCTAATTTCCATAGTGTTTTCACCACTGTATTTATCGTTAATTTCTTTTGAAAATAAATATTCTGATTCAGCTGAATAATGTTTTTTTTATAGAAATTTATTATCATACGAAATAATAGTTCACTACTTCTACAATATACGGCCATTACATTCTAATTATCTTAAATGACTAAATTAAGGAAAATTATGTAAATTTGCTTAAACATAGGAGCATTTTCTTTGAAGGAATTCTCATCGTTAATAAGGTAATGTGCTAAATAAATCTTGATGTGATAATAGATGGATCAATAATTATTTTTATGTAACAATTTAAATAATATTTTTCCTTTTGTGTGTCAGCAGAAAGAAAGAAAAAACGAATAATTTATATCATAGAAAATATCTTTAAAAATGTATTTGATGGTTCAAACCTTGTCATGAAAATTAAAATGACAGCTAATATCTTTGAAGTAAAAAAATGTGGTCCGGTGTACTTCTTTAAGCTACTAACTTCGCTGCCCCATGATCTTGATCAGTCACATTTTAATCTTTCCGTACTGTTTCGAACAACTCCTCTAGGAAGGACGTAGCAAGTGTTTTTATTAAAAAGGAAAGCTTTAGAAAATTCATCTCGCTATCTACAGAAACTGAACAGAACGAAGTGGTGCAGGCCCCGGGGGGATTGGCGTTGCGGTCTTTGTTCTACACAATTCATCGGTCCCAATCCATCGCCAAAGCGTTTAAACCTTTCTTTGGAAAAAAACTGTAAAGTTTTTCCTGTTCCTGGGTCAATCTTCTTGGGTTGAGATATTTGTTGAAATATATTTTAGCAAAATGAACGAGTGTTTTAAATTACTTTAAGACGGCCAAATCTTCTTTAAATTGCTTAACGGCTGAACAGTTGAACAACATGGGTGTTGCGTTTTAACTAATTTAATCTGGGAGATAATCATGTGGAGTAAGAAAACCATGTTTAGGAACATTTACTAATAACGATTATTTATATGGCTTACATTATAACAATAAAATTATAACAATAAATTATTATATAAAACTATATAATTCATGGTAAAATACAACTGAACGAACAAAATAACTTCAAGTTTTAAAAAACCCGGACTTATTTGGAATCGCCCACTAGAGCGTGAAGTTGGAGACTTGATAGTTGTTTCTCAAAAATCCCAGTTCATACACTCTTCAAGTCAAGTTTCTCTTATCTCTTTTCTCTCATGAGTTCAAGATAAATAATTAAATTCCTTTCTTTCTCATTGGCTTTTTGCTTTTGGAGTAAAATCCGTTGACACAAGATTGCGATGGTTATTGTTGTTCTTTTCCAAAACAAATTTGATGGTTTTTTAGCATTAATAAAATATTTGCTAGAAATTGCAGTGTTAAAATTTTAACGTTTAGGATTTGTAAAATAAATCTATTATTACATATGAGAAGAGTTGACACTCCTAACTAACCCTTTAACTGAAAATATATACCAATTTTTTAAAATGTAATATCACAACGTAAAAAGTATAATATTGTTTAAAACCATTACAAACATAGTTAGAGGCAATTTTAAAGATATATTTTTTATGTTTAAACGTTTATTTAAAAGTCAAATTTAATATAATATTAGACTATAATGACAGTTAATTAATTGATATATTTTGCATACTACAAACAGATATAAAATATTCTCTAAATACTCGAAAAAAGGTCGTCTGTAACGTCGTTAAAAACAACCATTTCGTTGTAACTACTTAGATAAGGAATCAAAAGTGATAAGTGAACAACATTCTAGCAGGGAAAAGACAAAGAACACTCGCTAAACAAAGGATATTTTTCTTCTTTATTGCGGTACAAAACCACTTTATTAATCTGCCCTCTCTTTAGGAACAGAGCTAAGCAATCTGACCACTTCCAAAGAAGAAATATGAACCTCTTTGTAAAATTAACATTTATTTTCTTCCCTTTTAAATTCCTCTCATGGGTATTTCCGAGAAAAGGTTAATTGAATTCCCTCTCGTGTATTCGTCAGTATTCCGGATTTCAATTATAGTACAAAATTGTTTCCATATAGTATATTGTAAATAAAATTTAACTGAGTTTTTTATTTATATAATTTTTTATTGAAATGTAGTTTGTGCAAAGTGGTAAATGTAATTTTAAGAAACGGTAATAAGAAAATAATCTTTATGAAATAGCTTTTGATCTTTTATTAATTCTTCTATCTGTTTTGACTTGGTGTCGACATTACTTTCAACACATTTAGTAATATTCCAAATGAATTAATGCTAACAAAACATTAGAAATTAATTTTGTACAATGATATATTCTTACTAAAACTAAAAGTAGTTTATTATTATCCAAAAACAACATATTGTTAAGAGCTTTGATTAAGTGAAAGGATAGGAGTGAAGAATGTATTTATTTAAGTACACTCTTGATATAACACCATGTAATGATTGTAAATTGAATGCGCTTCGAGCTAGCAAACACAAACAGACCAGCTGATGGATTACACAAACACGTTGGACAAACAACGTACGTTCTATCAACTCCTGTTAGGAGCAGACCCCAAATATGATTGAAACAACTGTATGGATCACAAAAATTACTTTTTATTTAGTTTATCGATCATAAAGCCTGATATTATGACTCTATATTATTCTAATAAAACCATTCCAATTATTGGTTTTTAGCAGAGTATTAGTAGTTTTATAAAGTATGTAGGATTTTAAATAATGATGCTACAAGTGCTATAAATCTTTTCGTTCAACATACTTTGACGCGGGCAATGTCCCATCGAAATAAATATGAGCCTATATTTAAAGATATCACTAAAATAATGCTCAGTATAATAACATTTTTGTAGAGGTATCAAAATGTATGGTTTTAAATTTGATAATATATTAAAAATTCTTACAAAATTCGAGTCCTACTTAATACTCTTGCTAATTTTTCATGTACTTCATTTAGTTTTTATAGTTAGTTGTATTCGCCAAACGAAAGATGGCGAAAAATTATAAGATATATGTATTACAAATTTAAGTAACATTAAGGTTTAAAGTATTTTTTTAGCTACATGAGCTTCTCTTGGCTTCAAAGCTATTACTATGAAGATAAACACAAATATTTCAATAACGTTTTTGGATTCGGTGATTAATGAGAATAAATAAAGAAACTTCCTGCCTACAAATTTTTATCGGATATCTATTGTCTCTTATTAGAGTAAAAAAAAATCTATTCAATGACATTAATAGTGAAGAAAAAGGGAATTTTTTTCAACCTAAAACTAACACTTATAAAATAAAAATTTCGGAAAAGTATGTAAAAATTATCAAATTATTTTATTATACTAAACCACAAAATCTTTCGTAATTATTTTATAGTATTATCGATGCAGTTATTCCTTAATAACTTTTTTACTGTCGTGATTTAAAAATTTAAAGTGACAGATCTACATTTTCAAAGTTTGGTCGTGCAATCTTTTCTCTTTAATGATCCATAAATGGTTTCATTGAAGAAGTTCCTTGCAAAGATCTCGGATTTAACAAAAAGGAATATGCAAAGAATGCTCCGTTACAGTTTTAAATGACCTTATTATAAACTATTTATTCTGCCAAAGAGCATAATAAAATTTATCTTAAAACTATAAAATGTTATAGATGACCTTAGTCTTTGTTTTTTCCTTAATTTACCATCATTAATTCAAGGACCAATTAAAATGGAAACCTTTTAATTATGTGCTAAAATGTCTGACACGTCTAAATTACAGAAAATTATATTTTCCAGTTTAAACAAATGAATGCTACTCATTGACTACGTTACATAGGAGTACATCAAGATTCTCATTACTATATAGTCAATGTAATGTATCACATTTACAATCTACGATTTAAAGCATTTCTAGCGTTTACTTAGTAATCAAGGCAACTGCATATTAAGTTCTATATGTTAGTTTGAAAGGCAGCGTTAGCCTTAATAGGAAGAGAGTAGCTAATAATGAGTGTATCAGGAGGGTGTTTAATTATTCATTGCAACAATATTTCATTAGTTATAATGCCTAAAGGCTTAAATTAACTCCCCCAACCAGGTTTTTACAATAAACGGAGGTTCTTTTTACTCTTATGTGTCAGAGTAAATATAGCCTTTGATAAATAAATATTCAGTTTTCTGAGAACAAGGTGGTACACTTTATAGCATGATTACTTAAAAACCCTACACATCCAAGAACAGTGTTATACTCAGCAGTTCTAAAAAAATAACGGGTGACATGGAATTTTGGCAATTTTAAAAAGTGTCAATTGCTTGAATGTTTGGGGAATGAATGTGTTTACAAGGGAGGTAAGGAGAGTAATAAAACGCAACAAAAGTAGATAAAGGATTTAAGAGGAAGACAGGTCAACAATACTAGTTCAAGGAACTAAAGTACTATTAAATTATTCAATAAATAATAACAAGAAGAAAACCTGTCGATACACTTGTAAGTTATAATTTTTTATATTTCCGAGTACGAGTAATGAGGAGAATAACGATTGGATCTATAAGAATAAATCAGCTTGGTTTAAGTCAATTTATCTTTGTTATTCCATGTATCCATTATTGAAGTTATAATACAATTAATTGTGAAAGAGGGTCATATTATAAATAAAGTTTATAACGAAAAAAAAGGTTAAAATGTTCAATCTATATATTAATGAGTGGTTTAGTCATATTTTAAGCGGATTGGCAAGAAAAAACCATTTTCCGCGTTTTTCATCCTACGGTTTATTATATGTTAAAAACTAATACACGTATCGAGTCTATCACATATAGGCCTATAGCATATAGTATAGCGTATATTGGATTACGTAGATGAAGCCATTCAAAAAAACAAATCTCATCTTTTCGCCCTCAAAAAACCGAGGCATCTTTAACCTTACGTTTTTAAATTTAATTAGGTTTGCTTTATATAGGAGGAACATATCTACTTAAGGGTAACACATACACAAGTTTCGTAGGAAGTAAAATGATGCATAAACTAAAGAATATTTAACCTCTATCCAATTTACTGAATTTAAAATAGTTCATTAGTTAACGTAAATAATAATAATAATAACGCAAGCTTTGAGAAGTAAAACTTTGGGGATTGCAGAAATGATTTGCAAAGCAATCCGTTGAGAACTGCGAAAGGCGCAAACTTTGCAACATAACGATTGTCAAGTCTGAGCAGACTGCTTTACAAGTTGTTCGTTAATTCTTTGTATATCCTAAGGTTTTGCTAGGGTGCAACTTCTCTATTTTTAAGTTTATTTGCATGCTACCCTTTTTTGCTGGAAACTCTTTATTTAGTTCAAGGGGCTTCTGAGAAACTTAATCCTAAATAAAACTGGAGCAATTAATCTATAATTGCAGGTAATCGTTGAAAAAAAAAACTTGTTGTTTGTATATTTAAAATTTGCACCAGTATGTCATTCGTCAGAACTACGTAGACTATAGCTTAAGAAAGCATTTAATTCACTGAGAGTTCTCTCTATGTATTATTACACGAACACTTTCAATAATACTGAAGCTTTCAATGGTATTAGCTTCAACTATACTGTGTATTTTAGTCATTATAATTGAGTATAATTGAGTGTTTATTTTTTATCAATGTAAACACTTTGTAGCTATAAAAAAGAAAAACATTCAAGCAAAAGAATAAAAACGTAGTTTTTAACAATTTTTAGTGTAAAATTTTAAAATAGATTAAAAATCCCTTCTCCACCAATGGTTGGCTAATAATTTATCTTACCTTACCTTAAGGGCATATTATGTATCAAACAGCTTTGTAATAAACACCGTGTTCAGTTTTGAAATAATTAGGGTTTCAGTTTGGATCAGTTGGTGTAACTTAGTTATCAGTACCAATCTTACATTGATGAAAAAGGCATTGTTAAAAAGATAGAAGATATAAAGAAAAAATAAAGTCTGATGTTAAAACACAAGGGATAAAGCAAAAGTAACATGAAATCTTTTGTGTTCTTCAAACATACATGGAGTTTTTCGCTGTAAATGTCAAATTAATGCCGCTGAGAAAACACACACACTTGCTTTTTCAGCTTTTGAAAGTTTCCGTGCGTAAAACATTGGTTTAGTAATTGAATATTTGGGTTAGCAGCAATGTCTTTTGGTTGTCAATGCGTTTTGAAAATCCTAGTTGTGATTATAAAACCTAATTCAGCTTATCCATGAAATACGTTATAACAGGTTTGATAGGGATTTTTTTTCTATCTTTTTAGTTGTGTTTTACAACTATGGTCGATCGACAAAAAAAGTTAAACCCTTAAAAACCTATATGTTTTATTATAATTCTTCATTAGTTCCTAGTTTTTGTTGTGCCCAAAAAGGTGTGTAACTTTGTCATCTTAAAACTCAACAAAATAACTTTCAAAACAACACAGAAATCAATATTTGATAAGTCTTCTGCGATAAGTAACACTAACGAGTTTAAATAAACAAACGCTACATAACTATGTGTTTTTAAATGTCATTTCCGTCTCCCGTATAACATGGCTGACTTCCCAGTATTTGACATGGTGCAGTCTATCAAAGGAACGACTTGTATCAGAAGCGGTTACATCTCGTTAGGTATGATATTCGGTCATAAATGTCCCATGTATATTTTGTTCATTCCTAAAATAATTTAGTCTAAGATAAATAGTAAATTTAAAATCATAATAAATATAAGCCCAATATACCATTTCTAATGCAACTTATTGTCGAGTAGTTGCATACACCAACAATAATGATTTTACATTTATCATGCCACGTATTAACTCATTTTGATTGTTTAAATAGCAACGTATACATTTATTTTTAAGTTTGAGCTAAGCCAAAATATAATATCTAACAGCTCTTTGAACAGTTTTGCTTGCTATCAAGAAAAGCTTACTTTTACATCTTCAATCTAAGTTTACTTTTAAAGTGTTTACTTCTTTCATTTAGGCGATTTAGATGTGCAAAAAATCTAACAACATTTAAGATTGTTAATGCAACAACGAGTTTTTACTAAATAAGTAATGAATGTTATATGAACAATTATGAAATAAGGTTTCATACACCGATACAAACTTAGCTTAAGATCAACCTGATGAACCTTGAACTTTTGATGCCACTGTTTTTCATTGCACCTCTAAAATATTTTAAGATTCATTAAAATTTTTAATTTAAACTAAAAAGAATTAAAACGGCACAGTTGTAGTAAAAAATCTATCTTAAATTACTAAAGAATCATGTCTTGTTCTTAAATGCTAAATAGGCGTAAAATTGGATAAGTTTTGTATTGTTTCACAAAAAGTACAGAAAATACTTCCTCTTAAGTTCAGAGATTCTCTTAACTGCTTCTTGCCACTTGTTGGAGTAAAGTGAAGTAAAGAGTTTTCCCCATCCTCCTTGAAGATAATATCTTTTATAAGATATATGACCTATAATGCATCGAATGACAGGATGAAATTATTATTTCATCCTGTCGTTCGATGCATTATAGGTCACATTCACAATATTTTGTGAGTACCACTTTGCTTACACGGTTAGGAATCAAATCAAATAAGAACCAAAAAATGTAATTTCCAGCAATGAACGGCAGTTCATTAGCTTATCAAAATAAATAATGAGGATTAGGATTAACAAGTTCTTTGTTAATCCTAATCCTAATTTTAAAAGTAAGTTTGTACTTTAAGTTCAAAGTAAGTTTGTGCTTGTAAGTCCCTATTTTTTAAAGTAAGTTTGTACTTTGGAATAAAACTCGTTAACTGTTTCAGTTAACTCGTAAACTCGTTTGATTCCAAAATTCTATAAGTTTTTATAAGTTAATGTCATATAAGAAAATATTTTTTTATCTACATAAACTCAAAGAACGATCAAATATAAAGATACTTAATTTTTATGTTGGTTTTTAAAGAACATTAAATGGCATTCATGTTGTTGCGAATGAAATAAATACTTCAGATTATTCCTACGTATTATAAAAATGTTGCACAAAATGAACTGAACGATTTTTTTTTCTCTGGTATTAAATCTCATCAAAGAAACCATTTAGTTCAAGCAAAGAAGGAACCACTTATTTTGGTTTAGTTATTCATGTGTTCAAGGATAAATATGCAAGGTATATTATTAAACTCTCTGGAGGTAATACATTATACATTGTTTTTATGTTATACAGTTTTCATTATAATTTATGATTTTCCACCTTAAATCAACGAACACTTAGTCAATGGTGTTATTTCCACCTAATATATAGACATTTTAAAACATAGCTTATAACTCGAAACCTCCATATTCGTAAACTTGAAACTAAAGATATTGGTTGTAGCGGATAAGGCCTACTGGAAAGTGGAATATAAACCTTCTACATTATTTCTTTAAAAAACGGCAATACAAATTCAAGGCTTGATAAAATTTAGATTGCTCTTTTGAAGCATTGCTTGCAAACACTTCCGTGGTTTTCTTAGTCCACTCCGTGGTTTTGCAGTCTGTGGTTAAATTTAGAGCTACTTTAAAACATTACGTTATGTTCAATTGTGAAAACCTTTAGTTAAGTCTGATTCAAAATTGAATATGGTCTCGGAAAAAAGTTCAAAGGGTTCAAATTAGAACTTCTGGGAGGCTAGGGAATAGGTACATACTGCCTAAGCACCACTTGGACTTCTTTACGGTGTACCACGTCTACGATGTCGGAACTATCGTCGGAAGTGTGGTGCACCATCAACCTTGTACCCTATGAATCAGGATAAACAAAACTCACTTGTTTTAACTTAAAATTGATGTTCAAATCGTTTGGTTTGCCTGCGAATTCTATCAGTAGCGTTTGTTCAAAAATCGGTTTTTCTTTTATAAACACCCTGAATTTTGTTTTCAAAAACCCCAAAAAAAGCTTGACAATCTGGAAAAAACAACATTAATGGAATCACTTAGAGAGTGCGGGATAAGCGCAATATATTTTAATACCGAGCCGGTTTTGTGTATCTAGAGCCACAGTTGGCAAAGTCGTTTTTCACCGAATTCCAGATTAAAACAGAGGCGAGTTTACGCAGCTTACGCGCTCATTTCCTTTGTTTGTGTTTTTGCTTTGCAAACATGAAATATTATTCGGAACGCTTTGATATTAATAGCTTGGTTTAGGGGATTTTGTTGTAAATAGCAATATTCCAGTTCTTTGCCCCCAGTCACAATGCACTTTTGAACTATTTTTTTTTTTCATTTAGATGACAATGATTTAAAATTTATTATCTAATCTTTATTAATAATCTTATTAGGTGAAAATTAACTAAAAACGCTTAATTTTGTTAATATAACAACAAAGCTTGCCAACCTAGAAGTAAATCTTGTATGAACGATTGATACACCAATGCATAAACTACTGCATAAACCAACTCGTGTAAAGACGTATGGTTACATGATTATATATGGGGAAAATATACAACCTTTAATGAATATATATTTAATTTATAAATATATATTTTGGATGTATTTATCTTGCTAATCTGCTAGGAATGCGATAAAAGCATATAAGGTACTATGTAATAAATTAAATAAACATATTTAACCAAAAAACGCCTATGTCTTTGTCTTGAATGTGTTTTTAGTAGGTCACATCAACAAATACAAATTAATTACTGAAAAAATTAAAGTTACAAATCTAAACACTCGGCCACATAGTCGCTTCGATGCTAAATAAGACTGGAATCTTCACAAAAAGATTAATTAGTGGCTCTTTCTAGTCATGATATGTCTGAAGCCAATCTCTATCTCATCTTGCAGTTGTGGATTATGGATTCACTTAAAGGGCCTCAGGATTGCTATTGGTATAAACTATTAATATTTATACAGCGAAATAAAAGTAGTCTATCGTTCGATGGGGATATTATACCTCATAGAAAGAGGTAAGAGAGTCAACAAAATTTAATATGTACATTCAGGAAAACCACGTCATATTCAGCTGTCTTATATGTAGCGATCTTCATGTTGACGCTTGAGTTTGAAGTCTCAGCAGAGGAGGGGAAAAATCATCAATTATGTGGAAGTAAACCGAACCATGTGATTACGCTTAGTCTAGCAGTTAAGAATACTAAACTAAAACAAAATTGGGATTAATATTGGTAGCAATTAGATGCTCTTTGAATAACAACCAATAAACAGATGAAACATTTCTGGTTCACCACAAGAAATTTGTAGTTGAATAAATTGATCATCTATTATTATTTCTTTCCCCTCCCCTAAAAATCCCAATTAATCAGGTTTTGTTTGTAAACACTCATTTTCATTATGTCCCTCACTACCTGTATATTTATAAACAGCCACGTTTTTTACGTGTTGATGTTTATAAATACATAACATGAAAAATCGATTCTCTATTTATGAAAACTAAAGGAATAAATACATCCAACAGAAAATATTATAATTTCAATTTAGTAAAATAACCAAGTTAACGCCCTTCATTTAATATTCCGAATGGCACTTTTACAAAACTATTATTGAATCCTCCATATAATTTAATCATCGGATAATATCTCTGTTGGTGGGATGCCAGCCTGGAACTCGCTGTTGGCTCCGGCTTCTGTAAAGTGAGCAAAAACACGTGTCAAAATATTAACGGTAAAACATATCACGATAATATGTTTTATCCACCGTTAAAATTTTAACACTTTTTTACCGGTAATAATAAAGGAGAGTTTATCGCGAAATTTCGGATAGATAGTTACATTACTTTGAAATGGCGACCTACCCAGGTAGGTATTTTAAGCCAAGTATGAATGAATGACAGATGAGTGAAGGAAGATTGTGGCGCGATCTTGTAGTCCTGTTACTGACTAAGGTCGACAGCCAATGGCAACTATGGGACCTACATTTTAACGTGGGATCTGAACCACAATTTTGCCTGGTTTACATGTTACGAACTGGTCTAATTATGAGGACGGTCCTATGAACGTAGTAATCAATAGTGCGGACGTTAATCCCCACTAGGGAACACCGCATCCACAAGCCATTGCTCATAACTATCCACAATTCGTTGTTTTCAATTAGCGTACAGTTCGATGTTGGCATTGTCTGCTCATAAGGATAGTGTTCGTTTTAGCATTGGGCTCACAGTCGGCTTAGGCCGATTTCTTTGAAGCGGAAAATACGTCAAATATCTGTTGATAAAAATTAAACATTAAAATGTTTCTCTTCTGAACGTTATTTTATGTTTTTAACAATTGTTGGGTATGTAAACCACAAATATTAAGATAAATAAACAAACAATATAAAGTTATCAACATTTTTTTTATCTTGAAAACTTTTGTAACCAGAAACAATCTATGGAGTTAGTTAACCTAACCTTCCTTCCTAAAGCAACGTCGCTAACACACCCCACGTTTTGTCAGTTGCAATGTAGTGCATTAAAACCTGTAATAAAAGTGATTCATTTCCTCACCAACCTTACTCCTTAAGACTAATAAAATTTTGTTAAATTTATCATTTAAAAAATTAAAAACCAAAAATATCTATTGGTTTTTATAAATTTATTGTATTGAAATTGTTGAATATTTTTCAATAGCAGTAATTCATTTGCCGTAAAAGTGTAGTTAAATTACTATTATGAATACCACTATTCCTATAATAAAATCAAGCTAATTTTCTCATCAGTAAATAATTTACTGAGAATATTATAAACGACTTTTGCTTTCATATGAACACCAACATCATTTCTTGCAGTGAAAAGGCGAAAATGAATAAAGGACCGAGCAAGTGTTTATGATTGTGAGATTATTTTATTTCAAAGTATATTTATAGACAAAAGGATTTTTAGTTAGTTTACGTTCGTTGCTGTCATTTCTCAAATTTCAATAGAGGTAAGTTACGAGATGTTTAATTTTCTTTCAGTTTACTATTGGGTCAAATGCGCATGACAATATGAACAAAAAAAAAAATCTTGTGTAGCAACCAAAGTTCCAGTCCATTTGTCCATTACACTGACAATGCCGTTTCACGGCGACAGTCGGCCTCTGTAATATGTATTGTCTGGAAAACCCTTCCGTCCTCTAGTATTGTCATTAAACTCATACGTCATTGTATTTTTTGTCATGAATGTAAGGACATAAATGTATTTATAATTAAGAATAATTGCAGATAAATTCATACACAGGGTAAAGTCATGTAATAACGTTTTTCAAATTAAGTTAAGTAACGTAAACTTATTCACATAAAGTGTTAAATGTTTCCTTTGCTTACGTTAGACAGGTGAATCATCATCCAGGCTAAACAGCATTGAAGGTCGTTAAAAATTAGTCCACTGTCACTGCAATGGCAGCAGTGAAAAATTAACTAAACATAAATAAAGTTAAGTAACCGTAAATTAATTCCCGATGGTTTTCCTCACTACATGTATATAAGATGTACAACTAACTATTAAAAAGATAACGTTGAAAAGCCGTGGATGTGAACGTTCAGATTTCGGGTTAATACCATCAAAAATCTCCAGTATCTCAGTCTACGTCCTTATAAGATGCTATGTCTAAGATGAATTAAATATGACACAAACATTTTGCCGGAAACGAAAAATAAAGACTACTTTCATTAAAGATTTCTAATAATAACGAAATGGTAAAAGGTTTGTGGTTTTTAGGTTTCGTGAAAGTAATTAAAAGTAAAAAGTTGTGCGTGCTCGTTTAAAGCAGTGATTTTCTAAGGTTGGAGGTAATTAGGCGTCGGTCTGTAAAACCTTGATTGCCGGACATGATTCCCTCTTCAGCCTCCAATGAGATTACGTCTACAAACCCTGTCAAACTGTGGCACTGCTTGAACGCATCGCGCTCGGTTTATGTTTTAGGTCATGTTATGATTGGAGAATAAATGGTTCATGTAAGAACTGCAATTTTTTTATTGTTTGATGTATAGTAGCGATTTATTTGCTCATTGTATTATTTTAAGAATCACATTATGATATTTTATTCAAAGGTGAACTGTTTCATTTACCTTTTCAATATCAGTTGAGCCGTTTTGGTTAGTTACCAGATCAGTTTGGACACTGGGATTAAAAATAAAATACTAAATCTTTAAACTGCTATGGAATTTAGGTTCTTTATTACTTGATCTAAGAATTAAATAATCGATGAGTTTTTAGTGTAAGACAGAGATTCAAAATGTAGAACGATATAAATTTTAAGGATTTGGAATTTCAAATATTAATTTTAGTATTACTGTAGTCTAATTATTTAATATGCTTTGAGTTATCAAACAAATTAAATATCAATAATATGTTGCGAACTGTATGGCGTGTTATGCCTTTTAGGTTGTACAATATTATTTATCGATCTCTGGATCGCTACTGAACATTGTTATAACTGAGGCTTACCTTACGATCTAATTGGATCATAAGGTAAGCCTCAGATATAACAAGTTGTACAATACCCTTTAACTAATTAAACATAAGGATGACATTACAATTACCTTAGTGACTTCATGCAAAATTATGCTACGTCAGTCTAAAATCTTAATGATTTACATTTCGACAAGACATTTTGTATACTAATATATTTTTATGTAGTTATTAATAACTGTGTCCAAAAATATTTTTCTCCTCAATTTGTATCCTTGTTAATATTTGTAAGTGGGATGGTTGTTAAGTTGGTAACTCTGTTTAGTCCGAGCAGGGTGTTGAGAGATGTTAACATGGTAGACATAAACTACCTAAGTCAAAATAGGGTTGGTTTTATTATCTTACCTAAGTGAAATATATTCTCGAATAAGCTTGATTTTCTCAAATATATTTAAAGATAAAAACAAATAGGTTCAGCCGAATAGCTGAGCCTTGAACCTTGAATAGGGTTGAACCTTGAAGATTTTAACTATGACGATGATTCGTTTGTATTTCAAATGTTAGACGGAAAAAAATTAATTCAGTTCAAATTTGAATCAATAACAATTCGTCGTACCGGCAGGCATAATTTAATTGACAAAAACACACATTAGTGAAACATAAAATCCCTTTGTTCAAATGTATCAACATTTCACATCTTGTTAAAAACCAATATTCCGCTTTTCAGGCCTCAGTTCAATTCAAGTAATTACAACACAGGGAGAAAACACGCATGGCGGCCATCTTGTGGTCACGTGGCCGCTCCTGTATTTATTGCTGACTCGTGACTTCACGTTACGTAACATCAGCGCGTGTTTCTTCATCGGCTGTACAAAAATACTGTCTGAAAAAAACTGTGACTCCTATTTAAATACTTAAATTTTTTTATCTATTTAAGTGCATTATTCTCTAAGTGTTTATTTATTTGCGTACTCATAACAAAATTACAGAATGCAAAATTAGGTGCTTGCAAATTTACAGTTATTACTGTGTGTGGTTAAGAGAAGTTTAATGCGTGGAGTTAAAAGTGTTTTCCCTTATAATGTTTGTTTGTCAAATTCATAGTTAGAGCTGTATTTTTTGAGTTCGTGAGTGTAAATAAATGGTTGTAGATTTTTCCTCTTTAAAAGGTAAGAGAAAGTGACGTTTGTAACAGCAAGTAACTGCAAAATTACCAATATTTTAAAGTCATGTTGTACAATTGTATAGCCCCAGTTATCATAGTTAAACTTAACTAGTTTCTTTTTTAACCCTCACCAGAATAAAGGAGGTAATTCCTTACGTATAAGATGTAAGGTTTACTTATTCACGTGGTCGTAATATTAATAAACGAAAAACTATACAAATTTATATTTGAATTGTTGTTTTGATATATCAGACTCAAGGTAAAACCACTTCAATGTCTAATCGGTATGATAAGTTTTCTGAAAAATAGATATAATATTCATTAGCTCGTATTTGAAGATAATTTAATAGAGAATCGTTGGCGTATTTGGTAGCGCGCTCGGCCTCGAAACTGTGGCGGCGACGTAGCTGGTTCGAGTCACGGTAGTGTTGCATACTTTAAGAAGTACTATTCACTATTCATCCTCGTACTGTACCGACTCACTCAATGCTTTGCCTGATAACTTCCACGCACAGGCCTGAGGCCAACGTGAGGGGGACAAATTCAAGGTAAATAGAGGCCGCCGCTCTCTTTAAAAAGTAAACAAGTACAATTTTATATCTTATCGAGAAGTATAAAAGTTAAGCGTGTTGTAACCATAATTAAAATGATTGAAAGTGATGGTTGGTTACTGCACAAGTTGAAAATTGTTTTTTAATCATCGGATTGACACTGAGGCTACCAGATGATCCGTTACTAAAGCATGTCATTAGCAGTCATAGTTCACTTGCAGAGTAGAAATCTGTGATTGAGACATTAGACTGTGATTGGCTGTTATCACAAATCGATCCCTGTAAAGTGATAAAACGACCGTAATCAATGTTTAGCATCAGAGCTAATGCGGATCAACGTTGCAGCAAACTGAAACATGTTAGAACCAATCAGCAACGCATGCGTCCAAAACGATTTTATTCACTGGTTAGCTCTAAAAATATTGCTCCGGAGTTAAGAAGATTTTTTGTATATTCGAGAATATATATTTATCATGTATATATATTTGCGCCATCTTTAACTGGAGTAAATTTTTATTTTTATTAGCTTGCTAGTTTTTAATAATGATTTAATACAACGTAGAAAGTAAAACCTGTATATAATGAACTAACTGGTAAATATATATATATATATATATTCACCCATGAAAATCATTATTGGCGTTAGTCATTATATTATCATTGATGGCAAATGTCCACAAAAATTAAAACATAGGTTCTTAGAAAGGATGTAAGCTGTATTGAAATGGTACTGTCATTAATTAATATACCAACAAATCACTCAACTATCCAAACGAGGAAGTATCCCTTCAACATTATTTGATTTAGAGAAATAAAGTAACAGGTTTATTTGCTCGTCTCGATATTTGACGTTACAATATTTTACAACATACCCGTTCTATCAAAAGTCTATTACCTGCCAAATTTACTTCACCGTGACGCTTGTGACTTCTCTTTTTGTGACAGTTATTGTTGCCTTGAATTGAGGAGAAACTGCTCAAAATTTAAATTTAAAGATAAAGTTTTAAAATAAATTTAAAAGATAAAATAAAAAAATAAAAAATAAAATAAAAATTTAAACATCAAAACGTTAAAAAATGCCACTGGCGTTGAAATACAAAAAAAAAGCTGGCTACAACCTTAACAGTTTTAGAGTATCGTATTATAAAAAAATTATCATTTCTCTTTAACAGCAAAAAATGTATGTCTCTTAGAAGCAAAAAAAAATGACCGTAACTGTAATTTATGACTGGATAGTTAAGTAAACAATGCTGAGACATTAGTTGATATATTGTACTGCTCGGAAAACCACTGGTGAAGCGCTGAAACCTCAATAAACCGCGAAAGAATCGGATAAAACGGCAGAGAAGACGCACTCAAGGGTGGGAGGAAACCCTATTCATCAATTTGAATGATCATCGTGTAAAATATATAAAATATTTTTAATACTTCATTTACTATTGATTTTATAACAATTTTTTTATCAGAAGACAATATTCAATAACGTATCCTATGCTTTCCGCATAATAATTATTTCCCGTGAGTGAAGAATCATCATTAAAACCAGAAAATGTGTGTTTGTTTATGCTGCTTTGCCTCTCATGTTACATCTACAGTGAAAAACAACACCCTTAAGTCAACCACTGTTAGGATGGCACAGAATATACATTGTCATCTTCACATCACGTACTCAGCTAACAGGAAGACGAAATTTAGCTATATTTAATTGAATTATTTTATTAAATTTGAGTATAGTTATGCTCTACACTTTAATAAATTTATAAATACCGGTTCCATAAATTTTAACATATTGGTAAAGGTCAAGTTCGTTCATCGTATGTCAAAAATTATTCTCTCACAAAATAGAATAACTAAGGATTTTATAGGATAAAAGGAGACATTTACTTCAGAATAGTATTGGCAAAACGTAAGCTATTTTGCTTATATTAATCCATAGGAAATATTTCTCAACCACATTTTTATCCCAATAACATTTTGTGCAGATGTAAGCATGTAAACCGTCAACATGACTGTGAGCTTTAGCGACTTATTACTTTATTTTGATACATTTTACCAAGTTTTCTTACTGTCACATTAACAGATAAATAATTTGATAGACAAATAATACGTTGTAATGATATTGTAGTGAAATCTAAAATAGTACATACCTACTTAAATAAAGAGCATTTAGACTTAACTTAAGACCTGTAATATTTGCAAAAAAATCTGCAAAACAATTCGTTGGTTTATTGCAAAGTTTTCTTTTTCCTCATCTTCTGCAGTTTTCATTTTATAGAAAATATGTTTGTTAATAGTAGGTTTGTTAGTATGTGAAAATAGTTTTGTTTTTTAAAGAAAATATGCTTCCAATTATGTTTGTTAAATATCTTTGTTCATTGTCTACAAGTTGAGTAGTTCTTGTTTGGTGCGAGTGAACTTATAAACGTCTAGTTACTACCTAAAAAGATTCTGCATTAACTAGTCTTCTATATGAAGACTGCACTGTGCTGTTAGCAGTCACGGCGAGCGAACGTTCCTCGTTGCTCCGTTTTATTTGTCACTATATATTTAATTTCATATATGATCAAAAAATAAATAAACTGAGAGTCACGTTTATTCCATTAGACTAAGTGACCCCCGTTCACTGGATGACTTTGTTACGACCAGCCAAAACCAGTTTTTTTTGTTTGGACCTGAGAATAGAGCATAGAGTTACTCAGAAATATCCTGACCGGCTTGTCAACAATTTGCTAAAACTTACGTAAAGGGCGATCCTTAACTAAGTAGAGGCTTGGCCGCAACACCGAAGGCCTTTTTTTCTCGTTCCCACATCTTCGTCCCTTCTACTCTCTCCATATTTGCAAATAGTTGGTTCTACCACTTTTTCCTTGGCTTCGGTCTACGTTCTCTTGTTTTGTTTTATTGTTACTATCCTTTCTTCACACAATATACCCAGCCCATCTGATTCTTCCATATTTTACTTGATAAATTCCATCAGGATCCTTTTGAATTGCTTTTACCTCTCTGTTTTTATTCACAATCCTTCCAGTAAAAAACATAATCGTGCAATTTTATGTAATCATACGTAATATAGTGTGGTAAAGTTTATTTTCGCTGCTATGAAATGGCGTGTCCACTGATTTCAAACGGAACATCAAATATTATACCGGGTAGGCCTAAAGCAAATAAAAACATCTTCATCCCTAAAAAAATGAAAAATTGTTTTGGGCCAAAGCTAATTTTTAAATATTGAACTTATCAATACAACTTTTATATATGAATCATTAGAAATCGGATTTACTTCAACACAGTGTATTATTTACCGAATAAAACTATATGAGCTGAATACATATTATATATTTATAAAAACATTTTACTAGCAAGTAATTGCAACGCTGTAACTATACCGTGGATATTGCTTTGAATTGATATGTCACATCATCACCTGTAAGTTTAAAAAAACAATAAGCTGAATCCAGTATGTCAATGAAAAATAAGCTCTCTCCTGACATTAAGGAATTATCACCTAACAAATATCGTCGGTGGTCGAACTCAATATCTCAAAAAGATAGATAAAAATGCAGTGCGATGACCTTACGATTTTCTCCATGATGGGAAAAGCTACATCAATATTATAAAAGTAAATAGACAATACTAAAAGAGTTCAGAAAGATTTTATAAAGTACGCCGAACAATAATATATCATTCAGAACTTTACTGGAGTTACTGGAACTTTATCCTTGCTTTATAACAGTTGTAAAACACTGAGAACTTTGCGGAAAAGCTCTTCAATAAAACGTTCCGTGGCTACGAGATTGCGAAAGTGCGAAATAATCCCATTTCCGATCCAAGATTTTTAATTTAGTTTTGACTTAAAGATATTTTCAAATTAAGACGAATTCCATTTTTTCAAAAAGTTTTATTGTGGAGGAAAAATTACGTCGATAAAAACATGAGCTCCTACAAAATTACATAAAAGTAAATTTGATCATTATATTACATGACGGATCCAAATATTCTTTTAACATAACTTTGAATACAAAGTCTTATTCGAATTTTTTTGATAACCCCACAGAGATTTGAAAGTTGTTAATTTTCACATATTTAGGTCCCTATCTCAAGAGGCTTTATAGTTAAATAATTTCTTAAAAGAATTTTGTTTAATGTTTCTGATGTGCAGGTATATATTCTTAGAGTTATCCACATTATTTATTCTTTTGCGTAAATAGTAGCGTGTTTCTTGAACTTAAAAAGTATAAACAAATATGATGAAAAATATAAGTCAACGGTTAAACAGTAATTACAGCAATGAAACTGTTCACAATGAATTAGTGAGCGATGCTTAACATGAAAAATAGATAATTCCCACAGCTTATTTAGATTTATACAACTCATAATGAAGTTTTTAGCTTTCTATGGAAAAATCTCCCTTTTCTCGTAAGCTTCATTACACTCGAATTATTTGCTATGAAATCAAACTTAAAAGAGCAGTAACTGTTTCAATATTTGGCAACGATACACTGACACTGAAAGATTACAGAACGGATATCAAACACCGGAAACGCTCTGCTCGGAATTCACCAAACGATATCCGTTTCCTGCTCCACCATTACCTAGTTAGAATAGTTTTAGAGCCTGTTCAAAATCGGTTCCGATAGAAAGGACTAATGTTAAATCAATTACTAATTTAAGAATTACTAAGCCATGATTGATATTTGTATTTTTTCTACATTTGTAGTATTTCTATATTTGTAGTTACTGTAGTAACTACAGTATAGCTACCTAAAAGTCAAGTGAATTAATTACTTTGCCCTGAACATTAAAAGTTTAAAACGTATACTTAAAATGCAATATTTTTTTATTTAGTCTTACAATCAATAGATATTTGTTTTGATCAGGAATGAAAACAATTTAAAACGTAATAATGATTTTGTATGCTTCCCGTTTTATTAATGTAAACATCATGCTAATAAAGGCTTTATTACTGACCAACTAAAACTATGATCGCTACGTGGTTATGAGCGACGTGACTTAAAAAATACACCCGTTGCAGCAGACCTGCATACTAAGCGAATTTCAAGTGCAAAAGAACATAATTCAATCCAACATAGCGAAATTTGTCATGTTTTGTAATCTCCATAAGAATAACATGGGGGATGAGTATGCAGGTTAGCTGCAACAGGTATATTAAAACTGGTTGGTTTTAATTCATTATTTAGTAGATCTTGACTAGAAGAAGCCATGTACCAAGTTTTATCAAGAAATGTTAAAAAATAAGGAAGATATATAATTTTTTTATTTCCCATAAGGATAACATGGGGAATGATTATGCAGGTTTGCTGCCTCAAAAATGGAAATTTCGGGGGTTTTAGACTAAAATACATTAGATCTCATCTAGATGAAGCCACAAACCAAGTTTTATTAAGATATGTTGAGAAATAAGCGAGATATAGAATTTTACTTATTCCTCATAAGGTTAACATTGGGACAACGTACTGTGTTTACCACTTTCAATATCTCGGTAACCAATGGAGATAGAGCAATGATTCAAGATACTAAATTGTTTGTTTTTTTGAGCTGAATTCAATGGTGCCAACAAAAATTTGATTAATTTTATTTTTCTATGTAAAAAACTCAAAAAACCCATTTTTGAGGGGGTTTATCCCCCTTTACCCCCCCTTCCGATGGTCCGATCGGGCTGGTTCACGAACTCGTCCAATCGATTACCACTTTACATCTCTGTACCAAATTTCATTAAGATCGGACCATATTTACGGCCGCTATCGTGCTTACAGACACATATATATATATATAGATAGATAGATAGATAGATAGATAGATAGATATATATATAAAAATTCGAACGAATGGTGTTTTTTGCTTCTGGTGGCCCCAAAACGAAAAGTTATCATGGTCTCGGGCTTAGGTCTTACCATGAGACCTACGGTAATAGCTTCTTCCCTATAGGGGAAATTCGCTAAAAAAACAATAATCACAGAGAGATCAAAACTTCTGTTTATACAGTATTCAGTTATTTTTTTGTTTGAGGTTCAACGGTCACGTTTCACATTTTTTCAAACTTAAGCTATTCTCTTTACTGTACATTAACTGAACTCATTGATCATTAATTTATGAATTTTTAAACCCTTCGTTACATTGCATTTTTAGACCTAGATTCCTAGATTTGTTCTATAAAAATTTTATTTTCACGCCTAATATAGTTCTTGTAGGCTAAAGCCAGCCAACTATTCTCATTCATAGAATTTCTACAATGTGTAGATCACCACTATAGAATTTACTTAACACAGAAAGGAACATAACCACACTCGATAATGGGCGGAAGTAAAACTCTTTGACCACTGCGGGGTAGATGGTGATAATGTGTGACCTTAATATGAAAGTCCTTTGAAGATAAGTAATAGATTATAATAATATTGAAAACAGTGATTTGTCTTGAATATAGGCCGTTTTGATAGGACCATGACGGGTCCTGAAAGACATGAGTAAAAGAACATGTGCTTGGCAAAAGGAAAAATCTATAGGTTATTTTGTTCAAGATATTTTGCTGAAAAAATTTGTATTTTTTAAATATAAGCTTTACCTCAAATTATTATGATTTTTGCTATTTTGTTTTGTTAAAGAATTTTCTCATTGGGCTACTTTAACTCCAACTTGATGTGGAACTAGATGTGATGTAGAATTTTACTTGTAAGTATTTTTGTTGGAGGTTAAGTAACAGAGAGAAGTTGCAAGTCCTAACTTCACCTTAAAAACTCCATTTCCAATTTCTCTTCAATAAATTATCAAACACATAACAGTTTTAAAGCGGAAAAGCACTCTGGATATTTAAGAGTTAATTAGCTGCTTTGTTGTTCCTCCTTCACTGAATAGCTGTACACTGTAACTGCACAAAGCTGTATTTCTTTGTTTAAAGTCTAAAACCTATTAAAACGTGTTAAATAATGTTCAGTACGAATTTAAATAAACTCAGAAAAATTTACATTGTCCTGCATTGAGTTAATTTAATTAATTTTTTTTTTCATCGATGTAACATTCATAAAGATTTAACAGCTATTTCATTAAGTGCGGATATAATTATATACAGATTTAGTTCCTAATACGTGATATTTCGTTTCAAAATTATCTTAATACCAAAGGATAAGATATTTATGAGATTTAAGGTATTTATGTACAATATTTATGATTTCCATTCGATGAAGATCCTAAGGTTTTCTTCTCTGAATTTATTAGTTTGCTAAGGGATGTCCACGACGAGAAAGGGGAACAATAAAGTAGACTTATGCAACATTAAAGAAGAAAAATATCCTTTGTGTATATTCTCTAGTGATTTTGATACTTTCCTGCCAAAAATGTTATTTCGAGGATTTTGGAGGGCTATCTTTATTTAAACCTAAATAAAACACTTAAAAGAATTAAGTATATTTTTTAAGAAACCGATCGTCATCAAGATCCTTTTCCTAACCTTTTATGAAATCCACTTATTTTATTTAGTTTTTGTGATTTCAGTTTCAAAATCAGGCGAATTAGAGTTTAAAGATTAGTTATAGGATCTACAATTAATTACCCTTATTATTTGAATCTATACACTAATTATTAAAGTGTAATTGAATGTATTTTTTCATTCATTCCCGTACATGTGATTATCTATTAATTTCACAATGAAGTTTGTCTAGAATGGTTTTACCAACTTCAGAGTGTTACAGGTTCAACAATTATAAAAACCAACAAAAAATATAAACTATAATAAAAATGTTTTTATTATTATACATTATTGTTCATCATAATATTATATGATTAACAAGCACATGTATCGAACAGTTAAGTATTAAAAAATAACTAAAAATATATAATTGTAAGAAATATTAGAAAAACGTTTTGACCATCAAG
Organism: Flexamia atlantica; assembly: GCA_035578135.1. Taxonomy (NCBI): domain Eukaryota; kingdom Metazoa; phylum Arthropoda; class Insecta; order Hemiptera; family Cicadellidae; genus Flexamia; species Flexamia atlantica. Next base: position 1,371,797 of record JAQJVK010000021.1, read on the forward strand.
GCATTCAAAGTAAAAACATTTGAAAATCCACACAAGTAGTTTAACTTCATTAACCAAATTGGTCTTATTTGGTTAATTATGATAATCCGGATCTTTGAAATCCATTAACTTTACGAATTTCGTTTCTTAAATCGATCTAGATCTTGACTATGATGTACATGAATAAGTATCCTTGAAAAAATATGACAAAATAATTACAGTGTGAATAAAGATGATTGCGAATGTGGTTTTAAATGTGTAGAACCAAAGAATGTTGTCGATTCCCCTTTAATACTAATTAACCTTGAATCCTTTGAGTTCATTTATGGTCTATTATTAACGATATTTCATAGTTTATAGCAGAAGTATGAATAACATTGGCATAATGATAAAGTAAATGATTTTCCTCCAGATTCTTCACCTAAAATCATTAGTGGAAAAGGGTTTTCTAGCTAAGAGAACTTGTTGAATCCTTGTTTTATTTGCTTTTAAGCTCACTCTTTAAATTTTTAAGGTTTTAAGGCTATAAACTGGTAAAGGTATATAAATTAGTCGATTTTATTTTGGAACTGAGCGATTACTCTCCTTCTTACATAATTATTACGTATTTTTATGAAAGCTATAAACCTATTAAATATTCCTTTATTAGTTTATTTTATTTCAGAGTCTGGCCACCTTTAAAATCGTGCTATGAATATTTATACTAATAAAACATTAACTATTAACGATCTTCATAATATAATTTACTTACCTATTAAAATAATATTTAGAAAATTAAGAACATTTCAAAGCATACACCACAGCAAATATAACACAGTAAAAAATATTAGATCATCATATGAAAAGTAAGAGTTCAAAATATGAGAAGACACATCAAAACTCAATTGGCCAGTTGTTCAATGAATTAGAAGAAAATCTACATTAAAAAAGAATCAAACTGAAAATTTTAAAACAAAATAAATCCGAGCAGTCAATGGCATGAATTATAGTTCTTGTATGGCAATGGGAATGTGGCATTTAAATGTTATGGTTAATTGTGAAAGGTAATCTGGGAAACGCCTTTCTTTTCATATTCATGTCATTTACAACCATATTTTTTTTCTGAGTTGGTATCAACTGTTTGTCAGATTGCTTGTAAATAACAAAGTTAAGCATTTTATTTCAAAACCTGTTTCTTCATTTTAAATTTAAATTTAAAAAGAGATCAATTTAAAAATCATCAACCGAATCTGATTAGTGCAACATATGGTGGAAAAGGAAGTTGGAACCAAAGTCTCTAAGGGAAGATAAATCAAGGAGGTGAGCCTAACTTGATTTGGCATTTCCACAGTTTGAAGTTTCATCTTCAAAAACATATTTTGGATGTAACCTTAATTTTGAATTACAACAAAGATTTCATCATTATATTTTCCAACTTCCGGGAGAAACTAAGATTTATGGACGTAAATGGAGTTGAAGTGGGAAAAATAACGGATGTTAAAAAAAGGTTTTTTAGCCTAAGCCTGTAAATTATTTTACTAAATGAATGGACTTAAAAACGTTCAAGTTTACACAATTGATTTATTTATCATGATTTAAACGTAACAAATCTTATATTAATCTCTTATCGAAAATGTATATACTCTTATGTGACCAACAAACATACTAATATTGAATTAATGCATTATTACAACAATACAATAGAGTTAGATAGTACAAGTCCCGGGTTTGGACCGTTCCCGATCAATACGTAAAAAATGCCACTAACGTAGAAAGACAAAAAATGTTTGGTCACGTTGAATAGTTTAATTTTAAAAAACGATAAAATAACCTCAAGAACTATTATAGTTCCTCTTTTTCTTAGGTTACGACATATTTTAGCGATACCCGTCACAAAAATAATACGGTATCGCATAATATTTATAGTCGTATATAATTCTCAGCCGCGAGGTAAACGATGCTGATACAGGCCGTTAAGATGATGCATGGTCGTAATGTGCAGGAGGAGACCGCACTGGCCGAATATTTGTTGTTAAATCAAATATGAAAGGTTTTCCATGTCAGCACACTGTTCGGTTTTTAAATGACTATAAGAGATCAGAGTCTCACCATAAAAAAGAATTTCCCTCTCACTGAAGATACAATTGTATAAAAAGACATTTAAAAATCTTAGTTTCTAACAGATTAGGAACATTATTTAAGTTAAGAGTGCTTACCACAACCAACTTGTATCCAAAACAACTTATGAACATAATAGTTTTTATCACGTAAAATTAAGAAAGAGTGTTTATCACAAATAGCTTGTTTTCAATGCAGTTCCATTATTTTTGTAATCAAACCCCACGATTCAAAATAAATTTGAAAACATTTTGTATTCTGTAACAGTAATTTTCTTCCCACTGAAATGCTAATGTTATGCACAGTATTAATAAATATTTAAAATACAATTCAATTTTTGTGGCAACCAATTAATCGTAGATGTAGTAACAAAAATTACGGGTTGATAGGCATTTGACTTGATTCAAGAACGTTTATCAAAAGCTCTTGGTATTGCTTTAAACCAGCGATTTTTAATGTTCATTCTATTGATAGAGATTGATCAAATTTTAATTTATATAGTTGCTCTAGGCTATAAAACTATTTTATGCAATTCTTTAACTCAAGGAAAGGTCCTCAGTGTTGATATACTCGAATGTTTTGGGATGGAAGTAAGCATTATTTATTGGTTTTAAAATTATATATCGAATATCTATAAGTTATAAATAGTTATGTATTAGGTATATATAGTATTTTATATCAATTAAATTTCCACTGTAAATTTTGGAAAATCTTCACTTATCTTACTTATCTTTTACTTATTTTAAGTAGTAGGCATAACATTTTAAGTGTTGTTTAGAACTGTTCAATTTTATTTCTATCAGAACAAAATGCTTCAATTTATTTCCAAAGAAAGGTTTAAACGCTTTGGTAACAGTTCGGAACCGATGAATGGTCCGAACAAAGGCCGCAACGCAAATCCCTCAAGGGTTTGCACCACTTCGTTCGGTCTGGTTTTTGCAATTACTAAAATTCGATCTGTTAGTATTTTTATAATTTTTTTATCAAATTATTTAATAAAATTAAGAATTTTCAATGAAAAACTCAAGACATATCACTTATTAAACTAACAGTAACTTAAAAGATAACAATCACTATAATAAAAATAATATTTTCATTGATTATCCAAATACGCTTGGCTGAAATACATTAAATATTTAATTTTTTCTTATGCATGAGTAAGACTACTAAAGAACCCAATTCTTACACTAATAACACCGCTTTTAAATAATATTTAAGTAATTATAGGCCAGTAACAACCCCTTACTTATTATGATTGAAAATGTGTTTCTTTGATGTTAAAAGAGTGTAAACATTAAAAAAGGTAATTTACTAGCACAACTATCATTATTTAGTATAAAAGTAAATTTTTGTGCATTCTTTATTGACATTATTTGTTCGTATTGTAAATTTAATATTTGAGCAAATTAATTGATTTGGTCAATAAATTAAGATTGTAATTTTATTTTGTCATACAATGTCTCTTACACCCGAAATGAAATGGCTTTATTAAAATAGTAACTATTTTTAATCGGACACTGTACAAAGATAATTTTACTCAAACCAGTAAAATAAAAATACAACTCAGAGGCTAAGAGCTAAAATGTTGGTTTTCATAGGGAAACTATTAATAATAATGAAACTAATTTCAATTAAATTTATTTAAAAAAGTACTTACTTTTTGAGAAACGGTATGTAAGAAAATCAGAAGAAATTTCAAGGCCAAAATCCAGAAGAGTAGGTGTGTGAATTAGAAAAATGTTACTGTTGTATTTTGATATAATTTATCAATGCAAATGTAGCTGAAACGTTTTTCATATATAATTTAGATGGTTAGTACATTGTAAGTCATAGGATCGAAGTATCATAAACTTTTATATTAGCAAAAAACATAGCATTTTGCAGCTACTCCGCTAAATGATGGCAAGAGGGGTCTTTTTGAGTAGGGCCGCCACAATTTAAATTTGGAGAAAGCGGTTATGTAAGGTTAGGTTAGGATAGTAAAAAAAACAATGGCACGAAAGTCCGACTACTACAAGTAATGACAACACAAGATAAGATGACGGCTAATAAGGTAACTCTCAACGACTGGACATGCATAATGCTTAAATTTGGATGTGCACAATGTGGATATTTTCCATTCACTTATGAATCTCTCAATACTTAGAACTCAAATTTGTGAACAGTTTACTCGTTTTGAGAAATTTTAAGAAGTGGCTGCTCTCTTCTAAAAAAGACCCTTAAGTAACACTAGGATGGACAATTTCCATAATTACCTTCATTTAAAATATTGTAGCTTAATAAAATTAGGTATTTAGAAATGAAATGATTATAACATTATGAAACACCAATTTTTTTAAGTACTCATTATTACCACTACTCAGTAGTATTTGATAAGTTTAAACATTTTTATATTACTCATTGTTAAACCTCACTGCCTTTCCTTGAATAACAAACTGCCTAAGACATGTTGTTTGTATTGTACAACACTATTTTCGTGCAACTAAAAATATAGTAAGTAGTTTCCTTTTGTATTCTAATCGGTGAACTGAAAAAGGAATAATGACAACTAGGTGCAATCCCTTTAATATAATGGCATAATCATTACATCTTCATAACACCCAAAACTAATATTTTTTTACGTAGGAGGAACGCTTTATGCGCGAACCCAAGGAACAGTGTGGGACTCCCTCTCAGATGTTGGTCGAGGTGTACCCACTAAACCTCCTACGGAGCCGCGGGGAAAACCAGGCTGGAACCCTTATCGGACAACTTCAGCACTGGTCCGCGTGTCTTGCGCCCTGACGGGTCAAGTCACTGTTTCAGGATACTCTTAGAGGTCACCTAAGCATCCATCATCTCGCTTCCGCCGAAGAACCCCCCTCTTACCATCACCCAAAACTAATATTGCTTCATTTAAATCTACATAATATGTTTCCATATATATCAAGTATAAACCAAAATATACAAGTTTTTATCTAAATAAAAATTATTTCCTTTTGTTACATGACATACATCATTATTATTGAACACTGAGCTTAATTCTTAAACATATTCTTCTGTTATTTGAGAATACGATCGCCAACAGTAGCGAATCATGGAACAGAGTCCGTGATTAAGGTCGGTTTGTATTTGCTAACTTAGATTAACTAGTGGTCCATTGAGGTTAGTGCTTTGAGAATTTGGGTGTTTGTTTTGGCTCTGTCTGGCTCATTCGTAAGGTAATGTTAGTCTTTTGCTAAGGGCAGACGGGATTCAATTCCAACACATTTATTATTCATATATTTCACTATATTTAAACCACTATACTTAATTTTATTTATTTTTTCATAAATAATACCGGTTTCAAACCTTACTCTGAACCTCTAAATCCTTTATACTTTAATTTGTTCAATGGAAATAGTGATTTAAAAATTGTATTAATCCAAGTATGAATGAGAGATGAGTGTAAGATGACTGCCACGATCTTGTAGTCTTGTTCCTGTCGAAGGCTGACATTTTCCTTAGACAGGATTGCTAATTGATAGCCCAATAGCCAATGGAAACTAAGGTGGCTAAAATTAAACGAGGGATCCGAACCACAATTTCGCCTACTTTCATTACGAACTGGTCTAGTCATGAGGATGGTCTTTGCGTCTAATTCTGAGGAATTAGCCTTTCGGTCTTTACCAGGTATGGTTAGACGTCACCGGTGTGGATGTTGACCCCCTCTAGGGAATAACGCAACCAAGATTGTTTGATTTAAATCATAACAATATTTTTTCGTCAAACTCTCCGTTGAATGTCAAATGTGAATCAAATATAAACAGTTATTTAAGATAAGAAACAAAAACGTTTTATTTAGTTCCATTAACTCCTAGTATTCCCAGGGCATGTGTTACAAGGAATAGTTGTTATAGTTGTTATAGTTGGGATAGTTGTTATGGCGAACATTGGATTCGCCATAAAACTACAGATTATGATATTGATACAAACTTTCTCTTTATTATCTTCTAAGACTCACCATCTATTCCATATATTCTCAACAACGAAGAAGATATACAAAATTAATTACTATTTGTTTATTTCTAGGCTGATATTACATTACTCAAATTGTCGGAATTGATATACTTTCGTGTCATAGACAAATTTAAATTATTAGTATTTCTATTTTGCTGTTTTAAACTTGGTGACACATTTCTTATAGTTCACATATGATGTTTGTTTTTTTATGGGAACAAAAAATTTTTTTAATAATGAGTACTTTTGAGATAATGATTTTTTACTATAGGAGATCATTATATTTTTAACTTGCGTTTTCAATTGATTTATATTTATTGGAATAGAGTTTGAGTTTAATTTGTTAGATTTAAGTATGGGCCATTTGATTATATGTATTTAACAGTGAATGACACTTTGTGCAATTAATAAATTATGTTATTGTTGTTTTTACCATGCCCCAATCATTTAACTTTTGAAACAAATAATCGAATGTTCGTTTTTGCGTATATTTTTTGGGAGCGTATGTCACAGTAGCGACCATCAATACAGGTCATCTCACCCTTTATATTGACAGAGCTGGAATGGCTTGGGTCGGTCTTTATTGTTTGGCTTGGCTTGAAATGTTTATGGGCCATCCTGACGTTCAAACCCCATCGACTTGGCCGAAGCTGTTTTTTTTATTCCATTCACGTATATAACCTTATTTTCAGCCTAGAAATTAGCCATATATTAGGGAATCTCAGATAATATTTGGTTTTATATACGTTATTCCTAGTGTTGTCTATCAAATCAGCCTTTTGCAGTATTATAAGATTAGCTGCTACTTCTCATTACATGACGCTAGACCTAGCCCGGAACTGTTTTGCACACTACTCCAGGCTAGTACAAATAGGCTACTATATTCTATACTTCTACTGCTGCTGCTCTATACTGACTAAACTGACTTGAAACTGACTTGCATCCACTAACGTTTAGTGCATAAAGTTTAGTGAAGCCCAGGGTTTAATGAAAATAGTATTTTTTTTACTCATGAGAACGTTCAAAGGGCTACTATTTTCTATATAGTAGCAGGAAACAATACTATATATTAATAAAATATAATATAAATATAAATAATATAAGAGAAATATAATATAAAATATAAATGTATTAATATATTAATACTATAAATTCAATACTATATATATATATATTATAAGCCAAAACCCATTGACTGACTGACTGACTGACTGATCACAGTTTCTCAAAAACTATAAGGCTTAGAGCCATGAAACTCGGCACAAATATTCCTTACAGGCTCTAAGTGCTTTCTAAGAAAGGATTTTTCAATATTTTGTCTCTAAAGGCCTAAATATGGTATATTGTAAATACAATATGGCGGCCACTTTTAGCTTTCAAAGCTTAATTTCTCAAAAACCACAAGACTCTGGGCCATGAAACTTGATACAATTATTCTTTATAGGCTTTAGATACGAAAAAAAGGTTTTAAAAATATTCTTTCTCAGACGGCTAAAATAGATTATTTGCAAAAATTCAAAATGGCGGCCATTTTAGTTTTTCCTATCTATGGAAGGGAGTTCTGCAGAATAATCTAGAGTGGAATTATCAGCTACATCTTAAGGGTTTAATTGCACGCACATGACCCAAATAAATCATTCCATTTATTAATTATTCCTAAAACTTGCACAAGCCATAATATAATTACAATGAGCTCTCCTTTCAGTGGGCGAAGTTGCGGGTATATCTGCTAGTATACTATATAGTAACAGGAAAAAATGAGCTACTATATTCTATAATTGTACTGCTGCTGCTCTATACTAACTAAACTGACTTGCAGCCACTAACGTTTAGTGCATAAAGTTTAGTGAAGCCCAGGGTTAAAAGGTTTAATGAAAACATTTTTTTACTCAGGAGAACGTTCAAATAAAAAGTAAACTTTTAAATTACATGATCCTGGTGTGAGTGGCGTGATATAACTAAAGGTGAAGTAAATCAGCCAGTCTTTGAAAGCAATACGACTTTTATCTCGTTGAGCCTACACTCATCCTTCATTCATATTTCGATTAAAATACGCAGCCACTGCTGCGTCCCGGTCTTTGCCAGGTATTAAATTCACAGATATAGTTTTTTTACAGTTTACCTGCTTTCGCATTTTCAATTGTATACTACACAATAACGCTATTTGAACCCCTTTACTCTACCTGGTTTGCTACTGAGTTGAAAATGAACACAAAACAAACATTACACTTGTTGACCGTGCAGTACCACAGCAGTGGAGATGCGCTGTTTGAGCGCCTTGTTTATGCAGTGCCGTTAGCGGTTTGTTTGTGTTTAGGTTATATAGGAAGCGAATTCAATTAGATCAATTCATTCCATTGTGGTTCATTAAATTAACTTGTTAATTCAAGAGACCATATTTTTTTGCATTGTTCCCTGTCATCTAAGCCTTTTTTAACCAGATCCGTCACAAAACCATAACGAAATTTTTAATCTCATTACCCATTCACTTCCTGACTTTCTGCTACCCCGTACCTATATTTATATTTCATTGTCCTGTAATCGACTGAAATATGTTTTTTCGTTATACCGCTGCAAAAAAGGCAGTTTTTATAACATGTGTTGCGAGGCTAAAGGAGGCGTTTCTCTCACTAGGGAGAGAAACAATCAGCTGTAATCGAGGACGTCAGCTGTTCGTTTATAATGTACGAAAACTGCAAACGTGTGTACGTCAGCGTCAATGGTAAGATATCGATTGCATCGAGAGTGGTTATCGGTTTTTATCAGTTGCGATTCATTGTTGCATTGTTGTCGGTTTAATCGATTTGTGAAACTCGCTTACTTCACCAATCGATAGTTCAATGCTTTCGATACATCGGTAGTTGTTCAATGTTGTCAGTCTAACCTAACACGAATAAGAGAGACAATCAGCTGATTGTTTGTAATAGCAAAAACAAGATGGAAGTATCTTTGGGAGACATTTTTAAAGGTAATATTTTGGTTTTTTAAGTAGATAGCCTGTTTTACTGAGCGGTAAAACGAAAAATATAGTTCATCATACGGGCCTAAAGCTGTTTTTCGTTACTCGGTAATTTTTCGACCTCGGCTTCCAGCCTCGATCGTAAAACTTGACCTCTTATGAAAAGCGTCTCTTTTGGCCCTAGTAATGAAATACTTTTATTCTAGTTGTTGTTCGAGTATCTAATTAATACAACAAGAGAAGAAATCCTGATTATTCAAGACCTTTGAAGGAGTTTTTTATAATTACATAAAAAGAACAATCCTGTATATATTATTAACAGATTTAATAGTATTGTAATAATTTTTTTTGGTATGGTGACTTATTTATTTGTTTTTTTTTTCTACAGTAGTTACAAGGTAAACTAGGAATCTAAACAAAAAATACTTAGTACTTTTACCACAGAAAGTTACAAGATTTTTGTTATATTGTTGTTGGGTTTATTTTTAATAGTCATGGCATAGGCATCTATATAAGCGAATATAATTCCTTATTTCAATCTCAAAGATATTGATCGATGAAAGGCTATATTGATGAAACATTCAGTCAAAGACTTTTAAAACATCCCTAATCATAGTGACTTGGTTATAGATAACTAATTGCATTAGAAGCTGAGCGAGGGTGTAAAAAAATACTCGTTTGGAGTTGAAATGTCGAAACATTATTTAGCTGTTAAAAATATATTCGAAGAGAATTACAATGCCGAATTTCTCATTTCACCCCCGTAAAAGTACCTTTAGATGTTCTCACAAAAAGCTCAATAATTTATGAATACTTTGGTGTCTTTTGCTGCAAGGGCTAAAAGGTACTTAATGCTCGGAGAAAGGGGCGTGTGGTCAAGTGGAGTTATATTGTTTAAAAAGAAGCTCTTAGTGTATACATTGCTACTGTATCCTTTTCACAGCAAAAAATTAGGTCAGATCGACACTCTTTAACCTTTTGATGATCAAACGAAGGTGTAAGTAAATAAGTTATTGCGCTACTTATTTCAAATTTGTCGGACTAGCCGCTATAGCTTCGCTTTCTACACAAAGGTTTCAATACTACACAGACTATCGAGTCTGGTGAATTGTTCATAATACATCCCGTAACACCATTAATCAAAGGGTTTAAGCTACCTCTACTCGTTTCAGGCGCAACTTTTCAGGAAAATAATATCAAGAAACAAAAATACAACTGCTAAAACCTAAGGGAATTCTGAAAAAAATATCTTGAGTTTATGATTAATTTTTGCGACGAGCACCTGTATAATAGGCAAAATATCTGCAAGGTTTTAGACAGCAACAGTAAAAATTTTGAAATAATTATGCATGCAACACACCACATACACAAGTCTAAAATAACTATCCATTAATATTTCTTAACGTTGTAAAATTTCTTTGAATGGTTTAAGCTACAACGCATCAAACAATTCTTAGTACATAAAAAACTTAGTATGAAAATAAATTATAAATAATAATATGAATGAAATCAAATAGATCTAAAGAATGTATTATATGTAATGTCACTCAATTATGATCGCAAAAAATGACAAAGTGTGAAGAGTTTTACTGAATCAACGTCATTTATAAAGGTTATTAATTGTCAGCTTTTGTGTAAAATTAAATATTCGGCTGTTTAAATATTGTTTATAAGAATAAAGTGCCATTGTTTTGTAACCCTTTTAAATCAAAATTCTGATTTCGTTTGTCATTCAAAGGGATCAATGTTTTGAAACTAAAAACGTTCACAATTTCCATCCGACATGAAACATCATCGCCATTTGATTGGCGTGTGTTGAAAGCTAACACTGGTTGTTATGTGAGTCGTAATACCTCTATGGGAATAATTATTTTTTGTTTGGCTTGAGCATTTAACCCATGTCACTTTCATTTTTAGCATTTTATAAGTCACTTTCATTTTAAGCATTGATGTGTATTTGAACCTCAAATTGGTGACAAGCACCACATCAGCGAGCCTACTCCAGCGTTGCATGCTTGAGTGTGCTTCAAGTCTAAACCTATATTAGATACTCTATTAGACTCAAAAGGTCCCACTACAAGACTCCTAAGATCTTCAAGCACGCCTAGTTGCATTAAAGGCCACGTCCTGTTTAAAATGCAAAGTTAATCTAAAATGCAGTAAGGATAACGTTATGTTGCTCTGGGTCAACGCCAGAGGCATTTTTTCTTTGATCGGGAACGGTTCATAACCGGGTATTGCTACTATCTTATGGCGACATTTTTAGATAGCATCATTAATTAATAACCCAGAGAAAAATTATGATTAGACTTTTTATCCCAAGCCAGTTTTGAACCCGCGACTCTCAGTTTATGAGGTGAGCAGTTTTCCCACTTGGCTATCCAGTCAGATATAAATTCCCAATGAAAGAGTTGTTCTCTATTTTACTTATTGATTACTAAACAAGAAAGTGTCAATAAACTTAATAAGTTAATTTTTTTTCATCCCGTGGAAGAACCTAAATTTGAGACATAAAACATGTTTGAGACATTTGAGACATTTGAGCAAAAAGAAATGTCCTTTTTGTTTCCTTTTTGTTTGTAAGGATCATCACGAGATGCTAATTTGAACGACTATAAAGACGCCTCATTACAAAAACGTGTACGCCGTTCCATTGGAGGGCCAATGAAGATATATTACATACGTACCACCTTAAAGTTTTCTAGTACTGATATTTTACGGCTGCTGTTTGAAAATGCCACAAGAACATTAGACAAACAACAATTTTTCAATCAGGGATTTCTTGTAAAGTAATTACTTAGAAAACATTCGGGTTCAATTTTGTTTTTTTTTAAGAGCTTATCCTAAACAAACCTTTTTGGTTTTTTAGGATAAGCTGTTTTTACTATTGATAGTTTCTATGTTCCAGGGAAAATAATTCCCTATCTATCAGGCCTTCCAATAAACATGTTTCTTTTCCATATCATTTGTCTGCAGCACTCATTATATTTTTATAAGATAGCTCCTTTTATAGTTTCCCCTAAGGCTGATTTTCCCAAATCGGGTTGGGTTAAACTTGGGTTGGACCTGAAGTATATTTTTAGTTTTCTTAAACATTTTAATAATATCGATTTGGTTAAAACACAAATTATGGAATATATTTACGCATAATCGATCATTTGACTCAGTTTTATTTATTTGCGTTTTAATGCCCTAGAGACATGAGGTATAGGAAAGAGAGCATGGTGAACGCCTTAAAATAAGCCAAATTAAACTCTTACAATGAGACTGAGAAAAACATGCTCAAAAAAGCCTGGTTGAACAGTGGGATGGAAGCTCTGAGGAGGGAGGTTCGCAGGTTGTCAAGCGTTGCATTATTTGATTGTCCACCCCTACAAGGTCTTAGTGCAAAATTCCTTGGCCTACCAATGAGAGACCAGATCGGAAAAGTTAGTAACCATCGTCAAGAGTATCTCATAGTTTATTAAATATCTAAGATTTGACAGATAATGGACCTGTGTCTAAGTGTACACTATAAACTGATTTAGCTGCAATGCAATCACATGGTTAACTAGGAAGCCCGGTTTTTTTGAAAAAAAATAAATGAAGTCGCTATTGATACAAATTTTATTAGCCTCGTGGTATGATTGGATGAATACAATTTTGTTTACGCCCTAAAGTTTAACTTTTACCAGGTAAATCATGACGAGGACAGTCGAATCCGATCGATCTTAAATTTAAACTTAAGTTTAACTTAGGCCTATTATACCTTATTTGGTCAAATCAGCCCTAAATAATTCTCAATGCCTTCTGAGTTTTTTTTCCAAGGAAACCTGCTAAGCTGACAATTATTATTGGATTTCTAAGAAAGGAAAAGTGTTCAGCCCGTTTGTAAAGCGATGAAAATAAATCAGCTATCGCTTGGTTTCGACTTATCTCTTCCGGGGTTCGTTCCTCGCTTAACGCCACAGCTATCCCTTTTTTGGGAGTCGAGATTAGGAGTGGGATTTGATGTAGACAAATGAGAATCTCCTTTCACTTTCAATATATTGTACTGTCACAATGTTACTTGCCAATATAACAAGTTAAAATTCGGCGAATCTTGAGAAACTTTTGTAAATACATGAAAGGATCTGACATCAAGGTACATTAATTAATATATTTCATTAATATTTCATTAAATTCTATCGACTCACTTTACACTTTTTGCAGAGAGCACCCAGTCTAACACTATGGCGAATCTGTTGCTGTTAGTTGTGAATTTAATGTAAACTCTATGTACAGTCGTAAAGCCTACGAAACGGTTGATTGATAAGCTGATTCATATTTCTTAAGTTTATTAATTTTTTTCATTTCTCAATTTCAAATGCATTCTCCTGAATGTTATGCCGTTTTTAGCACGTTGGCCATTTAATATGTAGATTTAATGTGGAAACTGAACAATTAACGCCCAACTAATTTATTTCTAGAGCGATCTATTGATGGAGTGCCAAGATTGATGGTCGTCACTCTACAACCACGAGACTGTCAAACCACTTCACTACGAGCAGGAGGATATCAGTCGGTATGTGTAATCACGATCGTTATTGTTTTTGTTTAGGCCTAGTAATTTTTGATTGTTTTTTTTATTTTCTGACCACAAAATCCGTTATCCATGTCACGATAATGGATAGCACTTACTACAGCTTAAAAAATTAATGTATTCTTAAAAACTCTTAGTTTTCCTGATATTTTTTGTGTTTTTTAGAAATAATAAGATAATTTACGAAATAACAGCAAGGATAGTATTGACGAAAGCAGAAATGTCAAAACGCAGTCTTACCACGGTATAGAATTGGAAAAATTATTAGGAAACATGTAAGACCATTATAAATTACATAAAAAACCTTTCAAAACGATTTGTGACCGGTCAGGGACAAAATTAATCTTCGGGTTCCAGGGGTTTGTAATATGCAGTGCAGCTAATGAAATGAGCGATTTTCCCCAGGTGGCTGAACATGAGAGGGTGATTTCCCTTGGCTCTGGTTGCAAATGGTCCTCAATTCTCTGCCTTCTAAAAAACTGGACAACATGTTCATTTGTATCCACGAAGTACAAGAAAAACTACATTTCAGATCAAATTCTAGGTTGTTTAAATGAATCCTTAATAGCCTGAATTATGAGTTACTAAAGAGTTATCATCTGTAATCTTACTTTTCCTAGTTTGAAATTCTGCCAAGTACTAATCCGCTATGCGAATGGATTTTAAAAAACAATTTGAAGAGAACTTTTCGTTCCTATTATTGGGCTTTACCCACCTTATTAAGATTTATTTTGGGGCTTGTAAAATTTATGAAAGTCTAAGGATTAGACTTTGAAACGCTATGTCATGTAATGTGAGTGTTTTTGTTGTGAGTGTTGCGTGTGACTTGTGTGTTTTTAATCGGTATGACAAGCCCCAAAGGAAATCCTACTAAGGTGAGAAATGCCCAATAATAGGAACGAAATGATAATCTTTACCTAAGAAACATATATGACATTCAAAATAAGAGAACTTTTTTCATAAGCAAAAGGTCCTTACAAGTATAAATGTGTCCCAAAAATACCTCATTGGTTTAAAAAGTTTTAAACTTAGTATAACTGACGCCAATTCTTGGGGCCCAGTGCGGTGGATGCGCGGTAGCAAAAACTGCTAGTGCGTATGCGCGACAACGCCTCGCTAGAGCGCAGCACTGTCATTCTGCTCTCAGCCGTCAACAATAGCGTGTCACTACATGTCGTCCTGAAAACATTGACCGACGGAACATCGACTGACACTGGCGATTAATGATCTGTTTTAATTCTATTTTAATAATATAAAATATTTCATTAGTATTTATTGAAGCGTCTTGTTACTCTGAACAACTATTGGCAGAGAAGCAGTAACTATGTGCGAGCTGCCGAATGTACGCAGCCAGGCTAGTACAATGTCGGCCGCCGCTGCCGCTACTACTCCCCTCTCCTCCCAGCCAACCCACTCCCCGCCCCATGCGCGGACTGGGCCCCAAGAATCGGCGCCAGCTATAAATTAAAGTATTCAATTATTAAAAAGATGAGGTTTAAAGAAGAGGCGAAAAGATGAGGTTTTATCTTTCATATGAGTTCCACCTAAAAACACTACTTTTCACTGTACATCTCATAATATCCCTACATGACTCCAATACGATGTCGTAATGTGGGAAGGGTTCTAAGCTTTTACGAAATTCAAAAAGCTATGTGAAAATATGATAAGCCTGCGTGGCTTAGACGGCCGCTAAGGGCTCTACGGATAGACGCGTGGCAAGAGCTCTCATGTCTAATAGAATATTCAATCGCCACACTCTTGGAGCATACTCATGCTCACGAGCGTAGCCTTCGAGGCCAGCAAAACTGGGAAAATGTCTAAACAAAAAAAGTGGTCAACTGTAATTTAGCTTCATTGTGGGGTAAGTGAAACTAAAGCAAACTAACTGATTTACTCAATAAATATGACAACTGAGCACCAGTGATTGGCTAGGTAAGTTACAAAAAAAAAAACATAAAATAATAGTAGTTTAAGCAGCGATTGCATTATGGATGAAAAGCCACGAGTGAGATCTCACTAGTGGCTTAAAGGCAAAATACAATCGTTGCATACACTACTTTATCTACGACCATTACAATATACGACAAAATTTCCCCCGAAGTTAAACAAAACTCATGACTTACGCCTACTTACTAATGATGGAATAGGTCAACACAAATTTGAGGTTAGGCACATAAGCAGACTTAACCATGAATCGTTGTGGAACAATCAGCTGATGGGATACGTCAACTCAAACATGAATCGTAATGCAACAATCAGCTGATGTGCGAATTGGGTAATCGTTATTATGACACTACTTTCGTCAAATTCTGCGCTCACATTGGTCTAGAACCTTTGCATAATGTTAATATTATGAAACGGGTTTGTATTTTGGTTTAGTAATGGACCTCTTCATTACATTACGATGTCATAACATTAGTTGTAACATCGTTATTGTTGAGTATTGTAATGGTCTTTGATAAAACCAATTATGTAGCTAGTTAATGAAAATACAAGGTAATGTATATGTACACAAAATGTCTCTTTATAGGCACAATGGTGTTTGATGGATGGCTCCATTGCAATCATTGCTTGTTTGATATTTTTACCTGTAATTTATTAGAAGCACAAATTAAAGCAAGGCAGTACTCATAGAAGTTAAACAGCAATATGGTTTACAGTATGAAATTAAATCCATCTGATAGCACTAATTAAGAATGACGTTAAACCCATAGCTAGAGCTTCGGAGTTCATCGAACAAATTTGTTACGAAAAAAAGCGTTAAAGGCTAAAATATTAAATACAAAATCAGGTTGTTGTTCAAAGTGTTTTACAGACACTTGAGACTGACTTCATGATTAACATAAATAACGTTCGAGTCAATAATGTAGATGTTTGAGCATTCACAATGCTACTTGAATAGAAACCTTTATTTTTATTACGTGCGTTTAATGCAAAAAAACTTCCCAGGAAAAAGAACAAACAGACCCTAACAGTCAGAAGGACATTCCCAATGTTGTTTTCTTGCAAACAAAGAAAGTTAATTTTAACATTACTATTGAATTTTAAAATATTTCTAGAAAAATTATCCAAGAATTTACAGATAAGGTTCTACTTTCAATGATATTTCAAATTCAAAATTACCCCATTCCAGCGTAGTGTAAGAGATGATAACTATTTGCAGTAGTGTAGAGAATAATACCTGACATGTTATGTCATTATGTCAATACAATAATCTAAAACTGTCCTTAAACCTTTAACATCAGCTCTTTATTGCAACGGCGGTGTTTAATATATTTGTTTGGCCAACAAAACATTTCCTGTTACAAATAAAATATTTAAATATATTCAGTACATATATAAATAAATACCTGCATATTTATATATTCCCTGAATTTTTTGAACCAATATACGTTCATCCTATTTTACATGAGCACTGTTTTCTCATATGCTTGCTTGCTGGTTTGTTTGCACAATTAACTCATAAACGGCTCCGAGGATTTCCTTTAAGTCTAGAAATAAGTAATTATGACTAAAAAAACTGTTCTATGCAAATTAATTGGCCATAAAAATCTAATAACGTAAAATTAAATGAATTTTTAAGTTGCAAAATGTTAACATTGACCTTATGAGTTGCCATGATAGTAACAATATAAACAAGGAAATTATAAACCAAAAATAAAGTAAACATATATCTGATTGCAAACTACAGCCATGTAGGAAAATACAGCTTGTGAGATGAAGGACGCATAATGGAATAAAAAAGTATACTTATAGGTTAATATAATAAAATTGATTGTTTCATAGCAACTGAATGAACTGGTTAATAAATTAATCGAGTAGTCACAGATGTTTTTTCCTTTTATTTTATGTGTGACGTAATTCCATATTGGCCTACTTTTATATTTTGAAATACTGTATTTCATATTTGAATATAAAAATATTAAATCGTATACATTTATTTTGTGGATTTATATATAAATGCATTATTTTTTGAGGTTAGCCTACCATTAGAAATTTACAACCAAACTGATGAATTCAAAAGTAGACATTGATATAGATTTTTCTTCTCACTGAAAATTTGATCAACCGTATTCCTCGTTTTTCTAAATAAAAATTATATTATCAACATTCCATCAATATTGAATGCGTGTAGTTAATGTATAAAATACTTACATTTTAGCATTTTAAATTTTAAACCGCCAATTACAGTGCACGAATCTGGCATTAAACATTTATTTTTGTATATTGAAAGATTTATCGTTTTTCAAAATGCTTAACGCTGCAGAAATATACTTCGGCCGATGAATCGTTGAAAACAAAGCCCGCTACCGATCTCTCAGGGGTATTTTGCTTTTTCACATTCGTTTTAGTTCGCTTTTGGAGATAAAATGCAAAGTCCCATGGTAATACTGAAAAGAACGTTTCAATTTTAATACAGCTCTAAAATTTTCACGGTTGTTATTAATTAATTACACATTGGATTTGGACGTGTCTAGTCAAACATAATATGATATGAAATATTTCCATACAGTATTTTACATGTCTATAATTAAAGAACTGTAAACAACACACCCACAAAACAAAGACTTTGTTCAACGTCAAATTAATCTATAGTATTATTTTAAATAAACAAATATTTTAAGGACTTTAAAATTGAAAGTCAATGTTAAAGTAAAGTTCTACATGACATTGTGCGGGTTGTTTTATAGTAATAAAATTTAATCTATTATATTTATTTTTTACTCTTATTTGATGGTCTTCAATGTCTTCTATTATTTAACCATTCGTATTAACATATTATGGAAACTTTAACCAAATCCAGGAGACCAAGAAGATTAGCTCTTCCTGAACAGTTCTTTATTTTCTGGACATTATACACCAATGGATAGGTTATTTTGCTATTTTATTTAAACCTAAAATTAATTATTTTAGTTTTAATTTGACTAATTACATTACATAATTTAATTTCTACATTGTAATCCATAGGATATGTCCAAACTTTCTGGCTATAATTTGGTGATTTTTTCTAGGGATATACAAACTTAAATTACCTTAATTAACTTAATTACCTTAAATTAACTTAATTATAGGTATATAATGTCTGGATTTCTGTTTATCGGATTTTTGCTTTCTGCTGTATTTTTGTTGGTGATTTCTACAAATTATTTTATGACTGCAGTATTTTTTAATATGTAAATTTTAAATTTTATGCAATTGTATGTTTGAGAAGGTGAAACAAGTAAAAAAAATTGCTGGATTGTCTAAAGCAATTTCATTACTGCGACCCCTCAAAATGGTTATCACCAAATTCTATGTACGCCGTTTACATAATTTGTTTTTATTTTATCATCGGAAAATGTATAATTTAGGAAATAATTGTCTTTGACACAAACCTTGAAGATGTTTTGTTATACAAATGCTAAAAAAATTATCAGGCCAGAAGTATAATACAAAATTTGAATATGCGGTAAAGCTGCTATGTTAAAAATTTTCTTATACCCAAGGCGTCAACATCGTTGCCAAGCCAAAATAAGAATAATTAGCAGGTTCATAACCCTAAAAATGGAAAAAACATTTAACACGGGAGGTAAGCCAGAGGGGGCAATTTGTACATATATGTATGAGCGTAAAGGAAACAAATGTCGACAGAAGGTCCCTAGAGAATATAAATATACTAACTGACCTTAACGTGTTTAAAAATTTCCCCTTATCGTAAGCTTCAAACCCAAAAACAGTTATCAGTCTTCTGTCAACTCAATTAAAAAGTATGCTATGAATTTACTTCCGGCTGACTCTATAAAACATTTTCCGTAAAAAATCATACTCGTTATTATAGACTGAATTGAACCAATTTTGTTGCTACTTATTATTAGTATAAAAAACCAATGGTAGTCGTTTGTTTATCAATGATGGATTACCAAACCGTCCATCTGATGACGATGAAACTTTGATAATAATTGGTAAGTTATTCTTTATACGCCTGAGAATATTTCCGTCCTATTCCGCTTATTGATATTCCTATAGCCGTTCATCACTTAGGCTTTAAATTTGTTTTTAAATTAGTTATTTATATATTACTAGCAGGTGCCCGTGGCTTTGCTCACGATAAAAACTGTAACTCTCGCTGCCTAAATGAAGATAAGGCCACATACTGAGTTTATGATTAAACAGATTAGTTACAAAAACGAATTACGACTTTAATTTAACTAACTAAACTAAATTCAACTTTTATACAGTACATATCACCTAAAAAATCAACAAAACAACAATAAAACCTTTATGAAAGTAACCAAATTATAAATCAGCTGTAAAATCGTACCCATGTGTGAAGCTGAACCACCTGCTTGTTGAATGAACATTGAAAATTAAACAAAAGCTCATCCATTCCACTTGCGAAGGAAAATTTATAAACTTCGACCCCGCCAAAACCCCTTAAAACTTTGAATTAAAAAACCGTTCTTAGCGGATGCTTTGATGCTTACGCCCTTAAGATCGTTCATGCAAAGGTCCAAGGTTCTAAGTCAAGTAGTTTGGGCTGTGCAGTGATAGGTCAGTGGTATAAAGAAGATGGGACTTTCATTAACCAGAAAGATGTGTCCAGGAATCCTCAAAGTCCGCAGGTCTGCTGCGACTGAGCTATTCTATTGCTACCCCCCGCAGGAGGTATTTCTATTTGGCCTCCCTGCACTATACATGTGAGCAGATTCAGCGCCCCGCCGATAAAGGTCTCAAGGGTGCCACTGCCCTGGGTAGGCTTATGCCCAATATCGTTGAATCTGCTCGCATGCATGGTATAAAGTGGCCATTTAGCAGGAATATAAATATCTCTGTCGCAGCAGACCTTGCATACTTAGAGAATCCTAAAGCTTTTTTCTGTTTCATGAAAGCACATGTACGTAAAACGTAGGAATTGCCTTGATTTAATGCCAAAAAAATTCTAAGATTTTTAGGGCCTATCTTGAACATAAAAATACCCCCGTTGTAGCAGACCTACAGACTATGTGCATGACCTTATTTTATTTCTTCCATAAGAATAACATGGGGAATGAGTATATATGCAGGTCTACTGCAACAGTCATGCGAAAATTTGGTGGTTTTAAAACAATATCAGGTGAATCTGAACCGAAAAAGCCACATACCAAGTTTTATCAAGATATGTTGAATAATAACCGAGATATAGAATTTTTCTACAGGGACATTGTACTGTGTTTTCAGCTTTAAATATAGTTTGATTAGTGTTTTTTGCTTCTGGGAGCTCAAAAATGAAAAGTTATCATGGTCTCGGGCTTAGGTCTTGCCATGAGACCTATGGTAATAATTCCATCAATGAAATTCGCTAAAAGACGAAGGCAAAATATTTTTTCTAATGATGTAGATAAAAGGATAAAATAACTTAAGTGAATATTTTAACTTAAATCTGAAGTATGAGCAGCTTTTACCGTCTAATTCCAGTTCAATATAAAAATCCCATTGATTATGCCTTCTGACCCGTGCGCAGAACGACGCAACAACTAGTAAAATGAATACCTTATTTGATTATTTAGGTCTTCCATAATTATTATTTATACAAGTTTTATGAAATTTGATTATAATTTATTGTTTTGGTCAACATCAGTCGACGCGATAAAGTTAAAAAAGTGAAAAATGATAGTCTACAGATGTTATATTTAATGATGATCCTGCATAATGATTAATGTGTGCTGCGGTGATTGAATGCCAAAACTAGAGTTTTGTTTTAACAATACCTGAAATACACGAGATAATAAGGTTCTGTGAGATCGACGACTTATTATTTTATCAAAACTGGAATCGTAAAAATACTATATTTTGTTAAAACGTTCAAATTTTTTTGTTACTTCAAACACAAATAACGTATTAGTTAGATTATCGTATCCTAAAAGTAAATTACTTAATTTTAATCGCAGCTAAACTTTACGGAAAAAGTTAAAACAAACCATATATTTTAAATTTGAAACTAATAATCTTAATAATTAATTGTAAAGTTTTTTACAATCCCTTTTCTTGAAATATTTAGTACTAGAATTTACTAATACTAAAGCTTATATTGTTATTCAACAGAGTCTCAATCGCGGCAAGCAGGCTCCCGACAGGGGGTTGGCCAACTTCATTACACATCCCTTAGGGCTAAATTTAACCAATATTGGCTACTTTCCCCAAACAACTGGCCAACCAAACCGGAAAAATAGTCCGATAATTCAGCCTGATCTGTTGTTGCCCTGTAAAATAAACCCAAATCTTTTTACAGGTAAATGATCATAAAAAAACAAATGATAATTGGATTTTGAATTTTGAACAACCCCATATAAATACCCCATATAACGATATTCCTTATTTTTAACTTAATATATTGTACTATAGTTTATGTTAATTCTTTTTATTCTGGTCATTATAAGGATTTTCATTAGGATCTGGTTATTTTACTTTTAAAAAGTTATAGACCTTCTTTGTGTCTACTTTTTATGCCATTATAATTTAAGATTTTTCACCGATCATTCAGCAGAATCATACAATATTATCCTTATTTATTGATTCCTATTTTTCAAATTTACCGTTACAAGTTGATCGTAGAAAAATCTACATTATTATTACAACAAAAACCCTTAGAATATTTCAAATAGCATGAACAAAGTGTAACAAAGTACTGTTTTGAAAACCTTCAGACGCATTGGCTCGCATTTTTAAGAGGAAGTATTGAGAGCATTGCTTCCAAAGAACTTTAAAAAAATAATTTGAATTTGCAGTTTAACATGTACCGGTGACAGAAGAACTCCACCGGAAGTTAGATAGGGATGAGGGATGACACTATCTCTCAATGTCACGAATATATCAAAGCTGTCACTGGGTTTTACTTACCTTTTCTTTGCTCTTCCTGTACAAATAATATTCTAAAATCAAACGAGAACATTATTGTTACCGTACTTATTAAACATTTTAATATGCATTAGTTTATTCGAGTTTCTCTCTACTCTTTTATAGTATTGCCCTATATGGCTCTCTCACTTTATACAACATTAATAATAATAAGATTCTCTGCCAGACGATTCGGTCAAGTTAAATAATATGCTTTAATTGCAGAAAAAAAAACAAAAATGTACCTACCATTGCTATATTTAACATAACATATCAACATTAACATTCACCTCTTAAAAGTTTTTTTAAGTTTTAATTGGTTTCCTACATACTTAGTCACACTCAATAAAACTTATGATGGATAAAAATATAATTAGACAAACCAAATTCACTAAAAGTGCCATGGAAGTCTTCCATGGAAAAATTCATAAAAGCAATTTCACAGTTACTTCTTTGGTGTCAAAACCTTAAACAATTGTATTTAATGTGAATTTTTGGTTTGTTCTTTTTAAAGTTTTATTTGAATTAGTGTAAATTGAAGGTGAAGTTTTTCTTATAAATGAATAAACATAAAATCATTACATTAGGCCTTTTTATTGTAACATTTCTTTTAGTAATTTGATAATAAAAAATTAAAATCTTTATGGAGTGTCGTGTTATCTAAACCTCTTTGTGTTCATGTTTTTTTAAAGGTTATCCTACTCTACCGTTACCACCGTTACTTTAAAAATCAAAGTTATATGATGACAGAGGAAAAAGACCCATATATGAATTTATTTTAGTATATGTATAAAGAGATAGAGGGTTTAAGCTATTAAGAGGTAAGGGGCTGCTAGCAAATGTTAAATTTTTAATTGTTATCATCACTTTATTTTCTTTTGAATCATTACCTACCAGTTTTATATTTTTCAATTCTTTACTGTCAATTCATCAAAGACAATACTCTTATACAAATGTGTTTATAACCGTCAGTAGAAACACAGGAATACATGGGGCCAAGCACGGCCAGCTGCCCGTGT
Organism: Flexamia atlantica; assembly: GCA_035578135.1. Taxonomy (NCBI): domain Eukaryota; kingdom Metazoa; phylum Arthropoda; class Insecta; order Hemiptera; family Cicadellidae; genus Flexamia; species Flexamia atlantica. The sequence continues at coordinate 1,395,243 of JAQJVK010000021.1, forward strand.
TTGTGTTTATTCTACTACATCGCGTGTTTACATAAATGTTCTTGTTTGCGTTTGGATGTAACGCAGTGTCAGTTGTGCATCATCACTTTAACCATCGAAAGCGTTCTAAACATTTATTATACTGCTGCACATTAAATAAGTGAGTTCCACATGGTGAAATATTGAACTTGGGATAAGATTAATGATCGATGTTGTTGACTGAGTCTTGTATTTCTGCTTTTGATTCAGCTTTTAACAATAAAGTTAGGAGAGTAATAATAAGAAGTCTTCCAAAAGTACGTTGGTCAATTTTACTCTGTAAAAAAGTATTCTTATATTTTTTATAGTAAATAGTATATCAATGAGTGTATGGTTAAATCGCTAATATTTAAATATGAGTAATAAATCAATTTAAATGAGTGATGGTCACAAACAACAAAAGGCCAAAGTAATATATTGCGGAAGATTAGATTTATTTACACTGTATGAACTGACAGCTGATTATTCAATGTTTTTAATACTGCAGGAAGTTTTGTGCAAATAAATATTAGATTCATTAGGTTCAACAGTTGGAAAAACCATCTTTTTAAATCCCGAAATAAAAATGCAAAATCAATTAAGGTTTTATAGAGAGATTACACATAAAAATCGCTGTCTGATTTCTTTAGAACTTTCTCTTAGTTTTGAAATAAAAAATAAGATATGCCTAAACAATTGGATGATAAAATGCACAAGTGTGTTTTGAATTTGTAAAACTAATTACAATCATAATAATAATTAAATAGATTTTTCAAAACTGGAGGCCTATAGGTCTTTTTCAATCTTTTAAAAAATTGGCAACCTTAGAAAATATACATGAACTGCTCTATAAACTTCATAATATGTTATGGCGTTTATATAGTAAATCCAGAACCTGGTGACCACGTTTATTATACAAGGTTAGATTAAAAATTTGACACAACACGCTGAATAATTCATTGAAGAGTTTATTTTAAGGGAAGAGGACGCAAATAAACAGCTATATAGCTAAATTCACCTATTCAAATTTGTTTATTAACGCAGGCACTTCTAAAGATTAAACTTTTACTCTTCTCTTTTTAACACGTTTGATTTTCTTTTACTCTTCCATCGGTATTTTTTCCAGACGTAAAGAGAGAAGCGTTGAATATATAGTGTAACCCAAAATTGTTGTTGTAGTTTATCAACATTATTATATATCGGATTGTTTGCTTCAATTCTTTATCTTTTTACTTTTTTATTTTTGTAAGACACGAGTTTAGATATTTTCAAAGCCGTCGTGACAAAACCTCCCAGGAAACTCTTCAGACATAGACGTAATCACTTCTATTAGCAATGCTTTACATTTTTGAAACTCGCAAAGGAATTTGAAATTATAGTGAAAGGTATTTTTATTTTTCGCAGCCCTATTATGACTCCTTTTTTGTCCAGGACAGTTTCCCCTCAGGTGACCGCACTTATTTCCATACATAGTTTAAATACCGACAATTATCAAAATTCGATGATAATATTTCCCTCACAAGTCCCTAAAAATACGGACGCGACAGAAAAACTGACAAAAATAGAAATTCATAAATATACTCAGCTCTCGAATCAGGCACAACCAAGTGCTCGGGAACCTAAGCGTATCAACTCCATATTAAATTACTAAAGGTAATAATATTATAAGCAATTTAATCATTTATTATGAAATAGCGAAGGATGTCCCATTATTAAGAAATTACAGGATGAATCTCTGAATTTACAATAAATCTCTGAATTATTATTAGAGGAATAATAACTGAATTATTATTGCTCAGATAAAACTACAGATTGTACTACTGGTAAAACTCTGAATTTATTATTGTACTCTGGTATTTGTAATTTCAAGTCGTTGAAATTTCAAGTTGACTCGTTTACAAAATCACAAACATTCCACTTAATTAAAACAAACCCTACTTTGATCCACTCAATTTGAAAGTTTTCCAAACTTTCCTGTCCCTAAAACATAACTCAAACACAAACGAAAGTTAGCGCACTATTCACGGAGTTAACGTGTTCGGCGTTGTTAGTTATTCAATTGTCAAGTTTGTTCGTTGAAACGCAAGTTTGTCATCCATACGAACAGTTTTGAGACACTGCGCCAAGTTTATAAATGTATTTGATGTGCGAGATATGGAAAGAAATGTGTTTTATTTTAACTCGAGTTAACTTTAGTGTTTTGTTCTTGGCTGTACTGAGTCAACAGGCCTATAGAATTAATACATATTGTGTAATTTAAAAATTGTAAACCTGAATCAAAATGGTATAGGAGAAGGAGTTCTTACTAAAACTAAATTAAATTGAAACTATGAACACCCTTTGTCAATACACTATAATATTAAGAGGCACATTTAAAATTATTATCTCCCTTCAACAAAACAATAAAATATGCGGATACACGAGTAGTGTTTATAAAAGTTGTAAAGGTAAATAAATACGTTGGAAAACTATTTTACAGAATCTTCTTGTTATTTTTCGTTTAAATCACAAGTTATTTTTTCGTTTGAATCACACTGTTCATTTTCTTGTTGGAAATTTCTCTGGTTGGTTGAAATCGCTTGGTACATTAGTTATTAGGGTGTAAAGTAATCTTATAAAGCACTGTAGTTTAACAAAATCGGTAACGCTATATTAAACATAATAAAAAATATATCTATTTTTAGAGGAGTTCTTTAAATAATAACATCTATATGATTACAAAAATTAACATCAGTTTGAATAAAAAAATATATTTATTCAGCTGAAAGTTCAATCTGAGATTGAATTTATCTTCCAAACCCTCTGTAAACTTTACCATCAGTGATAAATGTTAGAGGAGTTCCTTTTTAACTTTTAAAAGCTTTTTTGTCTTTGTCTTTTCGTCTTTACCTTTCAATTCAAACCGTATTTTAAATAAGATGATGGCGTGTTGGTTAATAGCTACGCACTTAGTATGATAGTGAACTTGTAATACTTAAAAGGTTATAGAGTAATAGAGTAAACCAGCCTTTAAAATGAGTCGATTTAATACCAAGCCCAGTGCAATATTTAAAAAGAGATGCAAACCTAGAGCTTAAGAATGTGCTTCTGACATAACATTTAACTTATCCAAACTATATTTGCTTCTATGCAATTCATATGCTTCCACTTAAAGAGCTCAAAGATTCGTTTGTTCATTTAATCTTATAGAACATTAACTAATAAAATCTCGATTTAATGATAATTTAAAGCCAAAACAACATAGTTAGAATATTATTTAAAATGTATCGACTGAATCTAAAGCTAAATATCTTAATAACTTACGATCCTATATAGTAATTTTAAAATGCTTTTACAGTTTTAGCGAATACACAGACCATGGTCGAAAATTTTGATTGTAATGTAATGGAAAGAAATTCCGTATCAAATAATTATTATAATATAAGATTGTGTTATAGTTGCTTCCAATCACCTGTTCAAAGTCAGCTTTCAGTCTTGTCTGTTTAAATTGTATTGTATTTGGATTTTGACCAGTTCTATTAATTTTAATTTCTGAGGTTTTAATTTTGGGTTTTGATCAAAGATAACACCAAGTTAAACTAGATTGTATAAATTTCAATTTCAGTTTGCTTAAGTTGTTTTCACAATATATTCCAACCAAAATTATTGTAAAATATGTATTGCTTTCAACTTTATATATAATAATGTAACAGCAATAAAATGAATTTGAATGAGCTTGTATTTCAACTTCACAACAAAAGCAGTTCCTACATTTCTCTATTGGTACTTTAATAGATTACATCCTACTCAAAAAGTGTTTAGAACAATTTCCATTTTCTATCTCAAATTCTTTCAAATTGTTGTCCTGACCTATGTATTTGTTATTGTAATTCTCTGAATTTATCACAGATTCGTTAATGGAATAGGTGAAGCTAAACAGATACAGATACAGTTTAGATACAACTCTAGCAATTGCAAAAGAATCAATGGAATTACAAAATTTCAGCTGATGTGGAATTCTGTTAACAGAAATCCTTGAAATATCCTTGAAATTATTTTAAATAATTTCTCTTCTTATTTATTTGACTGATTTTAGCCCAGTAATAATTGTATTTTTTATTGTATACAAAAATTTAAAAAAGGCCATTACTTAGCTGTCACAAACACTCCGGGAAATATGAAGTGGTCGTTTAAAACACATTAGTCCGAATCTCGAAGTTGCCTTCGTTTAGTCTTATTATTACTCCAAAAAGTCACATTTCACTTTTAATAAAACTACCGTATTCAACTGGTATTAGTTTGCTTTAACGTATTTAAAAGTGAATACCATACTTAGCTGTAGGCCTATTTATCTTATTAACTGGTTATTTTAAATTTAGAATCAATAGATAAAGCTTCAAAACTTTTTACAGTATTTCTTATTTATAATATAGCACTTATCAGTCATAAAAAAACATGTTTTAATTTAATTAACCTACAGTTTAATGGTGAATTTTACTTGAGTTTTGATGACTTTAATGAAATTATGTTGGTTGTTATAAAGCTGTCAGTAAGGAAACATTCGCCTACACGAACTGCCTTAAAAAATAATACACCATGATTTCCACTATAAATTTGAAAGTCTATAAAAACTTGAAAAGAGTTTACAGAACAGATATCTTTTACTCTGAAATCGTCGGAAAAAGTGGTTAAAAGCTTAGCTGCTTCTTCTTGTGCAGCTTAAGCAATGTGAGTCGCAAGACGGAGCAGAATGTGTGAAAGACATAGACAGGACGATCTGAGGGCGAGATTGCAGTGAGCGATGGAGCGATTCCTCTCCGCCAGCCGATGTGTTATTGTCACCGGCTCCAGGGTCGGCTCAGTCTGCTCGTGTCGCAAAAACTGTAGTTACAGCGGGAAACGTAATGTCGTTTGTCAATGTCAGCCGATAAATAATTTTGTTGTCAGATTCGTTCTGTTGTAGGCTTTACACTACAGCTTGCTTGCGGAAAGGGGATGTGATCACATGCCTTCAGCATCGGTGCCCAAGATAGTTTCACAAAGATGAGCAAATGCTACTTAAAGAAAGAATTATGTCTATTTAATGACGACTTAGCTATTATACACAGGATGGCAGATGCACCAATAACCTAATGATTTCAGAATGTCCTAGGTTAAGTCCATGAGAGACTATATGAGAGTATTTTTAAGTTTCTCTCTTGCGAGTGTATTTTGAAACCAAACGTTTCCTTTCCACTTCTTAGTAAATAAATTAAAACGTCTGAGCTTTTACACTGACATACATAAATTATTAACAATAATTTGTGACTTTTACATAAACTTTACATCTAAAAATTTAAGTTGGTATTTTTTCTCTTTCTCCAATACATTCTTGGTTTTTACCTTGATAATACCAAATTGCATGTTTTTTATTGGTTTAATGTATAATTTCAACTTGCATAATGTTGGGACTACAAAACGTTTTTGTTTTGCAAGAGAAGTGTCAGTATAAACATACCTAACACATCCGTCAATACCAATAATGCTCCATTCTATTGTTGAGGCCTGTCTAATTAATTATGGCTTGAACTACAGCTCAAATCCGTCAGGTCATTTAACAGCATGATGGATTCACTTTTACGGTGAGAGATCATATTGAAATTAACCATGAATTTGATAAACTTAATAATTCCCTGTATTTTTTTTAGAATATAGAATTAAATTACCAGCCAGTTCGCTTGTTTATTTTAACCTTGTTATGCTTTATTTTGAGTTAGAATGGTTTTGTTGTTCTATCTGGTTGAAGTATAAAATATATTATTAAAACATGTATTTTATAAATGGAATGTAAAGTCTGGATAAATTAATTGAATTTTTATTTAGCTTCCTTGCTTAAAAAATACAGAAATTATCGTCCAATAATTTTTAGGATTTCAATGAAAATCACAAAGAACTTAAGATCTACAAAGAACTTCACTTTAAGATAAAAAGCATGCTTTTTAGATGTGTACATCCACAAATCACCTTTGAAATTAACTATTCACAAAATCTTATGTGTTGGCTGAATTAATATAAACATTGAAACAAGCTAGGATACCTTTAAATTTCAATAGCATTAAAAAAACATACCAACAATTTATTTTTGCTCAATTTTAATAAAAAAACATGTATTCATATTTTTGCATTACATTTTTTCATTATTTTTTACATATATATCTTTACATTTTTTGACATTATTAACAAGTGCGGGTTCAGTTTCGAACTGAAATATTTTTTTTTTTCAATTTCTACTAAGGTTTATCTTGATATTTTCTAAAAAGAAATTCTTACGGTCTCCACTTGAAATATAGAAATGTATCTTTTTATATTCATACAAATAAAATATTTACTCCTGAAATACTGTAATTGGAATACAAAAGGCTAAGAAATTTAACTGTATTTCAAAGAAAACCTGTTAAAGGATTCTAATACCATTTATGTATAACGAAAAACTGTTTAAATAGCCTACAATTAAGCTAATTGGTTAAATCGTGGTCCATAATCGCCCGAGTTCCTTTGTATTTTTCTAAAATACTATTAATCCAAAAACAATCGCAATTTCTGAGATGTCTTCTTTTCATAGAAGTATATCAGTTGTGTTTGACATATTGGTTTCACTTTATTACACACTTATTATTATTTCTGTGATTAATGGGGAAAAGTTTTCAAAACTATGACCTTTCTCATTCGTGGGATCGGATAAGCCGCAGTACCAGATCCAACGCATGCATCAGCATTGACGACAATGTGGATTTACAGCTCTCGGGGCCGTCGCTTAGGGATTTGTGATGTTTCGGTCCTATCTATAGTCAAACTCACCATTCAAAACATATACATGTTGGGCAAAAGTCCCTGCTTACCTCAAAAGGGAGGAATTAATCAAAAGTTTTTAACTCGTAAAAGTTCTAAATAATACATCAGTCATGGTGATAGTTTCTTTGACCTGCTAGAGCTTTGGATTGGATCCACCCTTTTGAAAATTGTTGTTTTTATTTACAAATACATTTAAAGTAAAAAAATTGAGGGATGCTTACGTTGAAGAATTTCAAGACCGACACAAAAACCACCAAGGGAAAGCTAAAAAAATACATAAACAATTCTACGGTACTAAAGTATATTGAACAAAACCAGACGACAAAATAACGTATGTTTTTCTGGCGAAGTTCATACATGCAAAGTTTATTCTGCATGACATTTTCGGAATAATTCATAATATTCTAGACTTTTCCCAGGATTTTATTTGTGAAATATCAAAATCTTTGAGAAGCTGTAATTTCTATATAAATTATCGTTTTGTTACCAGGTCTGCAGAGTTGTATGCCACATTTAAAGACTTTAAAAGGGATGTATCTAAAGGTGTGCTTACATTTAAGTATTTTAATGGTTTCATCATGAAACCGTCCCCTGGGCATGCGAAAAGCCGTTAATTTATGTCCGAATGTTTGCTATTAAGTGAAATGCACAGTTAGTTGCTAAGTTGCATTACAATTTTTACTGGTAGTTATAGAGGCACTAAAAAGAAATATCCAGACTTTTGCCCAACCCTGTATTATATCGATTTTAGAAAACATTGGAAAACGAAAAATGGGGGTTAAAAAAGGTGTATATTTTTTAGCATTGTTATCATTAATAAGTTACTGAACAGACTTATATTATTTTAGGACTAATCTTTTTTGTCATAGATGTTGACATTCATCCGGTTTATTGCAGGACGCCTTTCGCTATTTTACTGTAAGGCGGATCTACACGGGGCGAGTAGACGGACGAGTCAAACCAGGCGAGCCAGCGGTCGAGTAGGCTATTTATATTACTCGCCCACTTTTCATCCATCCGATTACGATTTTTAGACGGGGCGAGTCAAACAGACGAGTAGCAACTCGCCCAACCAACTCGCCCAATCAACTCGCCCACCAACTCGACCCGCGTAAATCCGCCCAGTTGCATGACTGCTAAACTATTAATATTGTAAAAATGCGAAACGTGCCATGCAATAAACTGGATTAATTGTGATATTCAAGGAAAAAAGGTCCTCCGATAATATAATTGAAACAGACTACAACAGGTGTCCGATGGTTCACTAGGAAGGCTGGTCCTCTTTTTAAAAATTAAACCTTAAGACGATTTTAAAACAATTTTTATTTTGTCATGTGATATGATGGGATGAATAGAATCTTTACTACGCTCTAACGTTTAACTTTTAGTAGGTGTAATCAAACGAGAACGTGACCAATCCGATAAAACTGAAGTTAGTTTTTAGGGCCTAAACCGTATTCAGTAAAAGCAGCCCTTATTGTCAACGCTTTCTTATGATTTTTTTAAGGAAACGAATCCATGTGACAATTATTAGATTTCTTAGAAGAACCAAATTTTCAGTCCGTCGGTAAAGCGATGACAATAAATCAGCTGCCGTTTGGTTTCGACTTATCTCTTTTGGGGTTCGTTCGCGCTCAACGTCACAGTTATCCCTTCTTTGGATGTCATGATTGGGAGTGGCATTTGATACAGATAAATGAGGTTCTCTTTTAAAGTAGGGTTTTGGTATTAAGAGTTGTGATGTACACAAGAAATTCTTCATTGGAAAATTTGTCATAATAAGCAAAAATTGACACAATACGGAATTCAAAAAGATTAATTAAAAATCATTTCAATAACAATTTTTTAAGATGCCAATAGAATTTTACGAAATCATTAGTTTGCACAGAAGTAATAAAGTTTCAAGTTTTTGTTATGACTTATTCCGAAATAAAATTTTCTATAAACGAATTGCATGTAAAAGAAATTGTATTGGTAACCTTTGTAGTACTGCAGCTTTCATTGGAAAGAAGGTGTGAATTCGTGACGATAAATCTTTTATATGCGTTCAACTTTTTTACGGCGAAAGGACCAAAACGTTTTGTAGCACAGCATATTTGAAGTCGAAAATTTTATTGTAACATGTATTGTAATATTAGTTTATGCAACGATTGTATAATGAATGCCTTTAAGCCACGAGTGAGATGTAAGTTAGAACACGAGCGAAGCGAGTGTTCTAAATATCTCACGAGTGGCTTAAAGGCATAATACAATCGTTGCATACACTATTTTATCTACGACCAACAATATACGAAAAATTTCCCCCGAAGTTAAACAAAACTCATGACTTTTACTAATGATGGAATAGGTCAACTAAAATTTGAGGTTAGGCAAATAAGCAGACTGAAACATGAATCGTTGTGGAACAATCAGCTGATGGGATAAGTAAACTCAAACATGAATCGTAATGCAACAATCAGCTGATGTGCGAATTGCGTAATTGTTATTATGACACTACTTCTGTCAAATGCCGAGCTCTCATTGGTCTAGAACCAGTATTCTAAAGTGACTCCAGTACTCTAAAGTCGTCATTAGAGTACTGCTTGGTTTTTGGTTTTTTAATGTATATCATTATAATGTTTATTGTAATACCATAATTGGTGCTTATTGCAATGGTCGTAGATAAAAATTACTTATATTATATTCACAGAATTTATTTTACACCTTAAAAGTCTAGACCACGTCGAAACCAAGTTTTCCATTTTGCTTGATTTTAAATACATGATAATTAGTTACTGATAATTTCTTATATAATAAATCCCTCAGGAATGTCTTGTTTATTAGTTTCCTTGTGAGGAATTTCTTGTGTTCAGCACATCGCCGAATATCAAAACCCCACTGCATAAACCAAAACATTTCACCAAGACCAATCACATATCCACTACAAACCGTCGGTCTAAAAGAAATTGAAAGAAGTTCTTAGGCAAAAAGGTGTTAAAACTTTCAAGCGATACTCCAACAAGAGTTTTGCACTACAATAAGAAGTATACTGGATCATGAATAACGATGATATGATAAGATTTATGATAATGGGTTCGCTTGGAAAAAAAGATCATGAAACAAGTAATTAGTTATCGATAACTTGAAAACAAATAATTCGATTTTTGAAGGATATTGAGTTTTTTAAGGTAATTTTCCTACCCATCTCCAAAAATGAAACGAAAACATTATGATGTATAGGCAACTCCCAAATACAAACTAATAATGAAATACAAACTACAGAGAATGACAGGATTGCCTGAAGATGACCTTTATCGATTTATTAGGACTGTGTTCTTTTCTTAAATCTTGAATGTTTCAGTAAATCCAGACTTAAATCCAAAATTTTTATTGCAGAGGAAAATATACAAGTAAGAAAAAGCGAAGACCTGATTTTAGTTCTGTTATTCCACATTCATGTTGTTTATTTTGTTGAGTACTTAGCCTATTCATTCTTAAAAAGTTTAAATAGGATGTTTGTTTTTTTATTGAGGGGCAAGTCATGACACCCATCATGGTCCAATCTAGTAATAAGGCTTTGTTCTTTGAACTAGCAGCATATAGCTTATCAAGGACTATTAAAAAAAATCTTTAAACCCTTTCAGTGCCAGTTAATTTCTAGTAGACAACTGGTAGATCAGAAACACCAATACCACTGGCACTGGGTTTCTGGTGGTCTGGTAGTAACAGAGTGGGGTTGTCAAGCATCATGGCTTTCTTAGTAGAGATGGCTATGTACCTATACTAGGATTTAAAAACGTTCAAACACTAATAAAAATTATTAATCTTCAAAGCCTCCCACGACTTCCTGAATTTATATTGGTTAGGAAAATTGTCATACTCTAATTACTATGGAAACTAATTTATTTCTGCTATGAAGTTTGTACTATTTGACTTTAAGGTTTATTCTAAACCGCAAACGTAACATGGCATGTTTACATATAATCTAATTGTTACAAAAGAAAATCATCACCATAGAAACACTGAAAATTGAAATAATTATTCTTATTATTATTATTATGTTCGTGAAATTTTAGGCTTTGTAGTGTTCTTAGAACTTGGGCATTATTTATTTATCACATTTACTAATAATAACATCTGGACACATACAAGGATCCTTTCTGATATGAGGTATATAATTAATCCATCATTAACAAATTTATCACCTAACCGACTCACTTAACACTTTTTTCTGTGAACACTATCTTTAGTATTAATAACCATTATTCTTCTAAATAAATATTTATTTTATAATTTACTCATAAAATCCTGTGGATTAAATTTAAGTTTTTATTCTTAAGAAATCATTTACTTATTAATAATCCTGGGATTTAACAGGGAATTTACTCACAGGTTGTCAGTTATTGCAGGTACATTTTTACATAGGTAAATTATGATTCATTTTTACTTTTCAACTTCATTCTTAAAAAACGCGATGTCTCATTTAACTTACCAAAACCTTGTCACTAAATAATATAATGGCGATTCTGTTATGTAATTAATCTAATTAATGTATTAATCTAAACTTTAACTACAGCTCATAATTCTAAGGAACGGTCGCACGATAGGCTAATTCAAGTTTTCTAAGTTTCCTCATGTTCATTAATTTTTCGACTTAAAACGAATCCTGCTGTGGTTTATTTATCCTAATTGCGTTCTGAGCAGGTTGGACATTTTATTCGTAGTTAAAATGTGGAATACGAACTATTAATACCCGACTAATTTATTTCTAGACCGATCGATTGATTGACTGCCAGGACTGATGGTTGTCTGCGCACTACAACTACGAGACCGTCGAACCACTTCACTATGAGCAGGAGGATATCAGTTAGTAGGTATGTGTAATCGCAATACTTTTTTTATTATAAAGCTTTGTTCGGTTTTTGTTTTTTAGAACCTACGACAAACAGCAAGGCATAGACGTATTGAATAAAGCTTAAATAAAAAAAAACAGTTTTGTGAACTTTTGGATTTATATAAATTGAGACTGATCATATGGGCCACCCACAACTCGTTGATCCATATTACTTCGATATGGAAGTCGTTGGTGGCATTACTTCGATCCAGTAATACTGCAGTAATAACTTTTACATAAATCATTTGAAAACGTGGTACATGTTTAAAACCACTCCCACAACGTTTAGTGACCATTTATTTTCCATCGCTCAATATAGATTATATTTTTACGAAGTTTATCTCTGGGTTTAGCCGTGTCGATTTTGAACTTGTCGTTTACCAACGTTCCAAACATTTCAGTATCCATCCCCAGGACATCAGCCTTAGCAAAACTGGTTCGCTCAATCACTGCTCCTTGTGACCGTCTTACACGCCTCTGAAGTAGTGTAGGGCCAGTTAAAAATGGTTATAAGTCAGACCGACCTGAGTCCCAGCTACTCTGCAAGGAAATTTCAAGAATATCAAACTCCACATAGTGGGCATCTTCCCTACTCAAAAATGCAATTCTTTGAGGTTTAAGGAATTGCTGTGAGCGTAATTGCGGTCAGAAATTAATTTAAATTTTTTCGCCAGTAGGCACTATTATGAATGCCGATACATTCTTTGATTGAAATTCATTATTAGCGATGATGAGTTAACGTTTTGATTTTGAAATCTGAAATGTGTCACGACGTTCAAGACGTCATGAAACTTAATAATCATTGATTGCAGATGTCCGCAAGAATCAAATTCAAAACAAATCATTTGTGAATTTATGTTATGCCATTGTCATAAATGAAACACAAAGCCAAACTACGTACAGTTCGTGCAAGATAGCCCCTATGATTTAAAAAAAAACTTGAGCCTGAGGGATGGATAATAAATAAATGAGATAGACGATTCTTAAATATGCGTATGTCTTTGGCTGCAACCATGAAATTCTTTGTACCTGTCTAGTTTTCTATTCCGTGACCTTTTGGTTTTTTTTATTTTTTAGTTATTGAAGTTTTTCTACTGTCCGCTAGATAGTGACTCTTAAACTCGAAAGTCATTAGGTAAACCTTCTTTACATCTGTCATTGATGAAGGAAAATAAACGTCCCAGAAAGGACAGTTAATTTTTAATTAAATCGTACGAAAACAAAACTAATAAGACTTTAAGCTCTTATTTATTGATAATCAAACATAAATCTAGGGGTATTATGTTTTTTGATAACTAAAATGTAAGTTAAAAAAGCAATATCCTCCCTAAATGTTAATATTAAGGCAATGGAATCGGCTGGTTATTGTATTTGAGTTCAACCAACTACGCGGAAAAAGAGCGTAGTATATAGTACGCTTGAACGTTTAGTATAGTATAAAACATTGTTTTCTTACTTGGGTTTTTTGATTCATGATCATGACCTGTGAACCAGTATATATTAAGGAAGAAACGAAATTGTAAAAATAATTTCACATATTCAACACCCATACTTTGATATCTTCACCTCAAAATACAACTAGCGAATTTCTAGACACAAATAAATATTGGTGTAGGTCGTATAAGCCTAAAGTGTTTGCTACCAAATAATACAAAATTTAATACAAAATAATTAATAATTTAATAATTTCAATACCAAATATTTTTGAATTTCAGGACGAGAAAGAATGAAGACTTCTAAAAGACTGGAACACCGTTTGAGAGACTTAAAAGGAGAATTACCTTCCGGTATGAATGCTTTGTGCTGAGTGCTATGTGTGCTGTGGGGTGTGCGGTGTGCTGGGCTGTGTGCGGTGTGCTGCGTGCGGAGTGCTGTGTGCGAAGTACCGGTGGTATTGCGTTGATGGTGAGTGTGATCATCTTTATGTTTGTAGTGTCAAATTTAGTTTTGGTTGCAGTTAAGCACGATTGAGAAGAATGAAGACATCGTCATTATAAACCACAAGAGATTTTCCCACTCAAAATTATATTGATGCTAGTGAAACCTAGAATTAAATTTGGCGGTCAAAGTTACTTTTTTGGGGTTTGAATGACTCAAAGCACAGAATTCGTCATATATGTTATTCTGAGAAGAGTTCATATATGTTTATCAACATTTGGGAATACAAAGGTCGGCGCGGTCGTGAAAAATGGCCTTACTGTGGGTTTGCCCATTAAGTATTAGGATATATCATGTGTCCTTTTAGGGAAGAACTAACTTTACGTGATTCACGAACGGAGGAAATTCCATTTATATTGTATTAGCTGCAAAGTTCGTCTGCAAAAGTTGCTTTTCGATTATTAATGCCATTTCTAAAAGAAGTAATGAAGGATTTAATTTTATTTGGACCACATAAAAGAGTTACTGTTTATTTTAATTGAATAAAACGGATATATGGATCCCTTTTTGTTATAAGGGGAAAAATAGGATAGTAAAGACCTACATACTGTAAATTAACAGATAACTTGAGATGTATTCATGTTGAACTTCCAATTGTAATTTCAAAATAAGCGTACTTGAAAGTCTTAAATTAACTTTTAGTGTAGAAAAATTATTACATCTTGCCAACTATACCCTTCCATATTCTATAAAAAATAGTCAGTAGATTTCATCATCAATCTCCTTCAATATATACAATATACTACGATACATAATTCACATTATAGTTTTGATGGAAGGTGCACTAAAACAACCGAAACCTAGGACCACAACATTTATTAATCAGGCCCTTTCTGTAATCAAACCCATACTTCTTCAACCTAGTTACAGTGTTGGTTTTTACAATCCTTAATTTTCTCACTAAAAGCTATTGAAAGAGATTTATTTTTATTAAATGGTCATTCACATCTATATGGGATCCTCTGTTTTTAAGGAAAAGTAAATGGACGTAAAAGTCTTTGAAAATATCTGGGCACGTAATGATTCCTAGGGTTTCGGCTAATTTCTTAGAGACAGTAATAATCTGTACCATAGATTTAAAATCGTACATAGATATCGCAAGTAATGTTAATATTTGATTCAAAAAAGACTAAATCCCAAATACCAGCTGAAAATACCATAAAGATGTATTTTCTAACCCATTTTCTCAGTTTGTCTGTCTTTGATGCCATTAAATTCTCCTCGATAGTCATTGTTTCTAGTTATTGACAGCACAAAGTATTTTCTTTCGTTTAGTTTTTGTCTTGAATTCTTGTATCTTGTTTTTAGTAGTTACAAGCAAAAAGTAGTGTATTTTTGCGTTCAGATTTTATTTAAAATTGTTTATTTCCTTTTATTTTTATAGTTGTTGAAAGCGTAATGTAGTGTATTTTTCTGCGTTGGGTTACATTTTAGATTTTTAATTTTAATTAATAGTATAAAATTAAGTTTTAAGATTTGTAGTTTTAAGTTTACCTTAGTTTTAAGTTTAAGATTTAGCTGTAAGTTTTTGTAATATTTTAGTTGTGGGGTTTTTGTTGTAGTTTTGAGCTGTAGGTTTTTAGATGTAAGGTTTTCGTTGTAGGTTTTTCGATGTAGGATTTTAGTTGTAAGTTCTTTGCTGTAATGATTTAGATTTAGGATTTTAGCTGTAGGTTTTAATGTTTTAGTTGTAAGTTGTTAGTTGTAAGATTTTAGTTGTAGGTTATTAGTTGTAAGATTATAATTGTAATATTTTAGCTGTAAGTTTTTAGCTGTAGGTTTTTTACTGTAAACCTTTAGCTGTATGTTTTTAGTAGTACGTTTTTAGTTTTAAGATTTTAGTTGTAAGTTTGTAGTGTAGGTTTTTAGTTGTTGGTTTTATCTCTAAGTTGATAGATGTAAGCTTTTACTTGTAAAATTTTAGGTATGTAAGTTTTTAGCAATAAGTTTTTAGTTTTACGTTTTCAGTTTTAAGATTCTAGTTGTAGGTTTTTAGCTGTACGTTTTTAGCTTTGGGTTTTATCTCTAAGAAGCTTTTAGTTTGTAAGATTTTAGGTGTGTAAGTTTTAAGCTATAAGTTTTTAGTTGTACGTTTTTAGTTGTAAGTTTTTAGTTGTAGGTGTTTAATTGTACGTTTTTAGCTGTAAGTTTTTATCTCTAGGTTGTTAGATGTAACCTTTTAGTTTATAAGCTTTTAGGTGTGTAAGTTTTCAGCTATAAGTTTTTAGCTGTAAGTTTTTAGTTGTAAGTTCTTCGTTATAACGATTTAGATGTAGGATTTTAGATGTAGGTTTTTAATTGTAAGGTTGTAATTGTAGGATTTTAGCTGTAGGTTTTTAGCTATAAGTCTTTAGCTGTAGATTTTTAACTGTAAACTTTTAGTTGTAAGTTTTAAGTAGTACGTTTTTAGTTTTATGATTTTAGTTGTAGGTTTTTAGCTGTACTTTTTTAGCTTTAGGTTATTATCTCTAAGTTTTTAGATATAAGCTTTTAGTTTGTAAGATTTTAGGTGAGTAGGTTTTTAGCTATAAGTTTTTAGTTGTACGTTTTTAGTTATATGTTTTTAACTGTAGGTTTTTATCTCTAAGTTGTTAGATGTAAGCTTTTAGTTTGTAAGATTTTAGGTGTGTAAGTTTTTAGCTGTAAGTTTTTAGTTGTAAGTTATTAAGTGTAAGTCTTTAGTTGTAAGGGTATAGTTGTAAGGTATTAGTTGTAAGGATTTAGATATAAATGTTAGTTTGGGTTTAATTTACAGGTTTTAGTTATTATTACTTTTGTTTTCAGTTTCAGATTTTTTTGTAGTAGTAGAGGAGTTGTGAGTTTTATGCTAGAGTTTTGTTTAAATATTTCTTTTTAAGCGTTAGTGTTGAAAATGGCTGAATTAGTTTTATCTTAGTTATATAAATTGGCATGGTTACTCAGTGCTTTGCTTTGCTTCTTTACTGACGTAAAAATCCGAATTTTTTTTATTTTTTAGTTCAATGATTTGTATTCAGTTTTAATAGGTTTTTCTTCAATTTAAAGGCATTTTTCAGCATAGGCATGTAGCTACATCGTTGATTGCTAGTTATTATCATTTACAGGTAGATGCTGTATTCATTTTTGGTGATTTCTTTAATTTGTCAAAATGTCACGATTTTATAGGGAGCTTATATTTTTTTAAGTTTTAGCGTATTGCGGATATCAATTTATTTACTTTACTTTTAATTAGCCTTTTTTAATAGGTATGAAGTAGCAGGCAAATTACTCGTTTATATGTTAATGGTTTCCAATCAATAAAAAGGTTTTTGTTTTGTAGTTAGATTAAATTACAATACACATATATGATAAGAAAAAAGCAAGAACAAACCAAATTAATAAAAAGCATTCAAATAACAATATTTTCCTTCGAAAAAGAAATAGTGTTAGATTGACACTATCTTTATTCAAGAACATGATATGGAATATTCAATATCTTGGGTTTCTTTAGACTAGTACTTTTTAAGTCTGCCAAAAAGTTACTTAGTTTTGGATATTTTACATTTAATTGTATACAGTCACTAGCAGAACCCGTGGCTTCGCTCACGATAAAAATTATCGTCTAACCTTGATATGAAGAATCTAGAGGACTGAATAGAAAATATTTATATCAAGGAATATGTCATGTAGAGATATGTTTGTTTTATGGCGGAATGTAGGATAAAATGTAGATACCACAGTAGGATGTAGGATACCACAGTAGATAGTGAAGGTTTTCTTTCGAAAACGGCCGGACCGATTTTAACACCAAATGTGTCGATTTTAAGGTACTTCCTTGTAGATTTACCATTACGTCCCTGGATTGCCTAGTAGGGCATCAATTAAGTACAGTACAGGGCTGAATGTTCGAAACAGTTATGGTGCTATCCGTGGGCAGTATTTCAAACTCGATTCACTTAGTTTTTAACTTAAAATATGGACGGGTAGGAATAATTTAAGATCAACCACTGATTGCAGCATTTATTTTTCCGTGAAAAGCCGGGACACCGACGAATTAGATGAAAAAGGAATTTGCCAAATTATTGTAACTGGCATGATTGTAATTAAAAACATGAAGGACGGCCTAAGGAAATAACTATAGCTCCCGATGCCTAAAAAGATGGTACCACATAATGAGCTTATGATTGAACGTATAAGGTACGAAACTAAACCAAATGTAACTTTTATATAGTACGAATAACCTAACATGATCATCAAAACAACCACAAAACCATGATAAAAGTAATCAAATTATAAATCAGCTGTAACAACGTATCCGTTTGTGAAGCTATGCTTGATTGAATAAAATTGGAAATTTAAACAAAAGATCATCCATTACATTAACATGGGGCATTTTCAAAGCTTCAGCTCCACGAAAAACCTCTAAAAACCTCGAATTAAAAAAATCCGTTCTTGGTGAATGTCAACACTCTGTAAGGAATGTCCATGCAAATTTTCAAGGTTCAAGGTTAAGTAGTTTTGGCTGTACATAGGATAGGTCAGTGGTATTTAACAAAAACACAGTAGAAAAGATAGTATAAATATAACTTACAATCAGGGATTTGTATAATTTATAAATTTTTACATAAGTAGATCAAAGAATCATATCATTTCAGCACATTCTATTTGTGACTGAAATACCACTGTTCTTTTCTCTTTCCATCTTACCGGGATTTAGTCTCAGCCACAAAAGGCAGTATGCTCTTCACGTTTAAAACTGCGTAACTCCCGCTACCGAAATATAGATGGTGACACTTAACTAATTAATGGTGGATTTTATCTAAACTAAATGTAACTTTTATATAGTACATAATTATGTCCTTGAAACAGATCAACAAAAATCAATGAAGCCATGATCAAAGAATCAATTTATTATCATCTGTATCAACGTATACATTTCCGAAGCTAACTACCAGCTGATTGTTTTATGAACATTAAAAACGTAAACAAAAATCGTCCAACATGCTTTTAAATGGGAAAATTTGAAAACTTCGGCCTCGCCAAAAACCCCTTTATACTAAGAATTTTGTAAAATCCGTTCTTAGCGGATGTCTACGCCCTAAGAGGAACATCCATGCAAAGTTTCAAGGTTCTAGGTCAAGTAGTTTGGGCTGTACGATGTTTCCACTGAGTGGTATTTGACAAATATATAGTAGATTTGATAATTGGTCCTTAGCCAACATAAATTAAATACAACTCTAATAACCATGTATGTTAGGAATCAAACTGGCTTAGACACATGTTAGAGTTTACCACATTAAAAGCCTGCATAAGTGGAAGCGGACTAAGAACTTTGTCTTTGAACTATTATCATTAACTTTTCAATTTTGTCTTGCATGTATTGTCGAGTTTGGTAGACATCGTTATCTTCGCAGAACTTCATGTGCACACGCTGGGAACGCTGGGGAAGCCGAGACGTCGGTTTTACTCCCTGGAACTTCAGGAACTTCCAGTGTAAATGGTGTGTAAATAGGAATGTGAAACGTATTGGCAAACAAATACAACAACAAATAAAAAATACTTCTCTACGCGAAAAATAGTTTTGTACATTTTCCATGGCTCCATTTCATTCAAACCTTTACAAGAGAGTGCGGAATGCATTCAAATCTAACATATTTTTCATTCAAACATACAAAATAATTTATAGGCGCAACGTCGAGTAGTTTGGGCCGAGTAACGTAATTCTTGATGTTCCAGTGAGGGTGTGAGTTGAATTCAACAAACATAAATAAGATTTGTCGTTCTTGTAACATGATGTTAAATTCTTATCTTTTTATACAACGAATCATATAATAACTAATTGTTACAAATAAAATCATGAATTTAAATACAATGTGTCTATGGTTTTATCAAAGGCTAAACAATTGATTTAAAATTATTTACCAACCACAAAGGCTCTATATTTAAACCACAAGGAAAAACGCTTACCCAAACCCGTGCGAACAAAATACTTCTGTAAATAAAATATTTCTTAATTAATTCTATTGAACGTCAAGACAATGAAAACCAAGCTCTCGGAAAAACAAACTTGATATAGAATTAACAATTGACCCGACGAATCCACAAGTTAACAAAAGCTAATTTAGTTGCAGCATTGTTTATTGTTGCACTTAAAGCATTTATACGTCTTAGAGCCTTATCTTACCTTAGGTTAACGTGACTTTCTCATTAACACACGGTAAACTTTCTCCAGCGGCTGTCAGATAGTCGACATTTTCGGCCACACTGAAGTAATATTTTACACTTAACTAAAATATAAGGATGGTCCAACTTGAAACCCGGAAAGTTATTTCTAAATAGCAAAATTGGTGCATTTAGAGTCACATTTACAAAGTTATATAAACGATTTCATTGAATTTAAAATTTATTAGTCAATTGTCAAGTAATTTAATCACGCTGAGATCGAGAAAGCACCCTTACTGAAACTGTTCTAATTATGTTTCGCACTGTTTTATTAATAATTAATACAAGCGACAGCTGACAAAGTCTTTTTGTTCAAATTACTTCCTTTTTTCACTTGTCATGCAAATAAGAAACCAATAAGGGATCCACTAAATACAGGCCTCGAAGATAAAAAAATATTCCTCAGGAATGAAAAAAAAACAATGAATTGGTCAAGGGTTTAAAATGTATAATCCGCAAGCCATGTATACATGTTAATTTATCATATGACTAACAATAACAATATGGCATATATAATAGCGATCATTATAATATGTGGTTTAAGAAAACTAAATATTTTTTTTCTTATTCCTAAGGTCAATATTTAGGTGGTATTTCATCACGAAGTTGAAAGAATTCAAGTCGCGAAATATTTCAATAGATGATGTGGAAGAAATTGATTGGCTTTTGCGTTTAACGTCTACATGGAAATCCACTTTCGAATGACGGAGGTTTGTTTAATGCGAACGGTGATTGACCGCCGTTCAGTCGAAAGCCTTAAAAGCTTTCCTTTGATAAAAATGATGGAAAATAAATAAATTTCAAAATATCGTCAGAGTAGGAGTTCATTAGGTAGTTTAATAAGTGCAATTAAAATCACCATTTTGTTAGATTATTCAATATTTTTACAACGTCGTTTAATTTCAAGACTATTTCACTCAAAAAATAACTACAAAATAAGAATTTTTTACCTAAATTTTATACATTACATATTAGATTAATTTGTGGGATCAGAGAAATGCTTATTTATATTAACCATAAATTTGTCAAAATTGAAGAAAGGAATTTCAACCCATGTACAAGGAAATAATGTGCATTATCCTTTAAATGTTAACATTTTTATTTCCAGTTAAAATATACTAGACACATAAAACATCTGGTGGGATAAAATCACTATCTATTACGAATAGTGGCTTAATAAGATCTAAAGTCTTTCAATTTAACACTTCCTTTTTTTAAGTTATACACCAGAGTAAAATTAAAATTACACCTCTTATCTCACACCACTCTATTTTTCTGACTATTTTAACGATTTACAGACCAAGTTACGAATTGTTAAAATTACGTTGATGAAGACAAAATTTAAATTTACAAAAGTTTAAATTTAAATATTTACTGCCAAACTATGAATTAACCATAATAGAATCATTTTCAGATAATGGAAAATATAATTTCTCCATTATGATGGAAAATATAATGCAAATTTTTTTATTTGAAAAAAGCATTTGGTTGAATTGAGGAAGAAATTAAGCAATAATTTAAACACGTGAAAGAAAATAGCTTAAATTAACTATTTTAAAGAAGCAAAACGCCCTTATATATTATATTTTCATAAGACTTTAGTGATTTCAAATATATTTATTATTAAAATTGTACATGCAACATTTAAGTAACTGAATTCTATACCTAAAAATTAAGTGTTAAATGTTTGATGGTGTAACTAGTAAATTGCGTCCCAAGAAAAGGTTTGAGCTTCACTGCAGTAAGTCGAGGAGAATGAATTGTTTAGAATAAACCCCGCAAACCGATTCTCCAAAGATATCCGCCACTTTTCATTAATTTTGAACTCAGTCTGTTCAATAAGTGTTAACTCCCAGGATTTGTTCAACTTTTAGGTTTTCAGTGAAGATACGCTCTAAAAACAATGCGGTTAAATAATTCATTTAAAAAAATATTAACTTTTGTGCAGGGTTCGTCAAAAATCTGTACCTTTAACAGAACTATTTGAGGACTTGTTTTAAAATTCAATTTTCGTTTACAGTTAAGATGAAACTTGTTTAGTCTCCTCTGTTCCCTGCAACGCATTAGAAGAAAAGATTCATTTTAAAGGTGTCACATATTTTTTACATATTAGCCAATCAACATACTCTTGCCCCCATTTTATCATATTTTGTTAGTTAGCCCAACAACTCCACCTACCCAGATTTTGGTTGGCTTCTGCCTTCTTGTGGTTCAGCTCTTATTCAGGAGCACCACAGAGTATATATTCTTTCTGTGTAGGAATACATATGTCCATACACGTGTATGTAGTTGAAAAATTATATATCATTTCATACATTTCATAAATCAAGAGCTCTTGAGAATTATTAACCAATTTAAAGAAACCTAGGTTAATTTTTTAAGGTGTGATTTTTTGGCACTTTTTCAAAACTTTATAGGTTTTGTACGCAGGCCGTAAGTTGAAATAACTCGAGCGCAAACGTGAGCTTTAGTGAATGTTTTACTAAGTACTGTATTTTGATTGGCAACAAATTCATTTTATTTTATTAGACTTGTACATGTTGTCTGTCTATCTATCTATGCATGTCCAGGCTTACATAAATATTTTTCATGAAATAAAAGAACTGGGATCATCTTTTTTATACCAACAGCAGGACTCAATATTGTTATCCCATTAACTCATGACAATATATGTATAGTAATAAAAGTATGGGAGCATAATTTCCATACACTGTCAAACCTGTTATGAAGATGAGATGCGATATGAATGATGTAGAGCTATTCGTCAATGTCAAGAATATCAGAAAATGCTATGCAAATTTGTTTTCATTACTTCACGATAACGTTATAGATAAAATTTATATTCCTGGTAATTATATTGATATAACATCGTTTTTTTTTAAGCAAACGAATAATTTAATTTCGTCACGAAGGATTTTGATAACCTAAAAAACAATTAATGAAAAATTATATATACTTGAGGATGTATTAGTATTTATAAACGTAAAAACTCACTTTACGACTCTTTGAATGTTGATAAAATCAGGTGATTTAAGTTTGATTATGTTATAACAAAATTTAGCCTCTCACAAAATTGTTTTACAGTCATTCAAAAAAATTAACATCATAAATTCTTATAAAGCGCCCCAGTTTTAGTTGAAGTAGGACAATGCTCCTCTGCAATAACATAATTTGAAATGGAGAAGCAGTTGGGACATTTTGGACCATTGCAGTTATTGCTACCTACCCCACTCCCTCTATATTTCTTGTACATTTAAAATATTGTGTAGTAATGTTTATGTCCACACAACAGGACGCATAAGATGCACCCCAACATGAAAAGCACAACAGGTATTGCCTCATAAATGTTAAGCAATTTGGAAGGACAATATTTCTGCTGAAAATTCAAAGCTTTTGAGACTGGTAATAACTTCACACTCCTCTGTGAGTCCTAAAAGAAGTCGGGACGAATCGAAGTATCCTAATATTCAAAATTTTGTTGGTAAAGTTTGTTGTTAATATGTTAAAAACATATTATAAATTATCTAAAAAATCTATAAAGCTTAAAACGAATTCTTTCTAATAACTACCATAACGGCTGTGCTGTTAATGTAACTCTAAAAGAAAATCTAGATTTATTTGCTCGTTCAATCAGTACAAACACGGCCAAACCAAATCAATCAGGGCCTTTTTAAGCCACTGGTTGGGCAATATTGTGATTTTAAAATCTAACTAAGCTAAGCAACTTCCTCAAGTTGTGAAAAGATTTTATTTCTCACCTAGGTTTCGTCAAGGATCATGTTCCAATCAAATGGAAAGTATATTTACAAATTCATAAAAAATAAAATGTTTGAAAATTGAATGAATAGAACGCAATAAAATACAAAAGTACTGTTACTGATTGACTCTATATAATTAAATATTACTAAAACCATTTGATGTAAATATGACATGTTTACTTTTGTTAAAATATAACTCTTTTGTACTGACTGACTTGAAGTAAATAATTATTTATTATTTTACTTTAAACAATAAGTAAAATTCTCTGTCAACAAATATGCCCATTAACAAATATGTGCTTGCTTAAAGTAAGCACGATTGGTTCAACACGTCACAAACATGCCCAGCTATCTGTGTTGATTTGTTTTTCAAAATCAATCAACACGTCTGCGAGCAAATACTATCCGCTATCGATATAACAAACACTCCAAGCAAGCGTACTTTCCTTTTTGCTGTTTACATCGACAAACGTGCCGTTTAACTGGGTGACGTTAAGGAAACCCCACCACAAACATAACAAACAAGTGAAGTCAACGCGAAGCTCAGCACGCCTGCCTGACAACAAACATGTCAGAAAACAAACATGATATAGCATAATCAAATCACAACTACGATGTTATGAAGAAACGTGTTATGGTGTTGTTGTCAACAAAAATGTCAAAGTGTGACGAAAACACGGCAGTAACGTTTCCCAGACGACAAGAATAATCTCCTTAAGAGCTAATTTTTAACGAATTCAACGTCTTTAAATATATGAACTTAGAATCAGAGTGATAAAGGAATCAGTTAATCGAGAAATGTTGAAAACTTACTATTTGACAATCCCGGTATTAAGGTTTATATCACCTAATACAGAGAATTATTGCATTATATCACACTGTTAGTAAATTATTATATCAAAATTCTATATTTTATCTTAATTTTCCAGTTTTTTAAATTTATAAAATGTATTATTGTGCTTAGTGTTTAAACGCTAATTAATTATTACGCTAATTGTATGCAAATAATTGAATCTACTGTAATGTACGATCCGAATATGCTGATAATAGTTTTAGAGCTGTCCATTAGTACAAAATGAAGCAATCAGTATAATTGGGACCAGTTGGTTGTTACAGCTATTAGTCAGCGCAATCCGGTAATAAGGCGGAATCACGCTCTCGCTGATAAAGGGATGATGGAATGGATTTAGCTAATTAATTTATAAAACGAGAGGACATGTTCGGAGACCCAAACGTCATGAAATATTTTATGGCGGGTATATATCGTGATTTAGTGGTTAAATGAACATGTGACCGTACAAGTCATCAGTTAGTGGAGCCTTCTTTCGGTATTTAGATATTTAAAAGGCATATTTTATATCCTGAGTTTACGGTTGATTGAGTTATTCTGAAGTGAAAATATTTTTCGAGCCGAAAGCTTTATATGTGCAAAGGGTTTTTCTGCTAATTTTTTAATGATTTTTTACTGTTTCATAGGTTTTCAAGAGGGTGGTGACCTCTTTTTATCTTGCCTTTGCCCTTCCCCCTCCCCTATATGGCCCTTAGGTCTGTGCGAAACAAGAATCATGCAAAAAAGAGTAAAGTACAAATCAAACCTCAGTTATAAATATTCTTTCGTTAACGTCAACTGTATTCATGCAATTTTATGTATTTCATGAAAATAAAATTTATCATTGAAAGCCATATATTAAAGTATGCAAGCAAAATATAAACGGAATCAATTTTCAGGTTTTCCTGAAGCTGAATTAATCAAGAGATGCATGTGGATACATTTACCCTCGCTCTACCTGAAGACCCCGTGTGTCGTCCCCGCTGAAGGCGAGAGTTGAGTTGTGTTTTACCCTCAAATTAGTTTACTTTAGTTAATCGAGTCATCTAAGATCCCTTTAGTGCTGTGAGAAATAACATAACGTCATATTAGTAAATTAATAGGGAACTTTTTTATTATGATCAAACAATAAAAAAATATTACTCACTTCTGGAAAAAAGTTTAAACGTGCTAAAAATATGTGTATATAGTATGTATTAATTTTAATCATACCAAGATGTTACGATTTGTATTTTAGGGCTCATTTAGCCTACATTGATGAACAATAAAATTTTCACACACCAAATTGGAGGAATCGTCAAATACAATTTTAAAATCTACATTTTTTATAAAGGAATTCAGCTGACAGAATAAAGCAAATAGAGTAGATGGAATTTTGAAAGAAAAAATGTATTTTAAGTTACTTTATCTCTTTTAGATTAATCATTATTATATAAATCTTATAGATTTATTTACCATGTATAAATAGTCGCCAAAAATATTTTAGCACTTGGATTTTTATATTGCTTAAAATGTTTTAACTATTGGATTTTGAGGCTTCTAAAATAAAACAAGTTATCATTTTGAACTAATTGAGACTTACTAAAATATTTAGACCTTACTACAAAGAAGGCTTTGTTGAATGGATCCAGATTTGAATAATTTACTTTTAATCTTTTATGTAATTACATACGTTCAAGAAAATAGGTATGGGAGTCCCATGATAAAAATTTCAGAAGTGTTTCAGTTGGCCTTTGAAATAACACTATATTCGTCTCTATGGAACGCATGTACGCTGTTTGGATACCTGTTTACCTGTTTATACCTATAAATTATACCTATTTACTAACCACAATCAAGTAATTTTCTCAGGCACGTTATAATAACGTTTACTTTATAACACAAATAAAACTATACTTGGTAAAAACATGATACTCCACAAAGAATCAGGTAATTTTCATGAGATTCATAGGGTTTATAATATTTTAAATCCTATGTACATTCAGCAGTCAGAAAACTAGACGTGAAGTATTGTGTGTCAACGGTAAAGTCATGTTGCTCAAGAGGCTCAAATCACTCGATATTTTACAATATCTGTTAACTTTTTTCAATCAGTTTATGTAATCATGGTGCTCCTCAAAATCCTATTAAAATTAGAAAAACTCCAACAGCTTAAAAGATATAATACACTGTCGTGTCTCAAATATTGTGATTGACTCTTAACTGACAACTATTTAAGTTGCGAAACTTCAAAATCTTGCCCGAACTTGAATTTATCATTAAACATGTTTTTTTTATATAAGTAAAAATAAAAGTTTACGAGAGTTGTTTTTCATTCAACTGAATATTTGGAGTTCTAACTCGTTCCTCAAAAGGTTTGATCCAAAGTTAATAAAATACCTCTCAATTTTATTATTATAAAATACTTAAAAATCACCCTGTTTTAAAACGATCAATCACCCTATTTTAAAACGAAACGTTTCAGTAGAAATTTCAATAAAATGCATGCATCAAAAATACTCTAAAACATATGGGTGATAATATTTTCCAATTTCTCCACAAGGAATCCATCCCTTCCTTTCTAACAGATCAATTATATGAATCTTGCACAATTAATTAATGGAAACCAAATGAACATTTTGGCCGCTTTCCACTTAATCAATTACCGATTACAAAATTTTATTCCAAGAGTTGTTTTAGTTAGACACTAGAATAATAAGTACAGCCATCTATATTTTGCTTACTTGAGTTAAACTCTTCGTCTTACTCGTCATTAAAGGTCTTTGTTTTTTTTTCAGGTTAAAACTAAGATTTGTTTAATCTTAATTTAATCTAAGATTGTTTAAGTAGAAGCAAATATCACTAATTAAAAGTCATCAGTGACAGACGTATTTGCTTCGTTGTTTGGATAGCATGAAATCTTATAAATTTATAAATTACTCGCTGATAACCCCGGCTTTGCCCGGAAGATTATTTTCTTCTTGTTGTTTCTTAGTGCTGAATTCTGTTAGTAACCATAGTAGCTATTTCAAATGGTAACCATAGTAACTATTAAAAAACTCGCAAAACCCTTGACATGGGTCCCATTCTGACGATTCTGTGCCTAAACCCTGAAATATATCAAAATAAAACTACATAATGCACATAATGAGATTTCAAGCTTTAATTTGACACCAAGATCAAGTATATACGACATGTAGTTTTGGCTGTAGCCCGAAATGAACCAACACACAACTCTTTTTTTATATAATAATATAAGAGTGTTATAAACAATCAAACTATTTGTATTATGCAAATATCTTCTTTATTACATAAAATCGTCTTCTTTTCTTGAGTATTTTCACAAAAGACTAAATTTCCTTTATTAAATCCGAAAATAAACCTTAACAAGAAACGTCAACTTTGCATTTTGATTTGATTTGATTTTTTTTTTTTGTTGACGAAATGGGATCCTCAATTTTGGTATGTTCAAAGTAAATAAATAATTTGTTAAGATTCTTCTACATACAGCGGACGGCGATTTGCCTCAGGTGGCTGAGCGGAAGAGGGTGATTTCCCTTGGCTCCGGTTACAAATGGCCCCCAGTTCTCTGTCTTCAACAAAACACTGGACAACATGTTCATTTGTATCCACGAATTACAAGAAAGACTACGAATCATAATATATCATTGCTGTATTAAATTTATTCCTATTTGTAACACCTGATGGCCTGAATCAGTAAACATTAACGAACTAGAGTTAATTGATTTATGGTAGATTTATGTGTAATGTTGGTTATTTATCCTTGTCCAAACTCCGCTATGAAACCGGTGGCCAGCAAGAAGAGAATGGCCGGACTGATAAATTAATTGTGGCTAGAGTGTAACAAAGGCACAGAGACGAATCAAACAGAGGCCGCTTTTAAATGAGTCTTCTGTTGCGCCAAAGTACTATTTACAGTTAAATCCAGTTACGGTCACAGTTACGGTACTAGTTGCTAGTTACATCCAGTTACTAGTTACAGTTAAGTTAATTAAGATGAGGGCAGCGACGGTGCTGCTGTCTTGCGGAGTTAATGGTAAACTAAGTCCTCGACACACGCTGGACAGCGCTCGACACACTTTGAGCGCAACATTAGAAGGTACCTTTGTTTGATTCTCCTCTGTGGTAAAGCCAAGAAAACTAATGAAGTACTGGATTTAATTTATTCAACACATTTCAATACATTGACATCAAGTATCGTTACTATGAAATTAATTTTGCTTAAACGAAAAAATAAATTAAACTAAAGAATGTAAATTATTTTTCAATTTTAAACATGTCAAAATTATATGTGTGTGAAACATTTTATAAATTGTATATGTGTGACTCAAAAGTACCTGACCGGTTTAGTAGCTTTCAAACTAAGGTGAAAGTAAAATTATCTTTCATATGAGTTCCGACTAAAAACCCTACTATTTGCTGTACGTATCATAATATTTCTCCATGGCCCCAATGTGATGTCATTATGTGAGAAGGGTTCCAAGCTTTTACGAAATTAAAAATCCATGTGAAAATATGAGAATTCCGCGTGGCTTACACGGCCGCTAAGGGCTCTATGGACCGACTCGCGTGGCATGAGCTCTCATGTCTAATGGAATATTCAATCGCCACACTCTTGGAGCACATTTAAGCGTACGAGTATAGTCAACGAGGCCAAGAAAACTGGAAAAATACCTTAACCACAAAATAAATGTGTTCAAACGCAATTTAGTGTGATTGACAGGTAAATCAAACAAAATCAAACTAACCGATGAGTTAGTTACCAAAAATCATTTAGAGTTCGGGCCAAATCATTAGGCGGGTGGCGAAAAATGGAAACTCCAGCTGTATAAATGACTTGATGTTAAAGACACCTCCACTCCTCTACACAGTTAAGTAGTTCAACATATTTCCAACAGATAGAAGCACATTTACTTGGCTATGTTTTGAGAACTTACTCAGCTGATTTGGAGAACATAAACAAAGAGCATAACCGTCTGTAACTTCAGATGGGTAAATGATTGGCCAAAAACATATTTTGAACGCCAGCAGCGCACTCACTCACCCGCCTTATGGTTTGGCCGGAACTCTAAGGTTTACATTCAACAAAAAATCAGATCTGATTTAGTTACCTAATAAATAGCACAACTTGGTACTATCTACTGGTAAGTTAAGTTATACAGAATCAGCATTACCTAAATAAATTAAGTAAATATTCAATGGAAATGCGAGGTTCCTGTATGTACATTTGTTGTTCTCTTTATAGACACATTGGCGTGTGATGGATGGTTGCAACCAATGGTTGGTATATATACTTATGATTTAATAGACACGAATGAAAGCAAGAGAGAACGCATACAGGTTACAAAGCAATATGGTTTTCAGCATGAAATGGAATTATACGAATAATAATCAGGAATGAAGTGAACCCCGCTGCTGTTTCAGAGTTCGTCACAAAAATTAGTCACCAAAAAGCGATTAAGGTTTACAAATATTTATATTCAACAAAAAATCTGATTACCATTAAAAATGTTTTAAGGTACTCAATAAACAAATTATTTATTGAAATGAACACTTTTCAAGTGATTAATAAATTTGGGCTTCCACAACGGTACTTGGATGTAAACTTTTATTTTGCATTATGCACAACTGAAGAATATTCCCTTTTTTTTGTTTTTGTCAAGAAAGAGAGATAAGGTAAGCATTGCTATTGAATTTTAATATTTCGCAGAACATAGCTAGCTGACCGATAAAGAATCAATAATTAAGGTTCTGGTTTTCAGTAATATTTCAAATTCAAAATTACCTCTTTCTAGCGTGGTGTGAGAGATGAGATCTGTTTGCAGTAGTGTAGGGTAAACCTAACAAAGTTTTTTTTCCTTTCAGTACGATAGTCTAAAATAGTCTCAAAACGTGTAATATCAGTTCGTTATTGCAGCGATGGCGTTTAATAGCTTTATTAAAGCCCGTTGTTGAAGGGAGGGTTATTATAAAAACTTTTCCTTCCAGAATATCCTACTTCAAGAGGCTCCTTTGATGAAGGTTCCTTTAGTTTGGCTAACAAAACATTATTTCAAATATAATTATATAAATATGATATATAAACATAAATATGATACATATATAAAAATAATACACATTTTTCTGACTTTTCTGAACCAATTCACAATTATTCATGATTAACTATGTATAAATTAAATGTATAGTTTAAATAATTAATTATGTATAGTGTTCAAAAAATTTAAGGGACTAGGAATTATTGTTCAACCGTTCTTTGCTCGGATACTAAAAAAACTACTTTTTGATGCATGTGTCATTTCTGCCCCTGCCCCCAAAATTGGATTTTGGGGGGGAAGCCCCAAAATTTTAAATGTAAACCCCCATCGTGCGACTACTTATTTTAAAGGGCTTGTTAAAAGAAACACAATGCCGCAAACCTGAGGTCGATATTATGCTCCAGTCCAAAATGGCAGCCATTCAAAAATTAAAAATGCTGTCCGTCAATTAAAATTGAGTATTTTCTGTGTTCGGCAATTCACATTTAAATCGAATAAGAACCACCAGAACACATTTTAACTACTTAAAAGATACAAACATAATAATTTCTTGTTGTCATCATCAAGGCTCAACCCTCCGAAATGGTTTTGGGGGGGTGGGGATTTGTCCAACCAATTCCAATATAAACTCACATCGTATGACCACTCATTTTAGTCTGCTCAGTAAAAAAAATAAGCCAACGCTTGTTTTAATTAAATTTTAAAAAGTTACCATACTTGTAATAAATAAATGAATTTTGTTAGTGTCAAAATTATTTATCTAACATACTAATAGATATCCGCCTTAATGCGACCTTTGGCTCAGCGGCAAAGGTCTCTCTATACCTGCGAAGGTCGTCTATGCGTTACGTTTTAGAAAAACCCCCATACATGAAGTACCAAATATTTGCCACAAAAATAACTATTTTTAAAATTTCATTAAAACAAGCTTTGGCTTATTTTTTTACTCATTCAGCATATTAAAACGAGTGGTCATACGATGTGAGCTGATATTGGAATTGGTTGGAAAAACCCCCACCTCCCAAAAACAATTATGGAGGGTTGTGCCTTGATGATGACAACAAGAAATTATTATTTTTGTATCTTTTAAGTAGTTAATATGTGTTCTGGTGGTTCTTATTCGATTTAAATGTGAATTGCCGAACACAGAAAATATTCAATTTTAATTGACGGACAGCATTTTTTAATTTTTGAATGGCTGCCATTTTGGACTGGAGCATGATATCGCCCTGCGGTTTGCGGCATTGTGTTTCTTTAGAACAGTGCTCGAACTGTAACGCCGTCGAGCACTCCAGAATGCAGATGCGCTTAACAAGCCCTTTAAAATAAGTAGTCGCACGATGGGGGTTTACTTTTAAAATTTGGGGGCTACCCTCCCAAAATCCAATTTTGGGGGCAGGGGCAGAAATGACACATACATCAAAAAGTAGTTTTTTTTAGTTTTAAAAAGTATGCAAAATATTGTTTTGATATCTGGCTTACTTCAAAAGATATTAAACCGTTCCGGTACTTTTGGGACACACAGTATATAAATGTATCTTCTTTACGGTTATCATTGAAATTTTATAACCAAACTGATGAATACAACAGCAGCCATTTTCTTCCTACTGGAAAGTTTATCTAACAAATTCCCCGTTTGACGGTATAAAAATTATATTATTATTAACATTCCATCAATATTGAATGTGTAGTAGTTTATGTATAAAATGCTTATATTTTATATTACCTCGTTTATCCTGTTTTAAATTGCAAACCGCTAACTACTGGACACAGGTCTTTCAAAACATTTCATTCTTGAATATTGCAAGATTGATTGTTTTTCAAAATGCTTAAAACAAAGCCCAAAACCCTCAAGGGTATTTTGCTTTTTCACATTCGTTTTAGCCCGCTTTTGGAAACAAAAAGCAAAGTCCATGATAATCCTTGAAAGGACGCTTTCATTCTAATACAGCCCTTATATTTTCATTGTTGTCAATAATTCCACATTGATTTGAACGTGTTCATTGAAACATGCTATATCAAAAAATACTTATTACATAGATAAAGTATATTATAAGTCTATAATTTAAAAGCTGAACACTTATTTTTATAATAAGAAAATATACAGTAAACAACATAACCACAAAGCAAACACTATGTTCTATGATGTCACATTAATATAATAATACTTTTAAATAACGAACATATTAATATCTTAAGAACTTTTACTTTAAGTTACAAGTAGAAGTTGAAGTAAAAGCTCTACATTACATTATGATTTGTTTTTAGTATTTGTTTTAGTAGTTTTGTAAATTTTTTACTCTTTATTGACGGTCTTCAATATCCTCTAATCAAAGATATCACCGATAGGTTACTAATCAACAAGCCAGACACCAATTAAGGTCTAAGCTCAAAGAGGAGTATTTGAATCAACTCATCAAACCACTAGGCTCTATTATACTGCAGGTTAATAAGCGGGGACCCTAAGTAAATCTCAGCCA
Source organism: Flexamia atlantica (assembly GCA_035578135.1). Lineage (NCBI taxonomy): Eukaryota > Metazoa > Arthropoda > Insecta > Hemiptera > Cicadellidae > Flexamia > Flexamia atlantica. The sequence goes on from JAQJVK010000021.1 coordinate 1,428,143, forward strand.
AGTGAGAGAGCGACCCGTCTTGATCTATGTGGGCAGGGTCAATCTCATCAAAGATATTGAACTTTGATTTACTCTTGTAGTTTTGTATTGACTTACAATAAAAAAATCTTGTAAAATAATATTATAAGAAAATAAATGCTATATAAGTGGTTAAAAAACAATTAAGGGAGAAAGGTTTTAATAATGACATGTAGGAAGGTTGACATGTAATATTGACATGTGGTTTTAATATTGATGAATTTATTATTTACATGTGTATGTTATATCGTTTTCGTCCCAAGGGTTTGTTAGATTTTATTGCCGCATTCATAAATTTTTTCTCCGGATAAAAACCGAAAGAAATAGCTTATTTCTCATTTTATCGGTTATTGTGTTGAGATAACTTTAAACCTTTTTCAAAACGTGTAAAGTTTTAAATTTGCAAACGTACAATTTAAATTACTTGATTAAATGTCTGCATTGTCTATAAGGGTTTCCAAACTCTCTGGATACCTTTTTTGGATTTGTTCCTTGGGCCAATACTCAGTAGCATCCAAATCCATATAAATTCAATTATAAAATGCTTAGATGTCAATCGGTTTTTGTGTATTCGAATTTTTCTTTATAACTGTTCAATTTTTCAATAGCTCAACTAAAAATCTGATGCTGAAAAGGTAAAACAAGAAAAAAATTCTAGATCTTTTAATCAATTTCATTATGACTGTCTTTTAAAACTGTTATTGCCAAATTTCATTAACACCGTCAATATCATAATTTTTGTTTAATATTAAAAAATATATAATATAGGAAATAATTTCCTTTAAGACATAACTAGAAGATGTTTTAAAATGCAAATGTTTATTTATTTATTTACTTTTTATCCAATGCCACAATACAGTTAAAGCCAATACATTACAGCAATAGTAGTAGAGATTCACTTTATAGAGTTCTTTTTCACTTTATAGAGTCTATTGTGTATCCACATGATAACACAATTCAAACTTATAATGTTGAATAAAAATAATGAATAAGACAGAAGCTAAAAACATAAATGTAATAGTTTAGGTTTCTTTGTGCTATCAGTGGTTACGTTGTATATTATTACTATCAGTCGTCAAAATGATTACTAAGTCAAAATTAGAATAATTAGCAGGTTTGTAGCAATAAAAATGAAAAAAAGTCGTAATATAGCCATTCAGGTAAGGCATAGGGGCAATTTATACATATATGTATGAGCGTAAAGGAAACAAATGTCGACAGAAGTTCCCTGAAGGATATAAATCTGCTAACTGGCATAACATTTCCCCTTATTGCAAGCTTGAAACTCTAATATAGTTATCAGTCTTCTGTAAAAATGGATGACAAGAAAAGAATGTAAAAGAAAAGGGCGGAGAACTTGAGGTGTAGAAAAAAGTTACACAATCTTTTAATAAATCCTTTCTGTTTAACAGCATAGTCATCAACTTTTTCAACTTGTTATGACTTGGATATCTTTAACTAACTTAACAAACCTATAATTTTGTTTGACTATAAAAATCTGTCCTTACAAAGAAGCATACTTGTTATTACAAAGAAGATGGAATTTAATTCAAATGTTTGCTACTTATAAAAATTTAGTCGTTTGTTTGTCTATTATGGATTAACATCTGATCGCCATGAAACTTTGATAGCTGCTAAGGTTTTCATTATGTACCTTGGATTGTTCCGTCTATTCCGCTTCTTGAAATATTTTAGGCCACTTCATCTTTCGGGCTTTAATTTTTGTTTCTGTTTAATACATGCGTAGAGGAATATCAATAAAGTTACTTAATTGAATATTGTATCTTGGAGTAGAAGCATAAGTTAGTACTAATTCCACAATCTCCAGTGGCATTCTCGACTAATTGCCAATATACGAATCCCACTGATCATAACAAATGTCTGTGTTTGCTTTTTTTATCATATCTGACCCGTGCGAAGTATAGGTGCAACAACCAGTACCTAATCAACACAATTTTATTATTTACCTCTTTCAAAAGTATAATTAATAAAAGAAGTTCTATAACATTTTATTATAAAGCTATGGTTATGGTTAACATCAACCGACAGGATAAAGTTAAATTGGTACACCTCTATGTAAAGTGAAATGATAGGCTACAAAAATTATCTTTCATAACTATCCTACATAATGACTGCACTGTGTTATGGTGATTATATTCAAACACTCGAGTGTGTTTTGACAATACCTGAATTAAACGAGCTAAAAAGTTTCTGCTAATCCAACGACTTATTATTTTATCAAAAACTGAAATCGTAAAAAATACTATATATTTTGTTAAAACTTTCACATTTGTTTAATTACTTTAACCACTAAAAACACATTAGATAGGGCTTTGTAAAAAAGTAAGTTACTTCTCAAATTTAACCACAGCAAATTGTAGAGGAAAAAGTTAGCAAAAACCAACATGTAATAATATAGATATTAATATTTTTTATATTAATATCTTTTCTTGTTGGCTCCTCTCTTAAACTATTTAATACCAATATTTACTAACTAAAGCTTATATTCATCAGAGTCTCAATCGCGGCAAGCAGGCTCCCGACAGGGGGTTGGCCAACTTCATTACACATCCCTTAGGGCTAAATTTAACCAATATTGGCTACTGACCCCAAACAACTGGCTAACTAACCCGGAAATAATAGTCCGTTAATTCAGCCTGATCTGTTATACCCCTATAAAAGCAACCCGAATTTTTTTTATGATCATAAAACACTAAGATATTATTAGATTTTAAATGTTAAACAACTCCATATAATAATTGTCCTATTTTTAACAATCCATTGTACCACAGTCGATTAAATTACCTCTATTCTGGTTATGATAAGAATTTATATTAAGATTTAGTTTATACTTAAAAAATACTTTATACCCTCCGGCTTTATATATACTCTGCTTGTATACAATATTAAGAATTTGTACCAATGATTATTAGTAGAATCTTAAACTATTATCTTATTGGTTGATTCCTATGTTTTGACTTTTTTGTTTCAAGTTCGACGTATAAAAACCTACACCATTATTTTGATTAGGATTTTTGCGGACATTTGCCATCACTGATTAGTAAAAAACAAGTTTCACGACGTTTCGGGATCTAGAATCTGATCCCGTCTTCAGGTGGAAGAAACCCTAGAACATAACAAGATTAGTAACACATAGCCAGGAAAACCTTGACAAAAACACAGCTAAAACAGAGAACTGTAAAAGCAGCCACGAAAACACTAAGCTGAAAAGAAAAACAATAACACAAATTAACACAGGAATCACAAGTATCAAGAATCACCAGACAGGAGAGAGCACGTCCACACCCAATCAGAGCTGAGCTGAGACTGCACCATTACCTAATACAAATTTCTTGGATAGGCTATATAAAGTAGCATTGGAAACGGGTAACAAAGTAATGTATGCAAAACATGAAGTCGCACTGGCTTGTATATATAAGAGGGAGTTTAGAGAGCATTACTTTCGCAATAAACTATAATAGATAGTTTCAAATGGTAGAGTAACAGGTATCGGTGACAAAAGAACTCCACTGGAAGTTCGATAGGAATGAGGGATGATTTCATCTCTCACTGTCACGAATATATCAAAGCTGTCACCGGGTTTTTCTTGTCCGTCCTCTGCCCTGCCTGTACGAATAATATTCTAGCATCAAATGAGGAAAATCATGTTTATCATATTTATTGAAGAACGGTCTAAAGGAGCGTAAATTAAAAAATAAACAACTTTACTATTAATTATTAATATTTAAATACTGATTTCCTATATCAGTTTGATGATTATACGTTTGTGAAGCCGACTTTTGCAGTAGTTAAAACAGTCAAATCACGTAAAAGTTGAGAAACAATTACTCTTTTGCAATTCCGTCAATCCCGGGATTGAGAGACTCTAATCCCGGCATTATCAGGTACTCAAAGCGACCGGGATCCCGAGTCCCGGGATTGAGAACCCTAGTCGGGAGTTTGTTCTGGCTGGCTATGTCTTGCTTTTCCATCCTCGCAAATAGCTTATAAAGATTGAACTATGTAAATGAGCGTGCCCAACTAACGCTGGTATGCCGAATCTTAATCTTTTATAGGCCTTATATTTAACTAAATTGTAAAGAGATAGGTAAAAACTTTAATTTATTTTCCTCTCCTACATAATTGACACCATAAAACTAGAGAGTGTTATACACTTTTACTGCCACTCAGGGAAAATCAGCTTACTCCAGGAATGAGTGTTTAAAAAATTAAAATGTAATGTATAATAGATCGGTTGAGATCAATACATGCACAATTAAAAATTGGTTCTATGACTTTTATATGAAAACCTATGGTACAGCTTGAAATTATTGAATACGGTTAATTTCAATTCTGGCAAATGACAGGTTTAGTTTTAATTTAAAACGTGGAATGTTTGTTCAAACCACGAGTAAACCTCAATAAAGTTTGGTCTTTATAACAGTTGCATATTGTAACCGTTGTAGTTTTGCTGATGTCACTCGTTCAACCCTAATTAGGGGATAGTTAATGGCTCCAATGGCTGTTGACTATTCGCCATTCTCTTATTAGTTCTGTATTCATCCGTTAAATTAATTTTACAATACATTCTGCTGCAACGTTTCTTTTTGGTATTTATTTCCGTCACATACTGTACATAATTATTGGTAAAGACTCACTTGACTTAAAATCAAAATATAGCCCAGAGGAAATTCGCTGCAATAGTCCTGGTCGGACGTACTGGCGGGTGGCAGAAAATGGAAGCTCTACAAATCGTCTGCTAAGACTCGTGATAACTTCGAGCTGTCAAAACGTTGTTTATGTTTTTAAGACCTATTATTATACGATATTCATGATAAACCTGAAGCAATTTCCTTACTTTTCATGCTTTTATCTAGCCCAAACTTCTTAAAACCACTTTGGGTTTCGTCATCAATGGGTTAAACGTCGTACAAACAAAAATCATTGTACATGTATAAATTTATAAATAAATAACGTAAAACACAGTTATAAATAAATGTAAGTTGAATGTAACTTATTTAGTTATATCTCCAATTATAAATAAATGGTATCAATTAAGATGTTACAGAGCATGCTAGAGATTAAAAAAGGAAAAACAAACACGTCAGCAATTTCTGCACATTCAAAAGTAACATGGTATGGAATTCCATCAGAAAAAATTAATATTCAAAGAAGAAGACTATTACAAGAGAAAACTAAGAGGAGCTATTCATATAGTAAAATTGAAAACAAAATAAATGGATAAGATGGATTGAAACTCTCAAAATAATGGTTCCGAATTTTAAGTAATAACTCTACAGAATCCCATTGTTACAAATCAATTTATATTTCTTTAGTATTCTATTAATATTTTCATTATTCATGTTTTAATTTATACATATATTATCCCTGATTTTATATTACCTTAACCCAACTGACGAAGAAACACGAATTGGTTTTGGAACATTTATGTGAAATAAAAGCTTTATAAGTAGCACAAACCAATACAAATCTGCCACCAATGAAAAAATGACAATGGCTTACTCAAGTTTACGAATTAAAAATCTAAAATTTGTGGTGGAGTACCAAAATGAAAGTTTTTCTGATGCATTATTTATTAAGAAATTGTTAACTTAAATATCTATCAAATTTATGAAACCTCCGAGAAGAGAGCTTGAAAGAAATAATTTGACCTATCAGCTGTTTCAATATTCATGAAAGGTACATATACACCCGAAGGTACATCCCAAAATAGTTCACCAAGCTATTTAAATATAATAATTTAGGATGGATAGTTAATGAAACAACATTCATAAACAAAAAATCTGGTTTCACGAACGAAAAATTGCATGATGAAAGTAGATTTGAACCAAATATCAATCAAACAACTTATTTTAGCAGGCTAACTAGAATTTCCAACCAAACACAGAGGGAAGCTGTTGTTAATATATCCACATTGTACGTACAAAAATTGAAATAAATTATAAATTGCACACGTTTAAAATGCAAAGTAAAACACTAACATATGCTAGACAGATAATAGCAAACAATTGTATTTTTTTAATCATAATATATACGACCTACATTATTCGAACATGTCAATTTATCAATGACCATACCCTTATAATGTGTTTAAAACCGCCGATAGAAACACAGGAATACATGGGGCCAAGCGCGGCCAGCTGCCCATGTTTGTGTTTATCCTGCTACATCGCTTGTTTACATAAATGTTTTGTTTGTGTTCGGATGTAATGCAGTGTCAGTGGTGCAGACGGTGCAGCATCATTTTACCCATCGAAAGCGTTCAAAATATAAATTATACAGCTGCACATGTAAGGAGTTCGACGTGGTGAAATATTGAACTTACAACAAGATTAATGATTGTTGTTGTTGACTTTAAGTCTTATATTTCTACTGTTGATTCAGCTTTAATATTGAAGTTTGGAGAGTAATAACAAAGGATGAGTAATATCCTCCCAGAGTCCGTTGTCCTGTTTTATGCTGTAAAGAAATAGGTGTACTTGTATTTTGTAAAGTTAACACCATATTGATACGTGTATGGTTAAAACGCTAACATCCAAGACTAGATAATTAAATTAAATGAGTGATGGTCACAGACAAAAAGGGCTAAAGTAACTTATTGCGGAAGAATTGAGATATTTACACTGTATTAACTGACAGCTGATAATTCATCAATGATTAACACCACGGGAAGTTTTTGCGACTAATGAATAACTTCGTTAGTTTTCACTATTGGGAAAACTACTTTTTGGCTTTGAAGGCAAAAATTGCAAAATCAACCAAAAATTCCTTCCCCAGATTTTTTCACATTGAAATTTAGGTCGAAATTTATAAATAAGATTAAACTAGGTAAAATACCTTTTATGATGAGCTTTATAGTTTTTTTAGCCTTCTTTATAACAGCCTTTTATGAATTTGTAAAACTCATTACAATTTTTGAAATCGACATTTTTCGACTTGATCAAAATAATCTAATTGCTTAAAAACATGTTTTATCTGTAAAACCTTCTAGATGAATTACGATTAGAGAAACTGGCAATCCTAAATTATATGTTTATGTATTTCCAAAATTTGGGTTTTCAGCTATATCAGTTGCATGTGAGACATGTGCTATCACGATGATTCTGTGAATGAAAAGTGATGGAAGTTACGGATGTAAGTGGCAGTGCAAGTAACATGGATGTAAAACTTCGTTACTTAATATAACAGTTCTGTTTTTTTTTGTTGTTTTTTTAAGCTATAATAGTAGGAAGAACATTTTCTACTCGTACCTAGGTGATTAATGCGTTGGTAATACCGAACTTACGTGAAAAGTGTTTCTCAAGGTTTAGAAGGTGCACCTAAAGTTCGTGTACCTACAAAGTAATTTTCATATTTTTTGTGATCTTCGATGTTTTTTCCGATTAAATCCGTTAGATTTCTTGTTTTATTTGTGAAACACTCATGTAGCACTAATCTTTCGATTATTATGTAGAAACGTTATCTGGATCGCGTTATCCGATTGTGAATATCGAAAAATATCATTGATTTTTAAACATCGAATTCAACGGTGGAAACGGATTCTAAAGCTTCGCCCGATCGTTTAAATATTTTATCACCTTTTCATAATATTATCCGGATAACTTTTTGGATTAACCTCCAAATCATTGTACTCTGTTTTTAATAATTTGAAGTAATTAAAATTTGAAGTTTGCTCATTGTCAAAAGCACAAACATCCCACTTGATACAAACTAAACTTACATCTGATGCCACTCAATTTGAAAGTTTTCCAAACTTCCCTGTACCTAAGACATAACTCAAACACAAACGAAAGCTAGCGCGCTATTCACGGAGTTATCGTGTTCGGCGTTGTTAGTTATTCAATTGTCAAGTTTGTTCGTTGAAACACAAGTTTGTTATCCATCCGGACAATTTTAAGTCACTTTGCCTAGTTTCTGTTTTTTTATTTGCAAGATGTGGAAAGAGAAGTTTTGGATTTGAACTTGAGTTAATTTTCGTGTGACTGTTCTTTGCTATAGTGAGTTGATCAGTCTTAAGGCCTACAGGATTAGTTTTTATCTCATGTAATTTTAAAAATTGTATTCCGAAATTAAAATGTTACAGATGGATAATTCTAACTCAAACTAAATTGATTCGGGTTTACGAATACCCTTCGTGTAAATCTACTGTGTATTTTATAATGAGGCGCATTAAAATTATCCACCTCCCTCCAACGAAACAATGAACTATGCGGTTACACGAGTGATATTTATAACAATTGTAAAACACAACTGAAGCATTTACAAAAAATTATTTGACAGACCTTTCTTGTTATTTAATGTTTAAATTACAAATATAGGGGATTATTTCATTTAGGAACGTTACCAAGTTAAGATTGCTAGGTACATTACTTATTTGGGCGCCAATTATAAAGAGCTGTAGTTATTGGGTAATGCTATGTAAAATGAAAACAAACAAATAACCGTCTTATTCCATGAGTTCTTTGAATTTTAACTCCTACATAACGATGAATCCATAATTTCAGTTTGAATCTTAAAAAAAAATTGACTTGCGATGAAAGTTCAATCTGAGATTGAATTTATCTTCCAAACCTCTGTCGACTTTACCATCAGTGATAAATGTTAGAGGAGTTCCTTCTTAACTTTTAAAAGCTTTTTTGTCTTTGTCTCTTCCTTTTTACCTTTCCCATTAACTTATCAAACAGTATTTCAAATTAGATAATGTCGTATTGTTAAACGGTTACGCTTTAGGTACGATAGTCAACCTGTGATACATTTAAAGTTATACTAGAGTAAACTCGTCTCTAAACTGAGTTGATTATATACCCAGTGCAATAATTACAAACAAGTCCAAACCTTGAGCCTAGAATGCACTGTTGACATGACATTTAATTATTTGTTTAAACTATAAATGCTTCCTTGTATGTCATATGCTTCCAGTTTAAGCGCTTGGAGGTTTGTTTTTTTATTTAATCTTATCTAACATCAAAAAAGTACAAACAAATTTTGAATTATTTCTGTATTGAATTTTATTAATAACAAATTTAAACTCTATTTAATTATAACTTAAGACCAACACAACAATAAAAATAATGTAAATGAAGTAATATTACAAATTTATCGTCTGTGTATGGGGACGATAAATATCTTAACAATCTTAAATATCTTAAAAATTTAAGATCTTAGATATCTTAAATATTTAACGACTTAGGATCTCAATTAATAAATTTTAAAAATGTTTTACAGTGTTAGTGAATGTTTTATACATTGTCAACAATTTTAATGAAGTAATAATTTGATGGGGAAATAAAATTCGGTGTCAAATTATCATTATCTTATAATATTGTGGTATACTTGCTTCCAATCAATTGTTAAAAGTCATCAGTCGTTTTTTTCTCGATTATATTGTTTATTATTTGGAATTTGACTAGTTCTTTTCATTTTAATTTCTATGGATTTCATTTTGGGTGTAGATCAAAGATAAATTTAAGTTAAAACAGGTTTCTAAATTTTAGTTCTTGTTTACTTAAGTTGCTTTCGTAATTTATTTCAGTCAAAATCATTGTAATATTTACATTGATTTCATGTACACGTATAATGTTGTAACAGCGACCAAATTAATTTGAATTGAACTTGAATTTCAACTTCACTTCAAAATTCAATTTGCCCCTGCGTTTTGCTATTGATATTGAAATAGATTACTGCCCTCTCAAAAAAGCTTAATATATTATTCAATTTAATAAATATATTACCATATTCTATAATGGTATCTAAAATTCTTTAAAATTATTTTATTGACGTATGTATTTCTTTGACATTATAGATTTCTGAAGTTTATCACAGTTACATTTTTGGAATTAATTTAGCCAAACAAATGTTTTCAGTTACAACACTTGCAATTGTAACACATCAATGGAATTTAAAAATTTCGGCTGATGTGGAATGTTGTAAACAGAAATCGTTGAAATAAATTGATGTTATTTTTTGCCATATTTATTCGAGGGATTTTAGCCCATTCAGCTTATACTTAGCCAGATTTTCGCCTACATAAAATCCACAAACGTAATAATTGTACTTTTTATTACACGCAAACGGGCTTAAAGGGGTCATTACTTAACTGTCACAAACACTCCGGGAAATATGAGGTGGTCGTTTAAAACACATTAGTTCGAATGCTCAAAGTTGCCTTGGTTTAGTCTTATTATTACTCCAAAAGTCACATTTTTCATTTTCCATAAAAGTATACAACTGGTGTTGGTTCGTTTGAAAATATTTAAAAGTATATGCTATATTAAATTGTATGTTACTTACTGGTTATTGTAAATTTAATCAAAACATAAAGCTTCAAGACTTTATATTTTAATCTTGTTCATTATAAAAATTAATGGAGTATTTTTAATAAAAAATCGTAACAAAGATGATGTAGGTAAAACATAAATATAAATAAATAAATAAATAAATACATAAATACATATAAATAAATAATTATAAATAACAAAATAATAAATAAAGTTAATAAAAATTAAGTATGAATAATACTGCATTCTATTAATGATTTTTACAACTTTTTCAGGCTAAAAGTTTAAATATTTGCCAATCTGTACCATGATTTCCATTAAAAGTTTGAAATTCACTATAATCGTTAAAATAGATTACAAAACAGTTTTCATTTACTCGGATATGGACAGTAAAAATTGGAAAAGTTATTACAAATTTGGCTGCTTCTTTCAGGAGCAATGTGAGACGCAAGTCGGAGGGTAACGTGTGAAAGACACAAACGGACGATCTGAGGGCGAGATTGCAGTGAGCGATGGCGCGATTTTTTTCTGCCAACAGATGTGTTATTGTCACCGGCTCCAGGTTCGGCTCAGTCTGCTTGTGTCGCAAAAACTGTAGTTACAGCGGAAAACGTAATGTCATTTGTCATTGTCATCCGATAAATCATTTTTGTCATCAGATTCGTTCTGTTGTAGGCTTTACACTACAGCGTGCTTGCGGAAAGGTATGTAATCGCATGCCTTTAGCATCGGTGCCCAAGATAGTTTCACAGAGTTGGACAAATATGTACTTTTGCTACCGTTTCTTTCTTTAAAGAATACGGTATATTTAATAATGACTCAAATACAATACACAATAAGGCAGATACACCAAGTATACTAGTCAGAATTTCTTAGGTCTATTTGAGAGATTTCGCTCTTGCGAATAATTTTTACTTTCTCCTCCCTATACGTAGTATATGGAGAAAGTATTGTTTTCGTCTAAATTTTCGAATTTGAGTTGTTAGTGGATATATTTGTTTTAGTGCTCCCTGAATCCAAAAAAGTGGTTTTTGGCGTGGTGTCTGTCTGTCTGTGTGTGTGGATGTGTGTGTGTGTGGATGTAAACAAAGCTAGAGACGACACCAGTGGTCCGATTTTCATGAAATTTGGCTTGTAGGTATAAAGCCGTGGTATCTCCAGGCGTATTTTTCATTTTTTTGAATTTTTGTTTTTTAAGGGTATTTACCCCATAAAAACCCATAAAAAATGACAAAAATCCAAATTTCTCAAAAACGGCTCTAACGATTTTGATAAAAATTTCATGGTTTTAGTGCTTAAGATGACAAACAAAATGACACCACCCGCATGTCTGTAAAAATTCAGGTTCAGAAGTTATAGGGGTTTAAGTGTTAAAAAATTCATATTTTTCAAATTCACAAAATCTGTGACCTCTAAAGAAAATATAGTTGCAACCTTTAAATTTGACTTGAAAAACTAAATAATCTAGTATTTTGAATCATTAGTTTACGTCAACTGGTTGCGGAGATAATTGATATTTTAGTTTGGCGGTAAACGCAGTACGTTGTCCAATGTTATTCTTATGGCAAATATTTAAAAGCCGATATCTCCGTTATTTATTAACCGATTTTGATAAAATTTGGTATATATTTGTGTGATAATTAATTGTTAATTTGTTTTATTTCACTAAATATGTTTTCTGGTTTTAAATGACTTGAAGGGAGAATTATGTGTCAGTTTCCTGATACCGTTTATTGTAATTACTTTTCCCTTCCTTGCTATTGCTTGATAAATAATTTTAAACTTTCACAATTTACGTCTATGAATTTTACATTTACTTATAAATCTAAGTTGGTTTTTTTGTTCCAATCCATTCTTATAATACTTTTCAAATCATTTCAGTCTAATAGGTTGGGTTTTGCCTTTAATATTACTAGATTAATTTTGCCTTGAAATTTTGTGTACATGGAAAATATGTTCTGTAAGAAATGAATTTATAGATTACGCATTGGTGTCTGCAAAGATCATTTTTATAATTAGCTATCCCTATTCCTCAATTTGAAAACTGATCGAATTTTCGACCTCTGGCGATATCTAGTTAATTTAAATTTACTGACAAAGGTTTTCAGCAAATCAAATATTTCCGGCCCAATGAGTGTGATAAATATACCTTAGGTAATAATTGTTATTGTAAATAAAAAAATATTAATAAATATTAAAAAAACCAAGGCATTTATTCTAATTGTCAATTTACTCTCCCTCTTTGCAACAAAAAGCCTATTAATAATATTTTAATAGCTTAAAACTTTACGTAGTTTCGTCCTGTCTTTGTGAACTGTTTTTGAATGTTAAAGAGCAGTTACAAAATACAAAGCAAGATTGAATAACCTCTTAAGCTTGAAACGTGTTGTTCTGTAATATATAGATCACGATATTTAAAGTATAAAAAAAATTGTAAGACGTTTTTCATTTCCAAATCAAGTTTGTCGAAAATGTATCCGTTACAAAAATGCTGAGCTTTCATAACTGGTAACAAATGGACCTTACTAATGGGTTTTAGGGTTTTGTAGCTGTATTTTTTTGTGAGCTGACCGTAAGAGAAGATGTTAACTCTAAAAGAGTGGGCACAACTAACTTAATCAACCTGAATAAACACATTGTGTTTGGAATCAACACTTCACTTGACACAAAGTGCCCCTCGTAAAGAGAACTTTAGCGACGTTAGGGGATGATGGATTACACTATTTGCTGTATAAATGCTCACGTCACGTATATCATAATGGGGTAAAATGTGGTTCATGACCAGTCAATTAAAACCGTAATTTATTTATTAGTTTTAAGCTAGCAAATTACAACTTTTATTTTATTTAATTTGTGTAGTCAATCAAAACTTGAGTTCAAAAACAAATTCATTAATGTAAGTAACAGTTACTTACAAGCTCTCGAAAAAATACTGCTATTTTCTTAAACCTGATTTTGTGATTAGAGCTTGGCTATTTTGTAGCGACGCGTAGAATTGCACATACGAAATAATTATACGATTCTCACCCAGAACAATATGTCAGATATTAAAATAGGGCATAAATTGTCATCTCAAAAGGAAAGGAAAAAAGGAAAGGAAGCTTTTTGTTTATTAAAGGAGTTTCAGGCTGGAACTATATTGAACTATTCTACAGTATATTACAAATAGAATCCTCACTTTATATTTATATAGAAAGGGGTTTAAATAGTTTTATATTTAATAATTACAATTCAGTATATTTATCAAATGCATTTTAATCTTCTGATGTGGAAACTTTAAAGCGTTTTGATTTCCAAGAGAGTCGTTGGTATAAACATTCCTAATACATTCTTTATTACCAATATGCTCCATTCTGTAGTTGAGTCCTGTAAAACATATATTTTATAGATTACATGTAATAATAATAGAGAAAATGACTAAAGTGATTGAATTTCTTTTGATTGAATTTTCAGATTGATTACATGGAAATTACAGATTTAATAGTTCAAAAATTTCTTATTATTCCATCGATATTCATAACAACATTTTATACCTAAAACAGAAAGCATGTTTTTTAGATATATACTTCCAGAAATGGCCTTTGAAATTAACTATTCAAAAACCCCTATGTGGTGGCTGGGTAGTTATAAACATTGAAACAAATTAGGATACTTTTAAATTCAATATCTTTTTAAAATTACTTGGTGTTGTATTCCTTTTTATTTGCAAATCAAGCACAAACAAGGATTATTTTGCATATTAGGCTACATCGAGAGACATTTTTAACAATAAAATTACGGTTTCAGTTTCGATCCTCAAAATTGTTTTTCAAAATTTACCAAATAAATGAACTGTAAATTTTCTTATCACAAAACGTTTACGTTGTACCTGAAACTTAGCAATTCGTCATATTATATCCACAAACAGAATATGAATTCCTGAAATGTTGTCACTGGAACAAAGTGTATTTGTATTTCACAGGAATGTATCTATAAGAAATGAATGGGAATTTCACAGAAAAACTCTAAAAGGATTTGATTTTCAATTGTGTCTAGCTAAAAAAGTTCAGTACATTTAAAGGTGAAGGTGTAGGTGTAGATGTAAAGGTTGTACATTTACTTGAGATCATCAATCATCTTAGCCTCTGAATTGTGTAGTACAAATTTATGATCAACGAAATCCTAAGGGTGGATACTTTTGAAATTGGTCGTGTTAGATCATGATTGACGATGAATCTCCGGGTTTGAAATCGATAAATTTGGATCAACAGTATTAGGATAATATTAAATAATCCTACATTTACGCTTAATTGGTTTAATGAATCGCATGATTTCATTTTATTTTTCTAACATGTCATCAATCAAAATATCACAATTCCAGAGTTGTGTTCTGTTCAGAGACATTATTTAGTTTTGTTTGACATATTGACTCATCTGCAGTACACATACACACGATTTTTATATCTGTATTAAATGGAGAAACATTATCAAAAACACAGTATGAAATTTCAAATTCGTAGGGTCAGATGAGCCGCAGTATCCAAATCCAACACACGCATCAGCATTCATGATAACGTGGATTTACGGCTCTCGAATCCGTCGCTCAGGGATTCGAGATTGTTGATTCGTCCTGGCTATATTCAAGCTCACATACAGGATTGGACAAAGTCCCTACCTGGTGACAAAAGGTCGGTTTAATCAAAACTTAGTTACATCTCGTAAAAGATCTTCTTAATACATTTTTCAATATGTTTTGTTTGAACAGCTAGGGCTTTGGATTAGATCCAAGTCTTTGAAAATTCAAAGACCTTTAAAATGAAAATACGAGGTATGCTTACGTTTAAGAATTCCAAGACCGTCCCAAAAACTCCGAAAAATGCCGAAGGAATGCCGACGAATTACAAAAAAAAAGTAAAGTACTAAAATATATTAAACAGAAAATACTACAAAATAACGTAGGTTTTTAGGAGAGTACATAATCTCAAAATTTTATTGTACTCTGATTGATATTTTCGAACCTATTCACAATATTTAAGATTTTTTCCAGATTTGTTTTCATTTTGATTATATTTATTCTACCTGGTTTGCAGGATTGTATTCCACATATAAAGATCTTCAAACAGGATTCATCTCAAGGTATGCTTAAATATTATTTTAAGACTTCCGTCGTAGACCATCCACTGAGGTTGTAAAATATCGTTGATTTATGTCCGAATCTTTATTATTAAGTCACAGTTGCAAGGCACAGTTGCAAGGCAACATTATATTGTTGCTAGTGGTTAAAGAGATATTTAAAATATTCCAGAATTGTCCAGCCCTATATGTAGACTTTAGTAAAAATGGGAAAACATGGACTAGCAGAGATTGATATTTGTGTGCAATTATTAATAAATTACAAAACATAAATTTATCTAGCTGGGCAAAAATAATAACTGTTCGGATAAATGTCATGAATTAAATTTGCTCTATTCTTAAAACTCCGTTTTTCGTTTCATTTTCACCCAAAATCACCCTAACTTGAATAAGTAGCCCAAAAATCCTTAAATGGATACGATAACCTTTTAAAATCAATAGTTAACGTTTTAAGCTTAATATTAGGCGTTTAATGTATTGTTAGATGAGACTGATATTTATGTGCAATTATTAATGAATTACGAAATTATTAAATTAATCCAAAAAAATAATATAGCTGTTCGGATTGATGTCATAAATTGAATTTGCTCCTGCAGGTATATTCCTCATTTCATTTTCTCCCAAAATCAACAATTCTTGATTACTTAGGCCATAAATAATATTTATATTTGGATCCGATTTCCTTTTAAAATCAACTAATAATCGACTTTATTTCAACTTAATATTAATTAAAATTGTAGTTTTTCCGTGATGTCCTTAATATCAGTCAAAAAGTGGAAGTCAACAGATCAAAGTTTAGTGCCAGCCTGAGATGGGCTTGTAAAGTTGCCTTGCTACGCAGTCACTCGAATGTTTTGACAATGACAAATGAGCATCATCGTTCACCTGGTATCTCTTACCTCAGACAGACAAAAAATGCAAACTATGTTATCTGTTATTAGTTTTATTAAGATGGTAAATAAATCCCCTAAATAAATCATTAATACAGTTTTTTATGTTCAATCCCACTCGTTTAATCGGCTGCAGTTAAAACCCAAGAATTTTTCCCGGAAAATGTTTTTGTATACCTTTATAGTACTATGTTTTTAATTTACTTCCAACTTGTAGCTCCTTGTCTTTGTATATTTACAAATTATGTTTGATAATGCTAATTAAGTAAATAACTACAATTAAATCTAAATTAAAATTTTTAGATGAATGTAAATTCACCGCAGGATTAATAGTGCACATTTAATAATTAACTGCAGCTTCCATTTATTCAAAAGAAATGTATGTAACTTACATTTTTTGAATCTCGCATTTTCAAGCTTATTCAAATGTTTTAAGTGCCGGATACTATACTATACTATCCTATACTATACTGTACGGTGCACATATAGAGCGTTAAGGTTAAATTAGGATTACGTTTTATGTCACATTGCAATTTTCGATTGAGAAGAAATAAAGAGGCTTCACTGAAGCTATTATTGTTTATTGATATTTAGGTTACAAAAGCTTTTGACTTCACTCAGCAATAAAACACATGACTTCGAGGAAGTTGCAAAAGGTTTGGCCAATGATTTACTAAATGATTTAAGACCACAATAAGTTTTGTATCTCATCTAGAACATAAGATACACCATTTTGACCGAAAATACATTTTTTTTTTACTCAAATTTTTTAATTATGAATAAAGAGCTCAATCTTTCTAGTCTGATTCAAATTAACTTGAAGCTGTAATATGTCTTAGTATTTTAAGACCAAAATGTATTTCATGCTATGATTAGAAACAAAAGGTGAAAGAAAAAGAATCTTTAAAAATACTCAAGTCCTGAATCTCGCATAGGGAATAGTCTTTATTTGGGTATATCTTGAAAACGAATCAATATTTGTCAACAACGGATATCGGCGTTACACTCAGCGTGAAATACAGTTTGTATTCATGTATCACAGCACTACGTTTAGATTATTTCAAAAATAATTACATCCAATATGGCTATGATGACGGCAAAACAATTTACCTGGCCAGTTATAAGTTAAACTACATGTAACTTCCGACGGAGGTATAATAACGCCATATTCACTTACCACATTTATTCCCTATATCTTAGAAGCCTTTGGTTATCATTTCGGACGCCACCTTGAAAATGAGGCACTTCCGGTGGTCAATCTTTAATAGACTTTTAGTACGTTTTTCAGCACGTAAAATATGACAAAAAAACTTCTTCAACTAGTGATAGTTTTTAAGTTAAACTGAAACATGTTAAATTTCCATAAGAGTTTGTATGATGGCTTTAAATTATTTGTTTTACATCCAGAAAAATAATTTGGAGCAAACTGCATCATTCTACCGCATTCTGAAGTGGTTTTATGCTTTAATGATGTGACAAAAGGGGGAATTCCATGATGGCGGCAAGTTGCTTATGTTGGATTTTTTTTGGAATTTCAGTATGATAACACTCCAAGCTGTATGTATGGCTTCTCCACCAATTTTCAGCTTGTTAAATAAAATTCCAAATTACGGTAAATTTTGCATTACTTTCCTACAAAAACACACAACTCACGTAAAGAAAAAGGGGTCCAATTAAATCTTTGACTACCTCATTATTCGAAAAGATTGGTCAGAAAATATTATTTCTGATTTTCATGATTTATGTATTACGCGTCCTCCAAGGTGCACAAATCTTACTTGAAAATATCTTGAAAATGTGGGTTTTCCCAACATGAATCTTGCGTGTAAAACATAGCTGTAATTGTTGATTATCAAAAGCATACAATACCTTTTGAAACATTATGCATTTTGCTTGCACATTAAACATTTTCTCCGTTTGCGGCGGCACCGAGCATTGAGATGGTAAATAAATCATTAATACAGTTTTTATGTTCAATCCCACTCGTTTAATCGGCTGCAGTAAAGACCCAGAAATTTGATCCAACTTTCCATTGATTGCAATTTTCCCATTGATCCAATATGGGATAGCCTTAACTAGCAAACTGGTAGATAAGCGGAAGGGGATTACATTATTCCTTGCAAAAAATACAAAACTTAATTGATAAGAAATGTTGAACTATTTTTCCTTCTAGAGCCATCGTATTGGTAGTAACATAGGACTGTGATTTGTTCTTGATTAGCAGCAGCTCTCGCTCTCACACTCGCTGAAAATGTATTAAGGGATGTATTGAGTTGTCCTTAAGTTAATTGATCTGTGGATTTTTTGTCGTCTCTCTGTGTGTAAAGAAAAACTAGCCTCCATTTCACAATTAAAAAATTATTATTGTTTCTGAAATGTAAAAGGCCAAGCCTTACCAGAGAAATCAAAGAAAAGTACAATCGTTCAAATATTTATATTCGAGACTCTGTGAAAACCCTTTTTAAAAAGACTTAAAACATTTTTTAATTATTTATTTCATTAAATTTAGGCGATTTAATTTTTGTTGTTTAATTTTTTAAGTCTTAACCTGGATTCTTATTTAACATAAGTAAATACTTCTTTGAATTAAAACAAACACAGTCCCATATCTTGTAAATAAAAATATGAAGTTACTTAGGATAATTCAATTGTTTTCTTTAGGTTCTATAAAAATATAAATTTAAAAACCAACGTTACTCTTAGTTGGCACAATTAATCAAGGTGAGCAAACGTTAGAGGACTGGTGAGTAAATTTTAGGAAAAACACTTTTCAATATTCTGTAACAGATGCAAAAAAATTACAAAACTTTAAAGTGTTCCCTAGATGACGATTATTGATCAAATTTAACGTCCTTCATCTATGTTAGTATCATATTGTTTTCTGTAACCGACCAGTCACTTAATTTGATATATAAGCTCTAGAGGTGACAAAGTCAAGTGCAACTTATGCTGAGAATCTCCCGGAATACAAGACTAGCAACACCTTCATCTCATTACTGGGATGCCGGAAGGTAAGAGAATTTGTTAGCATTTAATTAATTCGTATATATATAGTAAGACAGCGAAATGTTATTTCATTTATAACTAATAAATCATTGAATTAAATTACATTACATTTCATTAAATCACATATTACAATTCAGATTTAAATGTTTAATTTAATCTTCTACTATAGTAATATATTTATGTAGCCTACACGAAGCATCCTGTGGATTTTAAGCAACTTTTTAGTGTAGTAAGGTTTTTTTTAATATTAACCATATCAAGTAATATTCTTACCAAAACATACTTTTTCAAGAATCCGAATTTTCGGATTCAGGTTCGTAATGGCATCTACGCATACACCATGTACACCCTTTCCTTAAATTCATTTTTATGTTATAGTTTTTATTATGATAACATTGTTTTCCAAGCCTTTTTTCTGTGGCCGAATTAATAAGAAAATGTATTTAAGAACAGTTCTGAAGAAAATTCACGAAAAACATAAAAATGAAAATGTCCCATATTTCTCTTAGTTTTCCTAGAACTTTCTTCCAAGGAGAAAGCAGAGGTGTCCATTAATCTTTACAGTAATTTCCTTCGCTTTAAATAGCCAGCACACTACTGCCTTTCTTCGGGCTCATTACTATTTTTCTCTTTAAATCTCGCCATTCTTTAATTCCATTTTGTTTTTTCCTTCGGTAATACAGTTTTTAATCGGAAATAAAACATCTTAATTGTGAAAGTTGCATTACTTATTTGTAAGTTTTCAAGTTTATACAATTTTGACAAATTTAATAAATTTAGTGTACTGGCTAAAACGAGGAATGTATGGTAAAAATATGTTTAACCCGTTTTCAAAGACCTGCGCTCTACGAGTGACGGGTTTATGTCTTCATGTGGCTTAAAGAAACTTGAATCTTAAAATCCACTGTAACAAATGTGAATTTCACCTTTGGGTCCTAACCTAAACTGTAAAACATGGAATTTATACTTCTGTCTACCATACATTTCCTAGTGTCGGATCTTCTATGAAGTTAAATATTACTTAAGCTGTCATTGTCGTAACGGTTTTTCTCATTTGGTTGGTGAACTTTCTAAAGTTGATTAGAGACTGTTTATTTGATTAATTTCTATGGCCAAAAACAACAGCGACTGTTCTTTAATTAATAGCCTTATTTTAATTATATTGCAGCTAGTCTAAACAGTTAACTCATAAGAAAAAAATAAGAATAGATATAAAATAGAATCATCAGTAATTGTATAAAATATAAATTATGATAGCATTAATTTATTTAAGTTAAAAGTTTGTAATTTATAATTTAAGGTTTGCTAGACTTACTTTGCTGTTAATTACTTTGATATAATATACGATAGAATTTGTAAAATTTAAGTTTGATAAGGAATGTCTTTTAAAAGCAAGGTCAAATGGTAAAAACAACAAATGTTCAGTATAATCATTGACTATAAATTATTCACCCAAAGTCAACTGGGTGATGCTAATAGCTTAGCAAAAATCTACACCAAGAATTAATTTAAAGAACACTTTTGAAGAGGTTAACAATCACTAACTTAATAACTCATCACACAAGGATTTGTTTTTTTTTATAAGCTATAGCTTAAAATCTTTAAACATTATTTCGAATAAGACTTTAGTATTCTAGCTTATGGTTATTTCGAACTCTAGAGGATTTAGTGTGTTGTTACATAAAATCTCTTGTCATATCATATCAACTGTGCTAAAAAATATATTGTTCAATAACTAATCTGTAAGGATTGACTTTCGTGATTGCATATAATCTAAATAAGTTGTATTTTTCCAACAGTCATGACTATTTACGAGCTTAATACTATAAAATAGCTAACGGTAACGGGGTTTTACTACTATAAAATTGGAAACAGGGCTTTCCCTCGTTTTTCATTTAAAAAAATAATTAGGCCTACCTATTTGATTAATTTTATTCATTAAATATATTAACTACGATGAAAATACTAATAATAAAACATAAAGAAACTCAAATGAACAGGTATTATTAAAATTGTACAGATTTTTTATGTATATATCCCCTTAAGGTCTCTTATAACATTGGGCCTTTTATAACCCTGGGCTTGGAGAAAATTTTAATTACCTCAGGCCTATCAACTTAAAAGTTTAAAAAACTAAAACAGTAACCTTAAGTACTTTATGAAATCTCGAGAGAAAAGGAAACGAAGAATCCACAAATGTAGAAAATCCAAAGATTTAAGAGAGAACCAAGACAAAATTACATGTACTTTGTTGTGTCGTAAACTGTCAAGGAAGCTGAGAAGCATACATTTTACATAAAGTGCAGGAAACAGTAAACTCAGTGCTCTCCGTGGGATGCATAGTAACGAGGTCTAGGTTTACTGTAACTGTTTGTACCTGCGTTGCGAGTCAAAGGTTTATTGTATCTGTCTGTACCTGCAATGCAAGTGGAATGAGATATTCAACATTTGACTTAAATCTTTTATAGGTACTAAAATGCAGGATTTAATTAACCCCACTGTTTTAGCTGTTAAGGGTCATTAAGGGTTCTAAAAATCACGATAAAATGAACTAAGCCCTCTGTTTTAGCTAATCACAAACTCGAAAACAGTGGTAATTCATAAACACTAGCTTTTCTTGATAAAGTGAGGAAATAAAAAAATAAAGTTCATCATTTTAAAATTTAGGCTTATAGTCTAACCTACAGCCTACTGTAGGCCTAGGTCTACACAATACTGTATATCAAAGTTGATCAAGTAGGTGGAAGATAATTTATAATTTATCACCTTTAACTTACGAGAACTAAAATAAATTAGAATTACCGATATACATAGGTTTTTTAATACCTAAAGTCAAATAAATGCCTGTTTAATTTATAATTTTTCACTATTCACTCTCAAGATGTTTGTCACAAGTTTATAAGGATGCGGTAAACGTACATACCAAACAGTATATGGTGAGCGTCTATACTGTACCTAATGTTCTGCAGCTTCCATCAACAGTCTTCCACTTTGATTAGCGCTGCAATGTCGCTCAATCTTACCGACTCTTGCCACTATTAGCATCTAGCTCAGTGCAAATTGTGTATTCGACAAAACACAAGTAGCAAACAAGAGAATATGTTCAAGTACAGTACACCTTGAATTATCCGGATTAATGTGGCGGAACACCGATCCAGATAACAAAAAATCCGGATAATCCGAGGTCATTAAAATATCACCTAAATAGCGATCGCGTACCTTAGCCCCAGCTAAATTGATGCTGCAAACGGTGTGTCAAGACTGTACAACATGTCAGTCTTTGATATTTTAGCAGGTTTAATTTTGAAGTAAATTCAAGAACTAAATGTTATTATTATCATACGATTATATTGTTAACTTTTACCTTACATACGGTTTAAGTTTGGTTTAAAACGCCAGATTAAAATATTTTTTTTATTAAGAATAAATTCATACAGTAATGTATTACATTTGTATTTTACTTTTAGAAGGCCCATTTCACACGTAAACTCGCTAAAATCATGTTTTGCCGTGATTTTAATTTTTTAATTTCTCGGGTGGACCGGCCCGAATGATCCGGGTCCGGATAATGTGGGGTGCGGATAATCCGAGGTGTACTGTATAGGCCTACTATAGGCTAATGATTTTTTAAGCACTTCTTCCAAATCAAAGTCAATTCTATAAAACTCTTGCCGCTTAACAACAAACGGTGAACTAAATTTGCGATTGCTCTCACAGTGTGAGGGTTTACTACTTTTTCCATTGTTTCTTCTGATTTTAACTTGTGTGACAATACCAAAGCCCACTTTCTTTTTTTATGTTTTATCGGAATTATTTATCTCTAGGATGCAATATTCTTTAGATAAAAAAAACTAAAAAATGAAATCACTGTTGAAGGCTTAAATACTCAACTTACTATACACTCCCGATGCAGAAAAAATAATTAGACGCAGATACTCAAGGCTTTGCCTCCCTTAGCCCGCTTAAAGGATGACTAATTTTTAGTCAAATTATGTTATAGAATGTACACTGCTTGCAGATTAACCAGAGGACTGATTTATTCAAATAATGCATTATATTTGCACTGTGATTGAATCGTTTATTTCAGAAACAGCATAACCAACATTTTTTTATTTGACTTTTTAGTATTTTTCAGTATCTACAACATGAAATACATCGTTTGGTGCAGAAACATCACAACTGCTACTAACCGTAGGGCTTCAAACTGGGCATCGAATCCACCACTGGGCATCATCGTTTTTAGTGCAGAAACCATAAACAGGTGACTGGCAGTTGTGTTGTTTCTGCAACAAACTCGGGGTAAATTTATTTTTTTTGTGTAGAGCGATGTTGGTAACCCTGGCTGTCATCGTGCCCATGTGCTCTTAACTTCCTTTCTGTCAGTCAGTGGGGTACAGTTTATTTACATAATAATAATTAATGTAAACAAATATTGAAAGTTTTCACTTATGTTGTTTCTGCAATAAACACTGTTTCCGAAACAAATTATATTGGTTTACTAATTTTTCACCACACTACGACGAAATCACCTGTTTTACAAACGTCAAACGCGGACCGAAACACACTGTTTGCCGTCACAGGACCGAAAACGTTGGGGGTCCTAGGGCCGAAAGTCAGCTGATCGTTTATTTGTTTGAAACAACATCAGAACATCGCATAATTATACGGCATTTAATACAGGATAGTTCCAAGACAGGATAGTTGTGATCATATGATTTTCATAGCTGAGTTTGTTTGAATCATGATAAAGAAGTTTTGTCGTCGCCCATATCGCTTTATCGTCGCTTTTTTATTATTTAGGGTATATGGTTTCATTGTGTAGTGTGGTGAAAAATAGCGTTCGCACCTCGGCCGATAGGGTTTTGCAGGCTCGAGATCGTGTTTCAAATTCGAGACGAAGTCGAGAATTTGAAACGATCGAGAGATGCAAAACCCCATTTTCGGCCCTTGTTGCGAAATATAGGCTACTATTCTGACGTTTGTTTGTTACTAATTTCTATCAAATAAAGTGATAAGTAATAAGTTCTGGTAGTAATAAGTTCTATTTATATATATTAATATGTCCAAACCTGCAAATCTGTCAGAAAATTAGTAAACCAATATAATTTGTTTTGAAAACAGCGTTTATTTCAGAAACAACAGCATAATTGAAAAAATTTAATATTTTTTTCAGTGGTGTGTTAACATTGATGATTAAGACCAACATCCAGGACTTAAAAACATCGGTAGTTAACAATAAAAGAATACTAAATTAAAATGTTTGTTACTTAAAAAAAACTGTTTTTTTTATAATTTCCCTAAAATGTAAAAAATGTTGTTTATGCTGTTTCTGAAATAAACGATTCAATTGTAAGCTTTCAATTAATTGCACCCTTTAGGTGGCAGATAATATGACCCGAGGTTGAACTGAGAATGTGTTACGTTTCCTCTATACATGTTTCCCTCGTAGATGAGTTAGCAACCATTTGCCTACACATTTTTACTTTGTTATTCAGCCATAATAATTCAGATATTTCATAATTATACAGTGTGTTCATAACCATCGGGATCTCGTAAATTATGAGAGATATAGAATAAGAAAGTTTAAATTAGCAAAGTAATGCGTATAACTTCCTTATTATTTAAGGTACCAGACTGTAAGTGGGGTCAATATTATTTCCAAATTTTTACTGTAAAGGTAGCTTGTTATTTTTTGGAAATAAAATTCATCATTTCCTAATTTCATTAAGTGTGATGTAATAGTCCGGTCGCCGAGTGATGTAACCTTGAAATAGGATCCGACGCAAATTTTATGATTGATTGTAGTACTATTTGGTGAACTAAACAAGAATATGGTGGATATGCATAGAGAAGATAAACATAGATAAGAAATACTTAGAATGGAATTTTCCTTTGAGTAGGTATAAAGGTCGAGTTTGGCGGTATTGGATGCAGATGCTTATGGCTAATCTGCGCGTGCGTACCTTTTTTGAACAACTCAATTATGAAAATCGGCCCAGTAAAAGCCAAACCGATATTTTTTTAATAATTATAAGATAATAACGAATAACGGCAAACAGAACAAATTTTTTCGAGAACCGATCAATTTGAGTTGCTCAGTCAGAAGCTTCAGATAGTTCAAAATTCACATGTACTATTGTGTTCGTTTCTAAATTTCTAATAAATATAGTCTAACAAACATAAAATAGTAAAAAATTTCTTATTAAAAAATAAATCGTCTTTGACATGCCCTTGCTCTGCTCTACTCTGATTGGAGGAGGACGTGCCTGCGTATTCTGTTCTGATTGGTGAAATTTGTGATATCTGTATTATATTGTGTTGTTTTGTTTTCAGCATTATAGTTTCTTGCTTTTACAGTTCTCGGTTTTAGCCATAGTTTTGTCCAAGTCCTCCTGACTATGTGTGTTGCTAATCTTTTCATGTTCTAGATTTTTCAACTGATGAAGACGGGATCAGATTCCAGAGATCCCGAAACGTCATAAAACTTGTTTTACTAAGCAGTGATGGGATATACTGAAAAAATTAACATCAAAACAAAAAAATGTCATACTGTAACATTGAATTTAATGTTTTATGGCGTTTCAGGAATTTGTGAGATATTAAATTAGACTTTTTAATTAAATTTGAGATTCAACTTCGCCATTTTTGGCACTGTTCGGTTTTAAACGTTGCAGCAAGATTTTAATGTTTAGCAATTCCAGAATTAGGTATGATAACTCACGATCAACATATTTGTGCAGACTTTACTCTGAGGTTGAAAAGAAAACGATAAAAAATGGACTGAAGTGCAGCAAGTTTGGGACTTGGACGTTCTGAAACTTGCTGGATGTTTTGAAATAGCTATAGTTAAAAATAATTTTAATTAACGAATCTGGGCGTTCATTCACCATAACCAGGAAGTTCCGAAGCATAAATTAATTTAATAAATTAATTATAAGCAAACGTTTTGAGATAGCTATTATTTATAATTATGATGTAAAATTCTGGACGTTATGAAACCTGGACGTTATGTGAAATAGGGGTTATTCCTTAAAAAAAAGAACCTGGATTTTGAAATGTTCTCTCTAGGGGCCCAAAAAACGAAAACACTTTTATGATCTAGGGCTTACGTTAAAACAACAGGTTGAAAAACTTTGAGGTTAAATAAGTATAGTGGTATAAAGTAGGTTAAATAAATGGTTGGTGTAAAGACAACCACCAATTATAGAATAAAAAACATCCAGCACAGTTGGAATGGAATGTTGGAATTGGAATTCCTGAAATGGGAAAGGAGGAACAGAAACAGAGATTAGCAGAAAGCATCGTAACTTTGCTGCCAACTTTGAGTGCCAACTCTCATTTTGCACATTTAAATTAAGGTAATCAAAGTTATATATTTTTAAGATTAATAGACATTTAATATAATAAATAGGCCCAGTAATAGTATAATGTATTAATTTCTTGATTCGGGTCTTTTTTATGACCTGTATTCCAAGGTTAGTAAAGCCCCCTAGGCAAACGGATAAAGATATTTATTTTAGGCCTATCTGTCTAGAAAATGTCTTATGTCACCATTTGTTTCACCTAATTTACTAATTGCTTGTGCCATGGTTGAGGGATAATTAATGACATATTAATGATGTCTATGTTAACAAACTCTATTTTTTAATGTTTCTGTCAAAGTTAAATCCCTTAACTTGGCTGCAGTTCTGTAAGCAGTCCACATTTTAATGATTGTAATTATGGATGCACACAATAATAAGTTCATTCCTTTGCATAAAATTAACATTTTGGTCGAAAATGTTTTCATTTAACCATGGAGTTCAAATGAAGAGCAGCACTGTGGGCGTCCATCAATATGGGCAAGGCAAGGCAGGGCCTGCTCCCCCCCCCCCTAGATTCAGACTGTTTTTTATAAATATGGCATTTTAACATGTACTCACTATCACCAAATACCACATGCTGTACCACGGTAGGTGTGATGGTCAGTAGTCAACCTGTTAACACACTCTCACTAGCTAGGCCTACTCAAGCATCACTTGCTGTAGGCCTAAGCCTACTATAGTAGATGTGACGATTGGTGGTTAGTCCATCCTGTTAACACACTCACTACACCAACCAGCAAGACCAACCACTGCATTCGGATTCACAGAGGTTTCACCTGTGGGATTTAGATTGGTGAGATGACGAATACAGATTGATGGCATTTTTTAGAGCATGTTTTGTTAATTGGTTTGAATTTATGCCCTCACCCTTCAAACATTTTTTTAAGTTTTCATTTTCCGACAAACCAAGCAAAATAGGGCAAAACTTTGATATCCGACTCCATCGGATTTATCGATGTTTACAATCGTTCTTCACCATCGAATGCCGATAGTGAAGAATCGATTGTAATCATCTGTGCAATTAATTGTAAACGATCTCACATGATATATTAGTAATGGTAAATTATTTTATCATCAATGTAGGTTAAGTACGTATCTATAATCATTATAATAACTAAACACTTGTTTGTACATTCAAATAAAGAAGACTTTACTATAAAACTAAAACGTACCGGTAACCAAAACTAATAACAAAATGACAATCTTCAGCTGACCGGGCAGACGACACAACACACAACTGACACTGACAATTTAATCAAAACCTAGTGCAAGATGGCGAACAGTGTGGAATAAGTTTTGAGTATGTTAAGTTAGTTAAAGGTAGTTGAGTTATGATATACTATTTATGTTAGTATATAATGAATTTTAGTTAGAGTAATTTCAGTACAGGTTTCTTTATAGTGATGTTAGATGTTAACATGTTCGCTGCTGACGACTCCAATCGGAGTCATGCTGTACTGGCAAAGCGTCCGTACGACTCCGGTCGAGTCACGGTGCAGGGTTGTACAAGTTGGTCTACGTGACCTCCGCATTTATCGGGGATCAACTAAACTATGTCAGCATGTTGTGCTGGTCCTATACTTTATTTCGGTAGCGTTCTTTCTCGGTTCCCGCCACTAGCGTCCCTGGCGGACAGCTCTAGGTGGAGTTTCAGCCCCTGGAGTTTCAGGGGTATCAGTAGTTTAGGGTCGCCTTGTTACGACTTTTCAGCTGTGAACGTGTTAATATGTTTAGTTGTGGTAGATCACCTGATAAATATTGTATTCGGTTACAGTACTTGTAGAATCGTCATAACCTCGACAAATCGATTGTAAACATTGATAAATACGATGGAGTCGGATATCAAAGTTTTGCCCAAAATAGTCTGTTTATGAATGAATACATGTATATTACACTTTTTAAAATTGTTCGACCATTTAAACATGCTTAAATGCATCCTAATTCTTGATTGCATAAATTCGTAATTTTACGGTCGGTGACGGATTTACAGACGATCCGGCTTAAACTTAAAACACCCTACAGAATTTGTAAAACCGTTAACCGAGGAAATTATAGTTCGGATTCCATGTTAAAATGAGGCGGTAGCTGGAAAAAGGGTGTAATGGCCTATACGCCCTTTTTTCGGAGATTGCATTTTTTTATTTTCCACACATCTGTTTAAATCAGCACAAAATTTCATTACTCTCTGACAAAAATTCACAGAGATACAGCTGTTTTTGTGAAGTGGTTATCACACCCTTCTTTCATAGACAGCTGAAATGGTCTCAGTTTCAGTTAAACTCTAAGTTGTGTGTGTTTAAGTTGATATCAGTTAACAAATAACTTAGTTTTACCTGAATAAGTTTATATATTTTTATTGTTATCAAAATTTTAAGTACACACTTGAGGCGGAGCTGGAAAAAGTGTGTATTTGTCAAAGCAGCGTTTTGAGAAAAATAGTTTGAAAATTTTCAGCAATATTTTACCAGTTCATATAGGCTTTTAGTAAATTTTAAACTATTAATAAATAATTAATGATAATCATAATGAGAATCTTTATTTTCTAATTTGCAGTGGTGTACCTTGGATATGTGGCGCCCATGGCAACATTAAACAATGGCGCCCCTAAAAAGAACCCCAAGAACCCCCCAAACCCCTCGAAATTGGCATTTTCCCTCATCCCAAGAAAAGTTGAAGTCGTTTATGACAAAAAATGTGAAACTTGAAATATTATTCAACCAAGAATTTGAAATTAAGATTTGTAAAATTCCAATTTGAAATATAAATTGAAACATGTATAATACTATACAACCCAGAATCAAAGGTCAAAAAACACAAAAATTAAAATAAAAATTCGTTATATTTTACAAAATATTTAATCCAAGATAAAATGAACTTGTGTATGAGAACGTGTATTAAAATTATCATACTTCTGTTATTATAAGCCTTATCTACCTAAAAGCTACTTTCCTATTAGCTTTGATTTTCACAAAATTATCAATTAATTAATCTAAGTTAAGTTTTGCTACCTCCTCATGTTCAATAGATAAAATGACTAAATTTGACAAACGTTCTTGTCCCATTGATGATCTTAGATAATTCTTGATGAGCTTTAATTTACTGAAGCTTCGCTCACAAGACGCCACCGTAACAGGAAGTGTTAAGTACACTCGAAGAGCAATCTAGATGTTTGGATAAATATCCTCTAAAGACAGCTCTTGAACCTTTTTGACGATATCAAGTGGAATTGTTTTTTCAAGATCGTTGATGAGCAGTGGCGGATCCAGAGCATGAGTTCGGGGGGGGGGGGGAGCAAGTAGGATTACGAGTGTGACCTGCCGGGGGGTCCGGGGGTGTGGGGGCCCTCCCCCGGAAAATTTGTGAAAATTTGAACTGAAAACTCTTGTTTTTAGACAATCTAGAGAAAAAAAATTTCAATTTAAAACTACATATTTTTATTGTATGTATAAAAGACATAGTCCGTTCAACCCCTCTTCAATCATTCTTGTCCGTGAGTTCCGTCAAGATTGTTTCTTGTGCCGTTTATCAGCGACCGGCAAATAACTCGCGATCGTTTTTCACAGCCGATCGCGAGTTCCGCAAAGCTACATCGGCCATTCATCCGCGATCGGCTGATACGCGCTATCGTATTTCGCGGCCGTTCACGAATTCCAGGTGTTACGTCTGAATTTCCACAAAGTTTATTTAGCCGTTCACCCGCTACTAACAAATACGCGCGATCTCTATCGCGGCCGATTGCGAGTTTTGCAAAGCTACGGTTACCGTTTTTATTCGCGATCGGCAAGTACGCGCGATACTTTTGGCGGCCGATCGCGAGTTTCTTAAAGCTGGATTTGCCGTTTATGCGCGATCGTTTTTTGCGTTGGATCGCAATTTTCGTGAACCTACACTCTTGTTGCGATTGCTAAAACGACCCCGTCCCCAACATTTCCCGAAGATAATTCATATCCCGCCCAAAAACCGGAAATTTAATTTTCCCGAAAATTTCCCAAAATTTCGGGGATCGACCATCCCTTATAATATTTTTACTCAACAATAGTAGGCTATATTGTTTACTTACCAAGAATATATTTGTCACAATTATATACGTCTATTGAGAAATTACCAGAAACAATAACGAACTTATGCAGGAAGATGTCAACAAATCTCGCGCCCTCGTGCTCTAATAAAAAAGTTCATGGGGTAAGAAATTTCAGCTTATGAAATTTATATTATTTGTACACGACCACATTTGAAAACAAATTAAATCTTTTTTTAATGAATTAGTAATTAGGCTATCATAATTTTTACACACGATAGGCTATTATTTTGATTTTCAAATATTTTTCAGCTATTACTTTCTAAAAAATTACTTTTGTGCTGTGCTCTGTTGTGTCATCGTCGGCCGCCCTCTAAATTTGCGCCCCCCTTGCTCTTGCGCCCTTGGGGGGGGCCACTCCTGCCAACCCCTAGGTACACCACTGCTCATTTGTTTTACATGTAAATGGATTTGTCTATGGAAAAAGGGCATACTTGGAATTCTGTCTATGGTCAAAAGGGCGTATTTAC
Source organism: Flexamia atlantica (assembly GCA_035578135.1). Taxonomy (NCBI): domain Eukaryota; kingdom Metazoa; phylum Arthropoda; class Insecta; order Hemiptera; family Cicadellidae; genus Flexamia; species Flexamia atlantica. The sequence goes on from JAQJVK010000021.1 coordinate 1,459,379, forward strand.
CTATTCAGAAAAACTAAAATAACAAAATAAGTTATTTTCCGATTTTATTGTTGTTAGTCTCTTTATATTCCTGAATAAATTTATAAACCTAACAATATTATCACTGCTTTTCATAATTTTATGGTGGACTGAAAGAAAATTTTCAAACTCTCTTTTCTCAAAACGCTGTTTTAACAAATACGCCCTTTTTCCAGCCACCACCTCAAATGTAGGTCCCTCACTTGCTATTGGCTGTTGGGTTATTAATTAACAGTCCACCAGTTAAACAGACGATCCGGCAGTCCACCGTCATAAAGTTTACCTGTGCTGATTTACCTGTTTATCATAAAGGAACATGTCGGCCTTAGGCAGTAACAAGACTACAATATCGTGCCACAATCATCCTTCACTCATCTGTCATTCATACTTGGCTTAAATTACCTACCTGGGTAGTCACCATTTCAAGTAGGCCTAATGTATCTAATATACAGGGTGTCCGGAAATTATGGTAAAATATTTTAGTATATGATAGTACAGGTAAAAATAAGAAAAAAATTAATTTAAATATAGGTCCAGAAGTGCTTCGTTTTCCATCTGTGTGTCTGCTTGAGATTTTTACATATTTAATCATACGTACCTCTCAACGTATAAACTTCAAACTTGGTATATGGATTACCTCTATTAAGAATTATTTTTGTAAGAAGTATCAAATTTCTACTTTGTACCATTTCAAACTGGCAACTGTTTTTGTTTTCAAAGCTAAATATCATAAAACCGTAAATTTTAGCAAAACTATACAAGAGACAAAAAAGATCTAAAATTTAATCCAGTTAACGCTGATACTAAGAAAGATTATGATGATTGGACAACTAATAACGGAGAAATTTTAACTTTTCTGAATAAAAACATGCAAATTTCAAATAGTATGTTCTAAAAAACCATGTTTTTATTCAGAAAAATTAAAATTTCTCCGTTATTAGTAGTCCGATCATTATAATCTTAACATCAACGTCAAATAGATTAAATTTCATAACTTTTTTGTCTCTTGTATATTTTTTCTAAAATTTACAGTTTTTAAGGTATTTAGCTTTGAAAACAAAAAACAGTCGCCATATTTAAATGGTACAAAGTAGAAATTTGTTACTTCTTACAAAAAATAGGTCTTAATAGTGGTCATCCATATACTAAATTTGTTTAGAGGTCCATGAGATATATGATTAAATATGTAAAAATCACAAACAGACACACAGACGGAAAACGAAGCATTTTTGGACCTATGTTTACATTAACTTTTTTTCTTATTTTTACCTGTACTATCATATACAATTTCCAGACACCCTGTATTGTACCTACAATTTGTGGCCACCTCATTCCATGTCTATGGGATCAGCTGGCCTATTGTTAAATCTGACATTGTTTACAGTTCCAATCTTCAAAAGTTTCTGGGGGGGGGGGGGGGGGCTCCTAATCCTCTTTGTTTGTTGGGGGAGAGGGAGACATTGTCCATACTTTCCACATTTGTTGCGTTGTTGTATCCCCATCCTCACCACTAGATCATCCTAGTTGAGCACCATTGGGAAAAGTGTGATCAGATGCCCATGATATGATCCCTATCAGTTGGAGAATTGACACTGCTGCTTTCTGATAGGACTGGTGTACAATTTGGGAAAAGTCCTTAAGCAATTATTGTTTCCTCTGGTATTTCAGTGTATTTTCCCACCTAAACACTTCAAATACTATTTAGGCTACTTAAAAAAGTAGGCCTAGGACAAAAATTTAAGCTGTCCTGTGGTGTATGTAAAGATAAGAAATAAAAAAGGGTTTGCCTACTGGCACTTAACTCCTTAACCGTGACGCACACATTATTCTGTGGTAGTATTCTGTACTCGCTATGGCGATGCACGGAATATTACTTGTAACACCCTTATTTCATTAACCACACGCCCGAGTGTAGAAGTATTTGAGGTTCTCAGCTGATTTATTTTGTTGAAGTGTTGTGCTAAGCTGGCCTATTGGTAAATCCGACATTGTTTACGGTTCCAATCTTCAAAAGTTTACAAGCTACAAGCATCACATGCTGTCTGTTTTGTCCTAAGCGGACATTTTTGAATGCCAATACTTTTTAATTGGGGATCATTTTACATTATTTCTTATTTTCTGGTAAATGTCAAGACATTTAAGCAAGACTTTATTTTTGTTTTTTTGGCAAAAATTTTTAAGACTGTAAAGTTCACCCTGAAAAAAGACAGACCGTTTGGTGCTGCACTCTAGTGTATTTTTGTGGAACTACTCTGGCTTAATAATAATAAAAATAAATAAAAACGGCCTATAATTTTTTTTTAGTCTCAAGACTGAAAGGATTTGTCAGCTCCTTTCAACACCGTGTGACTATGTTTAAAGTACTAGCCTAACTGATTCTTTTGTTCTAGAAATTCTTGAGAAGCAAAATTTGAAATCAGATTACTTGAGAAGACCAACTGAATAAACTATTTTGAAATTCTATATCCCATTTGATGCAAGAACAATTTCAAAGTGTTAGTGACATTGTGGCTCAATATTCAGAATGCAAAATAAAGTTGTTGTTGTTGGTAATCTATAGTTTTTCACCTAATCTACTCATGTAGAAAGAAGAGTATTCTGTTCTTCATATTCTTTCTCCTCCACAACTTACATAAGGTCCCCCGTGTTGGAAGGAAAAACATTAAGGCACAACTTAAGAAGGTATGAAGATTTTTAAGTAAGGTCTATCTCTTGCTAAAATTTAAGACACACAAAATTGTTTCACCAACAGCTTCATTTTTAGATTCAAAATTATTTTCTTCCATGTTTCTATTCAGTTAAGTTGTTTGTTTTCAACAGTCCTACGACCAAGTCCTAAATTCCCTGTAACTAAAAATCCCTCCCCCCTCCTCTGATACTCACTGTATTCCGCCACTGGCTGATATCACTTGATCTAATATTTACATTATTTTCTCTCAACATTGTTAAGATTAGGGATGTGTCAGTACCTGAAGTCGGTTCTCGGTCACCAATTCTTTGGGATAGAACCGGTACCGACACCAAATTAATAGTTTCGATACTGGTGCTTTAATATCCATTGGCGTTGCTTTAATTTTATGTTAATTAATTGGCGTAACTACCATGTAAGACGATTGAGCCTATGGCACATTGCCGCGGGTGTTATGCCGATTAAAAATGCCGTCACCGAATCCTACTATTGGAGGTAAATGAATATTAATTCATATCTTAATTGTTAACAAAAGGTTAAACCATTAAAATTAAAACATTTCTGTAACAACTAATGACTTAAAGAGTCAAAAGCTCTTGATCAAAATAGGGGAAAATTTAAATTAAAGCAAGTACAAAATACCTTCTCAGTAAACTGACCATATGTTAATTAATAACAGCACACAGTTTTGAATTAGGCAACAAGGTCACATGTTTTATCTAATCAGAGCAGACGTTTTTGAGTCCCAATACTTTTTAAATGGGAATCATTTTACATTATTTATTGTTTTCTGGTAAATTTCAAGATATTTCAGTATTTGTCCCGAGTATCTGGTATCAAGACCTCCAATTTGTTCTCATCATCCTGCAACCTTCCAAACGCACAAAATGTCTGTGCAAAAATTTCCCTCGCATAATTTATATATAGATAATATAATATACAAAAGATACCTAAAGGTTTGTAGGTACATTACAACAAATAGTAACATACACCAGCTACCGGTAACAAGAACCGATCTTGTCAAGAACTGATACCAGCAACGCTTTTGAAAAAAGTGGCACAGACATATATCCCTAGCTAAGAGTTCCCCCAAATCCACCTTATTGTCATAGTCCAACCTTTCTCTCTATCTCTCTCTCTCCTTCTTTCTCTGTAATATTTTTCAGGAAGTTTGTTGTGCACAATTACTTATTGGTATTTCACTGTTGGCAGACTCACACAAATCTGTTCTTAGACGACATAAACATCGTCTGCTACTGGGCAATATACAAGCCAATCTGCACTGCCAGGATCATTTTGTAGGAGTAACAAGACCACATCTGCAACAAAAGCGCTGCGCAGGCAACTTTCTTATCTTATCTTGTTGAAATAACCTACCTACAGAGTAAGTCATTTTGTTCTCTCCCCATTTCAATTGAGCACAAAAGATTTAAAGTAAACTTATTTACAGGAATTCTAAATGCTTATTTTGCCAATGTTAGGTAGGCCTAAATGTTTGGTTTAAATAAATCTTGGTTATTAATCATGACAGTTTCAATTTAATTGTATCATATTGAAGTTTTAACGAACATAATTTATTCGTATATCATTGTACATTTTTAAAATTCATTATCTTTTTTTCTAAATAATTAAAACAAGAATTGCGCTGCTCGGTAGCTTTAAGGGTTTGTTTATTGTCTGCTAATAAATAAATGTTTATTAAAGTCAGCTGGTCCTTAAAGCTACTGCATCATTGTTAAATCTTATCGGCAAATATAAAAGTGAGTCACGGGCAATAAATAGAACGAGTGAGTGAGTGCGCTGCCGGCAAAATTTTTATTTAATATTTGTTTGAGTAGTTGATTAACTACGATCATATGATAAAATAAACACAAATTTACACGAAAAAAGGCCTGAAAACCATAAACAAAAGTTTTTACAGTTTAACAAAAACATTTCAATTGGTCACATCAGCTGAGGTTTAGACAATTTTATGAGTTTCCAGTTAATGATTGTTGAAATGTTCTGATACAGTATTTACTGTCCTATTTCTTCGGATTTTCTGACTCTTATCGTGGAGTACGACATGGATCTATACGTAATGCACCAAGTGTACCAACCTGATTTTAAATATCTTAAAAACTTTATAAGCCATATTTTTTCTGTTAAAGCTAATGATACTCTTAGATATACTCTTTCATCTATTCTTTGTTTATCAAATTATTGTTTTTCTCTGGTTTATTTCACTCTATATTGAGTCAAACTGTTGAATGTGTTTGCATTTACAGAGACAGAGACCTATCCTTCCTTACAGAATATTGAGGTTACGCATTTCCCATACCATATTTAATAAAATGAATCCGAGCTGTACATCCATATTTTGTCAGAGGAACAGTCATATTGATTCAAAGTGAACTGGTCAGTTGTATTGAAATTCGGCCTAATTATTTTTTTCAATTCACTCCAAATACTGAAGTATCTATTTTTTTATCTTTTTTTTTGAAAGTATAAAGGCCTATTACACATTATTAGACAATAAAATCAATATGGCTGTTTTGCCACTGGCCAAACAGTCCTTTTCAGGACTAACAAACCTAGCTTTTATTTATTTAAAGAAAGTACCTATCCTAAGAAGTCAGTACGGCAGAGTTACCCTTAGATGGCAACTGAATGCCGAGGGTTTACTCGCTGTTAGACTTTGAATCCTGATACACAATATCCCAAAAACAATGATCTCAGAATTCTCTGAGCAAATGACAATGTTAAAAATTTATTGACAAAAATACTAACACATAATATTGTGTTTCCAAGATTGCTGTATTCAATTAATCATCTGTTATTTAGGTTTCTCTTCTAGAAAATTGTCTCCTCATGGTAAAGAATTTAAGAGCCAAGATGTTTTCACGAAAAGAGCCAGAACTTATTGATTTGGATTCGAGTGATGATGAAAAAGTAGATGAGGATAGTGTGGTTATTATAGAATTAGATGAATCAGACATTACTGGTAAGGGGGAAATTCATGACGTTTCTTCACATTCAAACCCACCTCACACATACAAAACTGTTGACTCAAACAATAAACTAAATCAACCTCCGGAAATAAAAGCCAAAGATGTCCTCCTAAATGCACAGGGTGTTAGTGAAAAAGGTGCTGTGATACCAGAGGACACAAAAACCAACATACCTTCAAACTTTACACTTTCCAATAATGATCAAATTAATAATGATCAAATTGACATTGCAGAATGTCCCCTAAATATTACAGTAGACACCTCAGGTGATCCGGACGTGAGGTTAGTCGAGTTGGTAAAACTAAATTCTTCAAAATCAACCCTCTCTGTCAAAGATACAGGCAATGTACTAAAAGATTCAAATAAGCAGGCGAAAAAAAGAAAACGACGGTCAGAAAATGAAAGATCTAAAGGTGTAGAGGTCGTGGAAATATTAGATGACGACATTATTGTTCTGGACGATTCTTTTGTAACTTGTGATTCTCAAAAAACTCATAGTAGGCTGTCTGAGTCGGAGGTTTGTATTGTTGAACCCAGTAGTGTAACTGACACAGCACAAATATCTCCTCAAAAAGATAATCAGTCACCTTCTTCTTGTACATTATCTAGTAACAACGCTCAGTCAAATTCGCTTCATCCAAGTACTAGTCAGTGCACCAATGTTCTCCAAAATCTGATTCTTAAAGTGAGTGACAGTGAGTGTGAAAGCGGTAATGAAAATAAGAATCAGAATCCAAATCCTCCGAAGAAGAAGAAGTCCAAGTTAGCTTACCACCGGCCGGCCCATCTGGTCACACCACTAACACAGCCAACTCCATCTCTCCCTGCCACAAAGGTAGATTCTGTCTCCAACATCTACAATCCCAACGCAGATTCTACCGAGAAGCGGTCTGGCCTACGCCCGATCGTCATTGATGGAAACAATGTTGCTCTTAGGTAAATGATTTTTTTTCTTTTGCAATCGACAATGCCAATGGCATGTTTACACGAGTGATACCAACACTCTTACAAGGAAAGTGGGCCAAACCCCTAAAATAAAACTTGATGTTTATTACATCTGGTGTTTAAACGTTATGTTTAGGTGATGTTTAAATTTCAGGTTGAAAACTCACTGGTTTACAAGTGGGAGTGCTTGTCGTTCCTCCAGATTGGTAACACTAAGCTTATTTTCATGCCTATTTTAGGGCGGTTACAAATTTGAGTGGCTATGGCTGTTTTGTCACCCATAATGCACTATAATCATAATAACGCCTTTATAAAATACTTTTAGTCCTTAGTTAATAACATTGATATTTATGTTACTATCAGTGCAATCTCGAATGAAAAAACCACTAGAACTTCCACCCAAAAAAAGAAAAGAAAAGAAAACGGGTTGAGAAAGTGTATTAGGTTGCCAATCTATATTACTTCTTCAACTGTACTACAAATCAACATCAACTTTTTTGTTATGCTTAACATCATTGATTCATTCGTAACCCAATAACTATTGGAACATTGGTCCATAATATTTTATTTTAGTTGTTTTACAATTTGATTTAATTATTTTTATGAGTTTACAGTTTTAACCAGTGGCATACTGGGCTGAAATGAGCTGTGCAGAGCTGAAGGTTTGGCCTTCTGGAAATCACAGTTTTGGAATAAAGGAATGGCGGAGGAGGGGAGGGGTGGGCCATCAGTTGAAAACGGTCATAATGATTGTCTGAAGACCATAACCTAAATTGTCCACAGAATTGTATGTAAAACACAAATAAGTGATTATTCGTAGACAATCTCTTTTTATCAAGTTATAAAAATAGGCAAGATAAATCTACAGAGACACTCCAACCAAAAGCTAACTTTCATTAACTCTGCTGGAGCCCTGCTTATGTTCTCTAAGGTATGCTGGAGCACTGCGCTAGATTACTCTGGCCTCACTGCACTACTGGTTTTTACTCTTTTTTAACTTGAGAAACCTGGATTTTATAATTCTGTTTGACAGTCACGGGAAGGGAGAATTTTCGGTGAAAGGCTTGAAAATCTGCATCAATTTTTTTGAGAAGCGTGGACATCGTCAAATCAAGGTTTTCGTCCCGCACTATCGCAAGAACCGAAATACTCATGATGAGCTGCACAAGATGGAACGACAAGGGATCCTGGTTACAACTCCCAGTAGGAAAGTAAATGGGAAAACCATTGCGTCATACGATGACAGGTGACTTTCAGTTTACTTACAGTAAATAGTTTTCAATTTTCTCTTGAATTAGTAGGTTTGTTCAGTTCAGGAACTGCACAGTACAACACAGTAGTTTTTAGACATTTGAAGATTTATTTTTATGTATGATGATCATTTGAAGCAGTCCTGAATATTTAGTTTTAGAGTAACGAGGATAAGTCTGATCAAAAAAGCTACTCAGTGATATGTAATACCTTACAGTATTGATTTTATTAATTCCCCAAAATCCAATCTGGTTTTAGTAGTACAAGGTGCTCCATCAGGTAGTTCTAAACCTTCAGCCTAATGTTAGAATTGTTTGGAACTGAAATTGAAACTTGAACACCCTCACACCAAAATTTGACTAACTTCAAAAGAGAATCAGTCAGTCAGTCAATCGGTTTCCAAACAATCATTTTTGAAATTAATTTTTGTTTTTGTTTTTTTCATTTTAATTTGAGGGCTGATTGTCAAAGAAAGCTTTTTGTTTGGCTAGTAAGTAAAGGTGTATGCTGCACACAGTACTTTAGTTTGATTATAAAGACAAACTTGAAGGCTAATTGTGCTTTTCAAAACTACATTACAATAAAAAAATATAAATGAGAACATTCAGCCATGTACAGTCCATGTACTGCTGCTATTATTGATTATACACAATGAATGATGGGAACTCTTCAGTCAAAACAAAATGTTAAGAAATGGGCCATCCTGTAAGGTAACTGGATTGTGAACAGGCAATAGTTTTATGAATATGTTTGCATCGTAGGTTGTAATTACGAGAAAATAGTTTAGTTGTAAGCAAAATAAAGAGATTATGAAGCATAATTTTTGAGGTTATATGATGCATAGGTTTTGAGCTATTTTTGATGGCTATGTACAGTTGTATGATAAAATATATTGAAACCCATCTTGAGAATGCAATGAGTTTGTCTAAAATGAATAGTGGCTTTTTTTTAAACAACAAATTTTATTTGTAACTTGTGGGTCACAACATGGAAGCATATTTTTTTAACTAATTAAATAGGCTCAAGATTCCAGTGGGAAAAGACCTCCAAGTCTACTATGAAGACTTGCCACCCAATAATACGCTAAATATAAAAAAAAATAGGGGGAGGAGTTGTCAGTTTAAAATCCTGTGCATATTTTAAGCTAAACAAATGTATTTTTCATCATTTTATAAAATGAATATTCCAATCGATGCAATGAAATTAACAGGTACATAGTCCAATACGCTGCTGAGTTTGGAGGGGTCATCGTTTCTACAGATAATTTTAGAGATTTGATGGAAGAGAATCCCAACTGGAGAGAAACGATAGAGAAGAGGTAAGTTTAAGAGATTAAAAAAGATCAACAACCAGTGGCGAGGCGTGAAGTTTTTGCTTGGTCATCGCTTTCGCTAATTATTTTTATAGTAGCAATGGAAGGGAACAAATTTAAGGAAATTTAGTAAAAAACCAATTAATGAGTACTGCAATTTGAATTTTAAAATGCCTTGCATAGGACCGATTTCTATCGGAAACCACAACAGACAATTTTGCAGATACGGCCAAGGTCTGCCATTTTGACTTAGTAGCTTCTCTTCAAAACCAAGAGAATTAAACGGTTTCTCTTTTATTCTTACAACTGCAGGGGTCCCCCGTAAAACGTTGTAAGCAACATAATTTCAAAATCGGAGATATTCAGTGAAAAATTTCTCTAGGACACAAGCTACACCGTTGTATGCTTAGTTTTGAAGATATTTCACTTGACAACCCTGATTTCGCCTGTCAAAGTTGGTGTGCTTCGTGGGACTGCACGGACGTTGTGGAGAATAACGTTCTATTCGCCAAAAGATTAACTCCCTGCCAGTCGTTGCATTGTCGCCCAGCGACCAAAATAGCATACATAAAAATAAAACACGATAAGTAAATGTTAGAAAGTGGAAGATTAAAACGGGGAAGGAGTATAGAAGATCTGGATTACCTTTTTTTCAAAAACTAAGTAGCTAAGGCCTGGAAAATTAGCCCAAAAGAGGTGAGGAGAATAACATTTTAGGCGCCACCTTTTGATAACTTTTAGTAAAATGACGTATCACGTTAGGTGACAACGTTATGTTTTTGTACTCTTAGACCAATACAGTAGAGTCCCACAAACCCGGACTAATGTGGACCGAACGGTGTCCGGGTTTGTGAAAATTCTGAGTTATCGGGAAATGAGAGAAAATAAGAAAAATTAAGAATAGTTTCTGTTATTTCTATAAGATATAATTTATTTGTTGCATACTAAAAAATATAAAAACTATATTAGTTACAAAAAAACTTAAAGAAACGCTAAATCTGTTTTAAATGTGTTACACCGTGCTCTGGCCTTGAATCTCAATGCACTTTATTGCTATGGCAGGCTTTCTGAGTTATCCAGAATTCCGGGTTATCGAAGTCCGGGTTTGCGGGACTCTACTGTAAAATTGTTTTGTATTCAATTTTATTTTCGTTTATGTTGGTATTCCTATACTCCCAGATGTTTTCTTCCAAAGCAGAAGGGGGCAGTCCATCAGAGAACATTTCAAACGACAGTCATTTAGAACGTTATAGCCTTCCAAAAAGACGTAAAATGTTTTAAAAAGCTTAATGGCAAGTAAAAATGTTATGCAAGGCTACATTATGATGTTATAAATTGGGTATTAAAAATTATGCATGACTGTAAGTTCTAACCTTGAAAAAAACGTAAATTTTAGAATTCAACTTTCAAGGCTTGATTACTTGAAACTAGGTGTTTGTTAGTTAGAATGTTATATGGGGTAACCCTTCAACTATGTCCGTGTTTTCTGCCATTATTATTCAATGAATTTACATTCTTTCCACAGCCGCAACAGCGGAGAAGGGCACAGTAACTTTAAAATTACAACTTAACATTTCACACACAAACAACTTAACACAGATCAACGTACTCTGACGTTTATAGATCTCAGAGATTGATTAGAGTTAAAAAGTATTTGCAAAACTAAGTATTAATTAATTGTATCCTTCAAACAGCCACGATATCCCATATTTTGGTATTAAAATGCCCAAATTTGAGAACACTGCAGTCATACCCTCAGATGAAGCCCTGCAAAAACTGCCAAGAATTCGCGAGAGCGGCCAACAATCTTGGGAACTACTCAAATTGACGTGTTTGACCGGGAGCCTAAAGGCATTTTGATTGGCTGCAGGTTTGGGGGGAGGTATGGGAGAGGGTCTTTAGGTATGGGATGGGCGCAGGGGGTGTGTACAAGACTCATAAGATCTGCAAATCCAGACTGCCTAGTTGCCACCGCCACATTGCTAACGACTAACAGTCACTTCAATGTCGACCGTTTAAAGCGGTCGCTTGGGTGCCACGAGCGATACATTGACAAGATTTTCACTACTACTGAAATTAATTAATTCTTTCTGGTCATCGCCGAATCCAATGATGATTGCACGCTTTGCCACTGCCAACAATACAACATAAGGTAGGGAAGGGTCAAGGGTGGGTTGTTAGGTGGGTTAATACATTTTATTTTGATCACTGTGACAAGCAGTGTAAACTTTTAAACGCCTAAAAGTAATTTAAGAATTTAAATTCATGAAAGTGTATCAAGTTGTAGGTTTCAAAATTTTGCAGGTTTTAGATTTTTACCAGCTATACGCGTTTTGCTGCATGAACTACTTAAAACTGAACAATAACTCTTTTACGATTCAACAAAATTCGAGGACCACCAGAAGCTCATCTAAGATTTTATTTGAAGCACCAAAATTTATGAAAGTAACCAGTAAAAAGCAGTTTTATTATAACTCTATTTCCATATATAACAAAAATAACACACTTATTGACTTAAATTTAGATTTTATCAAATTTAAAAAAGTATTAAAGGCTAATATTATTGAGGGTAAAATTGTTATTTAGTTTTGTAAGTCTATGTTTTATCTATGGGTATTTATTTATTTAAATTATATTGTTCAGGGTATAAATGTAATGGTTGTAATTCGTGTCAAGATAGTCCAGATCGAAGATAGTAAAGTGGAAACCGATGGACTGTGAACACTTCGTATAATTAACAAAACAATGCAAAATGTTTCAAATCCATGCGTGCGATTTGCACTTGGATTTTATGTAAATTATTAATATTTAATTTTTGTGAAATAAAATAAATTTTGAATTTTTTTGAAAGATTCAACAAATTTCTGCTATAAATAATGAGCTATTGTAACCTTCACAGGGGCCTTAAATGTTTAATATCCCCACTTTTAGAAATAAAAAACAAAGAGATATTTTTGTTTTTATCCCTACCTACAAAGTGTTCCTTTAGATATGCTATCTTCTGCACAGTAAGTTAATCAAATTAAATAGCTTCTAAAATATACATTTTACTTAAGATGCCTTTTTTTAGTTTATAATCAGAATTTTCGCTTTCGTTATGGTTTTCCTTAATTAATATACCTAGAATTGCATATCGGATCAACCTCTTGCGAATGGATATTTCTTTTAAAATTTAGTTTTGATCCTATATTGGAAGTGATGTTTAAAACAAGATTCTTTTGCTTGGAATGACTCTTGGAATTAATCAAAGCTTAAAGGAACAGTAGAACATCTGTTAACTGTCACCCTTGGGACCAATAGTGTGATGGTTAAGAGAATAGACAGATGAAAGAAATGTCATTATAAACCAGTACACTGTATAGGAAGTGTTGATTTAAAAGCGTTTGGAAAAAAGCATATCCTGTTTAAGTAGATAATACATATTATTAAATAACATGTCATTCATACTTGGCTTAAAATACCTACCTGGGTAGGTCTCCATTTCAAGTAGTGTATGTACATAAAAGAGTAAAAACAGAACTGCTATACTGTAAGTTGTACTTGTTCAATGCTTTTACAGTGTGTCTAGTACGACATATATTAAAAGTACAGTAGCAGTGACAGATAACAGAGAGAGACACTTATTGAGGTTCTACTTATTTCTACAACTGTATTGCTTATATGAAGTTTCCATTGTTTTGTTTTGCTTGGAACTAATGTTGGTTGAGTCGAAAGTGAGTAGCAGCACATTCACAGAGTCACAAAACAGTGTGATGCCTCCATGTGGGTATCAAAGCTAGCAAAATAATTGTAGGTGACAATGAGGGGTGAAAATTAAAAGAAGCAATGGGAGGCCATTCTGTTTTGTACAGTTTTTTTAATTGGAATATACTCTTGTTTACAATTTCTTACAACCTTACAATCACATTTTATTCATCTTATTAATTTTCTTACTTAAACTTCCCCCTGTCTCCCTTTAGTCAAATAAGTAAATGTAATCTTTTTAATAAATTTAATAATTAATAAGCAATAAACCCGATTGAAAATAAATTAAAATCTGAGCAATTTTTTTCTTTTTTTCCTCGAAAATGTCAAATAATGACTCATCCCCACGCAAGGATTTTTCTATGTGGGGATATATTTCGCTTATATTAATATCACAGTAATAATTATCAGTAATTATTAAGTAATAATCAGTAATAATTATTTGTGTAATTGAGCATTGTAAGTACAATTCTGTAAACCCTTGTATATAACTATAAAAGCGAAATAAACAATTTTTGATTTGATTTGATTGACATTCATCGTTCATATTAAATTGTAGAGAAAACCTGTATTTTTTATACTCTGGCCACAATTTCCAATATCCTACACACATTCATTGTTTATATTAAGTTGTAGGGAAAACACATATTTTTTATTTCATACTGTCACTGTTCTTGTTTTTTTTTCTGTTAACAGAAGGTACTAATCTGAAAATAAATTTACAACAAACGAAATAAAAAGGCTTTTAGTGGTTTGATTCAAAACATATACACGTATATTGTCTACAGATATAGTTAGAAGCTACAAATTTAAGACAAAATCAAAAGTTAATTATCTTATCTCTCTATGTTACTGTAAGTGTTCCTCTTATGTTACAAGTTACACTTAATTTGCCGATTAGGTCTTGATAGTTTTCCTCTTAAGCTTTGCACAATATTGAGTTGGGTAATGTCGTTAAAAAAAATTGACCTAAGGTTTTTCCACAGTGTTTTCCCAATTTTCTTAAATAACCTTTGTTTAGGGCCTGCTTAATATTGAGTGATTGAGTGTTTAAATTTGTTAGAATCATTAGCATTTATAACAGGGCTATATCTATACCTAACTCCTTAACAAAGATTTGAATCATCGTGAGTGGGAACCCTGATGTCCAACTTATGACAATCGTGCAGTAACCAAAAACTAGTAAATCGCACAGCAGCAGAAAAGCAGTCACTCCAAGCAAACTGGGCTTCAAAAGGCCTAAAAATTAATCCATATCTTTAATTACTTGGTTTGTGATTGTTCACAGATTGTTGATGTTCACGTGGGCGGATGATCTACTAATGTTCCCTCAAGATCCCCTAGGTAGGAATGGGCCCTCGTTAGACGATTTCTTAAAATTTCCTGACACGTAAAGTGGTATTCTCTTTGAATGGTCTTATATCCTAAATTACCTTAGTTTTACTTAAAACATCTGTAAACCAATTGAAATATTTATTTGTAAATTAATTATAAATTATAGTCAGCCAAAGTATTATTTTATTGCACTAAGGTTTAATCTACTTTTCTTTTAAAGGCACCAATGTGCAGTCAAAGTCGATTTTTGGCCTGTGTGTTGACCATGGCATATACACTGGTAAAAAAGAAATGAAGTTGATGAACTTTACATCATTATAGAGTATCCATGTCAAGAATTCAATTATTCAGTTTTAGTTATTTATGTAAAGTCCACAGGTTAAAATATGGCAACAAATAGAAATCTTGGAGCACATTTATTTATTGACTTGTTTGTCTTGTGTTGTTTAGCTGATCAATATTTAATTTTATTGACATTGTAAATGAAAAGATCTATGTACAAATCTTAGATTTTGTACTACTCAGAAATTGATTTTCTTGAGTTTATTGAATTTATTGACATTGTTAATGGAAAAATTCATGTACATATGTTAGGTTTTGTACATCTTATTTAGTGGGAATCATATAAAATTTTGTTAAGTACAAAATATGTACAAAAATATTACTTGTACATATTACTCTTTATTTTCATTAAATATAAATACGTAGAGTTTACATTTGTTATTGGTATCATTTATTCCTCTTAGGTGTAAGCTGTAGTCACTTAAAAGCTGGGTTGCCAAATGTCCCGGACTTTAAGGGGCAGTCCTGTAACTTATATTTTTGCTCCGTGTCCTGGGAAACTTAGATAAGGGACAGAAAAAATTCCTGTATTTTGCTAAGTGGAAGAATTTACTGAAACTATTTTCAACATTTTCGACGAATTGTCTTTCTACCCATGCCGCACCGAGTGTATTATTAAAACATTGTCTCGTCTGCCGTCCAGGTTTGTCAGCTGTTGTGGTCATGGTCTATGTTGGCGTGTGCGCATGTAAAAACAGCACCGTGGTGGGAAACAATAATCTTAATCTCGGTATTAGTTCCCAAGAATCTTTACTGTTTGCAAATAACCAACTATATTAATCAAGGATATGTCACAAAGATAATCAATTCTGGGATTATTGGATTGCAGTCTTTTTACTTGTTTCGGTATTTGTGACTAATTGGCGGTGTAGAGGCCACATATGAACACTGCAAGAGATGTTAACTAAAATTCCATTATAATCTGAAATTTTCAGAATCTAACCAATAGGCAGCCTCATATGCAGTTTGAATATCAGTATTGCAATTACTCTGTGTGTTGTTATGCCTTTCCTTTGTCTCATGACTCATAAAGTTTACAGATGCAATTAATAAAAATTCCTGGGTGAGGATCCTAGACCCCCCCCCCCCTTACATACCACATGACAAAAATGAAATGATGATGAGAATCTACTAAAAGAATTATCAATTAAGAGAAACAAGTGTTTTATAAGCACAGCACATTAAGACATTAGTGTTAAGTATGAAACTTTCTAATAAAAAAATTAATATTAACTGAACAACAATTCCATACAAACTTCAAGTGTTTCAGTGATTTATGTCCATTGTGTTTATTGTGGTTGGTGCTATTCAACTATAACTTTGGATTTAATACAAATTAATTTGATATCGTCGTATAATATATCGTATCCTATAACCATATTTTTTTCATATTTTAAGTTTTATTTTTAGCTTTTACCCTCAGCTTCATAGTTGAAGATCCTGATATTTTACTGATTTTGCCACCTAAGACTGCTTCTACCGCAGATGGTTTGGTTTGTTTTGTCTTAGTACCCTGTTTCTTTGATAGAAATGCACTTAATTTAGTTTTACATCCAATTGCTGTCTTAATTTTCTTGGTGGTTATTCCAGGAGTTGTATTTAGCTTTCTTTTAACAGCAACTATTTTTCTATTTTCATGAACTGGTGTGGTAGGCACTCTACCCACTCTTAGTGGTTTTGATGATTCTGCTCTTTCTACATTCTGGACTAATGATTTTGAAATCGGTTTCATTTTGACATTTTCCATACCTTTTAATTGTCTTTGCTTTTTTGTATCATTTTTTATTTCAGGTTTTGTTACATCTTGTTTTTCTTTTCTGCTTCCTTCACTGATACTTTTCTTATTTTTATTTAACATAATTTTACAGTCACTGTTTGCTTTTTGATTAGATGATCTGAGAGTAATCAAACTCCTTTGATTTTTTATAGTTATTTTATCTTTGGGTCTTTTTACTACTATCTGTTGTTTTTTCTGCTTTGTATCGAGAGGTAACTTGGTTTTTGCATCGATTCTACTAGATTTTTTTCTCATCTTGACAGTGTCATAGAGATCATGATGATCATCAATTTCCAAAATCAGCATATTTTCCAACTTGCTAGATTGTGCTTCTTCGTGATGCTTCTTCTTGATTCCTTTGATCGGATCTTTTGTTTCATTGGTTCTCACCTGATTTCCCCTGAAAAACCCAAACAATTTAATTTTTAAGTACATATGGTAAGATTAAATTAAGACACCTTCAATTGTTGTTGTTGTTAGTTGTCTGGCACAACTAAAAGCACCTTGGGAACTTGGTGGTACCTCATTCAAACACACACTGGGGCATTACAACTTTGATAACAAGTGCACTTTTGGAATAACCTTGAAACTGCCATATCACTCAATGTCTTGGCAACATTCTGAGAGTCCCTCAGAACCTTGAATATCCTCTTCAGTCTTCTTATCAAATGTTTCTAATATATAACAATGCTGAATCCTACAAATTTATAAATTGAAAAATCTACAGTATCCAAGATATAACCTCCAGCCAGGAGACCTTGTAAATACCATTGTAAGGGCACTGATCAAAAGTTAGAATATTTAGTGGATATTTGAATTATTATTTTAAAACATCATTTCCTCACCCTCCTCATGTATTTATATTTTTTAATAATCAATAGTTGCCTTTTTTAAATGACAATAGAATGGGGAAGGATGATCATCAATACAATATTAAATCAATAACTAAATCATGATCCAGCAACATAATGTCAACATGGAGCCGACCCTCTATTACGTAACGCTAAATTTGGCCATGTTAAACCCATATTCCTTGTTATTACAAATCCATTGATTTCTAACAGTGGCACTAACACCACGTAAAATACATGAACCTGTGCTATCGTACCCTGACCCCCCACCCCAAGTAAGAATAACCTTTAGAACAACAAACTTCTATTACCACTATCAATATTTGCTTCAAATTCTAAATTGTCTGGTTTTGGTTAAATTTAATAGCGCCAACTAGACTAATATTTTTTTACTTTTCTATAAATATACCCAAAAGCCAACAACCCATTTTTGAGTATTGTCCTCTTGACCTCCATCCTCTTTTTTAACAGTCAGATCATAATGGCAGCTGATTTTGAAAAATTTTATATTAGTAATAGTTCTATTTATTTAGTTATTTAGTTTTATACTTTATATTTAATATTTTTGTATTTTAAAATTTTATATTAGTACTATTTTTTTAATACAGTTCGCACACATTTATCCCGACCAGCACAAGAATTTTGGCATATCGGGGTGTGGGGGAGGAGGGGAAGTTACTCCCCTACTCAAGCCCCGCCCTTTACTACGGCTACAAGCTGTAAATAAGTGAACTAGTATTCAAAACATAAGTAAAATTCCTAGTTGTCAAAAGATATTCAATGTTATGGTTTGAGCTTTTATTTATGTAACTTATAATAGGTTCCTATAAGGTTTAATTAAAAAATCATTTTCCCAGAAGAAAAAAAATATTGTTTATTTTCTTTGATTGATGACGGCTGTCAACTCGGAAAAAGTGGGCCAGACCACATTGAAAGACTCAAAACCGTATTCAGTATTTTGAGAAAAGCAGGACTTTGTACACGTGAGGATAAATTACTACTTATGAAAGAAAGTGTGACTTATCTTGGTCACAAAATCAGTGCCCTTGGAATTCAACCGATTGAAGATCGTGTAGAGGCTATCAAGAATCAACCACTGACAAAGAGTGCAAACTTCGATCGTTTCTAGGATCTGTGACCTACTATTCAAGATTCATTCCCAATTTGCAGTCCTTTTGTTTCCCACTCTACAGATTTTTGCATAAACACTCAACATGGAACTCAAGCTATTTAATGGATAGTAAGAACACTTCAAGAACAATAAAAAAAGATCATTCAATAGGAAACCAAATAGGTACAGAAAAAACCATTTTGCTGCAGCCAATGACATAAGCATATTTAGGAATTGTCTATATCTCTAAACATTCACCTCTCTAAGTTCATCTCTCTCGCACTTGTTCTTTAAAATGGTCGGGATAGGCCGGCCACACACTGCATCAGTGGAGGCGAGGCGAGGCGAGGAATTTTGACTAAAGGCGTCTTAGCGACAGAGAACGCACGGGCGCTTACGGAGCACCACACACTGCAAGAGACGAGGCGAGGCGAAAATGCGCCTTTAGTCAAAAAGCGAAGCAGTCAAAAATTTTGTCGCTGACAGTCGGAGCGTTCTGCGCATGCGCGGGAGTTGATCCACCCACTCTGAGCTTAAAAATATGGGCAGAAATTGGTAAAGAGTTGGACGTACTAGGTAAAATACTATTTCATAAAATACTACCCCATTTCTGATTTATAGGATGTACCTACATTCTTCTGTTTTTCACATTTGATCCCAGCAGCTGTAAGAAAACCCCACAGCATGAGAACAGTCTCTAGGGGTGGGCGAGTAGTGGATTTTGAAGTCGAGTCGAGTCGAGTATTAAGCCAAATACTCGAGTATCGAGTCGAGTCGAGTCGAGTAGTTGTGAAAAGTAATGAAATCTTCATTTTTTAAGTATAAATGTCTTTGAATTACAGTTAGTTAAAATCTTTCTTCAATTTTACTTATAAAATTGGTCTAATTTATTTAAGCTTATGTTTTTATACTTTTCTTGGAAGAATAAAACTCTGATATTCTAATACCCTCCATTGCATAAACCCTACTTTTAAATGAATAATTTGACTATGCTAAATCACTCAAAATAACATATCACTTAATGTAACAAGATCATAAAATAAATTTATGAAGAATATGCAAAGTTGTAAAATTTAGGGAGTAATAAGATTTAATTATTAGCATATTATCTTAACAGTCAAAAACAGTTTTATATTTTTCCTAAAAATAATTGTTGGCCCTCATTAAAACCTCAGGCAAGAAATTGTGCAAGAAAGAATTAAAAACATCAGGGAGGAGAGCTATGCCTATGCCCAGTTATTTGTTTACTTCTCTAAACCCAACTCCACCCCCTTGCCTGACTGCTGATCTATTGTTTTTTAACATCCAATCACTTGAGCATGAGTGTCATAGCTGCAACCAGATAAGAATAAGATATCCCCCCAATACAAAAATTACAAAACCTTAACTAATATCAACCTATCAAAATACCAACCCCTTGAGGGATTTCCTTCAAAAAAAACCTTAACTAATTGTTTTATGAAGTCCATTTTACCAATTAAGTCCACAGTTGTCTTTTCATTTTTACAAATCAAATGAGACAGAAATGAAGGCTGTGTATCATTCAAAAGATAAAATATTATTACAAATTTGAAGTTGTTAAGAGTAAGGTCAGAGCTAAATATAGCTGTAAGTTTTCAATTTCCGAATTCTGAGAGGTCATGTTCAATCTCTCAGAATCTGGTATTTCTAGATAACTGCCAAAATCCATTCTCCTATGAGGTAATGAAATGTTGTCGAGGTTATTGTTATGAAAAACTCGTTAACGGCTGCGAAAAATGATAGAGCATATCTGTCGGTTGCGGATAAACGGCAGATGTAGCTTTTCAAAACTCACGATCGCCGAAAATCGGCAAATTTAGCGTTCCTAAAGTCGCTTTTAAATGGGTCTTCTGTTGCGCCCAAGTGCTTGATAGTTACAGTTAAATCCAGCTACAGTTACTAGTTACATCAAGTTAAATTAGGAGAGGACAGCAACGGTGCTGCTCTCTCGTGGCGTTAACTATTTTTTTATAAGTCCTCGACACTAGCTGAGCGCAACATTAGAAGATACTATAGTTTGATTCTCCTCTGTGGGAAAAACTTACTCCCCCTGCAATGTGGTGCCACATTGTCTCCCACACTAGATGGTACCACATTCGCCTTTTCAGTCCATATCAGTTTTCACTACTGGTAACAGGGGTGTGCTACAGGGGGGGGACAAGCGGGACCAGACCCCCACAGAGCTATTTTTTTATTTAAAAAATAAAAATCTATAAATATTTTGTACAGTATTTATTATTTAATGCCTCATTTATAGATATTTTATGGCACTTCTGCTCAATTCCCGCGTCATTCCTTACAGCAATGTCGGTGACTTATTCTGTTCAGGCAACCAGCTGTTGTCTATACAAACAAAAATTATGGTATGATTCTGGTGTTCATCGTATCTTCAAATTGCAATCTAAAGCGTTCTTTGTCTTTACGGCAAGAAATATCATGTTATATCTGTAACGGCAAATTAAAACTTTGCTGCAGCCAATGACATAAGCATATTTAGGAATTGTCTATATCTCTAAACATTCACCTCTCTAAGTTCATCTCTCTCGCACTTGTTCTTTAAAATGGTCGGGATAGGCCGGCCACACACTGCATCAGTCGAGGCGAGGCAAGGCGAGGAATTTTGACTAAAGGCGTCTTAGCGACAGAGAACGCACGGGCGCTTACGGAGCACCACACACTGCAAGAGACGAGGCGAGGCGAAAATGCGCCTTTAGTCAAAAAGCGAAGCAGTCAAAAATTTTGTCGCTGACAGTCGGAGCGTTCTGCGCATGCGCGGGAGTTGATCCACCCACTCTGAGCTTAAAAATATGGGCAGAAATTGGTAAAGAGTTGGACGTACTAGGTAAAATACTATTTCATAAAATACTACCCCATTTCTGATTTATAGGATGTACCCACATTCTTCTGTTTTTCACATTTGATCCCAGCAGCTGTAAGAAAACCCCACAGCATGAGAACAGTCTCTAGGGGTGGGCGAGTAGTGGATTTTGAAGTCGAGTCGAGTCGAGTATTAAGCCAAATACTCGAGTATCGAGTCGAGTAGTTGTGAAAAGTAATGAAATCTTCATTTTTTAAAGTATAAATGTCTTTGAATTACAGTTAGTTAAAATCTTTCTTCAATTTTACTTATAAAATTGGTCTAATTTATTTAAGCTTATGTTTTTATACTTTTCTTGGAAGAATAAAACTCTGATATTCTAATACCCTCCATTGCATAAACCCTACTTTTAAATGAATAATTTGACTATGCTAAATCACTCAAAATAACATATCACTTAATGTAACAAGATCATAAAATAAATTTATGAAGAATATGCAAAGTTGTAAAATTTAGGGAGTAATAAGATTTAATTGTTAGCATATTATCTTAACAGTCAAAAACAGTTTTATATTTTTCCTAAAAATAATTGTTGGCCCTCATTAAAACCTCAAGCAAGAAATTGTGCAAGAAAGAATTAAAAACATCAGGGAGGAGAGCTATGCCTATGCCCAGTTATTTGTTTACTTCTCTAAACCCAACTCCACCCCCTTGCCTGACTGCTGATCTATTGTTTTTTAACATCCAATCACTTGAGCATGAGTGTCATAGCTGCAACCAGATAAGAATAAGATATCCCCCCAATACAAAAATTACAAAACCTTAACTAATTGTTTTATGAAGTCCATTTTACCAATTAAGTCCACAGTTTTCTTTTCATTTTTACAAATCAAATGAGACAGAAATGAAGGCTGTGTATCATTCAAAAGATAAAATATTATTACAAATTTGAAGTTGTTAAGAGTAAGGTCAGAGCTAAATAGAGCTGTAAGTTTTCAATTTCCGAATTCTGAGAGGTCATGTTCAATCTCTCAGAATCTGGTATTTCTAGATAACTGCCAAAATCCATTCTCCTATGAGGTAATGAAATGTTGTCGAGGTTATTGTTATGAAAAACTCGTTAACGGCTGCGAAAAATGATAGAGCATATCTGTCGGTTGCGGATAAACGGCAGATGTAGCTTTTCAAAACTCACGATCGCCGAAAATCGGCAAATTTAGCGTTCCTAAAGTCGCGGTCGGCCGCGAAATACGACCACGCGTATTTGCCGATCGCCGAAAATCGGCAAATGTAGCGTTGTTATAGTCGCGGTCGGCCGCGAAATACGAGCGCGCGTATTGCTGATCGCCGAAAATCGGCAAATGTAGCCGTGAAAAGTCGCGGTCAGCCGCGAAAAACGATCGCGTGTATTTGCCGATCGTAAATAGACGAAATGCATCTTTGCGAAACTAGCGATCGGCCGTAAAAAACAGTCGCGTGTATTTGCCGGCCATAAATGAACAGAAAATACTGCTTATTGTGAAACTAGCGAGCGGCCGCGATGAACAATCTGCCGATTGCGGTTAAACGGCACAAGTAGCTTTGCGTAACTCGCGATCTGTTGTAAAATTTGATCGCACAAACGTAAATCGCACGTAAACTCGGCCGCCGCGTAAACGGCGGGAGTAACTACTACTCGACTCGATTGAGTCGAGTAGTTGGAACTACTCGACTCGACCTCGAGTAGTAGCAACTACTCGAGTAATTACTCGACTGTCGAGTACTCGCCCACCCCTAACAGTCTCTTTCCTCCTCATCCATCGTGCCTCGACAGCGCACTGCAGAGACTTGTAACCTATGTCAATCACCTGCGAAAGCACATTTATACTACTGGACTCTGTAAAACCGCGCCAAAACTTTGGATGCCTTGCCTCGCCTCGCCTTCTGCTGTGTGTGTCCGCTTTGCGACAAGGCAAGACGATCGACTTGTCTCTCACCGCCTTGCCTCGCCTTGACTGAAACAGTGTGTGGCAGGCCATATTCATGCGCGAACTATAGTAGAATGTTTTCCTACCACTGCATGGAAATAATCACATTGCCACACCTGTAAACAGGACGCAAAACGGTTCATTTCCGCCTTCATTTCATTCCAGCTCGCTAAATCAGATGTACTTGAAATGTAAAATAGGTTAAGGTGGTACACAAGAGAGATAAATTACGTCAAACACCACAGACCAGTTTCTATTGGTCAGAAATCCCATGACACTCGCCGTATTCTAAATTCTAGATGCCTTGTTCTAAATCAGCTGATTTCATCGTCACCGTTTACATCTCAACTTCCCGTTCGTTCCAATAGAATAAGCAACCATATCCTCAATAAACTTTTGTGTACAGGTTAGTTAATAAGTTAAAACTGTTTAAATAATGATGGTATGAAAAATATTGTGAGTATTACGAGCACAAATAGCCTAGTCATTGCCGCTCTCAAAATGTTAGGCCGCACCAAGCGTTGGCTGAGTGCGGCCATCTACAATTCTCGAGCGGCAATGACAGACTTTGTGCTCTTAATACACAAATTACTATTTTGGTTGTGCTATGTGAGTAAGGTACTTTGCTCTCTGAACTCACCAATTACTGTTATACTCTTTATTTTTTTAAAGAAATCCCTCAAGGGGTTGGTATTTTGATAGATATTAATTTATCACAGTATAATGTATTGAACTTCTAACTTGTTTTAACTTTTTTGAATTGCAAAAAATTGTCACTAAGCTGTAATAAAGCTTCAGCTAGATCTCTAGTGGTTAAACGCTAACCAGCTACACATCTAGTTTGATAGCAGCTCTGACTGCACTTGCAACCTGCCTACATTTAGCCAAACTGAGTCAGAAACTCAGCCCTGCAAATCTGAATCTGACCACCCGCTTTTACCAGCATGCACCTTGGACAGCCCTTATAAGTCACCAGCTACAAGTTCCAGCAAAACAGGACTCCAGCAATGTAAGATGCGCTAATCCTTTAAGTAGGAAGGAACTCCCACAGAGAATCTAAAGAGGTCGCTTTTAAATGGGTCTTCTGTTGCGCCCAAGTGCTTGATAGTTACAGTTAAATCCAGCTACAGTTACTAGTTACATCAAGTTAAATTAGGAGAGGACAGCGACGGTGCTGCTCTCTCGTGGCGTTAACTATTTTTTTATAAGTCCTCGACACTAGCTGAGCGCAACATTAGAAGATACTATAGTTTGATTCTCCTCTGTGGGAAAAACTTACTCCCCCTGCAATGTGGTGCCACATTGTCTCCCACACTAGATGGTACCACATTCGCCTTTTCAGTCCATATCAGTTTTCACTACTGGTAACAGGGGTGTGCTACAGGGGGGGGACAAGCGGGACCAGACCCCCACAGAGCTATTTTTTTTATTTAAAAAATAAAAATCTATAAATATTTTGTACAGTATTTATTATTTAATGCCTCATTTATAGATATTTTATGGCACTTCTGCTCAATTCCCGCGTCATTCCTTACAGCAATGTCGGTGACTTATTCTGTTCAGGCAACCAGCTGTTGTCTATACAAACAAAAATTATGGTATGATTCTGGTGTTCATCGTATCTTCAAATTGCAATCTAAAGCGTTCTTTGTCTTTACGGCAAGAAATATCATGTTATATCTGTAACGGCAAATTAAATCTTGTTCATCATGTCTGTAACACCCGTGTGTAAAGCTCCATTTGATAACATTGGTTGGTTTTCAAGTGGCATGTTATGGACAAAAAATGTCAGCGACATTGGTGTGTAAGGTGCCTTGTTTTTCACAGTTTTTGGGGGAGGACCTCCAGCCCCTCCGCATGGCTGGAAATTCCAGCTGTCCCACGAGTCTTCTGGTCTGACCCCGCCCCCCCCACCCCAGGGCAAAGTCCTGGGCACGCCACTGACTGGTGATACATGTTAACCGAATAATGGGAAGTGGTGACAAAACAGTCGACTAGACAAAAAACAACAAGCATATTTTTATGCCCTTCATACATCTTTTAATGTCATGAAATATTTCCCTTAATTTGTTTTCTATGTAACAAATTAAGTGCTATAAATCTTATGACTCTATGGTCCTAAGGACTCTTAATATAACTAACTGTACTGAATCTGATCTTGAATGTTTTAATCCTTCAATAAGTTAGTAGGAACCAAACTGGCAATTTGGTTGCAGGTTGTCAACTTAAAAGTACTGGTTATACACTTTGTTCCAGTAGTACTTCCTCATAGATCAACATATTTTTATTTCAATCCAAGCTGAAGAAAATATGAAAAATTTTCAGAATCAGGATAATATCTTAAAAATTGTTCACTTTATATGGTATTAATAGAAATGCATAAATAATTTCATTTCATTATTATCATTTATTATTATTTACAAAAAATTATCTTTTAAACCATTTTGGAATTTTATCACTCTTTGACCCTGATTTTTTGGTAGTAGATGATATATTTGATTGTCCACTGCTTCCTGATGAATCTGTGACCGCGCTTGAAGTTTCTGAATCTTCTCCAGTCTTATCTTCTTGTCTCCTGCACAAAATATACTAGGGTCAACGTTTCATAAAAAGGGTTTTTTTCAAAAAGTTGTTTGATCTTTTTTAAATGCAGCTTGACTACACTGCATTGATGCCAGTGTGATTCCTACAAATGAACTCGAACAAGATTATTATCGCAAGACTACATTACTAAGATCTAACAGTGTATAGTTTATGTATATGTATAATGTTAAAGTAGCTAATACAAGCGCCACTATTCCCAAAGTCCACCTTTTATGGAAAAACTTTACAAAAAATAGTTTTGTAATTGATTTACCACAAATCGGTACAGGGTGTTAAAAACTGAATCGTATAAAAAAATGAAGGAAAGCAAAAAACTAAGTTTGCAAAGTTAGATTTAACTTATTGCTAATCTAATTTTATTAAACTTGGTTAGTTTTGAACTTTTATGACGAATATGAATGTTACAAAATAAAAAAGTTGGAACTTTCTGGCTATATACAGGGCCGCTGAGAGCCAAGCTGGGCCCCAAGTCTGCACACCGCACGGGCCTGGGGGTCTGGGAGGTATGGAATACGCCCCAGTGAAAGGGGGGTCCGGGGGTCCTCCCCCGGAAAATTTTAGAAAATTAGATCTCTAAACTCGTGTTTTTTGGCAGTCTAGAGGTGGAACATCATACATATAGGAACCCCAAAAATCCGAAGCAATTAATTGAGGCTGAATGGTCAGTCGGATTTAGAAAAGTACTCTGATTTTAAATTACCTCTATCAGTGATGCCACGCTATTGGATTCTCCAGACATTCGCCTCTTCCCCATAACTTCCGCGTTCGTTCCACTCACAAAGTTCTCTGCCGTTTTTTCATGATCAATGCGCACGATTTTTTTTACTGGTCATCTGCTGCGTTAACTGCAACATTGTACTCTTGTTGTTTACCATCGTTGATAATTTCATCATAGCGTATTTAAGATTTAAGTTGTTGTCAATATATTATGAGAGAGGTATGAGTCACTTACGCTCACTACTCGCTGTTCGCCACCGCCGAAGTGTACAATCAGTGGCAAATACAGTACAGACAGACAAAACAGTCGTTTCTGCCTTAATTGAATACTGTATTAGCTGAATATTATCAAAGTAATTTGTGTGTGAAGCTGGACTTTTTATTTTTTAACATGTAGGACTAATCTTATTTCCAAGAAGTCTAAACCAATATTCCCTCAATCAAAAAAAATCCGCTCATCCTGGGCCCCTTTGGAGCCTGGGCTCCAAGTTTCTGACTTGGCTTACATGGCCTCTCGGCGGCCCTGGCTATATATATATATGAGTGTGTGTGAGTGAACAGATTCGAAGTTCAAAAATGTACTCAAAATGCTTCAGAGATCTTTACCTGAAGTGTAAAGCTGCCTCGGACGCCAGTTTCGGACTTGTGAGGCGACTCATCAGTGAAGGTTTTAGAAAGGTCATTTGATCACTGGGAGGAACTGCTCCGAAGTACACCAAGGCTCTCGGCGTCAGCTTGGCCTCCACCATTGTTGATTCAGGCTTCAGCACAGATTTGGGAGGAGCCGTGTCTGTAAATGAAGAAAATTATCCATAGTTTTACGCCAGCACACAGATCCTGTCCCTTATTCTGAGTCGAACTATTGAACCATCCTGAAATTTACCGCGTACATCATCGCTGTGGTAAACCGTGACTATTAAAAGTGATTATTACATAATGTGTAGAAGAACTTTTTAGGCCACATTTTCTATTCATAAGAAAACATTTTTAACAAATAAGAGATAGACCTTTTAGAAATAGGGTCAATGTTTGTCTATTTTTTAGAGTCTGTTTATTGTCAAAACACCATCCTAGTAGTATTTTGCTACAACCACACATAAATTGCCAGTTTATGAAAACTAATCATAAAACATGATTTATTGTAAGGGAATACAAAACTGCAATTAATTGTAGGAAATTTTTTTTGTATTTAGTGTGTAAAACCTCTTTATCGCTTTCATTAAAATTACCACACTACTCCACACGTCACGTAGTATCTGTTAATTTCAAGCGTGATAAAGACTCACTTTATGCTCTTAATACATAAACAAATAGTAGGCCTCATCCATTAAGTGTGTCTTTATCCACTGAGAAATCACCACAATAAGCAACTGTTTTTCACTTAGTTTTCAATGCATAATAGAGTTGCTTACCCAGCGGGGAGGAAATGGGGATGTATACTCCCCAAAACTATTGGGGATTTTGTGAAATTTTCGAGCAAATTAATGTCAACTACTCATTATTTAGTGGGGCTATCAATAAACATAAATTTATCACTGTCCTTACAAAACTTTTTACATGGTTAAATTCTAGTTATAGCTTTTATCCCTCGAGTGGGCGCATGCAGAGTTTATCTCCGCACGATTATTTTTACTAAAATAAACAAGGATAATGGGTGTCGGTAGTCAGTCGTGACGGGCTTTGTACCTCACACACCTCATTCCAGGAAGCCCCTAAAGCTATTCATACCTTCCCACACCCCCTTAGTACCTTGTTATTTGCAATTCAGTGATGCCATGTCAGTTTGCGGGACACCCTCTCCCGTAACAGAGACAGTGATTATCTATACTAGAAAACTACTTAAAAAGTTCAGTTGCACTATTAAACCTATTAAGTACAATTAATTGTATTAACGATTAAATGTGATTCCTTATGAATATTATCAATATTTAAATACAATATTACAGTATAAAAAAAGTAAAAAAGGGTTAAATTTATGCAATTTAATGTTGTGGGGTAAAACACCGCAGGCGCCTGCTGCTGTTTTACCGATGAAGCGCCCACTCAAGGGTTAAGATAATTGTTTCAGGGATTATCGAGACAGAGTCTTGCTATACCTACGACATGCAAAAATTAAAAACAAAAGTATTTACAAAGCTGGAACTGTACATCGGGAGATTCGAGGAACTGACGCAGGAAGTCCATGGCCGTCTGAACAGTGTCGGAATGATTAAAGACGGCCTGCAACACCAGCCGGTCCGGGAACTGTATCCTCAACACGGTCTTGGTGTAGCGGTTGAGTCGCTGCAGCATTGCCATGCTCTCCTCCATCTCTCTCACGGCTTTCGTGCGGAAAGGAGTGTTCTCCATTTTCTCCCTGTTATCATAAAACAGGGAGTGGAAAGAAAGTGCGGTAACATCATGATCGGTGATTGGATAAATTAAATTCTAAAAGCAAAGTGCACAGTGGTGATTAATTTACATTTGCTAACAAACTTAAATAGTTTATTTTATTACTAGGGACTAAAGTGATGCTTTTTCTACAAGGTCAAGAGCCGAGGTCGAAAAATAACCGAGTAACGAAAAGAAACTTTGAAACTTTAGTCCCATGTGAAAATCCATTTTTTTCATTAGACCGCTCAATATAATCCGCTGACAACTGAAAAAAAAGTTTACTGCTTGTTTACCTTTATAAGATTTCTCCCAATGAGGCTTTGATCTTGTTCTTGCTATTTGAAACAATCAGCTGATTGTCTGTTTAATTTGTAATTAGATTAGACTGATAGTAACCAACAACTGATCTATCGAACAAAATGAACTGTAGATTGGTGAAATGAGCAAGTTTTGCAATATAGATTTTCAACTTGACCAATCAGAGGGAACATAATACTGACGCCTCGACTAAGGCTATATTTTTACCCAATAAACATTGACGTCACAAGCTTTGGCTCAACAGGTCTTATGGAAGCTAGGTAACCTTATGTTATTCTCTTCTTCTCTACAGACCTTGGTTTTACTACAGCAAAAAACAAACAGCTGAGGTCCTCGACTTTAGCTGATTATTTTACTTGCTAGGGAGAAAAAGACCTAATTCAGCTGTGCAACACATATGTGATAAAAACTGCCACTTTTGTAGCAGGATAAGTAAAACATTTATATTGACATACGAGGTACAGTCAAAAAGTTCCCGGAATGAATTTTTGTAGACATACAGCGCGATCGCTATAAAATTGTAAATAGTGAATTGTAAATAGATTTCCGATCTCACATCTGTAATTAGGTTAGCTGAAGATGGTGTTATTATACCAAAACATGTTCTGAACAGAACTAAGTCAATTTTGAGCTGTCTGATGTCCCCAGTAAGGAAAATAGTCTTACCAAATTATTAAATAATGATGAAAAATCCTTCGCTATCATAAATTTCAAAAATACAGTAAATTTTTCCCAATTTTTATTATTATTGCGTTATTTTTTATTTGGCCTTTTAACTTTTCAATTTCAATTTTCCCTAAACCTACCTAAATTTTCAGATTTTAACCCTAAACCCCCTTGAGGTTTAGCCCTTTGAGGTTATGTTATTCAGTTGAAAACATGGACAAATACAGTATTTTTGTTTTGGGTTTGTAAGAACATTATATCTTTGTTCTGTATGCTTTATTTAAAATGAACCCAACAGAAATTACAAGATTTCAATCAAGACATGACAAAGTATATGTCCACTTGGGTTATGACTGATATATCTCTTTCGATCTGAGACTTAGATCTCAAGGACTACGAAAAGTCGGATCGTAAGTATGTCCATGTATACATAATTAACAATCTTGAACCTGACAGAAAGTTACTAGACAACTTTTAAGAAAACTTGGGTAGGTAAAGTACTTATAAATTATTTCTTAGTTAATTTACTGTTTGAAGGATTTACCTATTTCGTTTGAGTTCTTTATATAGTTTAAGGGCATCATCTTTGCTAAGTTCGAAAAATTCATCAGGCAATTCCAAAGGAGGTAGAGGTTCTCCTGCTTCGGCACTGAACAATATGGCATTTCTGTCACCAATCTGGAAAACAACTTGTGTATTACCAAGCATTAAAATGTCCTTTACCATTTGAAGTACCAGTAGCTATTAAATCACCCTGTGATGTAAGTATACTTCACTTCTAGGAAATATTTATATTTTTGTGCCAGAATATCATTTGGTGTCACCTAAAAATCAGCTGTCATTTTAGTACAGGAATTTTAAGAAAATCCATCTAACAAATCCGGACCGAGCTAAAACTTTAAATGGATGTTAAGTAAAATTCCCTAGTTAAAATTAGGCCTACCAAAGTCCCTGGTAATCCCTATTGTGCTCCAGGCGCCATCACGAAAAAAAAATCATTTCTGGTCCGTGTTTCGTTATATATTTTTCCAATCAACACAAAAACCATGAGAAAAAGTGTAAATGATGTTTATGTGGAGGACAAAATGGCGTACACATGTATAAGAAATTTAAAAGAATCTGCTGATATTATTTTTAAAAATGTTGTAATTCTAATACCTCTACCACAAGCGATGTATGTAAAATTTGATGTAAAATCAATTTCCAAGGTGGTGAAGCTCTTCTGTTTTATCGAATAATAAATTATAAAGCCTCTACAGAATCTTTAGGCTATAAAAAATCCCATTATTTAGCACCTCAATTGTCAAAATTCGTTCGCAATAAAGGCTTGGAGGACTTAACAAAAAAGATGTTCATTAAGGAATTTGTAGAATATTACCACAATCATTTCTGGTGAACTTATCCATGCTTTTATTGGGAACCAATTTTGATATTTCATGTGTCAAATAACTAGAATTCCATTAGAATTTTATGAATATAATTAATCAATCATTATGAATCATTAGGAATTATTCTATAGAAGGGATTTGTTGCCTTGGGAATGTATTTTACATCAAATTTATAAGTTGAGTCAAAGATTTAGATTAAGTCTAAACTCATCACATTATACTTTAACTTTTCAAAATCAGAAAACATTTTCAGATGACACACTTGAGTTAGTTAGTAACAAGACTTGGTACATTATGTAGGCTTCTAACGACTTAATTAACTATACCAATCAATGGCGGCGCAATGATGATAGTGAGTTGATTAAATGTACAAATAATAGAATTTTTCTTGGATTTGTTTTCATAGACGCTTAAGAAAAAGGGGATTTGAGGCAAGCACGAAAGTTTAACTAACAAGATAAAACAAATCTCAAGAAAAAAAACTGTAACGCTATCCTGTCACATTGTAGTCAACTAAGCTATACCTTTCAATTTTTTTCAAGTTCATATGAGGATTTTCCACTATAAGTTAAGCACTTGATTAATCTCACACTTAAAACATTATGTTCTTGCTGGAACTTGTAATGACCCCCTTTCCTATATTGTTAAGAAATATACTACCCTATTCGTTAGGAGTTAGTTTCGATAGGGCCTATTTGTTTTTTTGTGTGGTTGTTATTTTCGATAAAATTTAAAAATAAATTCTTGTTTTACCTTACCGAAGGCTCATTTTAGTGTAATACAGTACCAGTTTTCAATGTTGAGCTGTTATTGACATACTTTTGCAACCACTCTGTGAAATTCAAATTTGATTTCACTAGAGTTGAATTCATTTAACAATCTCCATGTACCTACAAGCAATTTATTTGATTGTTATAACACGAGATATTTTTGTCACACCGTTCAAGGTAAGAAAATGTTATGGTTACCGGTACAAGACCTTTGTTATTTGAGTTATAGGTCTACGCACAAACAAATGAGACAATATGCAAAAAAGAACAAGACATTTTTATGAAAAATAGAAAAGTGAAGTAAGACCAATCTATTGGACTTCAAACAAAATACAAGAACTAGCGGCGCGTCAGTCGAGTAAGCTGAAAATCAATTTGGGAAGAGAACTTTTTTAGAAAAATACATTAGGTGGGAATTAGATTTTTACTAAACTTCTAAACTGTAGCAATCCAGGAAGCAAAACAATCATCAAAACTCAAAATAAAATGTTTGTGAGTTAAGTTAGCCTACCTTCTATTAAAAAATTGTTTTTTTAATACATTATCTGGTTTGCAGGGCCTAACTTGTTTGATATTATAATAAATAAATAATCTCTGTTAAATAGACAACTTACAAACTGAACATCTTCACTAAATTTTGGTGGCTGCACAGAAGAATTCTGAGACTCTTCTTCGGCCATCTTCTATAAAAAAGCACAAACAAGATAAAAATCAAGAATAGCCATACCTATAACTTATAACCTTAACTTATTTATGCATATGAATAGTCCCTGAAAAATTATGTCACCACTCTTAACTTCAGACAACTTAAATTGAATTTATATAATTTGCACACTCGTACCTCAAGTCCAACAGACTCAAATCGATAGCTTGGCACCATTCTGAGAACTCAAGTGACCCTGACCGGAAAACGACTAAAGTTTAAAATCACTCAATGTTTATAAAAACTAGGGATTCATATAGGCCAGACCATTTTCTGTTAAAAACAGGGATAAAATTGAAAGGACTAGGCTAAAAATTAGGAAGGATAAGTGGCTAAAATAAATTATGGATAAGTGGAGCCATAAATATGGTCCAATCGTAAAGAAATTTGGTACACATACCAGCCTTCAATCAGACCACCAGAAGGGAGGATTAAGAGGAAACCCCCCCCCCCAAAAAAAATGGGGATTCTACACAGAAAAATAAAAATAATCCATTTTTTGTTAGTACAACTGAATTCAGCTCAAAAACAAACAATCTATTGCAACAAACAATCATTGCTCCAACCTATGACCATTGGTTATTGAGATATTGAAAGATAGCCTATTATAAACGCCAGACAATGAAGTAAGGTCAATACGGGCCTGGAAACATTTGAAGAAGTCCACTGCATATCAGAGACAGGGAGTACAAGAAGAGTTGACATACTAGCCATTGACAAAAACAAAAAAATTGGAATGAATTATTGACCCAACAATAAGATACGAAGAAACTACGGAACAAGAAGATAAAGTAGACAAAGAAAAAAATCCATCTATGAACATACTATACCATTTTTTGAAACCAAATATAATATCAAAATTTTAAGTGTCATGGGAGTGATGTTTGGTACAAGAGGAACATTAACGAAACAATATATTTCCTTTAGAAAAAAACTTCAAAATTCCAAAATCGTCGGACAAAATATTAGTTTTAAACATTCTGAAAAATTCTGTATATATTCTTCGAAATCACCTGTATTCTGCTTCTCAAAGAAATAAATAATGGAACTTAGACCATGTAGCCTATACATGGTGAAATAAAAAAATACATAAAATATATATATATATATATATCCATTATATTAAATACACTGTGTCTGAAAAGGCAAACCATGTATACATGGTCAGTGACAGTTTCTGTTTTTCATCATCATCACAGTCCCTATGTTGTCCCAATGTTGTTATGGTATCCTTATATGACAAATAAGTAAAATTGTATAACCTCACTTAATTTCTTAACATATCTTAGTAAAACTTGGTTTGTGGCTTTATCTAGTTGAGATCTAATGTATATTGTTCTAAAACCTCTGATATTCCATTTTTGTGGCAGGAAACCTGCATGATCATTCCCCATGTATCGTTATATAGGAAATAAGAAAAGTTGTCTCTTGAAGTTGGAAGTTGTCTCTTCATATTTCTTTAGATATTATCTTGATGAAACCTAGTACTCATATGGCTTCTTCTAGTTCAGATCTACTAAATATTGAATTAAGACTACCCAGCTTGCAGCAACAAACCTGCAACCTCATTTCCCATATTGATCTTTAAAGGGAGATTACAAAAACATGTCATAACTCCCAATGTTGGATTAAAATAGGTTAAAAAATGACCTTTTAATTCGCTGAATATGCAGCTTTGCTGCAACGGGGGTGTTAAAGTCTTTAAGATTTGACTGCCAGCAGCTGATCGGCTATAAATTAAGCGTACATCCTGAGAACTGCCAGCAGCTAACGAGATTAGCGTTAGCCATACATGCAAGAACTGCCAGGCGCTGATCTCAATGGCAACGATTGACATCACACAAACCAGCAGCTGATCAGATTGGCTCGCATGCGTCGAGATGAAAGACTTGATTCCATAAAGAACCAGAAACAGTTTTTCCCATTACAAACCCTGAAAGATAGGCATAGTCAATTAATGTATCGAAGCGATACATCAATTGCTGCAATATTCCATTATTAACTATTATTTACCTACAGCAATATCAGCTGATTCATCCTGGTAGCCTATTTCTCACAATGACATGCATTTTACCATGGCAGTATAGAATTGCAATTATGAGTTTTTTGAGGCAGTATGAAAACTAAATCCAAGGTTTTTCTGGGCAGTCTAAGGGGTTAAGTAGCAGTGCTAAAAACTAATTAGAACTAAGCCTAGGCCTATAATGTAGCTTCCTTACCTTTACTAACTTTTACCACTTTTAACTCTTCAACTTTATCTCATTACAAGCAAAACCCCTCGTCAGGAATATTTAAACATTAATTTACCCAACAACAAAGCTAAATAACACATATTTTAGCATGAACTGTATTAATGTCTACAAAGAATAAAACAACTAGAGCTAACAAAATAGGTTATGATGAGACAGAGAAAACACTGAGGGCCTGTTTGCACGACGCCCAGTACAGTGGACAGTAACACCTTTAAACAAAAGAGAACAAAAGAATTTTTTTCTACTGTCCTACTGTCTGGTCGTCGTGCAAACAAGGCCT
Organism: Flexamia atlantica; assembly: GCA_035578135.1. Taxonomy (NCBI): domain Eukaryota; kingdom Metazoa; phylum Arthropoda; class Insecta; order Hemiptera; family Cicadellidae; genus Flexamia; species Flexamia atlantica. The sequence continues at coordinate 1,494,621 of JAQJVK010000021.1, forward strand.
GAGGTCCTGTTAGCACGACGCCCAGTACAGTGGACAGTAAAGAATTTTTTTCTACTGTCCTACTGTCTGGTCGTCGTGCAAACAAGGCCTGACACTTGGTGGAATAAGTAAGTAAGGTGTGCTACTGCGCACTGCGCATCCAGTGTCAGCTGATTGTCGGGCCAGCTGTTGTCATGACGTCATCTGGGGATGACCGACAAAAACATGGCGAGAGATTGGGCGAACTCGACGCGCGCTGCTTCGAATTTAAATTGTGACCAAACCAAAACTTCCTTCTCGATTACCGAGTGCATTTTTCAAAGTAAATAAAATTCTCTGTCGTTTGGTATAATTAATTTGTTTTTACATTTAGCCTTTTTATTAATCATTACAGACGACTGTAAAGGTAGAAGAGTTATCCTTAGCATAGATAAAAACATGTTTTATCTATGACCTTGGTTATGAAAATGCCACCACTCGAATTACGTTTTTTTTAAATAGGAAGTTTATTTCCCTTTAAAACCCTATGCATTCTTGTTTCTTGAGAGGTGCTAGTAATATTAATGCTAAATTTAATAATTTTTATCCAAAAATATACATAAATAAAAATTTAAAAGCAATAATTAATTCTTTTTGAATGGAATTAAATACCAGTTTACTAATTAGGCTAACGACAAAAATACAATAAGTGTATGGCGAAATAAATATATTATTCTTGCACCTTAACATACACTCAGACTTTCAATACATTTTTTCGCTAGGTTTAAAATAGTTATGTGTAAGGCAAACAATTGTTACAGGAAAGTTTTGAAAAATATAGCAAGTCGCACATACTTAATAACATTTGCGTCCGTTTTATAATCGAATGAAAAAAAAATAAAAATTAAAGGACTGTCTCATTCGCCTATTAAATGCTCAAGCTTTTAATGATAATTTAAGCGAATTTTGAAGTGTTTGATATGGCTGTTGTGTGTTGGCTGTGATGGTTCAGTCAGTTAAATGACGTAGTTGAAACGTGGTCCGTCGGGCTGCACTTATTTGCGGTGTCGCTGAAGCGCTTTAGGCTGCATTTATTTCGCCGAAACGCTCCTGCGACACCGCAAATAAGTGCAGCCTGACGGACCACGTTTCAACTACGTCATGTGTCATCGGCGCACGGACCACAACATATCTTCGTTTGATCAGTCAGTTAAATTTGGGGGGATAGATAGCGGAATATACCCCTCTACTTCACTGAAGCCCTAAAATGAGTTGAGTATAATGTCAAAATAGGAGATATGTGAACGGAAATCAACGATAACCCCCCCCCCCCCCACGAAAACATTCTGGGTACCGACCGGTACTCTATTGGTGAAGTTCACGCTAAGTTGACGGTAAATACGAGTAAGCTAACAGGTTCTTGTATCATAAATCATTTGACTTTAAAAAGTCATACAAAACGAGGTAGTTGACAGGAAGATTTTAACCAGGTCCGCTAAAATTTCAATTAGCAGTCAACGTTACCGACTAAGCTAAATTTATTACAAAATCAGACACTGATACTTTTAAATAGTCCATATATTGCCCGTGTATCGTAATGGTATGACTAACCAATGAAATCAGTAGAGGTTTTTAAATGGACCTATTTTTAATGGGTATATTTATTTAGCATGATTTCATCTCGATTAAATTTGGAATGTGGACTTAAAATTGTGTGTTAGGGCTATTTCTCAATGTAAGCTTAGTGTTAAAAGTTCGAGCATTTGTGGGCGAAACAATCTTTTACTTTTTATTGTTTTAATTCGATTATAATGGACGCAAATGTAATGAAGTATGTGCTTCTTGTTACAGGCCTATTTTTCGAAAATTGTCCTATAATAATAGTTTTCTTCACTCACAAACATCTTAAAACAAGCGAAAAATGTATTGAGAGTCCATCGTAAGCGTAAGATAAGATACAAACAAATCGCCATACATTTAATTTGCTGTTAGCCTAATTTTAGTAAACTAGCATTTAATTGCATTCAAAACTAGTTGTTTATAAATTTGTACTTGATGTATTTTTCAATAAAAATGGCCAAATTTAGCATTGATATTAGACTACGAGCAACTCTTGAGAAACAAGAATAAATAGTTTTTTAAGGGAAAACCCTCCTATTTTTCCAAAAAACGTAATTGGAGTTTCATACCTAAGGATAACTAACTCTTCTACCTTCATAGTCAACTTTGGTCGACTATAATAATGATGACTATTCCTAAAACCAAATAACATAAATCGATAGAGAATTTTATTAACTTTGAAAAATGCACTCGGTAAACGAGATGGAAGTTTTCATTAATTTGGTCACAACTCGAAGGAGCGCACGTCGCGTTTGTCCAATCTCTCGCCATGTTTTTGACGTAGCCGTTGACCCCCAGATGACGTCACGACGCAACAGCTGATCGGCATGCGCAGAACGGTTCAAAACTCGTCCAGCTGAGTATCACACCTTAGTAGTTCTATTCCTTCCACCATAGCTGCTTAGTGCTAACACTTTTTAGGTTAGAAATTTCGATAAGTTGGCGGTGTGGTGGTGTGGGGTTATGGTTCATTGTCGAGTATTCATCAAATACAAAATCAGGAACAATCTGAATGTAAAGTCTGAGCAGTATTGATAGGGTAGAAACTAAATTAGTTTCTATTTCGCTCTTTCAAATTTTTAATCTCCAAGAGACGATGGACAAGAAACAGAATTATAAGAGGAAGAATTATTATCACAAGCCGGGAGGGGGAGGTGGAGGATCAAATAACTGGAATAATAAAAGAAAATTCAAAAACTATTTACAACCTGGCATGAAAGGGTTCATGTGCACATGTAATGCTAAGTTTCGAGAAAAAGAATGTGTGAAAGAATCTTTGAACATCCTCAATGAATATGCAGATAAAATATATGGAGCAGATGATGTAAGTAACGTATGCTTTACTAGTCCCAGGTCTTGATCGCACTTCTGCTTTAAGTTAATAGCTAAAATTAAAAATTTTCGATAAAGGAGCAACTGTGACATTAATCTGTGAACCAGCAGTGTAAACATTTTGTTCTCAGCTAGTGTACCAGTACCTTTTGTGTATGTGGTATTTGTGCGGATGTACCAACAAGTACATACGGTAACTTAAGTGCATGTCTGATACAACAGTTGCTTCGGTTGTCTTATCATGTAGACCCAGAGGCAAAAAACACCATTCGTTCATTACACAGATACAGTGGAACCTCGATACCTCCTCTTGAACCACATTGACTCTTTGATGAGCATGTGGCGGGTCATGGCTCTTCCACTAGGGTTTGAGACTTGTTTTAACTACTGGGTTGGTAGATCGTAGTAACATGAGGCTTGACTTGAACCTTCGGAAATTGTCTATTTTCTTGTTGTAGTCAGGTAGGCCATGATAAAACTTCTGTTCAATTTATTCAGGTTTGGTTTCCGTAAGAGTCATTCTATGGGCTATTGCAAAGGTATTTCTAAATCTTGAATTGTAATTATGTGAAGGCAGTTTAACACGTTCGCTGCGTGCCACCCAATGGCGGGGGTTTGCAAAGTGCGGGCGTCGCGGGGGCAGCGGATTAGCGAACCCGATTTATTTCCATTCAACTACCCTAACGAAAAACACTGCACGGTAATGCTACTGCGTAACCACGACAGTCGAAGTAGTTCCTTGGAACACTCACAGATAGCAGCACTGCCTGGATTGCACAAGTCTGCTTGTATTGCCAAAATGAGGGGGAAAATCCCAGAAAACCTGACAAAATGGTGGATTTTACAACATTGTCAGAGGGAAATTTTTCGGGGAAATTTAGTACCAACCTACACCAAAATAAAGCCCACATTCGTAGCTACAAGCTGGCAACAAATCATTGTTCCCACTGAGCGCCACGCTGGTGCACTTTTAAGCGGTAAAGTTTGTGTGTTGTGCCTACGGGTAAACCCGTAGTACGCGTCGCGAGAACAACCGCAACCACGGGTATGCCCGTGCCACACACCGAACGTGTTAAAAATGTTCTTTTTTAATATATAAAACTGTTTCATAGATGAAAATAGAAGGTACTGTCAGTCATTATGTTAAAATCTTTGAAAAAATGTGCACAAGAAGTTCTCTGGGTGGCTGCTTGGCAATGCATTGAATAACTTTTTTTGTATCTTGAAGATTTTATCCAAATTCTTTTTGCCTGAAGATCCCCAAAGGATAATGGAATATCTGATATGACTTTCAAAAAGACTATGGTAGGCCATTTTCAAATATTTTATGTCTAAGTTTAGTAAGTTGACTTCTAATTACAAATAGGTTTTTTTTAAAATTTGGAAAAAACTTCATTGACTTGTAAACCGCAGCATTTTTTAAAATAGCTATATTTTAATCATTTTGAATAGCATGAAAATCTTAAATACTTTAGATCTCCTATCATCTCCTCCTTATAGCTAATTTTTAAGAGAACATATAAATCACAACAAGTTAAGTTGGTTTGAAAAGAAAATGATTCTACTCCGGTATTGGATTGCTTTTCACAGATTGTGTTCAACATTTTTAAATAAAAATAATTAATATGAAATTCCATTAAACTTAGGTCTATTTAATTTAAATTAAAAAAGGTTTATTGCCAATTAGGTAGGCCCCTAATATATTTAGAAGCAAAATAAAAATAACTGACCCTGTTAAAACATCTCAGCACTGTTATCTTTTGGCAGAGGTTGGTAGTTACCTAACTACTAAGTTACCTTTAGGCTAATCCTGTAGTGATCTGCTCATTGTACATTGTAAAATAATTCTGCCTCATGCCTTTATGAGCTTTTGCAATGGTTTATATACAAATTTTAGGAATTCTTTTTCTGAAGAGTAATTATTTATAAATAGGCCTACTATATAGGCTATATAAAAATATTGATTTTAGCGAATTTCCCCTATAGGGAAGAAGCTATTACCGTAGGTCTCATGGTAAGACCTAAGCCCGAGACCATGATAATTTTTCGTTTTGGGGCCACCAGAAGCAAAAAACACCATTCTTTCGAATTTTTAGATATATATATATATATATATATATATATATATATATATATATATATATGTATGTGTCTGTTAGCACGATAGCGGCCGTAAAAATGGTCCAATCTTAATGAAAATTAGTACAGACATGTAAAGTGGCAATCACTCGGACGAGTTCCTGAACCAGCCCGATCGGACCACCGGAAGGGGGGGGTAAAGGGGGAAAAACACCCCCAAAAATGGGTTTTTTGAATTTTTTACATAGAAAAATAAAATTTATCAAATTTTTGTTGGCAACATTGGATTCAGCTCAAAAAAACAAACAATCTAGCATTTTGAATCACTGCTCTATGTCCATTGGTTACCGAGATTTTGAAGGTGGTAAACACAGTACGTTGTCCCAATGTTAACATTATGGGAAATAAGTAAAATTCTATATCTTGCTTATATTACTCAACATATCTTGATAAAAATTGGTAAATGGCTTCTTCTAGTTCAGATCTACTAAATTTTGAATTAAAACTACCCAGTTTTTATATACCTGTAGCAGCAAACCTGCATACTCATTCCCCAGGTTATTCTTATGGAGCTTACCAAAACACGTCAAATCTCGCTATGTTTGATTGAAATATGTTGTTTTACATTTGAAATTCGCTAAGTATGCTGGTCTGCTGCAACGGGGGTATTTTTTATTAAAATTTAAATATAAATAGGCCTAATGTTTGAAGGCCGAAAATTTGGGATGATTGTGTGTTCCAAAAGCCTTCTTTGGGATACCAAGACATCCAGGTGAAAACTGGTGACAGTCCCGAAAATTCGGGACATATGGGAACCCTACTCTCACAATATGCAACATTCAGTTTTTGTACATAACTCCCAGTTGCTTTCAAAAGATTTAGGTAGACCTGCTTTAGTTTGTTATTTAAATTATGTAACACACTATTTAATTAAAAGCTAGGCCTAATTAAAAATTACATTTTTGTATAATTACTGTTAAAAGATTCAGCGGACACCTTCAAATACTGAGGAGGCAGAAAACACGACTGCTGATGCAAGTGGTGGAGACATTGAAGATGACCTCAAGAAAGAAATATCAAACCTGCGAGAAAGTCAGTGGACCCCAGGACGATTCACCGTGGTAGACACTGGAATGCAAGCCATCATATTTATCAAAACCACTGTGAGGCAGTTTTATTCGTAATATTATTAATAGGCTAGGCATATTAATTTTCGACTTCTGAACAAATTAAGACAAAGTGCTGTGTAGGCCTACTTGCTTAGGCCTACTGTTGTTAAAAAAGGCCATACTTAAGATTTAGATAAGGTAGGCTATAGAGCTACATTTTAAATATATAGTAGGCCTACCTTCATAATTGTATTGCTAAATTTACAATATCTGAAACCTTTTTTTAAAATTTACTTAAAGTTTTACAACATTATCTTCTCACAGTAGAGCCACTCATATCTGGCCTCGGTTTATCAGGCCGCCTCTTAGATGCCAATATCTAAACGTATTTCCCACGGTATACAGACACATAAAATCTCCTGATACTCCCTCGTGTATCTCTATGTTTGTTTACGTATTATCTCTCTCCTTGTTTTGACTCCAGTTTACTACCAACAATCCGGATGAATCCACGTTAATATCAGGGTTTACTGGTGAGTGCTGCGTGACTCGTTCTACATCACTAGAGTTTCTACTGATACTGGAAATACTTGAAATACTGGAATTTTGTTTTCATACTGGAAATACTGGAATTATACTTGAATCTCAAATTACGTGCTTGAATTTTATGAAATGAGTTTTATGAAACATCAAAAAGTGTATAACAGTCGTGTTAAAAACTGCGCTCTTTAAACTTCCTGCGCAATGATATTAAAAAGGAGGAATTAAATCTTGTTAGTTTCTATACCCAGTTAACTTTGGTTTATCTTAGCATCTAATGCTTTCTCTTAAGGGGATCCGCCACCGATAATTCGGTATTTATTTATTTTTTTTCAAATTTTGGTTTTTATTTTTTTTAGATAGAACATGTATTTCTGAACTTGTATACACAATTTTGGGCGAATTTGAGCAGTTTTTCATATTAAAAAAATTATTATTCGAAAATTGGTATTCCGAAGGTAGGTAAGTTTACTTAGTGCATCTGTGTCAGCTCAACTTTTGTAAGCCGATTCCCGAAAATTGTGTCTTCCTGCGTTTTTTAGCACAAATTGTTGAATAACTTTTTTACTACAAGAGACAATTGACTGACATTTTTACCAGTGTATCTTCTTACTGTATTGATGATTTGTTGGTATAGAGAGCTTTGTACAGTAATTTTTTCATAGGTAAAAAAATTTTTATTTGAAAATAATAAAATGAAAAATATTGTTTTTTACGTAAACGTGTATAAATAATTTCCTATTTGTGTTACACTAGTTAAAATACCGGGGAATATTCCTATGATTACAATATACAAATTTAAAAAAAGATTATTAAAATCCATCCAAAAATAAAAAAGTTATTCAAAAGTTTTTAAAATTAAAAAAAACGTAAAAAAACTAAAAAAAATTAAATAAAACGTAATCAAAGGAAAAAAATGGAGTTGTTATATATATATTTATTCTTTTTAGGTTAATTTGAACCAGTTTTGGTAGTCAAACTTTTATTTATCCAAAAAAATCAAAAAATATCCCGTATTGGTGGCGGATCCCCTTAAGAGATTCATTAATGTTAAACTTGAAGTTGTAACTAATTGAACGTCAGATATTAAAATATTGCTTTCCTGTTTATAGCTTGAAGACCCAGTGAAGCTAGCTCACTCAGTGCTAAGTGAAGCTGCTGCTACAAAAACGCAGAAAGCTCGATCACTTTTGAGACTTGTGCCAGTGGAAGTTGTCTGCAGGGTGAGAAGTCTCATTTTTGTAATCCAAATCCAGATTGTTTAAAACCAAAAGTTTGTGCTTATATAACATTTTAGTAAATGGTAACTTAACGACACCCGATCTGGTTGATTTGTGTAGGGGTGCAGAAAAGTAGTTATAACATTGTAAGTTTCCCAAACCTACAACAACTGTGACCAACGAAATTTCTGACTTCTGCCATTACATAACTCATTTCCAAAACCTCGTTTCTTAATTATTATAGGCTAGGCCTACACATACACATGATACAAGAGTCTATTTAGGATTTGGGTCTGGGTTTTGTCCGGTACGGGGCTGCTTCTTGTTTGAGGTTTTCATAATTTTTGCAAAAAAAATCTTTCAAAATTTCAATGGAAGTCATGACTAATTTACAGGTTTTAGAGTTATCAGGGGATTGACGAGGTAAATCTTGCATAAAAATTAAAGTTGGCAACCCTGTGGAGGGGAGTGTGTCAACAACAAACCAACTTAACTTCTATTATAGTGACCTACGTTGTCTGTCATGAACAGTAAGAGTAGTGTTGTGATTTAGATCACCTGACTAATTGAATCTAGAAAAGTATATTACAAATGTTGGTAACATAGCTTTCGCCCCAAGTCCATAATGTTTCAACCAGGGTCGTGGAGAAGCTTTACAAAACAAAGTCATTTTGTTCATTGTGAAGTTACTTAGTGTTTGTGCTCAGTGAAAATAATATAAATAAGCAGCCTCTCAAGTAAAAATGATTTACACTTGTTTTGTTCTTAGGCAAACCTAGAGGATATAAAGGCAGCAGGTGATTCTCTTTTCGACAAGCATTTTCGATGTGAACCAACAACATTTGCTGTGGTTGTCAAGTGAGTGTTTTTTTAGCTCTTTTGCTCTTATTCATAAACGGTAGACACATGCTGCCCGATATCTTAAGTTTTTAATCTTATGTTCAAGTACAAAAATTTATGGGCTTTCTCTTAAGCTGATTTGACCTTCGAAGATTTTTTCCTGCAAAATTTCACTCTGAGCTCTTTTTCGGGACACTTAAATTATGAAAATCGATTTTAAAGTGGAAAAGACGTTTTGGCAAAAAACCTGTATTAAAAAATTACATATAATGACATTTGAATGAGATTTTAGGTTTCAAATATATTAATCAAACTTATGGATAATGCTAGTCAGTGATATGATACCACCAACCCACATTGTTTAACAAGTTTGATGAGGTTTGATAACTTGTGATAACTACATGCATTTTATGGATTGCTGTTAAATGGCAGTAAACGTGTGGTCGCACAAACTAATAGTTATTGTGTAGGAACCTATATTGGCTTCTGATTTGCATTGACACTTTTTCCCATGAAGTTACAACTGGTAGTGTAAAATGTGAGCCGGTAGCCCAAAACTAAAATTAATATCAGTGTTAAGAGAGCTCAAGGTTGGCGCACATGTATGTAAACCTATTTTAAAGTGATTTTAAAACAAAATAACTTACTGATACTCAAGAAATAAAGTCACCAAGAACAAGAAGTACTTTAATGCTGCCAAATTTTCTCATTACACTTCCTTAACAACAACTCTCTAATCAATATGGTATTACACTATAGTTATTAGATTTGTATGTATCACGTAAAATTTTATTTAGAGAATATCTGTTATGCAAATCACATTTAGAAATGTTAAAAAAGAGTTGGTTTTTTTATTTTATGAAAGTTGTATCACCACTTCCTTTCTTCTTTTCCTTCTTTTGATAACTATTATTGACCTTCCCCAGTTATTTAACATTTCTACTTGATTAATGTAGATAACTATGATGTTTGAAAGAACATTAATACAAGTGTAGGGAGAAAGTGTTGGTCTTTTAATCAAACAAATCTTTTAGAAAATAGTGTTGGTGTTAATCCCAGTCTAATACTTATTGTGTTATTACAGCAAGCGATACAACGACTCATTGTTAAGGGACGAAGTGATACATGCTTTGGCACTGCTCGTTACGGACAAGAACAAAGAGCACAAAGCCAATCTGAAGGAACCGGACCGCACTGTTCTTGTGGAAATATTCAAAGGGTTCTGCCTGATGTCTGTCTTACAAGAATATAAAGCCTTGCGACACTACAACATCGCCGAACTGACCAAACCTGAGGAGGCAGAGAAAGTTCAGGCAGAAGAACCGGAAATAAAAGAGGAAAAGGATTCGGATGGTAAACCAGAAGTTGAGGGTGATGACGGTATAGATGATGTTGAGGATAAAGACGAAGAGAAAAACATTCCTTCAGATAAAGTAGAAGAGGAAGATTCTCCAGGAGAAAACAAAGAAGTTCCTTCTAGTGATTGATACTGAAGATGAAATAGCACAAACTTGATGTATATGAATTTTTTTTCGAAATTAAGACTTCATTAGTGAAAAGGTTTTTCTACGAGCATTCTTTTTAAGTTTTTTATTTGACCCTGAGTGAACTTTTTATCTAACTTTCTCCCAATTTCCTTTTTAAGATGTTGTTTATCTAAGTAGATGTTGGGTTAATTGTAGTAAACATTTGACCAATTTCAGATATTGGGCAGTTTAATTTTGTCAGTTTATACCTAGCTTTAACTTCTTGTAAGGTTCCAGTTTTCAGAAACTTACGTTTTTTTTTTTGTTTCATGTTATATGTTAATGTTACAACCTTTTTCAAGAACATTAAAATGTTTATAAAAAATAACTGTCAAATTTAGCTTTGCAGTTTTATTTCATTCCATTTACCATTTAAAGTCTCGCAAGGAAAACAATTTTCCCCCGTCTGCTATGTTTAGACGCTTTATACTCCTTCTAATGAAGGAAAAAATATTTTATCTCCTAGTAGGAGTAAAGTGATTACTTTGCATCCCAGCGGTAGACAAGAATCAAATTGAAATCAATAATTCAAAAATTGAGCACCTCCAAATTTTTACTCTCATTTGCAAATAAGTTTAAGCTCGCCGGATTCAAGGCCGTTTTCATTGGATGTAATATTTTCATTAAAGTATATTATCAATATCATCAAAAGATAAAACTTATTACCAGGGCTGTACCCAGCTTTCGCGGGCCCCGGTGAAGATATTAAGCCGGGCCCCTCATGTCCTGGTACTCACCCGTTCCTCTCTGAACCGTAGCTGGTTTCCGGCAATAAGTGGTGACCTTTTTTTTTTACTCCCACATGTCGATTTTGGTCCCTTCGTTGGCGTCACGGGCCCTTTTTACCTGTTCCCGGCCCTTGTCGGGGCCTTTCCACTATTTCGGAGGGCGATTCTGACCCCCCGGGCCCCCCCTTGACCCCGGGCCCCGGTCAAATTGTACCGGCTATGCCGGTCTGAGTACGGCCCTGCTTATTACAATAATCAGACAAGGTGGAATTACATAATGAGCTCTTAAGACTGCTGCACAGGCACTGTCAACACCACTCTTAGACATCCAAAACACATAGTTAACCAAATCAGCGCCACTTAATCTAATACTATTTTTCATATTAGTTAATCTGAAGAGGATAAATGACATCAAGAGATTTTGCCAAATATATTTAATTTCTTATTCAACTACACAGCCCAAAAATAAAACATTTTTCATTTTACAATCAGTCTGAAAAATAACTATTTACACCATAATATTGTGATTGGTAATGAATAATCAAATTATAAATGCACATTTATAATACTGATTCTGTATCTTCACTGATTGAAAAAAATAGTGATTCCATGTTGTGGATTGGAAATTATTATTTTTTTCATAGTTCATTAAGGTTTTAAATTATTGACTGCGGAGAGAAGGTATGTATTCTTTTTGAGTAGAATAAGGGATTTTTGCAGAAGTAAGTCTTAAGGCAAAGAAGTTGAACTTGATGTTGTTTCAATTGCCATGGAATATTTTTTCAATTGATCATGCATAGAAAAAGAATTAACTATAATTATGTTTTTATAAGGTGTTTAATAGAATTTTGTCTTATCTGACGGAGGAATTGATCTCTAAAATGATAAATATTTAAAACTAATTTACATAAATTCTTATCGGTTCTCATCAATAAAAAAAATCAATGAACATTTTACTAATTTTCACATAATTGCTCAAAACCATTAAGCTTCAAGAGACTAATCTTTCAGTCAAAAGGAGCCAATGCAGATAGAATTAAAGACACACAACTTGTAAAAAGAACCACCTATCACAGTTTGTTTTTTTCACTTTTGATCCATGGTAACTTTTGTTTTATAACTAACACTCTTGAATTAAAAAAGATCATAAAATACTTCTTTTATCTACACATCATTGTGGAATGGCTCAGTTGTGGTCATGATGCCTCTTGTGTCTTTTCCGCTACGCAGCGGAAGCCGAGATTTCCTGCCGAACTATCTGGAGTGTTCTGAGATCTCGCTTCGCAACGGTGTCGAAAACAATACGAGTGGTGGCAAAGGTACGAGCCTCCTTTCTTCACTTTGTCCACTCCAAACTCTGGGCCTTTCTGAAACCACGAGAGAATAAATCACTGAAAGTCAAATTAATGTAAAAATATCATTTATTAAATTATCAGTAAAAGGCCTGGTTACACGTTCATTGTAAATTCAATGTATTTGCTTGAATACATCTACTTAAGATTAATTTGTTTGGCAAAATAGCTTTAATGCATTAAGTGTAGGCAGATTAATTTGGATAATTATCCTCAATATTGCTCATGTATAAGTAAAAAGAGTTGGTTTTTGTGCCCTTAGATGAAAACAAACTGTAACGTGACGGGATAAGTTAACCCTTCCACTAACAGAGGCAGTTTTATTGTTGAATCACATCGCGAGAACTGCCAGTGGTCGACCAGATCGGCTCGCAGCTGTTCAGATAATTGTATCTATTCCGTGAACAACTATTGTTATGGTTTTTTCCATTACAAAACCTGAAAGATAATTGATCATTCTCTCAGTTCAATACATCGATTGCTGCAATAACCAACTATTTGTTTTTTACAGATTTTTTCTGAAAATTCATCTGATTCATTCTGGCAGTTCTCAGACTGACAGTGCATGTTTACCATGACAGTTTAAAACTGAAATTATAACTGGGGGTCTAGCTATGGGTTCCCCCCTCCAGCATCCTTTCCGAGATTATTTTAAATCATGTAGAAAACCAACACATATGGTCTGATATCAACAGCCACAATAATAGAGTCACATTTTACTGTTGTTGGGTTGACAAAACCCTGATCTTGTTCAATGGTAATAAGATAAATTTGTTTGGCACTTTTTTTAAAAAACATCCACCCCAATGTAAAGTTCACTCTAGAATCAAAAAATAGTATCAACAAATTTTCTAAATTTTAAAATTTTATTGTTAACTGTCACACTAACGAGAAATTATAATACTTTTGCCCAAACCATCTCCTAAATCAGCATTTTCTCATTACCTCATTGCCTAATTATTTTCACCTCATGAGCTATAGGCCTACTGACGCTCAAAGCAACCTTAGAGTTCAGCATTTATTGCTAGGCATTTATGTAACAAAAGAAAAATATAGGCCTAAGGACACAGTTGAGCAATTCGAGATATATAACTTAGAGCCTCAAAAGCACACCCTGTCCATGATTTGAATGGAAAACTCCCAATATAATTCTAACATTATTTACAATACTGCAATTCGAATATTGGACAATATGAAACCAAAAGTGAAAGTTTAGGTTTTGATAAGAGCGGCAGGGGGGAGCTCTCCTCCCTGCCGCTCTTATGGGACTCACGTCGCTCCCCCCTGCCGCTGTTATGGGACTCACGTCAGTCATAACATCTCAACTACTGTCACTACCTTTTTTTTTTATTTCATATTTTGGCTAAGTAATGTTGGGAGTATTTGCCTCGTGCGTGTTAGTGTTTATGTACAATTTTACCCTTTGACGACCATGAAGATGGAAGAAAAACTATTTCAACTTTGACGATCGACCTGAATAAGGGTATTTTATGACTGAAACAGCTGTAGTCGACTTAACTTCAAGAGGATCGCTTGACTACAACAGGTCATTTTAAACTATAATTGAAAACCATGACAGTATGAGAACAAAATCCAACAGTTTTCATGCAGCCAAAGGGGTAACTGTTCCCGAAATCCCAGACTTTGGTACAGTTTTTAAAATCTTTTTTTACTGAGCATAAAACAGCAACAATTCTGAATGAAATCCCAGAGTTTATTTAATACCTGAAGGGACTCTAAAATTCCACGCTTGTTTTACTAGATTGAGTTTTCTTCAAACAACATAAGAGTGAACAATAGAGATAGTATCCAGTGAATTCAATAAATAATTTTTAGATTGAAGGATTTAGTTTCAAAAGTCTTAGGCAGGAGACACACTTGGCGTTTTTTATCGGGATGAAATTCCGCTGCCGCCAATCATCGTTCTTTACAAACGTGGTGGAAAAAAAAAATTGCCAACATGGACCCATTTTAATTTTGAGAGACGTCTGTGGGTGTTTACCAAATGCCTTTCACCATATGCCGATCACAGAACTCCTGACGTCATCTACACGGTGCAATGTTTAGCGTGTCTAGCCGTCTGACCATGGCGGCGGTAGAAAATCCGCTAAATTTGTAAACTCCCATTTAATTGCATACGCCACTGTGATGACAAAATCAGAAAAAATCCGCTTTCGAGCAGCTGCAAAACGACCACCAGCGGCAATAATCGTGGTATTTCTTCAGCTTGTGTGTAAGCGTCCATTTGAATCTGTACACTACTGCAAAAACGACGGCAGCAGTAGTTTCGCCGCCGCGATAAAAAATGCCTCGTGTGTCTCCGGCCTTAGAGTTGATCTTTTTTATAGAGCAGGCAGAGAAGAAGTAGCTTTCAAAATTTTTGCTGTAACTGTTATACTTACAGGGTTGTCTCGGAAGTCGGCGGAGTGTGTCGTGGTCCACCAGTCGCTGACCCACTCCCACACGTTCCCCACCATGTTGTGTAGGCCCAGACTGGAGTTGGGGAACTGGTGGACGGGAGCCGTCGATACGAACCCATCCTCCGCTGTGTTACTGTGCGGGAACTCCCCTTGCCAGATGTTCATCCTGGAACCAGAATAAGTTATACAGTCAGGGCCGCTAATAATGGTCACAAACCGAGCCCCTAATCTGCACATCGCACGGGCCCTCCGGGTGAAGGGAACATTTTTGAAAATTAGTTCTCTAAACTCACATTTTTAGGCAGTCTACAGGTGGAATATCATACATATAAGAACTACAAAAATCCGAACCATTTGAGGCTGAATGGTCGGTCAAATTTAGAAAATAGTCTACTCTGATTAAAAATTACTATCAGTGATCCCACAGTATTGGATTTTCCAGTCATTCGTCTCTCTCTCCAAAAACTTCCGTGTACGTTCCACTCACAATGTTACTCTTCCGTTTTTTCACCATCAATGCGCATGATTGTTTTTTTCTGGCAATCTGTGTTAATCACAACATATGTTGTACTCTTGTTGTTTACCATCGTGGATAATATAATAATTTATTAACGTATTTAAGTTGTTGTCAATATATTTTAATACAAATAAAAAAATAATTAATAAAAACAATTCACTCATCCCGGGCCCCTTCAGAGCCCAGACCCCAAGTTTCAGAATTGGCTGTCATGACCTCCCGGTGGCCCTGTGTACAGTATTGAAATTATGTCAAAGTAGAACCAGAATGAGTTTTATGGAATTAGAATTGTGAATGTGAACTGATTGTAAGGTTACATTTGTAAAGCTTATGCCTGCTTATGTCCTTGCAAACTTAACCGATTGTCCAAATATTTTATTCTGTCCAATAATTATGTCATGGGATGATATAATCTACTTAATTACGGCATAAACCAATTTACAAATTATTTTATATATGATAGTAATCTAATGAGGGCTACGGTACAGAAAAGTTGCAAATATGACAATTAATTCTACTACTTCGTTTAATTAATGGAAATTCATTGAATTATGTCATACATTGCCCTTCACAAACACCCCTTTTTACTGTAAACAATCAAGCTTCAACGTTCTCCTCACGAGGTACACTTTGATACTTTTTGTGTTTGAGGGCTAAGAATCAAGTATAGGGAAAATTATACTTTTTGCTACAAAAGCCGGCACATATCTAGAAGGATGATTGATTATACAGTAATGCCGGATGATTATACAGTAGTAACAAGGCTGTGGCTATATAGCAACATGGCACCATAGGATAGGGGGATTGTGGGGTGGCCTGTATGAAATCCTTATTTTTTACAGCACCCTCAGCTTAATTAGCTAATTGAAATCAGCTGTCCCCTTAGATAGTTTTTTTTTCTGCTCAAACAAACACAACTGAAAGGTGGCCAATTGTAAAACACCCTGACACCGACGTTTTAATACAATCAGTTTCCGTATGGTCACAATTCAACTCTCGACCTTTTTTTTGGACAGCAGAATTATAAAATTATGCGATAGGTACCAAGGAATAGGCCTAATGTCAGCACACGTTGTGAGTGATAATCAACCGGCAAAGATAAAAATCTTACCGATGCTTTCCTTTCGGCAAGAGGTTGTTGCCCCACGGGTAGCGCCTTCTGTGACGGTTGCTGCGGCAGGCATACTCCCATTCTGCTTCTGTCGGTAACCTCTTCCCCGCCCACTCGCAGTAGGCTACAGCATCATTCCACGAGACGTGCACGACTGGGTGGTCCATTCTATCTAAACAGATACATCCATTAATAAGCACGCGCTACCCTACAACTGTAAGACGTATACAAACATTCAATGGTTGGAAATCCATTACGGTACAGCACAAACATAAATGGTTTTGCTGCCAAACCAAGTTTACATCAACCGGTTGTTTTACTTGAAATTTGTATTAATTAGTATTGTTAAATTTTAAGGACAAATTTATAACTTTGGGACGAATATGTAAGATAAGAGAGGATACTAACACAGCATCTTCTTGACTTGTCACACAGACCTGCCTGTTGACGTTTAGTTTTTTTTACTTTACAACAAAAATTTTTACACCGCCACTTAATTTAGGTAGCCTAACTTTACTTCTTAATTTTTACCCTCTCAGTTAATTTCAACTGAAAATTGTTCTCAACAATTATGTTTTGTAGGCTAATCAACAGCTATTTGGGCTTCTAACAGTGTGTCAGTGGGCTAAACATGAATGAAAATATTGAGAGCCAACCTGTTTCAACGGTTCCCAAGATGTGTGGAATTGGGACTACGATGTGTGTCAAACCTACAAAAGATGGTTAACTTTAAGTTTAATTTTAAATCTGAGGATAATAAAACATTTTTAGGTTTCGAGATAATCTACAACGATTAGAGAATTGTTGTCTTTTGCATGTACAGTGGTTTTGTTATTGAATATGATTCTGTATTTAACTTAATCCAATGGTGTTCTGTTGTTTACCACTTATTAGGTTGCCTAATGATGTCAAGAAAAAATTTAGGATAGGCTAGGTTGTGAGTGGAGATTAAAACACGGGTTAGCCTCAGACTGAAACATGGTAAGCCTACTATAAGTAAGAATTCGGAAAATGTAACTTATTCAAAAGGCCCTTTTACAACTTAACGTTAAGTGTTAAAATATTCAAGGATGTGCTATTCATTGATTTTAAATCCTGCTGCCCGCTTTTCCAATAAGATAGGCCTAGGAAAATTTACAGACATAATACTAGGAAAATGTTACTGTGACTAAGTGACAGCTGCCAGAGAACAGTTACAAAGAATATAATGTTACATAATGTTGTGTATGCATGCTGGACATTCTGCTGCTGTGTAACCGTTAATAAGAAATGCTCTTAATTTGAAAATTAACAGCTTACCTTTTATGCCTGAATCTGGACCTTCAGGATGCATCCAGTCTGCTCCATTTACGGGAAGCCACCAAGGTGCTGCTGCAACAGCTTGTGTAATAGGAGCTTTGGTTTTCTCGCTTAGTAACTTTTCAAAAACAAAGGAATTTCCAAAATGTTCAGCTTCAGTTTTGTATCCGGTTTTGTCGACAAACTCTTTAAAATCACTGTTGCTCACTTCATATTTGTCCATTAAAAAGTCATTTACACGAACCTCTCTTTCTGGACCTTCTCCATCTAATTTAATCAGTGGTTTATTAGTTCCCATGTAGAAACTACCACCCTTGATAAAAGCCATGTTTTGGTACATTTGAGACTGCTTTGACATCTTGGCAGCACACATTTGTTCATGAGAGGAGTCATGTTTGATGAGATTTAAAAACTTAACATACGAAAGATGATTATGGTTATCTCTATTGGTTGCACTACAGCCACAACCACTGTTACTTACAGATTTAACAAACATATTGGAATAGGATAAAAGTAAAAGAGTAGAGAAGACATTCTTCAATAAACAAGATTTTGGAGATTTTACAACTGTTTCACGAGATGAATACATTGTATTTTATTAGTTATTTACAACCTAAGGATTTCTTAGGGGCTGCTGTAAGTTACATGTAAATTAGGAAATGACACAAACTTTCCCTACTATTTCCTTGACAGAAGATCAAGGCTGTGGAAATTTGTCGTGGCCTGTGTATACAAGGGTGAGATAAGTATCATAGTTTTACGTTTTGATTGCAAAAATACACTACTGTAAAAATAACAATTGAAATATTCTTCTCAATTTATTAAATGTATAAAGAAGCATTAAATAAACTTCAAAATATTTTCATAACTTAACCTAAGGTACATAAACACACTGAACACGCACGGTTGACAGGTGCTGGTGACAGATACAGCTGGTTGAACGCAGGGTTACCAATAGAATTCAGCGGTCCTCCCGTCCAAAACAGACAAACCGTGACGTCATCAGGAGACCGGGAGGGTGCAGCTAGCACCAAAGCTTTGGTTCTGAGGCCTCTAAAATCCTCGGTTTAAAACGATATAACCATAGATAAAAAATACCCCTGGGTATTTTTTATCCATGATATAACCTTATTCTCCTTATAAACCTAGTTCTCAAGTATAAATAATGCACGTTTCAATGTCTTGAGGACTGTTCATTCAACATGGGTAGGCCTATTATATGGTAAAATGGAGTTTTTTGCTTATTACAACTACAAAACCACGGAAAATAGGAGGTGGGTGTAAAATGAAAAGTCGATGGTCTTTGCAAGACTTGTAAAATGATCATATTACGCTGCTACAGATCTGTTCAGCCCAGAAGTCCTGTGGGATGCGCATGCGCAGTGAAGATTTCCCCTACCGCGAGTCTCAGTACAGTCAAATTTCGAAATAACTCATCTTTCAAAACATATGATTCTCTGTTTGCAACAATATTTGCAGTGTCGCCTTGATTTGTCATGTTGTCATAGACCATGTGGGATTTTAAGTTGACTATACACAACCGATGAAGGAAAAACAGTGGTGGGGTATTCTCCATCTCTCTCGCACTTCCACCCCTACTAGACCTTGGTGGAATTAGTAAGGTGTGCTACTGCGCATCCAGCGTCAGCTGATTGTCGGGCCAGCTGTTGTCATGACGTCAAGTGGGGGCTAACGGCTACGACAAAAACATGGCGAGAGATTGGGCGAACTCGACGCGCGCTGCTTTGAATTTAAATTATGGCCAAACCAAAACTTCCATCTCGTCCACCGAGTGCATTTTTCAAAGAAAATAAAATTCTTTATCGATTGGTATAATTTGTTCTCACGTATAGTCTTTTTTATTAATTATTATAGACGACTAAAGGTAGAAGAGTTATCATTAATTATGAAAATACCACCACTCCATTACGTTATTTTTGGAAAAATAGAAAGTTTTTCCTTAAAAAACTATTTATTCTTGTTTCTTAAGAAGTTCCCGTAATATCAATGCTAAATTTAGCCATTTTTATTAAATAATACATAAAATACAAATTAAAAACATTCTTTTTAAATGCAATTAAATACTGTATTAGTTTACAGAGACATTGGTTGGTACCGAGACATTTAACGTAGTTTACACAGTATGTTGCCCCAATCCTTATGGGAAATAAGTAAAATTCTATATATCGGTTATTTCTCAACATATATCTTGTTAAACGGCACATAGTATTAGGCCGACGGCAAAAATGCAATAAGAGTATGGCAAAATAAATATGTTGTTCTTGTATCTTAAGGTACACTCGGACTTTCAATGCATTTTTTCTCTATAGCTTTAAAATATTTATGTGTAAGGCAAACAATTATGATAGGAATGTTTTCAAAAAATATACCAAGATGCGCAAACTTAATTACATTTGCGTCCGTTGTACTCGAATGAAAACAATATAAGGTAAAGGACTGTGTCGCCGATTAAATGCTTGAATTTTTAATAAGTTTAGCGAATTTTGAAGTGTGTGATGGCTGATTTGTGTTGGCTGTGTTGGATCAATCAGTTAAGTTTGGGGGGGGGAGATATCGGAATATACCCCTCTTCTTCACCGAAACCCTAAAATGTGTTGAATATAATGTCAAAATAGGTGAAATGTGGACGTAAGTCAATGATATCCCCCCCTACCGAAAACATTCTGGGCACTAAACTGGTAAAGTTCACACTACTAAGCTAAATAAGCTTACTTGTTCTTAAATCATAAATGATTTGACTTTAAAGAGTCATACACAATTTGATGGTTTACCCAATGAAAGATGTGAAAGATTGAAACCCAGGTCCGGCAAAATTTCAATTAGTATAACGCCACCGACCAAGCTAAATTTATTTCTAAATCGAAATTAGACAATGTTACGTACTTAGTCTATATTGCCCCTAATCAAATGACAACCAATTAAATCAGTAGATGTTTTTAAATTGGACAAAATGGACCTATTTTTAATGGAAATATTTAAATAATATTTACATGCTTTCATCTCGATGAATTTTGAAACTTGGACTTAAACTTTTGTGTTAGGGCTATTTTCTTGCAGTAGGCTATGTTATAAAAATACACAAAAGTGAAATCACATTACTCGTGATACTAATAATCAGGACATTCCTAAAAAGCGTTGCTGGCTATGCAGATTCGGATTCTGTGCGAAAAAATAACTAAAAAAGCAGAATTACATTTTTTATTTTTAGTTTATTTTTGCCGTAATCCACCATTTTGTATTTTTAGCGAATTTCGCATAGGGAGCGGATAACCCCCCCTTCAATACGGGTTATTTTAGATTTTACAAAGAAAAATGAAAATTATCCAATTTTGTTTGCACCGAAAAAACTTTTTCGAATTCAGCTCGAAATAACAAACAATTCAGTATTTTGAACCACTATATCCATTGGTTACTGAGACATTTAAAGTAGTTTACACAGTATATGTTGCCCCAATCCTTATGGGAAATAAGTAAAATTCTATATCGCGGTTATTTCTCAACATATATCTTGTTAAAACTTGGTAAATAGCTTCTTCTAGTTCAGATCTACTAAATATTGAATTAAAACCACCCAGTTTTAATATACCTCTAGCAGCAAACCTGTATACTCATTCCCCATGTTATTCTTATCGAGCTTACCAAAACATGTAAAATCTTGCTATGTTTGATTGAAATATGTTGCTGTGCATATGAAATTCACTGAGTATGCAGGTCCGCTGCAACGGGGACATTTTATTTACTTTAATTTTATAAATTTATTTTTCAAATAGTTGATTAATTTTTGTACCGTAAATAAACTTGGAAAATATTCTGGATTATTTACTAGTTATGTATTGTTTAACTGATTATGTATAGGCCTACTAGTTATTTTTAATATCTTAAATTCAAATCAAAATACTGCAGGGTAAAAATCATTTCTTTGAAGACTGTAAATTATGTGAAAGATTTTGTATATTAATACATTTAATATATTATATAAATTTAGAAATAGGCATTTGTTATGATCAAGCCTCCTCCTATATTTTTGGAGAGATTTTAATAATTTCAGTGTTCCAAATAATTACTTTAAGGTTTTTTAGATTTTAGATGTGATTGGCAAGAGTCTGGAGTGGAAATGTTGTAAGATTTAACATTTTTCAAGGTAAGAAGGGGGAAAAGCCTTCATCCCGGCCCCTAAAGTTTAGTATTTCTCCATATTTGTCATTTAAAAAAATAAAATAAAAATTAAACTAAAACATGATTACAGCATTATCATTTTCATCAGCAAAACAATTAACATACATCCATTCATACATATACACAGTTCATAAACATTTATGTTATTTATATTTATAACCATTCATACATATACACGGTTCAATTATGTAACCATTTTGGGGGTCCCAAAATAATGGGAGAAGGCTCAAATTAAAGGTCTTGATCCCAGAGACACAACACAATAGAGACAGCTCTAAAAATTACAATTTGTGCATTACATCTGCGCTATGGCTCCTGCACTACTAACCGGATCAAAACACCCAAACGGTTAGCATAATTTTGATATTGGTAAATACAACATAAGACATGCACCTGGAATGTAGAACAATGTTTGTAGAAAAGTGTACCACCTCTCCTCCTTGTGTCTTGCTATCAGCTAATTTGGCCATAGCCGCAGATATAATGTGCAAATTATTCAATATCTATCTGATGTACATTACAGTAGAACTCTGACGATACGATTCACCGATAATCCAAATCGGTATAAGGAGTAATACTGGGAGGCGCAACCTTTATTTCAGGGTGTTTTTTTTTACACAACCCAAGTTTAAGATTGAATGGTGCACATATGCAGTTGAAATAATTGTTTTGTTAATTTTTACATTTTACACAACCAACTATTTCAGGTTGTATCACATTTAGGTTACATTAGGTGCCCAAACAATCTGCATGGATGAACAAAGTTGTGCTCTCTTCACAAATACTTGAACACATTTTGCCAAGTATGTCTTTCAGTATCTTGTATTAAATTTGTTATGTTTATTTTCAGCTGCTGAATGGATATTCAGGATTGTGGGTTGTTTTCATAGGCCTTACTTTTTATGTATCCCCAAAGAAATTAATCTAGTGGGGTCAAATCCGGGGACCTTGGGGGATGTAATCCCTTTACTGATAAATAAAATTAGGGTTGCGCTAAAAAAAACTTTGTATGTAGGTACCAAGTGGAATTTATTTTAATGAAGTGTAATTTATTATATTTGTTGTTTTTATGAGGGTGCCAGCCACTGAAATACTTTATTTAAATATTGAAGTGGATTGACTTTCTATAGCCATTTAATTGATGTACTACCTGATTAGTTTTGCTTTTCTTTTGCAAACAAGATAAAAAGAGGCAACAAAGCATTCTGCCCTCTCCCCCCCAACCTTGAATTATGCTCTAAAGAGGGGATAATACAAGGGGTGGAGGGTATTTTGGTGAGAGTTTAGTAGCCCTATTATTTCACAGCAAACCTTTATAAATAACACAATGAAATAGTTTACAATAGCAAACTTTGTTAGTGACATAAGTCAAACCACATATATTTTAAACATATTCACCCCACCGTGAAATAAGCATGGCTAAAACAAGGTTGATACAATATGAGTCTTCTTCAGTATAGTCATGCTACAATACAATAACATATTAAGGTTTGGTTTGATTGTGGTTATCTTTATAAACGGTGTTCTAAAGTAAGTGGGTTAACTAGTATGTAAATAAGTGTGTGAACAGTATATACAAATTGTATGTGTTAAATGAAAAAAAGTTATTTCTCTGCACAACTTAAAGTTTTGAGAAATTGTGGACCACCACCTTTTGCATCAGACCTAAACACACACCTATGTGTCCAAGTATGGTGTTCAGACCTAAACATACACATATCAGACCTATACTTATATCAGGCCTGTTAGGCTACATCAGACCAAAACAGCATTTACAGAATCCCCTTAAAAAAGTGAGGATGGAATGAATTACATTGAATTCATAAAACCCAGTAGGGATGTTTTAAGGTGAATATGAATATAAAAGATTATGATAGAATGTATGATAAACCAGCTGATTCGATCATTTGCAGGGTTATTAATTTATAGCCTATTAATCGATGGTAGCTGTGTCCAGATTTGAACTTTTCCAACATTTTCTCAGGATATCTAAATTGCTTGGGTTTTATCTAGCAATCAATTATGATGCATGAGTGGAGTAACTGGAATTTTGACTAATTAGGTAAGTTTTGTGTAAATTATAACTTATCCACAACATGATAAAGCCTTAATCAAGCTAGCTTTTGTAGGCCCCAAATCAAGTATTAACAAATAGGCTGTCAAGCAATAAATTTATAATGTATTCTCTTTAATAATAAACAAGGAAAGTAAAAAAATAATTAAAAATAACCTTATAAAATTTGAATTTTGGATATAATTTAAAAAGCTTCTCTTGAGAAAATTTGGACAACAAACGGATGCATTTGTTATCTAGTTCGCGAACTTCTAAGCTAAATGTGCTACCTTACAATTTGGAGACACTGATATATTCAATCAGAGAAATCACATTTGTTTTAATGATAGGGCCTATCACAACAAATAACATGAGTTGATGTTTTAAAATTGAACCTGTATTTTATTGTAAATCCAAACAGATATTTTTGTAATATTTCAATACTACTATTTTACATTTTAATTCTTAGTGAATTTAGAAATGTACTTAAAACTAAGGCCTATTCACTTTGAATAGGCTTATTCATTTATAGGCCTAAGCAAAAATTCAAGTGCTTTCTTCTAGTAATAACTTATTCAGAAAAGGTTGTTGAAATATTTTTGGCAAAAAAGGTTGTCCTGCAAAAAGGGATATGTTTGTTTTCCAGCACCCTATACATAAGTTGGTTTAAAACTCATTTGTAAAGGAACTAGGTTCTTTAATTTGTCATTGCTTAGCTCTAGTGAGTTTAATTATTTGGAGATATTAATTATTTAAATATTTGCTAATGTAGTATTAAAAGTTTGAGCATAATGGGCGAGACAATCCTTTACTTTTATTGTTTTAATTAGATTAATGGACGCAAATGTAATGAAGTATGCGTGACTTGTTATAGGCCTATTTTTCGAAAATTGTCCTATAATAATTGTTTTCTTCACTCACAAACATCTTAAAAACAAGCGAAAAATGTATTGAGAGTCCAAGTGTAACATAAGATACAAACAAATATTCATATCGCCAGACTTTTAATTTACTGTTAGCCTAATTTTAGTAAACTAGTATTTAACTGCATTCAAAACAAATTGTATTTAAAATTGTGTTTGATGTATTTTTCAATAAAAAAGGTAAACTTTTGCGTTGATATTACGAGCAACTCTTAAGAAACAAGAATAAATAGTTTCTTTTTAAGGAAAAGCTTCCTATTTTTCAAAAAAACGTAAATGGAGGTGGCATTTTCATACCTAAGGATAACTCTTCTACCTTTGGTCGTCTATAATGATGAATAAAAAAGACTATTCCTAAAAACAAATAACACTAATCGTTAGAGAATTTTATTTGGTTTGAAAAATGAACTCGGTAAACGAGATGAAGGTTTTTATTAGGTCACAATTTCAATTCGAAGCAGCGCACGTCGCGTTTGTCCAATATCTCGCCATATTTTTGACATCGCCGTTAGCCCCCACGTGACGTCATGACGCAACAGCTGATCGACATGCGCAGAACGGTTCAAAACTCGTTCAGCTGAGTATCACACCTTATTCAATAGTATATTGATATTCCTTCCACCATGTACTAGACTTCCTGGCTGAATATATCTGTATTTAAAAATTTTTAATTTCAGGGCTATCAATATTAAAACAAAATAAAATTTATTCTCAAAAACTTTCAGTTTTCCAAATGTTTGCTTGTCTTTATATCAAATTAAAGCTGAGTTTACAAGGATTCATAATTTTTAAACAGAACAAAAATATATTTCGTGGTTCTCGAGATACAGATTATTCCGTAAACACCAATACTTTTCACGAAAATGGTTGCCATTTTGAAATGAATATTTAGATAAATGAATTCTGTTTTCACCAAATTGTCCGTTTTGTTTAGAGCTTCAAAATGATCCACAACATGACACATGTTTACATTTAAAAATTCTGAGATTCGAACTCATGACCTCCGGCCTTGGTGTACCCGTATTTTAAAAAGGTTAAACATATTTTTCCGTTGGTTTTTCTTTGGCTATGTATTATAGTACGGAAAGCTTTAGTTTCGTCTTTGTATGTCAAACTGTTCCTCGTCTACAATCTGTTGTGGACGGCTTAGAAGATTCAATAATACTATCCTTAAAGTTCTTGAGACGTTTTATACGGAGTCTGGAGTCCTTCATTCATTTTGTTGGTGTTATTCAGCAGTGTTGCAAAAAACTGGGTATTTCCTCGGTTTTCGGGTATTTTAGTGGTATCTTTGGCGGGGATTAAGGCCCCTTTTAGACTAGGACACAGTTGTCCGTAACTGTGCCCGGACACTTACCGGCAACTGTGCCTGCTCGGGCAACCGCAGCGGGCAACTGCACGGACACCGTTTCCCGCCAACTCTTCCCGCGCCAGTTGAGAAAGATGTTGTCAACAGAGGAGGAGTGCCTTCTTCTCGCTCTCCTAATTAGGAAAAGGAGGCGAAGAAGGAGGAGGAATTATTATTTATTAAATAAATAATAATAGTAAAAATAATAATAATAATTATTATTTATATTATTAAAAGAATTTTTGGGATTTTGTCCAGAGCAAATCGACCCCTAGAAATTAATTCTATGCATATTTGATATCAAATTAAAGCTATTAATTTCTAGATGTGCCTTTTGCGGGTTTGTAAAATATCCCATAAAAGCCTTCACTCAAGAGGCTTTTCGAAACGCTTCGTTTCCTCAAATAAAGTGAAAAACATCTTCGTTCTACCGACGAAATGCAATGCGCGCGCAATTGGTGGACGGACACAGTTACGGGACACAGTGTCCTAGTCTAAACGGCCCCATTTGATTCAATGCCCCGCTTCGGGTCTCGGCAACCGTAAGTTGCTCTCGGTTGCTCGCCGGTGGCCGACATCGGTTGCGCGAGAAGACACCGTTCAGACACTGTTCACCGTTCACGAGGGAGGCATTGTGCTTTACTCTCGAAACACACACAACATTTTCCCCCACCTGCCCAATCTTTAAACATCATTTAATTAACCTAGTAATTAGCAATAATATCCATTTCGTTTCGATCTGCAATTATTGCCTGCGACCCTTCATGCATCAGCGATCAGCTGATTGTTGCAACATTCTTACACGCTTAATTCGTAGGCGTTCTTACAGGTGATTGTTGTCAATATTATTCTTAAGTGATTAATAATTATTATGTGAGTCCTAACACGAAATCAGCTGTTAGCGCTTGGAATCTGTTGAACCTCCACATACATGCACGACTGCGTAAAAATTTGTAGGCGCTCGATTTTTGAATTATTGATTTCAATGTTATTCGTATGGTTTTACTTTGTCTTCCGCTGGGAAGAGTAAATAATCACTTTACTCCCGCTGGGGGACAAAATATTATTTTACCCACTCAATACAAGGAGTAAAAAGCAACGAAACATAGCAGGTGAGTGAAAAGTATATTTTAATACTTTAAACAATATAATATTCACAATGTCATTACATAATAATTAAAAAGCTTACATTGTCTGATATTGATGTTTGATAATTGTTTCTTAGTAGATGACACAGTCCCTGCGGGCAACTGTGTCCGCCCAGTCTAAAAGGCTCCATAAGCGGCAATGCCCCGTGAGTTGCCGAGAAACAGTTGCCGGACACGGTTGCCGGACACAGTGTCCTAGTGTAAAAGGGGCCTAAGAAAAACCGGGGATTTTGTCTTGGGCTACGGGGAATTACCCAGCAACCTGAATGGTACAAACGTGTATTTTTGACGAGCCACAAAGATTTTTAAAACCATACATATTTTTTACGGTTTTTATTGGTTTCAGTGTTGCCAGAAACCGAATATTTGACCGGTTTTCGGGTATTTTGAAGGCCGTTCGGGGATTTTTAGAGGATTAAGAAAAGTCGGGTAAAACCGGGGATTTTAGACTTGAGCTTAGGGGGTTTACCCAGCAGCCTAAATAGATAAGCCGGGGATTATTGAATTATAATTTGCTTTGCAAATATCTCATGTTCATGCAAGATGAGAAAAATAATTTGTTTTCATGGTTTTGGAAACAATACTCAAAGTAATTAAGACATATTTTTGAATATTGTGTAATATAGTAATAAGGGATTTAAATTAACATTACAATCAAACGCGTATGGATTATGAAATATAGCTATAGAGTTTTTTAACTGTTTTTTGTTCTATAGTGTAAAATATTTATAGTAAAATAATCCTGGATACAACTTGAAGGAAGGCAAATTTTTCCGCAATAAAATTGTTTTAAAATATGTAGTACAACTTACTTGCATATTGTTGAAAGCTTACGGAAATGCCTTTGTCCTCAAGAACAACTTGTAAACTGCAAAATAAAGGATAAGGACTCCGCTTTTGGAACTCATGTTGTGTGGAAATATTCATGATATCTTAACCCTCTTTTATTTAAGTGGTCGATATCGTAGCAAAACCATTGAAAGCGCATAGACAACTTTGATTTATTGCTTACGATTTAGATCCTTTTTACTTAAAATCATAAATTCGAATGACCGATTGAATGGCTAGTTATCACTGAAAACCATAAAACCAATTGTTTCACTCGTAGCTATAAAAGCTTTCTTTCGAACTGGTGCAGATCAGTTAAGCTTTTTAGAGCCCCTACTTTTGTGAAACTTATTTAAGCACACTTTTCCAAAAAGCTTTGATATACTATATACTATTGAATCATTCTCTGCATGTCCCATTTATCACTCTCTGCTCTCTGAAGAAAGTGAGGGGAACAGTCTATTCTAGCTATTGTCGTGTTCTCGAACAAACTTGGCTTATAATTGATTAAATGAGAGAAATTGAAACCATACATAAATTTAGACATAATTTTCACGACATGTTGTGAAGACTAATTACCATCTTTAAAGAATCTGAATAAATAACATCACGGATAAAAAAGGAGCTAACCCACATAATATGAATATTGAATTTGTAGGTTTAGGTCCGTATATTTATTTTACCAACCTTTCCGATAAACTGCGAACATATTGAATTACCGTCACCAAACCGGAGGAAGCAGTAAACTTATTTTGTAGCGGTTCTCAGAAAAGGTTAATTCTTCCTCAACAGGAGGTATCTTTTCTATCTCAATAATTCTCCTCATAATTCTCCTTTCTGTTGTGCAACGTTTCGTCTCGAACTGTTATGTTTCAAAATTTTGTTCTCGATTAGTGCTACAGATTACTGATAATACTTTCTTAAACGTGATTACTTCGTACCTTTTTCATAAGCTTCCGATTTTTATTATCGCGATTCTTCAAACTGCAATAATCTAGACAAACTATAAGTCTAATTATGACGAGTCGTAAAAAAGACGTTTGTATTATTCAGCTTGAAATGGTGACCTACTCAGGCAGGTATTTTAAGCCAAGTGACAGATTTTTTAAGCCAAGTGGTATTTTTTATGACAGATGAGTGACGGATGATTGTGGCGCGATCTTATAGTCTTGACTAAGGCTGAACTATTCCTTAGGAAGGACTGTTAATTACTAGTCAAACAGCCAATCGCAACTAAGAGAACTACATTTCAATGTGGGATCCGAACCACAATTTTGCCTGGTTTACAATTTACAAACTGGTCTGATTATGAACGTTATTCAGTACTACGGACGGTAATCCCCTCGTGGGAACACCACATCCACAAGCCATCGCTCATAACCGTCCACAATTCGTGACCTCTAAGTAGCTGGATTACAAGACACGTCTCCGTTAAGATGAAGCCTAATATAATTGTATAAATGGAGTAAAGGTTAGCCTGGTCAATTTATTTGGTTTATGATGATAAACGATTGTAATCTCGAGGAATCGTTCCAGTAATGACAAGTGGATTTGGTCGTTTGTCACATTTTAACCCGAATAATCGTAATAAACTCACTTTTTTATGAATACGAAATCTAAATAAAATGTTGTTCTTTTTTGAAGCTTTCATTACGAAAGAATATATTAACATCGCACTGGAAATAGCACTATCAACAAGTTGATCATTTTTATGTTTCTATTACATTATCACTCTGAATCAATAGGTAGTTTTAATAAATCACAAACCTTTATAGAATTGTTGAAGCAGACTAAAACATCAGATACTCGATTGCAGCAGTAATGGGGTTGTACTGCGAGAGAGATAATCCGCAGAGACATGGCTGCTCCGTTAGAATTACATTGTGGTTACGACGACTCCGCGGGATGTACATCCAAGAGTTATCCTCTCTATTTAGTTTTAACTTCATTGCTTATTCCCCTTTCATACCCAGTCAGTTAAATGTGGTTTTATATGTTGCGTGGTTACATATGCAGAAATACTAGTATGTTTGTCCAAACGATTTAAACGAATCCTCCAAATGCTATTGATTGGAACAATAATTTAACATGGAATTATACTTAAATGTAAAATTAAATTCTTGAAATCAACTTTATAAATTTTAAAATTGTAATCAATTACCATTACATTTCAACGTGAAACATAACATTGATTTAAATACAATGATTTTGTCCACTGGGCCTACAACATGACTAAGGTGTTCAAATCTGAATACTCGGAATATATTAAACCAATTCCAAAGGTTTAATATTTTAAGCTTTGAAACTTTTGCTATTCAAGGATGTTTTATTTTAGTAGCACAAATTTTAATTTTCTGAGTTTCTTGTTTCATGACCCTTAAAAGTTTTTTACATCTAGAATATAGAAAAATAAGACTAGCCTATTATATTTTACTATACAAGAGAGCAGAATATAAAACTGAACTTACATGTATTTAAAGAATTTTTTTATTTAGTAGATTAATTATATAATTTTCAATTTAACCTGGGTAATCTTAATATTCGAACAGGGAATTGACAATTTATTTCTTTAAGTAGTTAATTATTTGAAGAAAAAAAATGGAAAGTGCTCATTTCCATGAAACTTATTCTACGGAAACCAGCAATTTTATTTTTTGTGTGTGTTTTAAAATGATATCAAATTTACCATAGTTTATTTTCAGTGAAACTTTATCAAAAAATTGACAAAAGAATTGCCTGTATAACTCCACCACCTGTAGTATTATACTCCTACATATTTAAGGCATTTGAAGCTATATTGGACGCCTTATTAAAGAGCTTCTTCCAAAAACTTAAACTTGGTAAGTGCAAGTTACTTAATGATCACCCTTGTCAAACTGCCAAACTTGGTAAACGTTTACTTTATTGCTCAACAGCAATAATCATATATGAATAAAGGAAATGCTGAGATCTCCCTTGTAGCATTTTTTAAAGGTGCTGTTAGAATGTAATAGATTATTTTATGTAGCGGAAATAAACGTTGCTACAAAAGAATAATAGTCCTTTAGCAAGCTAGAACACCAAACAACTCTCACTTTTAGATGTGCTAGAGTCGCCTCCTCTCATCGTGTCGGCTTGGGTAAAGTTTAGCCACTCACCGAAATGAGTTGCATGTTGTATGAGTATTCCTTTCACTTCTGTAAAATGCTTTGTTTAGTCATCCTCACAAAGGATATCTTCCAAAGCATTTCAACAGCTATCATAGGGCCTGTAAAAAATAAGAACCCTATGATTAGAAAAAAACCCTTTGAAATTGCATATTCATTTAGGGTATTTGCCAAAGATAGGAAATCATTTACATATTACATAGCTTATTTATTGATAAATCAACATAAAACGTAACTTGTTGGTTGTTAATTGGGAGAACGAGCGTGTTTTGGGAAAGGTGATGTGCAGAGACATCGGCCCTACCGCTCGCTAAACTGCGGTCGAGACCCACGAGAATTAATTCAATAATTGCTCTCTCTGCTTCGTTCTACACTCATTGTCCGTCTTCCTAAGGTAACATTTACTCATATGATAAGGGGTTTGGAACACTTTTAGACCATAAGGAATGCCGAAAGAAAATTATATGTAAAATATTTCTGCGTTGAAAACGGGCAATATCCATATTGTCGAATAATTGTTTTAAATCTTAAGAAAAACAACCGATATGTGGAAAGAAGCAACAAAAAATGCGTTTTAAACTTCTTTTAATCAGTCAAATTAGTTCAAGACTATTCAAAGTAGTTTTAAATTCATTCATATTTGAAAATTGATAGTACAAAATAAAATCGAGTCAGCAAAATAAATAAGGCGATTCGAACTATCGAATTAGCGATTTCAAATATTACATATAAAACTAAGCGTATAATACGCACAGAATGATTATTAACCAACAGTATTATCCAACTAAAGACCACAATAATCCTCGAGAGCATTAAGCTCAATGATATCCCCTTGATTAGCATAGTATTTCAAATCGTGTGTTACCACATTAAGCTATTGTAAATTCAATTTCATGATTTTCCGAAATTGTGTTCGGTTATGCTTGATAAAAATAAGATGAAATTCATCATGTTTACTTATGCTCACTTGAATAAAAGTCCTTGCTTTTTAATTCACATTTCAAGAAAAAAACTTTTCCCTCTCTTCTAAATGTTAAAAGACAGAGACCATCTTTTACTATTTACAATTCTAAATGTCAGCATATTTGTTAACATTCTTGCTACGCCACTCAAAAGGTATGCTATTAATTAAAGACAATGGTTGCATATGTACTAACCAAAAGTCAACAAACCCACAGTTGAATTCAATGGATGCCTCGTTATAAAAAGAGCACAAAACAGCTTAACTCTGTCTGTTACAGCCGGAGTGTGATGTAAGTTCTTCAAAGATAATTTTTATTTTACCAGCACTCGTTAAAAGTTTTATCGTAACTATTTCAGATTACTTAACAGTAGCATTGGAAAGTGAGAGAATCATTTACATTTTTATTGACGTGCATGAGTGATTTGGAACTTTACTAGATGTATATTATGTAATTTGAACGCCCGGAAGGGACTTCATCGATGGATATCTATTGTTTATAACCACGCCAGTGTGCCGTTATGTCAAAACCATATAATTGTTGCATTTAGGCAATAAGGGATTCTTCAACTTGTCTGGGCACAAGGTGTAACTTAATGGTTACATAAAAATTACATATTTGATCAACGAGAAATTTACTCTTGTTAAGCACTTGCATCTTGTTTTTAGTTTTGCACCATGTGTCCAGCTTAAATGTTGGGCGTATTCTCTAGAAGCGCAGGATTGCGGTTACGTTGCTTTGTGAAATATACAAGATTATTAATACTTTTAACAATACAAGGAAATCATTAAAGTAATATCGAGAACCATTACCTCCTACTAAACCATTTACTCAGTTAATCACAATTCATTCCAAATGAAAGTTACAATTAAAATCTATGTCACGTTATAGATGTGTATATTGAGTTTTAGGCAGATATTTACAAGCGTGTGCCGCATGAACCTATATCAATAAAACACATATGAAACAATGAAACATATGTTGGTGTACTTACACTAGGTTGCATGTTTTTACGAGGTGCAAACTTAAAGCCACCGTCGCGTCGCGTGGTGGTGCTTCGCCTTACTGAAAGTTGCTACTTAGCATAGCAATAAAATATAACCCCAAGATTTTGGGAAAGTTTGTTGAGCAGTAATGTAAACTAGTAAAGTAAAAAGTTTTATTTTATTTTTGAATTTATGAATAGCCTTACAGTTGAGATTAGTATGTCACACCTTTCCATTGCAATCTTTTCAAATTTGTTTGCTGAATAAAAAAAAGAAGTGTCTTATTATCACAACAAGTTTTTCAAAAACATAGATTATTAAATCGTTTATCATATTTTCACCTTAAACCTAGTACTATGAAATAAAGTACATACTAGTACTTTATTTAATTTGTTCATAAATAAATAAATACAGATTTAAAATATATTAAAGTTTAATATAATTTGTAAGTTATAATATTGTACATTGTTGTTGTTATTGTTGTTAGCGCTGTTGCGTGTTGTTGTTGTATTGTTTTGTTGTCAATTTATATATTTTTAGAGAAACCCCGACAGTTACCTGATACTATATAGAGGTGCAAAAATTTAAGTTTTCCCCTGTTTGCAATACATGGGCATTCATCATTCTCGTTTTCTTGATCAGACATAAAGTACGCCAAACCCATAAAATACATTACCAATTTGAACCCTTGTTCAGCGGCCATTATATGATCCAAAAATACAATGAAAGATCTGAACCAGTCAGAAAATCGATGAGATGCTTTATGCATTGCTTTCACTTCTGTAAGAGGATTTGTTCAGCGATTGGCACAAGAGGACCAATTTTACGTCCACTCAACTGCTATTATTAAGACTTTCTGAAATTCCTCATAAAATAATTTCCATCTGAATCTATGCCATAGACAATATGAGCATTGCCTTCTAGTACAAATATGCACTTTTCAGTATTACTCGTTCATGAAATTTAAAAGAATTTACGAGCATTGAAAAATTATCTGCGCGGATTAAAAGACCTATGATTTTATGAGTATGAAAATTATTTAATTTATTGTAATATATTGAATTTAGATTTTTACAATTTTTCTGGAAATCGAACTATCAAAAATAAACTACTCGAATATGGTAAAATTTGCTCCTGTAAATAGATGAACATATATATGAATGTACGAATGGTGTTGTGGCATCTGGGCACCTGAAGAAGAAAAATAATTATGGTATCGTGCTCAAGTCTTAATTACCATAAGATTTACGAAAACAGCTTACAAAGAAAATTCGCCAAAAAAAGTCGTGTCAAACCGTGTTTATTATGCATATTTGTAATGAACGTTTCCATTAAAATATCTTTTTAGTTTTTTGGAAATATTTTGACATTTTGTTGTTGATGTAATTAAATGAACATGATCACGTAAGCTTACTAATTAATCATAGTGTACTGGGCTACTTTGCTTATGTCATTAAACAGACATTTTTTTATTTGGTGATTCATTGATTTTTTTAAGAGGGCGGCCTCTTTTTACCTTGCATTTGCCCCCCACATGGGCCTCAGGCCTGTGTGTGGAAGTTATTAAGCAAACCCAAGGAGTGAGCCGGTACAGTAAAATGGACAGCACTGCGGATGAACAGCACTGCTAAAGCATGCGGCATCATCGGGACTCGATCCTGCGACGCTGCCGCCACAGAACCGGGGCCGAGTGCGCTACCAACTGCGCCACCGACTCACTAACGATTATTTATTGATTTGATATACATAAACAATCGTTTTAGTTTTTCGAACTGAATACCTTTGTCTCGTTGCGTCAAGAAAACAAACACGAAGTCTTATTGGGATCTTGAAAGTATCCAGTAAAATTTTACTTTGTCTGCATTTAAGTACCTTACCTAAAACTTAGATTTCTAATTTACGTTTGCTGACTTAAAAAAGGTAATGTGTCGTTCACATTTAAGTTGACGTAAAATAAAAGGTTAACGTAATATCAAGCAATGAAATTATTCAACCTTACACCCTGAAATTTTAATTCACTTAGAAAACAAAATTGCTTTCTTTCTTGTAATGATGACTCCTTGACCCTGATAAAGATTAATCTTAAGTTTCAAGTTAATCTCCATATCTATAGTGACTGGTTTCCCTACCTAGAAATCTGTTTGATCATTCGCTATTTAAAATTTACTTTTCACACAAAGCCTTAGTAATTGGTTAATTAGCGCCTTTCATCTCAAGAAGGAAATTCCACGGATCTTCTTTTGTACTATTCAATAATTAATATGAAGGCCCTTTGGGACCACAGAGGAAAACACAGGCGTCACAGAGGAAAATTGTTTTACCATCGTATTAAATAGCACAAAAAATGGAGTGACCAAACTAGTCATTATATTAAATACAAAATGAGACAAACTTATTTGTGATATCCTTGAAGTTGAAAACATTATAAATTACCTCTTTTACTTTCTGCCCCCTACATAGTATATGGAGAAAGTATGGTTTTCGTCTAAATATTTTGTCTGTGAACACCCAAGCTTCACCATGTTCCTTTAGGAAAGTTAAGTAGGTATAGGGAAGTATTTTTTAGAAAAGTAAAGTATGAAAAGTAGTATGTTTATTATTGAAATCGGCATAATCAATTAAACAGTGGTTTAAATTTTAGTAATACGTATGTTCTTGTTTTTAGAAGAGCCACAACAATGACAATGTCCATAATGCTACGTTTGGCTGCTGCTGTAACAATTGCTGCAGCCTTTATTCAAGGTTATTATTGTTACTATTATTGTGTTTCCTAGAATAATGTTCCGTTAACTAGATACTTCTTTCTGAATGAATTGATGGTATGTTACAGAATGATTGTTATAACCTTTATGGTGCATGTTTTTTCCCAAATGTATAAGTTTCTTAACATATTTTAATTTAAAACTGAATCATTGTATGCTTAATACAAAAATAAAAAATGCTTGGTAATTGTTTTTTATTACCTTTTAATATTGACACATGTATGCAATTCAACAGATAAAGAGATTTAATGTATGAACACTCTAAAGGTTTGTCATTAGAACCCCAACATTAAAAATAGTTTTTGTTTCCTTATTAATGTTTTTGGCTATGAAAAAATGTATTGCACTGTTTTTACGCAGCAAATTATTTGTCGATTGATCCATTTAATGGATAAAGGAGTTACCTGCATTTGTTTCCAAAATATCTAACACTGATTGTTCAATTACAGGTGTTGTAGCTGGCGGACCTCCAAAAGTCGTAAGTATACATTTAAAACGAAATCAACATATTTTTGCATGGCAATGTTTAAATAATATGTAATAACGCTATTAAATCTATTTAAAAATAATTTATAACCAAACGTATGATAAATATTAAGTAACAGTGCATTTAATAAGTGATTTATAACTATATATTTTTTAATAAGATTTTATAAAATATATCCTGAATTTCAAACCAATTTTAACGTATGTGAAGAAAATTTTAATATTATCATATTATTGCTTGCAAAATAAGACTGTGTTGAGAAATTTATTTTCTCTCTAGCTAAATCCATGTTCTGTACGGAGTCAAACTTTTAACTTGAGGAAGCTTAACCAACTCAACTAAAAAGAAATCATTTATTTTTATAATATCCAAAGCTAGACTGTAGTTAACTACATTCGGTACACAGTTTATTAAACCTCTAAGAGTTTATATTCTCTCAGTTGTTATAAGCTGCCCCAAAATTTTGTAATAATCAAAATACATAATTTACTTAATTTCTTCTTGAATTTACGTTTGTAATAAAATAATAAAAACAATTTTATAACTAAACGTTTAGTTGACAAACTAAAAACTAAGCACTATGAAAGGATTAATGCTACTCTATAAAAAGGAATGACAAGATTTGTTTAGTTATTGTCACTTAATAAAATTTAAATTGGTTTTCAGAGTGGAGGAAGCTTACCGGGGCATCCACCTGGATCCAAGTAAGGGAAGGGTCCCAAATCATCGGATAATTCCCAAATATGCGGATTGATGCGGCATTTTTGGAATTAAATCTCATGTAAAATGGCAATCATTAGGTGTTTTTAGTCCTAATGTTCATTTACATTTTTTACAACACGACTAGTATTATTCTAGCAAATTAAATACAAATTAGGTCATGTTTATAATTAGGCTATTCATAACAAAATAACTAACCACATAATCAAGATCATACCAAAATATTCTTATCTGAAAAATATATAATTCGAAGTTGGTTTCTCAATGAAGCAGCCCTAAACCCAACTACTCCCAATTTAAACCTAACAACCACATTTGGAACAAGACCATACTTGACGAATCCTTTGCCTTGCTCTAAGGTTTTTCAAACTGAGCCCGCACTTCAAACTTCACTTTAAAAGTTTTATCAGTGACATAACTTATATTGTTCTGGTTTCATAGCCATCTTTACAAACTCCACCACTATACATCAAAGTAAATATGTATTGTAAAACATTGTGCATGCCATAAAATATTCGCCTATATTTAGAGGTTCTGTGTAGCATTTTTCAAAAATATTGCGATTGCAAAATTACAAAATTTTCCAAAACCTTATAATTTTATTCAGTTAAAATTTGATGTCACAACATTCATGTTTTCTTCAAAAAGGTATAGGAATAATGGATGAATCCGGGTTATTATTGTACGAGACCCTGGTCAAACTGTAATCCATGCAAATATATTATCGATGTGATAGTTCCTGCATTTATATACAAATAAAAATTTACATTTGTTTTCAGAAAGCTATGGAAATATTTAATGACATAAATTCTAGAGATAATAAAACTAGGCCTTCAAAGGAAAATGAAACCCTGTATTATTTTAAGGGAAGACTAAAAACTTGAAATAAAGTAGGAACAGTGATTAAAATTGGAATTTAAAATAACAGGTCTAAACTAGAATGAAAGATCATCGCAGCCGAACAATAGGCTTTGTGAGCCCTATCGGAATTGTTCCTGCATTAGCGTTACTGAGTTGGTTATTGTTCATGAATCCTTCTCCAAATGTTCGGATTCAACAGTTGTTTTAAGCAAGCTGTTATATCCAGTTATGTTCAATTTGCACCTTGTTCCATGAAGTCCGTAGAGTATTGGAAATCCATAAGCCATGTATTTTAAAAGGAGTTTTGAGAGGTGCTTACCACATAAAATAATAATTAAATTATTTTATTATAATATGCGTACAATTTAATGCGCTAAACTTCAACGGTAAGCGGTTGAACCACTACCTTCTTTTATAACCTTGGGCGAGCCTTAAATGTGATGAATGGGAAGCTGCTCTATTTGAAATAAAACTTTAAGTACAAATTCTTTAAACTATGTAGTGTTAAATTTTTAATATATAATATACTATAAGACATTATATAATAAACTTTAACCCTTGCAATATTGCAGTCAAAGACACAACGGTAGTTTTTCTGTTTATTTCTTACTTTGTACACATACAGGCCTAGTGAACAAAGTACCTCTTCTTCATAATATTATAGACGACATACATATAGATATCCTTATGTATATACGTACACTAAAGCTAACGGACATAAGTATTACTTCGTTTTAAAAGCATCTTAATATACGGTGTTTATGCGAACTAATTTCTTGTGAAGGAATAGTACATCGTGGTATATTGATTATCAAGCTTAATACGTTTCTACGATGATTACTATCCTCAGCATTAATTATAATTGAAAACAAGACAGATACATCCATGGAACATCTTGTCAATTTCAGAATAAATATTGTAAACAGCTTAGGCAGTGTTCTTTGAAGGGAATCCTTTAACATATCAGATTGTTGTCTTTAAAGTGCTTTGAGGCCTGATATTTTTTTTCTTTTAGTTACACAATTCGCAACACAGACATCTCAGGATCTCTTGAATCCAACAAACTAGTATACTTTTTTTTATCAAATGCCAGGTAGTTATTTTGTTCTGATTAAAAAGACGGATATATCACTTTTGCCCTCCAGAAAACACCTTTATTGGATTTATTTGTAACTGAGGCTCGTGGGATGGCTATTGGTTTAACTCCCCAAATAAATAAAAACATTTTTTTTACTTGATCGTAAAAAAACAACAATCATTTCCAGTTATTTCTGACGAAGGTTTCTTTTTTACTTAATTGTATGTTTAAAGATAGGCCTACAACAGGTGAATCTATTTTTTGAGATTTTAAAAATTATGGGAACATATAGCGTAACGAGCACTTCTTTTGAAAACTTATAAATACTTTATATAAATGGAGAAATGTTCCGGAGATCAACGGGTCACTCGCCTCTCACAGCTTCCCTGCACCCTGGTGCTCCTCCGCCATCCTGCTTGACTTCGCTATGAGAAAACGTCGGTCATTGACGATAACCACGAAGAACATTATGAAAAATGGTTCTGTAATTCAACCTGAAAAGTAAATTAAGGTGCTATTATTGAAAATTTTGAAGCATTGCTGATATTAAGTAATAATAATTCATGTGTTTTGCTAAGAAGATATACTATTGTTTTAAATGATAAAAAATGTAAAATTTGAATTCATATAAATATTACATTACTAAAATGTTTTACATTATTACAATATCATGTTTTCCCAGAACAATCGTTGATTAAAATATGTGTTTCCCTGTATTAGCAATGTTGTTTTAATGAAAATATTATCTCGAAAAAGTAATTAATTAAAGTACTTACGTGAAACCAGAATCAATTGTAAATGCTACTTTTGATAAAAGTTTTAAATTTCTAGGAACAATTTAAATAAACAAATACATTTACAATGAATTTGAGAGATTGAATAACTTGCTGTGATACGACTTTATGTACGTCCTACCGCTCTTCTTTTAGCAGTTACCTGTTATTGTTCGGGTGTTTTGACAGTGTAATGCGATATGGTTGTTGAATATTGGCGAATTTATCTAATACTGTTTATTTACAGTATTGACACCAACTTTTTCTTTAACGTGCTACAAATATATTAAGCTCTTTATAGACTTTTTCCATCCTCCAATCATTACTAAAAAAAATTATTGAATAGAAAGACATAATCTTTATGCACTAACCACTGAAGATCTATGTTGGCTAGACACAAAATTTCACTTACTATATAAATACCAAATACCTATCTGCACAACAATTTTTCCAATAATCATATCATATGAAAAACCACCTCATGCGCATAATTTACTTCAGCATTGAAAATTATTTTATTGAAATATATTTTCTTGACAACTGTCATTGTCGGTTTTTAATGTGATAAAACAAAACTCCAGCCTAATTCTTTCATTCTCTCATTCGAGTTGAGTGTAACAGCTGCCAAGGTCCTGAAGCTATGACAATTTTGTTGAAATGCTAAACACTTCAATAATAGCATTAGAAATTCTTATGACGCGTTTTATCTGTTATTTCAATTTTGAAATAAATGCTTGTTTTTTCTATGCATGTAATAAGGAGGTAGCGGCGTTCGAATTTTCACATTTTGAGGATGACAAAATTTTTCAGCTTACTTTTACTTTAACGGTGATCTATACAAACATGCAAAACAATTTCAAAACAATAGTTCCTTTATACATGCATAACATTTATTTAATTAAAATTTGCCCTGAAGCCAGTAATTATTGCCAGAGTATTTAGTTTATTTTATTCTTTTATTGCAGCTAGCTAAATAGCTGCAGTAAAAGAATAAATTTCAATAAACATGTCTACTAATTACTGGCTTACACCAAGAGCAACAATCATCCCGACCGAACAATGGCTTTTGTGGGCCTTATCGCCTTTGTTCCAGCATTATTGTTATTACGTTCGTAGGTCATTGTTCACGGATCCTGCTCTGAATAAAGGCGTTCAGCTAAGCAGGCCAATTTTTGGTTCGAAACCAGTTGTTAATTGAACTTGACTCACAGACATGTCTCGTTTGTAAGATAAGTTTATTGTATTAAAAAATATATTAGTAAAAAATTCTTTATACTCGTGTTATTACTCGTTCTTTATACTTGTGTTCATTAACACAATATATACAATATAATTCGGTGGGCCACTGAATTTCTCACCTAGAGGCAGCACGATGCAGTCCCTGACCAAAGGTAAGCTCTATTTGTATTTCGGTTTTGGAAGGGTTTTATAAAGCGGGGGGTTTTTAATAAATATTTAGATTCCTAATAGTAAAGTAGTGAATTCTTTGCACTGCATACAAATATATTCAGTTACAAATATATTTAAATGTAAGTATATGTTACATTTTTAAATGTAAGTGTCCACAATCAAGTGCTTCTTTTCTTAAGTAAAGAAGCACACTTTTAAACAGAAAAATAATGCGCACTTTTTAAACAGAAAAAATGCGTTTGACAGTGTCACCCATCACCTACCGTACGGATGGCAAGTTTTTATGATCCATCTCATTCCTATAACGATAATTATTTATATAATAGTTTTTTTTCTTATAAACTATTTAAAATAATTTATTTTGACAAGAAAAATACGCCAAGGACTAATGCTTATCAGTGGATTGTGGTACTGGTTCATGCATAGTGTACAAAGGGCTCTGATCTGTAATGTTTTAAATAAATAAACAAACGGCCAATAGAAATATGATATGCAAAACAGCTATGGTTAAAAAGTTGTAGGATAAAAATATTATCATTTAACTATACGCTATTGTCCTTTCCCATGCGCATATGAAAAGCTTGAGCTTAAATATTTTTCGCTGTTGCCAAACCATATATACCGTATCTTAAGGTAAGGATGTTTACAAGTACCTTGGTAAAAAATGTAGATTTAGAAATATTTAGGAATGTTTCATACTTTTTTCTCATGTTTTCAATGACAAGTCTACGCATTATATCCATTGTGGTTTATGAAATAGTGGGAAGGCGAGGCTGGGTATTTCTTCCCAGTTATTACATTCTTCCAACTCAATTTCTGCGGCATTTGCTAAGAATGGAACAAAATAATATCCAAACCGACGATCGGACTAAAATTAAAAATAGATTGGCCTTTAAAATAGAATATTGTTGATCCTTTAGTTTATTTCTGTATCTAATTAAAAGAGATTTATGTTTAAAATATATTTTATCGTCACTTATTATATTATAATCCATTGTTTGTGCTGCACCCCAGATCTCGATGAATCCGTCTCAATGGAAACTGTAAACCTAATAATTTCGTAAA
Organism: Flexamia atlantica; assembly: GCA_035578135.1. NCBI lineage: Eukaryota > Metazoa > Arthropoda > Insecta > Hemiptera > Cicadellidae > Flexamia > Flexamia atlantica. Next base: position 1,537,019 of record JAQJVK010000021.1, read on the forward strand.
AGTATTTTCAATTCATTTTTTTTTAAGTAAAAATTGTCATTTTGGATGTTATTTTCACAACAAACCAGCTGCCAAGGTACTAAAGCTATGACAATTTTGTTTAAATGCTAAACACTTCAATAATAGCTTTTGAAATTCGTATGACGCACGCAAACATACAAAACATGCAAAACGTGTTTTTTTCGATCATTTGATGGATCTATGGTGAGAATTTTACACATAAATGTTTAGAATAGCTCGATGGAAGTCTGAAAACACCAGATAATCTACTTGTTATACCTTTTAATAAAAAATAAAAACGTGGTATTTTATGAAATTTGTTAATTCACTTGTAAGGAAAAATCATAACCACCACAACATTTGGAGGTTGATAAAATGTGCTTAAAATAATAAACAGTTTTGACAAAAACACATATTGGAGTTCTTCAACCAATGTTATATCTCTATGCATTACTCGCCCCTGGGGAAATAAGCAAAATTATAAACTTGTTGTTCGGCACCGCTGATGTCGAAACATGAATAAATTAGTAAACGAAACTTGCGAATTGACGATAGTTATTCAAGGTATTTAAACGTTTTCCATTTTAAGTTATAAAGTCTTCAATGATTATGTCTCTTAAAGTATAAGTATTGAGGGGTGTTTTAGGTAAAAGAAAAACGTCAAATCAATAAGGTTAAATAGTGTATTTTTTGAAATTGATTTCATCTCATAATTATGTTTTTTACATACATTATTTATATACCATGTTTTGACTCAGATTACTACTAATAACGTTAAAAAAACCCTTTGGTAAAAGTCTCATACAAAAATGTTTTTCACTAACAGAACCTTACAAACAGAGTATATTAAAATCGATACTTTTGCATTATTTAAATACTATAAAATGTTCAAAACATTATTTTTCCTTATTTAAGTTAAATAAGTTCACAAACAAAAAAATAATTCTTTAGAAATTCGCTGAGTAAGCAGGTTTGCTGCGACGGTGATACCACTAATTATTTTCTATAAAAAAGCTTTAGGAATGATGGATCGAGGTTATCATTGAGGAGACCCTGGTAAAACTGTTATCCATTCACCAAAAGTGGTAAGTTATCATTGTTAATTTGATAGTTCCTTTATTAATTTACAAATAAAAATTTACGTTTGTTTTCAGAGGGGGACCACAGGAAATGTTTCTTAAACGCTTTGCTTAAAAGCTGTGAAGGTCTGAATAAAAAAAAGTAATTGTAACTTATTTTTTAACATTAGGAAAGGTATATTGTAAAAGTAATATAAAAAGTTTCTGTGCATCAAATATAAAGATCAATGACAAATAAAAAGATCAATGATAGTGTAAACCAAAAACTCTTGTTTCAAAGTGTAACTTATAATTCGCTGTTGCATACAGGAATTAACAATGGATAAAACCGCTATGAGAACGAAATTGTAAAAATAATGTTTTAATAATGCCAAACATTGATAACAGCGATACAAATATAAAATAAACAATAAAACAATTAAAAAAGTTAAAAAGATAAATGATGTGACTGCAATGTAATAAGTGATTCAGTTATGAAATAGAGTTCTGATGCAGGCAGGTCTTCCAACCGTAATTCCAAAGCCAACAATGATTGCCTTTAGCCAGCTCGGATTACTTTGTTTTTCTCTTGTGGAACGTTTACCAAAGTTTGTTGAAATAAAACCAAAAAAATAGCTTTATATATTGTTTTGAAACTATCAATCGAATAATGTGCTTCTGCGTCAGCAGAGACTTTTATACCGACATAGTAGGTGCATTTAAACACTCTGGGATGTGTATTACTTTTACTATGAAGTATGGGCGATACCGTATGATGTATAGATAGTAAAAAATTGCCAGACGATGGTTCTAAACTTGAATGATCCAAACAAGTCACGGTTAAAAGAAAACGTATATCTTTATTGAGGTATATAGATGATAAAATATGGAAAATCTAAAGTACAACATCGATTAGAACCATTGGAATGTAGGGCTTTTAAATCTGTACTCTGTACGATAATCTATACAGAATATGATGTACACCCTATATCATCTTAATTCATAAGCAGGCCTTCGGAAAACACTTCCAAATGCAACACTTATTTTGAAGATGGATAAAAAATACGTGATTTCAAAGCACAGTTTGAACGTAACATAATGTATCTGTTTGCTGAAACATTGCATTGTCCTACCATTTAGGAAAGGACGTGTATGAACGAACCCAAAATCACTAAGACGCAATGGTTATTTGCTAGCCTAATGGTTAGTGTAACGGACTACGGTTCAAGAGGACACTGGTAAAAATCCCAAGATACCCAATAGGGTTTGAACCACTATCGCAAAAAAAGTTTGTGTATTCAAATTAACTCCACTTATCAAAATACTACTGATATACATGATCAGTGGCAATACGGCATACAATGTTTCCGTGTGCAAACTTGTACTTTTTACAGAAAATACCTATTCTCTGCCTAAAACGTGTACATAGGTTATTTTTTTATGTTAGTAAAGTTTATTCACAATCTATGGAACTATCAGGCATACTATTGTCTATCAAAGACTATACTATTGTGATGTCTACGTTTAAGTTCTCTTTGAAGTATTTCTCATCCATACAATTGTGGTTATTCATTCTGGTTATTCATACAAGGGGAAATTCATTCTGGTGAAATTCATACTTGTTCGAACCTTGTTAACTTCTTAAATATAAAAACAAAATAATATAACATAAATGTATGAATTTAAGGGTTACGTTTCTAACGTTTATGAATTTAAGGGTATGAAGGCTGCAGAGATTTTATAAACTAAGTAGTTAGACATTTATAGTTTGTTGAACATTTAAAATCATATTACAACTAAGCATATTAAACCAAAGCTAAGTAAAAGACTATTTATTTAAGTACAATTGTATTTTAGAAACAATTTCATAAAACATATTTACGATATAAAAGTATTATATATCACATTACATTATTTACTTGCTCTTAAACTAGTGTGTGAGGGTTTTTATGCTAGAAAAGTTAAAAATTTATTAGAGAGCAGCTTGACCTTTCAGATTTTCTCGTTTGGATGATGTTTACTGTCACCAAATGTCTGTTTAGAAAGCCCTCCGCCAAAGTGTTGCATCTTCCAGAATACGAGAGTGGCTTTTGCTATATTTGCCTTTAATTGATGATTTAAAAGTGCCTGATTTTGATGTTAATAAATAATTACTTTCGAAAAGGCACCTCAAAATTTACAGCTAGTAAACGATTTGCAGGATATATGAAATTCTCAATTATTACAGCCTAATCATGTTTTTTAAGATTTTCTCTATTTTAATTTCCTCTTATCGTAGCTATAAACTGTTATAAACATTCTTAATCATTAATCATTCTTAATAAGACAGATGCCTCATGGAGGAAGTCACCCTGAATATGAGTGAAGATGAGTGTGATGATCGTGATGATAGTGGCGCGATCTTGTAGCCTTGTTACTGACTAAGGTTGGCACATGTTCCTTAGACAGGATTGTTAATTAATAGCCCAACAACCAATGGCAGCTGGCTCCAGAAACAACCCTTCAAAAAGCTACTAACTTTTCTTGGGATCGATCATATTTAGCAAGGCTGTCTTATGATAAGGTGGCAGCATTGAATCAAAAACGTTAATAATGAGATACATACATAAGGAAGTGTACGGATTCGTAAAAATGTTAACAAGAGTGATATTTTATTTTTTTCCAAATTAAATAGTGATGGTCAACACTTTGATTTTATTAAAGTGCAGACGGAATTTCATGAAAAATTTGCTAAAACTTCATTCCGCCTCGTTATTATCGCATTGTGCAAATATTGAAAAAAAGTTGAAAATAATTCATTAATACAAATATATATGTATTTATTGCACAATTCCCTCAATAAAAGAAACCAATTATCTCAAGCAAGGTTCGTGAACAGTGAGAAGACGAGGCCTGGTATTTCACTCCAGTTATTACATTCTCCCAACTCAATTTCTGTGGCATTTGCCAAAGACAGAACGAAAACATAAAAAAAAACACGGAATAATCTTAGGCGCAACCTGAATTAAAATAGATGTACTCAAGGAACCTTACATCATACTAGAAATGTTATAGATTGTGATACAACTCTAGTAATAAATTTATTACACAGTACATAATTAAAAGGTTATCATTTTGCATATGGTTTATCATTACGTTTGTTCACCTACAAGTCAAAGTAATAAAAGAAAACATGAAAGAATATCTAGGGAATAGTTAGTTCTGAATTATTAATTTTGTCTACCACCAAAAAAATCTATGAATCTAAATTGTATTGCAACATGTCCATCAAAATAAACTGCTTTTCAGAAGAGTTTGTTTTCTTCAAAACAATAAACTTAAATCGAAAGTGCGTGCGTTTGATCTTGTTCGTGAGTTTATGCACAAATGGTCAAAATTTAAATTTTTTGTCTTTTACAATAAAACATTGTTACTTACAAATTTGCAGTCATAAAAAATTGATGAAAAAAACTCTGCCACAAAATAAAATACTGATCAAAAGAGATAGGAATTAAAAATATTAAACCCTCCTAATTACCAAGCATGAAAAAATTTACAAACAACTAGGCCTAGTTACATAGCTACATCTTTAAAAAGATCTAGCTAAACATTTTTCGCCTTTTGGTTTTAATATATTGAATTATAGTAGATAATGTTGTTTTAGACCAAAGCGCCATAAATGTGAATAAGCCAAACACCTCTATCAGTCAGCTTCCCTAACAGCGTTCTGGTATTATGTGAGTGAAACCACAGATAAACGAATACTGTGTATTCGTTTATCTGTGGTAAAACACTTGACAATGCAAATTGGGATGTAAACTGATAACGTTGGAACTGAATAACCTGTATTGGTCCCTCCTTATGTCTCCATAATTTATAATCATCATCAATTGTAGTTATGGTGCCTCAAACCGACGATAGCAAATGTAGATAAAGTGGAGTAATAATTATGACTGCAAAAATCTGTACTAAAAAATATTCATGTGACTAACCAAACAGTTACTAGAATAGTTCTTTAGGTGTAGAATGCATAGAATGGAATCAATGTTAATAGATCTGATTCCTCCTGAATCTTCAAAAGAGGCTTTTAACTTAGCTCCAAATTGAAACTCAATTAAATTTTTTTCAATCAAAAATTATTTATTCCATACAAAATTACAGCATAAATTGAACAGCAATACAATGAATGGAATTATTTCCCCGAAAAGACTATAAATCCGTGATCGGGGAAAGAGTCCAAACCAGCAGTCTTTGTAAGAGATGGCGCTGTCCAAAATTCACCACTGTCAACATTAGTACACAATAACTAAAACTAACCTTTTCTGTAAATCGACAAAATATACCATGAGCAATTAACATAACATTAAAAGAAACATTAGAGTAATGCAACTAACAACAAGTCATTATAAGAAAAAGTAAAAACCTGGCCTATAAAGTATATATATGACTAATAGTGTAAGGTAAAATATATTGTGATAGTGAAAGAAAAAAAGCTATACAATTGACTGAAAATCTGCAATCAGTGCAAAAACTTTAAGTTTGATTACGTCTGTCAAGTATAAGTTGAATGGATCAGTGCCTCCGCAGTGAAAATACAAGCGCTGTGTAGTTTCTATTAACAAATCTATACTAAGAACAAGAACTTGACCAGTGCTAAACATAGTATGTCATGTATAATTTTGTACTTGTAAATTTACAATCAACACTAAAATAATGATAAATACATTTCTTCAGGGAGGAATGTCAATGTATAGCGGACATAAGGTGGAAGGACATTTCGCGAACACCAACTTCAAGCGTCATCATCTTGAGATGTCACACATATATGTGTAGATTAATGTACAGCAATGTATATTTAAATGCACCAGGATGGCTCTCATAAAGAATTTATCTCTTGCCAAAACATGTGATATTTTGGCAGAACAGAAGGTGAAATAGTTTTTTTTAACCAAGGGAAAGGAGCTTTTTTTCATTGATTTGTTTTAGTGCACTTTTTTCAACGAAGAAACTCATTTATGATGTCAAATAATATTTTTAACGGGTCAACACCATGGATGACATTTTTCATAGTTGGCTTTTTTATTGTTCTCATGAATTATTCAAGTATTCAAGTGATACTTGAAAACTAAGTATACTTGAAAAATAAGTATCCAAGTGATATTGTTCAGTATCAAGTGATATTGTTCAGTATCAAGTGATATTGAACACTTTTCCAAACATTAAATCAGAAATCCGATTAGTTTTACTATGAAAGCGATATCGTCGGATTGGTTTAGTATTAACGGGACGTGTCCATATATAATAGGATAATTACGTAGGTTGAGGATCCCACTACATCAGATTTATATTTGCGAAAATGGTTTGTTGGTTTTAGTTGAATGTTTGTGGACAGACTAAATAAAATGGAAGTAATGTAACTGACGTCATTAATTAATGTACTTGCCATTTACTAACGCTTGTCATTCCTTGCCATCAGTTCACGTTTCCGTTGCAGCTGTTGAATGTCAGAAAGTTAATAGATTTACTTGAAACCAATTTAACATCAATCAATGTAATTTTTATTTTTTTGATAATTTTGTTTATTATATTTGTTGGTTGAAAAAAGTTGAAAAATACCATTTACAACAAGTGTAAAACTGTTTCATACTGTAAAAAATACGGATGTGTATAGTAAATAAATAAATGATTAATTATTCATTTATTTGGTTACTAGTCACTAGTAAGCCTCAAAATAAAGTAGTATACACTAAAGAATTACCAGTTCCGAACATTATTTTATAGTAATGACGTAATAATTAGTCATTTTCATGTGTAAATTAATAAGATTCTGAGATGGTTGGTTGGCTAATCAAACAACTACATTTATTATACCAATTTATTCTAACTGGTAATAGGAAAATAGCTGTGGAGCAAAATGGCGTATTCCGGTTCTAAAACCGTGAGAGCATGCCCTGTAGCTTTTAAAATTTTCAATTCTAACACTACAGAATGAACTAAATAAGTTAAACTTAAACATGAGAGTATGAAATACTCTTTGATTTGTATAAAAATATGATTTTTTTCTCTCTTTTGATTTGAATAAACTTTTCACATAATCCATAATTTTATGACTACTCTTATATGGCATATGAAATAGGGAATTACAAAGTAAAAACTTGAAAAACCTATTTCAAGCAAACTATTTTATTTCCGAAGTTCGAAGTGTTCATCCAGCTAAATCATTAAATCTAAAATTAAATTAAATCAACCTTATGATAATAATTATACATTGATAATAGTTAGCAATATAATCATAGTTAACTTTAACTATGATACATCTGGAATAAAGCAGCAAACTAATTATGAAGAAATGCTGTATGATATTTAACCTTGATAGTAAGGGCTATTTATACCTAAGACGACTTATGATTTATTTTTAATTTTTTGTAACAAAAATTACTTAAAGCTTGTGACATTTGTGTTTATTACATTGTACGTCTATCATTAGTAGTTCTGGTTGGTGGTTGCCAGGCAACGGATGGTCGATGTTTACCACCTACACTCTCTTGGAAATCCACCTCGCCCCCACCCTCACAAGGAAAATCACGTGAGTCAAAGTTCTACCACTTAAGAGATACAATATAACTCAGCTTTCCCCTAAAATCCCAAATTTTGGTCCCATGAATGGTTAAGAGGAATTAAAAAAGACAATTACAGGCAGATTTGTAATTATAAAAGGATAAAGTTAATTCGGATTGTAAATCATATAAAAAACCGTATTATAATATATTTATGATATGGCAGATATTATATTACGATCGGGGTTTAATTTAACAGGTCATCTTGGGAATGACATATATAAAAAAAAAACGCGTTTATGTTTTTTCTGTTTTTTGTTTTCAGACTAATCCCAAGAGCAACCTCTTGATTCCTCCTGCGGACTCTAATAAGAACTTTTCATCATACTGACACAATAACATCTGTTTTAGTTCCTTTTTAGTTCCTGCTAGGCCGGAAAAACGGAAGTAAACAATCAGCTGATCTGCAGCAAACCGACGTTTAATTCTTGCTTATTGGTTACTTTTTAGAGGAATGTAGTGGCAGCACTAGCGGCGGTAGCAAATGTTTATTCTTTTGTTTTAAGTTAGGTTTGAAGGATTGAAGAAAATGTTGGTTTATGCAACAATGCATGATTAAAAGTTTTGATTAAAAGTATGTTTTTTTCTGAGTAGTATTATGAAAAGTATCGTGTTACACGGCCAGAAAGTTTTACCGTACTTGCATGAAAATCCTGCACTCGCTTTCGCTCGCGCGGGAACTATCATGCTCATCCGGCAAAACAGTACTTTCCGGCCTAATAACGAAATATACCATTTCGACCCCCTAACTCAGGGTTACAACAATACAATTAATTATATATTTTAATGAATTTTTATGATATTTAAGCTTTTACAAAATAGGGCGTGATTTTCATTACCTTCAAAGTAATAGTTCTAAAATATTAATATACAGAGTGCTGCGTAAGTAAGTACGAAGCCTTCAGGAATATATTTTCTGATTAAGATAAAAGTCCCGGTGGAAGTGGGTTCTAAAATGCCTCAATTTATTTTCGCTGTCGGTCAGAATAAACTTGTAACATGATTCAACACCTTTTAACTCACTCAAGGCGTCTTTTTTAAACTTAGTATCTCTAAGTTTTCTATTATGAGTGATTCGGAGTATTAAAATATTAGATTGTGGCATTAAACATGTGGTCCTTTTTTAGGCATTCGATTTAAAAATCCTAACAATTATAAAACTCTTTTAAATAGTCCAGAAAATTCATCAATAAAAACCAATAAACAGTTTTATCTCGAACAGAGTCAATTATATTTATTACATTTTTCAAGTAGACTAATGGCACATTTTTTACTTTCTCCCCATTATACAGGGTGTTCAAAAAATGTCGGGCAATAATTTACGTAGTGATTCCTTGGGTCAAAATAAGCAAAAAAATTTATATAAACATAGGTCCTAAAGTGCTTCGTTTTCCGTCTGTGTGTCTGTTTATGATTTTTATATATTTAATCATATCTCACGAACCACTTAACGTATAAAAATCAAACTTGGTATTTGGATAACCACTATTAAGAACTATCTTTGTGAGAAGTATCAAATTTCTACTTTGTACCATTTCAAAATGGCGGCTATTTTATTTTTCAAAGCTAAATATCTTAAAAACCGTAAATTTTAGAAAAGTTATACAAGAGACAAAAAGTTGGAAAATTTAATCTAATTAATTCTGATATTAAGATTATTATAATCGAACCACTAATAACGGAGAAATTTTAACTTTTCTGCATAAAAACATGGTTCCTTAGGACATCTGCCTGAAAATTGCATGTTTTTATTCGGAAAATTTTAAATTTCTCAATTATTAGTTGTCCTATTGTTATAATCTTAATATCATCGTTCATTAGATTAAATTTTGCAACATTTTCGTCTCTTGTATAATTTTTCAAAAATTTACGGTTTTTAAGATATTTAGCTTTGAAAACAAAAATTAGCCGCCATTTTGAAATGATACAAAGTAGAAATTTGATACTTCTTACAAAAATAGTTCTTAATGGTGGTTATCCATATACCAAGTTTGATATTTATATGTTAAGTGGTTCGTGAGATATGATTGAATATGTAAAAATCATAAACAGACACACAGACGGAAAACGAAGCACTTTAGGACCTATGTTTATATAAACCTTTTTGCTTATTTTCACCCAAGGAATCACTATGTAAATTATTGCCCCACATTTTTTGAACACCCTGTACATAGTATATGGAGAAAGTATTGTTTTCGTCAAAATTTTCGAATTTGAGTTGTTGGTGGATATATTCGTTTTAGTGCTCCCTGAATCCAAAAAAGTGGTTTTTGGCGTGGTGTCTGTCTATGTGTGTGGATGTATTTGTGTGTGTGCGGATGTAAACAAAGCTAGAGACGACACCAGTGGTCCGATTTTCATGAAATTTTGCATGTAGGTATAAAGCCGTGGTATCTCCAGGCGTATTTTTCATTATTTTGAAGTTTCGATTTTTAAGAGTATTTACCCCATAAAAACCCATAAAAAATTACAAACATCCAAATTTTTCAAAAATGGCTCTAACGATTTTGATAAAAATCATAAGGTTTTTAGTGCTTAAGATGACAAACAGAATGACAACACCCGCATGTCTGTAAAAATTTAGGTTCAGAAGTTATGAGGGTTTAAATGTTAAGAATTCACATTTTTCAAATTTCACAAAATTTGTAACCTCTAAAGAAAATATACTTGCAACCATTAAATTTGACTTGAAAAACTAAATAATCCAGTATTTTGAATCATTAGTTTACGTCAACTGGTTGCGGAGATAATTGATATTTTAGTTTGGCGATAAACGCAGTACGTTGTCCAATGTTATTCTTATGGGAAATATTCAAAAACCGATATCTCCGTTATTTACTAACCGATTTTGATAACATTTGGTACATATTTGTGTGATAAGTAATTGTTAGTTTTTTTTATTTCACTATATATATATTTTCTGGTTTTAAATTACTTGAAGGGAGAAAGTATTTGTCAGTTTCTTGATACCGTTTATTTAGTGTTCGGTTGATTTTGCATGGGTAGTTAATTTAGGAACATTCTGTTTAGTCAGTCATTCGTGTATAAAAAAGTTGTTCCCTTTTTAATAATAGACGTTTTGAAAATTGTACTTTATAAGAAATGTTTTTTGTACTGAAGATGTCACAATATTTTATTAGTGAAGTGTAGACATTGTGTACTTCGCACTAGGGCCTGTCGATAATCGTATTTGGACTAGATTCAAACGTGGCATCTCAAATGTTTTGACAGTTAGGTTGAGTTTTGTAATGCATGTAGTCGGACAGGCAGGAAATAAAAATTGTAGAGCCCATTATTGCAGGAAAAATTTTATTTATTGGTAGTAGAGCAGCCCATTCCTTAATATTTAAGGCCTGATTAAGGCACACATATACATAGAAAATAAAGATTAGCAAAATCGTAAAACGTTTTGTGTTAATGAGAAATAACTGTAACTTTCATCCTTGTTAAAAATTACTTGTAAAAAAAGAAATTTTAAACCCCTATCTTTCAAGTTTTACTCATCGAAATATATATTATTACAATGGCAACTGATAACTAACTTTTTTATGCGAATATTGTATCACATGCAGGGTGTTTAAGTCTTATTAATTCGTATTTTATATTTCAAAATACAGACTGATTTGTTTTATAACTGTAAGAAAAATTAAATTTATAAGTTTCTTCATTGATATAAAAAATGTAGCTTCTACTACTTATAGCTTAATATAAACTTCAACTTTTAAGATTGTTTTGCAACAGTAACGGGAATCTAACAAGTTTCCACTATAATTGCCTGTTTTGGTTTAGTGGGTTCAATAGAACTCTTTAAAAAAGTGATTATTTGAATAAGGAAAGACAATTATTAACGACATTTGTATTTCCGGAATTAAATATTTGCTCATAATAGTTTTATTAACATTTAAAAAACATTCATTTGTTAGGGCTACTATAGTTATGATTGAAATGAACTAATGAAATCAACTAGCTAAAGCTCCATGGTCAATAGATTATTAAATATACCACTTAATGAAACAAACTTTAAAAAAGAAAAAAACATAATAAAACATATAACTCAAAATAATGGTTACAAACCAGAAATCATAGACAAAATGATTAAAAATATAAAGAAAAAGAGGTTAAAGAACTCAAATAATCCACCTTCTAATGAAGGGAAACAGTACATTAGAGTTCCATACAACACCGTCATTAATAAAGCCATTCACAAAACTTTTCATAATAAAAAAGAATTATCATTGAGCTACGCAACCCGAAATAATACATTCCAAATGATTGAAAAACTCTCAAGACAAGAACAACAAAATAATAAATATAAAAAATCTGGAATTTACCGAATTAATTGTTCAGATTGCAACAAATTTTACATTGGGCAGACAGGAAGATCATTTCAATCAAGATTTAAGGAACATATTCAAGCGCTTAAAAGCAATAATCAAACATCCATGAAATCTAACTTTGCTGAACACCTCTTGTCCACAAACCACAATTACAAGAGCATCGAAGAAAATTTAAAAATAATATACTGCATGCCCAAAGGAGAAAAAATGAATGCTGAAGAAGAATTTCAAATATATAATGCATACAAAGAAAACCCCCATGAACTTCTAAACACACATATATACGACAACAACCCGATATTTATGAAAATAAGAAATATAAAATTAAATAGATAAGAACAACCAAACCATAACAGTACACCAGGTGGATTTTGAATGAAATGTTTACTACCAAATATTAGGTTAAGTATTTATATTCTGACCATGAAGATGGGATAATACCCGAAACATGTTGTCAAATTAAATATAAATAAAAATATTATAAAAAAGGGTACTTTGTTAATATTATGTTCATTTCAATCATAGTTTTATTAAATATTAATTTTTTCAAATAAATTTAAAAGGATTTAATTTAATCGTACAGTAAAATAAAATCACAGTTACTAATAAACCAATGGTCCAGGATATTTTTGAAAGTAAAACTGAGATTTCAATTTTAAGGACGAATAAGCGTCAAAAGGCGAGCATATCTTGTTGAATTTCGAGACAAGAGCGCGCCTTAAGCAATCGCAGTTATTACAAAAGACAGGTCTATTAGCTTTGCACTTGTGGCACGACGTTGGAATTATAGAGGAAATGTTATATTCCTGGTCAGATTTGGAGACAAAGTCATTGAATACCCATGAAGGTAATAATCAACTAGTATGTTATTTAATTAACAGTTATGGTACTATTAACTGATAATACCATTAATATTTCTTAGTGGTTATGTTTTGCTGTTTTGCATAACAACACAGAATTAAAGCTTTTGCATTGTAATATTGATTTTTCAAACCATAAATGCTCACATGCAGAAAGATAAAACATGATTGCTACTTAATTGTGTTTTACAGATTTCTTTATTGAAAACTGTCTCGAAGTTAAAGAAAAAACCTGATAGCAGGTGAAAGTATTTTTTCTGGTTATGTAAACATTTCAGATAATTTTTTTCAAACTCATAACAAACACAACCATGATACAAACTTGATAAATGTGTAGTAAGTGCCTGGAAGCTCTTAGAAATCTTAAGATCCTGCTTGTGTAATTGTTACCGGACAAACCCGATTTTAGGACAAACTAGTTTGAACTAGGATGAACTAGTTTGTCCTGACCGCCTTAGGATAGTTTGGCCTAACAGCGTTGAGATAAAGTAGTTTAGCCTGATTGATTCGTTAGGCCAGACTAGTTTGGCCGGGTAGCGTATGAATAACTGGTTTTTCCGGGTTCAAAGTCAGGCCAGACTCTTGACTAGTGCACTACTGCTGCAGCCGGTGGAAGTCAGGTTAGGTTAGGTTAGGTTAGGTTGAAAGATTAAAATAAGAGATACATTACATAACTTTACACTAGCTTAACCTTACTTAATCTAACCTAACCTAAACTAACCTAACCTAACCTAACCTGACCTGACCTAACCTAACCTAACCTGACCTGACCTAACCTAACCTAACCTGACTCCTACCGGCTGAAGCAGTAGAGAAGAGTTTGGCCTAACCTTGAACCCGGAAAAACTAGTTTAATCGTAGGCTACCTGGCTAAACTACTTTTGCCTAACGAATCAACCAGGCTAAACTATTTTATCCTAACGCTGATAGTCCAAACTAGTTTAGCCTGTAATTAATCAGGCCAAACTAGGCTGTTAGGACCAACTAGTTCATCCTAGTCCAAAGTAGTTTGTCCTGAAAATAGGGTTTGTCCTGTAACATAATCATTGTTCTACATTTCAACATTGCAGTGGAAAGTAAACAAATAGTGTTTGTTTTCTATGCTCTCTTACACGTCATTTGATACATCCGGTTCGTCAAAGGGTCTTGAACCGGGGGTGTTATATCATTCAAGGCTATAACATAGCCTGTATTGTCCATACTCAGCTGAACTAACTGACTAGGCCTTATCCTTTGTTCTTACAATAACAGCATGTCCCCTTAAACTAAATTAATTACATACAAATTAATTGTTTAGTATCAAGTTGAGTGGGATGCAAAATTAATATAATCTGTGTAAACGGGGAATATGTTTTTTTTAAACTTACGTCTTGTCCCATGCCTGTAGTGTCTATTGCAACTGAGGGAAACCTACCTATCTTTATGTAGTGAGCAGGCCCTGAGTTAGCCCTGGGCTTTGTTGTAATAATGAATCTTGATAGAGGTCGGGTTAGATGTGGCAGTTAGGTGTTTTTTTCTGATAGCCTGTCCCTAAATGTAAAAACAAAATGAATGTGTTTTTTCCTTAAACTTCGATTTACTCTGATTATAACACAAATGCTTTTCAGGGGGCTTCAATCTTGACGCTAAGTTAACTTAGAGTGGTGATATCGACAAAGATTACAAGCGATTAGCCAGACATTTGTACCTGCTTAGGAAACTAAAGCGTAGGGTTTTCTGCGTATGATGGTGGTTTATTGTTTTTTTAACAACCAGCTGAGATCTTCGAAAACTCTCGATTTCCTTACGTCAAAACAAATAATGATCAGATGCTTTTTCGGTACCCAAACATTTCATTCCCGTACCCAAACAAACCATTTCCGTACCAAAACCAAATTTTGCCGTAGCCAAAAACAAACGGTTTTCTTATTTTGACAGTTCAACTCCCGCTGACTCCCGCTCCAGCTGGTTCTAAACTAAAATAGACAGTTCAGCCGTATTGTGTTTGTTTATAGAAAAATGATTGAATTATGAAATGTTGGATGATTTTTTTATAAGTTTTGTTACTTATTTGCATCGTAATGAAAAGTATTGTTCACAACTCGTCACAAAAGTCCCATTCGAGGCTCGATAGTGTTTTACATGCTCGGCTTACGCCTCGCAAGTAAAACACTATCTTGCCCAGAAATGGGCTACCTTCGTGACTAGTAGTGAAATATACTATTACTGTTGCGATAAAAAATAATATTGGAATAGATATCGATTGAAAATGTAACGTTTAATCAATAGAAAAACCACTGGGAAAAAACAATAACTTTTTCAGCTTCATTAATCCGTTTTAATTTCCTTTTACCTCACTTTTATAAGCAAAATGCATTCATTAAGGCCTTAGGTATTCAAAAACAAACTTATAGGGAGTTCCTCTTATTAAACCTGATTGCAAAGGAATCCGAATTTTACCTAGCATTATCTAGCAAAACCTTTATTTTTGAGGCGTACATTCTTCAATACAGATTAAGAAATATAATATATTTCGCAAACCAGGATATATATAAAATAAAAGTATTGAACAAATTTCAGTGAAGATAGAGTGTATTTTTAATTATTTCCTGAATCTAATTGAAAAAGCTTTGATCAGAAAAAAATCATTTGAAAACAGAAGCCTTGTCAAAAAATCTCCATTCTTTTGAAACTTTTTTTCTTTCCTTTGGCGAATAAATTACAGAATATACGTTTCAAATACTCCTATCATTAAAATGAAACATTTTTTTGTATTTTAACATTTAATCATTGAATTCCTTTTTAAATTATGCCCTAGTAACAAATTTAAAACACGTTGAAGACATTTTAAGTATGTAGGCCCTCCTGACTTTAATTTATTATATCTACATTTAGTTTTTCATGGAAACTGACAAGACACAGGAATGGTCGAAAAGCCCATCATTAAACAATGTCAGTTTTGGCCTCAAACGTCTTCTGTAGATAAAATATGAGTGAGAAATGAAGCCGCCGGCTTATATAAAGTACTTCAATCCAAGTATGTATCTAAGTATTTGTCTTATAAATTTTATATCCATGCAACAACATTCTAATACTATCTATCTATGATCTATGTCATGCTTATTCTATTTGAATTATAAAATTGTTTACATGTAATGAAAAAATTCGCTCACTCAATCTAGGAAAAAGTAGATAAAAAACTCTTATTTAAGTAGATTAAAATATAAGTAAAGGTTATAGTTAAAATAAAACTCTTCTAAAATAATCATATATTTTTTATACTATGATATTTTTTACCAAAGTAGAATGATACGCCGAATATGTGCCGCGACTACTGTGGAGCCTGCATTTCTTTATGTATGGTTGTTAAGCTTATGAAATCGAAAAAAAGTTTTTTTTCAAACGTTATGCCGTCAAGCCAGCCTAAACCATATGGGTTGACGTTATATACATTTTTATGGTAAAAGTTAAATAATATGTTGTATCTATTATGATATACTAAACCAAATGAGATAATAATACAAGGAAGGTCATTTTATGATAGGAAATTTTATGAGAAATCTAAAGAAAACCCTTATATCCTGATAACTTTTTTAGGTCAAAAGATATAGGAAATCACTGAAAAAAAGAGTGAAAAAGGCGATTTAGGAAATCACTGCATTTTCAAGCCTTGTTTCTGTTGCGAGGGGGGAATTGAGGGAAGCAAGGGGGGGGGGGGGAATTTGGAGAACTTTCAGAAAACACTCTTCTTATAATACTCTATCACCATGCAAAAATCAGACTTACATCTTTCATATCTAGGTTTTACATTCCAACCTTGAAATTAAAATACTATAAGTGAACTATTGGAATTGGTAGGTGCAAAATAGTTTGTTGCATGATTGAATTATTAAAAAGATATATCTCCACTATTTTCTAAGAACCTTAACATTTACTTCATGGTAATTTTAAATCAAGCAAATGTAATCCTTTCAGTTGTACTTAAATTCATATTTTTGATTAAAAAATTAAAAATACTATCAAGAAAAAGCTATATTTACATACTATAAGTCTCAGTTGCAGTGGCATGGGTTGAACAACACGGCGTGTGAGAGAAGATGGTTCCAACTTACGGAAATCGTTCAAGATCTGAATGCTCTGTAGAATACGGAATGAGCCTTTCTTATTCTTTACGCCCCTATACGTCTATCGCTTATCCATCGATGCTTTTATTTTATTCATTAAAGTTTTTCTAAAAGTTCAATTTTAAAAAATCTGCCAATGGTTTTATGTTCAAGCATACACAAGAATTTAATAACAGAACTCAACCAGAATTTTCTTTTTATTTTTAGAATAAAATAAAATCAAAAATATGGCATCAAGGGCTACGATTAGGGCCCTCGTGAGGGCGTTTTAGGGGGGGATTGTGTTTTATTTGTTGTGCATTGATTAAAAACTGATTAGGCAAATTAAAAATCTGATGTAGTTTTGCAAATATCAGTACTGCACAATGAAACTGTAAATCACTTTAAAATAGGACCCACAAATATGCTGCATGATAAATTGCTTACATTAGCTGGCCAGTTCAATATTAATTTAGTTTTTTTGTTTAAAAGTCTGAATAACAGCTTACATTAAGACATTTTGATTAGTATTCAAAGACATTTTATACTCAGTTCTATTAATTATTTTGTGCTCCCTTATCATCTGAAAAGCACGCAAATAATTATTCTTTGTTACGGTTATGTTTGTGAAATACTGTTTAACCACCAGAAAATGACGAGCTGTTGTTAAATGAAATCACAAATAAAATAAATAAATCACAAATAAAACAAATAAATACTATCCAACAGGTAAAAATAGGTAGGTAAACATAAATGTGGTTAATTTCTAAATAATACTGAAATATTATTTGTTTGCCGTAAAAATTTATAAAAAAGCAGTCATAAATAGTTATTCATACGGAAAAAATATGAATTCGTAGGAAATAACAAAGTGTAAAAAATTTAGACACTTTTCGAAACAAAATCTTTTTATGTTTTGGAATATACGGTAATTTATATTAACTCTTAATTACCTCTCATAAAAATTTCCAAAGCACCTATGAAAGACCTCATTTAGCTTACAAAATACTTTTATTGAATTTATTTTCAAAAATAATTTCACTAATACGTTTATCCGTTTCTTTTAAAAGGCTGGAAAGAAATAAAAACTAAGTTTAAAAGTTATTTTGTATTCAATAGCCCAGGATCGTATACCTTTACTGTGGTTTAGGGCTTTTAGGACAATAAATTAATCTTTAAACTCATCAAAGCTATTTAGTTATAAAATAATAAGCCCTAAAATCGTAGATAACAGCTTAAGATTGCCATTGGCTCTTTGTTTTATTTGTTGGTTTCAATGTAAATGACCAAAGAGGCTAAGCTAAGTTTTCCAGTTGTATCCTAGGGACATTCCATAAATAAAATTCAAATTACTAAATTTTTGAATTCTTGACTGTATTCTTTCTTTGCCGTTGGGTTTACAGCCTCATAGACTTTAATTATAGACAAACTTAAACTCTGGTCAAGAATAATTAATTTTTTTAATTTGACTTACTTTTGTTATTTGAGAGGAGAATTAAAAACAATTCCCCCGATGTGATATGAAGTGTAAATTATTGTTTTATATAGAACTAGACGGATCTTTTTATATTAGGCCTGCCGTAATAAATTTTAATAAAACCTTAAACGACGCTGATGCAAGAGTTAAATGTTGTCTCAACCTATCCTACCTTGACCCTTCAAGCTGGTTTCTAACTTAAATTAGCTCTGCTGACGGCTGATATAGGATTACTTGTAACTAATCTAACTTATCTAAATTATTGTTTTTTGCAATAAAAATTAAGATGAATTTAGATTGCACATTTCATTATTGTTTTCAGCCAAAAACATATCCATCACAGTTTTTTTCGAACCTGCATTCAACTAATACTCTGTAATAACCACGTCTGTATCTTAAGTACGCCACTCGTAGTGACATCTGAGATTTGGCTGCCTTATTGAACTAATTACATAATTTCAGATCAATATAAAAGCAATATCCCGAACCGACGATTTTTTTTCTAAAACTATAGAATTAAATAGGTTTAAAAGTTCAAACGATGTCAAATTAGTGAGAGTGCTTTATTGATTAAATTGTAAATTTTATATTTGAGAACTGAATAACTATAAATAATGTCCTACATTTTAAATTTAAAAATTCTTAAGAAACGACAAGAAGTAGTTAAGTTTAGATACAAGCAGCATAAACGCAAACAGTGTTCAGAGAATTTCTTCATAAATATTTTCCTTCCCTTTACTACATTAACTAGATGTAAAATTAAACTAAGAGCAGTGCAAATATTTACTTTTGACAAATTCAGAGTTAGAGGTTCTTTCCCACAACATCACAGAGTTGGAGTGTGAAACTCGCTGTCTCGGCCGGTAAAATGAAATAATGAAATAATTAGTTGAATAATTTTTTATTTCCAAAAATACATATATAATAAATAACTAATAAACAAATGAACTGTTCGTCTTTAATTTGCGTAGAATTCCTGCCCATGTCCGTGTCCGTTGTGACATGTGTATATGTTTTATTGTGTAGTCTATGTATGTTTCATATTTTAACGATGTCCAACATCCAAAGGTCTGATTAATATTCTAGTTCATGACACCTAATTATAGCACAATTCACGGCACTAAAACAAAGGTTGCATTGAAGATTGTACAATTTTGAGCTGGGTGACAAAAAATATATTTACACCGTTAGTTTTGATTGAACCAGTTTAGGGTTCATAAAACATCATCAAGATGTATAAATTATCAAAGAATCGCTCGAAATCTCAATAACAGCCTGCAATTTAAATAGAAAATCGTTTGGTCGAATATCACTTATAAGTAATTCTTCACGAAAAACACACAGGATAGTAGGCTTATACGATGATTGTTCAAAACAATAAGATTTTCGGCGATGGAAGAATTGAGTAAAAGGCAGTTTTAATACATTTACACCCATCCCTAAAATATTATCGTTATCGTTTTTACTGATCCCTAAAATAAACAAATAAGTTTCCAGTATAATGGAATTTAAAATTGGGTAGGTTTCAAATTAAGAAATTTTAAATCCGTTGGTAAAGCAATCCAAGCCGTTGCAGGAGTTTTTTTTTGTTTGAGAGATCTGTAAAAATTGCTTTAGTAATAACGATAAAAGTTAGCTCGTGAAATGATTGTCAAGTTTAATTGATGCTGTGTGGCCTTTCATTAAAAAAGACTTGATTTTAAATAATTCTATGTAAATTATATATAGTTTTACAAATCCAAGGATTTTTTTAACAGCAAAACCCTAGATCACTTCACTATTAAAAGAAAATTAAGTTTGAAAAGACAGAGTTCGGTTTACGGCAATCATCCGAGATCTCCGTCGACTGAATACAAATTAAGACTAAGTCTCTCTTCTCCTTTCTAAGAAATTTAATACGATATTTATTTTGATTTCATTACAATTATTGCTGGCTGATATTTCAGGAATTTAGACATAAAAAAGCCAATCGACCTAAAAAATCCAGACCAAGTTCAAACTTCGCTAACATGTTAAGTAAACCTCCCTAATTAAAATCCCAAACTTCCCCGGATATCCCTGTTGTGGTCCAGCCGCAATCTTGAAAAAATATATTTCCGATCCTTGTTTTTCTATAATTGTTTTCGATCAACACGAAAACCAAAAGAGATACGAAAAAAGGTGCAAGAGGCGTTTTTGTAGAGGATAAAATTTCCAATAAAATGAGTATTATCATATAAAATAAAATTTTTGTAATAACTACTGATTCTGTAAATATTGTAAAATGTTGTAATTCTAATACCCCGACCATAAGGAATACATGTTAAATTTGATGTAAAAAACATTGCTAAGGGGGCGATGCCCTTTAATCTCAATGGCAAATTAATTATATCCTTAGAATCCTAATACAGATTATAGTTATTTGGCAACTTGGTCATTTAAAGTGGTTCACATTACTGGCGTAGGGGAACCTACAAAAATGACCCTGCTTAAGGAAAAAGTAAAAATTTTACCAAATTAATCACTTTTTGTGAGCACAATAAAATCCACAATAAAGACGTGGATAAGCTTTTTTAAATTTATACAATGTAAAAAGAAAGATCATAATTTATGCTCAGACTTTCATGTAAAACATACAAGAGCAAAGGATGTTATATTTTTTTTGGATATGGATTCCCAGAAAGAGCATGGTAAAGTGAGATGTGGAGCCTTTGTTCTGTAGAGTGTCTCACTTGTAGGTGTTCTAGAGCTCTTGAATTTCAAAAGCCCCACCTCTTGTCGCTTTGTTGAAACATAGAATGCTTTTTGTGGTTGATATCGTTCAAACGTGTTAACATGATGATATTTTATTAGGTTTATGGGTACACGTGTTTAAAAATACTTAATGTGTATGAATAAAACACATTTCTCGTTTCACTGCTTTAAACACATTTCTTTTAAAACTCAAGTTGTTTTTTCTCTAGGGCTGGATCAAACAGAGCTTTTATTCAATTATTCCTGTATTTAATTTTTCAAAACTGCATTAAACTATAAGTAATCATTTTATGTATTTTTTACCTGAAAGATGTTAAAGTTACCCAACGAATTAAATTGCTAACCTATCCTATCGGATTTCTTAATACTATCCTATGGTTTTTGTTACTTTCCTCATATTTAGAATAGAATAGAATAACTGTCCATTTACAGTTTTAGAATTTTATGAGCGGCTCTGCCTTAACTAACTCTATCACACTCTAAATTCTGTAATTTGTATATCACTGATAGTCCTAGAACATTAATGCAATATATGTAATGGAGTTTTTATGTTTTTTTATTTTCTTTTAGCATGATATTAATATGTAGGCTTATGCGAATTAAAAAATATCTATTTCATTCCATTCAAGCGATGATAAAACTTCCACAAGTTAATGTAATAAATGAGTAAATTTAACCTACCTCATAGTAATAAATGATTTATTGATAGGTCACGAAGAAATAATTTGCATTTCAGTTACTTCTAAACATTTGACAATAGTGGTCATACACTTTTGGTATTGCAAAACAATGGAGACAAACCCATCAAAACACCGACAAATGAACAAAGTCAATGCGGAGCAAGGTTACCTTTGTAGGCTTTGATGAATGTTAACCTTGATTCATAACTGTTGCATCTAGTTAGCAGTTGTTTGTTAGTTTCACTGAAGTAACCATTACGACCACGTAACGTACTCTAGCTACGAAAATTTAACAAATAATTAATTGGAGAGCATCCACTTTGGTTAAGTCGAAGTTTTTCTTTCCCACATTATTTATTTAGCTCTTTAAAAATATAGAGTATTTTGTAAAAAATCCAATCCCGGTAAAGGATTTTTGGGGTGAAGTATATTATTCAGTTTTCGGTTTATATTAGGCAACACTACACATTTTTTCTCAGCCTGAAGTCCCTGTCAATTGTTTTCATATTTGCTTTGTTCATAGCACATTCTAAGCTAAAATAAATTCCCAAAAAACACACGAACGGTTGACCTCACTACTTACAACATTCCATGAGCCAAGAAAAAAATACACAAAATAAAACGCCTTGACGAGATTATCGGTCACGAGTAGTGCTCGATCGTCCACCTCAGATTCAGGGCCCGACAAAAACAACCCAGTCATGTTAATTTGTTCAGTTTGTGTTTTTTTTAATAGTGATGTGAAATCGCTGTGAGGAAAAGACAAATAACTGACAAGGACTAAAGGATGGGAAACAAGACCAAAGAGTATAAAACATAATATTTTAATATTTTTCAAAGCACACCAAACAATATAATCGATCATAAGACAAATAAAAACCCTAAAATACGGATGTAAATATCTTATATCCTTTTCACTTTTTTCAGATTTAGTATAAGTTAAAGCCACCTGGTCCTAAATTTATAGTCTTCTTTATTTGTGTTTTATAAATATGAATTCTTATTGTTCTTATTGAACAATATGTTATGAATTCAACATGTTCTTATTGATAACATGTTGGTTATTAATTATAACTAAAGACCCCTTTCTAATGATTATTTATTTATAAATATACTGTTATGAAACCTGACTATATTTTCTGAAGTACACATGGACACTGTGGTCTGTTTATGCGTTTTATATACGGCACATATTAATTAATTTGATTGGAAATCACTTAAGTCATAGAAAGGCAAAGCAGGTACAGCAACTTGTAAACATAAGACAAAGGGACAGAGAAAATCTAACGATCGATAACTTAGGCTGGAAATGCGATCCCTGCAGTGGTTGGTTCTGCTGAACATACGGATTTTATTGCCTTCAGTGGTGAAGAAATATCTTCTCGGTGTCGCGTTATCTAATCCCAAACCTCTTTCAAACCTGTATCATAAGGAGTAAAATTCAAAGACATCATGCTTCATACGAATCGTCGTGAGTTGATTAAAGAAGCTTCTTAAACATTAACAGCTACTGTATAAATTTAATAAATATTGCTTTTTCAAACTGATTTAAATATTTTAAAATGGTATAAAGCAATTAACATAATTTTTGCAGATTTTTATGCTAAGCTAATGTATAGGTATAGGCTTTTTCTTATCAAATATCCAAGAAAATGGTGATATCGTTATTATTAAGAAAATTGCTTTCTGTTGTTGATTAATTTATAGCGGAAATTTATCTTCTATCCCCCATGACCTGAATGACGGTGGTTCGGGTTTTTACCAGGACTGAAACTTAGCTTGGACGTCTTTTACTATTTCAAGACATGAATTGATAATGCTATCTAAACGGAGGTTTTCGTTATCTATATTTTTTCTTTATCCCCTACTTTTAACAGCGACCTGCCCAGGTAGGTATTTTAAGCCAACTATTAAAGAGACTCGGTTTTCTCTTTGCCTTCAACTTCTTTCTGCACCATAAAGAATGATTTTTTTCCTCAATAAAGCTACAATTACCAAAAAAAGTAGTTTATTCAAGAATTAATATTCATAAAATATTGACTTTCTATTTTTGTTTACAATCTGACTTAGGTTAAAAATACATGTGAAGGTAATCAGCTGTCAAATTACAATCACATTTTAAAACCGTTATAATGCAAGTTGGTCAGCACAGGAGCGTTGAAAGCGCCCTCTAGAAAGAAATAAAAGGCTTTGGGGTCGAAGTCGTAAAAGAAATGCCCATTTTAATATCAGTTGCCGGTGCGCTACATTATAAGCGTTAAAATGACACCTCAATTGTAAAAATCGGTTAGTAGAACGGCTGAAAAAGGGATCTAACATAAAAAACCCTTATTGTATCTATATCTCCTACTATATATTTGTCAAATACCACTGACCTATCATCGCTCAGCCCAAACTACTTGACCTTGAAACTTTGCATGAACGTTCCTCTCAGGGCATATAGGCACCTACTAAGAACGGATTTTTAAAAATTCCCTCTACGCCCTATGACATATCAAAGTTTCAATGTCAAAGTATAGGAAAGCTCATGTAGTTGTCATGGCAACCTTAACATGAAATCTGAAATCCAAGGAAGTTTTTCTGTTTTTCCACGGGTAAAACCGTGTTGATCAGCTTGTATTTTTTATTATTTCTATATTATATATATAAAGGAGAAGGGGGTTTATATCGGACAGCAAATCTCCAAAACTATAAGACCTAAAGAGTTGAAATTTGGCACATGAGCTCCTCTTGAGTCTTAGATGCACACTAAGAAACGGTTTTACAAAATCCCAAAACAGTTTCGCCTTATGGTACTTCAAAGTTTTAATGTTTACTTATAGGGAATGATATAAAGTTGTCATGGCAACCTTAAAAAGTATGACAAATTAAATCCTAAAAAAGACAGAGGAATTTTTTATCTTTTTCCACGGATGAATCTGTGTTGATCAGCTAGTTAAGTATATAGATTGAATGTATATCCATGTTGTTATTTCCATTCGTCATTGTAAATACCTGTCGGTGATATCAGTCAACAGCAGTGTTTGCGCTCACATGTGACTGAGGGTGGAGGGAGAGGGAGGGAGGGCGGAGGGATATTTATTGTCGTGTAGGTGGCAGCCATCGACCCTCAGTTGCCAGGTTACCATTCATAACTGACACCAGTTCTGCCAACTAGGGGGAAACTATGACGTACTTTGTACTTAATTACTTTATTATTTAATTTAGTTTTCATCATAACATCGCGTTAAACTACTGTTTCAAATACTCTCAGCTGTGATAGAAACTAACCGTTACCAGGTGGTCGTGTAAGCTGTAAGGAAAAAAACAGGAAAAAGATACTAGTAATGTTAAGGAGTGTTTACAAACATACAAATATAAACATGGTTGATTCAAATATGCCAAAATCTACATTAAAAAGAGCAAATGAATTATCATATGTTTTGTTAGTAAACAACAGAAATGTAACCATTGATAACACTAACATAACCTCACCATTTTCTAACGTACTAACAAGTTTTACAATTAAAAAAAAGTGGTATGATGAAAAGTACCGTTCGGGACTCGTCCGTAAGTACTATACCGGCAACAGCCACTTACCGGACCAGTAAGGAAATGTACTATTTCAACACAATGAACGACTCTTCTAGGATAAAAACACTTCAGGGGAAAATAAACGAAATCGAAAAAAAGTGTCATTCAGTGTTGAATATTGGTTGTTTAAAATTGCTCTAAAAGACTAACATAGAGGAAACATAGAGGCTTTAGGAACCGGACCTTCCGGTTTCATCGAGGTTTTTAAAGCTGCAGGCTGGTGACACGCTGTAAAGCAGGGTGTATGCGGAAACTACAAAAAGTCAACTACACTAAATGTTTTGCAGATGCCACGATTGTTAAACAAAAAGCCAGTAAGACTAAGTTTTTTTACAAATAACATTATTTTTTTTTTGATTTGGACCTCTGGGTAGGACAGCGTGAAATTTAGTCATTTTAAAAGCTCCAGGAAGTTGGAAATAACAGCCACTCTCATTATGGATCAGATGAAATTTGTAAGTTTGATCTATTACGATACACTGCACATGTATTTAATTTTTCTCATGTTTACGCGGGTGTTTATTTTTTTTAATATTCAAAAAAAGAAGCTTCTGTTTTCAGATCTGAAATTTTTTACCCATTCACAAGGAAAATAAGATTATACTGTATTGTTTTATATCCACCCGGCTGTATTTAGTATGTGTTCCAAGTTGCATTAATAAAAAATCTGGGTTTGCAATAAAAACTTTATTCTTTCTATGGATAAATTATTTATCTCAATATTAATATATTACTACACTACAAATAGAGTTCATAAAAATTGGGGAGTCCTTTTACAAAAACCCAAAGGTAGAAGAAGAAAATAACCAAAAGCTTATAACTATTATTTTTAATTTCCTATGAATGTCAAAACTATAGTTTTAACTCCCATGATAATTCATAATTCTGAATGATTTTCTGAAGAAACAAAAAGTTTATTTGTTAGGCTTGTCTCGAAGTAACCAACATTTTAGAGAAGATTTGCTTTAATTACGAAATTACTTCAATTCTAATATTTTTTACCAAGCTTGAAGCAGAAAGGGACGATAACAAATCGGGGTCACTCAAGCTATTGGAGCCACTTCCATTATCCATACAATCTTCTTATTCGAATAAATGTCAATGCTGGGTCTCCCACTGTCTCTACGACGATGTGTAATGCGATGCTACAGTTCCGATATTTTTATTACTTATGATGAAATCTTCGATATAAAGGCACTTTTACATCCTTATTTAGAACTTATCTATTGTATAATGTAAAAATTAAATGAATATTTAAGTAAATTCAATGAAATATTAATATTACATCGAATTATAAATCGATCGTCTAATATTATCTCATTTAAATTCCAATGCTATAGAGCAGTTATGCATTAAGGTTTCCTTATTTAATAGTTAGTGGTTATGCTTCTGATGTGTAATATTTTAAATAATCAAAACAAGTTTAACTCTCAGTCTATGAAGTATTGAAAGTGTTTGACATTAAATTGGCCATGATTTATATTTTGGTTTGTTTACACATAAATACGTAGCCAACAGCAACATAATCAACAAGTTCAGGGAAAGTAAATCCGTTGTCTATCAAAGAACTGCCACGAGGATGTGATCGATTTTGACATCAAAGATATAAACATCAAAGGGAATACGTCGATAGGCAATGAAATATCAATCCACTTTTTTGTGTTTGTAAATATATTATTATGGAAGAAAAGGTGAATACATCTTATACAAATTAATTATTCAAAACCTAGTAATACGTATTTATAAGGTGTAATCAATACCGATAAGAACGAAAAAATCACGATAAAAACAGAGCTATTAATTTAGTTAATACAATTTTTTAATCATTTTGTAGGAACATATTTTATAGGGAGGCCTTACTTATTTTTTTATCCTGAGGCTTTGTCATTTTAAAACGCTCTAAAAGATTACAAATAAAGCCATTGTTTGAAAGCTTTCAAATCCGAATCCACACTTAACCATGACGAGTTGGTACTGAATAAAGGGATCCGGATGCACCGAAACGAAGTGAAAATCCGCAAAATCAATTGGTGATATTCCGGATTGCCTCTGCATCTGAAATGTGTAATGTGTGGGTATAAATCAGATCAGTCAACAATACGGTTTGGTTGTGAGTTATGAGTCCACATCGCTCTATGTCCGTGTTTGGTCAGTTGAGAGGAACGTCAGTCCAATCGGTCGTGTAGTTACTCGAGAACCCAGCTCAGTTATTCAACTAATTTCTGATTTAATTACCGATTTTCGGAAGAAAACCTCACTAACTGTTGAACCTCAACCCGTTTTAGCAGGTCAACCGGTTCATAACAAATGGTTCGTTAAGGATTTCACTGTTCATCGAATGAGGAAAATGTTGGCCAAGCACATTAATTGGGGTGTTCGTCAGATGGAGTATGCTTGCTCAACTACATAGGTAAAATCGAAATTTTTCGATATTTACAATCGCAATTATGTTAAACATTTGACTATTAAATAATTAATTGACCACACATTCTTATGGCCCAGCTGTAGATAGTTTTGGGTGACCCAGAATTTAAATTTTTACATAGTTTGATTGATCATTAACAGAGGGTGCTTCTGTCAACCCCTTATTTAAGCTATTTACTTTAAAATATTGCACTCTACAATTCATAAATCAATAATTAATTGACAATTTTGTGTTTTCTGTGTCAAACAATGATATATTACCTCTCTTAATACCAAAATTAATACGTAACATTAGTACATTCTGTTGGCGATTCACTATAGCTAAGAGCTCTTTCAATCCCGGGTCACTCAGAACCTGGTCCACATTTTATAAGGTCTGCTTCAGATTCAAAGTCAGTGGTTAAACCAAAACATTTCGATATTATCATTGAAACGATAGACTAGCACAGATGTTTATTTGCATAATAGTTTAGTAAATAAACAATAATTTTAACAGATTTAATCGAAATAAAACATTAAAGATCACAAAAACATGGTTACAAAAACTGTGTAAGTACAAACTTTAGTTGCACCCTCTAAAGATTGAGAAAATACACTTTGCTTGAAACTCCTGTACTACCGACGTGTGAAATTGCCTTCGTACGCGTCTGACATGTCCTTCCATTATATCGCGGAAAAACAAAAAACTGGAATTGTTGAACCAAGTAACGCATATTGCTGATGAAATGCAAGGTTCGTGATTTTCCTGCAATTGAGTAAACTTATGGCTCCACATATAAGTTACTTTCAATGTTACTCGACGACATATTGGAATTTTCGAACCATTTACCTACATCCACGTTGGTTACACTGTCAAATATATCCATCACTTCTATCACTCTTCATTCCTAGAATCATCGTAATACCACATGAAACTGAATTAGCAAACAGAGCAAATTTTTGAAATTCATGACTGACTGCTTGACCCTAGGTTTGTCACTTTCTCTAATTGTAAATAGGATAGTAATAGTATATTTCATTACAAGGACCTATAGTGACGCTTTTCGTACAAGGTTAAGTTTTACAACCGACGCTGTAAGCCGAGGTTGAAAAATGACCGAGTAACGAAAAGCAGCTTTAGGTCCGTGTGTTGAACTATATTTTTCGTTATATTGCTCAATACAATACGTAAACTACTTAATAAAACCAAAATGTTACAGCTTGTTTACCTTTAAAGATGCCTTCAAAAGATGCCACCGTCTTGTTCTTGCTATTTGAAGCAATCAGCTGATTGTCTGTTTCATTTGTGTTAGGGTAGACTGACAACAATAAACAACTATCGACGTATCGAACGCATGAAATAATCGATTGGTGAAATGAGCGAGTTTCACAAATCGATTAAACTGACAACAATGAATGTTTCGATAATAACGATGAATGTTTCGATTATTTGTAATCGAATGAATATTGTTCGATTATTACGACGAACTCGGCATTTTTTGACTCTTATAGTCCTAGGACTATAAAGAGTCAGCTGGTATCGAGTACATCAGCTTTTAATTCCTAGGAATAAAAAGAGTGTATTTAGGTCCGGAAAACATGCATTAAAAACATCTGTTTTTGAAGCAGTATAACGAAAAAACTCTAATTGAAACCGACATTTTAACAAACGGTTAAAACAGTAACCTAAATCGTTTATTGTTAATAAATTTCACAATTATAACAATAAAACATATGTTTTTAGAGGAAATCGATTATTTATATCAGATCGAAAATATCGATTCTTAACTTCGATTCTAACGGCGGAGATGGTTCTAAAGTTTAGCCAAAGTTTCTTTACAATCCACCCTCAGAAGGAAAACATAACTATCTTAAACATTTGAAAGTGACAGTTTGAATGGAAGTGTAGGAGGGGTTTAATGGAATGAGAGGGGAGGAACGTGGAGGGGGCTGAGAAAGGGGTATGGGAGTTGGAAGAGATAACCACAAAAAAGTCAAAAATATAGACTTTTAACTTAGATTTTAACAGTGGAGACGGATTCGAAAGTTTAGCCAAAGTTTTTTGCAATCCACCCTCAGAAGGAAACTTAATTATCTTAAACTTTTGAAAATGACAGTTTGACTGGAAGTGTGGGAGGGAATTAGTGGGTGAAGTGAGGGGGGGGGGGAAAGTGGAGGGGGCTGAGAAAGGGGCAAGGGGGGGGAAGAGATAACCACCAAACTGGACAGGCTGACGAAACATCCCGGGATTTATCTGTCTATTGGCAATATCTCAATGGTTTTCTTACATATTTTAGAAAATACGTTTTTTAAGCTTCAGCTTCCAAAATGAATTCATACTTTAATCTCAGGGAAAACACTAAGCCATTCTTTTATAGTAGTGAAATAATTGTTTGAGGATTTTATTACGATTACGTTAAAAATAACTGAAAACTCAAAAATCGAAAATTAATAACGATAAAAAAGGAATAATTTCATAAAAAAGTTCAAGTAGAATAAACTTGTTACGTTGTGTTTGTTAGGTAACCAGTTTGGATTTGATAAGGGAGGCTCTGCTGTCAATTTTCATATTCTTAGATTGTGGTTATGCTCTCAGAGATTGTGGTAAATCAGCTTCTGGTATTTTCTTTGAATTTTGAAAAGCTTTTGATATGGGTTCACATAGTTTTTTTGTTTGAAAAAAAAGCACAGCATTGGTGTACATAGAGGGGTATACCATTGATGTTCCTCTTATCAAAACGTAGACGGCGTTTTGGAATACCGTTCAAAGATGGGAATGTGCTCAAGCGACTCTCTTCTGCACATTATTAAGGCAGACGTACCACAAGAATCCATATGAAGGTATTTTTTTTAATTTTGAAAATATCTAACTGATAAGTATTGCGTTGTAACACCACACAACTACTGGATATACTGCGTAAGAGAATTAATCATAATCGGAAAAAGTACTATGGGGGCTAGGTCGAGCCAGATGAGAGTGGCTGGCTATATATTTAAACATCAATTTGATTATACAACTAATTATTTACTAATCATCTTTACTAATCATTGACAAGCAGTTGTTTCATTGCTTTAGAAAGCGATAATATTATTAGTAATTTATTTCGTTTAACTGTGATTTTTGAGGTCAAAGCATGATTTGGTTGAGCCACGTTCTTGGAACTTCCAATATTAATCCAATAGGCAATCAGCCGTAGCCACTACATTAGTGCGGTCTCCGGGGCAACGCTTTCGCACCCAACTGTGTTTGGGTTGAGGGGTTAAGGGATGGAGAGGATGAACGTTATGTTCAGTAACATTTTCTACAAATCATGACTTTATCCTCAATTTGAACACATGAAACTATTGACTTTGCAAAGGAATAATTGATGAAATTTTGAATCGTCAAACATCAAACTTTGAACTATCAAAATCATTAAAAATTCGATTAACAAAAATCTATAATCACCGTTAAATTTAATACCCTTTTGTAACCCAAAAATATTCATCTGAGTAGAGATAAGCTTTTTTTACGTCACAAACATGACTCAAGGAAAAACAAGACCCAAAACTATCTTTAGGATTCCTTCTAGTCGATAAATAAAAGTATTAAAAATGTACTATAACGATAAAAATGTCATAAAGAAAACAAAATTAAAAAGGATTCTAAAAAGACTTGCTTATTATTCGAAATCTTGTTTTATTTCATTTTTTTTTAAGGAAGAACAATAATCAATGAACTATTTACTGCGGCTTCAAATAAATTGCTACTTACTTGCTCAGCGACGCCGGTTTACACTGAACCACTGAACGTGATTGCAAATACACTTCTGTAAGAAATCAGTTTACTCTCATTACATAGATAGCTTGAACTTCAATACGCCTTGATTTTCCTAGAGGAGAGGAAGATTTCTCTTATGTTTCTGTGAAATTATAAATATTATTCCTATTGTTTTCTCAAGGTGTCTTTTAGGTTCAGGTAGAAACCTTAACTGGCTGAACCGCGAGTCCAATTCATAAACTTACATTTCTAAAACGTTTTTCTTAACAAAAATATGATATTACATGAAAGCGTTCCATCACTGGCAACGCAAGCCATGTCTTATCCATCAATCAAAACAACGACAGAGATTTCAGCCAACGCTTTCGGCACTATAGCTCAGTAGTTCACAATT
This sequence comes from Flexamia atlantica, assembly GCA_035578135.1. Taxonomy (NCBI): domain Eukaryota; kingdom Metazoa; phylum Arthropoda; class Insecta; order Hemiptera; family Cicadellidae; genus Flexamia; species Flexamia atlantica. The sequence goes on from JAQJVK010000021.1 coordinate 1,568,972, forward strand.
TCTTTTGGTTCCTAAAATAATTATAGGTATCGGGACTTAGTTTATACAATTTTTAACGAACACAGTTCCTGGGAAGGAAATAAGTAGTAAAAGAACTTTAAATGTAAATACGCAGTTAGTTTTAATTCAAAGGAAAGTTGTGAAGCATAAAGTCAAGACCCTCTTTAAGTGAAAAAGTGGATTGAAAAACGCAGATCTCTTTAATTACATTTTTAAAGTTTGATAAAGTCTTACAAGTAAGCACTTCCATGTGAGTCTCAATATTGCTTGAAGCATACAGTTTCATTGATTAAACCCTAAAAAGTGCGTGTGTCATAAAATGAATCTCATTTAAAAATTTGAGTAGCTTATGGACGTGTTCCTTAGTGGGAATTAACGTCCGCACTATTCAATACTACGTTCGTAGGACCGTCCTCATAATCAGACCAGTTCGTAAAACTGTTAACCGAGGAAATTGTGGTTCGGATTCCACGTAAAAATGTAGGTCCCGTAGTTGCCATTGACGGTGGGCTATTAATTAACAGTTCTGTCTAAGGAACATGTCGGCCTTAGTCAGTACCAAGACCACAAGATCGCGCCACAATCATCCTTTACTCATCTGTCATTCATACTAGGCTTAAAAATACCTACCTGGGTAGGTCGCCATTTCAAGTAATGTATATAATGTATCTAATTTATGAAATTAGAACTGGTGCTAAAAATATGTTAGGTGCATAAGTATACTTGGATAAATATTCAAATAATCTATAATAACCTAACAGAGAAATTTCTGTCTATAATTATAAATTGCGAACAGTTTTTAAAATAAGGGTTTTATGTATAGATGCTATAAAATAAGGATAATGTTTTATGTACTGAATCTTTAAGAGTAATGGCGCATTTATAAATTGTCATTTTACTATAAAACCCGTATTATCATTATCTCTTAATTCATACATAAAACATATTATAAAACTCTGCTTTAAGGGGGAGAGAATAGCTCCAACCATATCGAACTAGACGCAACAGTTGTTTGTAGCGGTCGTGCAAACAAAGTACGGTAAGATTTCCAGTAGTAGTATGACGATTGGCAGCACTTCAGACCAGTTATGAATGGTTGCCTAGCAACCGATGGTCGATGATTACCACCCACACAACGCTGGATATCCCTCCCCCTCCCGCCCCCTCCCCTCCCACCCACTTCCACCCCTCCCTCCTCCTCCCCCCATCAACCCTCGCAGAACCTTTATTCTACCATTCTACCGCGTACAACGCAAAAAGTATCAGGATCAGCAGACAGCAGCTGGACGATTTGCAAACTAATCATACTATCATCGCGAAATCAATAATTTAAACAACTATTGTATGTTTAATAAAAATAAATAGTTTTCATTAAACTGTATATATTATTACTAGAAAACTCTGTTTCTCTCTCCATTATATTTCAACAACTTTCCCTTTTTAGTATTGTTACTCGAAAAGCTAATGGCTTTCGTAGTTTTATTTTGAAACTATATCAAATAATTCATCATCGATCTATTAATAAAAACATTTCGAACCATTTCGAACATTTCGAGATGTAAGTAAAACATTGAGAGTCAGCTAAAAAACCTTCGAGGGCACAATTGATGATCGACGTACAATTTTGCCAGAATCTCCAAGCTTGAAACTGTTCGTTCAATACTTCCTGAAGCAAATTGTGCTTTTAACCTTTTGTTTATTGCCAGTAAACATCTATGTCTGAATAAGTAAGATACGGCCAAAAATGTTAGTTTTATTTATTTACCTGAAGGATAACAGTGGGCGATAAGCACTAAGGTTTTCTGGAGAGTTTAAAATATGGGACTCAATTAATCATAACTACATTACGCTATAAACAAAGTTTTACATGATATATTGAGGATTAAACAAGATAATATATGAGAATTAAATTTATTTCTTATAAAAATTACTTAAGGACAATGAAATGTATTTACCGTCAAATAAAGAGTGAACATGCATTACAAATTTCAAATTATGTGTGTTTTATTTGAATTAAATGGTATTGAAATAATTGTTTAAATAACACGTATGCAAATTATCCTGAGAAACATTGCTGCATTTAAGAAAATTGTTGGGATATTTTGTTGAATTCAGCAGTCACTTTGCAAACGACTTGTGTATAAATAAAAATGTCCCTAAAGTCTGTAAAAATATTCGAAAAAAAACCTCCTAAGATACCGTTAGTGAGTTTTTAAGTTAGAAATTATCATTTTTACTAACAACAAACTTTAAATCATGTGTTATAATCAGCGTGCCAACTTAATTCATTCATAAACAACGTTACGTGGCTGTAAACAACGTTTGATTGCTTTGTGTTCTGATGTTGAAACAATGGAATACGCAAAATAAAAATAAGTACAAGAAGTAAAATTAATACGGTTTGTCTATTTTATGACTCAAATCTATTGCGTAAACAGCCGTTTTTTTGGTCAGACTTCTAAAAATTACATAATATATTTTTTGTAGTATATAAAAAACCTTCATTGTAAAGGTTTCCACCCTCCTTACTCCCCACCCTCCGCCTACGATAGACCGATTAGGTGGTACTGTGTTTCAACTGGTATGCATTATTATGTACCTGATTAAATTAAGATGTACATTATTTTAGCTACCGTACTGAAAGAAGTTTTAAATGTAGGCCTATAGTAATAGTTTTTCCCCTGCGTAGGAAATTTCGCTAAAATGTAAATCGCTTAGTTCCCGGAAAAGAGATAAAATAAGCGTCACTGGAAAAATACAAATCGTGGAAATAACTCCTTTTGATAAAGATCGGGGTTTTAGTAGCTAGAATCGATCAAACAGATACGAGAGAGGCGATATTTCTTTTATTGGGATAACACTTCTCAAAGTTTCCTTTGATTTTTGTATTTATATTTATGATTTTTGATTTTTCTTAAATTAAGAACCCATATTCTTGCCAGTTTTACGTTTTACCTAGTTGGTGGTGCTTCTTAGTTGTTGTTTGGTGGAAATAATATCTCTTTCTAAATAATAAATAAGACAAGGCTGGTAAAACTAAATATATAATTTAACTATGATTGAAAATGTCACAAACAAAAACAATAACTGGTTGGTGAATAATCAATATAATGTTTCACTATTTTCATGACCTTAGATATGGCTTCATTTTTTAATGTTATAGCAGACAAGAAATAAAAAAGTCCAAAAATAAAGAAAAAGCACATTTTTATATGCCAGTTACATTAGTTATAGACATAAATATCTAACCGATTTTTTTAAGCTCGTGAACTAAAATTATAATTTTAACTCCTACCTTTGAAGAAAGTTTAGTTTTCCCCCAAAACGTTTTTGGTAAATTGTCGTGAAAATAAGTTTTTTATGAAATAGGAACTGAATCGTACTACTTACTTTATCCGTTGAGCAGATTGTCATTTTGTGTAAATATGACCAAATGAATGACACTCCGTCACCAGTTCTGGGTACAGAACTTGACTTCAAATCAGCGGCAAATAAATTTCGCTAATTGTGTTGTTTGCTGAACTTTGGCGATATTTATGCCCCCAAAACATTTAGGAGATATGAAAATATCAATGAAGATAGGATTTTCTTACTTAATTCTGCACAAAACCCCTTTCGTTTGTATCAAAATATTAAAGTTCATTTATTAAAAGGAAGGTTTCGCGTGTTTTTTTTAACATGTCGTAAGCGACTTCCAAAGCAAGTGTTAATTTCAAAACCACGTATAAGAAATCATATTTTTCAGAATTCATAAAATTCCAAACAATATTTAGGCCTATCAAGATAAAATAAAACAAACACCAAAATAATAAATTCAATTTAACATTTATTTCAAATCAAAATCAATTTAACTACAGTTTATTTCACAACATACCTTAAAACTTACATCATCTCGGTACTACCTGAACTTATTTGTTTATTTCTTGTTAATCTGATACTTTATTATTTAATTTTTTTATTACGTGTGAAATACGTTTGATGAAGGGTTTTCACAATGTAAAGTGAATAGTCTAATAACTTAATGTAATCGTAAATTTAGTTTGGTTTTTGGATTCTTTTTAGGAAAAAATTGATAATTTGAGATTGCCTTAGTTATGGGTTTGAGTTTGAAAACTATGCCGACTTCGAGATAAGCTTATTCGTCTTTAAAGTAAATCGAGAAATGGCTACTTTATGAAAAATACACTTCAGTAATTTTTTGTGTTTCAATGTGAAATTCTGTTACATATTTTAATTTAAATATTGTGATTTCAATTTCTTAACTAAAAAATTGAAATTATATAACTAAGGTAGATACAGGTACTTTGTGTGGTAATAACATTTTTTACATTTAAAAATAATTCTATTGGGGTTTATCAATTGTAGACATTGCTAGCTAAATAACAATACTGTTTCCAGACGATACATTTTTTGAAGGGTTTTATTATTTAAGTGAGAAAAATATTACAAACAACTATAATTACTTATGTTTGCAAATGCAAGATTAATATTCTTTTCTGCACTACACCTAAGCTAACACATATTTCCTCCGCCTCTATCATAACAAGTAAAACAAATAATTAAATAAACTTTACATTTCTTAAAAGAGAATACTTTGCGTAACGCCCTAAATAATATTGCATTGATCATTTATCATTTATTTGATTCACCTAAAAATAATAAATCCTAAAAATGAGGCATCGTCTAGCACCAGGAAGATGTAGTATGTTGTTGGCCAGAGTGGCGAGGCTATTGGTGGCTATTTGTCAAATTATCTGCGATCGACCAATAACACCGTTAGAGGCTGCTTGCTGATCGAGATTTTATAACTGAATAGAGGAAAAAACTATAAAATTTGTTGTTTGTTAAAGCATAACATATTTAGCATATTTTTTTACGTAATTTACAAGCCTCATGATTCTTTAGGATTATTAAAGAATCTCAAGATTTTCTTAATCTTGATGTTTTGTGAATAATATTTTAATTATTTTTCCATAAATACTACATTTTCTTAAAATATTGTAATTCATCGAAACATTTTATAATTTTATTGTATTCGCGATAAGAAGTTTTCAACAACAATGCAAGAGTCGTACCTTAATGCAAAGCAATGGAAAAACAATGTATGATTCATGAGCACAACCTCAAACGAAAGCGCATAAATAATCTGGCGTTTGATAATCATTATTTAATTGATCTTTTTTCGTAACGCAAATAAGAGTTTCACTACAGTTTTTTCTTACTTAAATACACAATATAATTTGTAACAAGTTCGTACAGTTTTGTTGAACTGGAGGAATTGTTAAAACCCAGCACTAATTTAGAACATACAACAATCAGGCTCAACCGCGTGTAGTTAGATTGTGGTATTGTGGTGTGGACGCTTTGTTGTTTTATTAGGGCAGAGTTGTTTAACGTTACTGTAATTTAGATCTATTACCATCCATAGTAAATGGATTTAGTACGGAAATGTAACTCCCAAATGTCCACAAACACATAGTATGACAGTAATGTTAAAAAAAAAATTAACATTTAAAATAAAATGTTGTAATCTATTTTAATGATCATGTTATAATTATATATACAGACTGAGTTTTAAATGTCCCCCTTAACCTTTTTTCCACATTTTTAAAAATATAAATGCCAGACTACCCCCAAACATTGTTGGGTAGTACATACTTCAATTTGAGTGGGTGGCCATTTTAGACCGCCATCTTGGATATGAAATATTTTTTTCAAAAGTAAAGATGATGTTGTGACTATCAACTAGATTTTTACACTGGTTTCAATAACAAAATCCGTTTTCCAAAATATTAACTCATTCTTAAGAAATTAAGGTTTCTTAAATTTTAATTTTTAGCTGATTTATCATTATACATTAAAAAACAGACACATAATCTCAAAATAAAGCTAGACGATGGCAACTGACCTCTAGCAATTATTGTTGAGCCGTAAGCCAACAATTATATGCAATTATAAGCAATCAATTAAGCAATTAATCAATCAATTAATTGCAATTATTATTGCAATTATTGCAATTATATGTTGTTCCTCGTGATTTTGATTTATTCAAAATTTTCAGCCGCCATCTTGGATCCACCATTTCGAAATGTGCAGTTATTTCAAATAGAAAGGCAATGTTTGCACTCATCATTTCAACCGATTTTTCATGCCGAATTGAATGACGTAATCTGTTCTGAATGCTCATTTTTCTTTTTTGAGATAGCGCCATTTTTGGGATTAAAAATACAAAATTAATTATAATTCAAAACAGCAGTGGTTAAAGCAAAAGAAAAAAAAACAAAAACACATACATAAATGTTATATTAAGGGAATTTTTAAGTCAAATAAGGCAATCAAGTGATGGGTATTTAGTGTAATAAAACCTTTGGTAGTTTAACAAAGTTATACAACGGTCAAAGGCATAGAGAAATGTGAGGTAACAATCAGGTAATGCACATTGAGTGATGGTCAAAGGACAATCACATAATGTACTACTAAAACTCGAAATGCAAAACGAGCAAACGTGACGAAAATGGCTTTCAAAATGCTTTTGGGTACATTTTCTTTAAACTCTTTTCTATAAATGTGACTTTACAAACCTTGAAAACTTGGTTAAGTTTTTTTTTATCTCGCATGAAATATATTTTGATATATTTTTATTTACAACTTCAAATTTACAGTATTTCGTCAAAAGCATACTTTCAACAGAAGTCTATCTCAACCATAGTTTAGTTTAGACTGTAATTATTCAATGACATTATAAAATAGCTAGTGAAATGAAGAAATAACACGTTTGTTTAAGTAAATAAGCTCTTTATCAAATTAGAGAGACAATTTTAGGGCTTGGTTACATTTACAGCAATGTGTTTTAACCCCAAGTAGTTTGTATAATTGATCGCTGTGTTTTATCACATATTTCATCCCGAGCCACACAAACAGTCGTCCCACACGCAAGCCTCGCTGCTAAAGATAAATACTTACATTATACAGTATCACGTTCTTGCATTACAAATAATTTTTCATGTAAATTCCCATTCATCATATGCAAATGTTGATAAGTTTATGTGTCTGCGATTAATTTTACATGGTCTCATTAAAACTTTTTTAATATTTAAAAATAAGGTAAGAGAAGAAAAAGTGGTAAAGGTGAAGTGTAAATATGTAGTTTTTAAGTGTTTTTATTTTATTCCTATTTTGGCGTCTTTTTATGAATTAAAAAAAATTAACATAGCATTTTGATAAGTTTATGCGTCTACGATTCATTTTACATGGTCTCATTAAAACTTTTTAAATATTTAAAAAAAGGTAAGTAAAGAAATGGTGGTAATGGTGAAGTGTAAATATGTAGTTTTTAGGTGTTTTTATTTTATTCTTATTTATGCGTCTTTTTATGAATTTTATCCAAAAAATTTTAAAATAACATTGATTTTGGTATTCTATTATTATATGTTGTTATAAGTTGCCGCTTGTTCAAGTGCAAGCTTAACCAGGCTGCTATAAAGCTATACCACTCTGCCCTCTCAGTTCCATTGTTCTTGTTTAAGACTCTATTTTGGACCTTCTATATACACACTTTCGTAAATGAAAAAAATAAGTGACTGATATGGTTCCCTTGTTCTTGTTTAAGTTTCTATTTTGGACCTTCTATATACACACTTTCGTAAATGAAAAAAAATAAGTGACTGATATGGTTCCCTTGTTCTTGTTTAAGTTTCTATTTTGGACCTTCTATATACACACTTTCGTAAATGAAAAAAAATAAGTAACTGATATGGTTCCCTTGTTCTTGTTTAAGTTTTTATTTTGGACCTTCTATATACAAACCTTCGCAAAGGAAAGAAATAAGTGACTGATATGGATCCCTTGTTCTTGTTTAAGTTTCTATTGTGGATCTTCTATATACACACTTATGTAAATGAAAAAAAAACAACAGTGACTTATATTAAGTTATATTTGCCGTCACACTGTGATAGCGCACTGGTCTCGGTCATATTTGTCACAACTGTTATCTCTCTGACGTTATCTCGGCACGGACATGGTTCCGTGACCTCTATCATGACGCAGATTACATTATTAATCGACTGACATTTCGTGAAAAAGGAATTACCCATCTAAACTAGTGAACTCAGAGGGTTTGATGTATTTTATCGTAGCAATTTGCCACATGGTTAAATAAATAAATATTATGAAATATAAATAATGCTCGGTTGGTTGAAACAATTTTGGCTTATGACGAAAATCGTGCTATAAAAAATTAAATCTGTACTTTGAATAAAACTGCATACAAACCGTTTTTTATTTTATTTTAATTATTACGAAGTCGAACGAAAGAATCGGTAAGAAACTGCACCAAGAAAGCATAAACTAGTTAAATATCCTATAATACAAAATTTTATAATATTATTATTAAATTTTGTTTGTGACTTTCATTTGTTCAGGCTTAAGATATATTAAACTTTTTCATACAAGTATAACAAAACTGAATACTTATCTACTTTAAAATATAAAAATCACATTGTAAATTGCGTATAGGGTTAAAGATCCCGTTGCAATTTTTATCAAATGAGAAAAGAATTTATTGAAAAGGAAAATAACATAAAAAATTAGCTTTTTTATTAAGTTCAGCTGTTTAGTATAACCTGATGAAACCTTCACTAGGTAAACGTGTAGGTTACAACTACATTAATCTCGTCTCATATTTTTTCACCCCACCCAAGTCACCTTCTCATGTTCTCTATCTTAATGTACGACTTAGATATTCAAGTAGGAGGTTATAGACATATATGAATACGTGACAGTTCCCAGCTATATTATTGAATTGGTTCTTCCCCCCGAGGTCGAAAATTGTGTAGCCAGTTAGTGTACAAACATTGACTATACACATCGTACTATTATCATTAGGTATCAGACGACGAATGATATGTATTTTTAAATTTCGGTAAAAAACTTCATAAATTTTATATAACGGTCTCTTTTAAATGCAGAGTAGTTATTGTCATAGCTATAACAACTACTTATTATTAACGACCTGCAAATACAGATTGAGCTGCAAAACCTATCCGAAGAGTCCAATTTTAGACAAAAGACTGTCAATTAAAAGTAAACCCTGGGAAAAAATTTAAAAGGGATTTTTTGAACAGACTAATCCTAAAATGAAACAAATTGTTTGCGATAGACCTCTTACCCTTTTCTCGGAAAATTAACTCTGGTTTTTTTCGCAAATTGTTGAGAAAATGCGAGTTTTAGCGATGAACACTGTAATTATAATATACTAACTTTCAGGCATCAATTTTTTTTTAGGAACGCTATGAAATAATATGCTATAATTCAATGACAAAAATGCAAACTTTTAAGCTTCGATAGCTAACTTTCAATTTAGTATTCAATGCAAATAGTCGTAAATTTTATATTATAATTATTCTACCAATAATATCCTATCATAAGGATAAAAAAGTTCACACAATCTACCAACTATAAACTATTATATTTTATAACTAACAAATAATTGAAATTCTGCTCCACAAAAAACAGGATTTATTTTACAGGAGCGTTTCACACAAACAAACGGGTCTAAAACAACAATTCGAACAGCTTAAAACGTCAACCTAGGTTGTTTGTGTTCACTTAGTCAGGTCAAATATATGGCGATTGAAAATTTGAGATGGTAAAAACAAAGAGTTGACGTAAAATGGTTGTTTGAATCATATTTGAGTGAATCTTCTATAACATTTGGTTTTTAAATTATACATGAAAAATATGAATCGACTTATAAAAGCGATACAATATTTTTTTAATATTTTTAATGACTGAATATTATTTAATCAAACATTAAGTGGAATATAAGATGAATATTAAACTTCCATTTCCGATAATACATTACATAGGCATCAACGTTAATAATGTTAACGTAAAATTCAACGTTAATGCGTTAACGTTAACTCATCGTTAATAAACTCATATTCAATCCAAACAAAAAGAAGGGTTAATTTTAACTGGATAATCCAATCGACACTTCTTTCCAGTTCTGCATTTCAATTATTTTGTATCTGATTATAATCAAGAATTTATATACTAGTTTTTTTATATATAATATGAGTGGATTTTATGGTTTAAATTCACACTTTAATCTGCTTAAAAGTAGTGAACGGTATCTCCCAAACTTATTTAACCTTTTCGCACCTGAAATTAAAATTGTAATTTTATTACCAACGGTAATTGAACTAATTGCTTTGCTAACTATTTAATATTGCAATCACAGGAATTACCGTAATTTCACAAAATGTGAACAAACCTTATAATTTTTAGTTTATTTTGGAATACCGCCTTGACATTTCTAAAATTATTAGTACCGAGGATAACAGATGAAAAATAAAATAAAACGCGAACAGTTTATTTTATTTTTGTCAAAACTGAGGGCTGAGGTTGGCGCCTGGTAGTGTCAGATATGCAATAGCAGTGCTGCATTGATGTGGTATTGTGCGCCTCTCTATTGCTAGGAATGTTTTTGTTCCTCATTGTTTGCTGGTGAAAATCAATTATAATTTTAAGATTCGTTTAATCCACTAGATCTCTAAGGAACATCTACACCTTAGATGACCGAGAGCTGACATTTTCGAATTATGAACGTAAATTTATAAATTATAATTAATGATATAATGACCTTTATATAAATGTTTCTTTCATACTAACACTCAAGTAATAAATGGTTTGATCAGTATTTACATAGTCATTAGAAACCTAAAAGAGTGTATGGTTTATTTCCTATATTAGCATAACGATAACGACGTATCCATCGAAGAAAATCAATTAAAACTTATATAAAGCAAATTATATCAGCATCAAACGTACTCTTTTAATGAAATCGAAACCCGACAAGTTACCGAAGATTGATTTAAGCAAGTTATTTCTTTCAATTTCAACATTAGTTCCAAGAAATTGTTGATCGATAGATTAAAGAGCACGCTTCACTGCAAACTTTATATCGAGAGCCATTAAATGAGTATCTTTGATGATACAGCTTCAAAGGATTAATTTCGTTTCATTTTTAATAAATCGATTTTTCAGGCATTTTTCCTCGTGATTTATTTTATTCAGTAGAAATTAAATTTCATTCGAATCGGGAACTTCGGAGGATTTTCGTTAATTTAAAACATTTTAAGTTATTGCTCAAGATACTTTTTCCTAAAAGATTCTAATAATTACAAACTCAAACAATTAGTTCACTTTATAGGATAAGTTAAAAGTGCGTCTCAACAGATTAAAGGGATTACCAAGTTGTCGAGCCCTGTGGTCGATCCGAGAGTTAGCCTTGTAGTGCTAACTTGCGGTCTTCAACTTACATAAACTTACATAAATCCCCGTATAGCCTTAGATCCGCTATTGCCAAGTCAGCTTCATACATTGAAAATGAAATACAGCTAAGGCTTTTACCATAATAAGCTGAATCGCTAGACGAAGACCTCACAAACTTGGGAAGGCAGCTTAACAAATTTCAAATAAAACATTTTAAATATTTGATATAGTTCAAAAAGTTTTTCAAAATATTTTTAATACAGCGAGAGTGTAACTTTTAGGCCAGGGTCATTTTACTTATGTTTGTAATTATATTTACTGACTTTTGTAAGGTAAAGAAACAATTGGGTAAGTAACCGAATATGTGTCCAAGCATTGTAACAAAATTGCAACTTATGGACATAAAAGGGACATTTTCAAACTCTCTGAATGCCCTTTGTGGTTCCGTTCCTTTGATCGCGGCAAACATAAGAAGAACTACGGAAAGTACCTGTCCAAACTGTCCAGTTGTTCACCTGTCTGTTTGTTAGGTCTTTCACTTTATTTTTCATCTTGAGTATTTTTAAGAAATAAATTGTTAAAGTACGTATATACCTCAGTACGTATACTACCAACCGACTGACAGTGATGACGAAGTCAAAATAACTCTTTTAATATATTACATTGCTATAACCTGAACTTTGTTATAACATCACTTTTTAAATGAGGTCCTTAAGAAAAGGAAAAATGATAAAGGTAAACAATAAGTAGCCAAAATATAGACATAAATATAATATTGTAATTACAGTAGCATATTTATACAACCAATGTAGAGTTTAGGCCATTGCATTTAAGGGTCGAATTTTTACATAATTTTATAGTTTTACTGTTTAGTTTTTATTTTCTATAACTAGCTTTTAAAATGGTATGTAATGATTGGACAGTAAGAAAGCAATGACTATTCACTTATTTTCACCTATTTACCTTCAATTTTCCGCAATAAAGTTGTACGAATAATCATCATATGATTTATCTGAAACATATGAAAGGGTTGCATGATTCTAAACGTAAAAATTTAACATAAAATAGTTAATTGTATTGTAAAACGTAACAAGGGCAAATCCAGAGGCTAAAGTTTTTTTTGACTTAAAAAAAATTAAAAATAGTATAGCAATATAATTACACGTTTAAACAAGAGAACGGACTCATTAATTGAATATATTTTACTACTTTGATTGCTTTGGTAGGTAAGTATTTTATTTGACAGTTTAGTTTTAACATGTTTATAAACTACTTCATAACGCATTTAAAACCACTGAAATGGCCTTTGAAAAATCGAAATATATGATTATTCCTTATAAAAATAGTAACAATGTTATCCTATTCTTATAAAATACACAAGAAAACAATTAAATTCGAATCTCAAATGATTCCACTCAGAATCAGCTATAGTGTCTATTTGAATTGAATATCTACATGAAACATCTGCGATTAAGTTTCTACATTCATGAAATGTCAATCTAAAAGCTGATTAGGAAAAACATTTATAATTACAAATATTTAATGAAGAAAGAGGTGTTAAAAGTAGAGACACGTAATCTTGAACATTAAAGTGTAGTGATGATGATGGACCAAGTATTGGTTAGATTATTTGTTAAAGAACGAGTGATAAGACACAGTCAGACATTTAAGAGCTGTTAAATACTTACGATTTATTACATTAAATTACATATGAAAATATATACCCATTAATTTACATGGCTTTTTTTCACTTGGATAAAAATATAATCCATGTATAATCCAAACTCTAATTAAAATGAATTTCAACAAAACAATGTAGGAAAACTGATTTTACATAAATTTTCATATAATTACCAAACAACTCGAATATTTTATTAGGCGCAATACTTTACAAATCAAACTTAAATATACAGGTATTTCATAAAATATCACAGACAAACTGACTTTTACATATAATCAGAGGCAATTGGTATTTACATCAAACAAAAATATTCTCTCTTTTTAAAAATCAACTACTGTCAGTCCTTATATAATACTATATACTACTCTAACAAATGATTGGAAACATCTAAATATCATCCTGAACATCTACGAGCCGAAACAACTAGGAAGCCAACACTTAAAGTAACAACAGCAACGAGTTTTAACAGCAACAATTCAGTCGGCTTAACAACAATGTTGACTATAGCTACATTCTAGGGAAAACGAGATACAGCCAAACTTAAACAGAAATAATTACTCTTCGGTGGAATGAACTTGAACCTTCCACGGAATAGGTTCATGTGAAATGACGTCTAAAGCCACAAAAAATGGACAGTGTAAGAAAACATTTACTAGTGATATGTTGATGGTATAACACTTGCACGTGTAAAGTTTATGTATTTAACACTGCAAGAAAGAAATGACGAGGGATATTGACAGTGAAGTGATAATATGTATTTTGCAACAATTAACACTTAAACTTCTAGGATTTTTCAGGGGATATGGTCTAAGTAAGCTAGTATAACATGTTGTAAATTTCAAGTAGGAATAACAAGGATAAGTAACAGTTAAATTTTTAGTTAACTGTTTTACAAAAATAACTTGCTATTATTGTAAAGATACAAGAGTTTTTATACGATTTGTATACGTTTACTGTGTTATGATTGCACACTATTGTCTCGAGTACAATAAATCGTAACCAAAAACTACATTCACATTAACAAAATTAAATAATATTAATAAATTAATTTGTGATCACTATGTTGTCTCGTGATCAAAATACTTAAAACGTTTGATACGTTGGCAACCATATTAAAATGAAATTCATTTTCCAGTACAGACAAAAAGTATGAATAAAAAAAATTTAAAATTAATAAAATTTATAATCTGTCTACTATACGAATTGTGATTATTGCGTTCATAGTTATATGTTTGGTATAGGATTGTATTAAAACTGTTATGAATATTGCAAGCACAACCAGCAACTGATTTTACTGTAATTATCAAATAATGCATTGGTTTGGGTAGCACAGTGGTCATGTGCTTGCCTATCAATGTGATTTGTTCTTAACTCATAACAAGTCAAGATCCTAGTTGTCAACCAAGATGACTAACCACAAATATTGAAAAATGCGGTTAGTTAGAGTTATTCCGTGACATTATAATGTTTGTAAATTGTCGTATATTGTAGAATAAAGATCAATATTTCTTTATTGCTGGATTGACTCTGAGCTAAATCCTGAGAGTACATTATAAAGTTTCACGCTGGACACGGTTTCCATTTTTGACTGAAATAAGAAGACTAAGGGTAATATTTAACAAAAGGTTGACGGGGGATAGTGAGAGGTCAACGCCGATTTTTTAACAAATCAAAAGGTAAAAAAGGAAACCCATAACAAATTTCCAATGCAGGTAAAACAACAATAATAGATTTTAAAGTTTTAAGACTCAATGATCCAGAGAAACATCAGATGGGCAGTTATCATTAATATTTTAAAAGTTAGTTATAATAAAGAAAGTTGTATCTTAAAATTGTAAACTTTTAGCATTGTTGGTGGAACAACATGTTAAATTGCTTCTCCACACAATAAATTACAATCAACGTTGTAGTTTAATTATTTTCATTTGAGCAATCATCAAAAATTAATTTTGCGATACAAATTAGTAATCAAGCCTAAAACATAAGTAATTTTAGTTTCCGTATGTTTTCAATGTTTCTCTTATACTTAATCAAAACATTCAACGAATATTTATAACCTCTTTCTTTGATAACCTGTCTAAGCCAATAAACAGTCTATATTATAGCCTTAAACCATCGGTATAATAACACGACTAAGTTAATTTATAAATTTTTATGTTGATGCCAATTTTGCATGCGGTGGAATCAAAAGTAATTTATTCGATGATTTATTTTTGTCTCTGATAGTTTTTTGTGAATCATCTAAAATTAGCCCAGAGGTTTTTTAATAGATCTTAAATTAGGGAAATTCTTAGTAGGTCATATAGTTGTTCAGAAACTATAGTTATGCTATTAAATTTTATTTGAGATGAAGTAACTTTAATATTTTAACATTATCATTCCAACACACCGGTAATAATTTTTCAAATGTTTTTCGTCCGACGCAAAATTATTATAGTTTTTTTGTAGAACTGCTCTACAAGAAAAACATATAATAATTTTTCGTCGGACGAAAACAATTTTTAAAATTACTACCAGTATTCTTAAATTGCAAATTCTAAAACCGAGTTCCGATATAAATGTTAGGGATAGGACTCTTGTAGCGTGAGGAAGGGAGGGCGATTAACAATGTTCACCATCTCTCCCTTCCAACCTTCCACTCAAGACTCATGAGAAAGTCACTAAGTGGTTTTATATTACTTTATTCCGTCTCCAGTTCGTCAATAGTTGTTAAAACTACAACTTAAGTTTCAACGCTTATTTGCGTCATTTTCAAGTAGAACAATATGGTCAAGCTTCTTGCACTCCGGTTAGGTTGCAGTTGTCATTTTCTCGATAAAAATAGTCGAACACAAAACACATACATTTAACACTCCCGGCGTGTTGTGCTGGCAGCCGCGACGGAGACTAACCAAGTCGGGCGTGTGACCGTTCATAATAGTAGGCCTACTATTAAAAGTTTTTAAGTTTTAAAGTTAAATGTCGTGTTTTAAATGTATGTGTTTTTGTTCGACTGTTTTTATCGAAAAAAATGACAACTGCAACCCAACCGGAGTGTAAGAAGCTTGACCATATTGTTCTACTTGAAAATGACGCAAATAAGCGTTGAAACTTAAGTTTTAGTTTTAACATCTATTGACGAGCTGGAGACGGAATAAGGTAATATAAAACCACTTAATTAGTTCACCAGTTCAGGGGCAATACAATGAGTAAATTAGAAAAGTTAGCCAACCCTAGTAGTAGTAGTAAGCGATGGGACACCTGAGTACACGAACAGTTGTTTTCTTGTTCAGTCAGTTATTTTCAGGGGTGTGCGAGTACTCGATTATCGAGCTTTTTCCGAGCCGACTCGACTCGGCCGGAAGTTTTGCAAAATACTCGGAAGTTCAAGTCGAGTAGTTACCCCCGCCGTTTACCAAAAGTTGTTAAGTGCAATTGCATTTTACGGCCGTTTTTCACACAGTTAACACCAGTTATGAACAGCCACCATAAAACTTTTTTTATTCTACTTGAATCAAAGTGGTTTCTGAGTTATTAATATCAATAGATTTAATTTAGACGTTTTTTCCTTTCTATAATTTGATATATTTTCCACACTGATGTAACCTTAATTTTTTAACCTTTAAAAATATTCTACAAAAACTCTATTTTTAAAACAGACAATTGCAGATGTAGCTTGGTTTTTACCTCCTCAGGCTGAAAGTTTAATAAAATATTGAGTAATAATATAAAATATTTTGATGATATCCTGTATTTTAGTTTCATTTCAATCGAAAACAGGTTTGCTTTTATCTCAAAAGTACAATTCCCAGTTTGATAAGTTTGAATATTACACTTTATGTAATCAAGAATAAGTATGATAACTATTAACATCTACTATTCATGTTACTCGACTCGAAAAATAAACTCGGAACTCGCGAGTATTTTTTAAAACTCCACTCGACCTCAAAAATCACTACTCGCACACCCACAGTTATTTTTCAATCTAGTGAGAAACCGAGTAAAAAGCTCAGAGATCGGCTCCTCGAAGAAGTGCTAATCTTTTTTGTTGAGGGGGGCAGCCCAAAATGCGTTCCCGAGAAATTTTTTCAAAGTAGGCTACTAGCCCAAAAACCCAAAGATCTCCTTGTCGCGAAAGCGTTGGCCGTTTCTCAAGGAAACCTTTCTGTGGTGGAAAAACAACCGAGTACTTGTAATCGTATACAGAAAAAATCGGTTGTTTTCATTCGATTGTCCCCACCACTAGTTGGTTCCGTGGAAGCAGGGCTGCACGCTCCGGACCACTCCGGACAGGGGGATCCTGTGGTTCCCCCAGCTCTCCTTGGGTCCCACCAGAGGGTTGCCCACGAAGGTCTCCGGCACGACTGTGGCGGCCATCACGTAGTAGCTCCTCGTCTGGTCCTGTTGGTAGCTGGACACCAGGAGTACCAACATTACGATCACCGCCCCGCTGGTGAACCCCGCCAGGCCTGCCAACGAAAAAGATAAAATTAATAAATGAAATTCATTTGAGTACATTTTATGTGAAATGATTTAGAAATAACAGATCGAGATTAAAATTAAATTTCTTTCTTTTATGTCTAAAATTTTGTTTGAAATGTTGGATATAAATAAAAAAGCCTTACAACACTTAAGTGTTCGGTTGCAGGTCTTGTAAGATGTTATTTACATCCAGTGAATACAACAATCCGTATTACGCTAATCAAGAAATTATTTGAAATTTAATATCATTTCATAAGTGAAAATTTAGAGGTAAATGAGTTTCTGGTTTATTTTAATGACAACATAAGCCGCTGTTATTAAACACAATGTCATTTCAAATGTTTGGACTTATTCACAACTGTATGTAATTACTTTTTAGTGATTTCACTGTTAACCAATAAATAATAAACTTTATTTAGGGGAAAAATTATGATAATTCATCACTCTGTATACGAAAATAGCCTGTTACCGTACAGCTGAGATCCTCGATTTCCTTACATAAAAAAAATAATGATCAGCTGCCTTTTCCGAATCCAAACATTACTTTTCTGTACCAAAACAATGTTTTTCTGTACCCAGACAAACGAAGTTCTTATTTTGTTATTCCAACCAGCTGACCTTAAACTAAAATAGACTGTACAGCCAAATTGTGTTTGCTTATTGAAAGATTACTAAACTATGAAATGCCTACGTAAACTAAGTAAGTTTGGTTACTTATTTGCATCGTGATGAAAATTATTTTTCACAAATTGGCTTACGTCTCGGAAGTAAAACACTATCTTGCCCCGATTGGCTACCCGTGTAGTGAAATATACCATAAATTAATACTTCATCGTTACATTTTCTTATATTTTGTGAACCTAAGATTTGTATATTTTTTAAATTTCAAACTGCTATAGAGAAGCCAACCAGGAAAAAACTGTAAGGCGGCAGCTCCAGCATCCCCGAACTTGAAAAAGAGACTTTCAGCAAGCTGTACGCTGTTTCCCAATATTTCTCAGACATAAACCTGAATATATTCCAGGAAAACCAATTGATATTTTCTTTGTGTCGACTACTTAGGAGTGAGGGTGAGCGACAGTCTGTGGTGGTCACACTACATTAACAATCTTGCAGCAACATTAACCTCAAATACTTTTGTTCTCAGAAATCTGAGAGCGCTTAATAACTAAGCTTAGTGTAAATTATTTTACTTTAGTTTAATTGAAAGCTATTTACGAAACTCAATAGTGATTGCGGGTCTTTCCAGTAAAACGAATCTCAGCTGCATATGTTGACAGTTCCATTCATTTTCGTGTTTGAAGCAATTAATTGTACATGACAAAGAAAATAAACAAAAAATAACAAGCTCATGAACATCCATATTTCTCAAGAAATATAAACGAATCCTTTGTTTCAGCATAGTCTAAGTCGTTTTCCAGTCTAGGTAACACCCAGTTATAAAGACACCAGATTGTTTCATCATTAGGCCTACCAACAGCATTAAAAGAAATAGAAACCATCAAGAACTTAAAATAGCCATAATTTCACTTATAATAGAACAGTGTTACTACGACCTGCCTAATATTTCCTAAATTCAAATCCATTACACCACACTTCCATTTCCCTACCTAAACACCTGATTGACTATGTCGGACGAACGAATAAGAACAGCAAGTAGAACGAATAAGAACAGCAAGAGATGATGGGTCTCATGCCAGCATGGTCTAAGGGACGAACTTCATAGGTTACAAGGAACGGTTAGGAGATTTAATTATTTCATGTTGGAAAGTCAATCAAACTCAGGACAATTAAATATTGAGTATTCAGTATATATATATATATACTGAATTTTCAATATTCTGAGGAGAAGGCCCAACATACTTGCATAGTCTGCTTCGTTTTGCAAATCAGTATGAACAAACCAAGAGTCAAGTAAGTTATTTGCCCAAGATTAAATTTAGTTAGTATTTCTTATTTTAAAACTAGACACAAAATGGGGTGTCTTAGATAACTTGATTGATTATTTTTTGTTTAGTATAAAAAAGTTTTAGTTTGTAACATTATGAAACTCTCCCATTATGAGTTATATGCTCAAAATGCTTCAATTTCTTCGCAATGTCTGTATTTGTTGTCCCTATTTAACTCATCCTTTAGCTAAGGAAAATGGGAAACTATAAGTTCATATGCGATTAAGCAAATATTCCTTACACGACCCAACAGTTTTTAGCAATGGGTGGACCTAACATACTTGTTAAGAAAAAACTAATCTATAACTTAATTTTTAAATAATAACTTGATATAATGAAATGATTTGTTAGAAATTTATAAGTTATTTTTCATAACTTTTTGTTTGCTAATCCATTAAAAACTAAAAAGACAAATCCTTCATCACTGTCTTGTACACTACGAAAAGACAACCAGGAAATGCTGTAAAGGTCAACAAATCAATTGGGTCGCCTCTTCACTTCCTCAGTACAGATCTCGTTTAGTAACCAAAATCAGCTTAACAGCCGTGTCCAGTATCAACTGATTGTACCCGACCTCCCTTATAAAGGGGAGAGAAACCCGTTTATACGAACAACCCCTTCAATCTTCATCTACTCTTTGCAAACTAGACTGTAGGATTAACCACTGGCTATATATGTGGTGGACCAGAGTTTGAAAATTCATAATAAAAAGGAAACATTTAACATTGAAATATAAGAGGTGGACCAGTAAGGCTTATTAATATGTCGTAGAGTGATTAAAATAATAAATTAAATGTTTAATATTTGAATAAACAAAAAAATCAGCTCATATAAATTACGTGTCAATAAAGGAAATCGATAAAGTTTAATGAAATTTATAAACAGTTCCAGGCTAGTGTCCTAGGTGTTGAAAGGGATGGTTAGTCACATACCATCCAGGGAGTCCAACGCTACTGAGAGGAAAACGACCCCCTCTGTGAGCTTAAACGCAATGCACCTCCTACAAAAAAAATCCATTTGTATATTAAGAGCGCAAAGTACGAATTTGCCGCTCGAGAATTGTAAATGGCCGGACGAAGCGTTAGCTGAGTGCGGCAAAACATTTCGAGAGAGGCACTGACTATTTGTGCTCATAATACACAAGATTTTTCCTACCACCATTATTTCAACAGTTTAACTTATTAACTAACCTGTACACATAGGTTTTTTGAGGTTATGTTTGCTTATTCTATTGGAACAAACCGGAAGTTAGAGTAAAGAAACGGCGATTGTGAAATCAGCTGATTTAGAGCAAGGCAACTATACCTTATAATATGTGGAGTGTCATGGGACTTCTGACCAATAGAAACTGGTCTTCGGTGTTTGACGTCATAGTTTATCCCTCTTGTGTGTCACCTTAACCTAATAAGTAACCCTGATTTAGCGAGCGGGAATGTTCATTCTCACTCGCAAAATCAAGCGAGAATGAAATGAAAGCGGAAATGAAGCGTTTTGCGTACTGTTTACAAGTGTGGCAATGTGATTCCATGCGGTGGCAGGTAAAAAGATTTACCAGCCAGTTGGCAGATGATGAGGCGGTTGTTGAAGGTGACGGCCCAGCGGTCGACCACTGTGAAGTCCTGCTGGCTGACGACGGTCGGCCTGGGCGTGGTCATGTGGCCCACGAGCATGGCGATGATGCCCACCAACATGAGGTTGACCCCGACCCAGAGACCCACCCGGAACCAGCAGCCCCTCCACCGCCGCTTCCCCGGCTCCACTAGGAACTGGAAGTCGTCCTCCTGGAAACGCACAAGGGTAACGATCACTCCACTGGGAACTGGAAGTCGTCCTCCTGGAAACGCACAAGGGTAACGATCACTCCACTGGGAACTGGAAGTCGTCCTCCTGGAAACGCACAAGGGTAACGATCACTCCACTGGGAACTGGAAGTCGTCCTCCTGGAAACGCACAAGGGTAACGATCACTCCACTGGGAACTGGAAGTCGTCCTCCTGGAAACGCACAAGGGTAACGATCACTCCACTGGGAACTGGAAGTCGTCCTCCTGGAAACGCACAAGGGGTAAACTTTAGAATCCGTCTCCACAGTTAAAATCGAAGTTAAATATCGATATTTTTAGATTCGATATAATCGATTACCTTTAAAAACATATGGTTTATTGTTATTAATATGAAACTTTTCTGATACAAACAAAGGTTACTGTTTAACCGTTTATTAAAATGTCGGTTTTAGTTATATATTTTACTTTCCTATTAAAATTAGTAGGGTCAGACAGTCAGTCATTAACTAAAAGAAATTGCTTCTTTAGCTAATTCAGTTCCATGTAGTATTGCGATGATTTTAGGAACGAAACGTGATAAAAGTGATGGATATATTTGGCAGTGTAACCAAACGTGGATGAAAGGTAAATTGTTCGGAAATTCCAATATGTCGTCGAGTATCATTGAAAACAACTTCCAGATTTTAATTTTTATACGATACAATTGAAGGAAGGACATGTTCGACTTGATCCTAGACAATCTTATGCACTTGGTAGTGCTGAAGTGTCGTGCAAAGTGGATTTTCTCAATGTTTAGAAGGTGCAGCTAAGGTTTATGAACTTATACGGTGATCGTAACCATATTATTGTGATTTTTAATGTTTTATTTCGATTAAACGTATTGGAATTATGGTTTATTTACCCCACTATCATGCAGATAAACATCTTATGCTTTAAATTATCGTTTCTATGATAATATCGAAATGTTGTTTTAGATAACATAATCGTTGTTGTAAATATAGAAAAATATCGATTTTTAACTTCGATTTTAACGGGGGAGACGGATTCTAAATTTGCGCCCACAAGGGTATCGATCACTCCTAATCACATGATTAACTTTCGTAAATTTTTCTAGAAACGCTTGCCGACCCCACCATTAAACCGTTTTAGTGCCTTTTTCGTGGCTTGCTGGACGACAACTTCCTTGAAGTCTACTTTCCTTCCTACCACAACAGGTTTAAGTTGTAGTGACCTATGCACCTCAAAATAAAACTGGGGGTATCCATTATAATTGGCATTTCTAACTCAAAACATTTTCAACAATGAACCATAAAATTGTTTAGTATTTTTTTGGGTTTAGAAACTAGTTGGAGTCAAATTTTGACGTTTAGAATGTCAGACGTCCATGTATTAAGTGTTAAATTTGCCAATTTGGGAAAATATGGAATTACGTAATACTGCTCAGGCGTTTGGAGCCGTGTCCAAAGCGAGGATCTCCAGGTTTTGGAAGGCTTTTCTGTCTAAATCTTGAACGTTTCAGTAAAGTATAAACCTAAGTCCTGTGAGCTTGCTGTATAACGTTTGCTGACATTGAAAGTTAACATAATAAAATGTCAAAATCAATGGACTAACAAACACACCGTTATATGTAATGGTTTTTATTGACATCAACTTAAACATCCCTGCCTCTCCACAAACATATAATATGACAAAATATATATCTACAGTTTATAGATATTTTGGTTTTGTCAATCACTGTATTTATGAAATTCCATGAAAACCACAACACAAAGTTTGATACATCCGAGGGTCAAATAATAACAAGGGCCGAAAGTGAGGTTTTACAGTCTCAAGATCGTGCTTCAAATTCGAGATGTAGTCGAGAATTTGAAACGATCGAGAGCTGCAAAACCCTTTCGGCCGAGGTGCGAACGCTGTTTTACACCACACTACACAATTAAATATACCCTATATAACATTTAAAATCTGATTATTTATTTGACACACTTGACAAAAAACTTTGAGATTATGAGCGACGATACAACTTCTTTGTCATGGTTTAAACTAACACAGCTATGAAAATCATACGATCGCAACTATCCTGTCTTTGGAAACTATTGAGTGAGATATAATTATGTGGTGTTTCAAGAAAATAAACGATCAGCTGACTTTCGGCCCATGGGCCGAAAGTTTTCAGCCCTTTGGCGGAAAAGAGCTTGCTTCGGCCACCAAATGACGATGTAAAACAGGTGATTACGCCGTAGTGTGGTGGAAAAATTATCCCCACCCTACGATAAGTCAATATCAATATGTATGTACATAAAGAGTTTTGTGTTGGTATATTTCGGGCTACAGCCAATACTATATGTCATAGACACTTGATCTTGGTGTCAAATTAAAGCTTGGAATCTCATAACTTGCACTATGGTGGTTTGATTTTGATATCTTTAAGGGCTTAGGCCCAGGATCGTCCTGTAGGGACCTATGTCAAGGATTTTGGGAGTGCTTTGAATTGTTGCTATGGTCACCATTAGAAATAGCTACTATGGTTACTAACAGAATACAGCACAGACACAACTAGAATACGACAAGAAAAAATTATCTCCCGGGCAAAGCCGGGGTTATCAGCTAGTATTATATAAAATATCTGTCCCCACCTGGATATACTCTCCGCTCTTCAGCACTTCCTTATCGGGCGGATAGTAGAAGTCGTGGATGTAGCTCTTGATGCCGTAGTAGATGGGACACCGCCCTCTCTCCTCCACCGGCTTCTTCTCCTCGCACGGGCTGGCGGCAGGCTCGCTGATCGTGATCCTCGGGTTGCGACCGTTACCGAACACAAAGTCCTCATCCTCCGTGTCACTTATCTCTATCTGAGTGTCACTGAACGTCACAGTCTTGTCACTATCCCGTTTACCGCTGTCTTCCTTCTTCTTCCGTGGCGTCTTTAAGTCTTCATCCTCGTTTTTATCCTCGTTTTTGACCTCGTGTTTGACCTCGTGTTTCTCGTGTGCTTCGCCATCTTTGTGATTGTCCGGTTTGCTGGAGTCCTCCATGTTGATTACCCTGAGGTAGCCATGACGTGGGAATGGGGAGTCTGAAAGTCGTAAATGTATGATTAAAACTTAAGTTAACATAATGGACCAACGTAGTTCCTTAAGAGACTATTAGTCCAGGAATTTTAGGAATATTCACCAAACAAATCTTGATCACGCTGAGACTTCGCACAGATGTTAAGTAGACCTCCCGAATTAAAATGTCAAAAGGCCCCGGAAATCCCTGTTCTACTCCAGCCGCCATCTTGAAAGCCCCATTTCGGGTCCGTGTTTCTCTATACATTTTAAACCAACACGAAAATCATAAGCGAACAAAAAAAGTGTAAATGGCGTGGTTTTAGAAGACAAAATGCCAATAAAATAAGTAGAAACATGTACATGTTATTTTTAAAACATTTGCTTATATTACAAATTTTCTAAAATGTTCTAATTATAATACCCTTGCCTTAAGAAGTTCATAAAATTTTATGTAAAATACATTCCCAAGGGAGCGAGACTCTTTGATCTTAATTATTAGTAAGTTATATGCACAGAATCCTGATAACAATTCCAAATATTTTACACCTCTATCATCAAAATTGGTTCACAATAAAGCCGTGGGTAAGCTGGCAAAAATGAGCCCTTTTGGTAATATTTTAAAAAATTCCATAACGAATACCTTCTTTTTGAGCTCACCCACGCCTTTATAGTGAACCAATTTTAATGATTAAACTGAAACATTACTGGAATCTTTAACAGGATTCCTAGAAAATATAATTAATTAATTATTCATTAACATAAAAAGGCTTTGCCTTCCTGAGAATGTATTTTACATCAAATTTTACATCCACTTCCTAAGGCAGAGATATTAAAATTACAACATTAAAAAAATATTATTAGTCATTAAAAAAATTACTTGTACATGTTTATACATTTTTTAATTCTTTCTTCTACAAAAATACCATTTACACTTTTTCGTATCTTTTCTGGCTTTCGTGTTGACTGAAAAATTGTATAGAGAAACACGAACCAGAAAAGGGTTTTCAATATGGCGTCTGGAGCACAGCAGGGATTTGCGAGGACTTGTGACATTTTAAGTAGGGAGGATTTTAACATCTGTGCGAAGTTTCGACTTGGTCAGTATTTATTAAGTCGATTCACATTTTAATGCCTACAATTCCTGTATTATATATGCTATTTAAGATTGAACAAATAACACTCGTTTACCAATTTAAAAATGATTTCACTCTAATTTGAGACTAAATATAACGTAATTTATTATTTGTTTAGTTTTTCAGCCATATGTCTTCTTCACATATTCTCTGTGAATGATAAAAAGGCAAGCATAAAAATCCTTGATATTGAGGAAGACTCATACATCCCACACATAAAATCGTATAAAATATAAATCATTAAATTGTGTATATAATACAAAGTATTATAGTAAAAAAGGGACATCAAGTATTAACGTGTATTTAAATAACAAATAACAACGATGTTAAATTTAACAATTCGCTGCTGCCACAGAAGGCTAGCCTCAGAGCAAACCCAGCCATAAACTCCAAAGTTTGCAGATAATGTGCTTCATAAGCGTCATAATATCTGGCCTCGAACGATAAAACGCTGCAAAAGCTCAAAATAACGGCTCTCTCTGATTTATTCAGCTTTGTTTATCAAACCGAAATAACGTTAACATAATTTTTGCGGATTTCCCCTATAGGGAAGAAGCTATTACCGTAGGTCTCATGGTAAGACCTAAGCCCGAGACCATGATAACTTTTCGTTTTAGAGCCACCAGAAGCAAAAAAAAAACACCATTCGTTTGAATTTATATATATATGTATATATATATATATATATATATGTGTATGTATATACCTGTGTCTGTAAGCACGATAACAGCCGTAAAAATGGTCCAATCTTTATGAAATTTGGTACAGACATGTAAAGTGGTAATCAATTGGACAAGTTCGTAAACCAGCCCAATCAGACTACCGGAAGGGGGGGTAAAGGGGGATAAACCCCGCTAAAAATGGGTTTTTTGAGTTTTTTACATAGAAAAATAAAATTTTTCAAATTTTTGTTGGCACCATTGAATTCAGCTCAAAAAAACAAACAATTTAGTATTTTGAATCACTGCTTTATGTTCATTGGTTACTGAGATATTGAAAGTGGTAAACACAGTACGTTGTCCCAATGTTAACCTTACGGGAAATAAGTAAAATTCTATATCTAGCTTATTTCTCAACATATCTTGATAAAACTTGATAAATAGCTTCTTCTAGTTCAGATCTACTAAATATTGAATTAAAACCACCCAGTTTTAATATACCTGTAGCAGCAAACCTTCATACTCATTTCCCATGTTATTCATATGGAGCTTACCAAAACATGTCAAATCTCGCTATATTGGATTGAAAAATGTTGTTTTGCATTTGAAATTCGCTGAGTATGCAGGTCTGCTGCAACGGGGGTATTTTTTTAGATAGCAAAGCTGTATGTAAATTACAAATGGGACTAAAGTTTATCTCTTTCTTGCAGGTACTGAAAGAAAAATGCGAAGAGACATGAACAATCCTGAACAGATTACATCTTAAACTTTATCCAAGAAGGGTAGTAATAATTTTTAGTGGCAATGCAATTACACAAGTAATTTCATTTTTGAACGATTTGAAAATATATTTTCTATGCAAAGATGCATATCACTATCATAATTTTTGTAAGTTGTAAATTGGGGAATGGAATGGGTTATTTATTTTGTTAACTTAAACTTCTAGTTAGGTTTTCGAGAGTTTTTTTATGTGAACGTACAAATATTAAAATGTGTGTTAAATGAGTTAATGTTAAATGATGTGTTTGATGAATGTTTAAAGTAGGTAAAAAGTCGCAGAAAATCTCATTTGTTTATTCATAACACTTAACACACGTTTTCTAACCCGATTGCTACCGGCCAGTGCACGTATGAGCCACCCCAGCGACTTTAGTGGCCCTAAAAACTACCAGAAAGTTCTCAGCTGTGGCTCAGATACCTAAAGTCCAAGAAAAATAGTGGTAGTGCACTCTTGCATTACTGCCATTAAGTCTCTAGAATAAGCCGGTACGTCAAAATTGCCATTTAGTAACGTTGAAACCGCGACTAGAATACCAATAGCCTCTTGGCTGCCTTGACGGCACTTCACGGCTCATATCCGAGACTCCTGGACTATTTCGCATGAGCCAACTCGTATTTGAGCCGCCTGGGATATATTTTGTGAATAATATCTGCATATCGGTAGCGAACTTAATTTTGAAGTGTTTCATTTTCCAAACATTATGTCAGAATAATGTCTCTGGTTTTAAAACTATTGTTTGTGATCGTCATATATACATTGACAAATATGTGTTAAAAATTTTATGAATTAATTACTAACCGTACAATAATTGATCGTCGATGTCACCTTTTAAGATAAACAACATTAGTGCTCAAAAGATTGTAATATTGTGATTGTTATGTTATTCAGCGCTTGGGGTTTTAGGAGTTGTTTAGGTTTTCTATCAATAAAAAGTGTTATAGCAATACAAATTATAATTTATTTAAACATTAAAGACATTTTTTTATTTACTCACATCTTAGAGTGCAGTTGAAAAAAAATGTAAATTGCATTAGTGGCCATTTTAATATAAATTTCTGTATTTTCGTGACAATGTAATATTTAGTAATGGATGTTATAAGTTATTAAAGTTCACAAGTAACAATTGTGATTAAAATAACCAAATTTGTGCAGTAAACCATTGATAGGTTAAGGTCCTGGTATATGTTAAAAAATTACAGACCAATAGAAATAGCTAATATTGAAGTGGCAATATAATGTACTAGAAGAACCCGTGGCTTCGTTCACGATAAAAATTAAACATACACTATCACCCATCAATTATATCGTTTTGCTTTCCGATTTATTTGTCTTGTCGTAAAATCTACTTCTTCAAACATATCAAGTGTACTTCCATAAAACAAAAAAAGTTTTTAGAAATTTGCTCTTAGTACGCATATGCTACGACGGGGGTATTCTATTCCTGCCTAAAGTGCCTGTCTGTATAAAAAATGTGACCATATCCAGCGCCCTACCGACAAAGCCCCAAATGGTGTTGCTGCCCTGGGTAGGCTCGTGCCCAATATCGGCGGTCCTTCCTCTTGCAAGTGCTGTTTGCTAGTGTCGGCTGTCCAATCGATCTTGCTATCAGGTGAAGAGGATTGTGCTCACACACTCAAGAAGCGAATTTACAGAGACTGGCTCACCCAAGACAAACGCCGAGAAGAATTTATGGTCGTTTCTGCTTAACGCACGGTATCTGAGCTTGCCCTGATGATGATCATGGGGCACGATATAAGGAATGGCACCCTTGGCTTTTTCGACGGCTTTGAATCTGCTCGTAGCAAGGCCACACTGTGGGACCTTGAGCATAAGTTACCCTTAATTTGAAATTTATTGCACCCCCGTCGCAGCAGACCTGCGTATTAGAAATCCTATTTCTTTCCTTAATGAAGGCTTACGTGTTAGAGGAACCATAGAACATGACTTGAAATTTTATTCACTGTAAAAGATCATTTTCTTAAGGTTTTAGGGCCTACCTTGAACAAAAAATTACAATTCCACTCCAGCAATTATTAAAAAGTGCTGTCTTACGTTTTTAGACTCTATATTGAACAAAAAGATTGAATGAGCCGTCCCGGCAATTTTTTAAAGTGCTGTAGATAAAATTAATACTTTGCAGTAGCACACTCTTCCTCTTTAAACAGCAGTTTGTCGTCACAAAAAAGAAGTCCTTCAAGTGTAAGTGATCAGTGATCACAGAAGTCCTTCAGTAATATCATTATTTATTTTATTTTATACTAAATACCAGCATTTTATATAGTGTATTGCACTTGAAATATATTCAAAATTCTTAATTCATTAACCATCTGGCACCAAGTAACAAATCTTCATGTAAACAAATACAATTAAATAGCAGAAAGAAATGCCATTAATTTACATCACCTGTTTTAAATTTTACTTTCACATGTTTTGCTAGTAAACAAATCTAACTCAAATTCTTTCAAAATCCCTGACATGGGTCCCTTTAAGACGGTCCCAGGGCTAAGCCCTGAAAGTTATCACGAAACTGAAGGTGTATAAACGTACTCCATGAAATTCTACATGTATCTACCAAGTTTCGTGACCATCGGTCCAGCGTTGTCTGAGTTTATCAATGCTACATATATATATATATATATATATATACCAACATCCTCTTTTATACTTATGGATAAGTTAATTTTAATTAGAAATGTCCCAGTTTATAAAGGAAAAAAATTTTTGGATTATCTTAATATATTGATATTTACATTAATATAACTTTTTTTTAAGCAGGTGAACGGTGAAGTTTAATATGTTTGGAAGGATGACTTTGAAAGTCCATCCAATATCCTTAACAAGTTTAATAATCTTGTATCACAATAGAATGTAATAGTAGTTGGCTATTTAATTTTTATTTTTGAATTTGCATTCAACCCTCATGATTAAAAAATTCATATCTGAAATGAAAGATAAAAATCTTAATTCTCTTCTTTATTATATTTGAAAAAGAGAGTAAGAAAGAGCAAGCTTCTTGAAAACTTCTCTTTTTAAGAAATTTAATATTTCTTGTTATCTAGAATCTTAATAAATGCAGACTGAACCCAAAGAATGAAAGAGATGTAATTACCCTAAATTGATGTTCAGTCTTACTTTTCAGTCTTCTCCGGTTTTTTTTCAATGCTGCATGTATATAGCATTAAAGTAGACAAATACACTCAAGCCACTAGTATACGTAGGATTACTAGATAAAAACAAATAAGTGTTAACATTAAAACCCTTTCGTTTGAGTATTGAATGAGTTGGGAAGATATAATTTTCCTAAGGTTTACGTATAGGAAGACGTGTAATTAAGATGAAGGATATTTTTTGGTTAGTAGATTTACCATAAACTGTTTTACCATTGATTCGACACTTTTAATTAGTGCAACAATGTTTGTACTGTTTACACATCTAACAATATTTTGAATAGTTTTTGCAAGATTTACAAATAAAAAGTTTAATATATGGAGAAATAAAGAGGTAAAAAAAGTGTTCACTTGTCAATAATTAAAGACCATTAACAAACGTTTCGACTAATTCGTCCTTACTTATGTATTCAACATTTACAATATGTACTTGTAACAAATTACAAGTACATATTGTATTTCCTAAAGACTTAAATCTACTTCCTTTTTTTCCTGGCTATAAGATTTCAATTAATTAATTTTTTTGTTAATTTATAATCATAACTAGACCATAAAAGTTAATGATAACGTATAAGTTATAATCAAAACTAATTCATTTTTTATTCATTATTCTTTCGCCTCCTGAACTGCTATTTTGAAAGGTACGTAACCTAGAATATTTCATGTTTTATTTTAACTTTCAAGTTTATAACGATTTTAAATACTATTTCAGAGTAAAATTATTATATATAATTTAGTCAGACACAACCTAAGAAAACGCTAATATACTTCAAGGGACAAGTGCCTCGGTTCGATGTGTTAACCTTTTGTTTATTCCTCATACTCTTTATTAGCTCCAATCAAAATACAATTTTGGATTCCTCTAAAAAAATCAAAAGGTCTAACGAACGTAGCTAAACAAATATAGTGCACTGACTTCATTTTTATGAACACTTTTTAACCCCTAAGAGACCCAATACGTACGTATAAGAGACAAAAAAGTAGCTTAAATAACTAAAGTTGTGCGTAGTAATCAACCAAATTAAATGGTGTTGAGCAATCAAAAATGTTCCATCCTACTCATTAAAAAAATCCATTTTTCCTAAATACTAAAATTGCCCTTAACGTGCTTATTTATAGGTATAAGTATGCACACTCAAACTTACGTGAACGTTTGCTATATTATAATATTTAAAGAGAAACACGATTAAAGTAAGGATTTTTGTAAAAAACCGGCCAAGTTTCCAATCTGAAATACTAAGATTACTAAATTACGAAATTTACCCCACTCATTTTTCAGCACTAATAAATTCGTAAGTACCGCTTCTTGATAAACAAGGCTATTGCGCTGCTTCCTCAAGTAACATCCTTAATTACAAAGAAATAAGCTGTAAAATAAAACAATAGTTTGCCAGTTTTTACTTTGTAATGCATACAGTGGCACTTTTCGTTCGAAGTCAAGTCTTTCGATCAAGACGATAAAACGCTCTTTATATTAAGCTAATTATGAAAAAACTACAATCTGTTTACTTTTGAAAGAATTCTCCCCATGGGGCTTTTATATTACAGCTAATTAAGCCATCAGCTTATTGACCGTTTTATCTGTAACGATTGACAAAATTAGCGAGTTTTACGACTGATAGCAAAGCAACAATAAATTACAATCGATATTCGATGGTAATAATCGATTACCATCCATCGATTTCCACTTAGGTGAAAAAGAGCATCTTCAGCCCCACAACCCATGCAATGAAAATTATAACAAAATAAAAATATTTTCGCATCGGTATAGCAAAGAATAGCTTTTCGCGACCAATCGGTGAACAATGGATCACCCGTTTTTTGTTTTTATTTTTCTTCTAATTAATCCTGTTTATTAAAACCAGTTATCAATTAAAGAAAATGAATTGATCACGATGACAGTTGAAGAAAGTTATCTTTACAATTAAACATAAGATTCCATACGTTAGTGTAAACAATTTTAAAATTGGGTGTCTTCCACCAAAAACCTTACATTTTATCACAATTCTCGTAGATTACTTGTAATCTACGTACTATTTCAGGTAAATTTCACCCCAAGTATTTAGTCTACTCGCGTACAGAAAAAGAAGCACGTTATGAGCAATTTTAGTTTTGAGGAATAATGGTTTAAGCATACCGAAAGAGTCTGGTAGAAACTGTTTGATTTACCTCCACCTTTATTTGACTGATTAAGCACAAAAACTTAGTTAATTTAACTTTTCTTATATCTCTTATATAGATACCAATGGTGTGAATACAAACTGAACACATTGTAGATAAATTGAAGGATTCCTGAAATCGACATCCTGTACGAACTAAAATAATGTGCTGACTCTCATGAATGGAAATACTAACAAGAATCCCGATGCAGAAAATTTACTGACGAACACAGAATTGTTTATGACGACAACTCACGCTCTTTCTTTGTATCAAATGTGCTATATTGTTTCCTTATAGGGCCACACATCCTGTGAAACAAAACTTTATCTTTTGTCAAGCATTACTTAACAATCACGAATAGATATAAAATTTGAAACGTAATTTGTAAGAACCAAGACTTAAACTATCTTGTGAATAATGTTTAGTTTGATTCAATTTTGATGTGTTAAATTAAATATATTATGAAACAGGTTTATAAACATGATGTTACACATTTCATGCGGGATTTTAGCTAATTTATAATACATAAATTTTTCTAAGTGTTTGGAGTTATTTTTAAAAAAATTGAGGAAGGTAAGTCAAAGAGCCATGAAGCTTTGCTCGTAAAAATATTACGTTAATTTTCATATGTCTCTCTAAAGGTCCCAGTAAAAAATAAAGTTTTTCTATTTGCAAGAAGCTCAACTAAAATAACAAAGATGAATAAAAACCTTGGAACCAATATTTATAGCGCTTTAAAAGCTCTTGAAATAAAATAAACGTGGCTTGTTGCCACGAATTTAATTAAAGCGAAGTCAGTAGCGGACCTCTGTAATCATTAATACAAGCATTCGATTTCTTGTTATTTATATGAATTAACATCTGTATTTTATACAGTCTTTGAGTTGAAAATAGCAGACTAAGTATACCCTTTTTTTCTACTTCGTTTATAAAAATTGTTTCCTTAATAAGTAATTGCTAAAGAGTTTGATTTCGTATTAGTATACGAACAACAATTCCGATTTATAAAAAATCGTTTGAGAAAAACTGAGTGTTTCCAGAAGAAAATATCCGTGTTGACTCACTGAAAATAACCAGTGCAGCTGATAATCATATACTAACCATTTCAAGTTAATTGTTCGCTTTTTATTTATTAGCTATTTTAAGTTTTGTTTTATAGAAGACCAAACTATAACTCTATTTTTCAAATAGAGTTTAAAAGTTAAAGCAGAATTTCAGAAAATGTGGACATATTGTAGTAGTTTGTATGCACAGGCAGTAAATATAAACGTGTTTGGGTTGCTTGAAGTGGCCCTTTGCCGCTTTGTTCGTCCTTCAAAGGTAACTATATGTTAACTCTAGTGTAAATTTCAAACAATTCCCTCGCTTTGAAACATTGTTTGTATATTTGTTATTCCTGAAATTGTAGCTAAAAATCACGCTTTTAATTTGCTTTAAAGCTAGAAACCAAATAACCATGGAGTCACAAAACCTTTCAAACAAACCAATAAGCTTTTATCGAAATCACTCTAGCTGTACATTTGTTTTCATCGATTTCACTGATACTGGTTAATATTCCTGTAAACTATAATACTATAGTCCATTTTATATGGAATTTTCAGCGATAACTTGAATAAGGAAACTAATTCTCTTTGAAGCATAAAGTAAACTAATTTCAATTGATTTGATTTTGTGTGTGGTCCGACCGAAATTGTCCCTAGAAAGGCCGTTGCCATATGTGGGAAATTAGAAATAAAATACTGACAGCTGGCGGCCTCTGGCAGCAGTCTCCTAAGCTTACATAGACCTCTCAGTCTTCCCTGAACTCGCTAGGCGGCATGCGTGACATGATCTGAGAAGGTGAGGTTGTTTTCAAGCACCATGCCAAGTGTTTTGAACTTGTTACATACTATCAGGCTCCCACCGAAAGAGAGCCTGAGAAACAAATAGTAGAAATAGTGGAATAGTAGAATAGTGGAAATAGTGGGAGATAGTGGCGTGGGATGCCCTTTCAACTACTTTTGAGACTCTGTACAAGGTCGAGTGGTGCAGTGTGTACAACAGTAAATGTATTAGAATTCAGTTTAAGGCCATTGGCAGCAAATTATAAAGAAATGTTTAGTAGATCAGCGTTGATTCAAATTGAAGGCCTCTCTCAAATGCTCAGGCTCAAAATTCAAAAGTAGCTGTGAGTCATCAGCGTAAAAGTGAGACGTGCAGTGTTCTGAATAATTATTGAAGTGAGCAGTATATAACGTGTACAGGATAATGTGCCCTAGGCAACAGCTTTGAGGACAACCTCACAGTTTGACTAGGGGTTCTGATGTTTCCAACCATTTCAAACCAATCTCATCATCGTTGAATCTAGAGAAATCTCTACAACAAATAATATTTGGTAGGAATTTTTCTTTATTTAAAATTAGATAACATCTGCAGAACTAACTTAGAGCTAAAAACAAATAATAATTTGTTGTAATAGCCTTAGAATAATCACAAATTAATACAGTTAATTAACGGCTTAGCATTTTTTACCACAAAGTCTGATCTTAAAAGCCATGCATCTAAGT
Source organism: Flexamia atlantica (assembly GCA_035578135.1). Taxonomy (NCBI): domain Eukaryota; kingdom Metazoa; phylum Arthropoda; class Insecta; order Hemiptera; family Cicadellidae; genus Flexamia; species Flexamia atlantica. Next base: position 1,603,618 of record JAQJVK010000021.1, read on the forward strand.
TGACTGCGTCATATAAGGTTATCCTTTTTTCTACAATTATAAGAACCCAAAAACATGGCATCCTTCTGAAATATGAGAGTAATCTATACTAGTTTGTTTTCTTTATTATTTAATAATACAAATAAAACAACTATAAAAATATATATAACATGATTTTAAATAAAAAAATAAATAAATCAACCTTAAATAAATTTTTATACCTTGTGCAACGTCATTAATTCAATATCCAGGTTTAAAATCCTGCTATTGTCTCGGCATATTAGTCATCAAAATGTTTAAGAGCCATAGACAGATATTGACATAAAATCCAAATTTGATTCAAGCCGGCTTACAAAAAAGAATTTGACATTTTATACATGTTGCATCATGACAGACTAAAAGGTATTTAACCTTTTTTCAAATAATAAAATAAATTCAGGTGTCATAAAAACCTTGAATAAAATATATAAATCCCTGAGTACGGTACTATTTTAATTGAAGGGAACGAATATTAGACAGATAAAAATATTCCTGCACAGTCTAAATTACTGAGTGTTTACTTCAACCCGCCAAAATGAATATTTTATTGATTTCAAGACCGTTCAAGCTTATGCTTAAAATGGTAATTAGTTTGTTTTACATCTCTCTTATTTAAAGTTCCCTCTTATTCGTAAACTTCTGTATTTTCAATTGCAAATTAATACAATACTCTCGATGTAATACAGGGCGTTTTATTGAAGCAACCCAAAACTTTCTTTTATCAGTGAAGGATTACTAATCCCCTAGATCCCGGATTTGACGCCACTGTATTATTTTCAGTAGGGGTTACAAAAACAATTCACAGGGTATTCAGCACCTAAAAAAAACCATAACAACTTTAATGCAAGTAATTCAAAGAGGCGTCTTGCAACACGTGTTCGAGAATTGATGGAGAGAGCACAACTTTATACAAATGCCAATTGCGGATTGTTTGAACCCAAAATGTAAACCAAACGTGATAAAACTTAAAGAATAAGCTGTATAAAATGTAAAGATTACCAAAACAAAACTCATTTTCACATTTATATATGCATTAATTAATCTTAAAAATGGGTTGCGTTAAAAAAAAACACCCTGTATTTAGTAATTTAAGTCCTCCCACCTTAAATGTATTGATCATTGCAAATGAATGGTTGAATGTCAGATTTATTGTTTAACCAAATACGCTTGTATTGTGTTGTTCAGAAAACCAACTTATAAATCTCAAATTAAAATTAAATTAATTTGAAATAAATTAAGAATAAACTTTCTAATGGTCAATGTAGAGAATGCGGTTTTAATTAACAACTGTTCCGGTTAAAGCTGTTGTTAAACTGTCCCTTGCGAAAGCTTGGTTGACAAAGGTACAGATGTACCGACCGTGGAGCTATTTCGACGTTGTTACGTCTCATCAGGTACAGATAGACAGCAGTTTCCAGCTGTCACTGTACTACAGCGAACTCAGATAAGAGTTCCTTTGAAGCAGGAGAAAAGAATAAACTTCTACTTGAGCTTACACCCTGCAACAAACACCGTTGACATTCCAACTGACGTCAAATCTCAATAAATATGTTAGTAGGACTTTCTTCATTTCGTTACGAATCGAACTATACCCAATGAGTCATACTTTCGCCCGTTAAAACCCGTTGACAGGTGATGTGCGCGCGCTCCGGTCAACGACCAGACCTAGGCCTACTTGGAGGGGATTTGGCGAGCGAAAGTATGACTCATCTGGTATCGTTTGATTCGTAACATAACGAGAAAAGTCATACTTACATATTTATGATAACCTAAACTAACATAACCGTCGCAGCGCGCTGTAAAAGAGTGGCAATCGGGTGTGGACTATAGCGGTGGTCTGGACGTCAACACTCAATCCTCAGTGACATCGCTGCCTTCTGGGAGGCAGAGCACAAATACCGTTCATCATAATTAAGTCAAATTTGGACAGTAAGTCGATTAAAGTACGTTCTTCCCAATGATGTAGATATTTTTGGTGTCCAGCAAAACAATCTCTCTAAAAACAGTGGCCTCCGTATAATATCAAAATGTTGAGCTATTACATGGCATACATAACAAATTCGCATTGAAAGAGAAACATTTCATACATATGTTGGAATTTCTTTTTATATCATGTTGGGCAATATTTTTATCCATACGCTCGCTGAAATATACGTTAATTACTATAAAGCCCTAAAATTGTAAAGTTAAAATAATAAATTAATCTATTAAATACAAGCTAATGGATTTGTTGGAAGCAAGAGGCAACCAAATATCGCAATATAGTCTACTTGCTTTAAAGGCATTATCTTTTTTCCTCCCGATGAAACCACCACCGCCTTCCACCCCAACTACCTTGGCTATGCCAAGTACAATTAAAGTGGATTTAACATCATCTCGATCCAACCTCCTGAGGTGTAATGTACTTTCATTACTTGCTACACTTACAGAATACTAAACAACATGCTTTTATGATTACACCACAGATAATTTTTAAAGCACTATTTTCAAATGTCTGGGTTTTAAACAAATGAAATTCTGCAATTATTAATTACTTGTATACACGCGCTCCTCAGTAGCTGTTAATAAACAGATAGTTATAAATAAACGCACTAAACAAATGCATAAACTAATCGGCCTTTTTTAAACATATTTTCCATTAGGAAAAAATTTCATTTTTGCCCGAACTTCACACCGAGACCTTTTACTCAAGTACGGGTAGATGGATGTCATTGTAATCCCCTCAAAAGTTTTGGGTAATTTAGGCTTTATATATATTTTAGGAGTTTCTTCCTAAACCCTAACTGCCCATCACACTGGATCCATCACAAATATATGTTGTAATCAAAGACAGGGAATCGTCGAAGCGTTTACTTGGGCTAGCCAGAGGTGGCCGCTCAAGTTAGAACAGTATTCCGGCCGCGACTGGGATAGAACCAGTCACATAAGAATATTAAAGCTTGGACTGTTTTAAGCGACCGTGTGTACTTTTGCAGTTTCTCAGTATTTGGATTTTGTACGCGAAAGTTGCCATAAAATGAATAAGTAAATAAGTAATGAATAGATTAATCTGCAGAAAATATGTCTCACTTTGATGTTTATGATGGGCATTAAAAAAAATATAATCTTTTATTTTAGAAATTGTATCTTAAAAAAAAATATATTATGAAAGTAAAACACAATAATTTATTTACCGATAGACAGCTTTAGTTCGATAAAGTTGAGGTCCAAAGTTCTTCACCAAACCAAACTTTAGAATCGCCATCAAAGGCTCAGTAAACTAATTAGCCTAATCTTTATTAAAGTACAGCCCTCTCCGGAAAATTAGCTGCTCAGATGTTTCTCGAAATTATAGGGCGTTGGGGTCATTTCAGTTGAAAGTTTTGAAAGTGTTGTTGCTTACCAAACAAAGTATTTAAATATGTTCCAACGTTTGTTCCTGCTCCATTAAAAATGTATATTTTGCTTTTTATAATAAAGGTAATATGAATTATGGAACTGTGCTATTTTTATGTTCACCTGTTTAGCTAGTAAATATTTTATTTGTCTTAGTAGTGTACGTATTCCTCAAAACGATTGAAATATAATAACAGCTAATTACTATTGTTTTCCTTTATTTATTGGTTTTTAAAAATCAATCGAGAATTAATTTTTTTTTTAATTTTAAGGACAAACAAATGGTTAAAGATGGCTGCACACATGGAAGTCTTCATAAAACGTTAGCTGACTTTCTTTTGGCTCGCAGTTGAAAAGCTTTTTATTTTTTATGAAAAACAATGAGATCAGGATAATCATATACCGGCACACAAATAACTATAATAAAACAACTTATATTACTGCATTCAAAAGAGCCAAAAGGTAAGAACTGAAAGTCAGTTGCCTCATATCTGTGTTTTAAATACTTCGCTATCACATACTTTATCGCTCACATATTTCCAACAAGTTGTAGCATGGTTAGCAAACAAATAATTTTCTCCAATATTCATACAACGCATGTAATTAATTTTTTAATAGTATTTTTTGTTATATATGAACGCATACGTAGCAGCTAAAGCTTGAAGTTGGCAGAGACTGAAATAGACTAATACAATGGAAATAGTAAGATATCCTTCAAGAGACCATTTGTAGATAATTATCTGTAAAATCGCTTATTTTAGGAGTTTTTGGGTATGGATAACGTTGCCTTAAAGCGTCCTTTTCCGTGTGATTAAACTAAAGAAGGAAAATAATTATTTCTACTGATCCTAACTTTCTAAAATAACTCGATTTTCTTGTTCTGGCTCATCTGTTCATTCGATCAAAATTCTCACCGTGTAATGTAATTAAAACTTTAAATGAAATTGGCTTTTGAAGGTCAGAGTTAGAGAGGATGATAGTAACTGTTGCCATAAAAGTTTTAATTTGAATAACAAAACCATTCAGTATCCAGAAATATGGTGTTTTATTTGTTGGGTTCTCTGGCTTTAAATCTGGTTCCATTATTTTTATTTGCATAGAAGGCTATAATCAAAGCCAGAACAATAATTTGGGTGTATAAACGGGTTTTATTAATTCTTCCTTTGAACACTCCTTCGCTGTTGGAGCTAGCAGGAAAAACTGTTGCACTGCATGCAATGCACACTATTAACTACGAGTAAAAAATTGTAAATTGCTTACAAATGTGTTTGCAAAGGCATTTACACTTCTAAAAAAGTTTTAAAATAAGAAATAATATACTCTTATTATTGTTAGACATACAGTTAAGACTTTGGTTTTGTTATTGTATTATGCCTATTCAAATCATTTTTTTTTTTTATTAAAACAAAAAGTGTTAAAATAAAAAATTTAATTAAATAAATAATTTATTAATGATTAATTTGACACTCATCATTAAGCTCTGAAATACTATAAAGTTTGAAAAAAGTTACTACAACAATAACGAGTCATGAAGAAACCATGCATTTAATGTTAGTATTTATTTACTATTCCAAGATATATTATAGAAAAACAAGCTAAATATGATAGAAAGAATGGTATTTTAGCAATTCGTGGATGAATTTTCATTTAAAAGTTTCTCACATTAATAAATTTTGTTTGGGAGCGAAAATGAGAAAATGTAATGAATTAAGGCGTAAAATTTGAGTAACTGTTATGAATATAACATTTGAAACTTGATTCATAACACAAAAGTAATGATTTTAAAGCAAACTGTCCGTTTCTGCTTCGCTTTAACTCAAATGCAACCAGTAAACTTAGATTGCTAATTTAATAAAACATGCGCTGTATTTGTAACAGCTCTTTAATTGGTATCCAAATAATTTTAATGTGAGTAAAGACAAATTGCAATAATAAAAACAAGTTTTTAAATTTTAAATAAAATCATATGTTTAGTTTAATAGCTGTAGTTACTTTAGTAAATAATCGTATTTTTGGATTCCTCAATTAAATGTAGGTTTTTAATGCATCTTTAGAAAGGAACTTGAAAGAGGATTTCTCACAGATAATTTCAGAAAAGCCACCGAAACAAGAATAAAACAACTGTTTTATCTACCACGAGTTCCGTCCGACTCCAGAGATTAACTAGTTACAACACTCTCATGTTGTTTCATCTTAACCTACAACTAGTTTCTTGTTTAATTGGACGTGTGATTAGAATTGTGGTAAATATTCTTTTTACACTTAAGCAATATTATTTATACTCTGGATTTGTAAGTTCCTAAGGGATGGTTCAAGGTTTAAGAAGTGAAGTGTGTAGTTTTCAAATTGGTAATTAACTAGGCTTAACCGAATTTGTCTTCTGATATTAAAGCATAACATTTTGTTGTAGACAAGACAAGGACGTAATGAAAACACCATCTAATAACTATATGTTTTTTACCAGTCTCAAATCAACAAGTATAAGTTCATAGCTTTAATTACAACCCCTCAAAATCCAATAATTTAAGAATAAGAGGATGTACGCTTCAAATCCTGTAAACATACTTCACTAGCAGACCCTGGTATAAATCTGCCACTTTTCTAAAAAAATGTATTTGAACAACGTACGAATAAAGAGGCTGCTAAGGAAAGAGTTTTTATGATATTTTATGTTTTATTTTATGTTTTTATGATGTAAGAAGAACAAGCAATTTCGGAAAGTAAACATTCTAATTTATTGATACTGAAAAAAACAAAGGAATTTCTCTTTGAGTATATATTCCAAAGCCCAAAGTAATACAAGAAACGCTCTAAGAGAAGAGACGTTTCCTTGAAAAGTGTCCTTTACAAATGTTTCCTGTCTTTCAAGTTTGTTTTTATTGCTATATTTGAACAAAATTAAATTATTTTAATTCAGTTTTTTAATTTGAAGTAATAAATTTTATTTATAATAAATTCTTTTGCTATTAATTTGATCCAAAAGAACCAAGTTCACCTGAAAAAAATTATTCTTCAGTTCTATTTACGATTCAAGGAAATATAAAATAGTCAGAAACAAACTTTTTAATTACCTTAGTTCTCATTTACAGAGTTTTCATGGCAGGATATTAAAAAGTTTTAAAGAATTATTTTTCAGTTGTACAATTGAAACAAATTTCTTAAATAACTATTGTTATGTTTTGCTTTAATAATTGGTGTTATTTACTTGAGTATCTTGAGAACAACAAATATCGCAAACAAAACATCTTGCTAATAAATAAACAAGTATATTTTAAATATATTTTTTTCAATATAATTAAGTATTGCATTCAAAATGAAAATTACTCTACAAAGTATATTAACTGTTCAAAAATATAACATTTTGTTGACATATAGTTCTGATATTACGCTCCATGAAAAATAAATTACAATAAAAGTCCTAATCAGCTAGTTTGCTGTAAAATAACTAAGTTAGAGATGGATATAAAAATAAATCCTATGATACCTTGGTGAAAACAATACAACTAAAATACGTTCTTGATCACATTATTTACAATAAATTTATTAAAGTATGTTATATGAAACATAATATTTCAAAAGTGCTGTTATCAAACAAAATAAAATATCAAATAAGTTGAAACCAATAATGCTGGAATGTTAATAGAACATTTATTTAGTATGTTACATTACCTTTCTAAAGCCTCGTTTCGACTCTGCCTAAGTTGCCGACATTGTCGTAGACAATGTTGCCGACAGTGTTGCATGACCAAAATTACCATGTCGGCAACAGTGTCGGCAACATTGTTTCCAATATCTCGGCTGTTTCCACTCCGCAACAATCCAAAGCAACATTCTACAAATGTGATATTAGTATGGTGATGCTGTCCATCGATGATAGATTCACAAGAAATCAGCGCTGTGTTCCTTGTTTTGGCGGGGGCTTTATTGAAAAAGATGTAAAAGGCCAAAACGCTGGATTATTATGGTATTATTAAATTATATATTCAGATTTATTTATCCGTAAAATCACTTGTTGAATATTTTGTAAATGTTTCAAGGCTGAAAAAAGTGTTCATAATCAAAACGTGACAAAAACCTTTATACAAGAAACGTAGCTGATTTATGGTTTTTATACTTTGCATAGCATGTATGATATTATACACAGTTTATAATTATTTTATAATAGAATAAAGGGTAAGAAAAAGAAGGTTGTTTGTGTCAATTCTCACGTTTTTACTTGGTGAGTAAAAATAGATGAATTAATTTATATGCTATTTATAGTTAGAATTAAATAATAATCAAATGAGGTTCACAACAATCGTGCGGTACATTATTTTTCAGTTATTTAGCCTCTGGTTTACTGTTTAGTATTTAATATGTGTTAAACTCCTTGCTTCAAGTAATCCAAAAATACTTTTTGGCTTCAATCGTTTTGGGATTTAAAAGTACAATATATTGTACTAATTATATTCCTAAATCCATAGATTTAGGAATATAATTAGTTTGGCCAGGAATCTTTATTAAAAAATTAGTGGGAAAATCGCGAGGTAAGACTCACTTACTCGCCAACTCACTTTTTACCACTCTCTTCTCGCTTGCTTCAAAAATTTAACCCCTGATGCTGGCGTGCGTACTATCAGTGCGTATGCGCGAGGACGTGTTGTCAACGGTCGCCGACATTTTTCGGTTTCTATTCCTAGCCCTGTTTCCACTCTGACAAAATTTGTCGTCAACACTGTTGACAACAAAGTTGGCAATAAAGTTGGCAACTTTGTCGGAGTGGAAACACACATAAAAAGTCGCCAACAATGTTGGCGATAAATTTTTGTCGGCGACAGCTTCCTGGGTCAACATTGTTGCCGACTGTGTTGCCAACATTCGGTTTTTGGAATGGAAACAGAATAATGTCGCCGACAGTAGACAACACGTTTTCGCGCATGCGTACGGAGAGCACGTACGCAGGCATCAGGAGTCATATTAGCGAATTTCTCATATAGGAAAGAAGCTATTACGGTAGGTCTTGTGAGGAAGTTCCTCGAGCAATAAGTTTTTACAGGGTTGGTCAGGGTAACTTAGGGAAAACGTCCGGATTGCCAGTCACTTGGTTTATTAACACTTACACACTATTTATACGGTTTGTTCCTATTTTCTTATGTATAAAGTTATACTATTCTTGATCCGGATCATTGGCTTGTAGTCCCGAACGCGACCGCCGGCAACCAGCTCACTGCGTCAGCAGGTGGATCAGTCCTTGTGCATCTGTGATGTCCCGGGGGGTTATTGCCACGTTCACTCAGTCCAGCCTCTGTATAATATGTCAGCAATGCTCCACACACGTCTAGGGTCCCGAGGTAGCGATCCTGGAGAATACCCAGAAGGGGAATGCACGGTCGTGGCAGGGTCTATACGCTGAACGCCTATCCTCGGCTTAACATCACTCTTAACGGAGACTCTCTGGCACTCTGGTCCAGAGGAAGCCCGGAGGATCTTCGTCTACTCTCTAATACTCCGCACTGGGAGTATGGCCTGGCTGCGCGCTCGCTCATCCGTTGGCTGCGACGGTCTATACGGGTCATTGCCATGGTTAAAACTAACGGCTGTAACATATACACCGATTAATATAACAAAACATAAAGTGGAAGGGGAAAACCATCCCCACTCCACCATCTAGTGGACTTCGAACCAATGGTGGGGGCTCAGCACGCCCGTCCAGCGTACCGGGGGCTCAACACGCCCAACCGGCCTTCCGCGGGCTCAAACACGCCCTTATATGAATGGATAGCTTTCTTATTCCTCATTATATCTTGATAAAACACGATATGTGTCTTCATTTAGCTTAGATATATTGGATTGTAGCCTAAGATCCTTCATTTTCAATTTTCAGTGGCAGCAAACCTGCATTTTTCCATACTAATCTTACGGAGAATAATTTATTTTTGAATGGCCATTGTAGGTATTTGGCAAGTAATAGGATGAGGTAAAAGGGCTCATATTAAATGTTTTAACGTCAGGGACTCAGAAAAAGTACTGGAATTTCTTAAAGTTTGCCAGAAAATAAAAATAACATAAAATACCTGCCATTTAAGTATAGTAGCATTGGGAACTAAAACGTCCGCTTTGTTTACATTAAAACATGTGAGCTGATGTTTCATTCAGAGCCATATGATAAATAAACACATATGGTTTATTTAAAGGCCAGTTAACGTAATATTATGTCAAATAAATGTACTATAGCGAATACAGATTTTTACTAATAATGTTTATGAAATTTTTCACACAAACTTAAACAGCTGGCCATTTCCCCGTGTGATTAAATTGGAAAAGCCAGCTGTTTTGAACATTGTATTTTCGTACCTAGCATAGGCTATTATTTTTTATAGCCTTTTGCCCCTAATAGCCACTAGTGGAGAGTATTTTTGCACGCTTCCTTTAGAACGTTCCTTTAGAGTATTGATTTCACTTGATAAGAGGCTTCATTTAAATTATTTACTTATGCACTAGAAATTCGCTGAGTATTCAGGACTGCTGCAACTGGGGTATTTTTTAAGTAATTGAGGAAGATAGTGGTAAAAGCGAGTTAGGGAGTCATGCCTCACGATTTTTTATGCTAATTCTAAAATAAATATACTGTACGAACAAAAAAACTGATTATTTGGTAGTTTTAGTTACCTGCTTCAAGTAATACAAAAAGTATTTTATTATTACTTGAAGCAGGTTAATTGTAACTTCAAATGGTATTCAACAGTAATCCAGAGGCAAAAATGTTGATCAGTTGTTGTACCACACGATTCTGGTCGGCTGTGCTCATTTGACTGTAATATTATTTATACAAATTGATAATTTAGCTATAGAAAGCTTATAAACTGAGTACGTCAATTCACCTATTTTGCCACACCGAGTAATGTGCTAATGAATAAAAACGTACGATAGGTAAGAGTTGATACGAAGAACATATTTTTCCCTTTTTTACTATACATAATAACGATAATACAATACTATTCAAGGTGTACAGATAACTACACAAGTATGTTAGCAATTATGAATATTTTTTAGCACAACCACGCTCTTCTCGTTCTCGCTTAGCCAGGAAACTCCGTACCCACCATCTTGGCCGATTCCGCCTTTTTATCAATGAGGCCCCGGCCAAAACAATTAATGCAGCACTTATTTCTTGTACATCCATCTTGAGTGGCGAACATTACCAAACTAAAATTACATGTGTTTACAATGTTGCTTTTGATTGTTGCGGAGTGGAAACAGCCGGGATTTTGGAAAAAATGTTGCCGAAAATGTTGCCGACATGGTATTTTTGGCCATACAACACTATCGACAACATTGTCTACGACAATGTCGGCAACGTAGGCAGAGTCGAAACGAGGCTGTTGGCAACATAGTCGGCGACAAAGTTGAACCAGGAAGCTGTCGCCGACAAAACTCTATCGCCAACATTGTTGGCGACTTTTGGTGGGTGTTTCCACTCCGAAAAAGTTGCCAACTTTATCAGCAACTTTGTTGGCAACAGTGTTGGCGTCAAATTTTGTCTTAGTGGAAACGGGGCTTTAGAAAATTGAAAATTTTACGTGTGTAATTTTTCTTAAAAATATAGATATTACGATTTACAGCCTGTTTATCAGTCAAAGCCATTTTGCTAACACCAATTCAAATACAATCCAGAGTTAGCCCCCGTATGCTATTAGTAATTTCGTTATATATGTATGAAGTTCAATATGTCAAACCCAATTTGCAATTGTCCAATAACTTTCTGAAATAATCAAACTACATTGTTCTCCTCAGGAAAGTTCTGAATGAAATTGTATTACACGAATATGTTGTCTTTGGTAAGTGAAGGTACTGCAAAACAAAGATTACATGAAATATGTATGAGCCCTACAAATTAAGAGCGCATATTCTCAAAGATGATATGTAACAACACGTAAATATATCAATATATTACCATATTCTTTGCACCTTTTGCAATTGTTTTTCCTTTTTTTATAAAAATGCACCATTAAAAACTTATAAAATTTACATTTAGTTTCTCAACTTAAAGGAAGATTTTACGTTTTCTGTTTTATGTTCTTTATGATAAAAACACACTATAAATATAACCTTATAAGAATTATTTGAATCTCCATAAGGTTAACAAAAATTATAATTTACAATATAGACTTTTCAAGTAAAATAACGAAAATTATACTACTAAATATTAGTCTTTACCTTTTGGTCAACTTTTAATAATGTATATAACGTAGCACTCAATACTTCACAGGCAGAGTTGTTGCATTGTACTTAAGACAAATATGTTAATTTGAATTTAAGAAGGCAGTATTTAAAAAGGAAATTGGTAATTGAACTTATTGTAGATTCGATATCATCAGAGGGGATTTAGGAAATCAAAAATTTAAATCAAATGATTGTGTTATATTTAAGTAAAATAGTTTGCTTTAAAATGCATTTCAAGAACACTATACCAGTTTAATGTCAAAGTTCCTTTTAGGGGCTTTTTTCAAGTGCAAAAAATAAAAATTTGTACGTTTTAAATCAAGAGAGTCTCATATGATAAAACCAACCAAAATAATATTATATTACATTTAAGTATGCGGCTTAGCAAATTCATAGCATTCACTTCTTAGAATCTAAGACCATCTGATGAAAGATTTTAATTATTATTTCTGATGAAAAACATTGATTATTAAATTCCTTCGATCATCATATTTCCACTTTCATAACCAAATGCTTAACAATATAATGTATCGTAAACTAACAATATTTTTATGAGAATTTTATTTTTATTTCCTGAATTTTGAGTTTGAATTTGAATAAAAGGAACGATAGGTTAATTGTCTTTTTTATTATACTTTGGACATTTGAGACCTTTATCAGAGATCAGAAAAAGATAACCTGATGTGTCTGCGTATTGATCAGATCAGGTTGGTTTCTCTCACGCTCTGGCTCTCTAATGAAGTTTCAACCGACAAAAAGAACACAAAGGCTGGTATTGGTGGCAACATTGTGTGGTGTTTTATCTACAAAACCGGATTATGTTGATCATGCAGGCCCCATAGGTTTTGTTCAGTTTGTAAATGCATGTTACCGAGCAAACATCAACCTAAAAACTACAGCTAGTAAATTTAAAGTCCCATATAAGTTTAATGTTATTTAAGGTAAGATTAAGTTGATTGATTGATTGATTGGATGCATCACGGATAAAAAACACATCATGCAGATCAGATCACAAACGAAAATTTAATATCCAATTACAGTAGTTTGTAATCTAAAATACTGTAATGATTTAATATGGTTCAGTTATGTTATGTTTTCTTTCTTCATTTGGGAAAATCCAAAACACAAAAGCTTCAGATGCAACACTATTAACAATTATCGAGGGATCTATTAAAAAATAAGTAATAAGAAGAAATTGACTTCATCTCCCTTGACTATCCATTCCGTAATTTATTTTAAATCACTTAATATTTTTAGTTTATGGTTTGAGTACAAATATCTTGATTTACGAATATATTTTTCATATAATAACTTTTAAATCGGTTGGTGTTTAAAACATATTATATGACAAAATATTTGTTAATGTATTAAAAAGAGAATAAATGCTAATAATCTCCATGTCATCAGATTAGCCTATCAAAATTTACAAAAATTAAGGGAAAATAAAAACAATAAAAAGTCTCTCCGGTCTATGAGACAATGTAACAGTGCAACAACTATCACGCTGATCCGATAAAACAGTACTTACCGGGCTAGTAACTTAATATACTTCTTGATTCACCGTTTCTGTAAAGTTTTCCAACATAAAAACGGCTTGGTTGGTTGAAAGAAGCTTAATTTTTTCTTCTTTGAGTACAAACCAAAGATTAAAGTTAATAATCACTTATTTAATTCTCTTCCTCGATGATAATTTTAGACACTTCATCATAAAGGATCGCCGTAATTTTTTATCGCAAATCAGACATACTGTTGAAATTTAAAGCTTTCCGTATCAGCTTTACATTTCAGTAGCTTTAAATGTTTATCAGAGCAGGTTCTTGTATACACACAGTAGATTATGATACCTTCTCCTGAATACTAAATTTTATTTTAAAGCATGTTGCTTATTTAAATTTAAAGATCCATTTTGATTATAAAAAACTGTCGCTTAAAATTATGGTACAACTCATTACAACTAATTACTGTATGAGTGGTTATTTGCCATTATTTCAACCCATTAATGAAATGCAACTCATTTGATAATTTAAAGGTATATCCATCCTTATTGATCGTATAAATTATTATTTTTTAGGAAAGAGGGTGCTCCGTTGATTATGGAAATAACTTTTACTATGATATTAGTAGTCTCATTGAGCAATAACTTAATTATTCATAAGCAATAACCCACTGTCGAAACAAAAAATTTCAAGTATGTCTTAATCATACTGTAGTATTGAAATAAAAACAGTATAAAATTGAATAATAGCTAAATAATTTGTAAAATTTTAGGTTAGGCAATCTATTCAAAGTAAAATTATATAAATCTGAAAATTTACATATGCAATGCAAATTAAATTACCATTAAATAATACTGAATCCCTTTTGGAACTATAACCAGATATAGAAAAACTGAAATAATATATTTTAATAGAAAATAAATAGAAATTTAATACATTTTCATATTTAGAAAATTAAAACTCTTTTTACATGTAGATAGTATATTAAACTATATTGATTTATTTATTTATTCTGATTCAAAGAAAAGGCTGATATTCAATTAATTAAAAATATATAAAATATATTTACGTAAATTTGCCACCGTTGATCGACTTTTCAATTGTTAAAATAACTTACAACGTAAGCAGTGAGGGAACTGTGGAGTCAGGCGAAGTCCATATGTCGTAAGCGGGAACAGTCTCGCCAACACTCACGATATCACAACACCCACTGACAGGGTTGCCAGGGTTGCCGAGCAACGACGGTATCCAGTGGTGCCACCCCCCGCCACTTCAACGCTAAATACCCTTCCATTTCCCCGGCTTTCAACGTTTATCGGTTGAAATTAATACGCATTCTGATTTTCCCGTTTAATATGAACTTATTGTTTTTGGTATCAATAATAATGTTAGTTAGTTTCTTAATTTTTTACAAATTAAAACTTTTAATTAATAAATTATTTTTTATTACAATATAAGGTCTAGTTTTAAGTTTACGATACCTTACCTTGAGTTAAGTTTAGGAAGTTAATCACCTTCAACTTATTTGTCCACAATCTTCATGTGTTCGATTGCAGGCAAAATCGTTATCTGGCAAGTCCACAGTACCTGACCGATGAAAAAGCTCTTCTTATAATTCAGTCAATAATTATTTAAACCTCATCAAATCAAAAAATTCAACATTTGTTATACCATTGTCAATTGGAAACTTCATTACTAATCAAATACAAACTGATGTAGTATGATATAAAAAAAAGCTTAAATCATATAGCCACTTCTTTAATAAAAATGAGGCTATAGGCATATGCGTTGTAAATTTGACTTGTTCGCCCTAACCTAGTGAAATAAAATAGCATTTAATAGTTTTTGTAAGTAAAAACCGTATTCTCCTTACAAAAATCTCCTAGTAATGGATCATTCTCTAGACCTACTTCCAGACTACACATTCCTCCAGAATATAGTGGTTGAATTTAAATAAACCTCTAAAAAATGTATAACCTTTCAATAAGGCTTAAAACAAAAGAATAAAAATCAATTGAATTGTAATTTTAAATTTCTACAGACTCGCCGTCAATATGTTATAAAGGTCGACTATTTTTGGTGTGCCAACGAACATCCTCTGATAAAGCAATGCACCTTCCCACACACTAGAGCTGCTAGTCGTCACCGTGGAAACAGCCCGAGTTGTTTGTCCTGTGACAAGAGTCGATCGAGGGAGTCAAAGACCGTCCATGACCCATCCTGCAGAAATGGACAATCGGAAGGGAAAAACAGTACAAAACCTCACAATTTAAACTGATTATTTTGAGAAATTTATTATTATTAACTTTATCTTAATCTTAAATTGTCTATTTGCTATACAGTATATTCTTCACAAATAATTGCGTTCAATTCCTCGGCCTGATTCAAGTAACGACTTAGTTTAACAGATACTGTATCGCGTTCTTTGACTGTCAAATGGAAAATTGGGTATTAATATCTGTATTAAAAAGTTTTTTAGATGTTTATTTTACTACTGAAAACATATTTTGTGGCGAGTATTTTTATTATTTTATTTAAGGAAAATTGGCTAAAATTGATAAACAACTATTTAATAGCCGTGTATTAAGTGAACATTGCCCTCATCAACATTGATTATGGTTTTGTATGTGGTTTTGCAAACAAAATATCACGGTAAAATTCAACAACTTAAGTCCCAAAAATTTACTGTACTCTATTCGTGTACCGTACAATTTTTATTTTCTTTTGTTAATTTAGTTTGAGAAAACAATGTCAAAGGATTAAATCACGATAAGTAAAAAAAATCATTATGGTTTTTAAATAAAAAGACCATTTTAGGTGTAAAATGACATCATTTTTATGACAAAGAACCTTCTCAGTCCCCTGTTACTCGATACGAGACCATCCATCAGTTAAAAAAGATTAATGGAAAGTAGCTTATCAAGAGTTACGTCTCTACCGTGCGTCGCGGAGGGGGGGGTCCTCTAAATAAATACTGAGTCCGTTGTTTGCAACGCTGCGTTGGTTGAATTGAATTGAAAATTGAGTTGTGTTTTTGATATCTGCTGGTTCAATGAAAACCAGGAAGAAAATATAAAAAACGGAATTAATTTTTACACCAAATTCACTAATTAATTTACACCTTGATGTAAAGCCTTTTTCAAGGCTAAGCCCATGCTCGGTTATAGGCTATTATACTATGAATTAAAACTGATAATGGCATATTCAATTCAATTCTTTATTTCACACATTGGTTTACAATATTGAGCAGTGCTCAGGTAAACATATGTATTGTCAATTATTGACTCACATTACTAAAATATATAAACAAATATACATTGTAAAATAAAAACAAAATACATTAACCTTTAATGACTAAAATAAATAAAATACTTCCTCCGTCTACTCATTCAAAAACTCATCAACCGAGTAGTAGGCTCGACTCAGGAGATGGTGTCTTAGGGAAGCCCTGAAGCAGTGGATTGGTTGCTGAATTTTTTGTTTGTGAGGGAGTTTATTATACAGCTTTAGAGCGGTATAATAATCTCCTGTCTCATAAACTCCTGTCTCCTGTGCAAGGCAGTGGACTGGTTATTGTAAAATTTGGTGTCTCAGCTGATAACTATGTTGGATCTGATCTTGGTGGAATCGTTCCCTGTTTGAGGCATACAAACAGAGGATTTCATATATAAAGAAGGAGTATATTAATGAGTAAGTTAAGAGTTATAATCTTTATAACGTCATTAGCAATTACTGTTAGGTTGGTTATACCATTGACCTTCTATCTTATAATCGATGCTGTTATATTGCATTATAGTACAGCAAAATGATTATCAAAAAGCTTAATAGCTCACAAAATTTAAAAGGCTTTAACGAATCTTAGCGATCATTATTATTCACTGTAGCAAAGTGTGGTTCTGGCATGTTTTACTTCAGGTTGTAAACATTTTACGGCCTGTAAACAGCTATAATGTGGGAAGCACTCTGTATTCTGGGCCTTACTCGTCCTCGGCTTCCTTTACGCAGATAGAGCCTCACGTGAAGTTTATACTCCAAGAAGGTCTTTCATTCCAAGATGATATTTTAATTATTTATCAGCTGTATTCATCAAAATGTTTTAAACTGTAACACTCCAACAACTGTTATATGTACTACTTTTCTCCGTGAATAAAGATGCATATTTTTGAACAACAACAATAATTTTCTTTTACAACCTTGATGTATCAGCCTCAGCTCAGCTGTGATTGGGTGTGGACGTGCTCTCTCCTGACTGGTGATCATTTTGATACTTGTGATTTCTGAGTTATTTTGTGTTTTTGTTTTTTCTTTTCAGCATAGTGTTTTTGTGACTGATTTTACAGTTCTCTGTTTTAGCGGTGTTTTTGTCCAGGTCATCCTGGCTATGTGTTACTAATCTTGTTATGTTCTAGGTTTTGTTCCTCCTGAGGACGGGATTAGATTCCAGATCCCGAAACGTCGTGAAGCTTGTATTTTACTAATCAGTGATGGCAAATTTCCGCTAAAATCCAAATCAAAATATAACTTGATGTATAATTTGGAATATTTCACATATATTGAAAAAACGTTGGTTTTAATTCAAATATTAGTACAAGCTACCTAATTTCTCCTGTTAACAGCTTTCATTATTTTTTGTATATTAATAATACTCCTTTGGTATTTGGAAGAGTCTGATTACTAAATTTGTATAACTAATTGTTATCTTTTCCCCTCAGTATACTGATTATTCACTGATAACGTAGTTTAAGTACTGTACATGAACCCAACGAAGATTAATGTTCCTGCTTAACAATAATAATAAAAGATATAAATAACACTTTTGTTACGCATATTGTGTATGTATACAGGAAACTACTTAATAAACCTTAAAATACCTTCGTATTATACCAAGAGGTGATACAAGGTATCATCACGGGTATACTCCATACAAAAATACACTTGATTTGCATTGCAATTACTAAAACTAATTTGGTTACAATTTCTTATAGAAGTGAGAATATCTTTTTAAATACCTCATGGTCGTATAAGGTATTTAAGTAATAATTAATTTTCCGTCATCTGTAATCTAAGAACAGGTCATAAAGTAACTGCGCCACGCCTCAAGTTGTTTGACTAAACCTTACTCCTTTGTCTGCCAACAAAGGCCCCTCAGTGTGAAAGGGACAAGGATTTACATCACTTACTGCAGTAACTGTGTTGGACGGCTGCTTTACTAATAACTTTGTCGGCGTATATAAACGTTCAAAAGATTAATTGCGGAAAATAATCGTCATCATATATTTGTGAATCGTAACGCCGAATTAAAAATAAAATAATTCATCAGTGTTTGTCAGGTTTTGTAGTAGAGAAAAGACAAAGAAAATAAAAAATTTAATAAGAACTAACACTCGGTAACCGCTTGTGAGAGGTTTGCTCTAAATATAATATACTTGTGTTTATAAGAGGATTTTGTGGAATTAAATTCTACTCTCCGAATAATTTGTGGGAAACTGACAACAAAAGCATTATTTTAGCGCTCATTGGATTTGTATTAATGGATAAGCTACATGGATAAGCTGAAAATAAAAAATAGTTAAAATAATTTTTAATCAAGATTTTATTAAATAAATCGATTGTAGCTAAAAATGGATCAAATCGAAATTTATGTTGAAGTACTCCTATATTATACTCCTTTAAATTCCAAAACATTTTGTTTTCGAACTACATATTTGGATTAAACCTAATAAATCACTAACATTGTCCTTAGGTCCGGATTAAAAATTAAACACAATAAAAAGTTTGTATGCAACCTATCTAAATAAACTTCAGACAGTACAAAAACAAAAAAGGAAAACTGTTTACTTCCAAGCAACTTAAGAAATAAGCATAACGGGCCACAAATACCAAGTAATACCCTATGAAGTCCTATTTACTTAAATTAGTACGTAATAAAATTAACTGCATTAATTACCATATGAGAAATACAAATATCTACCTCGTCTCTAATAGTCAAATGTTAACTTAAAATGTTATGCAATTTTCATACATCATTCCCCGAAACGAGTGTTTGGAAACCCGCCCGGGGCTTTGGTTTCAGATAATGGAATTAATATTTTTCAGAAAGTAAATATTTGTTTATTCGTTTATTTATTAAATTTGTTTCCATAGCCCGCGCCGACTTTGCTCGCCTATTTACTCTGGCTGGATTAAAGTTTGCTTTCAGCGCTGCCATTCCCAGGTATTAAACATTTTCTGTGGATGTTAGTTATTATTTTCATATTAGTAAATATAATTGATAAGAACATAACTTTTTTTACAATCTTGCCGGACCACAAGGCTTTAGATCACGAACCACTCATTTCCTATCACATTTCACCAAATCTGGGATTTCACTTATGGATGAAATTGAATAAAATATTGAAGTAAATACTCTCCCATTATAGTCAGCTCTATTCATTCGTTAGGTACTCTAGTTCATTTACTTAAAAGTTAGATTTAAATAGTTTTATAAATAGTTATATTGAATCTTTATTTAATATAGTTTCTGTTTTCAATAAATCATTTAGATCAATAGAGCTAATTTTCACGCTCCTTTGCAGGATGTGTCTGCCATGAAAAATCAGAAATCATTGTTTTTTGTCATAACAAATCTTTGTTTTTTGTCTGCCATTTTCTATTCGGAATATGCGTAATAATACTATGCAACGCACTAAAAGTTAAGTAATATGTTAAAATGCAAAATGTGTTAAACGAGCTGACAATTTGGTCATTACCAAATTCAATTCACACTTGGATGGTTATTTTTGATCTTGCTGAGAAGTATTGCTGTTCACTCTCAGACATCAATTTTAGGCGCTAAAATAACCTTAGACCAACTCTTTTTGTTAGCGTATGAATATTTATAATGATAGGCTTGCAAGTTAAATATAGAGTACTAAACAAAACTACCAATGAGTGAAACAAACATAAATTATTGCATTGCCGTGTATGAGGCTGTATGTTGGAACTTTATAAGCAGTCTCCGCTAAATGATGTAACTTATACATTTATATACTTAATTTACCAACCAAAATCTAAAACAGTTTTTTATTGTTTAATCAAAACGATCCTATGAATAACATCTTATGAGCTACTAATATACTTTGTTTGAAATTCATTGTTGGTGATGGTGATTTTATATTTTGATTTGGATTTTTGCGGACATTTGCCATCACTGATTGGTAAAAAACAAGTTTCACGACGTTTCGGGATCTTGAATCTGATCCCGTCTTCAGGTGGAAGAAAACCTAGAACATAACAAGATTAGTAACACATAGCCAGGAAAACCTGGACAAAATATTGTGATATCTGTGTTATTTTGTGTTATTGTTTTTCTTTTCAGCGTAGTGTTTTTGTGACTACTTTTACATTTCTCTGTTTTAGCTGTGTTTTTGTCAAGGTTTTCCTGGCTATGTGTTACTAATCTTGTTATGTTCTAGGTTTTCTTCCACCTGAAGACGGGATCAGATTCCAGATCTCGAAACGTCGTGAAACTTGTTTTATACTAATCAGTGATGGCAAATTTCCGCAAAAATCCAAATCAAAACTACTAATATAATAATGAATTTCATATCGGAATTACTCAAACCATTCCTCTTTAGCCTCAGACTTGCTGTGTGCACAGAACTCTCACCGAGGTACTTGTGAACTCTTATATTTCGTCTCTTTGGTTCCCGGGCAGGCGTGGAAGACGTTTTTGTCGCTCGAAAATGGGAAATACCCTTAGCACTATACTGTTTTAAGAGGAAGTAAAACATCAATTCTAAACATTATTACAAAATACCCCCGTTGCAGCATGCCTGCATACTCAGCGAATTTCAAATGCAAAACAACATATTTCAATCCAACATAGCGAGATTTGACATGTTTTGGTAAGCTCCGTAAGAATAACATGGGGAATGAGTATGCAGGTTTGCTGCTACAGGTATATTAAAACTGGATGGTTTAATTCAATATTTAGTAGATCTGAACTAGAAGTACCTATTTACCAAGTTTTAACAAGATATGTTGATAAATGACCGAGATATATAATTTTATTTATTTCCCATAAGGTTAACATTGGGACAACATACTGTGTTTACCACTTTCAATATCTCGGTAACCAATAGACATAGAGCAGTGATTTACGTACTAAATTGTTTGTTTTTTTGAGCTGAATTCAATGGTGCCATCAAAAATTCAATAAATTTAATTTTTATAAATAAAAAACTCAAAACCCCATTTTGGGCTTTGGTTTCAGATAATGGAATTAATATTTTTCAGAAAGTAAATATTTGTTTATTCGTTTATTTATTAAATTTGTTTCCATAGCCCGCGCCGACTTTGCTCGCCTATTTACTCTGGCTGGATTAAAGTTTGCTTTCAACGCTGCCATTCCCAGTTATTAAACATTTACTGTGGATGTTAGTTATTATTTTCATATTAGTAAATATAATTGATAAGAACATAACTTTTTTTACAATCTTGCCGGACCACAAGGTTTTAGATCACGAACCACTCATTTCCTATCACATTTCACCAAATCTGGGATTTCACTTATGGATGAAATTGAATAAAATATTGAAGTAAATACTCTCCCATTATAGTCAGCTCTATTCATTCGTTAGGTACTCTAGTTCATTTACTTAAAAGTTAGATTTAAATAGTTTTATAAATAGTTATATTGAATCTTTATTTAATATAGTTTCTGTTTTCAATAAATCATTTAGATCAATAGAGCTAATTTTCACGCTCCTTTGCAGGATGTGTCTGCCATGAAAAATCAGAAATCATTGTTTTTTGTCATAACAAATCTTTGTTTTTTGTCTGCCATTTTCTATTCGGAATATGCGTAATAATACTATGCAACGCACTAAAAGTTAAGTAATATGTTAAAATGCAAAATGTGTTAAACGAGCTGACAATTTGGTCATTACCAAATTCAATTCACACTTGGATGGTTATTTTTGATCTTGCTGAGAAGTATTGCTGTTCACTCTCAGACATCAATTTTAGGCGCTAAAATAACCTTAGACCAACTCTTTTTGTTAGCGTATGAATATTTATAATGATAGGCTTGCAAGTTAAATATAGAGTACTAAACAAAACTACCAATGAGTGAAACAAACATAAATTATTGCATTGCCGTGTATGAGGCTGTATGTTGGAACTTTATAAGCAGTCTCCGCTAAATGATGTAACTTATACATTTATATACTTAATTTACCAACCAAAATCTAAAACAGTTTTTTATTGTTTAATCAAAACGATCCTATGAATAACATCTTATGAGCTACTAATATACTTTGTTTGAAATTCATTGTTGGTGATGGTGATTTTATATTTTGATTTGGATTTTTGCGGACATTTGCCATCACTGATTGGTAAAAAACAAGTTTCACGACGTTTCGGGATCTTGAATCTGATCCCGTCTTCAGGTGGAAGAAAACCTAGAACATAACAAGATTAGTAACACATAGCCAGGAAAACCTGGACAAAATATTGTGATATCTGTGTTATTTTGTGTTATTGTTTTTCTTTTCAGCGTAGTGTTTTTGTGACTACTTTTACATTTCTCTGTTTTAGCTGTGTTTTTGTCAAGGTTTTCCTGGCTATGTGTTACTAATCTTGTTATGTTCTAGGTTTTCTTCCACCTGAAGACGGGATCAGATTCCAGATCTCGAAACGTCGTGAAACTTGTTTTATACTAATCAGTGATGGCAAATTTCCGCAAAAATCCAAATCAAAACTACTAATATAATAATGAATTTCATATCGGAATTACTCAAACCATTCCTCTTTAGCCTCAGACTTGCTGTGTGCACAGAACTCTCACCGAGGTACTTGTGAACTCTTATATTTCGTCTCTTTGGTTCCCGGGCAGGCGTGGAAGACGTTTTTGTCGCTCGAAAATGGGAAATACCCTTAGCACTATACTGTTTTAAGAGGAAGTAAAACATCAATTCTAAACATTATTACAAAATACCCCCGTTGCAGCATGCCTGCATACTCAGCGAATTTCAAATGCAAAACAACATATTTCAATCCAACATAGCGAGATTTGACATGTTTTGGTAAGCTCCGTAAGAATAACATGGGGAATGAGTATGCAGGTTTGCTGCTACAGGTATATTAAAACTGGATGGTTTAATTCAATATTTAGTAGATCTGAACTAGAAGTACCTATTTACCAAGTTTTAACAAGATATGTTGATAAATGACCGAGATATATAATTTTATTTATTTCCCATAAGGTTAACATTGGGACAACATACTGTGTTTACCACTTTCAATATCTCGGTAACCAATAGACATAGAGCAGTGATTTACGTACTAAATTGTTTGTTTTTTTGAGCTGAATTCAATGGTGCCATCAAAAATTCAATAAATTTAATTTTTATAAATAAAAAACTCAAAACCCCATTTTGGGCTTTGGTTTCAGATAATGGAATTAATATTTTTCAGAAAGTAAATATTTGTTTATTCGTTTATTTATTAAATTTGTTTCCATAGCCCGCGCCGACTTTGCTCGCCTATTTACTCTGGCTGGATTAAAGTTTGCTTTCAACGCTGCCATTCCCAGTTATTAAACATTTACTGTGGATGTTAGTTATTATTTTCATATTAGTAAATATAATTGATAAGAACATAACTTTTTTTACAATCTTGCCGGACCACAAGGTTTTAGATCACGAACCACTCATTTCCTATCACATTTCACCAAATCTGGGATTTCACTTATGGATGAAATTGAATAAAATATTGAAGTAAATACTCTCCCATTATAGTCAGCTCTATTCATTCGTTAGGTACTCTAGTTCATTTACTTAAAAGTTAGATTTAAATAGTTTTATAAATAGTTATATTGAATCTTTATTTAATATAGTTTCTGTTTTCAATAAATCATTTAGATCAATAGAGCTAATTTTCACGCTCCTTTGCAGGATGTGTCTGCCATGAAAAATCAGAAATCATTGTTTTTTGTCATAACAAATCTTTGTTTTTTGTCTGCCATTTTCTATTCGGAATATGCGTAATAATACTATGCAACGCACTAAAAGTTAAGTAATATGTTAAAATGCAAAATGTGTTAAACGAGCTGACAATTTGGTCATTACCAAATTCAATTCACACTTGGATGGTTATTTTTGATCTTGCTGAGAAGTATTGCTGTTCACTCTCAGACATCAATTTTAGGCGCTAAAATAACCTTAGACCAACTCTTTTTGTTAGCGTATGAATATTTATAATGATAGGCTTGCAAGTTAAATATAGAGTACTAAACAAAACTACCAATGAGTGAAACAAACATAAATTATTGCATTGCCGTGTATGAGGCTGTATGTTGGAACTTTATAAGCAGTCTCCGCTAAATGATGTAACTTATACATTTATATACTTAATTTACCAACCAAAATCTAAAACAGTTTTTTATTGTTTAATCAAAACGATCCTATGAATAACATCTTATGAGCTACTAATATACTTTGTTTGAAATTCATTGTTGGTGATGGTGATTTTATATTTTGATTTGGATTTTTGCGGACATTTGCCATCACTGATTGGTAAAAAACAAGTTTCACGACGTTTCGGGATCTTGAATCTGATCCCGTCTTCAGGTGGAAGAAAACCTAGAACATAACAAGATTAGTAACACATAGCCAGGAAAACCTGGACAAAATATTGTGATATCTGTGTTATTTTGTGTTATTGTTTTTCTTTTCAGCGTAGTGTTTTTGTGACTACTTTTACATTTCTCTGTTTTAGCTGTGTTTTTGTCAAGGTTTTCCTGGCTATGTGTTACTAATCTTGTTATGTTCTAGGTTTTCTTCCACCTGAAGACGGGATCAGATTCCAGATCTCGAAACGTCGTGAAACTTGTTTTATACTAATCAGTGATGGCAAATTTCCGCAAAAATCCAAATCAAAACTACTAATATAATAATGAATTTCATATCGGAATTACTCAAACCATTCCTCTTTAGCCTCAGACTTGCTGTGTGCACAGAACTCTCACCGAGGTACTTGTGAACTCTTATATTTCGTCTCTTTGGTTCCCGGGCAGGCGTGGAAGACGTTTTTGTCGCTCGAAAATGGGAAATACCCTTAGCACTATACTGTTTTAAGAGGAAGTAAAACAGCAATTCTAAACATTATTACAAAATACCCCCGTTGCAGCATGCCTGCATACTCAGCGAATTTCAAATGCAAAACAACATATTTCAATCCAACATAGCGAGATTTGACATGTTTTGGTAAGCTCCGTAAGAATAACATGGGGAATGAGTATGCAGGTTTGCTGCTACAGGTATATTAAAACTGGATGGTTTAATTCAATATTTAGTAGATCTGAACTAGAAGTACCTATTTACCAAGTTTTAACAAGATATGTTGATAAATGACCGAGATATATAATTTTATTTATTTCCCATAAGGTTAACATTGGGACAACATACTGTGTTTACCACTTTCAATATCTCGGTAACCAATAGACATAGAGCAGTGATTTACGTACTAAATTGTTTGTTTTTTTGAGCTGAATTCAATGGTGCCATCAAAAATTCAATAAATTTAATTTTTATAAATAAAAAACTCAAAAACCCCATTTTGGGGGGGTTTATTCCTTTTTACCCCCCCTTCCAGCAGTCCGATCGCTGGTTTACGAACTCGTCCGGGGGATTACCACTTTACATGAATGTACCAAATTTTATTAAGATCGGACCATTTTTACGGCCGTTATCGTGCTCACAGACACACACACACACACACACACACTCACACACACACACACACGCATATATATATATATATAAATTCGAACGAATGGTGTGTTTTCTTCTGGTGGCCCCAAAACAAAAAGTTATCATGGTCTCGGGCTTAGGTCTTACCATGAGACCTACGGTAATAGCTTCTTCCCTATAGAGAAAATTCGCTAAAAATTAAAGATATAATGCTATCGTGTAGGGAAAACCTGGAGGGCGTAGAAATTGTATAGAAAATAAGTCAACTCACTGATAAATTTGAACTTGTTGTTTCATTTTCTTCTGGTTAAAAAGGTATAGTGGTATGTGATAGGGTTCTATAAAGCTTTGAGAAGTGTAAAATTGGAGAGCTATTGTTGGTTGAAGGATAACATTTTAGTTTAATTAGATTGTGATAAAATTTACAAGGTCTACTATTGCGCCACACCCAAAGAATCTTACATTGTCTACAGGACAAAGAGATCTGGAATCTTCCCAGGCCAATAGAGTTAAAACCTTATTGTCAAAATAACAATTTTACTACGCTGAGCTTTAAATGAAGATAGTTAAATATTTTTCCTACATGCCTTATTTTAATTTTTCCATCAAAGTAAGTCTTACTACATTTAAACATGATAGTGTTTATGTCCTCATCAGTTACTTGTTTCTTTAAAATAATTTAGAGAATAATGGTAAAGTTTTTACTTTTACATATCATGTATCAAAAAAAATTCCTTTTATAGTTTTAATACTTTAAAATAGCAGACTAAAAGTTTATTCCAGCTAAAACTAAGTTTTCAGAAAGACTCCTTTCATGAATATGAATAGCCTGCATAAAGAGGTAAAATTCAATAATATAGACTTTAGAGAATTTAATTCAAGCAGAAATAGAGCAAAGAATTATGTCACCATCGTTTAACGTTTTGACCAGAAAAACGGCATAGGTGTTATTTTGTTTTATCTATGTCCCGCTATGTTTCGTATTATCTGTTTAGATGATAAGCTCATTTGATGTATTCTAAGAAATATATCAAATGAGCATACATCAAAAGTCAACTTCTGGGATTTCAGAAGTTGACTTTTTAGGTTAATCTTGTTGGATATTTATTATTAGCAATTATGATTATATCACCACGTAACTTAAACGTTCTTAATATATCACCACGTGGCTTAATATATTCTTTTGCGATACATAGCCTACTCTTTAAATATAAAATTTTTAATGTCTGGAATTCTTAAGCTTTTACTATGTTATACAGAAATACTATAGTGAAAGTTATACAGAACTATAGTGAAAGTTTCTATAACACTAAAATGCACTTTTTCTATACAGTTCAAATAAAAAAGTAAATATCTATAATTACCATGGGCTTTAAAGCTATATTTGAAGTTTCCACTCGTAAATCCAATCATAATACCATATCCGATGTAATGCTCAATAACATAAAAAGAAAATTAAATTTTTAGTCTTGACATACGATTATTTTCAGTTTATGAATCATATCAATTTTGTTTTCAAAATTATTAACATATATTTCTTGCAGTATCACCACATAACCACAGAGCTTGTATTATCAATGGTAATGATTTTTCAGGGATTGAAAATATTGAGAGCACAATCACTAAAATCGATATAATATATCTACGTTTACGCAAGACGAGTTGAACGATAACGGAATGATTTGAGGAATAATCAGCTTGAATTATCTCTACAGTATTAATTTCAAATAACAACAAGGAAAAGGATGTTGCAGCGTTGAAAATGCGAGTTGAGACAATTGCATATATTAATCAACCAACGGTTTTTATTGAATTCATTATACCTTGGAGCTAATATTGCTTTCTAAATATTGTAACAGTATCTCTATTTTGCTAGTAACAGGTATATTTCAAAGTCTACATATTCAAAGTCCAAAACATTGTTATGATAGCAATGATTTTCTTATGAAATTAATTTGTTTTCAATACAGAGATAAAGCGGTGGTAATGATTCACATACCCACATTTCTCCATTCCCTTCGGAACTTCAATCATTACTTTCTCCTACTGGACATGCCCTGGCATTCCTTCTGTATTACTTGCCTTTAAATTGAGACATTTCTTCTTAAGTTGCAGGACTTAACTTTAAACGTAAAAAACTCCAGTTTTGATCATCTGAAAAAATATATTAAGTTGACCTTAAAACTAACTTGAGAATTCGACCTTTTAGCAAGTAAAGCGATGCTGTAGGTCGTCTATTGATAGTTCTATCATTTGCATATGTTACAGTAGATTATCTTGACTACCTTTTCCATCTCTTCTCTTTCTAGACCTCTCAACGTAGTGTGTTCTTTGCTATTGTGGGATTTATCGGTAACACGAAATTTGTCCTTTTCAGAGGAACGCTGCTTGTAAACAAATGTTGCTAGCATTTTATGTTTCGGTTTGATTTAAAATAGTAAAACATGATTTTAAATTTAATATTAAGAATTATTGTTACTGTTTCTTTCTTTTATTTTTTAAATTTTGTTTCATTGAAGTTCGTAATGTGCATGCAAATTATTTCCATAACAAAAAATTAATAAAAACAAGTTTTTAGTCTATATAAATCCACTGACAGAAACAAATCGACAAAAGCTGAGTAGTTTAAGAGCTACTTGGCGTGTTGTAAGAAAAACTCTACTTTAAGAGGGCCATTGTAAACAGACCTTTAGGGCTCGTGTTTACAGAGTAGAAACTCGATTGGCTCGATCCTTGCTCAGCAGGATACGTTATTTAAAAGTTCGATCTTTTAAAAATTGCAAGGCAATGAATGATACATAGTGTAAAGTTATTCTTTAATCAAAGGCGAAGACTTATCTTTGGATTATGTAAGACCAAAAATTGCCTGATGGTCGAAATTCAAACAGAAGATATTCAGGTATTATATTTACTCCTTGTTACATCGAACATGTGACTGAATGTGTTTACACTTTGTCCCTATTCCATAGTAAGTATGGCTACCCATAAGGCCCATATTATATTTTTTCCATTTTAATACTTTTTCTACATATCTCAAAAATTAAAGTAATTTATGATGGGATTATGCAAGTCTTCTGGGAAATAAATTTCTAACGGTGCTCTTAGATCTTTCCAAAATTCTTAGTATGAAAGCTGAACAAAGGGCGAGTGTTACAAAAATAATGCTTGCCTATTAATATTTAAATACCATTTGTTTAGCCATACATCACTTTTAATATGGGAACACATAATAATACTATGTTGAAATGTACTTGATATTTCCCTTTTAAGTTGTTTTGGTTTAAAGTACTTGTTGAAACAGAAAATGCACAGAAAGAATTGAGTTAGATTGAGTTATTGAAGCAATAGTGATTCGTTTTCATTGTAAGAAAATCACACGTAGTCAATACCTTAATGTTTTTTTACACTGGCGTACTGGACGTCCTGGGGTTTTATTTACTACTTCTTCGAACATGATGGACTAGTTATATAGGGTGTCCAGCGAGTACTGTGCCAAACTTTGCCAGGCTACCCAGCAGGTCAAAACAAACAAAATATGTCATATGAACATAAGGTCTATCTCGCTTCGTTTTCCGTCTGTCCGCCTGTACGTGATTTTTACGTAACTGATTATAACTTTGGAACGACTTGACATACTGATATAAAGCTTGCTAAATGTATGATGACTAACAGGACCTATCTTTGTATAGAGTATCAAGTTTCTGCTTTTTACCATTTCAAAATGGCGGCTGTTTTTAATTTTCAAAGCTAAATATCTTAAAAACGGTAAATTTTAGACAAATTATACAAGAGACAACAAAGTTGCGAAATTCAATCCAAATAACGCTGATATTAAGATTATGATGATCGGACAGTTTATAATGGAGAAATTTTAATTTTTAAAATTTTAAATAGGCAAATTTCAGACGGTATGTCCTAAAGAACCATGTTTTTATGCAGAAAAGTTTTAATTTCTCCGTTATTAGTTATCCGATCATTATCATCTTAATATCAGCGTTAATTAAATTAAAATTCGCAACTTTTTTGTCTCTTGTATAATTTTTCTAAAATTTACCAATTTTAAGATATTTAGCGTTGAAAATAAAAATAGCCGCCATTTTGAAATGATACAAAGCAGAAACTTGATACTCCATACAAAGATAGGTCCTGTTAGTCATCATACATTTACCAAGTTTGATATTGGTATGTCAAGTTGTTCAAAAGTTATAATCAGTTATGTAAAAATCACGTACAGGCGGAGAGACAGAAAACGAAGCGAGATAGACCATATCTTCATATGACATTTTTTGTTTGTTTTGACCTGCTGAGTAACCTGGTAAAGTTTGGCACAGTACTCGCTGGACACCCTGTATACAGTCATACAACTAACAATGTATGGAAGACAGCAATAGTCCATATTTAAAGAGTAAAATGATCCAGCGAACAAGTGGACGTTTGGTACGTTGCTGAGCAGTGTGAAAGGGGCACGTAGGCCTACCGGACGTCCAAAACGTCCCAGACGTCCAGTGCGCCAGTAAAAAAGGCCTTAAAGCGATTATTAGTAACTTACTGGTTATACAATTCGGTATTTTTGCCTCATGTATTCAAAGGCCGTTCCTCAATTACACCCTTATAGCCTCATAAATAGATAAAATTTAAGATATAATGTTTTAAATATTTCCTAAACTAGCTATTAACAAGTAGAACATGTTCAAACGGAAGAGTATCAAGCTTTTGTAATGTTAACAGGGTGTTTGAGATATTCCTACACATTTTTAGTTCTCACAGCTCACTGAATATTTGAATAAGCTAACAATAACAAGGTATACATGAGCAGACATTTAATGGGATTTTATTGGATCTGTTGTTTAATGTTTTAACAGGTATTACTAATTTTAATTTGCAGTGCAAAATAAGTAAAGCTATTTTTGGTTTTGGTCTACGACTGAAACTGCCACAAAATACAAACATTTCATTATGGGTTATTAAGTAAAAAAAAGGATTGTAAAATGTGTCAGTCCCGTCTTTCTAGACTCAAAAACTACGAAAATCAAATTATACCGTTCACTATAATTTATATTCAGGAAGCGATCCAAAAATCTTTATCACTTTCAGAGAATCTTTGATCTATCACCATGTTATCCAGATATTTGAAGGAAAAACGGTCTTTTAAACCCTTGATCTTACCAACAATATTATGTGCAAAATTGTTATTCAACAATTTATACTTCAACAATCTATATACATCATACCATCTTCATAATTATACCAGTTCGTAAATGAAATGTGGTTCGGCCCCACGTTAAACTGTAGGTTCCCAAGATGCCATTGGCTGTTGGGCTATTAATTAAAGTCCTGTCTAAGAAACACCTTGGCCTTAGAAAGTAACAAGGCTACAAGATGGCGCCACACTCATCCAACACTCGTCTCTCATTCGTACTTGGCTTAAAATACCTACCTGTATAGGTCGCTATTTCAAGTAATGTTTGATGTATTATGATCTTTGTAAACAATATTGAAGCATCCCTAAAAGACCGATTTAAATTTTAACTCCTTATCAAACTTACTCCAAAAACTCAGATGCACACTGAGCTAAGATGTATTCCCATCAATCAATAAAAAGTCTACGAATTTACCTTTGTATTAGGCCCAGTTAAAGTTAATACCATTGAAACATCTCAGATTAAACAGTAGTTTAACAGAGATATCTGTTACAGATTAGATTGATGTATAAGGACACAGAAAACTGTGTCCTTATACATCAAACACGGAATAGAGAGAACTAAAGCTTAGATCCAACCTAGCTCTCTTGAGACCTTAAGTCAATTTGCTAAAGCTGGATAATAGCCAGACAGTAATGCGCCTTGAGGCATCATAGATAATCTAACGTGTTCGCTGGTAGGATGGCACATCAACAAGCCTTGGAATATCATCAAGAACATAATAATTAGGTGTTACAGTGTTGTGTTTCCTTTCATGATTTCTATTAATATATGAGTACAAACAATTTCTTATTAACACCACTAAAATGTTAATATACACAAAATTGTAGAAATCATAAAGAATGTTTTCACAGGGTGAACGTATTAACCCTTTTTTAACTACCGATATTCGTAATAACCTTTATGCTCATTAACGGCCAATGGCTTACTATATTAACCATCCTAAAATTTGTAAATTAAAACGAATGGAAAAGAGACTGATATAATAAAATACAAAATAAGTCCAGTTCGACGGTGATAAATATACAGGGTGTTCAAAAATGTGGGGCAATAATTTCCTTAGCGATTCCTTAGGTCAAAATAAACAAAAAAGTTTATATAGACATAACTTCTACAGTGCCTCGTTTTCCGTCTGTGAGTCTGTTTATGATTTTTACATATTTAATGATATCTTACGAACCTCTCAACATAAAAGCTTCAAACGTGGTATATGCATGACCACTACTAAGACCAATTCTTGTAAGAGGTATCTCTACTTTGTGCCATTCCAAAATGGCCACTGTTTTTTTCAAAGCTAATATCTTAAAAACAGTAAATTTTAGAAAAAGTATACAAGAGCACAAGTATTTAATGATATCTCACGAACCTCTCAACATAAAAACTTCAAACTTTGTATATGCATGACCACTACTAAGACCAATTCTTGTAAGAGGTATCAAACTTCTACTTTGTACCATTTCAAAATGGCGACTGATTTTGATCAAAGCTAATTTCTCCATTAGTCGCTGTCCGAGCATTATAATCTTATTATCAGCATAAATTAAATTAAATTTCGCAACCTTTTTGTCTCTTGTATACGTTTTCTAAAATGTACGGTTTTTAAGATATTTAGCTTTGAAAAAAAAACAGTCGCCATTTTGAAATTGTAAAAAGTAGAAATTTGATACCTCTTACAAAAATAGGTCTTAATAGTGGGTATCCATATACCAGGTTTGAAGTTTTTACGTTAAGAAGTTTGTGAGATATGATTAAATATGTAAAAATCACAAACAGACACGCAGACGGAAAACGAAGCACTTTAGAACCTATATAAACCTTTTTTGCTTATTTTGACCCAAGGAATCACTTCGTAAATTATTGCCCCACATTTTATGAACACCCTGTATATAATACAAACTTATTTTTCTATTTATATCTATAATTTAGACCGTATTGTACATTCACATATTTAATATACAATACAATTAATAGCCTGAATTAACTCAGTTATAAACATGCCAGTTTTACGTAGGCCAACACAATGTGAGGTTAAATATTATAATCACGACCATACCGCACAACATCACGGACTCTAACCGTTTCAGGCAAACATTATATAGTGATGGAAATAAACACAACTGTTTTCTTCAGCAAAGAGAGGAAAGAGCAAATTAAATACCGCAGAAATCCATTCTCAAGATAAACACTCTGTGAGAAGCCAAGAAGTACCAAAGACAGCTGTTTATCTCTCACGACACTATTCAAGATTCAGCAAAACAATTATTATACAGGGTGTTCATTAAATGTGGGGCAATAATTTACGTAGTGATTCCTTGGGTCAAAACAAGCAAAAAGGTTATATAAACATAGGTCCTAAAGTGCTCCATTTTCCGTCTGTGTGTCTGTTTATGATTTTTACATATTTAATCATATCTCACGAACCACGTAACGTATTAATTTCAAATTTAGGAAATGGATAACCACTATTAAGAACTATTTTCGTAAGAAGTATACAATTTCTACTTTGTACCATTTCAAAATGGCGACGGTTTTTTGCTTTCAAAGCTAAATATCTTAAAAACCGTAAATTTTAGAAACATTATGCAAGAGACAAACAAGTTGCAAAATCTAATCCAATTAATGCTGATATGAATAATATGATAATCGGACTACTAATAATGGAGAAATTTTAACTTTTCTGCATAAAAACATGGTTTCTTAGAACAATCTGTCTGGAAATTGCATGTTTTTATTCAGAAAATTTAAAATTTCTCCATTATTAGTCGTCCGATCGTTATAATCTTAACATCATCGTTAATTAGATTAAATTTCTCAACTTTTTTGTCTTTCGTATACTTTTTCTAAAATTTACGGGTTTTAAGATATTTAGCTTTTACAAGAAAAAGCAGTCGCCATTTTGAAATAGTACAAAGTAGAAATTTGATACTTCTTAAAACATAGTTCTTAATAGTGGTTATCCATATACCAAGTTTGAAGTTTATACGTTAAGTGGTTCGTGAGATATGATTAAATATGTAAAAATCATAAACAGACACGCAGACGGAAAACGGAGCACTTTAGGACCTATGTTTATATAAACTTTTTTGCTTATTTTGACCAAAGGAATCTCTACGTACATTATTGCCCCACATTTTTTGAACACCCTCTATATGAGAAAATAAATTATTAAGAGTGTTTAAAACCCAACGATACATTTTTCAAGTTTATTAAAATACCATTTTGTTTGACTTCGAAAATTTCGTCCATCATGCAGTCACTTGATGTTAAATTACATTGCAGCTGAATTCTAGCGGAATTTCAGCAGAGATACTTATGTAAATGTGGTGCTCCGTTTTACATTTACCTGCTAAAGACATATTTATCTTGCTAGCTTCAAATATTACAACAACAAAAACTGATTAGCCATTCGAAAATAAGTTGAAAGCCATCTATGGCTTCCATGTCCTCTATCTAGTAGTAGGGTTTCTTAGTTTCCTTTGATTATTTTTTACTCTTTAACCTTTTTTAATTATCGGTAACTTGCCTATGATTGTACCCTATAATCACATTAATCTTATAAAGCTTTCTTACTCTTTGTACTGTTTAGTATTACATATGTACACACTCTTATAAGTGTGTAGGAGAACCGCAGCGTTTAGGCGGATCATTATAAAATAGTTTTTAATATATATAGTTATATTTTGCCCTTAGAGGTTATTCGGAAATTATACTTGATTGCGGCCTTAGGTAATGTGGTTAGGTCCATATTTGACACTAGTATACAAGCTACATAATTAAAAAAACTAGATGATTTCTGTTCGGATGGTAAGACAATTCATTATAAAATCAAAATGCATGCGTAATAAAACTCAAAACCAATCCTGCAAATTAGTTTTACTTTTTATAATTATTGAACGCTTAAGTTTATATAACCAAAAGAAAAGTGTCCAAAAAACTATTATTCATAAAAGATCTGATAGTTCCTGTATTCCAAGTCAGACTTTTAATCACATTGAGAAAAAAGTGCAGGAGCGTCAGGACGTTGTAAGATGCTATCAGCATGTTGGAAAAACATTTTCTAAGCATAGATCATCGGCCTAGCCGTACTGATACCTTGTAATAATGCTGAGGAAATTCGAAGTGGTTGCCGCGTTTTCCTCTTGGGAGGTCACCCTCTTGAGTTTAG
Organism: Flexamia atlantica; assembly: GCA_035578135.1. Lineage (NCBI taxonomy): Eukaryota > Metazoa > Arthropoda > Insecta > Hemiptera > Cicadellidae > Flexamia > Flexamia atlantica. The sequence goes on from JAQJVK010000021.1 coordinate 1,638,809, forward strand.
GAACGATAAGCAGATTTGTTTTAAAACACTTATTCATATTTCCACGGGGACATTTTATTCCGAATGTAGGAGATTATAATGCCACATATTCACGTATTTTGATAACATTTATAAATAAAACTGAAAATAACAGAAATAATTTCTGTTAATGAATTAAAATTTCAAATCAATCCAGTTTCAAACATGAAACCGTTACATTTAATTTACAATATGCAGCGATGAGGAATCTGCAATATATTTTGTCAAAAGTATTTAATAAATATTTTAATGTTTCACAGGCTTCTACTGTAATCTGAGGAGAGGAAGTGAAGTAACATACAGATTTCAATACCTTCATACTACCCCAAAATAGGCCTAAATAATAGTACGTGATTTTCTTTAGACAAACTCCATGAAAAACACTAACACATGCTCTGCGGGGTCAAAGTTATTCTTTTTTCCCTTTGCTAAAAGAACCACTTTGAAGATTTTTCACCCCAAGGAGAAAACCATCATCTCATGTCACTTTGTTCGAAAACTTCAACTGAAAAATAAATCGGGTAGTCAGTTAGTTTAGCAATGCAACTTGACTGATTAATTCTATTGTACACAATTGAACAAACTACTACTGTATAATTGCTTTCTGTTGCTGTATTTCCCAATTGAGTTGTCTGAAGTAAATTGTCTAGCTCTCTGTTTACACCTAAATTGCTCAAAGGTAACAACTGATTTTCATGATCGATCACATTTGAACGGCTGGATTGAGCTATGGAACACGTAAATATTGATAAAAAAGAGTTTGATGAAATTATCTATTTCTTAACATTTTTGCAGTGTGACGGAAAATATAGTTCAAACTGGCTATATTGGTTTTTCGGTCCTCGCTCATTTTCCGTTCTGAGCTCGAATCGAAAAGCATCACTTTAAGCTTTTGTGATGAAATATACTTTACTTATCTTGACGCATCATCCGTGATTAAGCGTTATAAAAAGCTCGTTCCACGAATTTTGATCAGATTGTTAAAAAAACTTGAAAACATAATAAATAAGCTCTTTACTTTCATAATGTGCATCATTAAAATTAAAAATATTTACATTGCGATGATTTTAAAAATCCTTACTGTACAAACAAGTAATTATATATAACTCAAAATGTAGTCGCTAATGTATTCAATACCATTTATTAGTAAGATAAAACTTATAGTTATTACATTTCTTTTATAATCTATTATGGAAATTGTCTTCATTATAATGTAAGGGAAACGTATTGTGTTTATTGCTTTCAATGGTAACCAATTGCCACAGAACAATGATTCAAGATACTTTATTACTTTTAATTAATACTTTAATTATTTTTGAGCATTGAAAGCAAACTCGGCAAGTAAGGAATTGCTGGGAGGTATTTGTTTGCCAAGCCATCAACTCCCGATAAATGTTTATCTTGTGGATTAATTTTATTCAGTGTTCCAACTGTATTTTTTTTGGGATGAAAAAATATATAAATCACTTTTCAATTTATCAATGCAATTTTTTATCAGTGTGATGTTAATCTATTGGATCTTGAAATTTTCTATATTTATACAAATCTTTCTCATTTGGAAAAAGTAATTTTCTAGATATTTATGGTTCTAATACGTGATAATAACCAAAACCTTTCATATATGAGATAAATTATTTATTTATTTATTTCATTTTTTTAATTTATTATTTATTTCAACTCAAAACTTTTTACCAACCTTAGGGCTGAGCTTAATTATTATATAATGTATTACAAAAAGGTAATTTTAACGGGGAAAAGAGTACTAAGTCTTGACTCAAGGAATGTGCCCCATCACCTTATCTTAGAATAAATTATCTTAGAACTTTATTTGTCCAAAATTTCAGACATAAAAAATCAAATCGACCTTGAGGAAAAAAGGTCCTCAAGCCCTTTAAAAAAGGAAAGAGGAAGGTTTAAGGAAAAATTAAAAATATTTACATATGGAATCATTTTTACAAGCTTACCCAGGCCTTTATTTTGAACCAATTTTGATGACTGAGTTATCAAATAACTGGAATTTTCATTAGAAGTATATGAATATAATTTATTATATTCATCTCTTTCTATTAAGCTTGAAGGGCCTCGCCCCCTTAGCAATGTTTTTTTATATCAAATTTCACATGTGTTCCTTGTTGCAGGGGTATTAGAATTGCAACATTTCACAGCAACATTCAACAATAATATCAGCTCTTACTTAGTTTATACTTGATGAAATCCCACTGGCATCGCTAAATGGCTCAGTTAAATGGACACAATGTATTTTAAATTGGGGAAAATCAAACTTTAACTGCTCATATCTCCTGGACCATTGAGTTTACAAAAAAAATAAAAATGAAGAATAAAAAGTTACTAAAACTAAGCATAAAATCCACAAACGCCATAAACATAGGATGTTCTAAAAGAAAAAAATCAAAGTTGTCCACCATACTGGAAAATGGCAGCCATATTTATAAATTTAAAAGAGACTCCGAAATGCAGCGTTAAAAATAAAGGGGAGAGCCCCGTAAGAAGTTCTTTGACATCTTTATAATAAAAAAAATATAATGGAGGTTGGTTCACTTTAGGTGAGACTCCCGGTATAATTAGGGCTCTTGCTAGCCAGAGCTGAATTTATTCGTAGTACATGTACTTGGTTGGCTCTTCTAGCTTTATAGTGATGGACCAGGTTATTTAAGAAAAATCTCTTAGGTTTTTTCACTAATGTGGCAGATTCCAGGATGAAGAGTGGAGGGAGGGTCCAAATTCCCAGTTTCTTAAGTAGGGGCTTGCAGTGGGCAAGACGTTGAGCGCCACACATTCTCTGATAACAAACACGTTTTTGAAGGAGAAAAGTCCTCTTGACCTTGGGACTACCTTCCCAGAACACTAAACCGTATGATATTATACTGTCAAAACAACCAATAAACTTTCAACAAAATGTTGGTCTTGACCAATTTTTTCGGAGCCTAGTAATTAAATAAATGACAGAAGTTAATCTAGAAGCTATGACAATCACATGTTCGTCTCATTTAAAATTTTCAGTAATGTGCAAGCCAATGATCTTTACTTCCTCACATGGAGCAAGCGAAACCCCATCCAATACCAGTTGAGTTGTCGGGTCGGGTTTATTCTGTTATAAAATTCCAAAAGCTAAGTTTCCTCACAGTTTATGATTAGGAAACATGTTTAGCATTTCGTTTAGACTGGATTGGGTAGGCCTATCTTCAATAAGAGCATTACCATCATTGGGTACGAGGTTCATATCTGATCTTCTGCCTTTATAGGTACTGTTTCAACAACCGTCAGTAATGAAGAAACATCGATAACAAACAATCACCGAAACCATTGTCAATTATATTATTCGATTCTCTCACGACAAATAAAACATACCAAACGTAAATATAATACAACTAAAATTAAATTAAACAGAATAAAGCTGGCCAAATACTAAATAAAAACAATACTATAATTAACTACCTAAACAACTTACGTTATTTCTCATCATCCGCCACCTAGTGCTAAAATACTATCGATGAATATATTTTCATAGAGTAAAAAAACAATCGATGTGAAATACAATAGAATCGGATGACAAGTTCTGTCCTACAAACAATTGATCTATCGAACTTCACTATTAGTAAATGGTTCGATATTGTTTTCTTAGAAATAAAATGTCGAATCGTCTGCTATAGAAACGAACGGCAGAAGATCAGATATGAAAATTGTATCTGTTCATTGACATAAATCAGGTGATAAACATCATCAACAAAAAGCCATTCATTTTCAAATGTTATGGAGTATGGCAAGTCATTACATAGAGCAAGTACAAAACGGGCCCGAGGTTCTATCCCTGCGGGAATCTGACGTCCATGAGAGGAGATAAATCTGACCTGTAAGTACAGAGGGTATTATCATTCCCCAGATGCCTGAGTGAACCAACCAAGTAGTGGTCTCTTGAATATAAGAAAATATCCAGGATAAAGGTCTTTGAACAGTTCCCAGGGCGCTTGCGAAGCAAGACACCGTGATTCAGAAAGTCAAAGGTCTTGGTCATGTCAGAGAAAAGACATAAAAGGTTCTCTGAAAGATCCAGTTGGTTGTAGACTTTCTTTAGCAGGGCAAAGGCGGAATCTCATGTAGGTATATGTTTGCGGAACCCTAATCGATTCCTAGTCAAAATATTATTTTATCCAATAAATCTAAGAAATCGCTATAGAAACATTTCAAATGCTTTTCCAATACAAGGTTGTACAGATAGTTACATCTTTGGTGATAGTTTTACTGGGAAAGGAACCAGTTTCAGAAGATTTATTTATTAAATTAGTAAGCGCTTCAGATGTGTTTTCATTTTATGACTTGATGAGCCTGCAAGGTATCTCATCAATGTCAGAGCTCTTCTTAGAACCTAGTGAACTTATTACCTCTCGAACTTCAGATGCAGAAATTGGCTCAAGCGCAAAACAACCCTCTCCCAGGTCAACAAGGAGCTCATCAGTTTCCAATGTAGAGATTTCTTTAATGAAAACTTAACAAAAGCAAATAACAACAGTTTGGGAATTGTTTACGACAATATTATCCATATTCAGACTTAGGTTGGTGTGAGTTTCATAACTTTCGTCACACAGTGTACGGACCACTGCCCAATTACTGGTATTTTTTTAATTCAAAATCTTGTTTTCCAAAATCTGACTTTTTAGTCTCAGCAACAAGAGAGGAATGCTGTCGCTTAGCCCTTCTATAGGTCATTAAAAAAAGGCTACTAGTTAAAAAAGGCTCAAGTTATTTTTAAAATTTCTTGTACATGATTATACTTAATTTATTGGAAAAGCTGTCTTGTACAAAAACGCCACTTACACTTTTTTTTCGTAATTGTTATTGTTTTCGTGTTGATAGAAAAAAATTTATAGAAAAACACGGACCGGAAATGTTTTTTTCAAGATGGTGGCTGAAGCACAGCAGGGATTTCTGGAGACTTTTAGAATTTTAATGAGGGGGGTTTACTTAACATCTGTGCGAGGTTTCAACTTTGTCAGGATTTGAAAGGTCGGCTATCCTAAAATTCATTGACTATATGTCTTTGATTGATGCATTAGCACCTAAGTACAATTGGTACATGCGTTTTTTACTTTTTCATTTTATAGAGAATAACTTCATTTTATTAGAATAGGTCAACAACACTCATATTATTTTATCACTAGCTCTAAATATCATAAAGGATTCTAAATAATACAACTGTGAGAAGATTCAATATTTAAATGATTTCTTGTAAAAATATTCGTTCGTTCTAGATTGTTTTGCAGGTTGGGCAGTAAACCTTTTATAGCCCGTAAACGCCAATAGGTTTGTTTAGAAAGTAAGGAAGGCCTAATCTGTATTCTGGCGCTGTCTCCCCCTCAGCATCCTTTATGCAAATTGAGCTGCCCTGAAATTTATATCCTGATACACACACATTTTTAAGTAGCTCTCAGCCGCAAGAGACAAATTACTGTTTAAAAGCTGCAAAGCTTAATCGTAATAAAAACATTAATTTTGAGGGTTGACTTTCAATTTTTTAAATCCGTGCTGATATTTTCAATTGAATCTTGACCAAAGCCGCCTATAATTTTATATTGTTGTATTGTTATTGTTGTTTTGAGTAGACTCTTACGTGAAGGGTGTTTAACTAGAGACCTAAAAGGAATAAGCAAGGTCCCCAATAAATTCGTCCAAAAATAATCTATTTATTTGTAACCTATTTAATATACAAGATGTTCAAAAACTTAAGGGTCAAGGGTTCGAATCCAATGATTTTTATATGTAAACATGAATCATGTGAAACATTATTTTGAAATTCTTTACTTATCCAGTATTTTTGAGATAAAAAGAACTTGCCTATCTTAATCAGTTTTTAAAAAAGGTAGAATTTTTGTTAAAAATATTCAATAACCTTTCACATATACACGATGATTTGTTATTCTAATTAAAGAACCTGAGTCCCTGAAAATGTCTCTTACAAAATATTGCATTTTGTTCTGCAAGTATTCGTAGTAAACTAATTTCCTTTTTTTCGGTGTCTATGATTATATTTGAGCTACAGGACATGGTGACAACCACCCCGTTAATTTTTTTTAATTTTTAATATGTTTTACTATTTTTATTTTTTATTTTTTTTATGTATTTTTTATGTTTTATATTTATATTATTTTTTATATTTTTTAGTACTTCGAGTGCAAACCCTTTTACGAATATCCCGTCAGCTGGATGAGATTTAGCACCCATTTATAGTATTAAGTGTTTGGTTAAGATGTTTTTCATTACAATCAAACGAAAGTTTCAACACATCTTGATAATAGTGAATGCCTGTAATTATACTACAAATTTACTCATAAGAAAAATTAAACTATTACTTTAGAGTTATAAAACAGTCACGAGAGTACCTTTATTATTATAGCCTTCTTAAATATAGATCACTTATTGTTTTACCTCATTGGTAGCCAAAAGGTTTAATGTAGATATTGCTGCGAAACTCGTTTCGTAGGCCTATTGCTAACGATGTATCTTCAGTCGCAATCGAAACAGCGTAAAACTGTGTTTTCGTCGATTTGTGTTCGTGTTTTAGTTTTATTTAAATTCTGACAAACACTTGTATGGCGAGCTAGTTTAACCTGAGCCGACCGTGACTGAAGTTGAGTCGTCAATAATACGAAACCGATCTCGTAGCAATATCTACGACACGCTCTGGCTACCAATAAGGTACTATAAATAAGTAAAATATAGATTCAACCAACAAAAGATGATATAGATTTAATATAGATTATACTGTAACAATTAATGAGCTTCATTACTATTTTGAATCACCTGTAATTTTAGCAAAGGTCAAAATGTAATGCGACGTTTGTTAGATCAAGGATCCCGCTATTGTGCTCGTCTCACAAAGTGTCACCGGCATGAAAGGGACAAGGACTTACATCACTTACTGCACAATGAGCGTCCCTACACCTGAGTCCGACGGTTCCTTAACTAACAACTGTTGTCCTTTCACTGCTTCAAAAGAGATTAGGTATGGAGTGAGCATATGCTTTCATAGTTTTTGCAATACAGTAGTGTTAATTATGTTAATTACACAATTATTGTTAGTGTTTGTGCTAACAGAAAATAAACATTGGAACACTATATACGTAGTTAATTAGAGGATTTGACAAGAATAATTGACACTAGTGACGTAATTCTAAGATATTGTATTTCTCACACCTTTTTAGCATAAGCCCTAATGCATGGAACAACATATTGTATTCCATGTGAGACAAAATCCATTGATAAAACCAAAAGTATAAATTAAACTCAAAGTATATCTGGCCAGACTTGATTGCTATTCACTGGACGAAGTTTACATTAGCGGAAAATATATTTGTTTTACTTTTTATTTTTTGTTTAGTTTCCAATGAGGGCAAATGTTGACCTGTTCTGCGCCTAAGTAGGAGGAGTTGGCAATGGTTGGAGTATCCATTATCAAAGTAAGTAGGTGACTTTAAATCTATTATTTTACGTTTAGAGACCAAAGTAGATAAAATGATATGTTTAATTGCTTTGGAACTAATTATAAAGAGTAATAAAACCTTTTTGTTGAGGCCTGTATGTTGTATTTTGATTAGACAAAAATGCAATACACTATTCAATTTAAAGAATTGAATCTGGACAAATATTTTCAAAACCCTGTTTCCTAGCTGAAAACATGTCTTCCAAATATTACTATTTGAAGATTACTACAACCCCATAAGGGGTTTACCTACTACCAAAGTAAATAAAAGGAGAAGAGCATTTTTTTCTTTTAATAAAAGTATTGCAAAACGATATTCGTAAAATCAGTAATAGTCGAGGATATCACTTTTAGAATTTGGATATTGGAAAGCTTATCAAGGCCGTTTCAGTTTATTTATAATATTACTTACCATATAAACCCCAAAGTGATCACATTATTTTACTTTGAGTGGAATGAAGTTTGTTTTTGATGCTATAACTTCCAAATTAAGTTTCACATGATCCCTTCAAAATATATTTCAATTTCATCATTATATTTCCAAGAAAACCTATAACTAAGGCATTTTATTATTCTTTATTGAAGTTTCACAGAACATAATGCATTGAGTTTCTATATTATTCTTTTATTCAAACATAAATCAAATCTCTCCCATTATATAAGCCGATTTAGCTTTGCATAGCCGTATAATTTCTTAATATACTTTAATAAGAATACACATTATTTATCCTTTCAAAAAAGAATTATAATAATCTTTCCATGTAAGGAAGGAAAGATTATTATTTTATAATCTGATAGCTTGGCTGTATGCAGCCCCTTGAAAATGTCAATAATTCTCAAAAAGCAACGAAGTTAAATTGCTAATTTTGTCAGAGTGAGAGCAGTGGAAAAAAGACAACATCACAAACCCTAGATATAATTTGAATAAAAATATATCGTACTAGAGAATATGCAATACCAAGGTCTGATTATGTGTTACGACAGGTCTTAAAGGGTTTTAAAAAATATGTTGCATCAAGCCTTTTGTTATACTAATTTTCTTCATAGCGAAGGTATACTGTAGTATGGATGATTTTTTATTTGATTTAAACAACTGGTAAACATAGTAATTTAATACACTAGCGGTGATTTTGTTATCATGTCTCCTCCCACAGTTCCAAATCGATTTTAATAATTTAGGCGCCGATGGAAAGAGTTCGGCCGCAGCGTGAAGTTTGGAAAGAAATAAAATGTATGAAGTTTAGACTAAAAGGAAGAGCCCCCATGAAAATGTACTGTATATTTCAAAGAACAGCTGATTATAAAACAGTTTTTATCAGCAGATTAAAGAGAAATTTAAAGCTGCTGTGCAGCGTGTGTCCACAAGCAATTTCAATGGTGGTAGTTCTGAATTCACGTTTTATTTACTCGATAAAATATTGTGAAGGGATTGCTCCCGAGATCCAAAATAGTCTTCCATTGTCCTCTAGGACGAAGGGATCACGGAGGCTACGAGAGTCAATGGGGCTCAAATCATGTCGTGAGTGTCACATCTAGATGTTATGGTTTTCTAGAGCTTCAGCGAGCAATGAAGTAGTATGGTTAAAGTTAATTTGTCCTACTTTTGAAATCTCGGATTGATGAGATTGCGTTTTCTTATTTAAGAAAAAAAAACTATATTGAAATACACATTAATAACTCTAGATAAAGCTGTTTACTGTAGATGTCTTCAGCTAGATAAATTTCACAGATTATACTTTCAACCAATGAACTGTTTAACTGTTATAAAAGTGTTATTTTATCAAGGGGGCGGTCTACCTCAAGTTCCGAGCGCTAAAACAGGGTTTTGTATCTTATTCATTGATCGCTGGATTTTCATATGATTTCCAATATTTTGGTGTCATTTTAAAAAGGATATGTTTTTATAAGTCGCTATAATTTTAGAATTTTTGATTTTATCCCCGTTTATATACAGGAATTGTGTAAATCTTTCAAAAAAGGTAGTTTTTTGTTAGATTTTACAACCTCATAACTAATGACAGAAACGCTCTATAGAAAAATAAAAAATGTAGAGACATATAAAATATTCTGAAGAACGTGAACCCTCTTTCTTTTTTATTAAATCTTATAAAATAAAGCTTTTGTCGTGCAGATACGAAACGTCTGCAAGCGTACTTCAGCACGATTTAGCCCTATCTTTACAATGTTATTTCGCTCTGTGACGCAGATTTTTCTGTCAAGGTAGACCGCCCCCTTAAAACTAAACATTTATGCACTAGGAATAAAATAAGACCCAAGATCAAATATCAAGACCCTGAGATAATGGTCATGAGCCTTATACTAAGAGGGAATTTGGTAAAATAAGATTTTTAACGAAAGTAGAAATGATTTCAAGACAGGGAATGAATGCGGTCGTAATGGACCGTCTGTCATTCCTGACATACCGCAGATCCCTTTGGAACTCCAATCATCTCTCCTCCTTTATTGTTAAAGCTAAATTTGTTATATCGTGGTATTTTGATGTCCATTCCTAGTTTGTAGGATGCAACGTGATAATTCCACCATAAGATCTAAAATTATCCTTGGCATAAACGAACCCCAATCGGATATTTCATGGTATCGGGAAAAATTGTTTCAAAAACATTCCACAAATGTGTTTTTTGGCTCTGAGCTTTAAGGACTAAGATTTGTTGCCATTTAGCGAATTTCCTTAAAGGAATAAGCTATTTCCGTAGGTATCGAGGTGACCTAAGCCCGAGACCATGATAACTGTTCGTTTTGGGGCCCCCAAAAAGAAAAAAACACCATTCGTTCGAATTTATATATATATATTCGATTTATACATATAAATCGATTTCATATGTATAAATTCGACATATATCGTTAAACACACCGATTCGAACATATTTTCTAACTTGACCCTAAATGTAAAGGATTTGAAAGCCTAACTTAAGAAAATAAAGGGTCCAAAATGAACACGAAAGAAGAACTTCAACTTTATAAGAATAGTAATTTAAATCATAAAGATATGCCCAATTCAACTTATTCTGATATAAAAAAGCCCGATTTTCAATGCCAAACAGTTCGCGCATTATATATCTCGGCTATGGCTATAATGCTATTAACCGTATCACATGATAATTTCAACATACGATGTTATCCTTATGAAAGATAAAACAATTATATCTTCCTTATTTGTTAACATATCTTGACAAAACCTGGTATATGCCTTCTTCTAGTTCAGATCTACTTAATATTTAATTAAAACCACCCGGTTTTGACATACCTGTTGCAGCAAACCTGCATCCTCATTCCCCATGTTATTCTTAAGGAGCTTACAAAAACATGTCATCTCTCATCTCTCACTATGAGGGATTGAATTGTGTTCTTTTGATTTTGAAATTCACTGAAAATGCAGGTATGATACAACGGGGGCATTTGAATCTTTAGTCATAGCTTAGTAGTCTGGGACCTTGTCATCCAGAACTCACTTTTCAGTAATAGCAGCATTCACGAAACTCCCACTTTTTTACAGCATTGGCATAGTTTTTTTGCAATTATGAAAAATAAACTTCTAGTAGTAATAAAACATGTTAATGATTCTACGAATTTTAATAGGGATATGAATTTTGTGAAATAGTGAGCTAGAGACGGTTTGACAGAAGTGGAACGTAAGGTATATAGCTGAAAGAATGTAATATTTGAAGTGAAGTGAGGCTGAGCAATGTTGGATGGACATTAATGGTGGCTCCATATGAAAGACAAAAATGTTGTTGGGTAGCAAAAATGTAACTAAACCTTAGGATGGGTCACCTTAATAAAACACCAAGAAATGTGTCATGGTTAAATTCATGTTGCAGATAAGTGTTATGACGGTTAAAAATTTTTCATTTAGAGGATGAAAATATTGTATTAATTAAAAGTCAGTTATATTACTTAAACGGGCTTACATAACATCCCTTCAGGACCACTAAAAATGTATTATACAAAAAATAAAGATTACAGATCATGGTACATGAAGTGGCAGTCATAGCTGATCAATAAGTGTTTTTACACTATTGAAGAATTTTTATCTTGCGAAAACGATAACAACCTAGCCCAAATAACCTAGCCTGGCCTACCAGCCCTTTTCAATTTCCAAGTTTCTTTTCATACCTACCTAACCTAACCTTGGTTTTGAGAGAGAAACCTACACAGTGCTTTGAGAATTGCACTTGACTGGTCCCATGCTGCATTATGTGGTCTACGGGACGACTCGTATGTATGCAGCTGAGTGGGTAGGTAGAGTGCTGGTTTACCACCCATAAGTCACAGGCTCAATTCCCTATCAGGACACACAACAATTTAATCTCAGACTGCCACCGTGTTTGGGAAGGCGTGTGAAGCCGTTGGCCCCGGCTACTCAGAGGTAGGTCAGAGGCACTAGTGAGACCTGAAAACTCTGACACCAGACTTTGGTCGGAGGGTTACATTCACGGTTTATTTATGATACATGAACATATATCAATATTGATAGCAATATTTAACATTCTTGAATTAAAAGTAATAAAAGTACTTAAGTTTGCTAAACAATAGACCATTAAATATAAGTAATAAATACACTAGAGTTCCGGTCAAATCATTAGGCGGGTGAGTGCGCTGCTGGCGTTCAAAATATGTTTTTGGCCAACATTTACCCATCTGAAGTTATAGACAGTTATGCTCTTTGTTTATGTTCTCCAAATCAGCTGAGTAAGATCTCCAAACATACCTGAGTAAATGTGCATCTATCTGTTGGAAATATGTTCAACTACTTAACTGTGTAGAGGAGCGAAGGTGTCTTTAACATCAAGTCATTTATACAGCTGGAGTTTCCGTTTTTCGCCACACGCCTAATGATTTGGCCGGAACTCTAAAGCTTTTTATTACTAATTCAGTACAAATCTGCTGTAATGTCCTTACGAAACAAATCGTAATCAAAGTTTCAATCAACTTTAAATCTGTTTGCAATGGAAGTTATGTTTTGTTACACTTGACTGACGAAGCTCGATGTCTCAAAAGGTAACGATTTGATTCGCCGCTAGAGCGTGCTTTTGGAAAAATAAAGTAAACGTTCGATAAAAGCGTAAAAGCCACTCGAGGTTCTGTGGGGGAAAACAATAAAGGTTCGCAACGAGAACTATAAACAGACTGACGTTTGCTACATAACAGAAACTCGATTAGATTTCCTCCCAACGTCAGCGAAAGGCAAATTCAATTTTGTTTAGTGGATATTTTAGTCACATCGAGACAATATTACGTAGGGATCTTGTTCCATACAAGTCGTAACATATTTTACGCATGAACAGTATATTTAGTTTTGATTGCTCTATTACTCGGCGTTGTTATTTTCAACTAATAAGTTAAAATTTTCATTATATATGAAAGGCATAACATATTATTAAACATAAAATTGAAATATCGCAGACCTCTCGATACAGACACAATCAGACACCTCTATTTTTACTGGCTCTAGAGACAAAGCTAATTTGCTCGGTGATTGACGGGATGTAGATTGAAAAAAACAGATGGATCCATTACAGAATTAATATTCAATTATAGCATAAAATAATAATAAATAATATAGCGTGTTTGTTTTATACGCTATATACCTCATACAGAACTACTTTTGTTCAAACAGTAGGTGTTTTGCAATTAGTTAATCGTTTTAAGGCAATATTTAATGAATTATTGAAAATAAAAATCGTTTTGTTGGTCACTTTTACGCATACAAATTGGTTACAATTTAATTAAACTTCTTGAGCAAATTTTGATAACATTACGATAAACTAGTGTTTTAAGGGAATAACATCTATAAAATACTTGAAAAATGTTTAATCTTGATATTAATTTCAAATTGTATTTCAGGAATAGGGTAAATAAATTTTACTGTAAATACAATAACACTCTTTGACTATAATATTCTAACTTATTTGTCCCCCGAAATAAATTTTTAAAATCCAGGACGAAAAATTACAATCTAAAACATATCTAATGTTTTAGGTATCTACTTGCTCAAATACTATTACAATGTTTTTAGCTTGCGGAAAAAGCCTTTAAATTCGAACTAAATATAAATAAATTTAATGATTAATTATGAGTCCTATGAAATGTCATCATGTGACAGTTTTTGACAACTAAGGACAAGATCAAATAAATATCAAGTATTTTAAGACATTTTATAGTTAACATTTAGAACGATCGCTTTAGAAAATCTCTCCCCTCCCCGATGAAGAAGTTAAGTTCAACGAGGGTCACCTGGTATCGTATTCTTCAGCCGACACGACGGTCTGGTAACGCTTAAGAGGAGAATATCTTTTTTTTAGACGTTCAAATTGAACTTTGAACTAAAAACAAAACTGTGAATAATGATTAATTAAGCACCATAGTACCAAAAATCGTATTGATAATTTCTTTTTTTAACTCCTATCAGATTTGACTATACTGTAGGTTAAAATGCTGAAACTTAACTTTTGTAGGTAGATTCTTTTAATCTCTTAAGAATCACATTTTCGTAGCTTAAGAGAATCTTAGCTTTTCATGATAAGTAAAATAATTGTTTGATCTACCTAACGAATCATATTTAGTTTGGCGTGAAGAGAACAAAATATATTCTGGCATGGGACGTGACCTCAGAATATTACACTTTACCACTAATTGTAAGAGAAATATGCAAACATAAATAGTAAATTAATGACTCGATCGATAAAAGCAGGAACAATAAAATAACTAGAACTGTGACATTATTAAACATTAAATAGCAAGCATACTCGCTTGCCTCACTCCTGTCTTAAAACAATTTACGAAACAATTGCATCAAAGGTTATGGTACTACAGTCAAAGGTTAAGGTGAACTAGTAGTTTGTTCACATAAGGTATTTTCATACACATACATTACTTAAACAAGCGATGTAGATCTACATTGTCTATTCTACGATTTCAGCAGACTTATGTAAATGCGGTACTTAGTTTTGCATTTACTCAGATACACAACGTTAGTTTTGCAAACACAAAACTATTATCAAATACTTAAATATCGTAACTATTGTTAATAGTAGAGGGAGATTTTCCTTTCGTGTTTTTATATTTTAATATTTTCCCTTCCAAATGTGGTAAGGTAAAACAAGTACCTTACCAAATGTGGTAAGGTAGAACAAATGATAAATCTATCATTTGAATATTTTCAAACTGTACTAATTTTTAACCTCAAGTTTGCACATGCGTCTGGAAATACATGCACAATTTCCCCCAAAAAGCAATGTTAGGATCATTTTACTTGTCATTTGAAGAAGTAAAATGTCGGCGGGAGACAAAAAATAGGCCTAAACCCATAAAAGCAGAACATTTAAATCAGTGTAATTCAGAATTTGAGACCCAAAATTCTAAACTGCAAACATGCAAGTATTTTTCAGCTCGAAGGATTAATCCACTTAACAGCTCATTATTGGCAGGTAGTAATCAATAGCAGACCAAGGACGCTGCTCTTTCCTACAATTATCGAGGTACACACATCTATAAGGTTAAAAGTAGGGATTTGAGGGCTCGTCACCAATGCAATATAACAACCTTTTTTGTTACATTCGTATTTGTTCTTGTCGGTGCATATGCATCTATTCGTAGTTGTGGGGGAAAAATGTTGTTTCATTTCGGGAAAGTGAATCATCTCCCTCAGGAAAATTGTTGCTCGAGGCAAGCCTCGAGGGACACTCTTGCTCCCTGTTACTTAATACACAAATTATTATTTTCATCCTCATGATAATCCATTTTGAGTATTATAGCCCGTTTGAAATTTACTTTCCCCCACAGTTTCTATTTCATATGCAACAATTAGCATCTCTTTTCAGCTTAGTACAATATATAATGTAAAAAGTTATTGGCTAATTGCTTCTAGCGGTACTAAACCCCAAACCCCTTCTTCCTCCTTCTCAACCTCCACCTCCGTTTTTCTCAGGGTGTGATGCCAGCCTTAAAGTGTAGAACCCCTTTTAAAGAAGGCGCGGGCTCAACTAAAATTCTCGGGCCAGGAGATGTGAGTTAATTTACTGCTCTTGAAAATCGAAGTATGGAACGTTTTTTTTTAAAATAATTTAGTTAATGTACATGTGAAGTGCCGTTGTAGGCCTACATTGCAATTCGTAAGACATGTATACTATGGACATATGGTCATATCATGGACATATTACTAGGTCCATGATCTGGAATCAAATGATGCACAGTTTAAATAAGTCGTTAAATTACTGAGAATAAAGAGATTACGTTAACCAATGTGGGCAAAGCAGTAATCGTAACATAGCTTGTAGGCTAAATGAATGCGATAAAATAAATTAATGTGTCATCATCAATATAAAAGTTATACCACGATGAGGAATATTTGATTTTTCCTTAGATTAATTATAATTTTAAAACTCGAAGAGAGTAATAAGTAAGGGCTCCGGTAAAAACCTAAAACAAAGAAACACTTTACATTAGCAGAAATATAGCGCGGTTCCGGTGGAGTAATCAGAATCTCTGATGGATGATCTTTGCAATGATTCATGGAGCTCATTCCTCTTTGTTTTGTTTTCGGAGAACCGAACACGGAATATTCTACCACATGATTGAAATAAATTGGGTACTTAAAATTATTTAAGTTTCCTCAAACAATAACTCTAGCAGGGTTTTTGAAACTTCTAACTATTCAAGGGTGTTTATTATTAGAGAAGTTATTACTTATCAACATCACATTCTAAAGCTTATTAGTCCAGGCAACGAAAAAGTATAGAGGGAAAGTTTTGGAACACAATTTTTGACTTCGCAGCTTTGTTTGTACTAGTTAGGAGGTGAAAATATCAAAGGTCCCCGTCCGTAGCCCTTGAGCAGGGGGAGGGAGGGGGGTCTGAAGGTACCATTTTTTGGTTTTTCCTAAATATCTTGAAAACTAACAACTTTTAGTATTCCCTATTGAGTCGGAAAG
Organism: Flexamia atlantica; assembly: GCA_035578135.1. Classification (NCBI taxonomy): domain Eukaryota; kingdom Metazoa; phylum Arthropoda; class Insecta; order Hemiptera; family Cicadellidae; genus Flexamia; species Flexamia atlantica. The sequence goes on from JAQJVK010000021.1 coordinate 1,655,272, forward strand.
TTCAAGAAAATTAAATTTCCTGTAAGAAAACTATATAATATAATAGGTCTAATTTGGTCCAACCATTTACAAAGTAAGCACCAATTTTATATTATAAATATTTAAACGAATATCCATTCCATTAGAAATACATGTAAATTTGTATGTAACATACATGCTCAATGGGGCAACACTTTTTCAGCTAGAGGAAAATAAACAACATTTAGGAAAAATTGACAAATTAATTTGACACCTCAATCAAAAAAATTTTTCTAAAATGAAAGTGTGGGCGAGCTTACAAAAATGTAATATTAACCACATATTTTTTATAATTTCTAGAAAAATAACTTTTTATGAGCTCACCAAGACCTTTCCTTTAGACCAATTTTTATGATTGAGGTGTCAAATTAAAGGGAATTTCGTCACTATTTCATAAATATTGTTCATTTTCCTTTAGGTGAAAAAGCGTGGTCCCATTGGGCTTGTACATTACACAAAAATTTACATGTATTTATTGAGGAAGGAATAATGGTTTGAATATTTATTAAATTAGTGTATATCGTGTATATTGTTGGACCAAAATTAACCCCCCCGCTCAAGGGCTATGGACGGGGACTTGCTCACCTCCTAACTAGTCTAAACAAAGCTGCAAAGTCAAAAACTGTGTTCCATGCAATTCCCTTTATACCTTTTTTGAGCAGTTGTTGCCTGGACTATATATTGCCATTATTGTTTTACTTTCAGAATAGCAATTTTAGAACAATGCAGAAGTAAATGGCCCAGATAAAAAAGTGTTTGGTAAATTATCGTATCCATTTTGATGGGGGATGGCTTGAGCCCCCCCGCCCTAAGAAAAAGCCCCCCCCCCGAGCTTGCCCTTACAATGGAACCGTCCTTAGTTAAAAATCGAGTCCCTTGAAGGTCTGGTGTAGTTTACCTCAGCACACTCACAGTTTACATGACACATTACATTTTGAATTCTATGAAGTTCCTATGGACAAAATATTATATGTTTACATAAATTCTGTGTGATGCCTGTGTTCAACTGAACCAGAATTCAGTTGAGTTATCTGTGCGTCCCTTCTTTCCAAACAAATCCCAGCCAAAATATTTTATTTTTAACAATGACATAATAAAAAGAAATCACCTACTAATTATTTCTCATGACCAATAAAACAACCAATAACATTAATGCTTCACAGATTCTGTGAATATCTGTCACCGTTTATTCAGAATCAGAAAAACACCACCCCTGTCTGTTGTCACTGCTTTGAGTTTGATTTCCTGAAATCTGTCATCGGAGGTTGGATTAAATGTGGTAAACCTGTCTTACTCAAGTATAATTAACATTAGTCATAGAATTAATTACAGGGAGCTAGTCAATGTTGGAAACTCAGTTAAAATCTTAAAGTAAAATAAATACAGTTACATTTTTAGTTTTCAGCAATCACCGAGTATATTGCATTTTATGGTTGGGAATGTTAAGGCATTGAACTGATACCTTAAATAACGTTTCCATTCAGTTAACGTTAAAGTCTGTATAGATAGTAATTAATTTTTGGTTGATCCAATAAAACTGAAACATATTTTTATTGGATTTCAATTAATTCACACACTCTATTGATCCCTATCTTATCACCTTTCTATTTAATAAGCTACATATTCCGGCCATTGTAAATTTCATAGCCACTGAAGAGTTTTATGGGCGGAAGGCATTATTTTGTATCCAGTTTCGGTCTTCATTGCAGCAATTTTATGCTCACATAAACTTTATTTTTTGTTATTAAAAGTATGATACATTAAAATTTGAAGAGAACATTTTTTAAAATAATAAGTTATATACTAATAACTAAAACCTTTTATTACACACAAATTTTGGGCCCAATTGTTGGATGATGGTAGTAGTGGGCAAGTGGCGTTTCTGGCCCAATCAAACTTTGACAGGCAGTCAATTTTTTGACAGCTACTTCCGGTCACGTGACCGGAAGTGACGTCATCAGCTGTGACGTAGCTGTGACGTGTTGTAGGTGGGTATTTAAAATTTAAATGGCCGGAAGTGTGTCAAGGTCTTTTGGGGATGTTTTTAAAAAAGATCTTGCATTTTCGGAAAATCCGAAAATGCAAGATATTTTCTTTTTTTATTTATTTGTTTTTTTTTTTACAAAAGTATTATTTTACAAGTTAGTAAAGTTTGCTCCCAAATTTGAAAAGTAAGTTGTTGTCGGTGCTGAAATTTCTTGTTTATTTTCATTCTTCTTGTTGTTGTAAGTTGGCAAAAACACATTTTTTTCGTTTTGATTGTTTGTTGCATAAAGTTCTAAAGATAAACCAAACCCAGTGGTTATAAGTTGTTTTAGTTCTTCACTAAAAATTTCCAAATCCTTGTAGGTTGTAAGATTAATAGTGTTGTAGTGAATCCCGCGAATGTTGAGAGACATGACTAGAGTTGTTTACTCGACGAGAGGTGTAGCAGGAATGACTATTGCAAAGCCGGTGCTGCAGGTACCTCCGATGGTAGTGGGGGTAGTGGTGGGGGTAATGGCAGGTGTTTGTTTAATCACTTTGAATTTAATCGTTGCCACAATAGACCGAGTCGATGTTGCAATTCTTCTAGTTTATCCAACCGGTTCTTTTGATATGTTTTGCAACTACATTTACAATAGCAGAAAGAATTACATTTTGTACAAGCTTGTCCGTCAACTTAATCTTCAGGTATTCTAAAACATTTTTCTTTGCAACAATAAGTTATAAGTGTTAGATTATTTCTTTTGGATGACATGTTGGTTGTAGCTTGTCTTAAACAGAACTGAGCCTCTCAACGTTAAAGTTTCGTATTTATGTAAAGTATTCGAATAAAACTATCGAATAAAATAATCGAATAATACTATCGAATAAAATAATCGAATAATACTATCGATTAAAAGTTCAAGGTCATCCGTTTGAGGTTTTAAAAAAATACAACATATCAGTATATAAAAACATATACTGATATGTTGTTGTTTTTTATCTTTTTATTTAAAACATTTTTTTTTACAATGTTATTTTTGTGCGATGTGCAGAGTTAGTTCCGTAGAGTTGTTTCCGCTCATTCCGTGTGACACCAAATATAATGATCCTGGTTGAATTTCCCGCAGATCTTCATTTTGCAGCAACTGGACGAATCGTTTTGGAAGATATACTTGAAACTTTGGTTCATCACCCGGTGTATATGGTGCATCGGATAAAGATGCGACGACTGCGTCTCCATGCGTTGTATCAATTTTCTTCATTTCATGAACAATATAATGTTTCTGTTCTTTTAATTCTGAACATTTCTTGATAATTAGAGTATTTGATTTCGAATGCAAGTTGAATTGTTCAACTAAACATTGGAGAAACTGTTGTGATGCCATCCTTCACAGGAGATGTTGTCTGTTCGGAGTATGGAGTTAGACTGATACTCGGGGTGTGTTGCCTCTTCGTTTATATAACCTTCGGAACCCCCACTAAATTCTTCCGTTTGTTGTTGTAAGTAAGCAGCCAAGTGATACGCGTTTTGTAATGCGCATTGAGATTGGTTGTGTTTCGGATTTATTGTAGAAACACAAATATTTCTAGCATCAAAGTGAAATGTTTTGTCCACTTTTATGTTTAAAACTTCTTTGTTTGTGTACTGTCGTATCCAATTCTTTTTTTCCAATCCTCTGGTATATATGTGTGTAAATTGTTTGCAAAAATGAAACATAATTTTGTGTACATTGTTGTACGGTAGGAAACCTTCATACCAATGGATATGATGAAAATTATTTGTTAGCCATCTGTTTGTTATTTTAGCTTTTGACTTTAGTTCATGGACAGAACACGGTGCTTCAAATAAAAACGGGTATGCTACTTGTGTAAGCAAATCCAAAATTACCAATTCTTTTATGATAAATCTATCATCGTTTCCGCGAAATGCTTGAAATTCAATTACACAAGGTTTTGCTGCCATTTCTTCATCCTGTCTGCTCATCACGGTGTCTGCTGATCAACTGTTTTCCACACCACGGTAGGTTAGATATATATATATAAACCAGGCCGTACAGTTGTAGGCGCGTTGGTGTATGTTTAACGTGGGCACCATCCCCAGTAGGCCTACCCCACGGTTTATTCTTTTGTTAAATTACATTGTAGTTTTAACCTAGCAAAGTTTCTTCTTCTGTATTATTGTTGTTGGTGGTTTCTTCTTCTGTACTGTTGTTGTTGGTTTCTTCTTCTGTAGCCTCCGTTGCAACTTCGGTAAAAGGTTCAAAGTTTCTTAACTGCCTCCACATTTCCACTTCGTGAGGTATTCTATTAAAGATGGATGTATCTATTGGTCCGTATTGTAAAGTGCTTTCTGGTTGTTTTTCGCATGCATCTACCAGATATTCCTTAATAACAGAGCTTGAAAATACTAATTGTTTCATATACCTGGTAATAGGTGATGTTGCATAGTTTAAAATGTAAAATTCTTCACGTGTTAGAAGAATTTTATTTTCAAATTGTGTCGAGTCTCTAATTCTTACTTGTTGTTGATCACGATGTTTAATAATGTCAATTTCATTGTCACAATCCAAAAGTCGAATGTTAGTTTTTCTTCCAAAGAAACTGTTGGCTAAATAACATTCAATAAGATGTAGATGTTTTAAAAAGGAATCCCAAGCATTTTCTGAAAATAAAACCATCTTTGTTCCATGGCTTAGTATTACTGCGGGAGAGTAGTCTAATGATTTTACCAATCCTATCGACACACTTTTACTCATGCAAGATGAAATAGGATAAAAGATGCGAAGGAAAACTTCAGTTAAAATGTTTGGTGGAATATTTTCTTCAAGTTTTCTTTTCTTTCTTACGTTTGTTTTATTATTTTCCAACTTTTTATTTTGTTTTCCAAACTTTAAAAAGTCATCAATTTCCTTTACAATATTTTCTTCAAAATGTTTATCATCATTTTCCAATAAAGGTGCTGTTTCGGAAACGTCTTGTACAACTGATAAAGAACTCATTTTGTTTATAATGCTGTAGACGATGTTACCCATACAACTGTAGACAGTAAACTAAACAATTTTCGTTCCCGCTCCTGCTTTTATAACCGAGTGGTGGGGGTATTTTTTTTCCTTTTCATTTTACAAAACTGCTTTTACAATTCCTGTTAAAGGTGTATATGTAACAATTTTATCATGTAAAATTAAACAATAAGCAGATGTATCTTTGGGTACATTTTGTTCAAATTCCATTTCTATTTTTATATCTACACTGGAAGATTTTACAGATTCGTTTTGTTTTGAACAATCAACTACAACAATCGGATAGTTAGATTTAAATTGGTTTGGCGTTAATAAAGGTGTGTTTGTTTTTCCATAATATGAATTTTGGAATCTTGCGTACATATCGTACAAAACGCTAAACCTGTCTTTTGTAAAGTTTATGTTGAAGTTGTCGTATGGAAAGAATTGAGAGTTTAGAAACACCTTAAAATTTGTAAGTTTGCAATGATCAAATTCACCAGCATGTTTAGTTATTTCGTTTCTTCTTTTTGTTTGTAATCCAAATATTACATATCTTGCCTTTTCCAAATGAGTAGAAGTTTTTACAGCCCATTTATGACGTTGTGTTTCCGGTAAAACCGGATATTCATGAAACTCCCAACTTCTAAATGGTATTACGATATCACGATCTGATTTTAAAGTTCTTAATAATGAAATTCTATTCTGATCGTTTAACCGTACATGCGGTACTCTCCAAACAATTTTGTCTAATTGCATTTTCCATTCAAAGTAGCTTCCGTTGTTCCATCAGTTGCTTGAATAATATCTTTGTCGTTTGATGATCTTAACAAAACTAATTCTTGTTTTACGTTTATTATTATTTTTCGGTAATCTTCGGCAAAGCCTAAAAGTAATCTTAAAGGAATGTAAAAGTCAAAATTGCCTGAAGTGTTTGGAGTGATTGTACTGGAATCGGGTGCTACCCATCCTGCGGCGGCCAGCATATTTTTTTCACTCGGTGTTAAAGATGCTAATCCTTTTAATGTACTTGTAATTCCCACCTTTTTTGTTGAATCTACTGTAACTCCGGAAATTTCATATCTTATTTCATCAAACAAATATGCCATGGGGTTATTTATGAACGGAACAGTACTTGCAGTGCTTCCATCTCTTTTTGTTACTCTTCCTTCGATATACAAATAACTTTCACATGGAAGTGTATAAATATCCTGTTGTTGTATGGGAATTCTAATTTCATCATTATTATTTAATTTTGATGAAGCGTAAGGGTTGTGCGTATGATATTCCTTTTCCCATAAGGTTTCGTCGAATGTCGGACCCTGCGCTATATCCAATATTTCCATTATTAATAAGTTTTAATCCAATTTCTTCTAGAAAACGAATGTTATCACTTGTTAATCCTTCTATAGCTGAAGTGCTACTGACTTGTTTACCAGTCAGCTCTTTCTTTTTAAATGATAACCCCATTGTTATACGGTTGATTTTATATGTATTCGTATAGTTATAGGTTCGTCTCTAAAATCAATATGATTTCCGTCTTGATCTAGTATGTTCACCACAATGTCTGAAATAAAACTGGTGTTTAACGGTAGGTACACCAAGTTTTGTGGCTTTTCCACAATTTTAAAACCCGGAGCGACCGTTGGATAGAATGTGTGCAATATATGAGTATTTTCACCATCTCTATAAGAACCATGTATAATATTACATGTAATATCTATACTGTTAACTTTCATTATTGTTACAGTTCTAGCACCTGAATGGTTAATATTAGGTTCTAAAATTTTTGTTGTTTTAGGAAATCCTAATAAACTACCAATTGAATGTTCTTTGCTAAAATCTATATAATATTTAGATTTAATTTCAGCTTTCATAGTATTGTTATTTCCTTTTATTGTTATATTATCTTTTCCCATATGATTTTGTATCGCTTCATTTATATCATCAATTTCATATGCTCCAGTGGGTAAACTAAATACTTGTATATCTGAATATTTGTTTGTATTTTTATCTTTTGTTTTGTAATAATGTATTTTGTCATTAACATTTTCAGTAACGTTGGGAATAGAATTATAAGTTGTTATATCTAATAATGCGGCTTCCCATAATTTATCTTTTTCCAAACGTAACGCAGGGAAAAGAACACTTCGCAAAGTAGATGAAGTTCCAGTTAATGATACTGTATAGGAAGACATCTTAAAGTTGACTAACGCTTTTTGTTAAAAAATCTAAACATAAATGTCCACAGATTACCGTATCATCAGGTTGCTCTCTTTTATAATTGTATAGTACATTTTTAGCTGTTTTAAAGTAATATTGTAGTTCTTTTGGTGGTGGGAGATTACCAAAACTATCAAAGTAGTAAATAGTTGATCCTAGTTTCTTATAACATACCCAATGAGTGCCTGATCCTTTACTATTATCTAAATTTACTATTCCGGTTTCATTTTTCCATATTTTAACAGGTAATGCATCTTTCATAAACACTCCTCTAAAAAATGGAATTTTTAAACAAGAAACATAAGTAATTAATTCTTTATCTGTTAATTCTTTATTTGGAATTAGTAATTGTTTTTTTCTGTTTAATACACACGATACGGTCTTAGGTATAATCCTCCTCCTTTTTTTATCATTGACCATATTGTTTGTTTCTTTTTATTTTTACCTGCGGTGGATCGTCGTTTTCTTCTTATATTTCCTCCACGTTTCTTTGCAGGTTTTCTTCTCCTTTTTCCACCTCCTTTCTTCTTTCCACCTCCAAACATCGTTTTACCCTTCATTGCTGCTGATACCGCTAAAGCTGCTGCTTTTTCACCGATACTAGCGTCACTGGATGTTACTCTTTGCCAAGCTTTTTCAGCAAGTGCTCTATCCGCTATTGATCTATTTTTAGTATCTGCAAACTTTGAATATGCTATATCGTGTTGTTTGCAGGCTTGATCAAGTTTATTTATTCCAAGATCTCCTCTAGCAAGTCTTTTTTTCAATTTTGTTCCAGGACCACAATATTGATAACCTCCTGGTAAATGTAGTTCTACAGGTAATAAATCGATAGCTTTATTAACTATAGCTCCAACCGGCTTAGTAATAAGAGAAAGTGCTGTTGATGCTATTCCTCTTCCTCTCTTTATAACGTGTCGATTATGACTGATGCGTTGAACTTTCAACATGGTCTTTTATAGTGAAAGGAAATGTCGATACTTGTTTATTTTATAAATGCTTTATAATGAATGATGCACTTATCCTTTGACATTGTTTATTTATAAGTATGTTTGTTTATGGGTAAAAAATTTTTTTCCACTTTTGTGGAAGGATTGTATCTTCTTCATCATCATCTTTAGAAGTTCTTAAAGTATCAGTTTCCTTATTTAAAAAATATTTTTCCATAACATTCTTTTTAACCCAATTTAATTTTTGATCAGATTTTATGGGCTTTATTGTGTTATAAATATCATATAATACTACACTTAAGAGTCTTACAATGTAATTTACATTAACAGCATCAGTAAAATTAATAGGGTCTTTTAAGCTAGTCAATCGCAAGTCTTCACAAAAAAAAGACTGCTTATTTAAATCTTTTCTTAGAAAAAGATTATAGTACATGTTTCCCCTCTCACGCATTTGTGCTACTGTAACTACATCACTGTCTCTTATTCCTTCTGCAACATTGAATAGTGGTTTCCCTTTGCAATCAAAGTATTGTTTACCGTCTTCATATTGTTTTATTACAGGAACTTGTCCAATTGTTGCTACATCAGTTTCATCCAACCCTTTTTTAACATTAGTAATTATTTTTGCATCCGCATTCCATTTGTTATCTTTTAATTTCATTATTTGACTTATTGTAGCTGCATCTGATTTTGCAGTTCCTTCCTTAACGTTAGTTAACACTTTATTTTTGCAATCAATTGACTTAATATCATGTGTAATACAATGATCTGTAACATATTGAAGGTTTACCGCATCTTTCATATCTTTAGGGTCTCCAATATCGTGTATTACAAAGTTGTAAAAGGAAAATTTATCTGTTTTTTCAGGTATGACTGAATGTAAATACTTTTTGGTAACTGAATCTTGATCATTAACAGGATCTGCTATATTGGCTATTCTAAGATCTTTTGCATCATATGCTTTATTATTACTTTTAGGATCATATCTTAAGGTTTGGTTTATGTACCACATTAAATATTCTTTATTTACCGAATCATTCTTATCTATTGGTTTTGGAAGATTTGCAATTCTATAAAAATTAGCGTTATACACTTCATTTTGAAGCTTTAAGCTAGGTAATGTTTCACTTCTTAAAGTTTTAAAATTTACCGCATCATTATCATCTTTTGGATCATTTACAAACTTTAAACGTTTGTTATTTATATCATAATCTCCATCGGATGTTAGTGGTAAACCACCTCTTTTTCCATAAGATCCTGATTTGCTTCCAGTTTCGGAATACCGTCCAAACTTATCCACACTCATGGTTATACTAAATATTTAATCAGTTATACTTGTATTATATATATATACTCATATTTTTTTTATGCAATTAATCCTCGATTTCGCAGTTCGCCGACCAAAGCTACCCATTCATTTTCTAAACCACTATGTCCGGCTTGTTTAGCTTCATACATCAACTTCATTCTGTCAACCAATTTGTTTATATCGTTGTAGTATATTATATTAGTATCATACAAGTTTTTTAATAATCCTTTTCCTGATAAATTTGATTGATTTGTTTTTCTTCTTTTATGTAAAATATTTATTTCAGCAGAAGATAATGATTTTCTTTTTATGGGTTCCCTTCTTTTTGGTGGGAAAAGTTTAGCAATAATAGTTTTATATTTTTCTGATGCATTTCTATGAACATTGAAATTTTTAGAATAATTTTTCTTATGCGCATTTGTATCCTCCAATATTTGTTTAAAAATGTTTAAATCCTGTTTAGTATATTTATTAGGTTTCGGCTTAAAAATAAGTTCAAACAATCCTTTTGTACCCTTGTATTGTTTATTATTTATAATAATATTGTCATGTTCGTCTACATCAAGTTTGCTATCTCCAATCATTAGCCCATTTTCTTCTATTCTAGCACCAAAAGTATGATATTTTCGAGTTGGTTGTGCAGAATGTAACATTTTTAATACAAATTGTCTTGCAAGCGGCCCTTTATACGCAATATCCGAGCCCAATTTGCTCAAGTTGGATGGATTAATAGGCTCTTCTTCTTCTTGTTGTTCTTCGCTTGTAGAAAGACCTTCTTTTTCTGTTAAAACATCCGTTTCTTCACCTAGTTCGCTTTCTTCTTCAGTTGTTTCTCCTTGTTGTGTAAAACTTGTATCACTTTCATATTCTTCTTTTTGTTCAAATTTTGAAATGGGTAAAATAGCATCTCCGGAAAAATTAAATGTTGAATGTTTAACATTTTGTCCTAATTGTTTTAATGGCTCAGTAATAGGTTTAAATGTTGATTCCAGAAATTTCTCTCTTTCACTTATTCCTAATCTTAACGCTCTGTTTTTATGTCTAATAGAATCACTAAGTGATTTTATTTCTTTTAATAGCTTTTCCTGATTAACCATGTTTACACCATGAAGACTTGTACGATAATGTTGTTAATTAATGTATTAAAACAAATTTATCAAAACCTATGCGGTAACGACCATCTGTTATAGCTTTATCTTTCATAATTACCAAAAATCCATATTTTTCCGCCCAAGCTTTTCCACAAAGCTCTTTGAATTTATCAAATGACATATCAGCATTTACATGATCGTTGTATATATGTTTTAGGTTTGTATCGTCTTGTTTGAATAAAACTAAAATATTTGCATTGTCTCTAATTAGTTGTTTTGGAATTTTGCTATATGTTTGTCCGATATATATGCTATCAATATTATTATGTCTTCCCATGGCAAAATAGTTTCTAATAGTATCATGATTTTCACTAGATACATCATCAAATACAAATACAGAATACGGCTTAGCCTGGTCTGGTTGCATAACACTGTCACTAGCATTAAATTTGTAATAGTTAACATCGGGCACATCAGTCAGGATCTTTTCCAACAATTGATACTTTGGTTGATGTAAGGACTTTGAAAAAATATATAGGTTATTAAATCGCAATCCTTTTGTGTTTGTAATTAAGTTAAACACAACGTTAGTTTTGCCACAGTTTGAAGGACCGCTGACTATACATCGTACAGTGTTTGGAAATAAACTGCCGTGTTTACCATTGTTGATTTTAACGTTATCTACGGTTAAATCATCAATGTTATTAATATTAAATTTATCTTTATGGTGAACAATCTCCATCTTATTCAAAGGCAGAAGAGTAAATAAGTTGATTTAAAACTAAATCAAATCTTTTATAGGTATCCACGAATCTTCAGTTTTATCAAACCCCAACCAACGTACTTTAACTTGGTCTTTTTTCCTTTGCAACACCTTTTCAACAAGATAAACATCGCCTACTGTTGACTTTAACAATTCATGTCCGTAAAAACCGCCTTGTAACAAATTTCCTTTGTTATCTTTTAAAATATAAGTTTCCGGTACAGTAGGTTGTACTTTATACACTGTAAAAACTTCGTTTGCCCAATTGGGCAGGTATTTTTTAGTAAACACTCCTTTGTATTTACTAATTCGAACTTTATCATTTACATTAAATTTTCTTGGTTTTCTTTGTTCCGCTTTTGGCTGTGTATTTTTTTTAATTCGTTGTAAAACTAGTTTAGCGTTTTTCTTATTCACTTTGTTAGGTGCCATACCGATAGTTCTATGAAACTTGTTGTTGTAATCGCTTATTAATTTTGGTAAGATATCAACCCATACGTAAGAACCTCTTTTCGAAAACATTTTATACATTGCACCTTTTAAGGTTCTATTAAATCTTTCAATTATAGCTGCCTTTTTCTCAGAATTTGTGGAATAATGATTTATGTTATATTTTTTCATTAACAAGGCAAAATGTTTATTAAAAAATTCTTTCCCATCATCAGTTTGTAAATGTTTAATTTTATTTTTATCTCTTTTTATAGCTACTTCCATAGCTTTTGTTATGCTGTTACCAGTTTTGTCTTTTAATGGCAAAGCATCTGCAACTTTAGTAAAACAATTAATAATCGTAAGTATGTATTTAAATCCTTTATTTATTTTACTATGCGGTTGCATTTCAATTAAATCTGCTTGATATAAATCATTTATTCCTTTTACAACAGTATTTCGTCGTGGAAACTTTATTCTTGCAGGTTTATGAAGTTCATTAACAATCTTTTCCTTTAAGTCTGTCATGATGATTTTACTAACAAAGTCAAGTTAGTATTGAGTGTTTCTTTTTCTGCATCCGCTTTTATAGTTCAAGGTCATTTCAACATATTTAAAAAAAGGGGAAATCACAGCGAGCATGCTGTGATTTCCCCTTTTTTTCTTTTTTCTTTTTTCTTTTTTTCTTTTTTTATTTTTTTTTCTTTTTTTTTCTTTTTCTTTTTACTCATTGATAGGATTGAGAGAGTAGTGGCCGAATGGTAGAGTGTGAATTTTGTCTGGAAGAATGTGTCGTTTGTCATCATTGGAGCAGAGTGTTTTTTTCACTTCTGTTACGCTGTACAGTTGATGGTTGAAACTTCTGATGGTGTTGAATTTTGCAGTTATAGTCGTTTCTTCAAATAAGCATTGCTTGTAGTGTTCAAAATTTACATTCTTCTTAAGATACAAACTTTTTACTCCCTTAGCTTTTTTAATAATATTGTTTTCTTCTTTATGTAATTGTAGTGAATACAATTTTGACATTAGTGCAATAAGTTCTTTCAGTAAAATTCCATTTGCTTCGTCTTTAAATTTTCCAAGTTTCTTTTTGTTCCGATCATTGTCATAATTTAAATGATCTTTTGGATAGTCACTAAAATCAAATTCATTTTTGTGAACAAATGTTCGAAGATCCAAATACATATCTTCTGTAAGAATCCAGTAGATGAAAGCGTCCGTGTCCATGTAGGCGATTCCGATGTTATCTCTACCGTAGAAGGCGACCATTTTGTTGTAGTGAAAATCATACATGTGGGTTTTGGAAATATCCAAGATTGACATTCCAACGTACAACGGACGATCCATTTTCACGCTTGTCTTCTTCATAGATACTGCCACAAGGTTTTCATTGATGATAACGGATGTTCCAAAGTTTGGTTTTTGTACAAGTTTTTCTAGTTTTATAGGATCTGTAATTAATTTAACATTTTTGTGTTTTCTTTTGTTTTCCAATGTTTTTCCAAATATCGCATTATTCATCAATTTAAAAAAGTCCTTTTGAAATGTTGATGTTGCAGCTGCTCTTCTTCTGGTGTTTGAATCAATGTACGGTTTTAACCAGCAAGATTGGGAAAATTTTAAAACTCTATGAATTTTGGTTATACGTAAACCCAATTGGAGTGCTTGTTGAACAACCCAAAAGTGAGCTACGTATCTTTGTTTATTTTCAAGAGTCATCATTAATTTTGGATGTTTGCCAATTGGTGAAACTTCTGTTTTTGCAAGGAGCGGAAGATCGTAATGAAGATCATGCAAGTGTTCTGGATATTCAAAGTCACAGTCCAATATGTATCCGGTGTCTCCGTCTTTTGAAATTTGCGAAATATCACCAAGAGAGTCTGGATTAACCCATTCAAAGTTTCCAAAAGGAAGTGGATTAGACATGGCCCATCCGTATAAATTGTTGGCATCGAAATATCCTAAGAACACTGATGGTTTTTCTTTATCGTAGTTTGGAAGATATTTGTTGTTAGCTTTAACATGTCTAGTAACACTTTGGGTCAATCCACCTCTAACGCCCGATTCGATCATCAACACCATGTCAATATCTGTTAATAATTGAAGGTTGCACTTTGTTTCTTTTAGCATAGCTTGCCAAGCTAGTCCTGGAGAAGTATAAGAATGAAGAGGGTCTAATCCGTAAGCTTCAAAGCAGGTGTTTCTAAATTCTTCCATCACATCGCAGAGAAGGGTCACATCAAGTTTTACATAAAAGTCAGAATAATCTCCCAGAGTGTTCATTTCCAATTCGTCCCAAACACTGCATGCGTGTTGATAGTCTTCAGGTGAAATGTCCAAATCGGTAAGTTTACTTTTGAAAGCTTCTGGTGGAGGAAGTGACGTTTCTTGAAATTTATGTAGTCCATCGATGTAATCATACGGGAAAACTCCTTTCCGAAGAACCAAATCCATTTTTTCTGCAGGTACAATTTTGCTTGTTTCTATTAAATTTTGTCTTCTTAAATTTTCAGAAAGTTTCATAAGACTGGAAGGCATAAATCGAAAAGAATCAACAAATCTAAGTTTAATTTTGCCCACCTTTTTTGAAAAGCTTATAAATTTTTCCATAGTTTGTGCTATAACGTCTATTTCACCGTTGTCTCTTGCTAATTCAGGAATGATAAAATGTCCATCGTATCCGCTAAGATTGTGAAAAACCACGGGAATAAAAGATGGTAGTTTGTAGTTGATGTTACATCCGTTGCAAGCTGCACCTCTGTAGGCTCCTGTCAGATGGTCATGGTCGCGAACTTTAACTTTAGTTTCTGTAAATTGATTGTTACACAAATAGCATGTTGTTGTCGAATCATAAAGATAAATTTCTTCCGGTGTCATAGGTGACATAGGAACCACATTGCTATACATTGCTTCCACTTTCCCAGCGATGTCGTATAAATCATCAACAAAGTATCGAGCTGCTTCTTCTCCACGATAGATCTTTGGTGTAGATGTCAAACCATATTCTTGAAGATGTTCTTCAGGCAGAGTGGATTTTACTATTAAACAGTAGCTGTTTGGTTTGTGAAGTTGATACTTTGTTCTGCTTGTAATTTCCTCTCCTTCTTCTTGTTCAAGTGGAAGCAATGAAGATTCAAAATCTGTATACACTACAACGGGAATTCTGTATTGTTGGATAACTTTATCAAATTTTACTTGTGATCTGCTAGGGTGTGGTAATTTAATTCTTACTTCATAGTTTCCATTGCATAATCTTTTATGTTCTGTTAACCATTCTGAACCTTCTCTTCTTAAAGGTTTGTTTACAAAACAGAAACATCTTTTACAAGTTGTTTTTGGTTGTTCACGTTTTGATAACTGTTTGCAAACTAGAGCTTCAAAATCTTTAATATATACATAATGTGAGATATCACCTTTAGTTATAAATAATAAATCAGTATGATCTCTGCGTTCGGTAGGTGTTATACGTAAGGGATAGACATTGTTGGATGAATCTAAGCCAAAGATGTTTACAGATGCAAAAGGATTTTTCTTTTCAAATTTTGATATGTCTTGAATTGAAACAGGATAAGTCATGCCTTGAAAGTTATACATATAGGAAACCTCATCGTATGCTCTACTCGGTCGTTCCACACGATCTTCTACATATTTTGCTAGCATTGCATACTTGAAACATTCAGCATTTTCATTTTGTACATTAACACAAGATTTGGTTACTCGAATCTTCCTTGGCAAAGCAATATAACTACTACCTCTCATTCCATATCCATGTTTATGAACTCTCACATCTAAGCTTGTTATACTTAACAAACTCCATCCAGAACCTCTTCCTTCATGTTCTTGTAATTTTGTTAAAAGTTCTTCAAAACAATCATCCACAATTGAGCTTATATCCGATGCAAACATGATGGTTTTGTTTTTAGTTAAAAATCCTCTTGGTGATGTTTCATTCTGAACATTTGTAAATACAGTATCTAATAATATTCCAAACTTTATAAAATTTAATCTTCTTAGTTCATTCTTCAATGTTTCTGTTACTAATGTTTTTGCTTTCAATATAAATTGTGCTAGTTGCAATTGAGCATTGTCAATCTTAAAATGAGTTACTACACTGCCTGGTAAAGCTCGGGCGTATAATTCCACATCCAAAGATGGTCCGGGTGCGTATTGAATAACACTTGGTCTTGAATTTAGTTGTTGTTGATGGGTAGCCAGCATTTGATCTAATTCTTCCAAATCTTCTTCTTCTGCATTGTTTCTTGTTTCGTTGTTATGGTACACTTCTTTGTGTATTTGTAGTAAGTTTTCATTTTCAAAAGATTCTTCACAACTGATGCAGTAATACATGACGTAGGTGTGCTCTCCACAAAAGTTGCAGTAATAATAAAAACCACTCTTAAACTACCCCTATTTACAGACTACCCCCACCACTTTTTCTGTATTAAACACAAAAAGTGTTAATAACAGTTAAATTTCTTATATTTCAAAACTCCTAAGTGTCAAGGTCAAATAATGCAAGTTTAAAAAAACATCTAAGTGTCAAATAATGCAGGTATTAAAAAAATCTAAGTGTCAAGGTCAAATAATGAAAGTTTTAGAAAAAATCTAAGTCTCAAGGTCAAATAATGGAAGTTTAAAAAAAATTCTAAGTCTCAAGGTCAAATAATGGAAGTTTTAAAAAAATCTAAGTGCCAACGTCAAATAATTTAAGTTCAAAATAATACATATATTATGCGTCGTAAGTGTGATCATCATTGCTGTTGTTTAAATATGTTATTTCCAAATCGTTATCGCTTTCATCTTCCTCCATGTCCGATGCCGGAAACAAACGTCGCCGAACAAGAGCATGTATATATTGTACTGGATCATAGTTAATTGTTATAACATGTGTTAACGGTGTTTCTTCGCCTATTGCTACTGGTACTTCCAAAATATTTTCTTCATCACTTGTAGCATCAGACGTAGCATCGGATGTAGCATCGGATGTAGCATCAGATGTATCTTCTACTGGAATCAAACTATTTTCAAAAATACTTTCGTCATCCGTTAAGTCTTCTGGTTCAACTATTTTATATATTTTTTCACAAATTGTACATCCAAAAGGAAAATTGTTGTCTGTTGGAGGCATTATAAAAGAAACTTGATATTGTAAAATAAATGTTGAAGCAAATGTTTGAAAATTTTTCTAAGTCCGAAAGTATTAATTATTAGGAAGTTTTACAAGTCCAATGTAAAGTAAAAATAAAGAAAGAAGTGTTGTTGCCTGTTTAAACAGTTGCAAAAGAATGATAGGTTTGAAAATTTTTCAAAGTCCTAAAATATTAAATATTGAGAAGTTTTAACACTTAAAATATTTACAAATCCAATGTAAAGTAAAGAAAGAAATGTTGTTGCCTGTTGGAACAATGGCAAAAGAATGATGGAAACCAAACCCGCAGTAAGGGTCCTGTGGTTTGGGAGGGGGTAAGCGAGGAGGGGGGATGACCTTAAGCCGAGTTGGGGTCCGGGATCTGCGCGTGTGGTTCGGCATCAGTTGCTCGCTAGACAGTGAGGTGGTAACATGTTCAGAAGGCGCCCTGAACATTTTATCATTTTTGCTGTTTGGTGAAAATATCTTGGTGTTATTTGTATAATAACATCTTGACGTAGGACTGATTAATTTTAAGGCATGGTAGTTGTTTGTGCTTGTAGATACCCTAGGGTTTGTAGTTTGTTTTTAATTTGCTGGTTTGGTAGTTAGTATTATTTTAAAATCTTTCTTTTACTTACAATATATTTCTGCCTGGAATGTTTAAATTTAAAGTAAAATTTTTGTTTTTAGGAATGTTATATGATATGTTTTTAATACCTTTCTATTCCAATTTCCTTTTTCCAACAAGCTTGTTGAGGGCATTCCCTCTCTTGTCTTGTACTCCTTTTTAGTTAGGGACACCTTTCAATTCCAATTTCCTTTCCTTTTTTCCTTCCATCTTTTGCATGGTAAAACCAATAATGGTAAAACCGGCTACCGCTTTTGTAGTGATTACGCTCACCAAAGCGGGTCACTTACAACCTCTATACGTGCTGGATGGGTAGTTCGCCTACCTCCGGAGTTTCGCTAGACCTCAGTTGTTCTGCGTCGCTAATGGCGAGACACTGGCTCCTTTAGTGTTAGGAAATAAAAAACATATTTGTATAACATTTTTTCCTAAATTTAATTAAGCAACTTGCTATTTCAAAATAACATTTTTGTTTTAGCTTAGCGTTGTGCGCTTATGGTGAGGTGTGTGAGTTCGCTTACGTGATGATCACACTGTAATCATGATGTGCAGCGCTGGGCTGTCTAGCTATTTTTTTTAAACTAAATTTTATTTCTTTATTTTTTTATTTTTATTAATTCTTAAACTCTAGGCAGATTGTATTGTAAATTAGCTTTTCTTCTTTTAGGTTTCCGGGGGTGTACGGTTCTGTCAAACCGTACACCCCCATTTTCTTTTTAGTTATCGAATGACCTTGACCTACTTATTTTCAAGGTCAACAAAAAGACTTAGCGAAAATTTCTAAGTCTCAAGGTCATTTATATATAGGTAGATTTAGCTTTTCTTCTGTTAGGTTTCTGAGGTGTACGGTTCTGTAAAACCGTACACCTCCATTTTCTTTTTAATTATTGAATGACCTTGACCTATTTATTTTCAAGGTCAATAGCAGTTAGCAAAAATTTATAAGTGTAAAAAGTAGGTCAAGGTCACCAAAAAATACCCTATGAACGGGGGAATAGACCGCTAAGTAATTCTTTTAGAATTACAAAGTGGTCTATTCCCCCGCTCCTATTTTTTTTATTTCATTTTTACACTAATTTCTCAGTTTTAACAAAAGGAGGTATTTGTTGTGCGCACTGCATAATGTTTGATTTACACAACACATCTTTTACCCTTTTTTAATAATATACGAACATTGTTCTTTTTAGGACTAGATTGTAAAAAGTAAAAAGTCATTTTGTTATCCCGCTTTTATAAGAAATTAACCCTCCATTGTAAATTTTGAAAATAGGTCAAGGTCATTCAAAAATACCCTATGAGCGGGGGAATAGACCGCTAAGTAATTCTCTTGGAATTACAAAGTGGTCTATTCCCCCGCTCCATTTTTTTTTGTCTTGTGTTTAATTTGACCATTTAACTTTATCAGATGGAGATTTTCTTACTAAATAATAATGAACATTATTGATATTTGGAATTTGAAGATTTACTGGTAATTTGAGCAAGTAGAGTTCATCACAACATCTAAGAACAACATCCCTGTTACTGATCTTTTTTACAAAAACATATTTGTGGTTTAATTTCAATCTGTTGATTTTAATTCTTTTATAGTTTTCAATTTTTTCTGGCAATTCACTTTTGGAAGGTTCAATTTTGACTTTTTTAGAAGGTTGAATTTTGACTTTTTCGGAAGGTTCACGTTTGTTATGCAAATTACACAATTTTTCACCTACACTACACAACTTCACACACCTTTCACCTTTGTTCGCTCCTTTTTTTAAAATATGAGCACATTGTTCTTTCTTAAAACAGGATTTTCTTAATTTTTGAAGTTTTTGAAGTTTTTCAGAAATTTTTTTAGGAGATTTTTTTGGTGAAGATTTTTTTGGAGAAGGAGATTTTTTCGGTGAAGATTTTTTTGGAGAAGGAGATTTTTGTTTCACAATAGAAACAACAGATTATGATGATGTTCTTGATGACGAGGAAGAAGACCTGGACGAAGACGAAGTGCCTGCCATAGCGCTGGATCCTAAGAAAGTAAAGATTACTCTGTTTACCCTGCCTTTATAACAGCTCCCCACCCATTTACCCCCTCTACTTTTCGACGTCAAAAAAATATTCATCCAAGCTTTCTAACACTGGCAAGGAAACAGTTTCAAAAGGTTGATACAAAATTTCATAAATGTCTTGGTTTAAATTTTGCGAAGTTTGAAGATATTCTTCTATTTCCTGTACAAATTTCTGTTCGAATTGTTGGAATTCTTCTATATCCTGTAAAAATGTCTGTTCGGATTGTTCAAATTCTTGTTCTAAGTTAAATGTTGGTGATTTCAAGTCTTCTTCCAATTTTTTAATGTAATCTATTGCATTTTGAACTATAGATTGTCTGTTAATTTTTTTTTGTTTTTGACTTTCCGGTACAACTAATTTTAATTTTTCAAAAGCTTTTTTTAATCTGTGTTGTCTTCTTTGTTCCCTTCGGTTTCTACTTAATCTTTGATCAATCAGGTATTTTAGGAAAGATTCCATAACGTTTTGTTGATTCAAAATGTAGCAAACTATTAATTCTATAAAGCTTCTATCCGCTCAATATATAGTGGAAACCCGGGGGGAGGGGGAATCACCTTCGCCATCAAGGTGATTGGTACGTATTTAAAGCTTTGAGGTTTGCATAGCCAGACCATAACTATGAGCTCCTTGTACGAGTTGTGTCTGCAGCGTATCTGCACCGATAACCCTATGCTCCGGCATATCAGAAGGGTGTCAGAGCCGCTGCCGCCAATTTTGCAAGGAGAGCTCATTTATGAGCATAAAAGACGATGCGTCTACAAAACCAAAATTTGGTTTGAAGGGCCAAATGTTGGCAGAATATGTGCCGTATGTCACATGGTACGTTTTTTCATTAACTGCATTGTTTATTTTGTTAACAATATATTATTTTTTTTAATTTCTTTAAATTAATAATTTTTTTTTTCAGGCGCTTCCTCTTGCCGGCCCGGGGGACGAGCTTTATCGAACTATTGCTTATAGAAGCGGAATAATTGGGTATAAACTACAAATGCCGGCACCTCAAGAAAAATGTCATCTCTGCAATTTCTGCCCCCTGGCAAAATATGAAATTAATTGTATGTGTTTATAAACACATATAATTATGAGAAATTAAATAGGGACGGGGAACAGAGCAGTTTGTGGTCTAACCACTTACAGCTCTGTTCCCCGTTCATAGGGTATCTTCAGATGACCTTGACCCACTTTTAAAACTTTATGGTGGGGAAAATGTATATATAAACCGTGGATTATATGAAGAGGCATCACTTCCCTCACCGATAATCATGGAAAGTTTCCGTATGTTTTACAATGTTTTTTGCACTCCTCAACAACATATTCAATTTATGTTAAATTTAATCCATGTCCTCCAGAATATTAATTTTCTTACGATTAATGTTACTGGGGAAAGAATGGTAAATTTAACATATCAACGTTTATTAGTTACCATCAACCCTTTCGTAGATCCGAATTGGTTTTCAACACTTGAAACATACATTGATACTATGGCTTTTGAACAAGGATTCCATTATCTTTGGGTTGATGTAGATTACATCAACTTTCAAAATGAATCAGATGATGATGGATATGATTCTGCCACATAAAAGTAGACATTAACGGAACTTCTCCCCCTGCCTTTTAGGAAAAAAGAGAGGAACAGTGTTAATTAATAACACTGTTCCTCTCTTTTTTCCGCTTAAAGTTAAATGACCTTGACCTACTTATTTTGAAGGTCAATTGTAACTTAGTGAAAATTTTCTAAGTCCTAAGTAGGTCAAGGTCATTTAAATCTTAGCGGAAGAATGAAAAGAATAGCTACCAACATGCATTGTTGGTATCTATTCTTTTCTTTCCTCCTAGAAAACCCCTTTAGTCCGTGTCAACTTTGATGTGAATTTTTGTACAAAATTGTACATAATAAAGGACCCATGTTTCGAGTCCTTCGTAATCCATAGAATCCGAAGTGCAACAGATTTTTGTACCGTCTGCTTTAACAGCTTCAAGTACTCCACTAATACACTTCAGATTGCTATGATACGTTCTTATGTACCATAGTACTTTTTTGGCTTCGACAAAGTTGTGCACAGCACCAAAGATCATGAGGGATTCCATGGCAAATGTAACCACAAGACTACAGCACACCTTATATATACTGTGAGCCCAAGGCTATAGCCTCGATTTTTGAGTTTTTGCGTCATAACTTTTATACCGTTGGTTTTATCAAAAAATGTTACTGGACCTTTTTTGTTTGTCTTTTAATTTCGCTTAATTTGACTACCCGCACGATAGATTTGGAGCATTTTTGTTATATCCACTGCCTATAGCCTCGATTTTTGAGTTTTTCCGTCATAACTTTTATACCGTTGGTTTAATCAAAAAATGTTACTGGACCTTTTTTGTTTGTCTTTTAATTCTGCTTAATTTGACTACCCGCACGATAGATTTGGAGCATTTTTGTTATATCCACTGCCTATAGCCTCGATTTTTGAGTTTTTGCGTCATAACTTTTATACCGTTGGTTTAATCAAAAAATGTTACTGGACCTTTTTTGTTTGTCTTTTAATTCCGCTTAATTTGACTACCCGCACGATGGATTTGGAGCATTTTTGTTATATCCACTGCCATCGTGTACGGCGACGCAGTTCTAAAGTTGAACGGCGACGAAATCAAGTAACCGGTTTTGCCGGGGGGATGCGGGGGGATGCGGGGGGTTCCGGAGGGGGGAGGGGGGGGGAGGGGGGGAGGGGGGGGGGTTTCGCGGGGGGGGATATAACAAAAAATGCTCCAAATCTATCGTGCGGGTAGTCAAATTAAGCGGAATTAAAAGACAAACAAAAAAGGTCCAGTAACATTTTTTGATTAAACCAACGGTATAAAAGTTATGACGCAAAAACTCAAATATATTAATAACCGACGCGAAAACTAAACTCACCATCAACAGAAATTAAAACATTTACAAAAACCCAAATGTTAAAAATAATAATTATTTAATAAAAGATACAACACAAAACTAAAATCTTAGGTTATTTAAAACTTTAACAAAATATTTAAGTCTCAAAAGTAGAGTTTTAAAATCAATCAATATATAAGTCAAACAAGTAAGTCTTTTGAAATTAAAATATCTAAGTCTAAAAAATAGGTCATTTAAAATAATTCTAAGTCCGAAAGTAGAACAATCAAAACTAGGTCAAGGTCATTTAAAAATTATAAAAAAAGGGGGGTGGGGAAGCGTGGGGTCCCTACCTTATTCTACTACTTTATTTCTATACTACTTTATTATAACTTATGCTACCCCTTAAATGCTATCATGCATGCGGTTACGGTGTGATCATCACGTAAGCGAACTCACACACCTCACCGCCCTATCATATCTTAACCCCTACCTAACGTTCCCCCTATTCTATCTTATACTATGTAATATTACAGTTACGGTGTGATCATCACGTAAGCGAACTCACACACCTCCCTATAATATTACACCTAACTTAATATTACAGTTACGGTGTGATCATCACGTAAGCGAACTCACACACCTCACCGTAATATTAACCCTGACAATTAAACCACGCAGGAAATGGAAAGGTAGGTGGATTGCCATTGCGACCGACTATTATAGGAGGGCGCCTCTCCCACAATAGCCGAACGCAGTGTGTGCTTGACATAAGCCATCCCACACACCATGGCGAACATTACGTTACAGCATAACCCTCCACGTAAGCGGACCAGTTACACCTTCACCGTAATGCCAAAGAGAAACGTTGCGCGCCTGCTTATATCAGCGAGCTCGAGACTCGACCTCGCTAGCGAGCCTTGACTAGTAGGTCAACGTGTCGCTCTGCCGAGGCCGGTAGCCTTGGCCGGGTCGCTAGCCACCGCTCTCACAACTTCGTCTGGCCTACTTGGACCTGGTCACTACCTTGACTACAAGGTTGTTGTGTGCCTACTTGGACCTGGTCACTACCTTGACTACAAGGTTGTTGTGTCTGCTGCCTATAAGAACCCCATTCGCCCGCCTTGTGTTATTCTGCCACTCGCCACCATCGCTGTTACTATCCATTCCCACGTTTTTCTATTTCATTATATCCATTTTATTATTTCCTTTATCTAATTATGGACTCCTCATCTGCCTCTTCATCCTGCCCTATTCTTCTGGGTCTGCTCAAGAAACCTCTGATGAAGCAACATTCCATCCCGGTATCGATCAGCCTTTCTGCAATCAACGATTTTATTCCGCAAAAATCTTCTACTCCCGTCCTCTCCTCCTCCATTAACGAAATAATAGCTGATGCTGTTAATGAACATCAACGCCGCAAATTGAAGAGATTCCCATCGCTCCAATTTGTGACGACATTTTAACTGAAGACTGGATGGAGTTGTGCGGACTGCACCCTTCTTCTACCCCCCAACAAATTCAACCCGCACCAATCAAAGAAACCCCCACCCCCCAAACAATTCATCCCGCACCAGTAAAGAACATCAGGCTAAAGGAATTAAAGAAGAACAAAAAATATAACTTGTACAGAATTGAAGAAAACAAAATTTATATCTACAACGAGGAGAGGACGAAAATTTATATCCTCACAACTCCAAAAACCAAACCACCACTTGTCCCAACAGATCCAAAATTTTTACTAGTAACAGCGGAGGGTGGAAAATTGAGAATAAATATATTAAATTAAACCTTATATTCCTTCCCCTCCTCAATCAAAGTCCACCCTGGTGGCAAAATCGGCCCTTCTAAGGGCCACCCTAAGACTTTCAAATTTAGGCTTAAGTTAGGGCCTCAACCCTTGGTGACTACAAGCGGTTCATATACCTCTAAGTCCCAAAGGTTGAGTCAATAGCGGGGGGCTTTCGCTAAAGCCTCAACCCTTGGTGACTAACAAGTGGTCTGTGTACCACTAAGTCACAAAGGGTTGGACGCTAAAGCCTCAACCCTTGGTGACTAACAAGCGGTTCACATACCTCTAAGTCCCAAAGGTTGAGTCAATAGCGGGGAGCTTTCGCTAAAGCCTTAACCTTTGGTGACTAACAAAAGGTCCGTGTACCTCTAAGTCCCATAGGGGCTTTCGCAAACCACCCCTTGTTAGTCACCAAGGGTTGATACTTAAACTTAAGCCTAAATTTGAAAGTCTTAGGTCGGCCCTTAGAAGGGCCTTTTTTTGCCACCAGGGTGGACTTTGGAGGTGGGAAAAGGTTTTACTCGGTAATATTTATGTTTAACTTTGCACCTTTTTTATTTATTATCAAGTGTCGAGGGTTAAGGGGAATAGGAATTTTTTTGGGAATGTCAATGACATAAATTTTGGTTTTTTCAGAATTAAAAATGAAAATAGAAGAAGATAAATGTCTTAAGATTTCATATTTTCGGTTAAGTTTCAGTTTTTTTAGATGAAATTTTTGCTGGGGTACGTTTGAAGATACAGGTGATAGAGGTGGTTTGGTGCGAATTTTGGGTGGTTCGGTGCGAATTTTGGTGCCGGTAAGAATGTTTTTCCAAACTTGCTGAAAAGGTTTTCGAGCAATAGTGGTTGTAACATCATACCAATCACGATTGTTGTTCGATTGAATAATTCGTACCCCAAGCAGTTGAAGATAGGAAAACCAGTTATACCAAATCTCGGTATACTCGGAGCGGTTCATTGTGAAATTGAAGTAGGTGTTGTTAGGACGGTGGCAAAGGAAAGAATAACTTGTCGAGTGTAGAGTGTAGAGTGTGTTAAACAATCAAGGACAGGTGTGCCGGGTGATGCAGCAAGGACGACGACCTGTATTCGCCGGCCGGCCGCAAGCGAAAGTGCGGCGCAAGGTCAACCAGTTGTATTGCTAACTGGTCGGCAACAAGCGAAAGCATGCGAGGTCAAACCCGGCCCACTCGGTCTCGTTTACCTTTTAAAACTCGCATGATAGGGTTTGCAAACATATTAATTCAAATATGTTGTAAAAATTTTCTTACGATATTTTGTTACAAATATTTTTAAGGCAAATGTTAAGAAACCATGTTTCTATTTTTTAATCGCAACTACAGTTTCGATTTCTTTAACTAAATATTATAACTAAGTATTAAGGTAATATAATAAAGTAGCATCTTTAAAAATATTGTAACTTGTACAAAGTTAAATAAGTATTTTAAGCCAAATGTTAAAAACAATTGTTTAGTACTGAGATGTTCACCCTACAACACCTACGTTAGAACTAACACTACAAATCCAAAAATTGCGAGGAGTCTCTCATGGTGGTGGGGGGAGGGCAGATGTTCCGAGCTGCACATGTCAAGGGAGGTTGCAGCGCCGCTACTGACACATCTGTTTGCTAGTAGAACTGGCAGAGTAAACATCTAAATAAACATGAGTTCTGTTTTATATGTTTCTTTTATTAAAGATGGACTTTGCATTGAAACGCAAAGTTTTCCTATTGATGCAGATCCTATACAACAAATTTTAGTACATCCTCCAGAAAGTTATGATTCCATCTACATTTCAGTGCAAGAAACAAACGACCCCCCACCACCAACAACTCCTGATGCACAGTAGGACACGGCTACCACACGTCATTAAAGCTTCAGCTCTTTACCCGAGCACACATGGACTCTGAGCTTCAATATAATACTGTTTCTTCTACATCTACACCAACTTCCGAACAATTACCTACTACAAATGAAACTACTACAAGTCTACAAGTAAATGAAATTTCATCAACTGTTAGTTCTGATGCGCAAGCAATAATGTTATCATTAATTGGTTTCGACTAAAAATTCAACAATGGAAGAAGAAAGAAATTCGCTACTTTACAACTTGGTTTTTGTGAACCCGTCGAAATTTATTATTTGCCTACTTTCATTTTTATGTGGTTACAATTTTGGTTACCTTGTTCAGGAAATGCTAACAGATAAAAAGGAAGAACATTCGCTATATTTTAAAGTTTATGTTTATGTAATTGCATCTTTATTTGGATACTTTGTAGCAGGATATTTTCTTGTTAATTTGTCAATTCCATTTTTTACATGGTATTTTAACAGACGTGAAAATCAACAAAACAACAGTTTGTAAAAAGAAACAAAAATTATCTTGCATTTTCGGAAAATCCGAAAATGCAAGATCTTTTTTAAAAACATCCCCAAAAGACCTTGACACACTTCCGGCCATTTAAAATTTAAATACCCAGCACAGCAGGGCATTTAAACTTTAAATACCCACCTACAACACATCACAGCTACGTCACAGCTGATGACGTCACTTCCGGTCACGTGACCGGAAGTAGCTGTCAAAAAATTGACTGCCTGTCAAAGTTTGATTGGGCCAGAAACGCCACTTGCCCACTACTTGTTTGATTGCTTTGACCCTGAATAGTTTTAAATGTTATTTAGCTTTTTTAAGTGCGTTTGAAGTTGGGCACCAAAGCCAGTGTAGTATTTATGAAATATAGAGTTCTTAATTATTATAGATAGGAAAAAATTATCAATGGAAATCAATTGTATGAAATACTCAATATACAAATATCGTCGGGCAATATTTCGTACTTTTTGTGCTGACTAGGATATTAAAACATTTGATAAAATTAAATTAATAATGATTTACTATAAATATATTGGTTAAATTTTATAGACTTAGTACTCTTAAAAGAAACTTTTCAGGGCATACTGATTTGATTCTATTTTACAGTCATTGGCAGCCAAAGGGGGGGTTAAGCCCCCTCCCCCCAGATTATGGATCAATGCAATTATTATTTTTGTATAAAATAAAAATGATATTTCTGCTGAGTGTCTTATCACCCGTGAATTGAGGATGAGACCTGATGTTTATGAACTAGGAATTTATTTGAAAATGCAAAATTAATAAAAATGCAAAAAAGTCAACTTTTGCGTAATTGTCTAACGTTGTCACGTTTTTAATGATGTAATTGACGGTCATTTTGCATTAGAGGATTCCCCGGTCAAAACACGGCCGGTAAATCTCTGTCGTATTGAGGCCTGTATATCTCTCGGTAACATCTTGGCCGGCAAATGTCTCTGTTTTATCGTGATCAGCATATCTTTAGAATTTCGTGTCCGAAAAATGTCTCGCTCGTGTGGTGGCCAGCAAATATCTCAGTTTCTATCGCGGCCGGCAAATTCCCCGATTGTATCGTGATTGGAAAGTTTGTTGGCCTAATATCGGCCAGGAAATCTCTCACCTCTGGGTTATGTCGTACCCGGGAAATATCTCAACTCAGGGTTATAGAAGGTGACCAGACGAAACGTTTTCAGTGGAACACTCCCGGTTTTAAGGGACGTGTCCCGTTGCCCATCGGTCCCGTTTTTTGTACCAAAAGGGACGTTGGGACGAAATTTGTCCCAAAAATAACTTTAATCTTAAATAATATTTCCTTTATAGACAATAAAGGATATATTATAATAATCCAAAAAACAATAAGGCCAAACCGACCAAGGCCAGTACAACACGCAAACGCCTCATAACATTAGTCATAGGCCAGTACTCAAGGAGTACTGAGTTCTTCTTGAGTTTTCTATAAATAAATTGTTTTTTGTTTTGAATCAAGACATGATTAATTTGTAGTTTTCCTACTTAAGTTACAATTGAAACTTCAATAAAATATTTCCCGTAATTTATCGGTCGAATCTTGGGTCGCTCGTCAAGCAGGCAATATAAAGTATAAAATACATTATTCAAATAGTTAGGGACCTTTAATTGCTTAACATAAAACTTTCTTTGTATTCGTCGTAGACATAGGCTATTTATTCTCTGAATCTGCAGTGAATTAATTTATAGAATAAAATATTGATACACTGGAATAAGAAATTTGATCAGGACTTACATCTTTTACATATAGCTGAATTACATAATTTTTATAGCTTCCTATCTCCAAATAACAACTAATTACTGAAGGTCGGTACCAACTACCAGACTAACAGGTTCAAAAAGTAAAACTAAGAAGAGCGTGGCAACAATTTCAATGGTATATCACATAAATTACACTCTGACAGGTGCTTAAAACCCACAAAAATTGCAGCTTTTTTCAAAAGTCTCCCGGGAAAGCTGTGCCCAGGACCCCCATCCGTGTGGGGCTTATTTTGTAACCCATACGACCCCCGGAGTTGTGCTTCCCGCTTAGATTGTTTAAGAGGGCTCTAAAGGTTCGTGGCCACAGAGGAGTACAACGATCTGTGTCCACCACAGCTCCTCGTAGTTTCAATTTTCACCAGTGGCCGCGCTAGGTGAGCTACCCTCAGACCGGTTTTACGCATTGCTGCCAACTGTTAGGGAGTCCATGAATTCGTGGGGAAGTTGAACTAACGAACAGACAACGCCAATTCCCGATACCGCTGGTGGCAGGGTTTTGTCTTACTTTCACCTCATTGCTTCTATGTTCCTTCGAAATTCTCTTTGAGAATCTGAATTTAGTCCCAAACTCAAACTGGTTATCACGACCACTTTGAATTGATAAAAATATATAAACTCTAATATACTTTGTATTGAAATGTATGAATGCATCATGTTGTATAAGGGATGAAGAAAAACTAATTATTGTGAAGTAAAAACCCGACTGTATTACATATAGATTTTGTACTCAATGTACAGTAAAATGGAACAGAATTTTTCATATTAGACTACAACATTTTAACTTAACTGTTAACATGAAAAGTAACCCGAGTGTAACAATCACTAAAAACATATGACTAAATACACACCAAGTTTTCACACGTGTATACAATTAAAGACAAATATATTTACAAACAAGCATGAATTACTGATTAACTGCTGTAACATATACTCTTTAACGGATATATATGACCTAAATGACGTATAAATGCCAACAAAATTACCTATAAATTTTATGAATTTTTAAAAGTCGAAAAGCCTATCGCTAGAACGTACTAAAAGCAGGCATCAGATATGTACAAAAAATACAGCAATGTTTAAAACCACGCTGCAATATAGTTAAAAAATACTAAATAAAAAACATTGTAGATGAAAAGTAATAACAAACGACTTATTTGAAACGTTGTATGGAAACAAATATTATATGTTTAAAAATGGAAAAGGAACACTGATTGGCAAAAATGAGTAAACAACGCTCGAAATATATAACATAAAGGAAAACAATTAAGAGATCATCTCATTGCAAGAGCATACAATTAAGTAAAGCATCAACTAAGTACAAAGAATACAGCAATGTTTAAAACCGGGCTATAATAAAGAAAAAAATTCTAAATAAAAAATATTGTAGATGAAAAGTAATTAATAATTCTAGGTGAACCCGTGTGAATTCGCACGATTTAATTAAATTATAAATGATCGGCTGCCTTCTATGCACACATCTACTGTAAATCAATCTACTGTAAAAATAGGTTTTTGGAACGATGTAGCGTGCTGGAAGTGTCTCTAATAGGCACTCATTAGGATGCGTATTGCAGCATTGTAAGCGATGTTCGTTGTGCACTTCCTTCAAATAGAAAATATGGAAAAAGCATCAGGTCAGCCATTGGGTCGAGGCAAAATTGAAGAATATGTACTCTTCTAAGTGGCTTATCTTTCGGGTAAACAATCAAGTTACGCTCACACTTGGTGGTTCGCTATCGTTTACTCTAAAAATAATAGCAACATCATTATAAGTTATGTCGTTGTATCGGAGCTAATATTCTTTTCGATATCAGACAATGCATTCCGAGTTGTGTATGCTGCTCATCAGGAGTATTTTTCAGAACGCAACTCTTCACGTTGAAAATGTGCGCTAAGGGATTAACTTTAACCAAGTGTTCAGTCAAGCTGTGCATGGGTTTATTGCTGCAAGAGCCGTTGGCTTTGTTTACCATTCTTTCTTGATCACCAATTTTGACGTCCGTCATAGATGCAGAGCATATAAAGAATGTTCTCCTCACGGTTGAAAGGTACTATAATTGAGTGATAAATTGTTGCGTA
This sequence comes from Flexamia atlantica, assembly GCA_035578135.1. Classification (NCBI taxonomy): domain Eukaryota; kingdom Metazoa; phylum Arthropoda; class Insecta; order Hemiptera; family Cicadellidae; genus Flexamia; species Flexamia atlantica. Next base: position 1,685,722 of record JAQJVK010000021.1, read on the forward strand.
CACTTTATACATGAAAAACCCTCCACCATTGTTTTCTTCAATTTAATAGCTCTTTTGCTTACCGTAGCGAGCACAGAGTTCATGGAATTAATGTTTTCTTTGCAGTTTCTGCTCAGTCTATCGGTAACAGTAATAAGGCTTTGAATGTAATTACTTTGTCGAGATGTAAGTAGATTTAATTTTACTACATGCGCGCCACATTTCTGACATGGTAATGCCATCCCGCCAAATGAATGTTGCTGAATCCTTGGATTTCTTGGTGTGATTTTGTCAGTGTAATTTTCCACTAATTGTCCCAGCTCCGCGTATGAAGCTTCTGTTTGCACACCTTCCCGTACATTGCCCCTCCGTGTCCGACCGCTATAAAACTTCTTCGTCGACTCATTCTTATCATGTTTGAAAGAATATAAAGTGTCCGATCACAACAAATTTTCGTCGTCTCGTTCAAATAAAATTAATTAATTTTTGTTCAAATAAAATAAAAAAAAACAGCTGGGCTGAGTTTTAAACTACTTTGATATCTAAATTTGTTTTCTTGGTCTGTGATCTACATAGGCTATTTTAAATCCCACACAGCTGATCAGATTCGCTTCTGTCAAACACAGTTAGTTTATTTTATAATAAGTTTTTCGCACTTTTAGCGAATTTCCCCTATAGGGAAGAAGCTATTACCGTAGGTCTCATGGTAAGACTTAAGCTCGGGACCACTATAACTTTTCGTTTTGGGGCCCCCAGAAGCAAAAAACACTATTCGTTTGAATTTATATATATATATATATATATATATATATATATATATATCTATGTGTCTGTTAGCACGATAGCGGCTGCAAAAATGGCCCGATCTTTATGAAATTTGGTACGAACGTGTAAAGTGGTAAACAAATTTATCATTTAATGTTGTCGGGAAACAAATTTATTTTTAAATCTACAAAAAGGCACTGACTGGCCAAAATGGTGACACAATGCTCGAAATATACAACATAAACCAACAAAGACACAACATAAACCAAAAACAATGAAGCAACTAAACCTCATCGCTAGAGCGTACAATTGAAGCATCAAATATGTGCAACAAAATAAAGTAATATTTCAAAGCGGGCATAATATAAATTAAAATTTACTGAATAAATAACATATTATATATAACAAGTCATTAAACAATTAAAATTGGATCATTGAATAACACTCATATTCTGTGCAGTTCAAGTTGGCCGGTGGACCCGGGACTACGTGAGGGCACCCCTGTAATCCCTCGCCACGTCCGGCGGGGCTGTCCGCTGCCTAGACGATGAATCACCAACAATAATGGTACACAACAATGGCTGTGTTAATACAATGGTACACTTTTTTTAACAGAATAATAATTAAAAAATTTTTAAATCATGTTTCAAATCTACTAAAAAAGTTATGAAAAGTGATATAAAATTCGACCTAGTATTATAGCATTTGATCTCATGTTTATAAACGAACAAACCTGGTAATAAGTCTATCTGGGTCGAATTTAATATCGCTTTTCATAAATTTTTTAGTATATTTCAAGTATGCTTTTAAAAATGTTAAATTATTATTCTGTAAAAAAGGTGTACCATTTTATAAACACAGCTAGTAGGCGACGCATCGCCTAGGCAGCGGACAGCCCCGCCGGACGTGGCGAGGGATTACAGGGGTGGCCTCAGGTAGTCCCGGGTCCACCGGCCAACTTGAACTGGACAGAATAAAATCAAACTGTATAAATAAATACAACTCTAAATAATATAAAAAATAGCGGTCGCAAAATGGTCCGATTGGAATTAAATTTGATATAGATGACATCTAATGTATAAGTTTTTTAGTAGTCTTAAATCCCCAATAATATGTCTATTTTTGTGGCAGCAAACCTGAATATTCATTCCCAATGTTATCCCAATGGGAAATAAAACAAATTCTATATCTTTCTTATTTCTTAACATAATATGTTAAAATATACTATTATGATAAAACTTGGAATATGGCTTCTTCTAGTTCATATCAATCTATTAAATACTGTATTTAATTAAAACCACCCAGTTAACATACCTGTTACAGCAAACCTGCATACTCATTCTCCATGTTATTCTTATGGAGCTTACAAAAAACATGTCATGGATTGAAATGTGTTAATTTGTATTTGAAATTCGCTGAGTATGCAGGTCTGCTGCAACGGGGGTATTTATATTAATAACAGATATGTGTGTGTCTTCGTTTCGTGACCATCTTATTTAAACCTGCGGTCAGGCCATTTGTGCAGTATGCATTGATCGTGTGCGCAAAACGAGTATGCCCGTCAGCCTTGCCAACTACAAAAGGCGACAGTGCGGTGTGGCCAGGGAAGGCAGGGGCGGCGTATGTCAAAAGGATTATTACGATGCCGAGAAGCTTTTGAGTGACGGTTTGTAAAACTGCACCGCTCCCTTATAATCAATTTGTATCTATATTTGAACTAAGTATCTTTCTCGCATAAAATCGATATTTTTGAGTTGTAATTGAAGTAAACATTCTAATTCGCCAACATTTTGGGAATTTATAGCCGTAACAATGTCAATTATATTTTACATTAAAATCTAAATTGTTTGGGTGTATTTTTTATCCAGGAATAGTGTGTAAAATAATATTGCCATCTGTGCTGTACTTACATTTCGCGCTGGTTAAAAGAATCAGCAAAAATGGTCGTGATCGTGATTATGCGACTTTTCTTATATTACAATGTTATATCGTTATATCATAGATAAAATATACCCAGCAGGGTATATTTTATCTATGGTTATATCCTCCAAATTATTCGGGGGGCGGCCGCCCCCCTCCTTGCCGCATTACGCCCATGGAAAACCTTTAATACAGTAATGACTTTGAATAGCTCTGTAACAACTTATAAGTTACGATATTTCAGAAACTATCCACAGCACCTCAATAGTGATTGCAAACTTTAAAATCCTGCGATTATTGAAGTTATACTTTTTGTTGTAAAATTAACTGGATTAAACAAATTATTGTTAAGGAAGTTCTAATTTGGTTCAAATTTTTGTGTACAGTATCCCAATCAATGAGGTTTAATTATTTTTGATTTGATAGCATATTCTCTGAATGGTTAAAGACCGGTTATAATGTCATTTTAAATTTGATTTACCTATATATCAAGAATGACGAAATGGTGTGATGGACAAATTGTATCTTTAGAGTAATTGGATTCAAGGACACAGACACAGAGAACCCTCCCCGCTTCCTTCCCTTTCCTGGGATTCACGCCCGCCCGATGTCTCAATGGGCAGAGAAACAGGTTGGCGACACTGACGAATGTCTCCTCGGCGGTCGTAGTTCCATCAACGCTCGCCAGGGCGTCCTCTGTACGGGGGTGTTTTGAGAAGCACTTTTCAGAAACAACCCTCACAAATTACTCGATTTACGAGGTAACTATTTGTTTTTTTGAAGTCCTACCCAGCGGGAAATCATCTCGAATATCTAATAAAGGGTTTAAAACAAAAACAACGTTCGCATTTTATTTTAAATGTTATGGTTTATGTAGAATAAAATGACCAATTTTCACTAAGTTTAACCCTGAATACAATATGTCTAATAATAATAAAATACCCTAAAAACAGTTTTATCTCCTAGTTCATTTAATGAAAAACATGTTCTCGTTCACCGGAGGTCGCTAGGTGTTTTAATAATCTCAGAATTTTAGTAATACAGAGATGCGTTTTTCAGCCGCTTGGCAAAGGTTTAGAGCCCTCTTAACAATTTGGTCACCATAGTTACATAGCAAAAAAGGCTACATATTCCGGCCATTGTTGTAAATTTCATAGCCACTGAAGAGTTTTATAGCAAGCGACAATTATCTCAATCGTCTATGTAGTATATTTTGGTTTTGTCTTCGGATGTATTTGGGAAATAAATTTTTTTCGGTTTGGATATTGGCAGGCAAATCATGCTGTTGTATCTGATCTAACAAACATTTTGGTTATGAACATTGGAAAGTTGAGATGAAAAGGTCTTTAACATGCCAAATCTTTGAATTGTAATATGTCTAGGCGAAGAGGGGGTTTTGCTATAGCTCCCCAGAAAATCTAGTCTAGAGCCGCCTATGATTATAACGACCTTCATAATTTCCTGATAGTTATTTGGAGAGCTTTGAGTTTGTTGTGTACCATTATCTTATGTGAGTCAACGATAGAGCTAATTTTGGAAAGATCGCCCAAACCCAAACCTTGAGTTTGTCTGCTTTACAATGACTTATTCGCGGTCATCGTTGTTGGACATTGTTGGACACCTTAATTTGTTTTGTTTTTTGCTCTAAATGACCACCTTCAGGTCCAGAACTGGTTTGTTGGATTTGAAAACGATATTCTCAACAATGTCTGGCGACCCATGTGTTTTATTACTTCAAGAAAGTAACACAAAGTAGTCTCTTCAACCCTTAGAAATCTTTCATTGTTCTCATGGAACAAAGGAATCGACGAGGTATTTGAGGACAAAGGACTGGAACTATGACATAAACATGTCCCTCTCATTGATGTTTCATGAAGGATCATGATTCGTTGATATAACTTTCTATAGCAGTGACATTTACCAGTCACATTCTGCCGTAAGTTTTGCTCGTGGAGCACTTTTTTTAGTTTAAAAGCATGTACATTGACTTTATCTAAATTAAAGGTTTTCAATAATGCTATTGTTTATTTTATATCAAAAGATAGAACAATACAAATATGTTTATTATGACTTTATCTTAATCGAAGGTTTTCAATTAAGCTATTGTTTGTTTCATATCATAAGATACAACAATTAATACAAACAATTTAATCATTTTTTTATTTTCTTAGGTTTTAAACTTAGCTGAATAAAGTAGTTGTAAGGTTTATAACTCTGGAATAGAACCGGCTGATCAAAAAGTAGAAAATTTGTAATTTTTGAATTTTGTGCTAAAAATATATATTACATGTGACAAGATGTTGCTTGGAAAATTTCAAATTATACATTTTATTAAATTTTTTACTCTTTGCTGAAAAATCACAGAAAGGGATTTTTTGTAACTTTTGAACCATCCTCATTAATCTGGGTATAAGGTTCAATGGTTTTTCCTTACTTTCTTATTTTATACACATTAAAAATAAAACCTTGCAAACTCATCAAAATTAGCCTTTCACACCAAAGAGCATACCAAAAATCTGGTCAGCCACTTTAGGGGTAATGAAGGAGTTTTTTACACTCATTTTAGACAATCATTAACTATGCAATAAAGTGGTTCAGAACAACTACTGACTCTAAATCTGTCAACATATTGATCATCTATGATTATTTCCAAAGTTTGAATCAGGTTTTTTTACAAAAGTTTTCTCAACTAAATGATATTTGCAAACCATCCACAGTTATACCCACAAGATTAGATTTCAGAGCTGGCAGAGTATATGTGCTGGAAAGTCGGTCTCTTGGAAAATTCTTTTCATGCCACTCACCGTCAAGTTTCCATGCTATAACTAAAAATACCCCCGTTGCAGCAAACCAGCATATTCAGCGAATTTCAAATGCAAAAACAACATATTTCCAACGTAGCGAGATTTTACGTTTGTGAAAGCTCCATAAGAATAACATGGGGAATATGAGTATGCAGGTTTGCTGCTACGGGTACATTAAAAATGGGTGGTTTTAATTGAATATTTAGTAGATCTGAACTAGAAGAAGCCATTTACCAAGTTTTATCAAGATATGTTGAGAAATAAGCGAGATATATAATTTTACTTATTCCCCATAAGGTTAACATTGGGACAACATACCGTGTGTTTACCACTTTCAATATCTCTGTAAGAAATGGACATAGAGGTATTAGTGGGGAGGCGGGTGGCCAAAATTACAAAGTTGGCTCACCCCAAAAGCTGACCGGCAACCACCATGCTAGATTTTATTGTATAGTAGTAGAGATGATATTTTGACCGGTGGTCGCTCTGTATAAGTGGGACTCTCTGTTTTGGACGCCATTTTGGAAAATGGCGGATGTTAATGTTTCATCCTTCGTAGTTTGGTAACCAGTCAAGCTAAAAACTTGATCTTGGTATCAAATTATATGTTTTTGAGGTCAAGGAATTCGAAAAAATATTAAATTATTAATTTCTCTGTTCAGGACACCATTTTGGAAAATGGCGGATGCTATTGTTTGATTCTTCGTAGTTAGGAAACCACTCGAGCTAAAAACTTGATCTTGGTATCAAATTATATGTTTTTGAGGTCAAGGAATTTGAAAAAAAACTTTAAAATATTAATTTCTCTTTTATGGACGCCATTTTGGAAAATGGCGGATGCTAATGTCTTAGTCTTCGTAGTTAGGAAACCACTCAAGCTAAAAACTTGATCTTGGTATCGAATAATATGGTTTTAAGGCCAGGGATTTGAAAAAAATAATAAATTATTCATATCTCTTTTCTGGACGCCATTTTGGAAAATGGCGGATATTAACGTTTTAGTCTTTGTAGTTTGGAAACCACGCAAGCTAAAACCTTGATCTTGGTGTCGAATAATAGGTTATTGAGGTCAAGGAACTAAAATTTTTTAATTTATTCGTATATACGATCCATTTTCTATTTTTCAAAGTGGCTAGATGTATTTATACTCATTTTTCTGAATCGCCTAACCAATATCTAGCATTCGGAACAACTAATACATTGAGGAAGATAGTATAAAATTATTAGGTTTCTGGTTACCAGATAGAAACTTGCCAAGCATTGTAGAAATATTTTAAGGCTCAAAATTTGGCCATGCGAGCGTATCTTGTGCTATTTTATGTCCATCTGAATATGTATTTTTTAAATTATTAAAATCTCAAAACCGAGTTGAGATATAATCGCGAAACTTGTATTTTTTATATGCTTTTGTTATAGACAAGCTTAAAATGTCTTAAAAATTGTGTTGAAGAACATTTGTATTTTCGAAATGGCGGCAGTTGAAAATTCTTAAAAAAGAAAAAAAGAAAAAAAATTTCTCATACGAAATTTAGACAGTTCAATTACAAATTGAGAGAGGTATAAGTTTTTATCATGGGATCAAATATTACCAAGAAAAGCAACATTTATTTGCGGAAGTTTATGTAAGTCCTGAAAACCTGTAATACCTTCCGCTAACAAAGCTATATTTTTAGTCACATCTCAAGTTCGGCCGACACATCATAAGTATATCACTTAAGTTTTTATTTCAAGTATAATTACACTCACTAACATAACAGCTTCAATTTGACGATTTAAAACAGAAGTGGTTTCAAAACTACAAAGACTAAGACATTAACATCCGCTATTTTCCAAAATGGCGTCCAGAAAAGAGATATGAATAATTTATTATTTTTTTCAAATTCCTTGACCTCCAAAACATATAATTTGATACCAAGATCAAGTTTTTAGCTCAAGTGGTTTCCTAATTACGAACTACGAAGAATCAAACAATAGCATCCGCCATTTTCCAAAATGGTGTCTTGAACAGAGAAATGAATAATTTAATCTTTTTTTCGAATTCCTTGACCTCGAAAACATATAATTTGATACCAAGATCAAGTTTTTAGCTTGACTGGTTACCAAACTACGAAGGGTAAAACATTAACATCCGCCATTTTCCAAAATGGCATCCAAAACAGAGAGTCCCACTCATACAGAGCGACCACCGGTCAAAATGTCATCTCTACTACTATACAATAAAATCTAGCATGGTGGTTGCCGGTCAGCTTTCGGGGTGAGCCAACTTTGTAATTTGACATATTTTACTATATGCGCCTCCCCACTATATGATTCAAAAAACTAAATTGTTTGTTTTTTTGAACTGAATTCAATGGTGCTAACAAAAATTGGGTTATTTTTTTTTATTAAAAAACTCTAAAAACCCATTTTTGGGGGGTTTACCCCCCTTTACCCCCCCTTCCAGTAGTCTGTTCAGGCTGGTTTTCGAACTCGTCTGAATAATTACTACGTTACATGGTTGTGCCAGATTTCATTCAGATTGGGCCATTTTTACGGTCGCTATCGTGCTTAAAGACACATAGATATATATATATACAGGGTGTCTCAAACAGATTGCGGACAAACTAGTTGTCCTACAGGGATGAAACAAAATCATTCTCCACTAAATTGACCCCAAGGAACAACGTAAAAATATTTTTAAGCTTTTTAAAATACAGGGTGTTCCAAAAACCTGGGGTCACGGGTTCGAATCTCGGAATTTTCAAATGTAAACATATGTCATGTTATGCATCATTTTAAAGCTCTAAACAAGACAAACAATTTGGTGAAAACAGAATTAATTTATCTCAACTAATTCCAAAATGGCGGCCATTTTCGTGAAAATTGTTGTTATTTACGGAATACCCTGTATCTTGAGAACCATAAAACAAATTGTTGTTCTGTTTAAAAATTATTAATCCTCGTAAACTCAGCTTTAATTTGACATGCGACATGCCAACATTTAAAAAATAAAAGTTTTTGACAGTAAATTATATTCTGTTTAAATGTTGGTAGCCCTGAAAATCAAAAAAATTAAAGGCAGCATACGTCTAATTACAAATCATTTTACACGTCTCGCAAAGACCAACAACTTTTCAACTTAAACCTACCTCCTATCTTTAGTGGTTTTGTAGTTATAAGCTAAAAACTCCATTTTACCATATAAAGCCCATGTTAAATGTGAAGTACTTAGATTTAATGGATGTAAATTTAAATGCCACGAAGACTGCAGATTTAACATGGGCTTTATATGGTAAAATAGAGTTTTTTGCTTACAACTACAAAACCACTAAAGATAGGAGGTAGGTTTAAGTTGAAAAGTTGTTGGTCTTTGCGAGACCTGTAAAATTATGTGTAATTAGACGTATGCTGCCATTTATTTTTTTTGATTTTCAGGGCTACCAACATTTAAACAGAATATAATTTACTGTCAAAAACTTTTATTTTTTAAATGTTGGCATGTCGCATATAAAATTAAAGCTGACTTTACAAGGAATAATAATTTTTAAACAGAACAAAAATTTGTTTTATGGTTCTCGAGATACAGGGTATTCCGTAAATAACAACAATTTTCACGAAAATGGCCGCCATTTTGGAATTAGTTGAGATAAATCAATTCTGTTTTCACCAAATTGTTTGTCTTGTTTAGAGCTTTAAAATGATGCACAACATGACATATGTTTACATTTGAAAATTACGAGATACGAACCCGTGACCCCAGGTTTTTGGAACACCCTGTATTTTAAAAAGCTTAAAAATATTTTTACGTTGTTCCTTGGGGACGATTTAGTGGGAAATGATTTTGTTTCATCCTTGTAGGACCAATAGTTTGTCCGCAATCTGTTTGAGACACCTTAGGTGAGACACCCTGTATATATATATATATATGTCTATGAAAATGAACGAATAGTGTTTTTTTGCTTCTAGGGGCCACAAAACGAAAAGTTATAATTGTCTCGGGCTTAGGTCTTACCATGAGTCCTACGGTACCAGCTTCTTCCCTATAGGGGAAATTAGCTAAAAAATGAAAAAGGCTTATAATTATTGTAAATTACCATAAGGATTGGAGGAGACTTTGTACCCCACTTCATCGTCTGACTCTCACTGTATGTAGATCAAAATGGAAGTACAGTGCATACCTAAAACCCCTATTGCAGCAGACATGCATACTCAGCGAATTCCACATTTACTTGGGGTGGTATCCAAACGCTAAAAACTTAATTTTTTATTGAGATTCTCAGATTAATTCAAAGTTAATTTATATAACTGTTTGCTATTTCAAACATGGTTTTACAGCTTTGTTAAGTTATATCTACACGTATGATTTAAAAGGTTTATTTTTTGTAATGGAAAGAAGAACACATTGTTTTACTTAAGGTTCCTTTAACTTGAGGAAGTTTTGATGCGGCTCCTGACTTGCAGCAAGGAGTCGTGCTATTCATAGTTTTGTATGTAATCTTATGGGTGCTTTTACATGACACGGTAGCATGCCGCAATTTAATATTTCCCGTCCGGAATTGTTTTTCTGTTTCCACCAGCTGGCCAAACAGAAAAAGCCCTCCACCCGCTACGGCGACATAGCTCCAACAAATAAGGGACATGTTCGCTGACAATGAAATACGTTTAATAATTGGCTAAACAAAATGCTCCCTACAAATCTAACTACTTTACATGTTATGACTTCAGTACGACAAAAACCTCTCAAAACCTACGGACACTACTAATTTACTATAAAAACGTTGGAAGCAAGTTAAAGATTCAAAAGGATTCAATTCAGTTAAAGCAGATAACTCAAACGGTGAGCAGCCTGGAATTTTTCAAGAATCAAGAATACAAAAACCTACACTTTAGATTAGAAAGAACTAAGAAACTAAGTTACTCACATGGGCCATTGGCCTGATGGGCCATGAGCCCTGAAGCCCCTCGGTCCTCCAGCACACACCCCAGAACTCCCTCCTTAGTGAATGAACCGCAATACCTTGTTAGCTGACCTACTTAAAGCCCAGAGCTCTGTCAGTCAGTCAGCATAACAAGAGTCTGTTCAATGACAATTCCAGTCTACTCACACAACATACTTCCTCAAATACTTCCTCTTTACAAAGGTTGACGTCTTCTACCGTCACATCTCCCTTTGTCAGCGAGACGATGTCCTCAGCGTCTTCTTACAATTGAAGGGGTCCCCCGTAAAACGTTCTAAGCAACAAAATTTCAAAATCGGAGATAATCAGTGAAAAAGGCAGGAGACGAGCTACACCGTAGTATATTTTGTTTTGAAGATATCTGAGTTGGCAGCCCTGATTTCGTCTGTCAAAGTTGGCGTGCTTCCCGGGACTGCACGGACTTTCTAGGGAATAACGTTCTATTCGCCGAAAGATAAACTCCCCACCGGTCGTTGCATTGTCACCCAGCGACCAAAATCGCGTAAATAAAAATTAAACAGGTGCAATAAATATAAGAAAGTGGAAGGATAAAACCAGAAAGGAATATAGAAAAGCTGGATTACCCTATATTTCAAAAAACTAAGTAGCCAAGGCTTGGAAAATTAGCACAAAGGAGGTGAGTAGAATAACGTTTTACGTGCCACCTTTGGATAACATTTTAGTAAAATGACATATTACGTTATGTAACAACGTTAAGTTTTTGTACTTTTAGACCAATAAAATTGTTTAATACTCTTTTTTTTTTTCGTTTATGTTGGTATTTCTACACTCCCTGCTGTTTTCTACCAAAGCAGAAGGGGCAGTCCGTAAGAAAACGTTTCAAACGCCTGTCATTTAGAACGTTATAGCCTCCAAAAAAACGAAAAATGTTTTAAAAAGCGTAATGGCAAGTAAAGATTTAGCATAAGGCTACATTATTATGTTATAAATTGGGAATTAAAAAATTATACATGATTTCAAGTTCTAATCTTGAAAAAACCGTAAATTTCAGAATTCAAGTTTTAATGCTTGATTACTCGAAACTAGATTTTTGTCGCTTAGAACGTTTTACGGGGGACCCCTTCAATTACAAGTATGACTAATCCCGCCCCAATAAAAAAAATTCTAAAATTAATCTAAAAACAAAGAACCCCCCCCCGTTACTTTAACAAAAAACCTATTGGCAAATGAAACAAGAAAAATAAGAAAAAAGGACTGATTTAAAGTATGGATAGTAAGGAAGGGACTGACCAACTTTTGCCTTTTCGTCTCCGGAGCCGCTATGCTGCGAAGTCATGTTGTACCACGCTCACCATGGTAAAGGTGGTGAGGGGGTCTCCAAAGCCTCCACATCAGAAAGTTGAATGGATGGAACAGCCGTAGACCCATATGCTGCCACCCCATTTCTCAGTCATGACAGCGCATTGTGGCGTTGGCATAAGCGTAGCCACTGGAAGCGTGAGGACCATTGCGAAAGCACGATGCAGTCTCAGTTCATCGTTGTAGGCAGCCTCTCAGTGTGTAAAGAAACCTTATTGCTAAAGTTATTGTCACTTACTTACAAAAAAAATCTTGCAGTTGTTAACAACTGCAAAACACTTTTTTTGTTATTCTGTATAAATAATGAATAAAGAAATTTTGAATTTGAATTTGAAAACATACTACTGATTCAAGGGCGTGCTAACAATGAAAGTGACCTATGTTAGGACAACAAAAATATTTTACTGTCCCTCTAATCTCTCAATGCTCCTTGATTGAACACCAGTACGGAAATGCAATTAAATTGAGTTCAACATATTTGGATTTGGATTTTTGCAGACATTTGCCATCACTGATAAGAAAAAAATAAGTTTCACGACGTAAAAGAAAAACAATTACACAAAATAACACAGGAATCACAAGTATCAAGAAACACCAGACAGGAGAGAGCACGTCCACACCCAATCAGAGCTGAGCTGAGACTGAAAAAAAATAGTTTTTCTTTCAGCATAGTGTTTTTGAGACTGCTTTTACAGTTCTCTGTTTTAGCTGTGTTTTTGTCCAGGTTTTCCTGGCTATGTGTTACTAATCTTGTTATGTCCTAGGTTTTCTTCCACCTGAGGACGGGATCAGATTCCAGATCCCGAAACGTCGTGAAACTTGTTTTTTACTAATCAGTAATGGCAAATGTCTGCAAAAATCCAAATCCAAATATCAAATCACCATCACCACCAATGATTTCAAACAAAGAGTTCAACATCTCCTAACTGATCAAATTTGAAATTGGAGACGCAATATTATCTACTTCATCTATTATGAGGAGTGCCTATAGTTTATTTACTGCTAAGCCAAGGGAGCTGGTATTTAATCTCAATTCTCAATTAATACATTTTTATTGTAGTGAAAGATTTTTAACTGGAAAAGAGGTTTTTATCATTCTTAATAATTTTTTAATGATTAATGGTTAGTAGCTTTGCACTAGTGCTGGAATTCTGTTTTTCAGCTATAGTTTTCCAAGGGTCAGTTTGTTGTTTTAGTTAACACTACGAGGCAACACTTAGTTCCAGGGCCATATTTAGGGCCCAGGAGGCCCCGGGCGGAATTCTAAAATGAGGCACCTAAGGTTTTGGCTCTAGCCTTTACAGTGCTTTTTTTAACTACTCAAAAAGGGGCCAAAGCCCTAGATTACGGCCCTATGCAATACTCAACTTTCCCTCCTGTCGCCGTTTTTCATCCACTGTTTTCGTCCTGGGGACCCCTTTTGAGCCCAAGGACCTCAGCAGCCGCCGTGTATGCAGTTACCAAAATACGGACCTGCACAGTTCAATATGTAGTTTTGTTAGTGGTGGTCCGTGGATAATGTTGATGTATCATGTTTCTCAGGTCCTAGCCATGGCTGGTTCTGGTATTACAAAATGTTGAATAAGCTTTAACTAGAGTGAAAACTGATCTCTTACACCTAAACTTTGAGAATTATGGTTCAGTGGTAGTGTAAAAAATTTTCCTTTCATAAAATTAGATCTATTTGTAATTTTACAGCTACCAATCAGCAGTATATAACCATTCAGTATATAACCAGCAATATATAACCATTCAGTAAAACATTATCATTTTTCCATAATTTATTTGTTGTTTAATGCACAACTAATGATGTTTATGGTCAAAGGCGCAATTTATTTCCCTAAAAGAAATTTCAGTTATTATATTTTATTTTAATTGCCATGGCACCTAAGAAATGCTCTCGCATGCCTGTACAAGAGCGAGGTCAATTAATCTGACAGGTGCCATAGCTGTTAAAATGGAGTATCTAGTATGTTTTAAAACTAACATAACTCATTATTAAGTTTTCGAATCTAACGTATGACCTGAAATCATCCACTAATCTTTCGCTAACTTATAGTTAATAAATTTTAAACGAGATCTTTATTAAAAATAATGCACACATTTTTTGATTTGGGGGTCCCCAAACAGATTTCAGCTGAGGGCCCCTGCGTCACATCAGTGCAAAGCGAACCTCAAACCAGAACTGAAGCAATGCCATAAATATACCGAGTTGAGAAAATACAGATGAACCGACAAGTACTGAGGTTACATTGTGATTTTTCAAGTTTCATCCCAACATGTTATTGAATAATAAAGTACTGCTGAGGGGATCAGAAAAGACACATTTATTTATGAAGGGAAATATATTATTATTGCAGCCTAGAGATATTATCGATCTACAGACAAAAATTTGAATAGGGCTATAAAATAAAATGCAGAATATTTGTAATAAACATTCTTTTTTCAGTCTTTATTTTCATTAACTTTAACACATACATTTGAAATGGAATTGGTTCAATTTTAAAACATAAATGATTATACTCCACTGATACCCACTGTAAAAACTACTTAGTGAAACCTGTAATTAACTATTTATGAGCAGTTATTAAAGACAATGAAACAAACGTTCATTTTTTAGGAGGATAGGTGAGGAAAGATATGGAAAAAACTCGACCTTACACTACACAAATTGCTATTAGGAGGATTTTTGTGTTTTTCTCTCATATTTTATATGTTGAAGACATACTAAATGTTTATCAAAGTTCGATTACCAGAAGTAACCCTCCCTCAATCTTTAAGATAGCATCCAAGGTGTCAAAAGCATTTAGGCTTTGAATATTTTATGTGATTTATGTATATTATTTTCCTTGTATATCTGGTAAAAGCAAGTGGTTCGTTCTATTCTTAAATACTCAATAATAAATAGTCAATAATATTTAAGTTTCCATTTAAGCAACTATTAACTAAGTCAGATGCATCAGAGATGAGCTAGCCTATAATACAGTGAATAAAATTTAAAATTGGATTTTTTCTGCAATTGATTTTCAGTAAAAATCTTAACCTAAATAAGATATAATCTTCTTTCTGGTCTTGAATGGTTTGATAAATTATTAGCTTTCATTTAAGCTGTTGATCGTGTTTATTGAGTCGGTGGCGCAGTCGGTAGCGCACTCGGCCCCAGTTCTGCGGCGGCAGCGTCGCAGGATTGAGTACCGATGATGCCGCATACTTTTATCAGTACTGTTCATCCTTGTACTGTACTGGCTCACTCCTTGGGTTTGCTTGATAACTTCCACGCACAAGCCTGAGGCCCATGAGGCGGGCCAATGCAAGGTAAAAAGAGGCCGCCACCCTCTTTAAAAAAAATAAAACAAAAAATAAGGAGTATAAGCTGAGGTATGTTAATTTATTCCATGTAAAATTTGAAACGTTAGAATAAGTTTTTCGAATTTAGACTTTGGTTAAACTTATACTTCACTGGATTGTGTGATAAGCACTGATAGAAAAAATACTTTAAAATGCAAAAGGGGTAACATTCCCAATGGTTCCTGATCCATTCTTATCTGATAGTTAAAAACGGTTTTCTTATCATACAAGAGAAAGGCCGGACACACATTGGATGTGAAGTTTCTTTGTATTAGACTTTTTGTCACAGGAACATAACATATTCTTCTTTCATTGGACAGGTGTTCAATGCAGGTAAGGCAACCTGTTCACTCGTATTAATGGTTCAAGCATTTTGGACATGACAAAATGTTTGGTCAAAAGAAGAACCACTGCATCCAGTATGTGGCCGACCAAAGACTTACCAAAGTAAAAATTTGTTTGTCGTACCTGGAAAAAAAAAAGAAAAAAAAAACACTACCGACAATAAAATAATCATGCACACTTTATCTTATTGAAGGTTCTATATAGAACACAGAAGACGTCTTACAGAAGACTGTATAAACTTTTTAACACGAGTACCCGAGTCACACAGTGTTTCTCACCACAACCTTCCCTGCAGTCATCGCACCTTACGCCCTGATCGTAGGCCTAGACAGAGTCCACATTGGCTGCTGCATGTCGCCCTGACACGTGCACGTGATCACTCTGTACCCGAAGTAGTACTCGAGCTGGTTCAACACAAACACCACCGAGTTGTACAGTGTTACTTCGTCCTTCATCTCGTCCTTGCCGACGAACCTCAGGCGACTCTTGATCTCTTGGATCTCGTGGTCCCCGAGCCCGTAGACTCTCGTGTTCGCCATCCCCAGAGTCCCCCGCACAATGATGTACGGCATCCTGCGACACCTGAAAAAATTAATTTTAAAATATTAGGGATGTTTAACATAATTAATTATGTCCTAAATTAATGACTATTATTGTTACTGAGGGAAAAAGTTATTTTAATGCAGGGAAAACTCCAAGTATGAAAATGTATTTAAGTGCAGCTTATAATACTTTATATTTTTTAATTTTCTTGAAATGGTGACCTACCCAGATACGTATTTTAAGCCAAGTAAGAATGATAGACGAGTGAAGAATGATTGTGGCACGATTTTGTAGTCTTGTTGCTGACTAAGGCTGACATGTTTCTTAGACAGGACTGTTAATTAATAGCTAAACAGTCAATGGCAACTAAGAGACCGACATTTTAACGTGGGATTTAAACCACAATTTTGCCTGGTTTACAAATTACGAACTGGTCTAATTATGAGGTCGGTCCTATGAATGTAGTATTCAATATTGCGGACGTTAATCTCCACTAGGGAATACCGCGTCCACAAGCCATCGCTCACAACTATCCACAATTCGTGACCTCAAAGTAGCTGGATTACAGGACACGCCACCGTCCCAGTGATAATGTCAGATAATGAGTGAGAGCTACTGTCAAGAGGAACAACTAAGGATTAACTCCGATCAAGTTAAATCATCCGAACTAAATCATCCAAAGAATGGCCTGGACAAAGGCCTGACACAGCTCCAATAACCTTGTCCCTGGAGCATAGCTCCAACAATGCGATGTGCGATGTAGGCTCATGACCTTTCCCATCTCAGATGAGCAGCAACATTGTCAGCGTAGTCAACGAGTTAAGTCGTACATGCGTGATGTTTTGATTTATTGTGGACGGAATTGTTATTTAACGTTTCCTTTGTTTTCATGTCCATACCCTAAAATCTGGAATCCTACACTAGAGTTCTCCTGACGATCTAAAATTTCTATTCAACTAATCAAAGTCGAAACTAATTTAGGTATAGTTAATAATATTCATAGTCTCATCAAGAAATTTTGAAAATGGGCACTCTGACATGGTGGATTGCTAAATTCTTCCACTGTCTATGAGTCTGTAAAACGAGTTGAACGCTCACAATGCCCAGTGATCCAGTTTGGAATCACACTACTATTGTCTCATAGTGGCCGCAAGGCCTATCAACAACTGAAGAGACGACTGAACCAGGGCCGGATTTAGGACTTTTGGGCCCCTAGGCTCACTCAGTGGTGCGGGCCCCCAGGGCCTTAGTGCCCAACCGTCCGTTTTTAGGAGGATATGTCATCCTTTTTAACCATTGTTCTTCACGACTTGTCTATCGCATTTGCGGCCGAAAAATATCAAGCCTCTCGTTCTTTTCGTGGCCGTCACATCTTTTGGCCTTATCGTGGCCAGAAAATCTGTCGTTTATACAGCAGCTAACGGGTATATTTCTCGGTCGTTTCGCGACCGTCAAGTCTCTCTCTCTTTTGTCATATCTACTGACCACACTGTGGCCGAGAAATCTATACCTGGCCGTTTATACCCTGTTTATACCGCACCTAGCAAATCTGTCGGTCGAATCGCAGCTATCAAATCGCGGTCCACAGTCATAATACCGCGGCTGGAAAATCTCTCGGTCATATTGCGGACTGAAAATCGTCCAGTCTTTTCGTGGCTAGCAAATTTCTCGGTCACATTGCGGTCGGTAAACCTTTTGACATATCGCGGCCGGTAAATCTGTCGGTCGCGTTTTGGCCGTCTGTATTTTACATCAAAAATTGTGCTAAAGTGTTCGATTTAAAAGCTACATTACCGATTTTACTGGTCGGGAAATTTAATATGTGAAATCTGGTGGACACTCTGCTTTACGTTTACAGCGGTTAGCAAATTTCTCGGTCACATTATGGACAACAAACAGCTCTTGGATAGGCTAGGCTTAGGCTATATCGTAACCTGTGAACATCGGTCGCATCGTCGCTGTCGGTAAATCTCATTTATTTTTCACATTAATTTTTGTCCTAGCTGCAGGTTATGTTTCCGGTCCTCAAAAGACGTCACAATTTGTTTAAATTTTCGACTGAGATAACCTGAACACTATTATTATTCTCTTCTCTTCTTTTTACCTCTTCAGACCTTGCCCCCATCCCCACTTAGAGAATTTTGCGGCCTACAACGCGGCGCCGTCCGCAACAGCTGACCTACAGTGGACATGATGTCATATCTTTTGAGCTGTCTACTACTCGTACTTAAGAACTTAATTACGCTGTTTATGTTTCACGTTCAATGAGGATAACAATTATTAATTCACTTTTTATTCATGGTCGAGGTTTATTGTGTACCAAACCACGATAATTTCTGGATTTAAAAAAAATTTATATATTTTTGTGTGGCGCGGGCCCTCTTGTGGTGCGGGCCCCTAGGCGCGCGCCTATGGCGCCTATGCTTAAATCCGGCCCTGGACTAAACAAGGTTGAAACAACAGAGCACACCTCTACCCTTGAAGGCGGGTAGTTGTATTTGACTTAGCGCAGGCTCAATCAATTCTGAACCTTCAAGCCACACACAAACATGGATCATCCCGAAGACCCAAGACAGTACATGTGACAGTATAAATGCTCATAGAGGTTGAGATCTTGGTTTTGAGATTCAAAAATACATTCTAATGAATGCAATTTGAATTGATAAGGGGTTCGTCCCCATTGACCTTCTAAAAGGTATAACCTGTATTGAGTGCTGGTCATAATGGGGAATTAAGCTGAATTAAGATCAGCGTGCCCTACGGCTGCAACTCGGATACACATTATTGTTGTTATTAACCAATATTGTGCTAACACAAAAGTATATAGACAATAATTTATACAAAAATTCGAACAAATGGCTTATTCTGGGGGCCCCAAAACAAAAGGGCCTAGGTCTCACCATGATACCTGCAGTAATAGCTTCTTCCCTATATAAGAAATTTGCTAAAAATATATCAGATTCTTCAAAAACAAAATCCTGAAGAAGTTAAGCTCACTCTTAAGCCCGGACAGCACCATATTACAAGTCCCATCATTCACAGACCAGACAGCACTATATAACAAAATGTATAGAATAAATAAATAAAATTTTGACTAAGAGGAAAATAAATGGAATAGCATAACATGAGGGAACTTGAGAAGCTATTAGCTTACAATATATTTAGTTTATAATATGTCTTAACTGATTAGATAGCTTATCATTAGAAGAAATACGTTGTTTAGCATTAACATAAAGGTTTAATTTTTCAGCCTATAATAAAAACTAGTTGTTACTCACGATTTGTTATAACATAGGCCTATTGGTACCTCAAATACGTAATTAAGAAAAATTCCATGATCACAATAGTATATTTCATAACAAAGGTGGAAAGTGGTTCGCTGCATACTCGAGACCTACGTTTGAAGTGCAAGATTTATCGTTTACTGCACATGGTCGAGAATATACAGACTACTTTTACTCGTGTTTTGAACGATACTTTTTGTTAAAACACAATGAAACCATAACAAATATTTGTTTGCTTATACCAAAAAACCTAAAAAAAATAGTAAACATTACTTTTGCCTAGTTGACATTGTTATTACAAAGTAGACAATTTACCCCTTTGTGACCGGATTGAATATTTGCTGCTATTCCGTAGCGATCATGAGGCCAGCTCTACTGGCCACCATCATTAGCGTACAGAAGTCAGATTTTTTTCCACAGCAGTTGTCATTTGCGATCGGATGTCCAGCAGGGCTGGCCAACATAAAATCCAACGAACGCTCGGGTGTCCAGCAGGACTGGCCGATAAGTGCCGATAACATATGGTGTTGTTTGTTTTTCTAAATCTTGCCTAGTGCCTGTAGAGTGCTGCAACCTAGTGAGGAGTTATTTAACTTAATGATTGGCAGGCTTGCAGCATTGAGTACAGTGAAAATACCCTACGATAACATTGCTGGCTTACAATAAAATCAATCCCGAGCTGCCAGGCGTGAAAACAATTCCGAGCTGACGCGGAGTGGGGCGTGGCCAGTACTGCTAGCCATCCGACCGGTTGAATCAGGCTATACGGACATTAATTCCGACTGGTGGTTTAATAGTAGTTTGAAGGAAAAAGTTTAATACTAATTCAATCTTGAAGTTTTATATTCAAAACTGACACTCTGCTTATTACTCTGACGATCAAGACAGCATATATAATGTACCAAACTTCACCAAAAAGCCGGCCCATGTAACACTCACAGTTGGGAAATACTCGGCTAGGTTGAAAAACCTGCTTTGCTGAAGATCTGCCAATGTGGACCTTATGTATTAAGGTTAGCTGGCTTGCTAGTCCAACAGATAATGAGTCTGCTGGCCCAATAATCAGAAATGATGAGTTGCCTCAACCGACTGTGAGGTTTTCTATAATAATCCCGAGGTTAAGTATGGTTATTTTTATAATGATACATTAGATACCTTAGTTGAAATGGCGACCTACCCAGGTAGGTATTTTAAGCCAAGTATGAATGACAGATGAGTGAAGGATGATTGTGGCGCGATCTTGTAGTCTTGTTACTGACTAAGGCCGACATATTCCTTAGACAGGACTGTTAACCCTTGAGCGGGCGCACGCGGAGTTTTCCTCCGCACGTGTTTTTATGTTAAAATAAACAGACATAATGGGTGTCGGCGGTTGTGTCCGGCTCCGTACTTTATGCCATTCATTCCAGGAATTTCCTAAAAGTATTTATACCCCCCCCCCCCCCTTGGTACCCTCGTTATATGCAATTCAGAGATGCCGTTTCAGTTTTCGGAGGGCCCTCTCCCGTTACACAGACACTGATACCTATTTTTAAAATTCATAATAACAATGGATTTGTAATTTTTATTATTTTTTTTTACTTTTCCTTTTGCTTTTGAAAAAAAGAAGTGAAAGGAAAAGTCCAAAATGTTAATGATAATTAATACATATTTTATACTAGAAAATTACTTGCTATGTTTAATTGAAATATTACACCAATTAAGTTGAACAATTAATTGAATCGACGATGAAATGTGATTCCTAATGAAGTTTGTCAACATTTAAATATTATATTTCGTTATAAAACAAGTAAAATGGGTTAAATTTGTGCAATCTAGTGTTGCGGAGTAAAACTCCGCATGCGCCCCGCTCGCGTTTTGCCAGTGAAGCGCCCCCTCAAGGGTTAATTAATAGCGCAACAACCAATGGCAACTAAGGGACCTACATTTTAAAGTGGGATCCGAACCACGATTTTGCCTCGGTTAACAATTTACGAACTGGTCTAATTATGAGGATGGTCCCATGAACGAGTACTCAATAGTGTTCTATCTAATAGTGTTCTATAGTAATAAATGGTGTTCTACTGACAAAGCAACAACAGTGAGACAATAGATTCACATTTCAGTATTAGAAACATAAAGTAATAGTAACTGGTAACAAAATTGTTGGCCAATCAAACTGCTATGATAACATCCTCTTAGCAATGCTAATTAACTATGAATCAAAAGCTTTAAAACACCAAATCCAGACAGAAAAAGCATTTCTGATCAGTTTTAGATCCTTCATAATAATGAGTAAAATTAGTTGTGGGAGTTTGACGTGTGTTATTGTTGTCAAGGTTCTGGGTTCAAATCCTGGTGGAGACAGTAAGATTCACGAGAAGCTAATGAAAAACTAATATTATTTGTAGGGGTCTCCTGTAAAATGCACTAAGAGACAAAAACCTAGTTTCAAGTAATCAAGCGCTGGAAGTTAAAGTTATAAAAATTAGATTTTATCAAGGTTAGTACTGACTTAAAATCATGTATACCTTTTTATAACATCATAATGTAGCCTTATATTAAATTTTTACTTGTTATTAAGTATTTTAAAACGTTTTACGCAGTATTTTTGGGGTTATAACGTTCTTAACGACTGGCGTTTGAAAAGTTCTCTGACGGACTGCTCTCTGCTTTGGAAAAAACATCAGGTAATGTAGGAATGCCAACATAAACAAAACAAAACTGAATATAAAAAAGTACAAAAACGTAGTGTTGTTACATAACGCCATATGTCATTTTGCTAAAAGCTATCCAAGTAGGCCTATGGCGCTTAAAACGTTATTCTCTCTTTTGGCGGCAATTTTCCAGGCCTTGGCTTCTTAATTTTTGAAATAAAGGGTAATTTAGCGTTTCTATAATCCTTTCTGGTCTTATCCTTCCATTTTGCTATATTTACTTTTCGACTTTTATTTTTATTTATGCGATTTTGGTTGCTGGGTGATGACAAAATGACCGGCAGGGAGTCCCTCTTTCAGCGAATAGAACTTTATTCCCCATAAAGTCTGTGCAGTTCCGCGAACCGAGCCAACTTTGGCAGACAAAATCAGGGCTGCCAACTCAAATATCTTACAAATAAAATACACTACGGTACCATGTAGCTTGTGTCCTATAGAATCTTTTTCTCTGAATATCTCTGATTTTGAATTTTTGTCGCTTAGAACGCTTTACAGGGGACCCCTTCCCTTCACTGCTTGTTTATTAATTTATTTAACACTAGTAGCCTAAGAGGTTTTAATCAAAACAATCCTTTTTTAATATAGTTCAAAATGCCTTCAAGAGTACATTGACTCTTGAGCCACCATATAATAATATCTGGTATTGTTTTTATATCAAGCAACAGCACCATATCTTTCAATGTAATCAAAGCCAGGGCCGGCGACAAGGGGGAGGCAGGGGGGGGCAAATACATAGGGGCCCGGACTCACAAGGAGCCCCGAATCACACGAGATAAGTAAAAAAGGGGGCCCTTTTTTTAATAATTACACGAGATTATTAAAAAAAAGGTCATCAGAGGCCCGAGCTTCTCCATGGCACAGGGGCCCGAAAATCCTGTCAACGGGCCTGAACAAAGCACATCATTTAAGATCACAATACATTTAAATTGCACCTAATTTATGTTATTTCTCATTTTCTGGTGGACTTCAAGAAATCCCAGCATTTTTCCGAGTCCCAAGGATCAAAACCATCGATTTCAACCATCTCCCATCATCTTGCTACAACCAAAGACTTACAATTTATAATGAAAAATTTCATTTACGTAGTAATTATATACTCAGACTTAAACATTTTTACAGTAACATTGCAGAAAAGAAAGCTGGCAAACGTTTGGCAAGTTGTTTGGCAACGTTTGGCTGGCCCAACGGTGGGAATGGCCCATACATTCTGTGCTACATGGGGCATGACTCTTAGTATAACTATTGGTTGATAGCATTAGTTGAAGGGGTCCCCCGCAAAACGTTCTAAGCGACAAAGTTTCAAAATCGGAGATATTCAGTGAAAAAGTTTCTCTAGGACATGAGCTACACCGTGGTATATTTTGTTTTTACGATATTTGAGTTGGCAGCCCTGATTTTGTCTGTCAAAGTTTGCGTGCTTCGCGGGACTGCAAGGGCTTTCTGGGGAACAACGTTCTATTCGCCAAAAGATGGACTACCCGCCGGTCATTGCATTGTCGCCCAGCGACCGAAATCGCGTAAATAAAAATAAAAGACGTGAAGTACATACTGGAAAGAGGAAGGATAAGACCAGGAATGAATATAGAAAAGCTGGATTACCCTTATTTCAAAAACTAAAAAGCCAAGGCCTGGAAAATTTGCCCCCAATAGAAGTGAGTAGAATAACGTTTTAAGCACCACATTTTGATAATTTTTAGCAAAATGACGTCTCACGTTATGTAGCAAAATTATGTTTTTGTACTTTTATATAAATAAAATTGATTTATATTGAGTTTTATTTTTTTTTTGGTATTCCTACACTCCCATGATGTTTTCTTCTAATGCAGAAGAGCAGTCCTTCAGAGAACGTTTCAAGCGCCGGTCGTTTAGAATGTTATAACCCAAAAAAACCTCGTAAAATGTTTTAAAATGGTTAATGGCAAGTAAAAACTGAGTATAAGGCTACATTACGATGATATAAATAGGGCATCAACAAATTTACATGATTATAAGTTCTAACCTTGAAAAACCGTAAATTTTAGAATTAAACTTTCAACGCTAAATTACTCGAAACTAGGTTTTTGTCATTTAGAACGTTTTACGGGGGACCCCTCCAGTTATTCGATCATCCATGGTTTGAGTAATTTTGATTATAAATATATTTGCTTAAAGTTAAGTTCGTAAAGTTAAGTTCGTAAAAATGCTTATTTCAAAGGATTTATTGATAAACACCACTGAATATGCTTGCAGTTACAAAAACCTTAGAAAACTGAACCACACAAAAAAATAAAAAATCCTCATTCCAATAAAATTTTAAATTGTTGATCTAGTTAAGAGCAATAAGTTCTTGTCAATAGTTTTAAACATATTAATACAGGTATGAAGAAAAAACCGATGAATAAAATATAAAAACTTACCAACCACTTTAGGGAGATCAATTCTGTAATAACAGTTAGTGCACTTCTCTCTTCGTCTCCTTGCCAGATGTTTGAATACGGTACCTGTTTCAAATAAAATGAATGATATGAACAGTTTTTCCTACAATACTAGACAAATTAGACAGACTCACATGTAAAATGTGTCAGTTGAATAATGTACTATTGGAAAAAGTCATGTTTCTGAGCATTGATGACAATTAAGAAATAGAAAGAAAAGATTTTGTTAACATTGTAACTGAAAAAAATTTAGATTAATGTTGTTTTAGCCACATGGATACTGTACCTCAGCAATAAACAAATCTGATTTGCTTAAATTTGAGCTCGGAACTTTTTAAAAAGACTCTCAATACCCTCCCCTCAGTTGATTTTATAATGTTCTGCTCGGGTGAGCAGTTGAGTAAATATAGGCGGACAAGCAACATTCTAAGTAGACAATTGGCCTCTAAGCCCCACAAATTTTTCAATGATTTACTAAGTCACAACTTTTCAAAGGGTTTTGAACTGACTTAATGTTGCCGTTTTCAGTGAAATTTCAAGATTATGCTTGATTGCAAATTAATTTATCATATTAAAAAAAATTGTATACTTATTATTGATTAAATAAGTATAACCACTGACTTTATAAGTATTAAGAGACTGCTCGTCCTTATGGATGTTTTGATGCCAGAAATTGAGCACTCGCGAAATTAGTTCAGTACTCATCACAAGAGGTTTCACTAGAAGTGTGTTTGTGCTAAAGATTTTAATCCCCGAAATGGAACATTTTTGCTTATACTGGGTTTAAATATGGTACAGGTTTAAAAATGTTTTTTTTTTCAAGTCAAAACTAGGAGGCAAAAGAGAGGATGAAAATTTTCTTTTTAATTTCTTTGATGTACAAATTAAGATTCTCTATGTACTAGAATGTGCTAACTAACTTTGGTGACATATGATAAAATATTTGGCTTAAAAATTTAACACTGCTTAGACTATCTTGTGGGTTCCTAACTGGCTTTTGCTAGTTTAGGTACCAAACACACTAGGCTGTTTCTTTTTGTACAGTTTAACGGAAGTTGTAACAATTGGAGGCAGTGTTATAGCTGTCTTTTAGTAGAGAACTTCACCACCTGAGGCCTATTGCACAATAAATGACAGGTCAATAATATCACAAAATCACCCAATCAGTTGGTATCACCGATAGTATTAACTTATAATTTATTGTAAAATAGGCCCCAGGGGAGGCTGGGCTTGGTGCCAGGGTGGGCGGTGGTGTTTTGGCATCCAAGATGACGGCCAATATGAGGGCCACCTATCCCTTCATCCACAGGATAAAGTTTTATCTTTACCCACTCAGAGTCTTAGCTGAACCTATTCCATCTACATATTAATTTTTTCTTTTGCTTCCCCCGTTTTAATCTGCTTAAGGCTTAGGGCCTAAGGGTTAAGAATTGTAATGATGGTTTCATTCAGAGGACTCAAGCCACATAACAATAGGAATGATTAGGCGTTTTAAAAGATGAATGAGGCGAGTTGAATGGATGAACACAAGCACGAAAAAGGAGCAAGAGAGGTACTCCATGGCTGGTAGGGATTAGAAGTGTTGTAAAATAAATCAATTTGTCAACAAGAAAACAATTTTATTGATAACTTAACACATGTTTTACACTAATTTAGGCTATATATCCACAGTTAAATAATTTCTACAACTGTTGCAATAGGATGACAAAAAAAGACGACCACGGTTCATAGCAGATTAAAAAATTAAGAATTCTTTTCAATGATACCTGTGGTACCAGTAGGCTTACTAAAAATTTACTATTTGAGTCTAAAATTCTCTTTAGACTTAAATAGTAAATTTTTAGTACTCCCTAACAAACTTGCTCTGAGTGAGAGTGAGTGCCGTAAGCAGATTAAAGAACGATGTTGCCTACACTAAGTATCAGAAGTAGGCCTATGATTATTTCATTCCAAGAGCGAATTTCCAATCTGGGGGGAATTTCCAACAGTCATTTTATAACAAAACTACAAAATGAATAAGTTAGTATTTAGTTCGTCGTCGTTAATTTTATTTTACATCATCAAGATGCACTTTGGCAATTTTGTACGTCCATAAATGTGAAACTGTGCTCCGATTTGTGATTGATTTGGCCTAAAATAACTTATAAGAAATTAGTATGGTTAACTATCATGAGCTTTCAATACAATACATATTGTTACATATCAAAAGAGCAAGATAACAAAAATAGTAGGAAATATTTATCTTCAATAAACACGTAGTTTTAGAATCTAACATAACAGCTCACATCGACGGGCTTCCATGTAAACACTGTATTGAAGTCTTATAAGTTAGTAACGGTATTAGCCTATTGTAAGTAACCTTTGACATTGGTAGAGTTCAGCTGCAGTCACCGATACAAGCACAGAGAAGATAATCTGTATGGAAGAATACAAATCCTGATTAATCTAGTATTTAAATGCACTTTGCTCAACGGACTCACCTAGAAAATTTGTCAGTGGCTACTGGTAGAGACAAGGCCAATGATGTCACAAAGTGAAATTTATATCAAACAAGTGGGTGACTGCAGCTGAATGCCACCATTAGCTAGCTGCATGACGCTTATTCAAAAACTTGTCACCCAAATTTCACATCACATTTTAAATCCAAAGATAAAATAAATAATTTCTAGACAATACTTAAATAGAAGAAATAATAGTTTTGTTAAATTTTTCATCTCACTTGATCGGTCAAAGTGTTACAAGCTAAACATAAAATTACGTGTTGAGGATAATTGATTTGGTTTATATCGAGACCAATATTAAAAAAAAAACATGAGGCCTTAACCTTCTCCAGAGGCTCCCAAAAGGCAGCAACAATTTAAGCAATGACAATGATGGAAATATTTTTGCTTTTAATAAATAGGCCCTATTAAATTTTTTCCTGGAAAATATTTAGGCCTAAGTTACAGGCAAAGCAAGTATGCTGTTGAATAAAAATTCTATCCTTGGGCTATTTTTAAGGGATTTGGCAAGCAGGTGTGACTCTATAGGCATAGCCATCACTCGTAACGAGGCCATACAGCCAATGGTAGTAAAGAAAATTTGTAAGAGTTCAAGTTAAGTTCTGTTTATAACGATTGTTGGAAAAAAAAGAAAAAATAGCCTAAACATTTGGGTAGAATCCCACCCTTAACACGACAGCCTATCAACATATAAGCTTTTTCACCCAACTATTTGTTAGAACTGGTCAGTTATCACCATTTTATGTAAAATACCACTCAGTTTGATCTACTTTGGACATGTAACCATTGTAAAAGTCACTGGGTGTGATACTGTTTTTACCACCTAACCTCAAACTCCCACAAGATACACACAGTCCATCAGCACACTGAATTTTCATGGTCTTATTTAATTTGTTATAAAAGATAGTCCCAGGTTTGGAAACTGAAGTGTCAATAACAAACCGTGGCGTGGTTATTTCATCACTTGAGTTCAGGAAATCAATGGCAGACTTATTTGACGACTCAGAGGATCTAACACTGCTTGCGCTCTTCTTAAGGTCAAGCTTTATATCTAACAACCTGACTTGAATACCATGCCAGTGCGTAGTGAGAGCATACATATGGGATATGGCTCGGTGAAGATCATACACTTGCTTGGCTCCCATTTTAGACCAGTCAACAACTGAGAGTTTCATCGTTACTCGGGGTGCATAAGTGACACCTTCACTTGGTTGAGGAGTAGCCATTTCCAAGCACCGTGGCAAGTCCCTTACACACTCCATTAGTAGCTTTGCTCCTTGTACAGCCAGCCTTGCAGTTAACTCTGGAGTTGTCTCATCCGGACCAACAGCACAACGATACTGTCTCACGATAGACCCCGTATCAAACTTGTTAGGCTCAATATTCATAATGGTCACTCCGGTTTCTGGGTCAGCATTTTTAATAGCATATAAGATAGGAGCAGCTCCCCTCCATCTCGGCAACAGACTACCATGAACATTTAGAATTCCAAGTGGAATAGCCTGAATGATCTCTGCAGGTATAAGATGACCAAATGAAACAACAACTCCTAGGTCAAATTTATCCTTGATCAAATCACTTGTAAACGGCCACTCATAGACGGGCAGCTTTTCTGACTCAGCAAATTTTCTAACAACTGAGCCTGGTCGAGCAACGACAGTAAGGTCACTCATTAATGTACCAGTTCTCAGTTTTGCACATAACGGCTGTACACTCTTTAGAGCAAAGTCGTCAGTTCCAAAAAATATGATTCTCCAGGGCGGGCCATTCACTTTTGAGGAATAATTAACCTTATTAAAATTGAAATGTTTTTGGACTTCAGCTTTAGAAAACTTAAAAATTGAGGTATACTGGTTAAAAATAGCAGCACAACATATAGTTCTAAAGTATATCATTGGCTTATTCTGCATTGTTTGTTAATGTTTTAAAATACTCTTTAAAAATTCACAAACCACCTTACACAAAAGCTTTTACTGTAAGAAAGAACAATAAATTAAATAATTTACACAAGTTACATTATTTTTCTTGAGGAAAGATAAAGAAAGACAAGATTTGCTCTCGACAACTACGAACGACTATACACACAGTTACGTGTGTATACGACCGAAGACCTAAGTGACAGGTCAACCTTAGCCCCTCAATCATAGCATAAATAAACTAAATATGAACTATTACCTGGGGTAAACAGTTTCAGCGACTGAAAATTATTGATTATCCACTTCCAAAGGCTCCGGTGGGATCAAACAAACTAACATTAGTAAATAAAAATAGTTAAATGTTATGATTTTTGTATCGACTTTTGGAGGTTAGTAAACAGATCAGAAGTATCAGAAAAATCTAGAATTGTATAATCAGCTGATGCTTACTACCCGTTTCTAAAATATATAATTGAGTGAAGGTTACAATTTTTGTTTGTGCAGCATAGAGAACTATTTAAATAAAATGTCTATCCAATGATCGTAATAAATATATTTTACTGCTACGTCACACGGTTGCATCTTCAGGGGGGGGGGGCTAGCACACCCATTCCCTTTCCTGTCATGTCACCGTTTTAATTGAACTTCCAGAATAAATTAGAGATATTGCAGAATTAATTACGTGATGGATCACTAAGATAGTGGAGTCGCGGTAATCGCCATAACAAAATAAAGCGGATGAGTGTGAAAGCGCATCACTTCATTCCCGGTAACTGCTATTATTAAATGACGTAGCAAACCAGCACTGTACTGAACTGAATTTAATTTTAACGAGTTACTAGATCATTTTAATGTCATTTTCACGAGGAAAATAATTATTGAATTGTCTAAGAACGCGGGTTTTCTTGATGACATATATTTTAACCAAAGATGACTTCAGGGAAAAACCACGTCTATTTATTGGCCACGTTTCAAAACGTCCAGGTGCAGAACGTACCAATTTTTTTACATTACTAAAAGACTATTTCATGACGTCCAGGTTGTTTATTTTTAATAATGAATATTTTATGTTATAAAACGTCCAGGTTAAAATTCATCAAACGCTAAACTTACTAGATAATATCCAAGTCTCATAACGTCCGTTTTATAAGGCTTAGTGTCAAAACGTCCAGGTTGGGTTTCAAAATACTATTAGTTGTATTTTCTTTTTCAAAGTTAATTTTGGGGGAGTGGGGTTTGGGCAGGCCCGGCGACAGTATTTTCCGGCCTTCAAATCTATCGACTTTTTTTACTATTTCAAGGCTGTTTCAACTGTTTCGGGGGGGTTTGACCGCCTTGGCTACGGCCTTTTATATAATAATGTCCAGGTTTCATAACGTCCATGTAAATTATATTAAATCATTTGTAATAGCTGTTTCAAAACGTCCAAGTTTCAGAACATGTAGGCTACAAACTCGCTCGACTTAAATCCATTTGTGGTATAGTTCCCTTTTTTAAATGTCAAATTACGGTGGAAACAATATACCATAAAGAAACTGGAGTGGATTGAGTTTTGCAACATGGACGTTCCAAAACATGATCGTTTTGAAACAGCTATTAAAAATAATTTTAAATAATTTAGCTGAACGTTGTGAACCTGGACGTTATGAAATAGCTATTAAATAATATTTAAATTATTACCTGGTCGTTCTGAAACCCAACCTGGACGTTATTAAACCTATATATTGTGGAATAGCGTTTAATTAATTTTACTTGGACGTTTTGAAACAGCCTGTTGAGTACGAGAACACCCCTACTAGGCAGATCTCGCACAAGCCAAGGAGCCCAGGGGATTATAAGAATCCCTTAGTCACTCCGACGACCTTTTACTTGGGAACGTGGTTTAAAGGGTTGCTGAATAACTAGACAGTCCCAAGCAAGTTGACAAGCAGTTTATTAAGAACCAATTTGTAGTCACACTTGACAAACAAGCCTGAGCGTATACCTCAGGTATAAATATTACGTTACATGAATAGTTTGTTAATTTTAAATTTGCTTTACAGCGTTACTAGCTATGGAACTCAATACATTACTACAGGGAAGGTGGAGACAAGTCTAGGATAGGAACTGGCTAAGACTTACAAAAGACGGCGGCAAACATCGTGCGTCACGAGGTTCTGACAGAGACAACACACACGGCCGAAGATAAAGATGATTATATTGCGCGTCTCAATTTTTCCTGGGAATATATGCGACCACCAATATCCGGTGTGATTTCCTCAGCCTATCAGAGGCCAGCTTTCTCGTAAGGACCATATATGGTCGGATCCGCAAACCTCCGACGACCTCGGGTCTCAACCCAGTGCTTAGCTGCAATTCCCATTACCCAATTTTAGAAAGCTACTTTCGAATTTGAATAAGTTTACTTCAAATGTTCCCAACAATTTAATAAACCAATTGGTGCTATATAACATTGGTAATTTAGTAGCAATTAAACACGAAGGGCCTAGATGTTAAGAAATAGCTTTAACTGAATAATTGAAAAGTTCTGGTCGTTTTGTACCAGGAAATTTTGAAACGTCCCCTACTTATTAATTCATGTTGATAACTAAATATTATAAATCTGTATATGATAAAAAATTCATATATGCTACATTAAACCTGTACCTAAATTTTCACCCTGAAAAACGTCAGGAACCCCTTTACCTATCTTATATAATTTTAAAGCATTAAACACAAATTCAAGATTCTTTGGAAACTGTATATTTTGGGGTTGGTTTTATATTATATTTTATCGCAGCGAAGAATATAGCCAGGGTTACCAGATATTGTTCGCCAACCCTGGACAGTTTGAGGTGCGGTGAACAAACACATCCCCAGCCCCTCAATAACACGTCCGAGGATGGTAAAATAAAATTTTAAAATTATTATGAAGGTTTTTTTTATTTATAATTTACCTTAAATTTGTATCAGATAAGCCAGCTCCAACCTAAATCACAAAACTATGCTCACTGCTGTTTTAGACAGACGATAGAGGTCAGTACAGTAGAGGTTAAGTTGGTTTGTTATTAACACACGCCCTCCGCAGGGTTGCCAATTTTAGTTTTTAAGCTAGATTTACCTCGTCAATCTCCTGATAACTCTAAAACCATCTAATCAGTCACGACCTACACAGAAATTTTGAATGATTTTAGGTATAAATCTTGAGAGAAAGTTTATTTTTGAAAAGTTATGAAAACCCCGGACAAGTAGCAGCCCCGGCCGAACATTGGACAAAGCCCTCAAGACCCAGACTGTCCGGGAAAAACTAAGACGTCTGATAATCCTAGATATAGCGGATCAAGTCGTTTAACATATAGGACCTTTACAGTATTACTTTAATTTATTTTATACCGCTGCATAGTATTACATTTTTCATATCTTATAGGCCAAGTAGCGTATCGTATCATATGTCATGTATCATTTGTCCTAATGCATTCGTAAAGACATTAACTATTGGCCCGAAATGACGAAACCTTTGAGTGATAGAAGGCAACAGAAACTTTTATCTCATAACTGATGGTTTTAATAAATCAATTAATTACATGTTGTGATAACGATCTAAAAAACATTCGCATGTAATAAATTATAGGTACTATAAACAAATGTAATAAAGTATGTCTTTATTTAGAATGACTTATTTATTTATTTGATATTGATATGCAATGAATATACAATATTTAAGAGTGCTTGTCCTTCTTATTGCTTTTGTTCGTTCAGACATTACTGTTAACGTGGGCGTTATTCCCAGACTTTTGAAACATTCTCAGTGGAGTTGTTTGCGCATTGGAGCGGAACTAAAGCTTGTCGCTGAACAAAAACTTGTGTAATAGCCAATCAACCGTGAAGTGCAATCGGGAGGTAAATCCTTAACGCTCAAGCCGTTCCAGGAAAATAGTTACCCTAAATACTCTTTACAGCTTTGACTTTGATTTTCTGATATTTAAATTAATAAAAATATATTATTTTCTAAACAAAGTAGTTATATAGGCCTATATTTTGTGAAAGGAGATCAAGCCTAGTGTTAGTATACCATTAGTTAGAATACTGTACCATTCGCAGACCACTGGCTTTGATGTCTAAATATTACAGTCCGAGTAAATAACTTGGCCTAGGCCGTCCGATGCTGAAACTAACATTAGCTTTATGGATGGACCAGGCCACATAATTTAACTTGACCTATAGGCCTACCTCGGCATCTCCCTTGTGAACTAGGGCTACGGAGGTTCAGGGCCGCCGAGAGGGGGGGCAAAGGGGGCAGATTGCCCCGGGCCACAAAAGGGAGGGGGGCCACATTTTGAGCAAAGTATATTTTTTGTGGATTATTAAAAATTACGATTTTTAAATGAAGAAGACCAATATGAAATGAAATATTAGAAAATATATAAAAATTATAGTATTAAAAGCGTGTATTAACAAACTAAAATGCCCTATATTTATTGTCCTATTTTGACACAGTTTCATTTGGTTTTCTGACGTCTCGTCAGGGCCCCCCCCGAGGTTAGGTCTGCGCCAGACCACACATAACTAAATCCGTACTACTGTCCCTGGTCCAATTAGCTGCCCCAAAGATTCCTCACAAAACGTTGTACAGGCCTACTATGGACCAAGGAAAAGGATTCCTAGCTACAACTAAACGGAGTAAACTGTGTTTTACAAAGAATAGTGCGGTAACATTTACATGACATGACTTTTTTGCAGAGATAAATAACTTTTTCAGCTTCGTTTCTCCTCTTAGTTTCAGTTTAGCTACGCACAGGGGCGAACCCAGGGGGGGGGGGGAAACAAAGGGGATATATCTGTAAGATCACTAGTTAATATAATAAATTATCACATTAAAAGTTACTCATTTATTACTTATCTCAAAATCCAAAAGTAAACATAAACAATAAACATGACATAACATATGGTTAAACTAATCATATGACATCTTCTCTTCTTCATAAACTCAGTCTTTTCGGCTTTACAACCCTACCAGACCTTGTCTTGTAGGGAGCTTGATTAGGAGTGGGATCTTTAGTAGAGGCCATGGGAAGTTCCACACTCGCTCTTGGCTGTTCTACTATCTTCTCTCCAGTTATTTTATTATCGTTAGAGTTTCTCGACCGAATATCTGCTTGAATATCTTTTTGACTAAACCTTGGTTCTTCAATTTCAAAATCCAACAGTGGAGCAGGCTGCAGAAATACTCTGTTTCGCCTAAAAACTTTACCCTGGACATCAACCAAGTATTGTCTGTTGTTTATCCCTTCCGAAACAATATATCCATATCTCTTCAGGTCTTTTATGAAGACACGCTCGTTTCTCATTAGATTGCTTAGTTCCCGCGCATTGTGTCTTCTGTCAAAATAAAACTTCTGGTTTACCTTATCTTTCTCCCAGAACTTCTTGTGGTCGTAAACTCTTCTCCAATTAGGTTTCAACTTTCTTTTATCAATTGGGATGTTAGTCCTGATCCCTCTTCCAAACAAAAGCTCTGCAGGAGACACCCCACTATCCAATGGAGTCGATCTGTGAGCCATCAGACCATCACTTAGATCCTTATTTTTCTTCAAACATTTCTTAACAATTTTCACAGCAGATTCTGCCTGACTATTAGATTGAGCATGCTTTGGGCTCGAAGTAACCACTATAAAGTTGTATTCCTCATCAAAGTTTGAAAATTCTACAGACTTGAACTGGGTCCCATTGTCAGAACGCAATACAAAAGGAACGCCGTGTCTAGCGAATACTTCCTTAACACTGCGGATTACAGTGATGCTCCTCATATTTGCCAGAGGAACGGCCTCAATGTACTTTGAAAAATAATCCTGAAGTACAAGGTAGT
This sequence comes from Flexamia atlantica, assembly GCA_035578135.1. Taxonomy (NCBI): domain Eukaryota; kingdom Metazoa; phylum Arthropoda; class Insecta; order Hemiptera; family Cicadellidae; genus Flexamia; species Flexamia atlantica. The sequence continues at coordinate 1,720,339 of JAQJVK010000021.1, forward strand.
TTCTTTCCTCAAAATCTCCAATATCTGCTGACACTTCTTGCCAAGGGCCCTCTGGTATTTTAGCCGGTCTCAAAGGTTCTGAAACCTTATCACGGTGCTCTAAGCACACAGGACACCCTTCCACTTTCCTCTTGATGTCAACCGTGATTCCAGGCCACCAAACAGACAATTTTGCCCTCGCAATACATTTGACAATACCTAAATGGCCACTATGAATATGTTCCAGCATTTTGGCACGAGCACCTCTAGGAACAAAGACTCTATGTCCCTTCAAAAAAAGCCCATTATGAAACACAAGATCTCCACGTTCCTTGTAAAACTCGGTATGTTTCAAACTTGACCAGTCCCCAGAAGCAATACATTCTTTTAGTGTCTTACAAGAATAATCATTTTCTTGAAGTTCTTTGAGCCTTTTCATGCTTCTATCAGAAAGGTCGATTAATGTGATTACACTAGATACATTTAACTCAAGTTCATCCAAAACATCCGCCTGTTCATTCGGCTCAGACCTCAAAGGTTCCCTAGAAAGCGTATCTGCAATTAGCATTTGCTTACCTGGAACATGAACCACTTGGAAATCAAATCTAGCCAGCCTCATCCTAAAACGTTGAAGTCTTGCAGTTAAATCATCAATCTGCTTCTCACCCAATAGCTGAACCAGCGGCTTATGGTCTGTTCTCAATACAAATCGGCAACCAATCAAGTATTGAGCAAATCTCTCACAGGCCCATGTCGAAGCTAAGGCCTCCTTCTCTATTTGCGCATATCGGCGCTCAACAGAACTTAAAGTTCTTGAAACAAACTGGATTGGCTTCCATGTATCTCTAACTTTCATCTCAATGAATGCTCCTAATCCAAAACTTGAAGAATCTATAATAAACAGGTTTACATACCTTGACGTCACAATTCTATATAAGTACAACTTTATTTACTGTTGACTATAGTTTCGACTTCTTCGAAGTCATTATCAAAACTAAGAACGTTAAAATATCATTCTCCTGAATTTCGTCTTGAGTTTAAAATCACATGAACACAACTATACAAACACTTAAACATTAAAAACAGTTCGCCGGCCGGCACCCGTCACTGAACTGGTTGGTTCCTTAGCAGCTAGCCCACTCCACTCCTCTTATCAGCTGTTCCTCTAGGACTGCTGCTGCCAACATAACTGTTGCCTAAGCTATCTAATATTGTATTAAATAACTTATTTGAGCCATAATTCAATTTTTCATTAAGCATGTTCTGAGGGTTTGTTTTAGTGGCCTTATAAATCTCGAATTCTTCCAGTGTGTCTAGCATGAAGCCCTTTTTACAAATATGGAGTATTTCTGTGTTTTCATCAAAACTATTTATTTTATGATTTGTACTTATTAAATGCTCTGCAAATTTGGACTTTTGTTCAATGAGTTTGGGTTTAGGTAAATGTTCTGAGAAACGCTTCTTGAATGACCTGCCAGTTTGGCCTATGTAATAGCTTGGGCAGTCAGAACATGTAATTTTATAAGTACCCGTAGCTGTATCTTTAGGTTGTTTGTTAGGTTTGATTTTATTTAATTTCTGTCCCAGTTTATTTGATGTTTTGCATGTTAAAGTTAGGCCATGTGGTTCCAATTCATGTTTCAATTTGTAATGTAAGTTTTTGTTATATTCTATGGAAACAAAACGCTTGTTATTTAATGAGACACTGTTAGTTTGAGGTTTTCTTTTTTGCTTATTTATTATTTTATCAACAATGTGACTGCTATATCCATTTGCTACAGCTATGTACTTAATTATTGTCAGTTCGTTGTGGTAGTCTTCATCAGACAGAGGCATGGATAACAAACGGTACACCATACTGTTGTAAGCTGCCATTTTGTGGGTCTCGGGGTGGTATGAGGTGTTATGGATAGTATGGTCCGTTGCTGTAGGCTTTCTGTAAATTTTGTATTGGAGTTTTTCAGTTTTTTTTTTTTTTTTTTTTATAATGGCAGCAAAAGGCAACTAGAACTTCTACAAAATTATCTGAACAGCATATCAGCAAATCTGAAGTTCACATTGGAAACCGAAGAAAATAATAGAATAAATTTCTTAGACACAACGATTACGAAGAATTCCGGAAAACTCCAATACAAAATTTACAGAAAGCCTACAGCAACGGACCATACTATCCATAACACCTCATACCACCCCGAGACCCACAAAATGGCAGCTTACAACAGTATGGTGCACCGTTTGTTATCCATGCCTCTGTCTGATGAAGACTACCACAACGAACTGACAATAATTAAGTACATAGCTGTAGCAAATGGATATAGCAGTCACATTGTTGATAAAATAATAAATAAGCAAAAAAGAAAACCTCAAACTAACAGTGTCTCATTAAATAACAAGCGTTTTGTTTCCATAGAATATAACAAAAACTTACATTACAAATTGAAACATGAATTGGAACCACATGGCCTAACTTTAACATGCAAAACATCAAATAAACTGGGACAGAAATTAAATAAAATCAAACCTAACAAACAACCTAAAGATACAGCTACGGGTACTTATAAAATTACATGTTCTGACTGCCCAAGCTATTACATAGGCCAAACTGGCAGGTCATTCAAGAAGCGTTTCTCAGAACATTTACCTAAACCCAAACTCATTGAACAAAAGTCCAAATTTGCAGAGCATTTAATAAGTACAAATCATAAAATAAATAGTTTTGATGAAAACACAGAAATACTCCATATTTGTAAAAAGGGCTTCATGCTAGACACACTGGAAGAATTCGAGATTTATAAGGCCACTAAAACAAACCCTCAGAACATGCTTAATGAAAAATTGAATTATGGCTCAAATAAGTTATTTAATACAATATTAGATAGCTTAGGCAACAGTTATGTTGGCAGCAGCAGTCCTAGAGGAACAGCTGATAAGAGGAGTGGAGTGGGCTAGCTGCTAAGGAACCAACCAGTTCAGTGACGGGTGCCGGCCGGCGAACTGTTTTTAATGTTTAAGTGTTTGTATAGTTGTGTTCATGTGATTTTAAACTCAAGACGAAATTCAGGAGAATGATATTTTAACGTTCTTAGTTTTGATAATGACTTCGAAGAAGTCGAAACTATAGTCAACAGTAAATAAAGTTGTACTTATATAGAATTGTGACGTCAAGGTATGTAAACCTGTTTATTATTGATTAACCAATTCTGGAAGGCTTCAACATGAATAAATTGAAGAATCTGCTGAAACTCTCAAAGGCAAGTTAGGATCAAACAAAACAAGTGCAGTTGCGTCTCCAATCATTTGCTTAATTTTCCTAAACACATTCTCATGTTCAAAACTCCACAGCCATTCATTTTTTTCACATAACAGGCTCTTTAATGGTTCAGTGGCGGAGGAAAGCCCTGGAACAAACTTCATGAAGTAATTAATCATTCCTATAAATCTTCGTAGCTCTGTCCGATTTGTAGGCGAAGGCAAAGATTCAATAGCCTTTACCTTATCGGGATCAGGTAGGACTGTACCATTATCAATCACATGGCCAAGGAACTTAATTTTAGTCTTCTTGAAATCACATTTCTCAGCATTCAAGGTAAGTCCACTTAGTTCAAATTTCTTTAACAAAGCAATCAGATTCCTGTCATGCTGTTCAGGAGTGTTCCCGAAAACTAGAAAATCGTCCGCTAAATTTATTACACCCTCAAATCCATCTGCCATCTCAAAAGTCCTCCTCTGAAAGTGTTCTGGAGCAGATGAAATACCGAAAGGCATTCGATTGAAAAAAAATCTTCCAAACGCTGTAATAAATGTGGTAAGCATGGCAGACTTAGCATCAAGAGGTACTTGCCAAAAACCGCTGTTAGCATCAAGACGGCTAAAATACTTTGCATTGCCGATCCTTGCCAAACACTCGTCTACAGAAGGCAAAATGGTCTTCTCTCTCTTAACATATTTGTTCAACATGGTATAATCCACAGCCATTCTAATTGACCCATTCTTCTTAGGAACCACTACTATTGGAGAACACCACTCAGTAGGGCCGTCAACCTCAGTAATCACCCCTTCACTAACCATTCTATCTAATTCGGATTTTACTTTGTCCCTTAAATGTAAGGGTATCCTCCGTGGACAACTTATAGAAAAAGGTCTGTAATTTTTCTGAAGTTCAATTGTGAATGGATCTCCTACAAACTTTCCCAATCCATTAAAGACCTTAGAAAAAGAAGTAATTAAGATATTTTCACATGAGTCAGTCTCAATATCTCCCGAAATCAACCCCAATTTAATTGCCATACTTCTACATAATAGGGGTTCCCTCTGAGCTTTGATTACATAGGCAACTTCCTCTTCAACTTGTGATTTATATTTTAACTTTAAATTGACACACCCCAAAACAGTTAGTGGAGAATCTCCTGGACCTCTCAAGCGTAATGACGTAGGGAGCAAGTTTAAACCTTAACATCTTTACATGTTCCTCTCCCAAGCAAGTAACATCAGCCCCAGTATCTAATTTAAATTTAACAGGACAATTGTTAACTGAACAGGAAACAAAAATCCCTTTACTATGATCAGTTATTTTACTTTTCCTAGGAGCCTTGTTCTCAGCTACAACAATACTGTCGATATTACCATTATCACTATATGAGGAAGATGACTGCTTGTCAACATAATTTATTTCATCAACCTTACCTTGAAATTTACACGCTCCCTTGCTGTGTCCTCGTTTCTTACAAATGTGGCAAGTAACAAACTTAGCCCAACATTTGCCGACTTGATGCGGCCTTTTACCCCCACAATGAAAACATTTAAAATTAGTAGTACCTCGCTTCTTACGACTATTTTCTGCATCCCAAACTAATTTATTTCTGTCAATACGCATTTGTTCCACTAAACCATTCCCTTCCCTTGAAGTACTACAGACTTGAGGACGAAGCTGGAACTGTTCCGCCTGCCTTACTCTATCAATAATCTCCTTTAAAGAAAGTTCTTTCATTTCAAGTTGTGCACTCAAATGTTTATCAGCTAATCCTGTAACTAATTTAAGCATTATCATTTTATCATTGTAGCTATTTTTGCACTTTTCACATGACCAGTCACAGCGCCCAGATAAGTAGTAAAGGTCATTTATAAATTTATCAACATTTGTACCAGGTTTTTGAAAATGATTAATAAATCTGGACCGCTCAAAAAATAAATTACTTTTGCAAGAGAAATAGTCAGAAAATTTTTCTTTTACATCATCATAAAACACTCTCGACTCTTCAGGCATTCCTAAAGCATTAAGCAATTCATCAGCTGCAGAACCCATACAATAAACTAACATACTAATCTGTTAAGATTCACATTTATTGTACAACCCAAAGGCATTTCTAAATAACTCAAACTGCCTTAACCAATTCGACCACTCAGCAGGTTCATTTAAGTTAAAATTAGGTGGTGGTTTTACTTGGAAAGTGGCCTCTGCAGATTCAGGATTTTCATTTTCCTTCCCTGCACCTGATTGTTTCAGAGCTTCTGCCATTATTGCAACTAGGGCATCTAAAGTTTCTTTATCTACAGGCATCTTAATAATTGAAATAGCCTTGCAAAATGTATAATTTACCTTCAAATAATGTGTTCACCGCTAGCCACCATGTAAGATCACTAGTTAATATAATACATAATCACATTAAAAGTTATTCATTTATTACTTATCTCAAAATCCAAAAGTAAACATAAACAATAAACATGACATGACATATGGTTAAACTAATCATATGACAATATCCCCCCCGAAATTTTTGAGAACAAAAATTTTGGAAGACAACCATCTTCGGATGCCGCGACGCGACTACGATTTTTGTCTACCACGACGCGAAGCCGATTTTCGTCTACCTTAAAGCGACGGCGATTTTTGTTTATCGCGTTGCGAAGACGATTTTTTTCTACCGTGACGCGAAGTCGACTTTTTTCTACGGCGACGCGACGATTTTGGTCAACTGCGACGTGACAACACGATATTTTTCTAGGTACTGAGACATTCGTCTACCGCGGCATCTACCACAAATAAGATACTCATCTAGCGCATCGACGATTTTTGCCTACCGCGACGACGATATTTGCCTACTGGTACCTTGACGTCCATATTCGTCTGTTGTGACGCGATACTTGCCTTCCGCGACGACCTCATTTGTCTACCGTCACATTAGTGCGGTTTTTACGAGTACCTAAATACTTCCTTCCCCCTTCTTTTAGAATATCCCCCCGAAATTAAATCCTAGGTTCGCCCCTGGCTACGTACGAACCATGATCCAATGAAATGCAGCTTTCCTAATTCAAAAATTTAAGTAAATCGTGACGTCATCAGCGACTAGAAGAATCCGGCTTGACTGAACCCTCCAGCTGGTGCGATAAAATATCTTGGCTAATCAGAAATTTCTTATTACTGGCACCTCTGATGTAGGCTTTACTTTTACCCAAAAGTAACATGCTATAGCTAGGATACAACCAAGGTCTGTAGATTAGAAGAGAATCCACAGTCTGATATTATACTGTCAGGTTGTCTTATTCCATCTCCAATATGACCTGTGGATCCAAGCCTGTGACGTCAATGATAGACCCAATATCCGGATCTAAGCAGCTCTATTAGCATAAGGGTAAAATATAGCCTCAAAGGAGGTAATAGTAATATGCTTCCTCTGATTGGTCAAGAGTAATAACTTCTTTCCAACTGGAGATTATTAGGTTTCCGGTCTACAGAAGACGTCAGGATTTGTTTACATTTTTGACTGAGGTAACCTATGTGTACCATTACTCTTGTCTTCAGATCTTGGAATACAACCGGATAAGTTGTCTCCTGATGACGACACAAAGGCCTTATGGAAATATAGGAGTTAATTAATAGAACAAAAACCAATAAAAGGGTTTAATTACGTAGTCCTCAATCTTAGAACTGTTTCTTTAATCCTATTTAACCCCAAGTACACGCTTCTTACACACATGTTTTAGTCTTGTGTTTCTAACAATAAGATTAATGAGGCATATTAAAATTAATTTTACCTAATTTTACAGTTTGTGTTCTAAATTTGAATAAATTTACAAATGAAAGGTTTACTACAGGCCTACGATGAAATTGTTTGTTTTGAATAAATTAAGATAATATTCAACATTCTTAAAACAAAAGAACTAAACCTTTTTAATCAGCGGGATCTAGGATTTTAGCTATTCAAGAGACAACAGTATATCTACGATTTTTATCTATTGAGGGGCCTCACGCCCAAACTTTGCCCCGGGCCTCCAAAAGTCTGTCGGCTGCCCTGCGGAGGTTACGTTTCGATATCCTTGAGTGGTTTGCCTATTGACCAGATCAAAGGTTTCATGGTTTTAAAGCGATTAAAATGATTTTACCACTATTATCATCCATACAAAGACTGTATGATAGATCATAAGAGGTTAAATAAGAAAAAATAATCATTGGATCAGGTTCAATAACTGAGTAAACGAGTCAAAAGGATTTGATTTACAACAGGATGTCAAGTAAAAACCTTGTTTAAAAGCGAAATGCTTGCATATTCCCTACGAAAATTTCACCACATTATGTCTGGTAGTGGCGATAATGCAGGCTAACTTTTATATTCAAAGATATTCAATTGGTGGCCATGATAACTAGGCTTGTGTTAATCGTTCCTACATAAGTTGACCATCCGGGCCTTTTAGTGAATTTCCCTTATAGGGAAGAAGCTGTAGCCTTAGGTACTAAGGTAAGACCTATGCCCTAGGACCATCATATCTTTAGGTTTTGGGGCCCTTTTGAAAAAAAACACCATTGATTTAATTTCATAAATAAATATATCATAAATGTAAATAGTAATCACTCGGACGAGTTCGAAAACAAACCTGATCGGACCATCGGAAGGGGGGGGGGATATGGTCGGATGAACCCCTCCAAAAATGGGGTTTGGAGACTTTCTAGTTTTACAATTTTAGTTTGAACCATTGAATTCAGCTTGAAATAAAAAAAAGAAATAATCTAGCATTGAATTATTGCTCTATGACGATTGGTTACTGATACATCACTAGTGGTAAACACAGTACGTTGTCCCCATCTTAACCTTGTGGGAAATGAAAAAATCTATATCTTGATTATTTTTCAACATATCGAAATAAAATATGGTGCATGGCTTCATTCAGATCATATCTAATGGATTGTTGCAAAAATATCTCAATTTAACATTTCCATGGCAGCAAACCTGCATACACATATTTCAATATTATTCTTATGAAAAAGTTGTTGTATGTTCATTTTAGGATTTAAGTTGATTTGACTTGATATGACGCTCCGTCTAAATGATTTATTTAAGGTTTTATAGTTCACAGAGTATGCAGGAATGCTGCAACGTAGTATTTTATATTCTATATTAATCCGGATTAACCAGACTTCATTAAATTCGTAACATTGCCAACCAAAACTTGAGCTAGGAGAGCTTATGTTAACCTGTAAGAGACGTCAAACTTAAAAATAATAGTAAACATATCACAATTAAATATTAAAGTTTGTATTTAACTCATCCAAACAGTTTAACAACGGTGGCAAAATAAAACGAATAAGTGTTAATAGTGTTGTAAAACCTCCACGTTGCAATTGCAGTGTAGCCAATAGTCACATAATTAACTAAAAACCCTCTCGCCTCGCTCCTGTGCTTCACAATAGTGTTAATGTATTGTTTACCTGCTTAATGTCCATTATTATTTTGTATTTCATACTGGTGTTGTTTGTTTTGGAGGTCAAAATGTTTATTACAATCGCGAGCAGCAAATACAGTGGGTGAGTGAGTGCGCTGTTAGCGCAATTATTGTTTATTATTTGTTTGGGTAGTTACTAAAATATAACATCATATGGTAAAGTAAACACAAATTTACACGTAAAAGACCTTGAGAAACGTAAAAAAAGCTTTGACAGTTTAACAAAAACATTCCATTCGGTCATTTCAGCTGATGTTTAGCAGAACATTGTATGAGTTTACAGTTTTTGCCGCCCGCCGTATATCGTGCTCTCTACACTAGACTCGTTTTAAAACTACATTATGAACAGTTTTACATCTTATAATTATCACCTTAGATGAATACCTTTATATGACGACGTAATATGGGGTAATCTAAACCTATTTTTATATTATTTTTAATATTAATACTTAAGATTATCCAAAGAAAAATCCAATTGTGGAGAAAAATTATATATTCACACAACGCTGCTATTTGATGGTATATAAATAATTCATTTTTCACATTCCCAAATAACTTTTAAAGATATAAGATTCATCTATTACACTTTCTTATCTCTGCATCTCTGTTGAATACTCAACAGAGAACAATACTGCCAATATTAAAAATCGGTGCATCAAATAAAGACCTACGTTGTCTCATTATTTTCACTACTTTGTTTAGGTTATGAGATGGCCACGATTACAAGCAGATAGTGCATCAAGCCGAGACCTCTGCTTGTTGTCTCATCCACACAACCATTCATCACCGGATGTCTGTCCCAGGTCTCTAAGGTCCTCTCTGACGATGTCCACTACCTTATACAGGGGGGGGGGCACGTGCCTCCCAACATAAAAAAGTTTATTTTGTAGCCGCCAATTAACAATAAAAATCTAATTAACAATAAAAATCCAAAATAAAATTATTTCCTACTATTTTCTAAAATCATAACAAGATGTTAGTTCTTCAACGGTCATGTGTTCAAAATGTACATAGTCCTAATTATGAGTTTCCCTGCAAACTTACCTTCATAATTGTAAACAAACCAAGCTTTTTAATATTGTATTTTCACTGGTTTGAAGGCTTAAAACCCCACTTTTAAGTACGAAAAACCAAATGTTTTCCGAGGGAGGGTCCCCAGATCCCCCGGTTCGTTGTGCCCCCCCCCCTCCAAATCTATGGTTCACGCGACGCCCCTGACATTTTGTCAGCATTCTTTAGAAAGTCTAAAGGAGCAACCTTTAGCTACATAAAACGACTCAATTCAGTCATAGTGAACAGTTACACTATTTTTTTCTGAACTTGAATAACTCCGCACACATGTAGTCCTATACAACTTTTATTAGATACCTGTATATAATTTAGTTTCTTTATATATATATTCGATTGATATATTTATTCTTTCTTATAAGACCATTTTAGAAGATAACGGGAAAGATCACTCGTAAGTTTATTCCTAACGAAATGCCACCCAAAATGAAACGCCTAATTGTCATGCAGCCTTCTTTATAACGAGTAACGACTAAAATGTACTCCATTGAGTGCAAGCCTTTTTGTTTAACAGCGGCTGCCAACTACATTGAACGATATAGGAAATCTACAGGCCCCTGAATGGACCTATTCTGCAGGGACTAATCAATAGGAACAGTGGGAATGTGGACGTAGTTACAGATAATAAGGACATTCACACTCGGTATTGGCCCAATTAATTACTGGTCCAATACGTCCAATTAACCATTTAATCATTTAGTGGCTTAGAATATTTATCTAATACATAATCAATTTGCTTTATGATACTTTGTTTAAGAAATAAAAAAATTGTATACACCATTAGGGTTTTCACTGATTTTTCTATTAAATTAATGTAATGCACAATCAAATTAATAATCAGTTAAAGCTCTTAAAATTGCCTCCAAGAAAACTAATCACACTTTTAAATGATAATAAATCTATTAAAATAATGACAATTCTGAATTTAAAATGCGTTTTATGATACATCAATTTTTGTCAGCAGAATATTAGGTTGAACAAGTGAAACTAATTAAGCCTTAAAAATACTGTATATATTATTTATTAATTCACTTTGTTGTAAGTATTAATTCAATCGAACACAATTATATTAGAATAATATTGGTGACTGAACTATGCATCGCAACAAGATAAATTGCAAAACAAAAGTAAATGACAAAAGGTTATTTTGAATTATGAAACTTTCCCCAAACAATTCATCATTCAGGGTCCCCTGTCATGGCTTCAAATGTCTGACCGCTTCGTCAAGCTCGAAATACTGCAACAATAGAAATCCCAGGTTTCATCATATTTACGCTGAAAATTTATATTACTTTTGATTTATAAGTGCTAAAACAGCAGGCTTTCATCGAATAAACTCTAATGTATATTGAGGCAAATGGATAGGCAATAAACAATATCGATTTAAACATCCAAAAAGTTAACCTCAAGTAAAAATAAAAACTTTTTTCTCTAAAATGTTTTTGATTGAGTACCTAGTTTAATTGGAGGCTGTGGAAAAAATGAAAACGGTACCAAATTGCTAGTTTGGTATTATGTTTGTTTATTATTCAATCCAATGATGCATTTATGGTTATAGAAACTAATTTTTCTTTGGTATATAAAGTGACATTTTTTTGCACGAGCTCGAATAAAAAAGCGGTGAAGAATAAAAAGTCCCTTTAAAGATTTACAGAACGTGTTTCCCGTCATAAGATAAAAGTGATAAGAAAACATTTTAATTAAATTAACATTTAGTTTATTTTACCTAAAGTAATTTTTATTAGTTTAAATGTATAAAACTGCAGGAGTAAAATTGCAATAGGTATGGAGCAATAAGGCAATAAAACGTCTTTAATAAAAAAAAAATAAATGTACTAGTTGTAGTTAAGATAAAAACCAGTTTATTTCAGTTGACAAGAAAAGTCGTAAATATATTAAATAAACATAGTTCATGTGTATGATCACTCACGAGTAAACCAGCGCGCTCAGACGTGTAGCGACGTGTTTTGTCCTGTGTTATTGTTTGCCTCGGTCAAAGATTAATACAGCGCATTTAACACCACAAGCTGCTTTGCCCACAGTTTGAAATAGCTTTTATTTTGGCCAACCATGTACTATTTAAAGTTTTTTTACCCACAACCTTTTAGCTTGAATGATTTATTTAAAATTAATTTTATAGGGTTGCATGTCAAATCAAGTTTTTATTTCATTTCATTCAGGAAATAAAAAAAACAAATGCTTCTTGTTATTCAAAGATGAATACCTCTAACTCTAAGGCATAGAAGAGCTGGTTTCTGTGTCCATCTACCGAGCGTTTGCATGGTATAAGCCGATTCAAATCAGAAGGCCCAGACCGTCCGTAAAGGCCGTGTCACACATGGCGACTTTACTCGCCGCGACTAGAGTAGCGGCTACTAGTAGCTATGTGTGACATAGTAAGTAGCGGCGACTAGCACTCGCCGGCGACTGGAAATTTACTCGCGAGGAAAGTCGGACGTGTTTAACTTTTGGGGCGAGTAGTCGCCAGTAGCTGGCCTTGAAGTCATAAAATTCACGTGTTCTGGACGCCGGCGAGCAAAAACTACCCCAGTCGCTGTATGTGACAGGGTGTGTTTTAGTAGTTGATTGCCTGCCACACGTTCGCGTCTTTGTTGTCAGATTTGGTTTGGAGGGTGCTAGACAAGTGTTTTTGTATATTATTGATTTTATTTCGAATTTTGTAAGATGACAGAGATTTTGATGTGGTCAAGTGACCAGATTGTTTCATTTTTCATTATTTACAGAAAGTTCGAATGTTTGTTGGACATTAGATCTGCAGATTATTTAAAAAGAGACGCAAAAAGACAGGCATTCCAGGAATTAGTTAATGAATTGGAAACTAGCGGACTTGTACTGTGACGGAAGTAGCCGCTACAACTTGCTATGTGTGACTGCAAGTGTTTTTTAAGCCTGCGAGCTGTAGTGGCGACTACAGGACTAATAGCGGCGAGTAAACTCGCCATGTGTGACACGGCCTTAAGACTAGAGATAAGCCCGTCCGACCGTTCATAAGTCATAACGTAGAGATTAACATTAATAACGTGTAATCTTGACGGCTTCCTGTTGCTGTTTAGTTTCACCTATAAAAATTCATCTATAACCAATTTATTTTTCTCCTTTATTTGTGTTATGACTTTATTAAAATTGTACATTTCCTTAAAAAATTAAATCTAACAACTTTTTTGCCTCCTGTTATTTTTTGTAATACTTTATAGTTCCTGATTTATTGAGCTTTGAAAAATAAACACGGCCGCAATTTTGAAACAGTACAAAGTAGAAATTTGATACTCCGCACAAAGATAGGTCCAATCACCCAACATATGTGTACAAAGTTTAAAGTGGTACCTTTAGTAGTTTAAAAGTTACGATCATAAATGTAAAAAATACGTTCAGACAGACAATTAGAAAACAGAGCTTATATACTTTTATGACATTTATAATTTGTTTTGACCTCCGGATCAATATCCCGAAGATTATCAAATATAATTTTCTTAATATCCTTGAACCAATCTATGAAAATAAAATCATTATATTTAGTTTCATAATTAATAATATCTTTAATAAAACGTCCTTTGAATGCAGGAAATGTGTTTATTGATTGAGTTTAAATTTCTTATTTCTTAATTTGATGTAATTTAGATGCATTCGAGTAAATTCTTTAAAACACCAACCCTAAAAAGTATTTCACAAACTCTCACAGAAACCATGTAAATTTTATTTTACAACCATAAGATTTTCATATCGTTCATTAGTCATATCGTCGACATTAAAATTAATAACATGTAATCTTGACGGATTCATGTTGCTCATACAAACAAGCAACACAAAATTCATGGTTCATTGTGATAGCACGACAACTAATTGCTGTTTTTTTTGTCTGTTTTCCTGTTGATTATTTGTCTGCGGCGTCTTTGATTAGACACAACGAATTACAGGGGCGAAGCGGTTCTGCGGGTTTAACACATAAACAAGCTTAATTACTTCCCTGTGAATAAATGGATTCGTTGTTGTTGCTGACAACATAATTAAGGTATAATCTATTATAGTTTCCAACTATCTTTTTGATTTCACTTCGGTTTTAAGTAACATAAATTGAATTTAGGGATTAATTAAGAAGGCTGAAAAAGAATTTAAGAGTGAAGGTTGTAAATTCAATTACCACGGTGTACAACGCTTAATCAGCCTACAGTTAATGTAAAATACTGTTTTATCTACTAAAATTAGTTTTTTAATAAATAATTAATAAAGTGGCAATGAGTCAAGAACATTGAAAGACATTGTATATTTAATATATAACATGTTTCATTGTTAGACAGATAATTCTTAAGGTTAAAAAGCCAGATGATTGTTTGAAATTAAACCAATTTTAGACGGCAATCATACATAAAATAATTGATCAAACAAATTAATTGAAATTTGCTATTTATTTTTTATATTTATACCTTTATTTTTTGTGATTTTTAGAGTCAGAGGTATCTCAAGAGAATCTCTTAACCTCCCACCTAAGCCTTGAATTTTGTAAATCAGATCAAATTGTAAAATTGTATTTGCTGAATGAACTTGCCATTTCAAGTAATGTATCTAATGTTTGTAGATGATATTGGTTTATTTTGTTTTTGTTTAAGACGATTCCCAATAATATTATTCTTCAGTTGATAATATTTGATTGAGTGTTATGTGTGTTGTTACTCATATTAGCTAATTTACGACATAGCAAACTGCCACATTTTATAAATGTACAAGAGAATATACAGATTGAATCATTTAAACAAACGAACTGTTCATGAATGATGTAACTCTAGTTGAACGTGCATATACGCATGTATTCAGGTCATATGAATGATTTAGTTATAACTACTCGAGTAACTTTGCATTTAACCTTCTCAAACGTTTTGTAGTGTGTATTTTGTTTTAAAATGTTTTCAAGCGTAATAATAGTCTTGAAGTTAAGAAAACCCTTTATACATGTATTAAAATGTAGTCCTTACAGCCAATTCGTATAATTTTACGACGCCTATTGATAACAAATTCTACATTTTGTGGTTAATCTTGTGAAAGTCCCTTAAATTCAATGAAATTGATCTTAGCATGGGATAATCCTTGATGATTTTTAATATTTCACATTTTAAACACCATTATATTTAATCATTAATTGAACTCAAGAACTTATTATGAAAAATACTGAAAATGCCAACAGGTGTTGCTTTATGTGAGGCAGATAATATTGACAATTAGATTAAACTTAGGGTAGGAAGGTGGTCCTCTTCAGAAAGATTATGGAATGTTATTCCGCAAAGATCAAAATTACTAAAATCATGTTCTGTCTTTAGGACGACAGAAATCCAATTCTGATGATTCTTGTAGATCAGTTTCCGATAAAAAAAATCAAAAAGCTAACAAATCACCAAGTAGCAGAAAGCAAAACAATTTAAAATATCGTAATATAATGGAGACCTTGACAACAAAGCTTAAACCCTCTAATACAATCCAATTCCTAAACACATCAACATACCGGACAAGTTATTTTATGTTTATCTTGAAACAATCTTGCTTAAAGAACGTTGAACGTTGGAGTGATCTTTTATAAACGAGTTTTAATTTAAACTCAGGTATTGTGAGTGGTGCAACGGCAGGGCGACACAGCCTGGTGTTCAACAAACCGCCCTCATTAAGTCACCTCTGCCCTTGATCACCATCCTCCTGCCCAAAGCTAGCTTTATTTTTATTATTCATCATCAGTCTTGTTCATTTCGTATTTGAAATCAACAGAAAACTTCCGACTTCTACCGAAATTTTAATTATGCCTTCTATCTATATTAATTATTATACTCTATTAATAATAATAATAATATCTTGTACTGTTAGCTTAGCAAACTTATCTACATAAAATGGAAATGTTCACAAACAGAAACCGATATTTGTAGAATGAATATTAGATAAAAAATATAAATTAGTACTTTTACTTAGAAAGCAATCGAAACTTCCCATAAGGAGGTTATAATAAGCATTGCACTTGCTTTTGAGTATAGGAAGATTCTTTACTCATAATTTTTTCTTGTATACATTAAGTATGTATTTCTTGTATGTATTTTAATTTATATACTTAAAGAAGTGGGTTATAAACAGCAAGCAGCGGCAGTATTATTTAACTAAAACCTTAAATTATATAATCCATTTTATGAATTTCTAGGTTCGATTTTACTAATAAAATATAGAGCCAAAACTAATCCTTTGAAATAAAAGGTAATAATAAAATAGTTGTATATTGAAAAATTGTTACATCGTGTGTTATGTTTTTTTATTCGTCCCCCAAAATTCCTCAGCAGTTAGATTTTTAATTACAATTTTTATTGGCCAATTTATAATAATGTAAAAGGTTATTTTTAAAACGCAATGATAAGAATACAACTGAATACTTAATGAAAATGAAGATCAACATAAATATTAGTTAATATCCTGTTTACTATTAATGATTTAACGTATTAAAAACTACGAGTTACCAGAGCAAGATGCGTTACTTTTTAATTTGACGTGAACTGTTTGAATGGCATTTATATTTATTTTTCAACGCTTATTTCTTTATTATCAGATAAAGCATTACACATTTCTATTTATGTTGGAATCTGGAGAAACAAGCTTATGAGGAAGTTAGGCGTGAGAGAAGGGAGACGGTTTTAGAACCTTTCAGTATCGTAACTTGAGTGGAGGATTTCTTCTGAAAGCGTTCAATCCTCAACCACTTTAACTGAAAATAAAAAAAACATTATAAAAAAAAATGTGTCACCTAACTCATTCTTGTCCTCGTGATATGTGGAACGTTTGTTTTTATTGATTAGATATATGTCCAATCATCATTGTTTTTTGGAAATCGGTTGGAAATTCAACGCAAAGAGGTGAAGATCAATTTAAATTTTCAAGCAAATATATTTTGGGTAAGTAAATACTGAAATGAGTATAAATGTTAGGCATTAATAGTTTAATTTTATAAAATGCCAGTATAAAATGGATGGTGGAAAATTTGAGAGATTTCGATCTGTCACATTATTTATCCTCAGGCCCATAACTATTGCCTAATTATCACTACAACTATTTATTATTACTTTATTACTAATTTTGATGAAGTATTAATTTGCTTCCTTAACAATACGTTTTAGCGAATTTCCCCTATAGAGAAGAAGCTATTACCGTAGGTCTTATGGTAAGACCTAAGCCCCAGACCATGATAACTTTTTGTTTTGCAACCCCCAGAAGCAAAAAAACACCATTGCGTTCGAATTTTTAGATATTTTTAGATTGTTTGTTTTTTTGAGCTGAATTCAATGGTGCCAACAAAAATTTGATAAATTTTATTTTTCTATGTAAAAAGCTCAAAAACCAGGGGGGTTCCGGTGGTCCGATCGGGCTGGTTCACGAACTCGTCCAATTGATTACCACTTTACATGTCTGTACCAAATTTCATCAAGATCGGACCATTTTTACAGCCGCTATCGTGTTAACAGACACATATAAATTATACATATATCTATACTGATGATGTACTTGAACTTGAATAATTCACATATAATTATGAAATAATTATTGTTTCATGGCACTTTACATTTTATACAATCTATTATTTAATTTCGATCACATTTAGTTCACCTTATGTGTGTAGTTCAATATGAAATAAGTATTGTTTTATGGCACTTTACATTTTATACAATCTATTATTTAAGTTCGATCACATTTAGTTCACCTTATGTGCTCAAAAAATCCGCCAGAGACATTTGTATGAAGTTATGATATATGTATAATTTATATGAGTCTGTTAACACGATAGCGGCCGTAAAAATGGTCCGATCTTGATGAAATTTGGTACAGACATGTAAAGTGGTAATCAATTGGACGAGTTCGTGAACCAGCCCGATCGGACCACCGGAACCCCCCTGGTTTTTGAGCTTTTTACATAGAAAGATAAAATTTATCAAATTTTTGTTGGCACCATTGAATTCAGCTCAAAAAACAAACAATTTAGTATTTTAAATCACTGCTCTATGTCCATTGGTTACCGAGATATTGAAAGTGGTAAACAAAGTACGTTGTCCCAATGTTAACCTTATGGGAAATAAGTAAAATTCTATATCTCGTTTATTTCTCAACATATCTTGATAAAACTTGGCAAATGGCTTTTTCTAGTTCAGATCTACTAAATATTGAATTAAAACCAACCAGTTTAAACATACCTGTAGCAGCAAACCTGCATACTCATTCCCCATGTTAATCTTATGGAGCTTACAAAAACATGTCAAATCTCGCTATGTTAGATTAAAATATATTGTTTTGCATTTGAAATTCGCTGAGTATGCAGGTCTGCTGCAACGGGGGTATTGATAAAACACTTTGTATTCTTATATGTCGGTCAACCGAAATTATAATTAAAAATCTTTGCGTTGAGGAATTTCGGGAAACGATTAAAATATATATAACACATAGAATATATATTTTCCAATATACAATTTTATTGTTAGCTCAACATTAATTTTAAGTATTCCAGTAGTTTGGGCTCACTTGATTTGTGTCTCCAACATTTGTGTATATTTACCGACTTATACGTAAATGCATTACAAGTGTATATATATTTTAGCGTTTTTATTTACATCCAGTGAATTTACATGTTTTTTTAATATTACATGACACGTACGTATCATGCTAATAAAGAAATTATTATAAATTTATTAACGGACCAGCATAAATAACCACCAATATAAATTTATGACTATCTTTTATTGGACCTCTTCCGATAAAAAGCTCATCCCTTTGGTAAAATTCACTGAAATGTCTGGAAGAAGCCCGCGGGTGCGCTCGACACACATCGCTTTCCTCTCTATCAAATTGTGTCTTTCATCTTTCCTGTTCTAGTCTGGGTTCTACATCAAACGCCAATCACACCTAATTTATTACGTAACGAAAATGCAACAATTGTGTGACTACATTTTCGAACCATAGGAAATAAAAATGTTTTCTTGTTGTTAAAATGTTTGCAGGATGGTGTAATTATTGTACATGGCTTTGGTTATGCCTGAAAATAAAGTGAGTATGCTAAATCTATATGGGCTATGGGAGATAAAATTTAACCTATAATTTTTTAAACTGTTGTAATTATAAGACAAACAACACATATTAAATAAACTTTTTCTACATTCGTCTTCAAATTAAACGGACTATGGAATGAATATTCAACTTTGAAAAAGGACGACAACTTACTAGAAATTATGTACTCAAGTTTTTTTTAATGTACTTCTAAAACAAGAAATTAAAATGTGGACATTTTAAGTTTGAAATAAGTCATTTTAAATTACTATCACAGGTAAATGTGCTAATAACAGTTATTTTCTTTTCTTTCATTTTATTAGGAGAAAATACAAAACAGTTTTTAGAGGCCAAAATGTAAAAGTCAAGAGAAGATAGACCAAATAAATACCAGTTGTCAGAAAGTATGATCGAAGTCGTTATAATCATAAATCTTCTGCCCTTTGCCGCTTTCTTGAGTGGATTTTAACGTCACTTTACTCGGCTTTCAGTGGTTCACATTGAAACCCTGAAATAAAAGGCACTTAAAACATCATGTCAGAAAATCTTTTGACTATTGTATAGTACGTATTTAATACTTGTCACCATATACAACACAATAGTATAAAATGTGTATTAAAATGCGCAAATTAATAAACTGATTAACTTAAAACTTCTCAACACTTTTAAAAACGTTCCTAAGGACTCAATAATATGTTTTTCCATAAAACAAAGTTCACCAGTGAAAATGTTGGAAAGACAGAGCAGATACACCGGTTAATTATTGAATTATAGAAATCATTACTGATAATATAACGTTGGTTTTTTACCTGAAGATTCAGGATAAATATTATATTAAAAACTTTATGTTTATTGAAAAAGTTACACGGTATTAATATTCAAATAATTGGCAACAAAATTGCTTGTCTATAAATAAGATAAATTGTTACATTCATTATACGTAAACATTTACATTGACTTAAGCATTAAAGAGCTGTTCTTCGTTGTACAAGTTTAAAAATACCAACTCACTTTGCATACATGTTTATAATTAAAGGCGAAATAATGTAGCTCCCTTTTGATTAGTTAACTAAAAACTGAACTTCTACGACTCACATTTTAATTTTTCCTCTGTTAAATGTAAATTATGTTTTGTTACTGAATCAAATAAAATTCAAAATAATGAAAACTAGACTGAAAACGTTTGATATAATTTATAGTCGTTCAGTTCCCATATTTTTAAAATATTAGTTTCACAATTTAATATCTCATGCCCGAATTAATTATTAAGTTCCAAGAAGCCCATTCGAGTTTGGCGGTGAAGGCTTACCGAGCTGGTTGATAAAACTCTGTGCGCGACTGATCTGAATATGTATGAGGGTTTATTTTAATTTTCTTACCAACGTGGTTTTTGTTAGAATTTTTTGTGGTTTTAAAATACGAGGTAAATATTATCGTCGAATTTAAATCAGAGAGTCTGTTTCCAATGATGAATACAAAACTAAAACCCAAATTTTATGTTTAAAAAAATACCGGCCGATATGTGGACTGGTGTGATTTGGTCAATCGAAGCACAAGTATCCTTGAGTATAAGCTAAATTTTCTAGTTTTCTGGTCTTCTTATTTGTAACTCTTTACAGTGTAGTTTGTATACTTTTTGTAGTGTCGGATACGCCAGATATTCGGTAAGTTTATCAGAATTACAAATTTATTGGTTACTTATCTATCGACTGTGTTTTAAATAAATGTCTCTTTAATTAATTCTTTTCAAGGTTATTGTATTGCCATTGAGTCTGATTAATTCTGTCACATTGTTTTAGGGCTCACGACTCACGATTATTTAAAATTATATAAAAGAATTATGATTAACCAAGTAATGAATCCTCCCCACTTGAAGATGAAAAATTTGATTTGATGTGCATGAAATTAAAATAAGTTTTTCACTAAAAGTAGACTTTTCTTTTATGTTGGATTATCTACAACATAAAGAAAATGCTTAAAACGAATATATATATAATAATGAGTGGCTCTAGTACTTACTAAGGTACCTACATCACAGCGTACAATGAATGGTTGACGCCCTGAGAACAACTTAATTGTGCCGTCCGTAGCACTCCAGCCTGGATATGACAATGTAGGACAGGTTATGTCCCTATGTCCCTCTCCATATCCTATTGTATATCTGGGAGCACATTGTGGCTTAACACATCAAAATACAGCGTTCCACATCAATTGCACAATTTGACCGTCTTTGTGACACAGAAGTCTTTACTGGACAGTAAAAGATAAGCTACGTTATGCTTCTCCTGTCCGTTTTTAGACAATCTGGCTTTAATTCCGACCCCTAAAATTTAACTTGCTGTACCAATGTCTAAAACATTTTAAACAACGCAAAATTGAGATTCATGTACATAATTTAAAATAAAATAGTAATTTATAACCGTAGACGAATGTGTTAATACAGAATGGCATTTCAATTAAGTTTGGTTTACGTGCAATGTTATCTTTCTTTCTCAATCTTCTTCCCTCTTTATCCATTTTAAATTGTGATAGATAACGCGGTAAGTGTAAATCAACATCAAGAAAATATTTAGTTTTACTTCAGTGTGGATAACATAATCTCAAAATCACAACCTAACCACTTCTCGTCTTTTTCTCTCTTAACATATTTAATATTTGTAGAATGGGTTCCCGAGATTAAAAAGACACAAAAAATAGTCAGAATGCTTCAGGAGTTTGCAAGTTTGTGGATGTATTATTGTTTAAATTTCTTATAAAAATCAATTAAGAAAGGCTGGGATTATGATTTATTAAGATTCAGAACTTTGAGCTTTAGATTACTAGAAAAGAACTGAAGGATTTCTTCTGATATTTAAAAAAAGTGAGTAGTCTTTTTGAAATATTTTAAGTAGATGGTTGAAATAGGCACTTTTTAAGAGTTCAAACCGTTTAGGAAATTATAAAATACCTTATTTTCAGCCTCAATTGCCTTTAAAGTATAATAACACTTAATTAGTTATTTTGGATGAAAAATGTATTAGGCCTACCGTTCTTTAATTTCATAATGGACAATTTGCTTCAGAAAACGGGAAGCGTTTTTCATAAGTGCTTCAAGCGACATCTTAGATAATAATACATTTTGAACTTCCAGGTTAACAGAAAACCAAAGAATGATCAATACTGTCTTACTAAAGAGACATGATTTTTTGGCCCAAGTGGTACTAAATGCTTGCCAATTAATTATAATTTTCAAAGTATAAAACACTCAGTTCATCGCCGTCCGCGTCCCTTCAGTTCCCTCCGGGGAAGTCAGCCAAGCTGGAGATATAAATAGTTAATTTTGTATGGATTTCTTTAAGAATATGTAGTTCTATTGTTTTTTGGTTTTATTTGAATATATATTGTTATACATGCTTGATTTTGAGAGAGTGTTCGGAATTGGTGTCAGTTAATAATTCTTTTGCCATGTATTGTTTTGTATAGTTGCTAAATCTAGTATATTTTAGTGGATTTTTTTATTGTCGTAAGTTTTTTATTCTGATTTTTTTAGTAGTATTTTTTTACAAGTTTTAGTAGCTCCATAATGTTCCTTTATAGATTAGCTTTTAAGAAAATAGTTTTTTGTTTTTGATTAGTACATATTGTGTTAATTATTATTGCCTGGCTCTGACTCTTTTTCGTTACTGTTAAATATGTACTAGGTGAGAGAGGTCCCACCTCCGAATTTTTCTATGTGAATCCTATTATTTCTCAATAATGTATATGAGGTTATTAAATTTGTATTTTCTGTGTTTTTTGTTATGTATAAGGATTATGTTTAGTAATATTGTCAAACCTTGTACTGGTTTTATTGAGATATAAACGATGTATTTATTCATTTATTTTTATATACCCCCTACACAATTATATTGTACTTGATATATTATATACTGTACCCAATTATATATTGTATTGATCAATATTTATTTGGATGTAATCATAAGCCAATTTTAGTGCCAAAAAACTAAAATTACAAAGTTAGCAAAATAAAGTTAAGCAGGTCAACTTGTCACCTGTGAGGTCGTCCTTAGTGGAAGCAGCTGTTGCCTATGCATGAACTGCCATGTTTTATTCAACATAAGCTTCTCAATATTTCTGTCACTTTCACTTGAGTAAAATATGAGACTCTTTAATACGTTTTCAGGTAAATAAATGCCAAATTGAAGCAGAGTGGATAACGGATTAGGTATACTTCTTATTCGAATGACTTTACATTATTTTGTACATAATGTTACATGATTTCGTACACTATTTTGTGAAATTTAAATATGACTTAACTTAATTAGCATGTTAATTGTTAGGCCTTAAAAAGATATACATCCTTCATACTCGTAATATTGTCTTAACAGCAATTATTATTGTGCGTTTCTTTTATCACTATTTGACTGAGGTGACATAATACGTCGTTGGGCACTTGAAGAAATGTGAATGTGTTGAATGTGTCCAAGCGCGCTGAACACTTCATGAAGTGCCCAATTACAGCAGTGACAACGGCAATATATATACTCTTGGCCAAATTTATTAAGTCAAATCAAAAATGTTTTTGAAACTAATACATTCTTTACCTTGAATCCAGTATTACTTTTTAATTCAGTGAGATGATTTAACATAATCGATTTAAAAAAATCTTCCTTCCAAACTAAATTGAAATGTATATTTCCTCTTACAGAATATTTAATTTAAAATAATGTTATTAGGTCATCCTGAACCTGCCAATTTCGTTTCCTGTTCAAAGAAAAATAAAATCAAGTATGTAATTCCACAACCTCAAGCTTCGTCACTTAGCCAATGCTAAGTGACGAAGCTTGGGGTTCTTCAATAAGAATAGAGGAAAACAATTTTAATCAATATTTGTTGTTCACCTTTCCCTTTCTCAAATATTGAATAAAAACGTTTTTAAATTGTTAGTCAAAGTCTTTTATTGTTAGTTCTAAATAATATAATTAGAACGGATGCGTGGCTATACAATAATCTGTTTACATTTGATTTTACAACCTAAACTGAAGTTATCAAATAACTAAAAGAACATCCCAATGCTCCCAATCTATGGTTTTAGTATTCATACACTAATTTCTTTTACTGTGGTGAATTAGTTTTGTAATTAATTGACCAAGACCATCTGCACCTCACACTTTTGTTTAATCCAAAGTGGATTTTTATATTTCGATCAGTTAGATTTAATCAGCAGCAATTAATAAATAAGAAATATTCATGTAAATGTTTCTTAATCTTAGGGAAAATACCTAATAACCAATTTGTATAATGGTTATAAACAATATTCATCTCGTTAAAGCAACGCATAAAAATTGCACTGGGATAGTATTATTAACCGTAGAAAGTATGTTTTTTCTTGTAATATAATTTTTAGTATTCTTTTGTTGTATTTTATTTCCCACTCGCCACTGTCCTTAGCTTTATTGGTACCCCACTACAGGATTTCCTAATGGGCTACCTAATTTCAGAAAAGCTTACAATAGTAAAAGCTCTCAATTTTCAATGTCTTAATTTACTAGAAAATAATATTTACAGTTGTCTGTTGAGTTATATGATTATTAGTGTATATAAGATATTTAGTCCTTATTTGATTTAGTTTTGTTAAGTTTAGGAGACCAATTTTTGTTATAATGAATTTAATTTCGTTGTTTTGAAATGTTAAATAAATGGTATTATTTAATTTATTTTATTGAACAATTCAAAACAACGAAATTAAATTCATTATAACAAAAATTGGTCTCCTATATATACGCTTTACTTATATGGCATGCATATGTCATGCGTATACTTATTCAGTGTCTTCTTGAAGTTTATTTGTATCATCATAGCTGTACACAAGTGTTAAGTGTAATTCATAAGAGTTACAACTGTTGTACTTTATGTATTCTGTTCTATTTTGTATATGTGCTTTTCTGAAATAAATATTTTTTCTTTTCTTTTCTTTTTTTTCTTTCTTTCTACATAGGTAAATATAGTAAAAGGGATCAGCTTGAGGAATAAAGAGCCTTCCTCCTAGACAAGTAATGATATTGAAGAGAGGGAAACACCTGACAGGATGAATAATAACTAATATGCTTTTTGGATGAATAAAACATCCAATCTCATGCATATTCTGCCTTTCAACGTAACGTCGCCTTCTCTGTGTGCGGGCAACTGTTTTTTTTAACTTTTGACCCCTCTAACAAAAGCAAATCCATCTTCGGTATTTTTAATTTTAAAACAATGGTTTTGTTTGCAAGTATTGATCACAATAAATAATTATTAGAGATTGCCAGTGGTCAAAAATTCGACCAGTTTTCAAATCGAGAAATAGGGATAGCTTATTTCATATTTTAAAGTTCATGTTTTATATTTCATCAGTTGACAGAAAAAAACAATGTATATTTTTACCCACTTTTTGCACTCGTATACGTTTCCTCATATAATATTTACTCTACGAAGAATAGCTTGTGATTATTAGATGCTAACTTAGTTTACATTTTGTTATTATATCACCATCATTGCAACTCGTATGGCCAATGTTATTTTTGAAATTTTAAATTCAATTTTCTACATGTCTAAAAGACTAATGTAAATTTTAATGGGATTGTGCACATCTACAGTAAAATACAATTTTATCTTAGTAAAAAATGCTTGTCTATTACTATAAGGAAGATGACAATGGTAAGCGGTAACCCCAACCAACTCATTAAATTTTTTTTCAATTTAAGTGCAATTTGAATACAGGCTAAGTAAGGTATCGTTAGTCTAATAATAATAAATATAATTGATTATCAATTTTAAAACAATTGAAAATGAACTAACAATTGATTACTTTAATCTGAAACCCATTCTTCATGGTAATATATTCAAAATAAAATGAAAATTTAAGTTCGAGCGTTTCTTGATGTAATGTGGGCTGATATTCTGCCTTTTATACCTTGATGTTACACCTCCAAAAACTTTAGACTTACGATGTCCTCATGGGATTAAATGCTTAAAATGGACAAATCAATGCCATGTGAACAGGCTGAAATTTGTTTTTGCAGTCTAACGTTCTAGATCGTCAATACATTCCTTTAATAATTTATCAAATAACTTTAACCTTGCATAACTCAAACACTGAGAATTAAATGATTTGCAATATATTCTATGGGGTATGCTTTTGTGTTTGCAAAACTGTTTGTGAATCAACGACATGAACAGATAAAAGGTTTATAAATGTCAAGGATATCACCTCCCCCATCCATTACATTCACGGGTAATGTAGTGGAAGGTTTAGTCATCTGCAAGAGTGTTGGCCTATTGTGAAGCGTGATTCTAATAGCGTGTGATGTCAAACAATGTGTCATTTTAATAATCAAATTATAGCATATTTGTGTTGATACTTCATGTACATTCATCTAAGAACTCAACCTAAATTTATATTATACCTAAGTTTGTTTATAACCTACATAAATAAATCTATAGCATATTTGTGTGGATACTTCATGTACATTCATTTAAGAACTCAACCTAAATATATATAATACCTAAATTTGTTTTTTAATCTACATAAATAAATCTACAAATAAAGTCCAAATTACCCGTAACTTTTGAGAAAGCCATTCGTCTGACACCCATCAACCATCTACTGGAATGAAAGGTCTCGGAGGGAAACCCCAGGGAAAATGATACAATTTTCTGTAAGGGAAAAAATATGAAGAAAAGGGCTGAACGGTTAATGCATTTATTTTCAATTAAAATCATTCGTTTACTTTTTCCCAGCAAAGCGAGTCACCTTAAGTTAGTATACGTTAATATCTAAATTCTAGAAAAAAGGTAAATTGTAGAACCATTGGGATGATCTGCTTTTAGCTAATTGAAAGAAAATTCTAATTTATAATTTCACTCTCATTTGGAAGTTTGAAACAGAACAAAATTAAAATTTTTTAACAATAAAAAAATACCTAAAGCTATTGGAGAAAGATTTTTCCACCAGGAAGAAAACACTGTAATAATGTTTAGAGCACAAACAATGCATATTATTAAAAATCTTCAAAAATTAAATCCACCTGAGAGTTACATTAAGATACACAAAAATTTATCGTTTAATAAATTTTGAAGGTATTCACCAAATATAATGTAAACTTAAATGTAAATTACATAAATAATTTATGCATTTTTGGCGATCAAAATACCAATAGCACTTGGTAAAACATTTTCCTACTGGAAATTGTTCAGCTCTAATTGAAAATCCCTCGTCTTTTGTACCCGATTAGTTTTTATATACTATTTGTTCTATCTTTTTCCTTTAGTTTCAATGGAAACTCTTTGACTCAAATGAAAATACCTCCTGCTTTTAGTTTAATTAATCCATGATCCTTGTATCATTTTCATTACAAATCTCTAAGTCTTCCAGTCATCCTGCGAGGTTCACTTTAATTAATGATACCCTAACCATGACCGTTACTTTGATGATAACGAGTATGTAAATCAATATTTTTTAGCACTGGAAAAATAGGAAATTTTGTTGTTGAAAAAGTAATAAAACAATCAAATATTAAGCGTTCGTAGCTAAATTCCGTCAACGACATTCTGCATTAAAATTCAACCATATTGATTCAACAGTAGTTTTGTAATTTTTTAAGTTTTTAACTTTGCAATAAAAATTTATGTTAATGTTGATGTGATACTTTCATTAAAAGTAAAATATAACTCCTTTGTAAAGGGTACATGGATTTTTATCAGACAGTAAGCAAATTCAAAGTAGAAATATACTTAAAAAAATTAGAAATTCGTACACAAGGTTCGGCAAAAGTCTGGAACATATTGAATAACTTCTGTATTACTTGGCATAATATAATGGAACTTCGCAGTTGTGTATCTGTCGTAAATTCATTGAAATATTATGATGTATTTTACTATTTTTTCGCGTGACCAGGGGACGGCCCTCAATGGAAGTCTTGAAATTCTTAAATGTAAGCATACCTCAAGTAAAGACGTACCTCGTTCGAAAGATCTTGTTGTTTTTTTATAAAAACGATACTGGGCCTCTGAGTTGCCGCTTTGGGATTTTTTGATAGCTATTTTGTTGGTTATGTAATTAAACCTGGCTCTTCTAAGTAGTGAAATACCAGACACAAATTGTTGATATGCAAATAAGTTATTAAACTGATCACTGTTAGACAAACATAAGACCTAAGAAATTTGTTGTTTAAATTTAATATCAAACATTTCATTTTACTTGTTTTAAGATTGAATCCAATGAATAATTATAGCTAAAACTGTTTCTTCCCTAATTCTTGTAAAATGAGGGCCAATTTGTAGACCCCAGTTATTTCATTCCATCGTCTTCCATAAAAGTTATGTCCTGATTAAAACTTTCTTGTCTTCAACAATTTTCATTCATAGACATGCTTTTACATACGATGAATTTTTAATCCTTTGAACACTTAACTTAATTCAAATCGATCGAAATACAAAGCAAGTCTCAGAGCAGCTTAGTTGGAGCAGTGTTGTTACGTATTACTCCAAATAAACTCATTAACGATCGTTCATCAACTGACGGGCTTCAATTCAATAAAAAGTTTCGAATTGAATTGAACGGGATCGTCAGAGATCAAAACGGAGAACGGGACCGACGGGGCAGCGGGACTTGTTATGCGGTGGTATAGGAAAATTATGTTACAGAGGACCACTGACAAAATGTCAGAATGGAAAATGTGGATGCGTTAACATTGATATTCGACATTATGATAAAATATTTTGACTAAAAAATAAAAAAATCATGATAAAAATAGATAGAGATAGATTGATTTAATTGATTAAAGATTCAGGATATTTTCCGTTATATGTGTTCCAAATTCACCCTTCAAGCTTGATTTTTGACTGAACACCATAAACTAGGTCAAATGACTGGTATTAATCGTTTAAAAGTGGAAATTTCTTGATAGAATATTTTACCTGCGGTTTTGTTATCGTATATTCAAGCTTGATTTTGGTAAGTTTGGTTAGGGTAACCTAACTTAACATAACCTAACGTAACCTAACCTAACCTAACCAACTGGAAGTGGGACCGCTAGACGGCCAGACGGGTCTAGACAGAGACCGTCCTCTAGTGTCGTTATCTCTGTCTACCCTAACCAAACTTACCAAAATCAAGCTTGAAAAGCAAACCCGAAACAGTGGTATACGTATAACGGAAAAGATCCAAAATGGGATATAAATTATAATGAAAAGTGACCAGTGCTCATATTTGTACATTATAAATTTAAATTGTCACAGAAATCTCAAGTATGATAGAGTTCACTTACGTTCTCGACTCGACATGATCGTCCATAAATAGATTACTGTAACTAGTTGTCCTTGGAAGTTCAGTTCATGGATGCATGGTTTTGACATTCATTTTCTTGTTCATAATCTTAATTTTTTTGTTCACCCCTAGTTATTAGTTCATAGTCATATATTTTTTAAATATTATCACGTTTATTAGTATAAATGTTTAAGAAAATGTATGTTGTCGAAATTAGGTTTAAGATGGAAATTTGATCTGATCTACATTATTTTTTGAAACAATGAAAAGTAAACGAACAAAAGACATTTGATTAAAATGAATTAAGAACATAATAGTAAAATTTGCATTATAACGTAGGCTAAAGGAAAAAATTATAAAAAAGCGTGATGGACCAGCACCTAACAGGACTGACAGGACCAGCGGGACTAGTAGATTGTTAGATTAGTTAGATTGTTAGATTAGTCGTGCTAGAGATTGTTGTTCCATTGGCTCGAACATTACTTTACATAAAAACTGGCTGGTCATTGCGTTAGTGCCGTTTCTGTACCTGGAATCTAATTTGGAATCTGTTACCTGCTTGTAATGGGTAAACAATACTTAGTGATCTTTAAGTTCACAAAACTCCATTTTAAGACCACTAACGATGAATTTGAAATAAATTACAAAAATTTAATCGAAACGTTTCCATGTTTTAAAAATAAATTTAAACTAATTATTATCTGTATAAAGCAACATATTAACAATACGTCTAATTTAAAGCGGGATAAAATTTATAAGTTTTTCATAGAGTTACATAAAAAAAAGATTTACAACTGTTGATTGAATAATTTCACTATCCGTAAAACGTGGCTAGAGAGAATTCAAAATGTCGTGTAACAGATTTTATAAGGTTATGTAAATGACAAAAGCCAAGAGTTGTCAGGGTTCAGCTAGATTGTGATTCTCTGACGCTAGAAATCTGAATATGAATGAGGAATTACCCTTTCAACCTACGCAGTTCCTTTGCGTTTCTGGAATTTAAGTTTCTGGAATTTTATTTGTACTATTTGGTACCTACATTTTTTACTTAATAAAAAAAGTGGAAGGTAATATAAAAAATCATGAGGTAGAAGTACCATGAACTCTTCTAAATAATATCACAGGATAAAACTTACTTGGGACAAAAACATCTCAACCTAGTCAAGAAGTATGATTGTCAAAGTATACCATGTAACATTTCTGAGGGTAACACATTCAACAATTATTCTCCATGAAACACTTCCAAGAATTCACTCGATGTAAAGTCCTTAATGACTTTGTTTGTAAAAATATTTAATTGAGACCCAGTAAATAAGTTACTGGAATCAATGTTATTATTTTTGGTATTATAAGGTTTTTAAAATTATTATTAATATTGGGGCTAATAAAAGAAGTTGGTAGGAAGGGAGTTGAGGTTCCGCACGTTTTCCCAGGAGGTTTCTGCGATGTACCTAACACCTTATAATTTACAGCAGGGAGAACAACAAAAGGTATCTTACAACATTAACGTTGAAAAAAGAGTTATCGATTTACAGACAAAATATTCTTTTTGTTTTGTATCCTATGTTCTGGCTTTTGAAAAGATCTTAGGACGATACTATGATTTTACCATTAGTTTTTAGAAAAAGTTTATTTTTAGACTTAAATTTGTGGACAATTTTGTTAGATGAATAAAAATTGTGTTTCAATCAAACAGGTGTCATCCAGCTGACATAAAACTGTAATTATTTAAATTTTTAGTAGCAAATTAACAATTATTGTTTTACTAAAGAACAGATTTACTTTAAACTAAAGCGAAATACTGCTCATAAAGGTACATTGTATTTTTAAATAAAAAAAAGTTCTCTGCAGTATGTTTTTGTAATATTCTTTAACATTTTTATTTTTTATAAATTAACTTCAAACCCAATTTTTTTCTACTTTAATTATTTCTTTGATTGTTTTTTTTTTCATTTAGTTTCTACTAGTTTTTTCTACTTTTCTAGTTATCCTTATATTGTTTATCGAGAGATGAAACCCAATAACCCCAAAACGCTTTGCGAAGTTTTCTTACAATTTAAGAAGAGTTCTAGAGAGCCGATCAGCTGGTGATTAATGATCGAAATGATTCGAGAATCACACAAGAAACGAAAGAGGAAGATTGATGCTCTCCTCCCACTGGATGATAAGCCAGTGAACTTTGATAGCTCTGACAAAAATAAAACGTGAATACCAACTGTAAAGAATTACATTATTTAATCAGGCCATACAATTTTAAGGTAATAACAATAATTATCACTATTATTATAATTATAACTAGTCTCCGTTGCAGCAGCCCTGCATACTCAGCGAATTTGAAATGCTGAAATAAATCATATAGAAGGAACCTCAAATCAAGTGAAATAAACTAAAATAGAAAAATGAGGTACATTAATTATTTTCTTTATAAGAATAACATGTGAACTGAGTATGCAGGATTACTGCCATAAAAATGTGAAACTGAGAGATTTTTTGTGATAATTCAGTAGATCTCAACTAGGTGAAGCCAAATACCAAGTTTAATTAAGCCATGTTAAGAAGAAGATAAAGAATATTATTTTTTCCCTTAAGGTCAACATTGTTAAGGCGCACTGTATTCGTTGCTAGCTAAATCTCCTTGGGCAAAGAGAATGATTCAAATTACTAAATTTATAGTTTTATTAAGTTGAATTCAACATTTAAATCCAGAATTTGATATTGTATTTACAAAATATTTGATATATATATTTTCTTATTTACTTTGATATTTGATATTTATATTTATATGGAACTAATTCCATAAACTATTTTTTTATTCACATATTGTATGCATGTATTCTTATTTATGTAGAATAGACGAATTTCATTTCCTTTCATTTCATTTCATTTTTCTTAACCTCCGACACACGGCTAAGAATGAACCTAGAATCTGGTTCGAAATATACCATATTAAAATCTTTTTATTTCCATAACATAATATAGCCAAAAAAGTGTACTTCTTAAATATGGAGTTTTTGTAGTTGTTGAGATAGCTGCCAAATATGTCTCGCATCCCACGGTTCATATTTCTAATTACTAAGGTGTTTGGTTTTGAATGTATTTTTCGCGGTATTTGCGAAGCTACTAGTATCGCCGCTGCCGACGTCATCAAGACGCCCTCTCCCCTCCAGGCACTCACGCACTGACCAGCGTCGAAGCCAGACGCGACCGCCGCCGCTCCCCTTCTAAATGGACATTTCCATTTAATTTATTAATTATTGTAACGTTTTAAGTTCTCTATTGTATCAATATAGTTTCCCCTTTATGTAAATTCTTGAGTGAGTCAATTTGTCAACCCGCATCGTCTACACCTCTCCTGTGCTGGCTACTTCTACCTACAACCGCCTCTGATGCCGCCCTGGACCCTGGATTGGGACATCCCTGGTCATCCACAAGGATTCAAGACTTCTGGAATAGGTATTAGTAGCTACGCAAACCCTCAATTCAAAATTCAATTGTTTTCCGCATTTTTAAATTAATTGTTAAACCGCTGATACCAAACACTAAGGAAATAAAAAAACTTCAACAATATTGTTACTAAACCAACACTGATATGTTTGAAGAAGAAAAATAAATTAAATATTTAGGCATTGCATGTTGGCTGTCACGTGATATGTTGTATACTTCCGTTGAAATAAACCTGCACCGCAAGACCAACACGTGTGTACTACAATACTTGTTACGTATATTACCTTCGCTCAGCCTCAGTGTATTAAACATGCGATACCCCCGTTATCCTCACGTTACTGTAAAAATATGTAATGGAAGTTTTTCTATCTGAATGGTTAAAACTATTTCTGTTAGCCTTGGGTGAAATCATATCTTTCTACATGGAATTTTGATTTCCACTGTTTTTAAGATTTCATAGTGGGATTATTTTGTTAAATAGCATTTGAATAGTTCTATTTGAGTAGTCGAATGAACTTAATTATTGATACTCATCAATTGATTAATACAATGCATAGAGTTACTATTATTTACTTCAGAAACTGTGTCAAATATTAAAAAGTCATCTCGTTATTACGCAAGGACCCTGGAAGGTTTTTCGGTTTTTCCGTTTTGGTGTGAAGATAACAGCGAAGTAAAACTAAACGAATAAAATAATTTATGAACTTTCTTTCTAACTTTTACCAGAGAATTGGGTTTTACGAACTATTTCTAAATATAGTTGTTTTATTTTGTGAACAATTTCTTTATGTGGAACTCAGAATGTTAACTCCTCAAGAGAGAAGGGGTGTAATTTTGTTATCTTCCTGACATGTGCTGTAGCAACAATGCTGCAATGTCATTTGTAAGGACTAAAAGACATTCAGTCCATTTATCTTCATATAGTTAAGCTAGGATGTTTCAGCTTTCTAATATCTTGTTTGGTCTCTTGTAAAATCTCGATTTCAGCCATCACATCAACTGATTAATGCTGTTAAAAATAGTAAAAAACAAGTTTCACGACGTTTCGGGATCTGGAATCTGATCCCGTCTTCAGGTGGAAGAAAACCTAGAACATAACAAGATTAGTAACACATAGCCAGGAAAACCTGGACAAAAACACAGCTAAAACAGAGAACTGTAAAAGCAGTCACGAAAACAATAAGCTGAAAAGAAAAACAATACACAAAATAACACAGGAATCACAAGTATCAAGAATCACCAGACAGGAGAGAGCACGTCCACACCCAATCAGAGCTGAGCTTTTTTCTTTTCACCTAATTGTTTTCGTGACTGCTTTTACAGTTCTCTGTTTTAGCTGTGTTTTTGTTCAGGTTTTCCTGGCTATATGTTACTAATCTTGTTATGTTCTAGGTTTTCTTCCACCTGAAGACGGGATCAGATTCCAGATCCCGAAACGTCGTGAAACTTGTTTTTTACTAATCAGTGATGGCAAATGTCCGCAAAAATCCTAATCAAAATACAAAATTAGTGTTATATTAAATCTATATATATAAAAAGAGAGTTGTGTGTTGGTATATTTCGGGCCACAGCCAAAACTACATGTCGTTGAGACTTGATCTTGGTGTCAAATCAAAGCTTGGAATCTCAAAATGTGCACTATGGTGGTTTGGGTTTAATATCTTTAAGGACTTAGGCACAGGATTGTCCGAAAGGGACCTATGTCAAGGATTTTGGGAGTGCTTTGAACTGTTGCTATGGTTACCATTATTTCTAATGGTAGGTATTTCTAGCTACTATGGTTACTAACAGAATACAGCACAAATAAACGACTAGAAAATTACAAAAAAAATACTCTCCCGGGCAAAGCCGGGGTTCTCAGCTAGTTTAAAATATAGTCATAACTGTGGTAAACTATGAACTCAAACACTTCTCAACCTCTCTGGTCAATTAAAAACTGCAGTTTTTCATACACTCATAAGGCTCGCAATATTAATTTTTCTAAAAACAAACAAAAGTATGAGGATTTATCTTTATTTCAGTACATCCTAAGACTTTGGTTGGATAAAAAGGTACATTTACATGTTATGTAATCAAAATAATTCAAATAGAAAAAAAAATTTGATTAGACTTTTTAGTTTTACAAAATCCTTGAACTACAAAAGTAAATAAGCCAAGTGTAGATAAATTAACACATGTTTTGACATATATCTGAATTAATTTTATTGTATACTAAAGTCACAATTTGAATTCTATTTTCAACCTTATGGACTATTTCAAATTCACATTTTTGTTTACATGCCAACATATGGTTATTATTTGAAATAGTTGTCCACAGAATGCATAGACGGCCAAATGATTTTAAAGGCCAATGGGAGAGAGCCCCGGGGTCGAATTAAAAATTTTATTTCACACAAACCTTGTCCTAACAAATACGAAGAAAACAAAAAAAGAAGTATCCAATTTGATGCAAAAATAAAAAAGTTATTGAATTACATGGAAATGAGATTGTTTTTATTTATATAGATCAGATTAACATTGGAATAACGTACTGTGTTTATCACTCATGGAATTGATTTTTATTTACATAGATTTTTCCTGACAATAGCATTTTTAAGAATGCTTGAGTTCCATTATAACAAGGCTCAATTTAATCTGGAATCAGTGAGTTATTACTGTGTCAGTATTAAAATACAGATAGATAATTTGATAAAGACGTATACGATAAAACTGTGAATTGTTTTCTTGACTAGTTATTTCTTTATAGTCCACAGGAGTTTTAGGAAAATCGACCTTACAGATCCTAACTTGTAGAAACTTCGCACAGATGTTAGGTAAAAATCCCTAATTGAAATGTCAAAAGTCCCCGCAAGTTTATCCTGTGCTGGTGCTCTAGCCGCTACCTTGAAAAAACCCATTTCCGATCCGCGTTTCTCGATAATTTTCTTTTCAATCAATACGAAAACCAAAATAGATACAAGAAAGTGTAAAGACGTTTTTGTAGAGGATAGTATTTGAAATTAAATGAGTGAAAACAAGTACAAGATTCTTAAAAAATAATGCTGATATTATTAATTTCTTTAATAGTAAATCGTTTGGAAAATTAGCTAGGAGATGTTAACCTGTAAGTGAGGTAAAACCTAAAACATAATTGTAAAACTGTGACTGCCATTAATGTTCATATTTATCTATCCAAACTGTTTAACAATGATTCGGTATAAATACGGAAAAGTGTTAATAATGTCGTCAAAGGGCCACATTAAAACCTCCACATGGTAATTGTATGTAGCCAATTACGTTGCACGTAATTAACTGAAAACACTCTCGGCACGCGGCAGTAAGTGCTTCACGATAGTGTTGAGTTAATATTGTTTACCTGCATTAATTTTCATTATTACTTTGTGTTTCATACAGATACTGTTTGCTTAGAAGGTCTCACTATTGATTATAGTCCTAGACTGTCGTACTTGCAGATGTGATAGTGCACTGTTTTCAAAATTAGCGTTGTGTAGGCAATCAATCATATGAGACGCGTTTGAAATATTATGAAAGTTTATGCTACAAGCTAAAATACAATATATATGAAAAATCTAAAGCAGGCCACTCTAAAATAAACTTACACGAAATATGACGGTAAAAGTTTCTGCAAAGCTTGCCACAAGTCTAAGAAAAGGAGATATTATTATTAGTAGAGGCAATATTCATTATTACGTTTCGTATTGCACAAGAAGTGTACTACAAGAGAGTGTATAAAATCAAGACTTCCAATTTCCCATTATTCTCACTACTATATCTCTGTTGTACATGCTATGAGATGACCGGCATTACAAGATAGTGTATCAAGCCAACACCTCATTTTTCTCATTAAACTCACTACTGTATCTCTGCTGTATAGGCTATGAGATGACTAGCATTAGATA
Source organism: Flexamia atlantica (assembly GCA_035578135.1). NCBI lineage: Eukaryota > Metazoa > Arthropoda > Insecta > Hemiptera > Cicadellidae > Flexamia > Flexamia atlantica. The sequence continues at coordinate 1,756,798 of JAQJVK010000021.1, forward strand.
GTGTATCAAGCCAAGACCTGAGTTGTCTCATTATTCTCACTACTGTATCTCTGCTGTATAGGCTATGAGATGGCCAGCATTACAAGACAGTGTATCAAGCCGAGACCTCTGCTCGTTGTCTCATCTACACAACCATTCATCATCGGAAATCTGTCCCAGGCCTCTGTGATCCTCTCCGACGATGTCCACTACATTATACTGTAACATTTCAAGGTCACCATAACACAATCTTGATGGTCTTCTTAGCTGTATTAATGGTGTTCTTTTTAAGGTGTAAAAGTTTGTCATTTAGTTTCATAAAACAATTACAATTAGTTGTAGTGAACATATATTCTATTATTTGTTTTTTCTAAATTTATATTTATGATTTAATGTTAGCCTTGTGTATGTAGTTTATCTTATTTATATTTATGATATATTATTTTGTTTATCTTAAAACACCACGTTGGAAGGGTTTTTTTCTATTGTATTCATGTACAATTTAATCATACATCAAAGCTTACCAATACATCAACTTGCCAAGAAAATCATTAGCACTCTTTTACGTAAAGATAAACCTATTAAGGCAAATGAAAATACTGAATTTAAAATGCGTTCTATGAAATTTTTTTCAGTAGAATTATGTTTGTTTAACAATAAGACAAATTAATTAGCCTAAATAGCCTACTTGACGAATGTAAAGTAGATTGCACAGATTAAAAGTAGATTTTTAGGATTTAATTCAATTTTCTAGGAATCATATTGTGGACTATACCATGGCAGAGAGATTTATTGTAAAACAAAAGTAAAAAATCAAAGGTTATTTTTAAATATAAAACTTTCCATTAACAATTCATAACTCGGCTATCCCTGTCATGGTTTCAAATATCTGACCCCTTCGTCAAACTTGAAATACACTGTGTCTATAATAATCATAATAATCTAAGGTATCATCATATTTACGCAGAACAATTATATTACATATTTGATTTATAAGTTCAGAAATAGGAAAATTCCTAGATTAAATAAAACCTCTTAGGTTTATGGATAGGCAGTTAACACTATTGATTAAAATATCCAAAAAGTTAATCGTAAGTAAACAAAATTTCTTTTTACTGTGTTAAAACATAAAGGTCTTGTTTGAGTGCTCAGTTGAATTGAAGACAATATAATTATTTTACAAATTTTTAAATTTGATATTAGATTTGTTTATTACACATCACTCTGAAGCAGGTTCAGTAAGAGTAACCTGTACTTAATTTCTTTACTGATCTCATGAAAGAAATTTTTTCATACGAGCTCAAACAAAAAATATACAGTGTGTAATAAAAAAGCCCATAAAAGACATAGAAATAACTGCATTTTTCGTCATTCTAAAAACACATAAGAAAAACATTTCCTAAAACTGACATTTTAGGAAAATTTTACCTTTAATAATGTTAATAATTCAAGTAAGTTACAGGAATAACAGAGCATTTATTATAGGGCAATTGGGCTATAAAACGTCTCTAATAAGAAAAAAATTAAAATTTCAGATGTACTAGTTGCGGTTACGTTAAATAATCCCCCCCTGTTCATTTTTATAATTGTAAAAAATAAAAGTAAGGTATATATTAAATAGACATAGTTTATGTGTAGGGCCTGTAATCACTCACGAGTAAACGAGTTGCGTATAAAAACACACCCTGTAATAGACAATTAAAATGGATTCCTTGTAAATGCTGACAACAGAAAATATAATATTTTTAATTTTCCTAAAATTATCTTGATATCAATTGAATTTCAAATAACATATATTTAATTTGGGGATTAATTTAGAAGGCTGAACTTAAAATTAAATGTTAGGTTGCAAAGCCAGCTACCATAATGTATAAGGCTCAATTAGCCTACATTACTTTATATGTAAAACACTGTTTTTTATGGACTCAAATTATGTTTTAATTAATGAAATAATTATTAGTGGAAATATTCTAAGAATATTTTAAAACTTTGTAAATGTAATATAAAAAAGTTTAATTGTTAGTAGCGATAGATGATTCATGAGTGTAAAGCTGATATGTATGATATAAATAAAGTTTGTTAAAAAAGTCTTCGATATTTGTTACTTTTATACATTTTTCCGTTTTAATTTTGAAAAGGCAGAGGTAACTTAAGAGACCCTTGCTCTACTACCTAAGCCTTATATTTCGTGAATCATATCAAATTATTCAATTTCCTTTCTGGGTGAACTGATACTGATGTGTAAAAATATAATAAGACGATATCTGTTATTATAATTCTTACGTTGATAATATTTGAGTATCATGTGTGTTGTTACATGTAATAGGTAATTTACACAAGTTGTTGAGTTGACACAGCAAACTCAACATATTTTAAACATGAGCAAGGGAATATTCAGTTTGAGTAGTTTAAACAAATGAATCGTTCATGAATTATGTACGATAAGCTGAACGTGCATGTACGCATGTATTCAGGTCATATCAATGATTTAGTCCTTACAACGTGAATAATTTTTGAATTTACCCTTATCAAACATTTTGTGGATGTGTATTTATTTGGAAATGTTTACCAGAATAATAATTTTGAAGTTTAAAAATATGTAAAATTGGAACTTTTTATGATGTAATCCTTGATATAATTGTTAATAGTTTACATTTCAGTCAACATTATCTTGATGCATTAATTTGTTCAAGGAACGTACCGGTATTAGGAAATATACTGATAATGCCAACAGGTGAAGCTTTATCTGAAGCAGATAATATTCACTATTAGATTAAGCTTCTAAACCGCATCGATAGGCAGAAAAGCTCTCCCTCCCCCCAGCTGGATTGAGTATAATTCCGCAATCGATCGAAATAACAAAATCATGACGAACATAAAAGTCTTTACGATGACGATAAATCCAATGTTGGTAAATCGTCTTGATCAGTTTCTAAGATATCCTGGGGTTAATATTTCAGCAGCAAAAATAATATATGCATGAAAAATTTAAATAATGTAAATGTACTAGTGATTCCCGGGTTCAACATAGTTGAAAACTACAAATAAAAATACAAGATTAGTTATTTACGTAGACGATTTTCAACAGATTCATCTTACCAGATTACTTATTTTGTTAAGAGAACGATAGAGCTATATTTTATAAAAAGTGTTTTAAATTAAACTCAGGTATTGTGAGTAGTGTGAAGGCAGGGACGACACAGCCTGGTGTTCAACAATCCGCCCTCATTAAGTCACCTCTGCCCTTGACTAACCTAACCTTGCCCAAAGCTAGCTTTGTTTAAATTATTCATCAACAGTCTTTTTTATTTTGCATTTGAAATCAACTGCAAACATTTTTGACTTTCACAGAAATGCTTGTACTCTGTTGGCTTAGTAAAACATATCAACATAATTGAAACTTTTTACAAGGAGAAAATTGTTGTTCATAGCATGATTATAACATTTCATAAAAAAATACAAATTAGTACTTTTGTAAAGAAGGCAATCGAAAGTTCCACTATGATCATCATAGTAAGCATAACGTTTACTTTTTATGAAAAGTTAACTATTCATCATAACGTTTCTTGAACCAATATATGTTTAAAACGAAGTTCCATAAGAAAAATCAAGGAATATAAATACATGAGGGTGGGAAATTACGATTTATTTTTTATGTGCTACATAGTTAAATCGAACTGCATAAAACTGTAAAAATAAGACTTTTAGCAAACCCATAAGCTTTGTGGCTTCTATAAATAATTTTCTTTATTGAGTAACTAAACAAGATATCAAAGAGTTTCAATATATCCTTCATTAAGTTGTCAAGATAAATATAATGAACATAATTTAGATTCAAAAATGACAAATAAAATTGTTTATGAGTGATAATTTTCTCTTGTTTTGGTCAAACCTTTTACTAAAAATCAATAGGACGTGTCAGGAAATGCATTAATAACCTAAAATTAATTATAATGTAGTGCTATAGAAAAGAATCACTATCATTGATCTTACGGTTTATTAAGAGTGTGACTTTGAAAGGTTAACTTCAGTTTGTAAAAAGTCTCACTAATGAAATTTTTAGAAAATAATACGTAACGAAACGACTTGGATGGTTATGTTATAATTTTTTTTACCATATGATTATCTCTTCTGATGAATGAAAGAACATAATTAGGTGATTTTATATCTGACTATCCCTATGCCTACGTGACGAAATTATGATCAAAGCCTAAACCAAGCCATTGGCACCTGGAAGCTCAAACGGCTGCTTAAACTCCTCTTATATAATAATTTAAGGTTTTTGAAAAGAGTTAACCGTGGAGTTTTGCATGAAAAAATATGAAGCTTAGACTACAGAGGAGGGCCTCGATGCGACTAAAATTTCATGTTTGTCCCTAAGATTTAAAATGGGAATAAAAATGTCAAGAAACATCTTATTATAATAAACATGTTTTTATCAGTAAACTATACGAAAACTGAAAGCTACAGCGCGCGTCCACCACTAATATGAAAAATTTTATATATTAAACGCATTATGCACTAAAGCAAGAAGCAACTTATACTTAATAAGATCAACATGGATGTTACATAAATATCCTGTTTATTGTCGACTAACGTACAAAATACTATAATGCTTACTTGAGTGCGAAAACCTTTTATAATTAAAGAAAAAGAAAAAGGAGAAAAAAACTTCATGAACGGAAAGGCCATTTCAATGCTGTGCTACGTGTTACCGGAGAAAGACACTTCACTATTTAATTTAATATGACATGTTTGAGTTGCATTTACATTTATTATTTGTTATAAGTTATTTCATTATTATCCGATAAAGCTTCAACTTTGCGCCTATCTTTTGGCTGGAATCTGGAGACCCAAGCTCATGAGGAAGTGATTAAGTGATTAAGTGATTAAGTGATTAAGTGTGAAGTTTGGCGTGAAAGAAGCTAGACGGTTTCAAAACCCTCCTGCGTCGTACCTTGAGAGAGGAATTTCTTCTAAAAGCGTTCAATTCTCGACCACCTAAAAAAACCTTACGGACAAAAGATGAGTAACCTAACTCATAACTCAATTTTATCACCGTGGGATTTATGTTTTTATTGATAAGATATATTACCAACCAATCATCTCTTTGATGAAATTAGTTGGAAATTTGATTAGAAGAATGTAAGACTAATTTGAATAAAAAAATAACTAGTTTGTGTGTTGGTAATTATTGAAGGTAAACAGTAATTTTGTTACGTATACAACACGTGGTTCAAACATAATCACTATCTTTATAACATTATATTTTTCAAGTGAAATGGGCTACGTCTGAAATTTTTAATACTGCGATCACAAACGATAGAAACAAAAATATTGATATAGAAATAATTTGAGTATGGACAGTTTAAATTGAACTGTAGTTCTTTCATAAAAATGTACTTTTACGTTGAAGGAATCTGTATTTTTATATTACCTTTATATATTTTATTGGACCTCCTCCATTAAAGGCTAATCCCTTTTGGGAAATTCACTGAAAGGTCTGGAGAAGCCCGCGGGCACGCTCGACACACATCGCTTTCCACTTTATTAAATTGTGTCCTTTATCTTTCAGGTTCTAGAATGTTTTTAGAATCAAACACCAAGCTCACATAGCGTATTGTTCACCATAAATATAGGCTAATTGTGGCAAAAATTCTTTTAATAACAGTATATGCCCCTGTGAAAATCTGTTGTGATGGGGATATGGCTTGGTAATGCCTGAAACTAATGTGGTCATAGTAAATGTATGCGAGTTGTGTAAATTAGGAAAATCGTAAGGAAAATCGTAAAAACACAACCTAGGATCGTATGAAACCGTAGAAATGATGAGAAAAATAATATAAATTAAACCATTCAACTTATTTACTTCATCCCTCTCTAAATGAGAAGGACTAGGACATGAAAATTTAATATAGGAAAATGAGAACTTAATTAAAAATATATATTCAAGTTTTGATGATGTACTTCTAAGACGAAGAATAAAGAGGTATACATGGTAAGTGTAAAAGAAGTATTGTATTAATGTATTACTTTCCCTCAGTTATTAGTGATCAAGTAGGGAAACATATATTGAATTGGAACGTGACGTGACGTGATCGTGAGGTTCCAGTGGCTGAAACGCACACTAATGGCTGTTCTAGGGATTTTTAGCGAATTTCCCCTATAGGGAAGAAGCTATTACCGTAGGTCTCATGGTAAGACCTAAGCCCCAGACCATGATAACTTTTCGTTTTGCAACCCCCAGAAGCAAAAAACTATCTATATATCTATATATGTGTCTGATAGCACGATAGCGGCCGTAAAAATGGTCCGATCTTGATGAAAGTGGTAATCAATTGGACGAGTTCGTGAACCAGCCCGATCGGACCACGGGAAGGGGGTAAAGGGGGATAAACCCCCTCAAAAATGGGTTTTTTGAGGTTTTTACATAGACAAATAAAATTTATCAAATTTGTGTTTGCACCATTCAGCTCAAAAAAACAAAAAATTTAGTATTTAGAATCACTGCTCTATGTCCATTGGTTACCAAGATATTGAAAGTAGTAAACACAGTACGTTGTCCCAATGTTAACCTTATGGGAAATAAGTAAAATTCTATATTTCGTTAATTTCTCAACGTATCTTGATAAAACTTGGTAAATGGCTTCTTCTAGTTCAGATCTACTAAATATTGAATTAAAACCAGCCAGTTTAAAGATACCTGTAGCAGCAATCCTGCATACTCATTCCCCATGTTAATCTTATGGAGCTTACAAAAACATGTCAAATTTTGCTATTAAAATATATTGTTTTGCATTTGAAATTCACTGAGTATGCAGGTATGCTGCAACGGGGGTATTTCCTCTTCAGCCATGGAGAGGTTTGGGTGAGGTTGGTGCACTCTCGCAGGACTTTGTAAGTTAAATACGAATCGAGATAAATACGAGCGCCTGCAGCTGTGCTGATGGTTTGTTTTGGAGGTTGGATGTGGATTTTGGCGGGGTTTATTGAATGAAATCACGCAAAAATTTAGAAAAGCTTTTTCCGAGCCAAGTTTATTCTACTCGACTCGGCTCAAAGTTTTGAAAAATGCTCGGAAGTTCGAGTTGAGTGTTACTCCCGCCGTTTATCCGGAATTGATAATCGCGATCGCATTGTACGGCCGTTTTACACACATACAAAACCAGTCATGAACAGCCAACATAAAACCTTTGTTACTTTACTTGAATGAAAGTGGTTTCTGCGTTATTAATATCGATAAATTTAGTTTTGTCTTTTCTCCTTTCTGTAATTTGAGATATTTTCTTACTTATGAGACAGATTTAACCTTATTTTTTTAAACCTATAAAAATATGTTACAAAACTCTTTTTAAAGCAAACAAGTGTAGATGTAACTTGGTTTTTACCTCCTGAGGCTGAAAGTATCATACAATATTAAGTAATGATATAAAGCTATGTTAAAGATGGGCTGAATTATTGATTCATTTGATTTGAAAACAGGTTCACTTTTGACTCACAGGCTTTTACTTCCCAGTTTTATAACTAAAAGATATGACATTTTAAGTGATCAATAATAAGGATGATAAATATTATCTTCTTCTAAGCAAATTATTCGATTCGAAAAAATCGAAACTCGCAGTATTTTTTAAAACTCGACTCGACTTGACTGGACTTGAAAAATCACTTCTCTCATACCCCTAATATATACATACACACTATGTTTTCCATAATAAAATCCATCCAGCACAAAACCTTAAAAAGCTATACAGAAAAGTCTGCCCTAAATCTCATGTATTAAAATTAAAATCAATAACACTAAAAATATAAAAAAATCACTATTTTATCGAAAACTTTATATTCCTTCCAATATTTGATAGAGAGGCTGAAGTTCAAAAGCCAAGAGAAGATAGACCAAATAAATACCAGTTGTCAGAAAGTATGATCGAAGTCGTTATAATCATAAATCTTCTGCCCTCTTCCGCTCTATTGAGTGGAGTTTAACGTCACTTTACTCGGCTTTCAATGGTTCGCCATTAAAACCTTAATACATAACATTATGTCGGCAAATCTTTCGACTATTCTACATCACATACTATTTAATATGTATCAACATCTATAACACAAAAGTGTTTATATAAAATGTTATGCAAATCCATACACTATTTATAATTTAATGCAATTAAATAAACTGATCACCTTAAAACTCCTTATCACATCCAAAAACGCACCTGAAGACCCATTATTATGTTTTTTTTTCGATGAGACAGTCTATAAGCAATAAAAATACCAAAAAGACAGAACAGATAATACGGTTATAAAAAATTATGTCATAGCAATTAGTTTTGAAAAAATATATTGGAGTAATTTAATATGAACCTTCAATTTATCTAATCATTTACATTTAATTAATTTTTAATTAATTAATAAGAAACGTGTATGGTCAATCAATCAAAAAAATATGAATTTTATTTTACACAGCAATATTCACTGACACTGGGTGGCATTAAAGAGTTGTTCTTCATTGTACGAGTTTCAAAGATACCATCAATCATACTTCATACGCATTTATAATTACATTTAAAATTATTTACAACATACTTTACGCAATTTATAATTAATTAATTTTTTGACATGCAGTGCCCGAGGCAGTGCCCTTTCAATTACTTTACCTACTGACAACTGGGCTTCTTTGACTTGCATTGTAATTTTTCCTACGATAATGTAAACTATGTTATAATATTTGACTATATACAAATGTAAATTTTAAAACAAACAACTCTAATGAGAGCTGTATTTAAAACTTTGTAACGTAATTTATGGACGTTGAGCTTCCATGTTTATGTAACATTAGTTGCACAATTTAATATCTCACGACCGAATTAATGATTCAATTCCAAGAAGAGCATTCAAGCCCGGCGGCGAAGGCTTGGCAAGCTGATTAATAAAACTCCGTTTGCGACTAATGTGAATACTGTGTGTATGTGGATTTATTCTAAGTTTCTTGCCAAAATGGTGTTGTAAGCTTTTTTCGTTGGATAAAACAATACAAGGAATGAGAATGTTATCGTTGAATTTAAGTCAGAGAGTATTTTCCAGTAATGAAAAAATTAAAAACGCGATTTTACGTCCATTCCACCAACTGAGTGAGGTGGATTGTTGTGATTTGGCCAATCAGACCGAAGTATCCCTGAGAATATGAGCAACATTTTACCATTTCTAGTCTTCTTACATATAGCTCTTGACATTGTAGTTTTTATGGTTTTTATACATTCAGTTTCCCCAGATATTCTGCAAGTTTAGTGGAATTAACAAATTTATTATTAATTTGTTTAACAAATAAATTTCAAGCAATATGTTCCTCTACGCTACTGCCTGGCCCTTCAGGTTAATTAATAATGTTCTATTTTCTTAGAGCTCATGGAAAATAAAATTTAAAAAATAACTAGATAAAAAACAAATAAAGGAACCTTTCCAACTTGAACATTAAATGTAATTTGCTTTTGTTTTAAAGTGTATGAAAATAAAATCATATTTTTAACGAAGCAAACTTTGTTGGATTATCTGGAACTTTTAAAAATGGGATTAAAGTGATAATATGTAAAATAATGAGTGGCTAGTACTTGCTACGGTACCTTCATTACAACGTACAATGGCTGACCCCCTGAGAACAACTTAATTGGGCCGTCTGTAGCAGTAGAGTCTGGACATGACAATGCAGGACAGGTCATGTGTTCTCTCTCTGTCTCATTGTATGTCTGTGACCACATTGTGGCTTCACACATGTAAATACGGTGTCCCAAATCCTTTGCGCAATCAGACCGCCCTGATGGCACTGAATCCTGTACTGGGCCACTGGACGTTAGGTCATGTGATACTTATACTGTTCTTTTTAGTTAATCTGGGCGCAATTCTGACCCCTCGTTTCATTCGCAAACCTAAAAGCAACGCAACATTTATATATTGGTACATAACTTAAAGAAAAAATATTAATTTATTGTTTAAAAACTTTTTAATTACAGAATTGTATTTCAGGTAATTTTCATTTAAGTATCACGCCATCCTTCAGTTCTCAAATCTCTTCCCTGCTAGTCCGTTTTAATGATGTGATAGATAACGTTGGACTTTTAAATCGTCATGAAGAAAATCGTTTTTTTCTAATCTGAGTAACGTGATCTCAAGAGCACAACCTAACTATGGCGACTAATCGCTTTTCATGACCAAAGTTTAAAGAATGGCTTTGGAACATTGAAAATACACAGATAATTGCTAGGAATCTTGAAGAGTTAGCAGGTTTGTGATGTATTATTGCTTAAACTTCCTAGGCAGACAATTAAGCTCTAACGGTATGCTTTGCCACGTTTTAAAACTTTGCGCTTTTGTGCATTAGAAAAAACTGAAGAGCTAGAAAGAGGGGGTTAAAATTAAGAAAGGGTTTTTATTTGAAATCCTTTAAGCAGATGGTTGAAATATATACTCTTGAAGAGTTCAAGCTTTTAAAGACATTTTGAAATACCTTATCTTTAGCTTAAATTGCTTTTAAAGTATAATATCGCACAATTAATTATTTTTAGTGAGAACTAAAGTCAATTGTGTTATCATTCTTTCAATTCATAATAGACGTTTTGCTTCTGATAGTTTCAAGCGATTTCTACATAGGCTATCAAAGACATCTTAGATTCAGATACATTTTTTTGTAAATAGATTTAACTTACTGGGTTTACAGTAAACCATAAAGTGATCAAAACGTCTTACATAGGAGGGATAATTTTTTGGCCCCAAGAAGTACTTAATATTCGCCAATTATCATTCTCAGAGTATAAAACACTTTCATCCCTTTAATTCTCTCCGGGGAAGTCAGCCAAGCTGGGGATGAATAGAGTCACTTTGGTTTGGAGATCTATAACAATATACCGTCTACACAATTATATTTTACTTGACATATACATTTCGGTATAAACATAAACAAATTTTACTACTGCAAGAACTGTAAAAAACACGAAATTGACAAAATACAGTGTTACCTGTGAGGACGACCTTAGTAGGAGCAGCCTATGCATGAACTGAGTCATGTTTTATTCAAGATAAGAAGCATCTCAATATTTCTTTCACTTGAGAAAAATATGAGACTCTTAAATATGTGAAGGTTCAGGTAAAGGACTGTATATGAATGCAAAAGCGAAGCAGTTTGGATAGCGGATATATGCTTCTTTATGCAATAATATTTTACATTGCTTTGTGAAGTTTTACTTCTAAAAATATGCAGCCTCAATGTTTGAACTGCTATTTTTTAATATATTAATTTAGTACAGTATTTACTGTTTCAATGAGTTTAAGTACAGTCATTGCCGAATTGAGTCAAAACAAACTCTAAACTATATTTTTATTTTAAAATAATACAAATACATTCTGCTTGAATTGAAAATCTATACAGAATACATTAATGGGCAAGCATGATTTTTGTAATATTTTTTTCTCAGTTTGTGAGCGACGTTGAAAAAACCTAAGCACACGGTTTGAAAAATACTTTCTTGTAGATATCTACACAATCTCATCTTAATTTACCATAGTTTTCGAGAGATTTAGGAAGATGAATTTAATATCATAAAATAATTAATACGGACCTTATGAGTTACCATACCGGTTACGGATAACAATGAAATGTAAACAAATGCAGTCACATGTTTTATAAGAGCAATGAGTAAAAACAATCCAAAATGTTTCTAATTAAATGTGTATCAGTAGGCGATGTCTTGTTATCAATTAATTCAATAATACTCCTAAGTAAACTAAACGTATGTAATTAGAACATTCTCTTATAGAATATTTAATTAAAAGCAATGTAATGTTGTTGACCTGAGCTGCCGAATCCGTCTGCTACACCAGGAAATGTAAATATGAGTAAGTAGTCACACAACTTCAAGCCGTGTCACTCAGTGTTGAAAAAATAAAGGGAAAATATTATATCTACGGTTCTTGTTCCCCTTCCTCGTTCTAAATTTTGAACAATCATGTTGATTCATTATTTTAGGCAATCAGCTACTGAGACATAAGTGCCGAACGCAGTGCTAAATAAGATTCTTAAAATTACCGCCTAGAATTTCTTAAATAAAATAATCAAGTAACACAATTTTTGCATTAAAATTACCCTATACAGGAAAAATATTACCCATAAAGTAATTTTACAGCTCTGACTATATGATTGAATTTAATTATGTCAAGTTTTATTTTTGTTTCATTTCAATTGATTTTAGATCATTAATCAGGTATACCGTAAGGCCTCATGCACTCATGAGTAATGATGCTCATGGTGAGTTTATAATACGAGGTACAGTCAAAAAGTTCCCGGAATGAATTTTTGTAGACATTTAGCGCGATCGCCAGAAGGAAATTCAACTTGCATTAGTTGGTACGACTCCTGGGGAGGGCATATCGGTAGTGGAGATATAGCTAACTTTCCGTAGTGCAGCACTGGAAAGCCATTTTCGTGTTCCTGCAAGTCTACATTGTCGAATTTTGAAAAATGGTATTTCATGACCAGCGCGCGAACATTAAGTTCTGTATTTAACCTAAAAATCACATAATGAGACTCTTGAGTTGTTAATTCAAGCTAATGTAGAAGAGGCGATGAAGAAAAGTCAAGTTTAGGAGTGTCACAAACGGTTCCGTGAAGGCCGTGAAAGCATTGAGGATGACCCTCGTAGTGGACGACCTTCAAACATCAGTTAATGACGAAAACATTGAGCGAGTACGATAAGTTGTGCATGAAACTCGGAAATTAACAATCGATGAAATTGCATTTCAGGTAAATTTATCACATGGAAGTGTTTCTTTATGATCATTTGAACATGCATCGAATTTGTTCACATAACAAAAAAATCCGACATTTTGGACATGCAGGTACACAAAAAGCGCTTTCCAATGCTGCACTACGGCAAGTCAGCTGTACCCACATTACCGATATGCCCTCCCCAGGAGTCGTACCAACTACTGCAAGGCGAATTTCCCGCTGACGATCGCGCTAAAAGTCTACAAAAATTCATTCCGGGAACTTTTTGACTGTACCTCGATGTTCATGAAAACAGAGAATTATAAATTTTGACAACCATAACTTCATAATCATTTATTATATGGTCAAAATATTTCCGGGTGATCTAGCCATTTTTAATCTCAATTGCCCATTGCTCTGGGGCCACTGCTAGACTGCTACAGTTGTGGCAAAGTAAATCCTAAGTTTATAAGTATTTTTAATAAGAAATATGATTTACCGGAATAGAAAACCTTTCATGCTTGTTAGACAGAGTTTATGAATAAAGGGAAGAAGTACTAAGTCTAAGACAAATTAGCCACCATAAAACCGAAATGAAATGTTAGTTACTTTATGTTGCACATATCACTAACAAATTATATAAATAAAAACATAAAATTGAAACTATCAACCATCTTCTGCTTGAAACACTGAAAATGTTAATAAAAACTTGGTTTATTCTGATTACATGGAAAAGTTAAGAACCCCTTGAGCAAAGAAACGTCGTGAATTAAAACAATCTAAGTCGTCTAGCACTCTCAGACATGTATTGAACCCAGAAAAAATGATTAATCAATATACGTTCGCTCGTTGTTTTAAAAAGCATGAACGAAGAAAGCCATTTTTGTTTACTAACAAGTTACGATTTTTTTCTACAAAATGTATCTTCCACGTCAACGAGTTAAAACAGCGCAAAAATAGTATGACTAACCATAGAGCAAAGTAACTATATGGGTAAAAATATTATTAAAAAGATAAGTTCGAGGAGACAAAGCCTTCGTCCTAAACGAGTCAAGAGATGAAGGTACTGAAACACCTGACAGGATGAATCATAACTAATATGCCTTTTTGGATGAATAAAACATCAGGCAATCTCATGCATATTCTGCCTTCCAACGTCACGTCGCCTTTCTATGTGTGTGCAACTGCTTTTTAACTTTTGATCTTTTTAATAAAACCAAAACCCTCTTCATTCCTTTTTATTTAATAATGATGGTTTTTGTTTGCAAGTATCTAACATGATATTTAATAATGACAATGGTAAGGTGTTATCAAGACGAAATCACTAAATAATTTGATTAAAATTATAATGGTTAGGATTAGTATGGCATTTTTAACTTAACAATTAATAGAATTGAATTAAACGTTGAATTATAAATGTCTAAACAATTGAAAAATAACACATTAGTAACTTGCACACTTGAACTACAGCCCATTCTTTCTGGTAATGTTCTCAAATTAAAAGCTAAACTAAAGTTCGAGCGTTTCTTAATTTAACGCGGACTAATTATTTGTCATTTATACCTTGAGGTTACACCACCAAAAACTTTACGGCTAACTATGTCCACATGGGTTAAAAGGATTATAACATGCAAAATGGATAATTGCATGCCCTATGAACAGACTGAAATATGTATTTGTAGTCTGACGTTCTGAATCGTCTACAAATTCCTTAATTAATTAATGCACTAATCTTAGTGAATCTTGCTAAGCTTTAACAGTGAGAGCTATAAATTATTTGGAAATATCAAATAAGTAATGCTTTTTTGTATGTAATACTGTTTGTGAGTCAAAGACATGAACTGGCAAAAGGTAAATAAATGCCCAGGATTTTCCCCTCATCCATTACACACAAGAGAAATGTTGTGGAAGGTTTTGTCATCTGTAAGAGAATCGCACTATTGTGAAGCGGATTCTAATACCTTTCATGGTTACAGACCGTGGTTAATTTAAGAATCAGCAAAATGTTTTGATGAAAAATAAAGCAGATATATTATATTTTATCACTTTTTAAATTCTTTTTTTGAAGATCGAATGCAATATGTGCCTGAAACTTTAAAAACCTTGTTAGAATTTAGAAAGTTATTTTCCATAAGGTTTTGACAAAAGAAGTCCAGCTTTGCAAAAAGTAAACGTTGGTGTAAGATTGACTGATACGGCTTATAAGTAGGTAACCATATTTACTCAGTATTAATGTCAAACGATTTTTCAATTTTATAATCAAATTTTCGAATTGTTGTGTTTATAATTTATGAGCATTCATTTAATAACCCAAACTAAATGTATCTTGCCTAAATATTTATTTGACGATTTTCAAAAATATAAGTTAATATCTAAATTGTAGAAAAATGTTTTGTATGAATATTAGACCATGGATATTGGTATGTTTTACTTAAATTTAAATTTTTCTACTTAGCTAATAAAATAAATTAGTACTAGTGGCTTGAAAGGGCTGAAAGCCCCTTATGAGGGAAAATTCAAACAATCCTTATTTATTATAGTACAAAATACCTTCATAGAAAACTGAATCCACCTTATAATCTAGCTAGCCTACTACATGGTTTTCAATCAAGTATCAGCATCACATGTTTTATGTAAATAAATCAGACGTTTTTAGATCCCTATGCTTTTTAAATGGCAGATATTTTACGTCATTTCTCGTTTTCTGGTGAATTTCAAGCAATTTCATTATTTTTCCCGCCATCACGGAATAGAGACCTTTAATTTGAGCCCTCACCCATCTTTCTACGACTTGCCAGATGCCCACAATTTCGACGCAAAGAATCGCCTTACGAAATTAAGTATATTATGATTTTAAACTCCCTCAAAACGAAGATTAAAGAATCTTTACATTTGAAGGTATCCAACAGCAATTGTGAAATCAAACACAAGTAAATAAAATCAAAGGTATAATAATTTTAAAAGATATGACACCGATAGTATTTTAGCCAAACATTTTCATATAGTAAAATATTCAGTCCTATATCAAAATTTCTCGTCCTTTATTTGAGAGTCAGACCATTTTTATAACGTTTAGTTTTTAATCATTTTCCTCTAGTCTCAAAGGAAAATGTTTGACTCAAATTAAAGTAACTCTTGCTTTTAGTTTAATTAATCCAAGACCCGAGTCTGATTTCCTCACAAATCTCCAAGTCCTCCAGTCATCGTAACTAATCTTTCCTGAGATCCCCTTTAATTAAGGGAACCCTGACTATTGCTGCTACTTTGGTGTTAAAAAAGATGAAAATTAATATTTTTTATAGCACTGGAAAATTTTGAAATTATGTTGATGCAAAAGCAATAAAATAATATTGTCAAACAGCAGTAGCTTAATTAATTTAAACACTGTGATTTAGCATCAAATAGTAGTTTATGCAACGATTGTATAATGAATGCCTTTAAGCCACGAGTGAGATATTTAGAACACTTGCTTCGCTCGTGTTCTAACTTACATCTCACTCGTAGCTTAAAGGCATAACACAATCGTTGCATACACTATTTTATCTACGACCAACAATATACGAAACAATTTTCCCCGAAGTTAAGCAAAACTCATGAATTTTACTAATGACGGAATAGGTCAACTCAAATTTGAGGTTAGGCAAATAAGCAGACTGAACCATGAATCGTTGTGGAACAATCAGCTGATGGGATAAGTAAACTCAAATATGAATCGTAATGAAACAATCAGCTGATGTGCGAATTGAGTAATTGTTATTATGACACTACTTTTGTCAAATGCCGAGCTCTCATTGGTCTAGAACCAGTACTCTAAAGTGACTCCAGTACTCTAAAGTCGTCATTATGCAACTGCTTAGTTTTTGGTGTTTTAATGTATATCATTATAATGTTTATTGTAATACCATAATGGTGCTTATTGCAATGGTCGTAGATAAAGGTTCCCTAGTTGATTCAATAGTAGTTCTGTAATGTTCTTCTCATCAATCTGTGTACGAAAATTGCCCGTTACCGTACAGCTGAGATCTACGAAAACTCTCGATTTCCTTATGTCAAAACAAACAATGATCAGCTGCTTTTTCGGTACCCAAAAATTTCATTCCCGTACCCAAACAAACCATTTCCGTACCAAAACAAATTTTTGCCGTACCCAAACAAACGATTCCTTAATTTGACAGTTCAACCAGCTGACTTTATAAACTAAAATTGACATTCAGCCGTATTGTGTTTACTTATAGAAAAATGACTAAATTATGAAATGTTGGATCATTTTTTATAAGTTTGATCACTTATTTGCATCGTGATGAAAAGTACTGTTCACAACTCGTCACAAAAGTACCATTTCGGGGCTCGATAGTGTTTTACTTGCTCGGCGCAAGTAAAACACTATCTTGCCCCGAAATGGGCTGCTTTCGTGACTAGTAGTGAAATATACTATAATGTAATTACAAAAATTGAATAGTTTGGTAATGTTTTGGACCCGTTGATGTAATTTCAAGTTGAGCGTTAAAAATATTTCATTCGGAAAAAAACATGCCCTTTACGAAGGGAATTTTTTTAGGGTTGATGAGTTATTAAGCAAATACATGGAAGAAAAACAGTTTTTTAATAAATTGTACGTACGTAATATTTACAATTTTTTAAGGCATGATCAACACAGCAAGTGTCAACACAGCATGATCGACAACAGCTCAATGTCGACGTCGACGTCTTTGCGCGAGTGTAACATGTGAAGGGGGCAATGGTGATTGCTTCGTTGACGCTGAGCGCGCTGTTGACTCTTCAACAATCAACATTGCCAAAACATGTTAAAATTATGTTTAGTGGCGTTTCCGGTTCCTGGAATCCAATCATGAAGCAATATTTTACCAATTAGTGAAGTTGAAGTCAAACACATAACTCCTTTTTAAGACCACTAATGATGAATTTTAAATAAAGAACCAAATATTAATCGAAATATTTCATGTTTGAAAAATAAAATTAAATTGACAAATTAGTTTTTGTATAATCAACATATTACCAATACATATAATTTAAAGGGGATAAAATTACTAGATTATTCATAAAATTCCTTAACAATTTATACTTAACAACTTTAGATTCAACAAATAAATTAATAATTTTATCATCCGTAAAAATATGGCTAGAGAGAATTCACTGTGCCTTGTAACAGAGTTTATAATAAGGTTATGTAAATGATAAAATCCAAGAGTTGCCAGGGTTCAGCTAGATTGTGAGTCTCTGACGCTAGAAATCTGAATATGAATGAGGAATTACCCTTTCAACCTACGCAGTTCCTTTACAAGTAATTTAAGTTTCTGGAATTTTATTTTGTACTGTTTGGTACATTTTTACTTCATGAAAAAAAGGAAGATAATATAAAAATCATGAGGTTGAAGTACCATGAACTCTTCTAAGTAATATCAAAGGACAAAACTTTTGGGACAAAAACACCTCTTACTAGTCAAGAAGTATCATTTCCAAAGTACATCATGTAACATTTCTGAGAGTAACATATTCAACAACTATTTTCTTTGAAACGCTTCCAAAGATTCACTCGATTCATAGGCTTTAATGACTCATGTCACATTTTGTTTGTAAGAATAATTTTATTGAGAGATCAATAAGTTATTGGAATCATGGTTATTAATTTTGGTAGGCCTACTGCAAGGATTACATAATTAGTATAGATATTGTGGAGAATAAGAGAAGTTGGTAGGAAGTGAGTCATGTTGCCGCGAGTTTCCCCAGGAGGGGTTCTGCAATGTACCTTTCACCTCCTAAATTTCAACAAGGGAAACAACAAAGGATAAAAACAAAAAAATTATTGCATGTAAGTACTGTAATCGATTTACAGACAAAATTTTCTGTTTATTTGGTATTCATTGTTTTGGCTATTGAAACTTTGCAAATTTTAGTATAAAACTGTGGTTGTAGGCTTTAACTTAATGCTTTAGGTATTTAGCGCTAGTAATTAGCTTTACATTATCTAAGCGTTAACACTGAACGTAAACGCTAAAGGTGTATAGCTGAAGCTTTATTTGACCAATAGTGGAACAATAAACTTTGTTAGAGGATTAACAATAAACAATTCAAGCAAACAAGTTCCATCCCACTGATTTGAAAATGGGAATTTAAATTCAATTTGAAAATTTTCAAGCGATGAACAAATGCTTTAAACTTAAGGAAAATTCTGCTCATAAACGTATCTTGCTTTTTACTCTTTGTAATGAGAGAGTAAAATAATTAATTGTCTATCAGTGGGAGTAAAGTGATTTCTTTGAATTCCTAAGGGAGAAATGTAAGCTCTTAAGAATAACATCAAAATTAACAGTTCAAATTCGAGCGCCTTAAAAAGTGCAGACATGCAAATATGTTGAGATTAGGCGCTAACAGCTGATTTAGTAGCAGGAATAATAAGAATGTCATAGGATAAGAATAAATAACAATAGTTATTTGTGTTGAGTGAGTAATGTACAACATTGTCTCACGAGTGAAAATGTTGGCGCCTGAGCTTGTGGGCTCTCGAAAAACACACAACATTTTCCCCCATCTGCAATAATAAATCTCCAATCTTTAAACATATATTTCATTACCTTATTAATTATCAAACAATATCTATTTTGTTTCGATCTGCAATTAGCACCTGCATCAGAGTCGCTACAACCATTCATGCACCAGCGATCAGCTGATTGTTCAACGTTCTTATTATAATATGCTTAATTCTTGACAATTTCACAGCTGATTGTCGTTGATATTATTCTTATTTAATTATTCCTGTCACTAAATAAGCTGATAGCATCTGCATTTATTGAGCGGCAAACAAATTTGTATGTGTGCTTGAAAATTTGAAGGCGCTCTAATTTTTTAATTGTTGATTCCAATATTATTTTTAAGGGTTACTTTGTCTCCCTCCGGGAAACAAAAACTTCACTTTAATCCTACCGGGAGACAAATTATTATTTTACCTTTGCATTCCAAGAAGTAAAACGCGTCTAAACATAGCAGGTCGGGGGTAACAGCTATTTACATAATGTCATTGTATCATGTTCTTTCCATAAAATGTCTGAGAATGTTTTATTTCTAATTTTAATGAATAAACATAATATAGAATCTTTTTATTCTACTTTGAAATAATATCCTCACATTACCCAATGAAGGATAAAAGTAAAATAAATGCAATAAACTTTGCGAACTCTTCTTACAATTTTAGAAAGGTTTCAGAGAGTCGATCAGGATGTGATTAATGATCGAAATAATTCGAGAATCAGACAAGGACCAGAAGAGGAAGATTGATTCTCTTCTCCCACTGGATGATACGCCATTGAGTAGAGAACTTTTTAATATCAAATAGAAAAAAAATCTTTTCGTCATACCGCTTCAAAAACGGCTGCTTTTGACACATACGTTGGGATTCAAAAGTTGTTCTTTTTAGTCCTTGGATAATAACATATGATTTGATGATTATTATTTTCCTAGGATCAAAAAGGTTATTGTTGATGATACTTTTGATTCGAGTAAATAATCGAACAATCTTCATTCGGTTACAAATAATCGAAACGTTCATCGTTATTGTACGTCATCGGTTATTATATTCAATTGCAATTCATTGTTGCGTTGTTGTCGGTTTAATCAATTTGTGAAACTCGCTTATTTCACCAATCGATTATTGCATGCGCTTGATACGTCGATTGTTGTTCATTGTTGTCAGTCTGCCCTAAAACAAATGAAACAAAAAGCTGATTGCTTCAAATAGCAAGAACAATATGGAAGCATCTTTGGGAGGTATCTTTAAAGGTAAATAAGCTGTAAAATTTTGGTTTTCTTAAGTAATCTACGTGTTGTATTGAGCAATATAACGAATAATATAGTTCATCACACGGACCTAAAGCTGCTTTTCGTTACTCGGTCATTTTCTAACCTCGGCTTACAGCCTCGGTCGTAAAACTTTATTTTGTACGAAAAGCGTCACTTTAGGTCCTAGTAATGAAATATACTATTAATACTAACCGTATTATAGAATTTTGTTGTTTATTTCACGTCTTAAAATTGTACTTCTAAATATAAGAAATAATTGTAATCATAAATAGCTTCCAGAATCTTTATTCATTCCATGCATTCCACTGTATATTCATTTCGAATTTATAAATTAAACAAAAGACACCACACTCAGTGACTTTTGTTGAAGAGTAAAAAATAGAAATAAAATTAACAGTTTATTATATACGCTGAGTGCTTACGCGATGTGTTATATCCATTCGTTGGGTTTAATTTGCACAGCGAGATAAACACGTGTGAACTACAATACTTGTTACTTAATATCACCCTCGCTCAGCCTCAGTGTATTAAACATGCGATATCCTCGTTATTCTCGTGTTAGAGTAAAGTGAAAGCTAGGTAATGGAAATGTTTCAATTTGAAAGGTTAACATTACTCTTGGGCGTAGGATCAAATTTTCGTGTATGGAGTAATTTTAATTTCCTCTGTTATTACGTTTTAATAGTGGCACGTTATTATGGTTGAGTGCTTGAGTAATTTATGAGGAGATGATTAAGCACTTATTTATTGATTAAAGTATACATGTAATTAAGGAACTTCATCAAACATAAATAATAAGTTTACTATTACGTGAGTCCTGGCTGGATTTTTCGAATATTTTAACCGAGGGATGTGTTTTCGTATTTGAATATTTTTTTTAAAATCCAAAAGAAACGCTATGAACCTTATTAAAATGGCAGAATGCTTTTGTTTTATTTTTAAACCAAATTTATTCATTTGAAACTCAGGTCTGCTCAAGAAGGAAGTAATTTTGTTATCTTCCTGGCATGTGCTGTAGAAACAATGTTGCAATGTCATTTATAAGGGCTAAAAGACATCCAGTCTATTTATCTTCATATAGTTGAGCTTGGATGTTTCAGCTCTGTAATATCTTGGTTGGTGTCCTGCAAAGTTTTGATTACACCTAATACATAGATTAATTCATGCAGCTGTTAATAAATGCAATACAAAATACGGATTGTAAAATAGGACACGTACCAGTATTCGTTTTTATACTCCTCATATTTAAACAAAGTTTATACCTTTTTTTAACAAGTATGATTATTTGACTCTCATTCAAAATAATCTAACAGCTGAGAGAACCATAAGTAAATAATTTTACTTTCAGCTCTCACAGCTAATGATTTCAGCTAATAATAATCTCCGTAAATAATTTTGCTGAGAGAGATTATTAAAATAATACATTGTCTAATACAAATTGTCGAGTAGTTGTGATTATTTAATATGCTTTTAATATTTAGCTGATACGATAAAATCGAAGTTTTTCGAATTTCTCATGGCTCGCCACTTCCTGGTACTTTATCGAATTTATATATCTAAAACTATGCATCCTAAAGACATTTAACAAACCACACCAATCCGATCTTATGTACTGCAATCCAATATTTTCAGATACATTTACTGGGTTAAAAACTGACTTTTTAAATTTGTTATTACTGATTGAAGCATACAAAACATAAATAACGTGCTTTGAATGATTGCCCCGGCGGTCGAATAGAGACCGAGAGTCAATAGTCTTTACAGGAAAAGAGTTTTTTAACCCCTTCAGTTCTACAATGAAGAAGGTTTCAATTGATTTTCAGATTGTTCTTGATTGAATGGTATGTAAATTAATTTCCAATACTAGTATTTGAGTATTGATTTTATACATTTTAATAATATAGTTTTTACTCAACTAGGTAATTCACCAGTAGAGCCCCGTTTCCACTCTGAAAATATCTGTCGTCAGCACTGTTGCCAGCAATGTTGGCAATTGTTAAATAAAGATATCTGGCAAAACTAATTATATTCCTAAATATATTGTATTTTTAAATCCTAAAACAACTGCAAAACAAAGCATTTTTGGATTACTTGAAGCAGGTAATTTAGAACACAGCAAGTAATAAACATTAGCAGTAATCCGAAGGCTAAATAACTGAAAAATAATGTTTCCAGTTGTTTCACACTATTTCTGTGGTCCTCATTTGATTAATTTTTAACACACAGCACTGGTCACATGTGAATCTACAGTGGATGGTCAGCATCACCATACTAAAATCACGATGGTTTAGAATGTTGCGGAAAGAGAACAGCCGATGTATTGGAAATAATGTTGCCGACAATGATGCCGATATGGTCTTTTTGGCTATCCAACATTGTCGGCAACATTGTCTACACCAATGTCGGCACTTAGGCAGAGTCGAACGAGGCTGAAGAATGTCCTGGTTAAAAGTCAAAGGTTTGCAGTCATATAAAAAGTATTATTAACGAGGTTGATCATGAATAATTTAAACAAAGCTAGCCTGAGGCAGGAGGAGGATAATTAAGGGCAGAGGTGACTTAATGAGGGTGGTTTGTTGTTTAAATATTAATTTTCTTATGAGTCATTGAACTACGGATTGCAAAATGTAATTTGGGGTGGTAATTATCATAAAGGTTACAGTTTCATTCACACAGTTACAGTTATTAGTATCATTATTCTATGAAAAGCTATACGTCCTTAGTAAGATGTTTTGTGTTTGCTCTATACTCTTCCCTTCGAAGTGAAACCCCCTACTCGCCCTCGAGGATTTTTCCTTGAAGTAGGTGGTTGGATTCAAAAGTAACAAAATTAAACATATTAAACTGTTGAATATACTCATCCCATGTTATGATGGTAAGGAAAGGGAAATTTGGGGGTTAAAGGCATATTGATATAGGGAGGGTAGAAGGGATGGGTTGAGTGAAGGGTAAGGTGGCGGGAATAAGGAAGAAAAGGGTACTTTTAAATTAAACACAATAATGCTCAAAATACCCCCATTGCAGCAGACCTGCATACTCAGCGAATTTCAAGTGCAAAACAACATATTTCGATCCAACATATCGAGATTTGACATGTTTTTGTAAGCTCCATAAGAATAACATGGGGAATGAGTATGGAGGTTTGCTGCTACAGGTATATTAAAACTGGGTGGTTTTAATTCAATATTTAGTAGATCTGAACTAGAAGAAGCCATTTACCAAGTTTTATCAAGATATGTTGAGAAATAAGCGAGATATCGAATTTTACTTATTTCCCATAAGGTTAACATTGGGACAACGTACTGTGTTTACCACTTTCAATATCTCAGCAACTAATGGACATAGAGCCATAATTCAAAATACTAAATTGTTTGTTTTTTTGGGCTGAATTCAATGGTGCCAATAAAAATTTGAAAAATTTTATTTTTCTATGTAAAAATCTCAAAAAACCCATTTTTGGGGGGTTTACCCCCCTTTACCCCACCTTCCGGTGGTCCGATCGGGCTGGTTTACGAACTCGTCCGAATAATAACTACTTTACACGTCTATGCCAAATTTCATTCCGATTGGACCATTTTTGCGCAAGTTATCGTGCTTAAAGACACACACACACACACACACACACACACACACACATATATATATATATATATATATTTATTTATTTATGAAAGTGAACGAATAGTGTTTTTGGCATCTGAGGACCTCAAAAAGAAAAGTTATGATGGTTTTAGGCTTAGGTCTTACCATGAGACCTACGGTAACAGCTTCTTCCCTATAGGGGAAATTCGCTAATAAAAAAAGTAATACAGATAACCCTTATTTTGGAACTGGAAGGGGGGAATGGTAAAATTAAATGTAAAATACATCATTACATCATTATATTTACAAAACTCAGATCAAATATTAAGTAATATTGTAGTAAAGAAGTTAAACCAACATTCGCGAGTTTAACCTACGAAAAAATCAAATGAACGAAAATTGTAACTTTAATGAGCAATTTCATAGTGGAGGAGATGGTATGCGGGTAATCTTCGTTTTTAAAAGGATGCGTTTGGACAAATTTAAGTAAGGATCCCACCTCTCGTTCAGTGGAGGGGAGTAGAAGGTGGAATTTTATTTTTTTCCCATTCAATAAAATTGCTTAAAGAATTCGTGAGTTGAATTACAGTCGAAATAAGTCGAAAATCTATGTACGCCTGAATCAATGAGGTACTGATGCTGCTGAAAAAGACATACTCGATAAAAATGTGTTAGTTGTTTCTTTCTTTGTAATTTCTTTACTTTATTTAATGAGGTCGCGTTATTGTGTTTTATTTTCTTTACATTCTGAGTTACAACAGATTATGTATTCATGGAAATAACAAAAATAGAAAGAGTTGAGGTACTATATTACAGCGCAAGCAATAATAATAATTATAATTTATAAGCACTTTAATTCAATCTCTTACACAGAATAAAAGTCAGCCATTTTGTCCTCTTTGTTAGCTATGAAATAAATTATGACATCGTAAACGTAACCCAAAAACATTCATGAACTAAACATTATCAATCAACTATTTCCTAGCCCTTTTCCGTTCAAACCTTATAATGTAGTCGTTGTCAAATACCTTATGATACGACTGAATAACTTGTCACTACATCCGTTCAAACTTCTCTTTAGCTATTAGTGCGATTCAGAGGTGTAACTGGATAGTCAATATCGTCGTGTCATAGATGTACACTGATCAATTCGAATTCTCTTGATAAAAACATATATGAGATTGTTTAAAACCATACATTAATATTGTTAACGTTTAGTTTTCTGGTCTTTAATTCTATTATAAAACTTTAAATACAGTTTGATAAAAGTGGATCGGGTTGAAGCTGATGGTAAAACCAGTTTGAGATCAATTTACGTTTCAAGTTATACGAGATAGTTTTTTAAGTAAACTACAAGAAAAAACAAAAAATCGTGTCATAAGAAAAACAAAATTAAGAAAAACACAAAACAAGAAAAACTAATCACTGAGATATACAAAAGATTGTGATTTTCTGTTAAATCAATATATATATATATAAAAGAAGAGTTGTGAGTTGGTATATTTAGTGCTACAGCCAAAACTACACGTCGTAGACCCTTGATCTTGGTATCAAATTAAAGCTTGGAATCTTATGATGTGCACTATGGTAGTTGGGTTTCGATATATTTTAGGGTTTAGGCACAGTATCGTCCTAAAGGGACCTATGTCAAGGTTTTTGTGAGTACTTTGGGTTTTATTTGTTTATCTCAATACATATGGTTTAATTTGAAATGGTTATCGTGGTTACAGAGGTTGCCAACAGAATGCAGCACCTACAATTTGTTTTTGTACATTAGGTGAATACCGTCTCATTTAGTAATATGTTATTATTTACGTTTTAAATTTTTTTACTGTTAGGTTATGTTATTAAAAACATAAAGTGCACTAAAATTTAGAGTTACATATTTTTTGTTTTAAATTAAAGCTGGTAGTAAAAATAAGATGAGAATGTGCCAAAATGTAGAGAAAATGTCTGCAATTCCGTATCTTATCATATAGACGATAGATTGCGCGAAAAAAATGAAAAAAACTAAGAAAAATAAACACATTTAAGGGTATCACAGGAAAATTCACATCAAGAAACACTATCGTAACAGATTGGAACAGAAACGGAGACAAGCGCACAAGGTGATGAAAGAAATAATCAGAACAGAGATACCGTAACGGAGAACCTTCGAAAAAGGGATCAAACAGAAGAAGCTGATTTAAATAAACAACTTTACAAGCTGTTTGCAAAAGGACAGGGAACTATGATTTGGACCATGAAGGACACATTATTCCAATCAAATGTAGTAATTTGCAAAGATGGACACAATTGTAGATATTGCATAGCAAAGAAATTAATTCAAAGTGGAAACGTAAATTATGTGCTGTTTGGAAGGGCAAATACGGCTGCTACCACCATATGCCACCCCAGGCTTTCTCAAATACATATATGGAGAAATATAATAGTATATTTCGCAACAAGGGCCGAAAGTGAGGGTTTGCAGGCTCGAGATCGTGTATCAAATTCGAGACGAAGTCGAGAATTTGAAACGATCGAGAGCTGCAAAACCCTTTCGGCCGAGCTGCGAACGCTATTTTTCACCACACTACACAATGAAATATACCCCAAATAATAAAAAAAAGATTATTATTTGACTCACTTGAAAACAAAACACAGCTATGAAAATCATATGATCGCAACTATCCTGTCTTGAATGCCGTTTAATTTTGTGATGTTCTGACGTTATTTTCAGCAAATAAACGATCAGCTGACTTTCGGCCCAAGGGCCCCAAACGTTTTCGGTCCTATGGCGGCAAACGGTGTGTTTCGGTCCGCGTTTGACGTTTGTAAGACAGGTGATTTCGCCGTAGTGTTGTGAAAAAATATATTGAATTTATACTACATTAGACGTTATAATGCTTGCTTCCAAAATACGTCTAAGCCTTCATAAGATTTTTCAACCCAGCGAAGCGGGTTACCAACAGCTAGTGTAGTATGTTTTTAAGATGTTATCAACCAATGAGAATTAATTACAATAGTTTTATTTGAGTGACACTGTTTTTCAATCCATATATATTATGATGTATGGATTGAAAATCTGTGTCACTTAAATCAAACCTATCAACGTTTACAAAGCTCTCGTGGATAAAATTTCGTTTTTAAAGGCTAAACAGTGATTGAGCTTCCAACAATGATCTCATGAAAAAGGTACAGTGTTTTTTTCAAAATAATTCAGCGTAACTAAATTCCCAAGTTTAAATAATTACTTTAATAGGACATGCTTGATATGCACATGTAATTTGTGGTATTTACATGGAAATCACTGTTATAATTATAATAGAAACATATTTAAATTTATCAGGGAAAATCAACGACAAGGATGAACATGCTTGGATAGAATTTGTATTAAATACTAAGGATCATAAAAATTTGAAAACATTACCTAATAGTAAAAAAGATATGATCTGGAATAAAATTTGTTCAAACATTTTAATATTACTAAAACAGTTGTTATGTGGATAATGTTCATCAAATAATATTACTTAACGGTAAAAAAAAATTCTGACCAACGATAAAAAAGTCAACTGAAATCAAAAGGTTATATTAAAAGTAAAACATTCTTCTGTCCCTTCAGTAGCGACGTTGAATCGAGCAAAATTGTTTGTCTGCTATTTGTAGCGGAATAATTAAACTTGTTTTTGTGTCCAAACCAGCAGCACCGCTCTAACCCCAGCGTCTCGTTATCTCTAATCAAAGACAACGCAGACAAACAACCAACAGGAAAGCAGAACAAAGACCCTACGACTTAAGAGATGAAATAAGATATTTTAAAAATAAGAGTTTTTTTCAGAGACTGTATTTTACTTTTAAGTAGGCGGATTAGTTGTTGGCTATAAAAAAGTTTTATTTAGTAATGTAAAAGTAATATGTACTTTGGTTTAAATCTTACTTGGACTTAGGTTAATATTCAAGTTCTTTATAATTAATGAGGTCTTCTATAAACATGTTCATAATAATTGTTTTAGAGTAGGAAAACCTTGGTATGTCGTTTTTGTAAATATGAAGGAAATTACCATTATGGAAGGTGATATAAGCTCATTTGCAACTATTGTGAAAGGTTAAAAAGACAGCGTAATATATTAATTTAGGTTTAACGCAGATTCAGTTCCACACCATTTTAAAATTAACCAAACATACAGGAACAAGCAAAATTTTAGTATGATAATTTGCATATACAAAAAAACAGTCAAATGAACAAAATAGATAAAACTACAATGGCCATGATGGTAATGGACATAATAAATTTTTAGATAATCACAATATTGGAACCAAGTGCTGACATGATGTAAAGCTGTTTGATTAGCTATGGAATAACAATGCATGATGAAAACAATGCATATTGTTTCCGTAAGAAAAAAAAAATAACAGCTTCTAACATCCAATGCCTTCACTTAGTTTATTTCTCGGTTATACTTTGGAAAACACAGAGACGGCGAAAATACATCTTTCGTCCGTACTGTTTGTGTTTTACTGATTTTCTGTCTTTAACCTTATTAACAACAATATTAACAGACTTGAAATGTAATCAACCTACCATACCTTAAAAGGTAAAAAATTTCAATATCCTATTAAATAAGCGTTTAGAGTAGTAACTTATAAAAAAAGTAAACATATCTTAAGAGAACTTTTACTTATATTTATTGCAGTTGAACATGATACTTTAAAATTAGAGATTTAGGTTTGTAGGCCTATTCAAATATATCATATCTTTAACGAAACTTACATTTGAAATAATGATTACACATTAAAACCCCTTAAACTTTGTTGAGGCATTCTTTTGAGATTAATGATTAGTAAGTATTGCTGACAGCTGTAATAAGTACAATTTCTTTCAAATTTGCCACAACCAGTCAACCAGGAGACAGACATAAAAACTTTCCAGGTTTGATAAAAATCACCGTTAAAGAAAATCAATCTTATATTGTAATAACTTAGGGGAGGAATAAATACTGATAAAGTCTCGCATATTAAAATAATATGTTCATCCACAAAAAATTGATTTTAATAACTCAAACTAAAAATACAAAGGTATAAAAAGTTATGTGAGTTATAATATTATGGTCGATTTATTTATCTTTATATAGTAAACGGTAAGAGTGGTAACTACACTAGTATACATAATAGTACAATAATTCATTTTCTTGTTTGAACAGGAATTCGAAGTTGCAGATCTTTGAGTTGTTTCTTTATGGTCATTGACACCCATAGAATATACCTTCCTCACATACGTCTTAAAGATTAAAAACACAAAAATAAAGTGTTAACAGAGGTTAAAGCAGATCAGAAACTCTTCAACTGTAAGCTCTAATACGATTAAAACTTTGTTTGACTTAACACTTTAAACATCCCAACGTCACAGTGTCCCTAACGGTAAACTCCCTTTGGAAGAATTAATCTTTAGTTTTAATATAAAATAGAGGGTTTCCTTAGAAACTTAAGTTTTTATACAATTATATATTTTGGAACACTCGTTCGCATAAGAGCACATGAGGGTTCTTTATGAAAAGGTCTATATTTATGGTTAAATAGGAAACGATAAGACGGATAGGTTGACTCAGGAAACATTTCTTTTGCAACTACCTAACAAATTTTAGGAATTTCGATGAGGGCTTCAATAAACATTCTGATGTATTCTGACAAAATCACATTATAAGAATGAATTAAGTATCAACTTTCATATGGTATCAAATTTTTTCAATACATTTTTGCCATCTGTCAATTATGAAAATAAATTAAATGTTGATCTTGGATATCTTTCATTATTTAATCTTACTATTAGAATGGACCAATTTATTTAACAACGCATTTCAACGTAATTGTTATTGTTTTATTGGCAGGTTAACTACTGACGAAAAACGTATGATATAAAAGGCTTGTTGCTGGCAAAAACTAGCATGTTCATTTGCCAGAATAATGTTGGGCTGGTTCTTGAAATTACAAATTCAAAATCATTAGACTTGTCTCAGGAGCGATCCGGTGTTCTACTGGGTAGTAGACGTGCAATACAACCATTTCACCGATCAGCTATATGTTATCATTACGTTCTTGATATATCACACTATATTTTCATTTAAATTAAATCAGTTGAAGCTATTCCCTTTTAACCGGTACAATGATTTTATATTTCAATCTTCTTCTTATATGAGTATAACAGGCTACTATTAAACTCAAGCAATTCACTTAAATGTTAAAAGGGCAAGGTATGGTGAGAAAATTCAGCAAGCTTGTGATTCTTGAGGCGCAGGAAATGAAGTTATGAAGGGAGGGTTATACTGTTTAAGTCACTCTTTCCTCCCATTAAATAGTTTTTTGTTTTTTTCCAGTGATTGTTGGATATTTCAAAGCATAGGTATGTGCTAATAAATAAAAATACATAAAGCCAGTAGGAAAATATTTATATCAGTAAACTAATAATTAAGTCATTAATCATAAATGTTGTCTAATTAAACCATCATTATCACGAACATTAAAAACAAATGGTTTAATTTTTTCAGAAAAAAATTCAAATTCTATTATTCGTTAATAGAAATAAGATTTAACTTATTTAACATTTTACTTTGTGCTATTATATAATGTAGTTATGAAGAAAGAAATTCATTTAAAGTCTTAAAAATATAATTCTTATATCGCAGTTTTATAACTACGAATGGAAATATCAGCTGGCAGGCACAACGCTCGAGAGTAGTGGTGGTAAACGCTTTACTGCTATTTTACTGCTGAATCCATAAACATTCTCTCTGAAACACACTCATGTCTTCCATTTCAAATATTTTCCAATCAGTCTAATAAAGCTTCAGGTGTAATTAGCGTTCAATTTCGACTAGGCATTTTTCAAAAATAGTTTTATTAATTGTTTAACTAATTTTTATACTAACCATGGTGTCCTCTCTTTTTTTGTTGGTTAAAATTACTATAACCTATCCCTTCAAGTATTGATTTTGTTAAAATTAAAAAATCTGAAGATTTCTCGTAAAAATCTACGAATAATGTACCCAATAATTGAAAACAAATGATTTTATAATTTAAGATTTTGTAAATATATTTTGCCCGCAGTATTTGTATTTCTGTTGTTTATACCTTTTAGACACGAAACTCAGATAAATTTAGCTATTTGTTTTTTATAATTGAATGCAAAGTAAAACGTCACAATCACAGAATGAACTGGACATTGCATGCTCGGGTGGTTTGGTATTTAAACGCACATCGATGTGCTCAAACATGTGTGCCGATCAGTATTCCACGAATTCAGATGGTTTCGTACCGCTACAAAGTCTAATGTAGCAGTTACTATCATGTTTAAAGCATTGTCCAATTTATGGATTCAACAATTTTTATGTTGAGTACTTTAATACTTTACCAATGTGAAAATAGAGTTTAATGAGTTTTGTGCTGAAAGTTTCCAAAAAAGAATGAATTAAGGGGGCGCTAAAACAGGGTTTTGTATCTTATTCATTGATCGCTGGATTTTCATATGATTTCCAATATTTTGGTGTCATTTTAAAAAGGATATGTTTTTGTAGGTTGCTAAATTTTTAGAATTTTTGATTTTATTTCCGTTTATTTACAGGAATTGTGCAAATCTTTAAAAAAAGGTAGTTTTTTGTTAGATTTTAAAGTCTCATAACTAACCACAGAAACACTTTATAGAAAAATAAAAATGTAAAGACTTATAAAATATTCTGAAGAACGTGAACCCACTCTCATTTTTATTAAATATTAAAAAAATAAAGCTTTTGTCGTCCAGATACGAAACGTCTGTAACCGTACTTCAGCGCGCTTTAGCCCTATCTTTACAATGTTATTTCGCTCTGTGACGCAGATTTTTCTGTCAAGGTAGACCGCTCCCTTAAGAGATTGTTAAGAACCAGTCAGACTACTTCAGGCCGCAGCGATCCTCCCTTCCACCAGACCCTACGTCACAGAAAGGGGACTCGACCGGCCGCTTTCGAAAGAAATACACGTTGCACCCGGACTTTCATATCTTTCATCTGCTCCTCATCCAAAGCATTTTCAATAATGGAAAGGTTTAAATCACGTGTTACGTCAATTGAACCATTGTAGTATTTAACACTACAGCTGTTTCATGCTTCTAGGACCACATCTTCATGTCATTACGCTACATCCACTGGCGCCGCATCTGTTTGTCTGTTTTTTAATTGGGTAAATGTCGGTTGTTCGTACTTATTTCATGTCTATGTGTTTATGTGAAAAGTTTTATATTTTGAAAAACTCATCCACCTATGAGGTGCATTTTTAACATCAACATTCTCCACCTGAAGATATGCTACTATAAGCATGAAACAGCTGTTGTGTTAAATACTTCCACGGATCAATAATTTACGCAACAGGTAATATAAACCTCTCCATTATTGCAATATTTAGGCCTAGAGGCTAACCCATCATGAAATTCGAAACAGTTTATCGTATCCGAATGTATTTACAGCCATGTATTACTTATAAGAGAGTCAAATATTACAACCATTAATAAAATATGGCATTGATTGATATTCTTTTATTATCAAGGTGCACTTACAAAAATTAAAACAAGTTGTTTGTTGATTGATTATTTATATGCCTCACGGTCCAAATTTCATTGGAATAGGGTTGCACTCTTTCTGTGACGTCTGATCATTATGACTACCTACTATTCCTAGACCTACCATTCCAAGACCTACCATTCCAAGACTACCATTCCAAGACCTACCATTCCAAGACCTACCATTCCAAGACCTACCATTCTAAGACCTACCAGTCCAAGACCTACCATTCTAAGACCTACCACTCCAAGACCTACCATTCTAAGACTTGTAGTACAAAGTTGTAGTGTTGGTCTTGATAGAACTTTTGTCTAATTACTAATAGTAAACAAATAAGTGATAAATTCAAGGTAAATAAATTTTAAACTGTTATACACCAGTATTGATGAAGTTCACTAAGCAATACGCTTTAGATCTTAGCTGATGCTGAATAAATCTCTTTGATTCGTTTACAATTTCTTTTATAACAGATCTCAGTTACTCAATTAATGTTAATTATATGAGGCTCGAAGTAGATTATAGTTATCAGTCGTTTATGTACAATAGTAAGTCATAAAAAACCTCTAGATATTCGTGTAATTAATTGTTGCTCAGTTAATCGTCCTGATAGAGCTGAAATCGCCGGTACAACTGGTGATTGTCTTTCTGCAGAGCCAGACTTGGAGTAGAGCCAATGTAATTCTGGCCAGTCGCCCGTACTGACCATTCATTCGATACGAATGTTTGTATATTATTGTAGATGATATTGACTTTGAATACGAAGGTGCCACTTCGTCATACTTATGCATAATGAATTTGTTATTCATAAGTAATAAATCTAAAACATGTAATAAGGGCAAAACATAATCGAAGCATTAAGGAACTTTAAAAGCTTAACTGTGACCAGATATCTATATAATATTATACAAAAGAAAGGAGTATTATTTATATATATTTTTATAAAAGTAAGTTTTAACTAAATGTTACTAAGCGAACTATTTGTTTGCTGAGCGGAGTAAACGCAAAAACCGACCAGGCTGAAATTTTCAGAATTGTAGATCGTAAACCTGACCATCACAATCACGTTCTTAAAATTCGCTCTGGTTTTACCCACATTCTTTTTGTATATATAATATGTTTTGTGCAAGGTTTGGGTTTTTGGTAACTTATATTTGGTTTCCATATGAATTACTATATTTTTAATATAATATAGTCATTTTATGGTCGTCCGAAGAGCGGGTATAACAGCTAATAATATTATAAAGATGATTTCTGTAAATATAAGGGGCAGACGAGAACACTACTGGTTCGACCGAGCTGATATTTGCAAAAATGTGAATTATGATCCCAGCCAACTCATAGGCCTAATTAGGTTCTTTAAATATCCTCACCCTCCGCCTCGAAGGATTTTCAGGTACATATTATGTAAATGTTCGGGATTTTGGTAATTTTTGTTTGGTTTCCATGAGAACTATTGTTATTTTCCAGTTACGGGTACGGGTAAAAAACATAGGAATAATGAGAGATCTTATATAGGAATTGTCTATATCTCATAAAATTCCCTTTTACTATCAATAGCTTATTCCACTAGATATCGCCTGACCCTCTGCCCAGATTGCCCTGGTCACGTTAAGCTATAATACTTTCTGGGAGAGCTTTAACAAGTTTGATGCCGTTTTAATGAGAATTCTTTTCAAAGGAATCAATATTGTGCTGTAGGTGGCTTGATGATATTCTTTATACTGATCGGTAAGTGGGGGAGTGAGAATAGAAAAATTTGAATGTTTTGGGGAATTAATATTAAGTAACTTTAGGTATAAATCAACGAAAAAGTTATAATTTGATTAAAAGGGACTTGAAATAAATGGCTTAGTATTGTTTTATCTGGAACAAAAAATAATCATAGTATTCTCAGATAAAAACTATGATTAACATGATATTGCTCTAATATTAAACAATAGCATTATTGTTTGGGCATTAATAGATTATTTATTCAACAGAAGTTATTCATTGACATTTTACTATCAAACCATAATTTAATTCAAACATGATGAATATTATTATTTTATTATTTAATCGTGAGTATTCTGAATGAACAAAAGATACAATTTCCATAACTAAAATATTTACTTTCATCATTTAAATTTTGCTTTAGTACTTGGCCTATATTTACTGTAACTAAGTTGCCTTGTGTGATCTCATTTTGAAAGGGCTGCCAACACAATTTTCTGTAAGTGGAAAGTTCAACCAATACCTGGGAACTTTGAAGAGAAAACATTAAACTTACATCACTCTTGATTACATTTAGTTAAAACTTACTTTTATTTAAAATAATAAATAATAATACTAGCGAACTAGAAAAACGTTGTCATGCCTTTTAACAACAAACATAAAAGCTACGTCATGCCGTTTAACAAGTATAAACATAAAAGCTACATATTTTTTTCTAAACTTATTTTTTGATCTAAACCTTAACAATTAAAGGACTTTTTTCTAACAAATTAATTGTTGATCGGTTCTTGTAATCTTACATTTCTAATATGATAAAATAAGTGAAATGTAAGAAATGTGGCTATGCAAGTTTTTAGAGGCGAATTGACAGGAACACAACCATAAGCCTAAATAGATAGGCAATGTAAAAATGTGTTTTTACACCAGAAATAAATGAGACATAACAATACAAAATGCTCAGCCTCGTGGATCATAGCAGAGATAATTTCCTGCAGCCATTGCCTTTAGGAAGGGAAGACTCATCAAACTACGACATAGTTAAACCTCGCTTTAGTTGACATAAGCTGTGGATCAAAGTGACTCTATCTTCAAAAGAGAAGAGTCTGCTAATTGTCCAGTAAAATTGTCTTAAAAAACTTCAAAGGTAAAAACTGTGATTCAAATGCTATATTAATATTGTCATCGTGAGTCTACTAATAGTCCAGTAAAATAGTCTTAAAAACTTAAAAGGCAAACATTATGATTCAAATGCTATCATAATATTGTCATCATAAATAAAAAAGATCACTTTTTGTACAGTAAAAAGATAAATTTTTACTAATTCTAAGCCAATATAGGCATACTTATCTCAGCAAGAAGCCTAATCAGAAATGGAAAAAAATACCTCCTTCGCATTAGACCTGCGTAGTTAGCAAATTTTCAAAGGATTTTTTATATGTGAGCATAATAAACACATGGGAGGGAAATTTTGTTTTAATATATCTTGTGTATAAAATACACGATCAAATATATTTATTTACGAGCATTGAACATGAGGGATATTAATACAAGAATCAGACTGATTTTAATTAAGGTAATTTTAATTAAGGTAATATACAAATTTTGTATTTGACATAATTCTTAGTCTAAAAGTTTTTAATAACTGTAATCTTGGTTTAATATTTATCAATGTCACCAAGCATATAATGAATGAACTCAAACCAGTAAAACCTTTAATACATTTGTAAACAGTTTTTTTACAGCATATATATTCTGCCAAACCCATAGTCTCTTCCCTTTAGGGAAATTCGCTAAAAGGTGTTAAATCTCAAAAGTAAATGTTATTAATTTCTTTAATGAAACCTTTTTTGAGCAAACCAATCCTATAGGTTATCGAAATCGAATTAGTAAATGTTGCTTTAAACGTATGTGCAACATTTCATGGCGATCTGACCTTTTTTGTGAAGGTTTTCGTGCCTACGGACAGTTGTATAAATATATATCCCCATGTATATTTATATATATAGTAAAATGAACGAACGATGTTTTTGGGGTCTGGAGATCTCAAAATGACAAGTTATGATGGTCTCACGCTTGTGTCTTACCATGCCGCCTACGGTAATAGCTATTTCCCTATAAGGGAAAGTTCGCTAAAGCATTCAAAGAAATATTCAGCTTGTTGAGAACTAGTTCAATCTCTACCTGATAGTTATATATGTATAAAAATAACTTCCTAATCACATCGAAGTTTAAATATTATATTGATTATATCCACTCAAAATGAGCTACTTTATTGATTAAAAAAAAACATGTGGAAAAAGTGGGAGGGGGTGGCATTTAAAGCTCACCCTATATGCTTTAATGTCGTTAAATTAAAGTTATCAATACGATAAGTGATGGTTTTCAAAGCGTAATGGGGTATCTACTGTGCATGCTGATTGTAAAATATAATAAATTTATAAACCTCAACATTAATCTTCGCCCGAAAAGCACCTAGTTATGGGAGGAGAGAGGGAAGTACATCTAGCCTTTGAACTTTGCACCACAGTTTATTATTCGGCTTGACCGATGGAACGTAGTAACTTTTGGTACATTAATAAAACTACTACCTACGGAAACATGTATTTTAATTTGATTACTGATTCTTATATTTTTTTAGGAATTTAAAAATGGCTTAATACTTATCGATGATTTAATAGGTCAATAGTTTTTTTTTTTCAAAGGATAGAATAAGAAACATCCAGTGAAAAAAATAACCCAGATATTGGGTTTTACTTGTTTTTTTATTATTTTCGCCACACTGTTCAATGCAATAATGTTTCCTATCATTCATGGCGTACTAAGCTGAAGTAAAATGAGAGTGATCGAACAGTGATTTTGCTCTGCTGCATGAGTCTTTTGTCATGGTAAAATTACCATTGTGTCATTGATGTCTTAAACGGCCATGCTTGATTAACGTTTTACAATATTAATTGACGTTTAAGAGTTGATTATTACAAATATAAATGTTCTCTATTCGATAGCGATTTTATTATACAGTAGTGCTTGTTGATAACTAATAGAAATAATATTCCCCTCCATTTTTGTATAATGTAATTGATTTGAAAGGAAATTAAAATTTTTGATAACGTTGACTTAGCTTTAATTTTAAAACTACGCTATTTTACGCTTAAAATGTGTAAATTTTATTTCAGCTCAAAGTTAGTAAAGTTGTGTAGTCACAACCACTACACAATTGCCTATTGAATTAGACGTTGTGTAGTCTGCTATTCATTTTCATCAAATATATGGACGGCTGGTCCTCGATAATACATTAATACTAAACCTTCAATCGTAAGAATTAATCAATTATTGTGATTCAGATTCGTCATATCAATAGCATTGCTATTTTTATTTGATTTAAACTCATAATCTTTGAAAGCATACATATTTTATCATTGACTTTGAATCTGAAGTCAATTATTTTTAGTTAATTATTTACAGTCAAAGATTTTACCTTTCAACGATTGTTTCAGTCAATTTTCTAGTCCTCTCCTGTTCTGAACTTTATGTAACTAACAAAAGGCATATCAGCGTGTAAAATAAAAGAAGAAAACAAGAACTCCACAATCAGATAACTTTTTGAAAACCTAATGGACCTCACACAGCCACTCTATTTGATTTTCATTGCTTGATCACTGATTATCCTCTTTCCTTGAAAGCCCCTCGGTGTTCAAAACCTTTTACAAGAGAACTTATTACTCATACAAAGAGGCTTTCAAATGAATTCATTCATTCCGGTCGTTCATTTGTACATTAGATTGCTCATTTGATTAAAAAGTTATTAAATGTATATGTATATTTAAAATAAATTGAAAAAATAGTAGTAATGAGAAAGATGTTTATTTTAAGATCCTGTTAATTACGATTAGTTATATATTTTATATCTGAAATCACACTGTTTTAAATGAACAATAAAAATTAAAGTTATTTAGCTATTAACAGGGTCTTACAAAAGTAATTAAAAGGTTTTTACGTACCATTTATCTTAAATATGCAAGATAAAAAATTATTGTTGTTACGGATAAATTAGAAGACATTTTAGGGAGGTAAATATGTCTTTGTGTGGCTCGAGGGTGTTAACTCCCTTCCTATCAAACCTCAGGTCAATCGGATCTTGTTAAATTATTCGTTCATATTCATGACGTAGTATACGTTATAATCTTAACTGGTTCTGTTCATGAAAAAAGAAGATGGTGGCTGATCAAATTATGGCATACATAATTATAATTTTACCTTTTAATAAATGCATACATGATCTTTTGATATGTTGAAAGGGATCCTAAATTACTTTTTTCGGTAGGGTGGTAATTTATCGTTCCAACAATGTAGTGTAATCCATCATGTTCTCAATACAATGAACGAGGAGTTTATGACACAGAGTGAATTTCCTGTCTAAAGCACACCTGTATTGCGAATATCAATTTTCTTGACGGCTTTGCTTTTCTTGATGTAACCTGCAAAAGATGTGAGGGGAGGAAAGAAGAGAGGCGCGTGGGAACGATCGATTCACCTAGAGAAAATCTTAAACCCCACCGATTATTTTAATGAAGAAGTTATTTTGTTACGAGTGTTAATTTTTTCTCTGTGAGAGGTATAGGGGACTTGAGTATACGTACTCTGTAATCGAAATGTAATTTGAATTTAAAAAAAGTTCTTTTTGGAAAAATATTGCAATTTTAGACGCCCAAGGATGAGTAGTCCTTAGATAATAATCTATTGCCGACGGACACTAGTCTTTGTGTTACTAAAATGTTAGGTCAAATATTTCAATAGTATGGTCATGGGCGATGAGAGAACAAAAATATCGAACAAAAAGACTAAATAATGACCAATAGTGAGTTATAAATATATTTATCCTCCTAACATTTCAAAGGCTATATTAGGCCTTCAGTAAAGTAAATTAAATTAAAATTTATTACCTTTTTTAGATTGTTATTTGAAAGGTAATTAACTAAGATTAAGAACAGATTAAACTACTTTTCAAACTCCAGAGAAGTATTTATTTGATACGGTCGTGGCTTTACGGGTCTTAAGTCGTATTTCAAAACGAAAGAATGCCATTATCGGCTCTATTTTATTGGATGTCCTTAGAGACTTGCTTTGGCGCCCAGCACTGCCGTATATCTACCTCAGATCGATACCTATTGTGCTGGGAACATTCTAGGGAGGCTGCATAACGTGCCGGGATCAGATAACAGAGAAGCTGTGACAGATAATAAATTAAGCCCTTTCTCTAGAGCCACTTTAATCATACAGAAATGTGTAGAAATCAAAACACGTGTTATAAGTTGATGTTTAGTTTTTAGAAGAGAGAAAATTTTAAGGTATATAAAAAATATGAAAGTTAACTGATACATTTTTAAAATATAACAATTATATAAGCTGTTGTCTCAGTTGCTATTTCCTTTTCAATCCGATAATTTTAATCAGGTCGGTTAAAAATAACCTCTCTTGAGGATAAACTATTATAATAATACTTTTTATGTTATTATTATTATTATATTGTTATTACATAATTATTATAAAATTATTATGTATTATCAATAAAAAATAATAATTTAATTAATAAATTACTCTAATGATTCTAATCTCGATTTCAAATTCTGTGTTGGTGTCTATAGCAAGCATTTGTACGTTAACTAACGTAAATGCAAGATCTTTTTTCAATTTTAATCCGGAACATCCAAATAGTTTGCAACCATCATATTACTTAGCGCAGTTTCAAAAAAAAAAAAAACAAACAAAAACGAACTGAACAATGATGAACATTCACTATTAAATGAGCGAGGTTGACGATATTCAAAGATATCATGTATAGAAGTTACTTAGTACAGTCATTCGGAATTGAACAAACTTGCTATGTCAGGCGCAGTATTTTTCATCACTTTGAGGAATAAAAGACTGGAAAAACATTATTACATACAAAATAATTTTTTAATATTCAAAATAAATCCTCAAAAATTCATTCCCTAAAAAACAAAAGTTTTCTTATCCTAATTATGGCATTTATAATTCGTCATATTGCTGATATTTTCAACTTCTTTGCATTGACAAATAAAAACACTACATATGTTAAGTAACCTAAATCGCCACAAAAAAAGTTTGATACATAAAAATCTAGAACAAACCTATTTTTTTACATGTTTAACGATATGTTAACATCAGTGATGTGTTGTTAAACGACAAGTATTATTAAATTAGTGAATCTTTACTCACGTAAATGCCTGTAGGTATCTATATTTCAATTTTTCAGTAATTCGCCGTACGCGTTTCGAGGGATTAACCCCTCATCCTCAGCGGCGTTTCACTTCAGAAACAATAAGCTCACATTTCTGCAGTTGTCAAAAACACGAACAGAATCACAAAATAAATAACATAAATAAATAAACATCAACAGAAATTAAATGTTGGCTTATTGTTTGTGAAATGAAACGCCCTGAGGATGACGAGTTAATCCTTTGAAACGCGTACGGCGAATTACTGAAAAATTGAAATATTAATACCTACAGGCATTTACCTGAGTAAAAATTCACTAATTTAATATTAAAAGGTATCATGGCTGTATGAATAGTAGACAAGTATTCATTTTGTATCAATTCTTGTTTCGTGATTTTTTGTTGACAGTTTACAAACTAAAGCTATAAATGTTTCGTCACTGTTACGGATAATATCTTTCCATTAAGAAATTGTTATATTATCAATTTTTTTAGGGGAACTTTTAAGGAGCATAGCTATTTTAAATGATCATCATAAAAGTTAACCTGTTGTTTAAATTAATCTTGATAAAAACATTGAATTGCAATGTTAAAATAAATTATGATAAACAGCTGAATAAATCCTCAACTAATAAAACCAGTATCAACACAAATACCGTCATTAAAGTCTTGTCATTTAGCTTCGTGTTCTGTTTCATATCTCAAAGCTTTCGTCTTTATGCTGTAACATAATTCAACGCTCTTCAATGACAGGTGTATAACCTTTTTGCGAGGATATTACATAAAAATGTTTTTTAACTCTAACTAACAACCAACTATTTCACAAGTGTGATTGAATTGCAATTAGTATAAACAAAAAATAAACTATATTTATTTATTTTTACGATGCCATGTTACAGCGAATGCGAATTACAACATAGCATTAAAATGTAATACAATTTGAAGCATATATGATTAATGGTACGTTATCTGTTCATTCTTCATGACAATTCACATTAAAAAACATCTAAAGAGTAAAAATAACAACAAGCATAAGGTTAACTTTAAAAAAAATGTGAGTTTATAGCCAAATATAACGAATACTTTTCTAAAGGCGTCTAACAGGAAAACAATTTTCTTATAAATTAACAGAATATATAGCTTCGATCAAATGTAAAGAAATATATTTTTATGTACATATAAAAAAGATGACTATGCAACAAATAAATAAAATATCAATATTTTATATATTATTTCTATTAGGCGAATTTTACAAAAAAAATCTCATGGAAAAGTAGAATTATATTTTGCATGAAACCACAATGAAACGTTTCTCAACAATCCGAAAAATCCCTCTGGTCCTCAAAATCCGGTCGATAAGCGCAATAACAATCGGGATGCAATACCTGTGTGCGAGGGTGCTCCACCTGAGTCATGCGCGGCGGCTCTGGGGGGGAGGGGGAGGGGGGGAGGGCAAGGTTGGGGTGGTTCAGTCCCCCTGAGTCTCGTACTCAGTCTGTTCAAACCATGTGGTCGTGCCGCGAATATTAACAATGTTCTGGATGTTCAAGCGGTCCCGCTTCACGGACAGCGCGGTCGCTTTCTTCAACAGCATCAACAACAACAGTTCCGCCGGAAATGCCGCCGGTGAGTACCGGGAACACGGAGCGGAACCGGATATGAGCGGAGTCTGTTCTCGAGGGGGAAGCGGTAACGGAAGTTCTGGTGATAGGGATGGATCAAACTTTTTATTGCTTTTGTAGATTGCTTTCTTCGGCCCACGTTTAATTAGCCGGTACAACGTTGTTAAATAGTTATTGTGTTATTACAGTTGTACAATTTCGAGTTGAAACTAATAAAATATACTGGTATTTAAAGTTATTGTTTTAGTAATTACTTTAGTAATAAGAACAAATATATAATTAATATAATACATAGATTTTATTAATGATTTTTTATGTACGAAAGATAGATGGCCCTTAATATTCCTTTCGCAGCTAACTATAATTTGATTATTTTGTTATCGATTTTAAAGAGGTTAATAATTAACCTTTAATATTTCTAAAGACGAAATTCATTAATTTTTTTTTTCAAAAAGAAAGATTAATTTTTGAAAATCATAAGTTTATTATTTAATATAAATTGTTTTCCATAAATCATTGCCAGATTTGGTTACATTCCTTAAACAAAGAAATAAAATGTATTTGTTTTAAATCAGTAACAAACATAAGAAATAAAATGACCAAAAACAATTATTAAATTGCAACATAGGCTAATGAAAAATAGCTTAATCAGTTCAACAAAAATTTGGTAAACCTCGCAAACGTGCATACATATCTTTTTATATTTAGTACTCCATAGAGTTACTTGCACCAAAGTTTGCAGCCAAGAAATCTCTGTATTACTTTCGCATTAATCGAAAAACATAAACATTCGGGCAAATTTTTTAGATTTCCACAAATATCTTAGAAAACCGTACATCCTACAGAAAATATTCAAATTGTAACTTTAAAGAAGGCAAAATTCTAAATAAGTTAAATGAAGCTCTGCAGCCTCTGCGGTTCTGGAGATAAGATCAAAGACCAAAGATTGGCATAGTGTATATAAATGATTACATAAAAGAAAATAATAATATCGGAAATTAATCGGAAATTTTGAAATTTTCGGGGCCACTAAGGCTGAGCTTTAATGTGTCAAGACCGAATGGATGGCATTTAAATATATTCCAAGCAAATTTACATTAGAATTACCACGTACAATGGCAAACGGTTAAAATATTTCAAGGCAATAAACCTCAAAAATGTAAATCTTCTCAAATAGATAAATGGAAATGTAGGAAGGTTCAGTATGGTTGCTTTGATTGCTCTAAAAAGTTTAACCATAACTCATTAAACTTGGAACTCCTATGCGGGTAGCATAGAATAGCTTTCATGGTATCCACTATATCATAACTTCGTAGAGCTCTACCTTGGTGGCCTTCAAAATTTTCAGAACATCCAAAGCTAATAAAATGGAGGAATCAATATAAATCTGGCCTATCACTGGAAGACAAAATGTCCGTTTCCATAAAAGCAAAGAGCCATAAAAACCTTTCAATTGCAGGGCATTTAATCATCTTTGAAATTATAATTTGAATGTTTTCTGTAGAACCAATGGTTTTGAAAATATCTGCCTCAATCTAACAAAACGTGACAGGATTTCTTTAATTTTCCAAATACCGTAGCACGGCAGGAGCACAAGGTTTTCACAAGGTTTAGGAGTAAAGATCTGTAAGTGGCCCTAGTGAA
Organism: Flexamia atlantica; assembly: GCA_035578135.1. Classification (NCBI taxonomy): domain Eukaryota; kingdom Metazoa; phylum Arthropoda; class Insecta; order Hemiptera; family Cicadellidae; genus Flexamia; species Flexamia atlantica. The sequence continues at coordinate 1,800,698 of JAQJVK010000021.1, forward strand.
ACTTTTTTTAATCAGACATACATGCACGTTTTTCAAGTTTGAGGTTTGAATTAACTAAAACCAATAAACATAAATCGCCTAGAATCCATAAAGGTATAGTTTACATGTCAATCTATTTCAACTATTTGCGAATAGAAGACATTTTTATCGTGAAGGTTTTTTTAAGGTTTTGAAGATAGCCTTTCCAAAAAAAGGTTTTGAAAAAGGAGGAAAGCACTGTATTTAAGATGGGTAAACGTTTTATTTTGGCTTGTTTCTTTGCATTTTTTCCTAGGCATCGTTAATGTGGTGGATAAAAGTCTTCAGTCACGTAAATAGTAGCCTACATAGTCGTAACTAAAAAAATAAATACCCCGTTGCAGCAGACCTGCATACTCAGCGAATTTCAAATGCAAAACGATATATTTTAATCTAACATAGCGAGATTTGACATGTTTTTGTAAGCTCCATAAGATTAACATGTGGAATGAGTATGCAGGTTTGCTGCTACAGGTATATTTAAACTGGTTGGTTTTAATTCAATATTTAGTAGATCTGAACTAGAAGAAGCCATTTACCATGTTTCATCAAGATATGTTGAGAAATAAACGAGATAAAGAATTTTACTTATTTCCCATAAGGTTAACATTGGGACAATGTACTGTGTTTACCACTTTCAATATCCCGGTAACCAATGGAAATAGAGCAGTGATTCAAGATACAGAATTGTTTATTTTTTGAGCTGAATTCAATGGTGCCAACAAAAATTTGATAAATTTTATTTTTCTATGTAAAAAGCTCAAAAACCCCATTTTTGAGGGGGTTTATCCCCCTTTAACCCCCCTTCCGGTGGTCCGATCGGGCTGGTTCACGAACTCATCCAACTTACCACTTTACATGTCTGTACCAAATTTCATCAAGATCGTACCATTTTTACGGCCGCTATCGTGCTAACAGACACACACACACACACACACACACTCACACACACACACACACACACACACACACACACACACACACACACACACACACACACACACACATATATATATATATATATATCTAAAAATTCGAACGAATGGTGTTTTTGCTTCTGGGGGTCGCAAAACGAAAAGTTATCATGGTCTGGGGCTTAGGGGCTTAGGTCTTACCATGAGACCTACGGTAATAGATTCTTCCCTATAGGGGAAATTCGCTAATAAAAATAAACTATAATAAAAACAATCCGCAGTTTTCATTAGAAATATGAATTTACAGCAGACAGTTTATATATCTGCTTTACATTTTCTTCTACCACTACATTTGTAATTAATTTCCCAAAGTAAGAGATAGACGAACTGATAAAAAAAACTTGTAACTAAGGCATGCTGAAAAAGTTTGTCAATTACTCGGTTGCACCACGTCATGGCATCATCCTCTCACGGGTCACGCTATAATTATGATTTATGCATTTGCACACGAATCAACCATTAAATAAAAATAGCCTCAATCGCTCCGAAGTTCAAGATCGGCAGTATCGACTGGGCGTTAACTGCAGTGGGGCATGCGACGCGGTGCCGGCGTCTGGCTTGTACTGACAGCGTCTGGGTGCTTAACTTCGTCTGTAAACTTTTTGTCTGCCCCAGAAAGTACATAGGTAACATAAGCCAAAACATTGTATTATAATAAGGTACTGATACAGACCCTTACTTTCTTGTCTAATCCCCATCGCAAATTGACGAACCACTTTGACAAATGAATTATCAAATTTCTTGTACTTCTAAAGAATTTTAATATTCTAGGTTACGTACCTCTCAGCCAAACAGTTCGTTTATGTTTTGTTAACTATGCCTCAGAACAAGTATATTTTGGGATAAGTTCATCTCCCTCAATAATTCATCTCCTGGTTACACAAGACACTACATATCATTTGTCGTCAGATACAACGTTTATAAATGCTATAAAAGGGTTTAAGGTCAGCCGGTAGGAGTAAAAATAGCAAGCCCTAACCTCTTCTTCAATCTGAGTCTATTGCTAACCGGCACGGGCGCACCGAAATTGCGCCGCAAAATCCAGGTAGACATCGGGATTGCGCCGTGACTCTAAATCTTGTCCCAGGTGTAGACCGATATTGCGCCGCAGCCCTTCCTAGAATCACATGAGGAAGGCAAGCACTGGCTCCTCGCCTCGCCTTCGAAGTCGGAACACAGGAATTCCTTAAAAACCCTTCTTTATCACCCCTTGGAGGGAAGTGTCGAGTGAGCAACTGAGTCAGGCTAAATCTGAAAATTCATACAGATGGCTTACTTTAATGGCTGATATGGAGGTGTTCTACAAGAATTCATGATTGGTTCTTCGGACAAAAATACTTCTACTGGTATCCTCTATACATATACCAAGTGACTAAACTGTATAAAAAGTTCAAGGTTTTTACGTTAACCCAACGTACTACACTTGATGTCACTTGATTAAACGCCGTACCGTTTGATTTCTATTTCCGGTAACTAATTAATTTATTAACTACAGCGTTCGATTTATTTTATATAATGCTGGAATATAGCAACTCATACAATTTTTTCCTGAAGGTCTATTTCTGTTTTGATATCATTGATTTATATTTTTTTTAATGAAGATCGCAAACAATAAAGAACTAAATCTAAATAACTATAATGGTTCACTTGCTCGTGAATGGAGCTACCTATCGCTTAGGTGTCTTTTGCAAAACTGACAAATCAATTGTGGAGAGCAAATATTTTGTGGTTCGTCAACTGGCCAGGGGGGGGGGCGAGGGTAACATTCCTGAGTCATTGTGTGTTGCAGTCTACAGGTACCTCCACCCTCACGGCGCAATATCGGTTAGGGATTAGTGAACCTTTTTCGTCAGTTTGGTATGCGGCGCAATTTCGGTGCGCCGGCCGGCACGTGTGCGGTTTTTAACACACTACCCACCAGCAGTTCCCTTTGCATCACAGTAGGTATCACGGTCGGTAGTCAACCCGTTATGGTAATATTTGTAAATGAGAGTCTGTTTGTATGCAACGTTGAATTTCGTTTTAATCGTATAGAAGTTTTAATATTTGACGACCAGTGTGTGTTAGTGTTTTGTCTAACCTGAAGATGGATTATTATATCCCGAAATGTACATAGTCTGCAACATAGTTAGAACAGCTTATTATTGTCCGCACGGACAAAATCAGTGCTTTCTCCCGGACATAGTCCGCAAGTGGATGACGGACTTTTGCCTGAAAGGCACGTAGCCTAGAATATTTCTATAAAATAGTTCAGAAGGCAAAAGGATAATGTATAAAAAGAATCTGATAGCGCTGATACTCTAATTTATGAAATACAATCAGATTGTAAATATGTCGCATTATTAGTCTGATAAACATCCTTCCAATAATTTTATTTTCGTTATTTTGGTAAACATACATGGAATCATCAATAATTAAGTAGTTGTAGCGTAGCAGGCAATTTATCTAAAAGAGATTTTCTATCCAAAAAGAGTGGTGGGAACTTGCTAAGTTTATTTCATCTCAAAAATTAAAAGCAGCGTTTTGATGTGGCGCTGGTGCTACAAGAGAGCAAACAACTAAGAAAAAATGTCGAACCTTAATATTTATTGAACTTTTCGCATTTTTGCGCCTTAATAACAACAATCCTTCTGTATGCATGATGTGCCAATTTTACATGGTCCTCCAACTTTTTCGCTCCACGCACAACTTTCGGACCCGTATATGAGAATGTTGCGGTTATTTTAACATTTAAGTTGTTTGCAAAAATTATTATTCGATTTTAATGTCTCCTATTATGTCTAAGTCCTAAAAGAAGTTAGAATAATCTATGTGGAGAATGTTTTCCAGATGTTTGCTGATTGATCATCCTAGCTCAAGTCGATGAGGTGCATTTACTTATAGAAATATGCAATATTCTTTTTGAGGATAGTTACCCTCTCCGATCTATCATTATTTTTTGTGGGTTTCGAATTCGTTTGAAAATTATTATTATATGGCGTTGGTTAAATTCCTTGAAAACAGACGTGACATGGCCGAAAGCTTAATTTTGTATAGAAACTGGTCATGTTCTTAACTGCAGGTGATTTTGAGGTCGAGACTATATCTATCAATTTATTATTTGATATTGAAAAAGCAACACAATTGCGAGATAACAGGTATTGAAATAAAATTACTTTTTGAATGTTTGTTTGGCTTTTATATGATTAGTTAGTAGTCTCCGAACCTATTTTTTCTACACAATTTAAAATCCATTCTGCTATCTTGCTCGTTATTACACAAATGCGTTTAGTTCTATGATTGACTTTGGCTCTATTCGCTAAGCCCATTGAGATGGTGTTTGAATGGATAAGAATAATAATATATATTTTTAAAACTACGAAAGTCTTCACAGAGGTTAAAAGTTATCATAATTTGATTAGTTTGTGATTTTTGGAATCTTGTAAATAACCAATGTATAAGCCAGTACTGTATTAGGATTTTTTCATACCCTCAGAGAGGGCTTAAGAGTAATAAAAAAACTATTATTATACTTTTTCATGTTTATTGTTGTAACAGATTCTTCGGGCTCAACAGCATGTATTATCAAAAAAATACTGTGACTTTTAAAATGTGCAATAAATTTACAAACTACATAAACATAACCATTCATAGAAATAGCTTTGAAGGAGACATTAGATAGTGTTGAGACATATTAGTATTATAACGTGTTTTAGTGTAATGTCTAATTGAAAATATCATTATCTCAGAAACTGAAACTAAGGTAGAGAATTAAGTGGTTAGATTTCAGAGGCAATTCGGGTATAATCCTTTATGAATTGTAAATGCATTACACAAATTGACCTAATTTGCATAATGCTATTGTAATTGCATTTTGAACCGCTGATTAAATATCAGGTAGCATGATTAGTGAATCTTAATTGTCTTGCTTGTTTTTTACTGACATAGATAATTGAAACTATTTCATATACCTCTATGAACTTGTAGGCTTACTGAAAGTTAAATTAATGTTTTAAAGGTATATTTTATTTATAAGTAGTAGAACAAAGAGTAAAACAATGTGGTTATATTTTATGTTGAATTGAAATTTAAAAAATTTATAAGATCAAAAAGGATTTCAATCAAATTCAAGAAAAGTTTTTTATTAAACCACATCGGATTTTTTCCCAACATTTTTCCAAGATATTGCTTCCTATTAGAACTGGAAAAGCCTTAGAGTACACGGCATTACAATATCAAAATCGTACTTTGCACTTTGATCATTAACGCTATTGTGCATTTTGTTGTTATTTGAAAACAAAATTTTATAATATTTTCTATTATAAAAGTCTATTCTTTGTAGGGCAATATCTCAAAGACCTTTGACTTTACGAATGCCGTGAATAATAAGCACAGGTTTTGTATAATTTGAAAAGAAACAATCACAACCACTACAGTGGCAAAGGTTTGTGGTATGCAAATCCAGCCAGCGGTGCCCTTTAAACCCTGGTTCGATGTCATTAATTTAAACTGGGCACATACAACAACGATATGTAGGATGAGGTTGGGCCATGCTATGATTGCAAATCAGCTATTTTTTAATAATGGCTATTGACTCACCATTATGTATAGAATGTGGCTTATAGTCCAGGCCACGAATGCTCAAAAAAGATATGGAGGGAATTGCATCGAACACAATTTTTAACTTTGCATCTCTGTTTGGACTAGTTAGGAGGTGAACATATCAAACGTCCCCACCCGTAGCCCTTGAGCGGTGGGAGGGAGGGGGGTCTGAAGGTAAAATATTTTTGGTTTTTCCTAAATATCTTGAAAACTATCAATTTTTAGTGTTCCCTATTAAATTTGAAAATTGAAGAAAGTTAAATTTCCTCTAAGAAAAGTATATAATATGTCTACTTTGATCCAACCAATTCCTTCCATGAGAAATAAATGAAATTTTTGGTTAACATACATGCCGAGTGGGGCAACACTTTTTTCACCTGAGGAAAAATGAATAGCATTCAGGAAATATTTACAAAATTTTCAGTAATTTGACACCTCATTTATAAAATTGTCTACAAAAGGGTGTGGCGAGCTCACAAAAAACGTTATTTTTCAAGAAATTATTACAAATATTGATTAATTCCTAGCTCACCAACACATTTATTTTAGACCAATTCTTATGACTGAGATGTCAAATAAAAAAAAACTAAGCTACAAAGTCAAAAATTGTGTTCCAAAAGATTCCCTCTATACCTTTTCGTTGCCTGAACGAAGATGAATGAGCCAATAAAGCACGTTTTTGTACAGTTCTCTGCGTATGCTGATGCTCGGGCAAAATACCTAACGGATATATCTCAGCAGAACCCTCAAATGAATATTGATTTGCAAAAAAGTTTTTGGTGAAGAATCACGATTAATGGAAGTCCTTGTTCAGTCACCTTTGTAAGTTAAAAATGGAGTTGTTACACTATTTTTGTTTACATGTGACTTCCTAATTTATTAGTGTAATCTGTAAATCATTGTGTTTCGGGCTACTTGGCTGTTTGCCGTGACTATCTTATGACAAATCAAGAATTAAAAAAAACACGATCCGTTCATGACGTAATGACGTATCTAGGCTGTTAGAATCATCAATTGAAAATTTAACTTGATTTACGACTGAGGTATTAGTTTTCCGATTTGACTGAGCATGCAGCTAGCAGTCTATACCCAGGGAGAACGGATGCAATAGACAACATTAGCTACGCAGAATTTTCTCAACAAATCATATAAAGGAAATAGTGTTTAAGGGTAAATGTACAGCGTGGAGTTGATTTGTTAAGCTTCCTTAGGTAGCACATTCTTCCTCCAGCAACAAACCCTTTCCTCCACCAAAATGTATCGGCAATTCATTTTGGTGACAAAACAGCCATGTTAAGCAGTTTTGACAAAGTTTCAGTAACCATTAATTATAAATGAGATGAAAACTTTATCGAAAAAAAATTCATGTCGGAACGTTTAAATACGATTAAATGAACGGTCAAAACGGCTAAGGAACACAGTAATTTTTTTTTTAATCATCAATTTTTGTTAACGACATATTTGATATTTTTAAAAGAAACGAGGATTTCAAAAGAAATTTTAAGACACCAACAGTCATTATTATAATTAACTCCAACAAATTATCAAATTTTACCGGCTACCCTTTTTTTCTAAATTTTATCATTCTACTTTAACACTGCAACGACTGTTACCACATATTTTAGCACTCAAAAAATATTATTCATGTTTTCAACTGGAACAGATCTAAACATACGAACATTTGAGCCAACTTCAAACGCAAGCTCATTTGACAAAAGGATCAGACGTAAATATCAGTTATATTTGATCTCGTATCAGATAACATTGTAACAATCATACTGAGTGGTACAACATGTTCCCTACCCCGAGAGTAATGTAACATCAAACCACCTCCGACCTCCGTACATGGCTGTGTTGATCCATCTGCACATGGGATGTAAATGTTTCAACATACTCAGTGATTAATGCCGTAATGAATGTTTGATTTCAAGTCTCTCTCTTAGTACCAGTGTGGTAGTGGTTTTTAGTACAACGTTCTTTTCTTTGTTGTGGCTCTAACTATTCCATTTATATCTTTATTTATTGATACATTCCATATTATTGGCATGCATTTTTATATTCTATATTAGTCATATACTGTATTCATAATAAATTCTGAAATTTTAAGTGATTTGTGCTCAGAATTTACTGCATTAACTCATTTCCCACGCTTAGGCTTGGCTCTTGTGGGAAATTATTCCAAGTTCAAATTGTTATTTTTAATGTATATGTATATGTTCTTGAGTGGAAATAAAGAATTTAATTTCATTTCGTAATAAGTTTTTTTTTCAACGTATTTGCTTTAAACTATGATAACTTTTTTCACATACTTTTTTAATATGCATGGTTAATAGTTCACTTTTACACATTTTCATGTTTTTCTATGGTTATTCCTATAGTCAAGAGGTGTTAATCCAAAATCATTTAGAAGTAGATAAACAGTAATGAACTACCTACAAAGACAAATAATTAAATTAATAGAAATCGGGGAATTTCTCTAGAAAGGAAATAATAAAATAAAATAAAAATAAAAAGCGGTAATTAAAATCTAAACTAAATTAATCCGACAATCAAAGGAAAATGTGTTTTAGTGCTTAAGACATTTCCCATGTAATAATTGACAGTTTTGTTATCATATATACAACCTATATTATTTAAAGAGTATTTCAATCAGGAGAGAACAGTTAAGAATAAAATAGAAAACAGGCTGTGGGAAGCCCGCGGGTGGTCACTACAAATCGCATTAAAACAGACATCACGTCTGCTGTCATAAAATGCGCCCTTTATGACAGATGGGTATATCTTTGGTGAGGAGGCTTTTTAAGACAATCCTTTCATGTCCAACTGCAAAATTTATAATTATATACAGTGTACAACTGAAAAATTTATAATTAAAATTTATAGTTATATATAAATTTATAATTTATAATTTGTTAGACAAAACATGTTAGTCGATCTATAAATTGTTATTTGGTTGCAGCATTTTCAATAAACCTAAACAAATTATATTTCTTAATTATATAGCAATAAAATATGACTTTGATGTATGAAAGTACTAAAATCGTAAGAATAAGACGTGGAATAAATACTTATAGTTACCAATATATTTATCAGCCTATTCACCATCTCCCGCGACGGTCATATTAAAATTTTAAGGTGTTAAAAGATTTTTCCTACAACCGCGCGTAAAGTGTCAGTTTACGCACCGAAACCCAATCGTAAAACAGCTGTTTACTGAGGAGCGAGGGATAATGTATTTGAAAGTCTTTGGAGCGAGCGAAAAGTATTTTACGCTCGCCACGTGATTACTTTTACGCTCGCCAGCTGATTGCATTGTTACTCGACGCGCCACAGCGCTCCCTTCCGCTTCCGATTGAGCTCGACTTGTTTATAACCTCAAACTGGCGCATTCAGCAACAATAACGGATGAAATGAGTGATGACGAATACTGACTTACTCCACCTGAAATAAGTGAATTAGCAAAAGAAATTTCATTAAACTTATTACCTCGTAAATCTAGAATTATTTACGAAAAGGAATATGAAGAATTTATGCAATCATAATGGCGCATTTAGCTACAATGGACGTGAGTAACTGTGATTGTATTCATCGTTTGGGAAATTAAAACTGCAGTTGTAGGAAAAATTTAGTATGTATTTTGCGTGTAAAGCGTCTTTCTCGCTTTCGCTAAAAATATCGCGCTCCGCTACGCGTCGCGCTCTAACTGTTTAGCTCAAACGAGAAAGACCTACTTTACGCTCTTAATACATAAATAACTATTATTATTGGCATGCTCGTTATGCATAGATTTTACTAAATAACGTATGCTTAATAGCCCTTAAAATGCATAACGAAGGAAGGTAAACATGCCTATAATCCTTTTTAAGTACAATAAGCATGTAATCTGGTAACCATTTTATTATAACTAATATAAGAAAAAATAAATATGGGAGTTAGATACAAAACACATTGTTACACGTCATTCCGCGTAAATGTACCTATTTAAATCGCTTTAAGATAAACGTTAGTCTATTGTATATGACGACAGACTTGAGGACAAATATTTCTTTATTATTATATCTAGTATTTTATGATAAACTCTAAAATATACTCCTATATCTGGACCCCCCTACTCCTATATACTCCTATATCTGGATCGGGTTTTTAGGACATTCTCCTATATTTGGAGAATGTCCTAAATATGAAATAAACAAAAAACCAGCCGAATGAAATAAACTCACGTGTGCTGGGTTGAAGCTCGTTCTTTGAATCTGACTCTGAATAGAAAGGTCCCTCCGAGGCGGGAATATTAAATTTTGCAGCATTTTTCCAACTTAATATTGAGTTGTTCCCTTTAACACAAATCTGTAGTAGTAATCAAACACGTTCTTCCTAATATTTTCTTCAAGCGAACAATATAAGTAAAAAATAATGTTTAGTCGCCATGTTGTTTCGTGTATTGGTTACACGATTGTACGCTCGTTGAGATAAATCGTCAGGTTAAGCATCCGGAAAAATATAACAGGTCAAGCAGTTTTATTCGATTTGTTTCGGTCTAGGTCAGTAGGATAGGTTAGGTCTTCATCAAATCACTATTAATTATAGATTTTGGTGATAGAATGTTTGAATTAGTGTTGTTGTCAACCAAGAGATGATCATGAATCATCGTGACATGTGATCAATCATCGAAGCTCTTCCATCATCTCACGATTGTTTGAGGATGTACTTAATTAATTAAACCAAGGGGTGATTAATATTCGGTGGCTTGAGTAAAAGGAGACTCATAATATTTTTTGTTCTCTGGGATGTCTTACAAGAATATTAGCTAGCCTGATAAAAAGAAACACTTATACCTACCCTTTGCATTTTCAAACTTATTTAATAGCCTATAAAGTCTCCATTATCTAAGGATTCCGCTCTGAAAAACCAGCCTTTAATGATCGAGCTTTTTGGCCTTACGACACTTCTTACTTACTTTCACAGTGTTTTCACGAACTAAATTCATTACAACTAAAAAATATATTCTTCTCTTTTCTTTTCGAAGTTAAAATAATTAACTAAAGTAATATGAGACTGTTAAGCAATCAGCTTGGCGGTGGATGCTGCTTCCTGGATAATATTATGAGTACATTGACTTGGACTGAGAAGATGATGCGAACAAATCTTTAAAAGGGGTTTCCTTATTTTATCCTCTTCGAGAACATATTTAATAGTTCACGATTATTAAACTCAATGAATGTTTTAAAATTTAACGTTAAGGTATAAAATAAATATATTCAAATAAAAGTAAAAATTTTATGTCTTAAAATCCAGTTGCTTTAGAATTGCATTTTTCACTTGCAGTTCAAAATTTCTCTCGCAAATTTGTGATGACATGGTACATATCCTATAACAACTCATACTTAACATATATTTCTTTGAATCGCACCTTAATCTCTTAAAATAAATTGATAAATTTAGATTTCAGCTTAACTAAGCGATTTAGTCAGAAGTTGACACCATTTAGGCACAAAGCCTTCCTACAAAACATGTCGTTTGAATACCTGCGAAAATCCAAACGCACAAAGCATGGATCATTGACGGTCACTATTGTCTTCAGGAATCAAATATCGGCATTTCGGCTGCATCGCTTTTGCTCCACGGGTCGGCAGGTAGATTTTAGAACCGCCCAAAACATCGCTTTTGCTCCACGAGAGAGGGGCTTGCGCTCCCTCTCCCCCACATTCTCTCTTTCGCTCACCTCCAGGTTCTTACTTGAAAAATGTCATTTAAACGTAATACTAACTTTCCTTTTTTGCCTAATTGAAAATATTGATATTCGAACGAATGTTTAACTTCTTCAACTGCAAGAGATTTTATGCAAAAAATAGATTACATAATAAAATGTGTCACTTTTTAATACTTATCCACATTTCATTTCTTTACAATATTTCACTATTAGAAACAGAGAAGCCTTTTACACAATATAAAGATTTCAGGCATGAGCATGGAGCAGACAAGCACGTTTGAGCCGTAAGAGTATATTTTCGACGGGCATCAGACACTATTTAAGTAACCTAATTACAACCTAGTTATCTTCCTTCTCGATCTGCTGTTACTCTGTTTAATATTATAAACCTGTTTTGGGACCAATACTGGTACCCATAGAAAGTAAATTTAAAATATGTTGAAGGTACAAGGTCACATTATTTTTTTAAGCTAAATGGTTTATTTAAAAAAAAGAAGCAATCTGCAAAAACTATACGTTTTAATAAATCTAGTGACCTTGAATCTCATGCCTAAAAGCTTGATCTTCTGTTATGAAAGGCTTTCCTGTCTCTAATCGTGATCTATTGTTAAAAATAAATTAAAGTTGGATAAGACGTAGTAATACTATTATATTTTGTAAGCTATTATTTTTAAACAATATTGTTTACTTGTTGTTGCTGTTACAATTGAAGTAGTATAACATTTTTTCCATCATAAATATTTTCGTTCACGAAAAAAATCAAAGTTGTATATTACGTTTGGATGGCAGTATTCAAGAAAGAACTTGGAGCTCGGATGTGAGCGAAAGAGTGAATTTGCGGGAGAGGAAGCGCAGGCCCCTCTCTCGTGGAGCAGAAGCGATGTTTTGGGCGGCTCTGAAATCTACCTGCTGACCCGTGGAGCAAAAGCGATGTTTCCAAATCTACCCTTAACCGTGGAGCAAAAGAGACACACGCGGCATTTCGTTAGTTTGATTCTTTTTGCTGTCAAAGAGTTCTCGCTCAGTTTTTTTTGTTCACGCACATTTAGGATAATCTACGTCCCAGTATTCAAAATAAGTAGATGATTTTATTTTAAAGGGCTGCTCAAAGTCAGCTGAAAACGAATCCATTAAATTACATTACTTTTTTAGGGGGGGGAGGGATCTCACGCAAACTATTTTTTGCTTGATTAGCTAAAGTAGAAGAATTTAGATAGTGATAAATTACTATTATCTTGTAGTTTCAGAATTTATTGTATACAGGATGTCCAGAAATTATGGTAAAATATTTTAGTATATGATAGTAGAGGTAAAAATAAGAAAAAAGTTTATATAAACATAGGTCCTAAAGTGCTTCGTTTTCCGTCTGTGTGTCTGTTTGAAATTTTTACATATTTAATCATATCTCACGAACCTCGTTATTTATAAACTTCAAACTTGGTATATGGATAAGTACTATTAAGGACTATTTTTAATAGGTATCAAATTTCTACTTTGTACCATTTCAAAATGGCGACTGTTTTTTGTTTTCAAAGCTAAATATCTTAAAAACCGCAAATTTTAGAAAAATTTTTAAATGACAAAAAAGTTGCGAAATTTAATTTAATTAACGGTGATATTAAGATTATTATGATCGGACTAATAATAACAGAGAAATTTTAACTTTTCAAAGTAAAAGCATACGAATTTCAGACAGAATCTTCTAAATGGCCATGTTTTTATTCAGAAAAGTTAAAAGTTCTCCGTTCGATCATCATAATCTAAATATCAGCGTTCATAGGGTTAAATTTTGCAGATTTTTTGTCTCTTGTATAATTTTTCTAAAATTTGCGGTTTTTAAGATAATTAGCTTTGAAAACAAAAAAAAACCGCCATTTTTAAATGGTACAAAGTGGAAACTTGATACTTCTTACAAAAATAGTTCTTAATAGTGGTTATCCATTTACCAAGTTTATACGTTGAGAGGTTTGTAAAATGTAATTAAATATGTAAAAATCACACACAGACGGAAAACGAAGCACTTTAGCACCTATGTTTACATAAACTTCTTTTCTTTTTTTTTCCTGTACTATCATATACTAAAATATTTTACCATAATTTCAGGATATCAGTTTGCTTGGATTTGCCTAAAAAGCTTTTAACTCGTACATAAACTTATTAATTTTTATGAATTTAAATTAAACTACACTAAAGCAGAGCACATTATCGATAAAAAGAAATACTGAGATGTTTCTCTAATTAATCGTTTCGTTGACATTAACAGGAAGAAGATTTTCCCCTTTAGTCCAGAAATAAAACAAAATATAAAAGCGTCCATGCGATAGAATGAAGTCACAACAAAACGCTTTATATAATTTTTTAGTTAGATATATGTCCTTCATAAATGGTCTACCTTTTTATCAAAATGTTTTTCAAATTACATAGTCCTTTTAACTTTGAAGACCTTTTTCAGTGAAACACCTCCTAATATAAATTCACTTGACAAAAAATGTGATTAATGAAATGTATATTCTGAAAGAATATTAGGCGTACAGTGCATCTTACCTGGAGAGTGATCTTTAGACTCCCCCTTTATTTAAGGGGCAATAAAATTCAGAGTAAGAGATTATATACAGCGGCAGGAGCTTTAAATTTGCGTTTTGGGAGTTATTTCGAACAATGAAACTAAAATTACCATCACCGTTGACTATGGTTAGGAAGCTGACCAATTAAAGACAAAACCTTTTTAACATAGACTAATTACCGCAGCTAAAATCTCGTTTAGCAATTGCTGGTCTCATTTAGCAATTAGCGCAGTGCATAATCAAATGTAATTACTCCAGGGAACGAATTAACTCTGGCCACTGCATTACCGGAATGTTTAGTAACTAACTAGAAATGGAAGTAAAGTTGATTTAAATATAAAAAACTCCTTTCTGTATGTACTGTTTTCTTACTACGCAGGTTCACAGTTATCATAGACAAGCAAATATTTTGACCCTTTTTGATTTTTCAAAGGCATTCGACTGCGCCTATCATCCTCTCTTGTTCCTTAAGATGCGTAAAGCAGGATTTTCGGAAGGGTGCGTTGCCTGGGTTGGATCCTACTTGTCTGATCGATAGCAGTGTGTCAAAGTTGGAGACAATATTTCCACTTGGAGACCAATCACTAGAGGAATGCCGCAAGGATCTGTTCTTGGGCCTCCTCTTTTTTTATTGTACATTAATGACATCACGGAACACATTACTTACTCTCGTTTTCATCTTTACGCTGATGACTTACAAATTTACTCTCACTTTTCAGTCAATGATCTGGATAACACAGTTCAACAAATGAACTTGGACATCGACTCAATTACTCACTGGTGTACCCAAAATGGACTTAAACTTAACATTGACAAAACACAGGCTATACTTGTTGGTTATCCTCAACTACTAACCAGGATAGATTTGCGGACTGCTCCCAGACTAACTGTTCACGGAAATGACCTTGAATACTCTGGCAAAGTTAAAAATTTGGGACTTTCTATGAACAAACACTTGAAATGGATTGACCAAGTCAACATAACTTGTAACAGAGTCTTTGCTGCAATCCAAAGTATTAAGCGATTTGCAACGTATCTTCCACTGAATCTTGAGACCATGCTGGTAAAGACCCTCGTGCTAACTCACTTTAACTACTGTGATCTTGTCGTCGCTGATATGACCGTCGAGCTTTCGAACAGACTCCAGCGAGCTCAGAATTACTGCATTCAGTTCATTTTTGGTTTGAGACGCTTTGATCATGTCACTCCTTATTGCAATTCTTTGTCTTTATTGAAGTTGAAAGAGCTTCGTGAATTTCATTCTCTTCGATTGTTGCACTCAGTAATCAAGAATAAAGTTCCTGCATATCTCTCAGATAATTTTGTATTTGTTTCTGAAATTAGCAGTCGTTTTACTCGTAGGGGATCCCTTCTATTGTCCATTCCAACAGAACAACAATCCACAGAATAACAATAAATAATATTGTAAGTAATATAATAGTTTTTCGGATATAACACACAAGGGTTGCGTTGAAGCCAGCGCAGTGGCCTGTCGTACCGCTAAGGTGAAGGTGGAGGACAGCTCAATACCATATTATATATAAATTAAATTGCTTATGAAAATATGCGTATTTTGTTTTTTTTTACAAAATAAACCATGAATTCATCTTAAAACAAAAATCGTCGTCACACTTAAATATTAGCCGTTAAAGAATGTATAAATCATTAGTTTCCGTTTATATCATTTAAATAATTTCTGGATTTTTCTTCGTAGCACATCGACCTTTATACAAATTTGGCATGAAATTAAAACGTTTTTCCTCTAGATGTGCCTTTTGTATCCTTAAATAACATCCCATCAAAAGGTTTCGCATTAGAACTTTGAAAAATCTAACGAAAACGCTAAAACCTGTCGATGAACTTCTGAACATCTTAATATTCAAATCTTTTTTGTTATGATACTTCTTGATGAATCGACATCTATAAAGCCCAAATAACCCGGAGCCTTTGGAAGATTTTGAGAAAACCAAAATTCTGAGACCCATTAACACTATACTTGAATAAAAGGTCCCGGTGAGAAAACCTTGGAAAATATAATAGTTTTTTTTTATATTTTCCCTAATGGCACAAATACATAAACAAAAGGGGTGAGCAGCTGGTGAATCTTTTTTATTTTCAACAGCTGTGGAGCAGCGCGTGTACTCTAAGGTTCACGACAAAATGTAGAACTTGCATTTTTCAAATCTCAGAAAGTCTACTGGTTTATGATTTTGCCTTGCATATTTAGTAGCTGTATGGTAAAATATAAAATGTTATATCTTGGAATGAATAAGCTTTTCTAAAGAAAACAGGGGATAATTATATTATATTTTTACACGGAGAGAATAAAAAAACATCAAATTAAAAAAAATCAGGTAAGGTTCAAATAACTCGACTTTTTCTGTTCTTTTAACAAACATTTAAACAGGGACCTTCCAGAACTATTAAAGATTATTTCAATACAAACAATTCAAAGACGATCCTGATTGATCGAGCTTTACACGCCACATGACGTCATTTTTCCAGTGTGAGATTTTACAGCAGATGAATTATTAGTTGTACTTTTTACACAGTGCCTTGAGAAGGATACAATATCTTGTCACGGTTGAAAAATGTGAGTTTTATAATACAGTTAAGAAAATATATCACGCGGTGTTATAATGGGTGTCATCTACCTGCGACGACGGACGGCAATATTGGTAACCATAGTTCCACGATTACAATTTTTTCATATCGAGCTTTTTTATGGCAATTTATAAAGTTTTAGAAGTTTTCACAAGTTTTTAGTTTTACAAGTATTCATAAATGAGTAGTGCAACCCCTAGTAATTTGATTTCAAAATGCATTTGAGTAAAATATACACGCCCTCGCATAAAAATGCGTTTTACGTAGCGAAACCCCAATAGATATCCATCATGAAACTATTACAGTCCATTTGTTTTTACAGTATATTATTTTTGTAAGTCATGAAGTGACGCGGGCGCCTAGTTTATTTGAAATTTTCAATTTTTCTCTCAATATGGCTCGTAAGGCATTAAAAGTTCGAATATTCAAAGAATAATAAAATTATTTACTAATCATACAACATTGATACTCTTTAATTTAATTGACTTAAATGTTACTTACAATCAGCTGTAAACATTTTAATCTTTTTTTTTGCTGGACTAGTTTCGAGAAAATAATACGAGGTGTTAAATGTAGTTGAGGATGAGATTTTAACCTCTCGAAACTAGACCGGCAAACAAAATTAATGTTGAAACAAACAGATGTTTTCATAAGTAACATTTAAGTCAATAAAATTCTTTACTTTTAATAATTTTACTTCTTTATCAGTGGCTCTAACTTAAGGAGAATACTGAAGTGGACCTCTATTCAAACTATCTTAAATCTTATAATGTTGTGGATTTTCGTAAAGAATTTGGCCGAAAGGCTATCCAAATAATTAGATTAGACAATATCTAAGACAAAGCGCTGTAGTTATACTGTATGATTTTCGGATATTATCGTTCGTTGTCTCTAATTGTTAAAGTTACACTACATAAAGTTATCATCGTGATTTAGATGGGAATATTTAAACCAGTTCGGATCCAAACTAATGAAACCAATTTCTGCAATACTTCAACAATATTATATTGGTGGTCAAACCGATATAAACAGAACAACTGTTTTGTGAAACACGGTTCTCAGAGGATTTCCAATCACAAGTAGAGGTATAAAAGGATTAAAACGTAATTGGTCCGTTACAAACTGTTTGTTGACTCGTGTAATATGTTTTAACCATTGAAGCATGTATTTTTCTGTTAACCGAAGTTCACATTTAAATTATCCGACTAAATTACAAGAATATTCTCGATAAGTACAACAGTTTCTGAGCATACAGAGTTTATTTTAAGACCAAGAAATTAGTTTTCACCTGTTTATTTGATATTTTAAAGTTATCTTAATTCTATTTACAAACCAAATGATCTTCGATTGTTACTTGTGAGTCCAGTTTAAAGAGTGAAAAATCCCTGGCTGTGCCTCATGGCTGAAATTATTAAATACTGCAAAAATTATTTTATACTTTTAAATGTATCTTTAGTTTAGCAGTGGGTAGTTGTTCTAGCAGGTGGATTCAAATCTCTTTTTGAAATTTCTGGATATTTGTCATTAA
Source organism: Flexamia atlantica (assembly GCA_035578135.1). Taxonomy (NCBI): domain Eukaryota; kingdom Metazoa; phylum Arthropoda; class Insecta; order Hemiptera; family Cicadellidae; genus Flexamia; species Flexamia atlantica. Next base: position 1,818,674 of record JAQJVK010000021.1, read on the forward strand.
AATTTTAATCCAATTCCACAAGGGGTTTTAGATTATAAATTGAGGAAGGAAGGTGTTTGTAGATTGTTTTACGCCACATGGGAAATGTTTGGATTTTCTGCAAAGAAAATATCCATTTAGACTTAAATGTTAACGCTACGAAAGTGATTTAGATTATTGGATGAGATAGGGTGGAGCTTAAAGTTGAAACACAACTTGGGGCGATAACGTGACTGAATAAAAACACAAGCAACACAATATTTCTGCTAAAGAGGATTTGAAGAGTTAAAGTAAGAAGATATTCAGTAATATTATCGGTGCCAGACAGTTTGGGAAACATGCGTTAATAACCTGTGTTTTCGTAAAAATAGGAATTCAACCTATATTATTATTGTAAGAGGTTCTAAATTTAGTTTGATTTCCTAAACTAACTAGTAAAAGATAAAAAATACTGTTTTGGATAAACTAAATTAACCCAACCCTAGTCCATGTTCCATGTTATAATTTAAAGCTCATCATAATTAAATCAATATTTTTTTGTGTATAAGGGTGAATTAGTATGAAATATTGAACTTAATCATTTATACTTCTAAAGATCGCTAAAATAAATATAAAAAAAAAACACAACAAACCTACTCTGCAAAGATTATGATAAGGAGAACTCCTCAAAAGCAATTCTATTGGGTAGAGAAGACTTCAAACCACTATACCATTATTTTAATATGATCTATATGATAATTTTTCTTTATAATAATAGGCCTACTAATGATAACCATATTCTCTAGAAAAAATTCAATCTTGACCTCGAGTCAAGGCCAGGCCTCCGTTGCGTGTCGTATCCCGGGAGTTTTCGTAATTATGTGTTTTGTTTCTTGTCCGTTCGTCCGTGTATGTGTATTGTGTCATCTGTTTTTTTAAAACTGACCAGTTCTTCTAGGAGAACAAATTTGATGTCCCTATAGCCTGATGAAGATTCCATCGGAAACGAAACTGCAATAGCCTTATCCTAACAACAGCACCAGGCTCACTCGATGTTAGAAGGTTTTTAAACCATATTTTTAAATATTCGTGGAGTAAGGTTATAGGGCCCTAGTGGTTATAGGGCCCGCCTACAAACTTGTAGGTAGCCGGATCGATCCCGAGAAAAGTTAGTAGCTTTTTGAAGGATTGTTTCTGGAGCCAGCTGCCATTGGTTGTTGGGCTATTAATTAACAGTCCTGTCTAAGGAACGTGCCAACCTTAGTCAGTAACAAGGCTACAAGATCGCACCACTATCATCGTTATCATCACACATCCCTCACTCATATTCAGGGTAACGTCCTCCATGAGGTACCTGTATCAAAAAGAATGATTAAGAAACATATTACATTTGGCCCTCGTTATCTTGCAGGAGCCAGTAAGAAGTCCGGCTACAACAAGCTGTCGAGCGCGGAGGACGCGGCGGCGGACGCGAAGAACGCCAACCTGGCCAAGAACAGCAACCTGGCGACGCCGCTGACGTCACACCGGGACAGCTCCGAGTCCAGCAGCAACAGCGACTTCGACCTAGAGGACGAGGACGAGTTCAGCGACGACTCCGAGTTTGGTAAGTGCGCCTACTTTTGGGTTTTTTATTTTTTATTTTTTGATTTGTACATTTGCGGACATTTGCCATTACTGATTAGTAAAAAAAAAAACAAGTTTCACGACGTTTTGGGATCTGGAATCTGATCCCGTCTTAAGGTGAAGGAAAACCTAGAACATAACAAGATTAGTAACACATAGCCATGATAACCTGGACAAAAAACACAGCTTAAACAGAGAACTGTAAAAGCAGTCACAAAAACACTATGCTAAAAAAACACAAAATAACATATAAATCACAAGTATCAACAATCACTAGTCAGGAGAGAGCACGTCCACACCCAATCAGAGCTGAGGTGAGACTGTTCTCTGTGATTATTATCCAGGTTATCCTGGCCAAGTGTTACTAATCTAGTTATGTTCAAGGTTTTCTTCCACCTGAAGACGGGATCAGATTTCAGATTCCGAAACGTCGTGAAACTTGTTTTTTTACTAATAAGTGATAGCAAATTTCCACAAAAATCCAAATCCAAATATTAAATCAACATCACCAACAATGAATTTCAAACAAAGGACTTTTGGGTACATCGCCTACTTAGCGACTTCGACCTGGAGGACTAACACGAGTTCAGTGACGATTCCGAGTTCGGTGAGTGCGATTTTGGGTACATTGACTACTTTTGGGTACATCGACTACTTTTGGGTACATAGACTAACTTTTGGATACATCGACTACTTTTGGGTACATCAACTACTTTAGGGTTTACGACTACTTTGTACTATCGACTTGGGAAAAGTCGATTATTGTTCGCGCACGAGAATCCCGACCAGCGCGAAATGTTTACGCATCGGGGTGTAGGGAAGGAGGAGGAGTATACTCCCCTACAGAACCCCCACCCCTTTACTACTGCTACGTAGCTGTAAATAAGTGAACTAATATTCCAAATAAAAGAAAAATTCTTAGGTGTCAAATTACGAATTTACGCAAGTTTTGTTTGCGCAAGTTTTATCTTTGTCATCAGCTATAAAATTGAAAATATGCATCGGAACGCCAAATTTGTAGTTATTATTAAATAAGAGTTTAAACTCATTTTACTTATGTTTCCTTAAGTGTAATCCTATCAATAAAATAATCATTTTCTCAGAAGTAAACAAATATTGTTTATTTTCTTTTATTGATGACACCTAAATCAGGTTAAAGAGTCACTATCTAGCGGGTAACAGAATCACTTCATGAACAATAAAAAAAAGCAAATTGATCATCAAATAACATCCAAATAGGTCCAAAAAAACACTTTGTAGCAGCCATTGACGTACACATATTTAGGAATTGTCTACCACTCCAAACATTTATTATCCATCTTTCTCGCACAAGTTATTTAAAAAGGTCGGGATTTTCATGGACGAACTATAGCTTCGAACATTGAAGAGTCTCGTTGTACATACTAGACGAATAGTCAACCAAACATTGACTAGTCTATGTTCACAAGAGAACGAGAGATATCCAGTAAAAAAAGTTCTATTTGGTTAAGTTGCCGACTAATCGGTTTAATCAATGAAATATCAACTAGTTAAATAATCAACTAGGAATATAGACTAGTTGAAATTCTGACAACTGGCTGCAGATAAATAGTATATTACATTGCTAGCCCGGTAAGTACCGGTTCACCGTGCGTGCGTGATAGTTCCCGCGCGAGCCGCTAGGTGAGTGCGGGATTTTCATTCGAGTACTGTAAAACTTCCCGGGCGCGTGACGTACGATACTGACGTTATATCATACTGCACAGAAAAAACATAATTTAATCATCATGTGTTTCCTTGCATAAACTATTAAGTTTATCAATTCTTCAAACCTAGCCTATAATAAACAAACATTTGTTACTGTCACCAGTGTTGCCACCTTCTCTCCTCTGAGGATACCGATAAACATGCATTAAACTTCGGTTCACTGCAATCAGCAGATTATTTTGATTATTGACTTTCTTTGATGATTTCAGTTTCCTAGTGCACGTTAGGTTAGGAGAAAATCTAATCAAACTTACTTTAAAAGTGCACTGCATGGTAAATTTACCGTGCAGTGATCGGCAAAGAGTAACTTTCAGCCCCAGAGAAAGGCAAGAAAACAGATGTGCCTGTTTAATGAAGTAAAATAATATATGAGCCAAGATCCATCCTTATACGAAATCCAGATTAAAATATTGAAAACCATTGGTTTTTTAATAAATTATTTAATTATTTTGAATGAATCTCCAATAGTTATAACACGTAAGTTCTGAAACGTATTTTAAGTATGTAAGAATGGGAAATATACCAAGTGAAATAACAAAACTCTTCAACAATGAGAGTCCAGAAAAATAACGATTAAGAACCCCTTCGCAGAAAGTTTTGAGAGTGCTGTTTTATTTGCCAAAGAAATAAATGTACCTAAAGTTCACTGAAATTTTCGGTGTAGTATAGTTGCGACTGTGGAGTTGTTACAGTCATCCTTGAGGGGATCAAGAGCAGGACAGAGAAGGTATTCTATTGCCAGCGCCCAAGACCATCCATCAAGCTGTGTGAACTGTCATGGCACGAGAAAATCTAATCAAACTTACATTAAAAGTTATATTGCGATGAACTTTTTATTTTACAAACTGTCATTATGAACTTCAAGTGAAAAATAATTACCAGTGCGCCATTACTTTGGTTATTTTTTGTAGCCTTACAGCAGAGAAATGATACTGATTCACGAAATGTTTTTGCAAATCGTTATTTAAGTTTTATTATTTGAGTGAGGCAACTTATTATGAATGTTACTCTTAACACTATGCATGGAATCTTAAATGATTTAGGTGCTTTGAATTAAGTAAATGGTTGTTGTTTTGATGCAAACAAGACATAAATAATATTTTTTATGCCAAATAATTTTCTCTTAGTTATAATTCGTCGTGAAACTAAACTACTGATCCTAAAACTACATTATTGATTACAGTACATGTTTTGGACAAATTTTGGATTTAAAACTGCCCTATGATATTTGTTTTAAGATTGAAGACTTTTTGTGTAAAAATTACGGAAATAACTAAATATTATCAAAGAAGAAATCCAACTTTCATTATATTTGAGGAAAACGGTTATTTCCAAGTTCACACCTTCAAAATCAGCCTCCTAAATAAAAATGAGCCAAGAACAAATATCAGCTTTAACAATCATGATTATATTAGCCTAAGGATTAGACTGAGATACGTTTATGACATTGCTGAAGATGAAGCTGTTGTCCACAAATAAAATAGAAATTGAATTGCTTCGATGTTGATATTCAATAATTTCGATATAGAAAAACTCATAAAAGGTATGTCTATTTAAGTAAAAAATTCATACCTTGTACAATGTACAAGTATACTTGTTTAGAGTCCCACAAGAATCCCATCAAGGGTACTATAAAATCATTTGATTCTCGAAATGTAACATCGTAAGAGCAACTCTAATTTTTAATAGTTTGAGAGTAAAATACGTACAGATGACAAATATTCCGCCGGTTTTTGGGTTTTTATGGTTATGAAGTTTTAAAATTAGAGTCTGAGGTTTAAATGTTGCTTACTGAAGATAAAAAAATCACAGTTCTGATGACATTTCATAATAATTTTATTCAATTAATTGTCTTGTATCTCCAAGTATATTACTGTATATATATTTGTCTATCCAACAATAATGACTAATATAAATGCAAGTTAATATAACTTAGGTAAACAATAAATTCTCTAAGGCAAATTAAACTCGAATATACACTATCATGAAACATGAGAACCAGCTAATGGTTAGCACCAAAGGGCACGAAGTTCAACAAACTTTGATACTCTGCTTTGGAGATTAATGCAATACGAACGGCAATTAGCAGTGTTTGTACAGTGGTAGCCGAAACTTTCCATTAAAATTCACATTCTGGCAATAGAAACGACGAAATAGCGAGGTAAAAGTCTTGTAATTAGTGAAAGCATTTGTTATTTTTTTTCTGATGGGGAAATTAAACAAACTGAGAGAATAAACAATAAACTACAACTCATTAAATGTGATAATGAAGAAACTGTGATATAATTCAGGCCTACTTCATAACCTTAAGCAATATATCTTGATTACCTACAAAACCAATAAAGCTGAGACGACAAACCAATCAAATAATGCTCTTGTTCTACCTTCCACCAATAAATTGGGTTTAAACTGTTGCCAACCGTCGAGAGTGTGACAAAAATAGAATCCCCTTAGGAGTTTGTTAAGGACGAGAGTTAACAGAGGAGTTGTTCATTTACTAGTTTCAGAAAATAACATATCATGTAAATATCAGACACTGGAAAATATGTTTGAATTTTGTTCAGTTCGTTTGTTGCTGCTTAACGAGTAGGATAGAAAAAATAAAAAATGTATCTGATAAAATATCACCGTCCGACGTTCTGAAATTATTTAAATGAAATCGAGTAAACATCTTTAGATTTTCCATCATTATAGCTGTGGACAGCCTTATTGGCGGGTGAGTGAGTGCGCTGTTGTCGTAATTAGTGTTTAATATCTGCAATGTTTTGGTAATCAATCACATGGTTATTTGTTTATGTAAAGGTACTTTACACAAGAAAATATTTTGCTGCAACCGCAAGTGCAACTAATGTTAAATGCTTGCAAGCTCGACACAATTCATGAAGTACGACGACAAAAGTGCGGAAACACATTCTTAAAGGTAAACAAATCATTTAAGATGAAAGGTTGCCAAAACAAAAAGACCAGCTGATGCATTGCGCAAATATTTCCAGAAATTTTAATTGCGTAAGAAATCTCTCGGTGAAATATTACAGGCATTCCTTTGTAGTGTAATGAGGTGAAACGTAAACAAAGTTTGACAGTTCTACCAAAACATGTGTTTATTTATCAGACATTCTGGGAGATTACAATTTTCGCCACCCGCCAGTGAGGCTGTCCAGAACTATAATACTTAATATAAGATAAGCCATTTTTAAACAAACCGTCCCGTTGATGGAATACACTTGCAATTAATTACAAGGGGCAACCTTATAATTACCTAATTGCAAATTTTAACTAATTTGAGGCAAATGAGTTGTTTTGAATATTGTGTTTACTACAGATATATCTTAAACTAACCTGTTAAAAAAGTCATTTATAGTGTTATTAAATGTCAGGAACAAAGCGTAAACCTATTCATATAGTATGTAAATTGTTGTTTACAATTTACTCCATCGTTTGTAATATCAATTTATCAATTTTATATTAATGTCGCACATTATCAGGCTAATGAAATAAAGAATTATAAAAATAAATTTCACCTTTAATTCCATCGTATTTGGTAAATTAATACTAAATATAAATTAATACTAATATTTTTGTGATAACGTTAATTTAAACTAGATTAAAGTTTTGTTTAGAAGCTCTTTTTTTAGCAAGTCAAAAAGGTTTCACTTGCACATTGCAATATAAATTAAATTTTCTATTGTGTTATTTGTCAAGGGAAATCACCTTTACCGACTACGGCTGCATTGGGAGAAAAATAATAATCTTTTATCGAGTTAGCTCGACAATGTTGACTCTGGGGCGTTTAGGGGTTTCAATGATTCATATAGTTAAACCCAACTGGGGAATTGGATTAATTTTAGTTTATCTGTACCTAATAACAACTTGAAATGTGTTTTGTTTTTTGGAAATTTGCTTGTAATAACAACATAAAATCAATTTTATCTTAATGCATTATAATATGTAAAACTTTTTTATTAACTTCCCTCTTTTTAAAGTTATTATTATACAATCAAGCAAAATGTAACCATCAAATGTACTTATAGTTAAAATGCGCTTATTAAACGTATGATAAACGTACTAAAACGATAAAAATATGAATACGCAAATGAATTGCAATGTAGGACGGTCAAAGAAGTGGGCAAGCTATACATAGTGTACATTAATTCACTCTCGAATTAAATAAAATTTGATTACATACCTTTCCACAAAAGGAATTATTTATTTTATTTCATATTTTTACATCAAGAAATTTAATTTTCTCACATTGTGCTCTCTGTCGCCCCAAGACTTAAAACAATGCCAAAATATATTTCAAGAAAATTTCCACCAACTGAAAAATAATTAAAATAACATCTTCTAACTATCTTAATAGGTACCAATAGGCCTCTCGAAGTTAAATACGAATTATCAAAAATGGCATTAATTGAGTTTCAATCGCCTGACAATTTGAGCTAATCAAACCATTCTGATTTTCAGTAACTAATATTTACATTTAGGGATTGACTTTTCATCCACATACTTCACTTAGAATCATAGAAACGCAAAAGAAAAGCTGTAGGTGGTTGTTATTAATACCTATAACCTAGTAAGGTTGGAAATTGACCTCAAAATTTATATTGCCTTCCATATGCACAATAGAACTCGCAAATATTTTAGCTTTATTGTCCCTTTTTACAGAGACTTTTGAATTCAGTCTAATGAGCTTAGCGAAGAATGGCTAAAAAAGAAACCTAAAATTCCTGGAACATATTTCGGATTCCTTTAACACACCTTATCACTTACTCATACGCTCATACTAGGTCAGAGACGTGGACACTTCCACCCAATCACTCATGCAAACCACATGTGGGATGATATCTAGCCTGAAACGTTTCCTTTGTAAAATATATTTCAAAGTCTTTTTGTATTGGTATAATCTCCTATCTTTTCTATTAAAATATTCAATTACATTCAAATTCAATTCAAATTCTTTTATTCCAATAAAAGGTTTATACAATTACAATACACAATATACATTATAAATAAAATAACTATCATAAAAATAAAGTAAACAATAAAAATTATATTGGAACTAGTGCCTACATAGGTTGCCAAACCTGTGCGTAGGCACGAGCCGCTATACTAAAAAAGTCTTTACCAATAAAAAACCTGGCTGAAAAAGTGAAAATTTTTACGAAAATTAATTAGATAGAAAATAAAGTAAATAAATGTTATAAAATTAATATGATTGTTAATAATATTAAGACAAAATAGGAATAACTATTGCTAATAACAATTACTATTACTTAACTGCCCTTTTATAGTTCTCGTTTAAAAAATCAAAAGACCATGACTTTATTACATGGAAACAATTTACCACAGTGTAGATCGAAGAATAATAAAATGAAGGAGGAAAATTGTATTTCCTCGGCGAAGGCGAGAGGAGTCAATCTCTTATTCATAGTTAGATGTTCCCGACGGCTCGTCATGATCTTCCAAATCACTTTATCGCTACCGATTCTGCATTTACACTATCGGATCTCCATAAGCGGAATATTATTCATAAACACTTCGACGACTTGAGGAGTAAACCTGGTTTTGTTTATCTCTTCATGTCATTGTCTTCATTTTGCTCGTTAATTTATACGTTTTTTTACATGCCAATAAAAGTTAATGATTATTAGTTTCATGATGCGAATGATGTACAACAGATCTCAAGACACTGCTTGATCATTTTACCATTCACATTGATGATTACAATTTGAATCATAATTTTTAATAACGGCTTAATTCCATGGAGTTAGGTGTCGAGAGTTGCATTTGGACAAACGGTTGAGCTAGTTCATTGTGTTGGGATATGCAGTTTAATGGCATAATAAAAGTAAGATTACAGTGATAAATAATCTACCAAAAACTTCATTAAAGTATCTCTCCTAATACTTTTTGTTTGAATTTAATTATAATATCCCCTCGATATAGTGTTCATTGGGAATAAAACTTACAAAAGCACCATTTCATCAATTAAAAAAGTCATTAAATCATTTAATAAAACACAATTTTGTTGTTATTATATAAAGGAATGTATATTATATACACATTTTTAATAGTTAAAAAACGATATTTTAAAAATAGGGTATTTTTAAAAATTTAATGGTAAACTACTGATTATATATTTATTTTTTAAAATCTAAATTTAATTAAAAATATACCTATTCTGGATATGGTAATTAAACCGTGTACATTGTTCATAAAAATTGCAATAGGGGTGTAGTTAATGATATTTAATTCCTCGAAAATTAAATTGCCTTCAATAACCGAATAGCCAATTACTGTATTATAATGTTATGCAATTAAAAGCATTCGATTACTGTTGATTTCGTTTATTAGTTCAAGTCTGCCAAATAATATGAACAGACATTTAACACTTGTATTTATTTAGCACGGCATATTAATTTACCGATTTCATGCTGTACACTCGCTTGCTCTACAATTATATTAAATTAAAAATATACACCTAACGCAGTAGCCATATAAGTAATCGAAGCATGGTTTTAAATTAATGAAGTTTCCTTCATTTGTAGGCTATTATTTATACGTATTTTTCGATGTAATTCATGCTTACTAACTCTATAAATAATAATAAATATAAAATACGACACTCACGCCTAATTATGGACTTGCCATCGATTTAAACTTTAAAATTGAGAATTTATTACGTGGCTTATTCATCCAAAGTCGATGTTATGTAGTATCACAGACAAATGAGTAGATTGTGGTAGTATTCTTGTGTAACAGTTGTAAATGGTTTTGTTTTATCGTAACATGTTTTCTTGAACAATTTTCAGCTGATATAGAGAGCAGTCGGTTGCGCAAAAAGAGGCCGTTTCGGGGCGCAACCAGCCCCACTCTCGATAATTTGACACTCGATACTTCGACACTCGATACTTCGACACTCTGAATAGTTCGACACAATCTGACACTCAATGATTAACCAAAGACTACAAAATATTTTCTTCGGTGGTATTTATTTGGATCTATTAATCTTTATATTAATAGGCAAGCATTTTTTCCATAAGGTTTTTGTGCTCCTTTTTTCTCAGCCTGTGTGCATCGTAGCGAAAATCTAAGCACACCGATAGAATTGTATATTCCTATAGATGTGCAGAATCCCTTTGTAATTTATATTAGTCTTTTAGACAAGTAGAAAATTTAATTTAAAATTTCAAAAAAATTAACATTGGTCTTATGAGTTGCTGTTTTGGTGATAGAAAAACAAAACAGAACTGTGCTTTTGTCATCATATGTAGCTGTTATCACATGCTATTTTTCGTAGAGTAAAGATTAGATGTAGAAATATTATGTGAGGGCGAAAAGTTGGCAAAAATTTACGCTGTTTTTTTCTGTCATCTGATAAGATATAAAACCCAAACAATAAGTTTTTATCAAGCAATAAACAAATGTAAGGAATTCATTAATGACACGAGTTAGTATTTGTCCAGTGAAAAAAATCCAAACAAATTATTATTTTTAAACAATTTCAAGCCAAATGTTTTATTGGGGCATGGAGTAAAAATATAGTATTTGATTGAAATCCAGGGTTATTTAGAGAAGATTGAATGTGTTTCAAATAAAGTTTGCTCACTTCAATAAGATTAAGAGATAAAAATTAGCTAATAAAAAGTGAAGAAAAAAGAACATGAAGTTGAGTCTCTACCATCCGATGAACTGTCGTGCAACTGCAGGACAGATGGACATTATGGGTAAAATATGTGTAATATTTTAGTGATAATTATTGGGAGAGAGGGAAGGAGGGGAAAATGTCCTAAGGGTAAGGAAGGAGAGAAAAAGATTTGAAGGGGAGTTTTAGGTCTCAAATAATAATTAGGCACGTAAATGTTAGGTGTTATTATTTCAGACCTAAAAGGTAAGAAAGGAGGGATGAGAGATGGTAAGAAGAGGATGAAGGAGAAAAGGGGTGAAAAGTAGAAAGAAGGTCGAAAGGAAGGAAGTACATAGAGAGTGAGGGAAGGAATTAATGGAGGGAGTGAGGGAGAGAACCGTAGTAAGGGGTGTATGGGATAAAATGATTTGATGACTGAATTTTTACCGTCCTCTGAATCAATAACCAGCTCAGTGTTGAAGAAATAAACATGGAATCTTAATATTGTACAATACTAATTACTAAAACCATGTCATATATATGTGCCAGTAGCGAGGCAAAATAATTAGTCAAAGATTGAGTCTTTCTCTTTTGCTTTTGGTTCCCATTTGGTGCTATTATGTGTTTACGTGGAAAATGTGTACTATATGAAATGTATTGTGAAACGCATTGGTGTATGCAAAGTTCAAAATTAGCCATCCCTATTTCTTGATTTAAAAATTGGTCGAATTTTCGACCACTGGCAATCTCTAGTAAAAGTTAATCTATGTATAAAAGTAAATAAGTTAGCTGTGCAATGATCTAGGATGATGGTATTTAATATATTTAGGAGTTGTGAAGGTAAAACCCTTATTTTTAATGCTTCTACTGATATAAAGTCCCATATAAGCATCTCATAGTTAGTTTGACATTTCAATACTCCGACAACCCCAAATTCCACTAAGTGTCGAACTATCGAGAGTCTGCTGTAACAACAAAACTAAATAACTCCCAGAATAAACGTGGGACATACAAAATCCCTAAAGTAAATGTAGTCTAGGTTAAAATTAAAGATAAGTATTGATCGTTATCATAAAATTTATTAAATAGCAGTGACAATCATCTTTCATTTTTGTCAATAACAAACGCCCATCCCTACATTTCTGTTTATAAAACAATTTATATTCCTACCTTTTGCTGATTAATTCTAATCTTGTATTTACTGCCGCAGACGAGGCGTTGACCTGCAACGTCTGCGACAGGAGCTTCAGCAGCGCGAGAGCTCTGTCCCAGCATCAGCAGAAGAAGCGTCATTTCGGGTAAGAAAATGACAATAATACATTACAAGTCGTTATGTGTTTGAAAGTATACTATTGGCTTGAAGGGGCTAAAATCCCCTAATGAGTGAAAATTCAAACAATCCTTATTAATTATAGATTAAAATACCTTCATAACAAACTGAATATACCTTGTATTAATATCTAGCCTACCACATTGTTTTCAATCAAGTATCACAATCACATGTTTATGTAAAAAAAACAGACGTTTTTAGATCCCAATGCTTTGTAAATGCCAGATATTTTACGTTATTTCTCGTTTTCTGGTGAATTTCAAGCAGCTGCATTATTTTTCCTTCCATTATGGAATAGAGACCTTTAATTTGAGGCCCGTCCCATCTTTTTACGACTTGTCAGACGCCCACAATTTTTACGCAAAGAATCGCCTTATGAAATTGAATATATGATTACGTTACTAGGCCGGAAAGTACGGTTATGCCGGAGGAGCATATATTTCCCACGCGAGCGGAAGCGAGCGCGGGATTTCGTGTGAGTACGATAAAACTTACCGACCGTGTAACGTTCGATACCTTTCATCACACTACTCAGAAAACATACTTTCAATCAATACTTAGTCCTTGCATAAGCCTTTACATGTCTCAATCCTTCAAACCTATCCTCTAACAAAGAAAACAAACATTCGCTACTGCTGCCAGTGCTACCACTACATTTCTCTAAAAAGTAACCTATAAACAAACATTAAACGTCGGTTTACTGTAAATCAGGTGGTTGTTTACTTCCGTTACCTTTAATCGCAGTCCGGCGAAACTTTAGTAGTCTAGAAAAGTTGGACGACATTGGGTAACTTTCGAGCCAACAAAAAAGAACATAAAACAGATGTTTCTGCGTCAGTATGATGAAAAATAGTTTCCCCTTCTTTGAAAGGAAAACTTTTAATTCGGAAGTCAAGATATATAAGTTTACGCGTATGAAAGGGAACCCATCAAAGTTTTAATTTGCAGTTTTCTAGGACATAATTGTAAAGAGAATCTTGGTGTACTCAGACATGGTGTTGCATAAGGATTTGAAATGTAAAGGAGTTTCTTTTGACAGTTTCTGTTGCGACGGGTCTCAAAACTCTAAGTATATGTCAGAAAGTTAACTCTACTTGACATTTACAATTATGTTAATATACATGGTGGATTTGAAACTAGTAGAGAATTAATTACTAGTGTGCATTCATGCGTAACTTGTATTAAGTATTTTGTAAGTAATTACAAATAAAATTATAGGATATTATGATTAGACTATGCCGTTACCTCAAAATATGTAAATACCTTTACTGTATTAGATAAAAAAGGTTTTATTCCTTTATAATACTATGTAAACAACTTAGCTAGAAAGTGCAAATAATATTGCAAAAAGTCAGAACTGGGTTAACTTTCCACCGTAAGCCAGAGTTAATTGATATTAAATTTGCAATTTGTGGGACAGCTTGCGTTAAGAAAGTTTGCTGTGCTGCGAAAAAGTCGGAATACATAACTTTAAAAATATCAAAAGAGCATATTGATCAATATATTGATAAAGCTTTGTAATATATTTCTAGTGAACATATGTGTTATCGTTTGTATAAATATTCGTAGAGATTTGGTTAATCTTCAAATATTTTTATGACTGCGTTGCTATTCGTACATATGCACAATATTGCAAGACACCTACTGCTATAATTATATTATGGCTATAGCAAAGTTCTAAATAATAGAAGCTCACAGGTCTCATTTTTTTAAGTTATATAGTTTTCTATAACAAGAAGCAGTCGTCATAAACATATGTCTGAATAAATCTAGTGATCTTAAAGCTTTTGTTTGACCTTTACCATAGCTGATGGCAACCCGATTAGATGGGCATTTATTTTAAATTACATTTGATAATAGTTTAAACTATGTGGAAAACAGCTGTCAAAATAAATAAATTTCCATAAATGTGACAGGAAAATATTTAACCCTTGGAGGCAAAGGATTTTCAAAAAATACCTTCTTAGGGGGAATCTACACAATTAAAAGAGGTATTAAGCTTCTTGGTGCAATGGATTGGCTTGGATTTTAATAGGCATTTCACCTGTAGAGATCTATATTTATTCTTCATTCATTCATTCATTTGATAATGTTACATAGCCAAATTACGATACCACATTAAAATTTAAACAATAATTATAAATACGTAAATAGTGAAGATCTTCAATATTCAATAGTCTTTAAATTCACTTGCAGATAAACAAACATTTATTTGAGCCTTGATCGTGCCTTTAAAAGGTATTTAAATTCGATGTCATCCTCACGGGAGGGATACTTGCCAACATTACTCCGCTACTATAATTGAAAAAGTAGTTCTACGTAGCAAATAACCAGTTTTTCCAAAATTATAATCTTAACAAGCATACAGTACTCCTTTCCAACTTTGATGTTTAAAACATAACTTCACAGGCTGATATAATGTCGTAATTCATTTAAGTGTCCAAACAGAGATGATTGTAGTCAATATTCCTCCGCGGGGTCGGCGACTAGCGCATGTCAACGTTCATGCAGCTCCTCATTACGACAATATATTAAAATTTAGAAAAATGATTTTATTGCGCCTTGAAGAAAAATAAATTCAGTACTAGGTCTATGAACTACAACAATACTCAACTCAATTAATACATTAATTTGACATAAATAAACATAAACGTGAATGAACTTTAATAAATTATAGTTTGGCTTAACAGAACATTAACTAATACATTAACATAATCTAATCGAAATATTTATTTAATTTGTCGTATTAGAGCGGAAAGATTAGGCAAATGTATTAAATATATCTACAATTCTTGAGTATGTTATCATCATAATTAATGATTTTTTATAATAGGGGTTGGCTTGGAAGTTATTTTTTTAATAAGTAAAAAATCATTCTGGGTCATCACTTGGAAGTGTTTGATATTTTTATAAAGGCTTTAGGAGGTAATACAGCAATAAAAGTAGTTTAGAAAATGTCTGTTCTCTGAAAGTAATCTGTTATCACTTCAAACCCGGATTATATAACTGTCATGCCAGAGACACTCTTGAGGTTCATCAGTTCCACTCAAAATCATCTACACCCTCTTCATCCTTTTCCAGGTGCTCAGCCTGCGACAGTCTCTTCCAGACGCTGATGGCGCTAGAGCACCACAAGGAGGAGTTCGAGCACTGGTCAGGGGACGAGAGCATGCTGGTGCCTCACCACCATAGCGACGACAGCAGCGAGGAGACGAGCGAGGAGATGGAGCGACTGCTCTAGAGCACTGGAGCATTTGGAGCATCTGGAGCCATGGAGCAGCCCGTTCCTGCCGTAATCGGCTGATTATTTTATAAGAACTGATATACTCTGAAAGAGGACGAATGGCCGCTAGGAGATTAGAAGATCTCACCAAACACAATGCTTTTCCATTGTGTCGGCGAGGGTCACATAATCTCCCAGTAGATACACTTGTCCCCGTACAATAATAGAGCGGTTTACGGTATGGTATAGAAATGCGAGATTGCCACTGTTCTTTACACAGCGTTTAAAAAAATATGTTTTAAAGGGTTTAGGAGCGGTTTCTCTAACTCAGTTTACACCAAGTTTAAACTAATCTAAATAATTTTAAACTGGGTTGAGGAACGTGATAAATGCCATTAATGATAAATTTAAGGGTCTTTAAGGGTTTTTTTAAATATTTTTATCAGTATATCACTGAAAAAATACATAAGCGAAGGCATAATGGTCAAGAATCGATATCCGAGACCACGTTGTTTAGTTAAATGTGATATTTAAATGTGTTTACGTGTACAAGTCTATTGAAGACAGTTAATTTAATCAAAATAAATATTAAATGACAAGATTGGTAAGGAGTACAGCTTGAAAGCTTCTGTCGCTTTTTGAAGCCTCAATTTCTGCAAAGTAGTGGATTATTAATCATCAAAAACTTCTAACATTAAATCAAAAATGTTTGCAATAATTATAAACGCACATATTTATAATATAATATTTATTAATTTTGATTCATAGAAAATATATAAATCCAGTGTCACAACATACGAGAAATGGCTTTAAAAATTTGAGATATAGATAAGTTGCTTCCAAGAGACCAATCTATATTTTAGAAAATAGAAATTGGCTACTATATTTTGTATGTAGATAGAAAAGATTTAGGAATTGGCTGCTGTGCGGCAAAATGTAAATATGTAATGCAAATATAATTTATTTATTATTAATTGTTTAATACTTGTGCAGGATTCGATTCACCTGACAGCTACTGATAGTCTCCGATCTTATACATGAAAATTTTCTAATGAATCGGATTCTGTGCAGGTGTTGAACCACATGGAATGTTTTCATGGCATTATGATTGTAATATGTGAAAACATGGGAATAGTTGAATAATTTTTCATAACCGCATGCTTTCTCTATAATTGATGTTTCGAATTCCCTAATTTAACTTGCCTTTTCGACCCCAAAGGCTTGAGATACATTCTCCCAATTGCTGTTCTATTTTTCATTAAATTTTGAATAAAATATGACGTTGATTATTTTTTAAACTGTCTCCATTAATTTTGGCTAGAATTTACTGTATCAGTAGGTAAAAATAAAAAAATATATGATTGTGCCATGAAACGGGTTTTATTGGAATCATATAAATATAGAAAAATTACTTTTAAGTAAATTTTTTGCTTAAATTATACTTAAAGCATTAAATATTTTTCTAAACGGGAGTACAGTAAAACCATTATGAATTCACTCAGATTTTTCTGGTAATTTAAATGGCTAAAACATGTTTTTCTCTTGAAAGTACACAATAGTTCACTTCATAAATACGTACTGGGAGTTTGGAAAGAGTATACTTTGAGTTTGTTTGTTTTTCCAATCAAATATGGAAATTCTGCTAAATGAAATTGTTATTGTTTTAATTTTATACCGGTGTTTTCATTGAAACAACATTCACCGCAAAACACACTGGTCCGGGCGCATCACTACAAAGAAATTGGTACAGCGAAAGTTTTGATGATATTTATTTTCGGTTCATCATACGGTAGCGGAGAAACCTCCGTACATTTTGTACATCCTAAAAACGAATTCACAACGTCATGAATATAAAATAGAAGGGAATTCATTTACTCTCCGTTTCATAATATAGATCCTTGCGGCCAACAAACTAGGTTGCGAGTGACCAGCTTTAAGCGTTTTATTATACTGGATTGCTGTCTTCATTTAATACATAAGAGTGCAATTTAAGCAACAAAGCTGTTCTTTCATTTGACATTAGTCTTAGGTTTAATTAATGAATTGTATGTAATATGATACGACACAACATTTTTTCTTCCACGAAAATTCATAAAGACATTCGATGTGCGTCCATCTTTCAAGTGTAACTTGATGATTTTACCATATTATACCAATTGCTATAAGTGCCCTTAGATGTCCAGAACCATATTTGTCGTGCGGATACCTGAAATTGTCTATTTACCGGCCTAAATATTAGTTATTACTAAAATACGTAGGCTTGTTTATCCATCAGAAATATTTCTACTGTATAAATAATGTTACATTTCAAAAAATACATTGATGAACACCGCTAATGTTTTACTATTCTGATTTTATCTTTTACAGAATAAGTGTATCCACATACAGAACAACTTTACCGAAACTTTATTTTTCCATTTGTCAGTACTATGAATGTATTGTTTTTCCTAGGAACTATGAACGAAAATTCTGCGCTTTGAAAATCATATGTTGTTATTAAAAATACACTACTATAAAGGCTTATTATAACCGAATATTTGAAATTATAAAACTGACATCCTTGAATAAATACATTTTTTAACTAATCAACTTTACATATCTTCTCCAAGAAAATGTAACCAAGATATAATACAAACAAGACTGACGGTAGAAGAGGTTAGTTTTAAAATGGAAAACAGTATAGAGTAGCCTCTCACCTTATAAATTGTGAGAGCTTCAATAGGCGTTGATCATAGAGGTTTTACCATCCCTTAGAACTTGGAATTTGAATTTTCCCTTACAAATTAGATGGCAAAATACATTGATTAAAAATAGTAAGTATATTCAGCTAATTTTAATCTGTGAACAAGCATAAACTCAGCCTGGTCTTTATACTGGTATAAAATTATTACTGGCAAAATAAAAATCAATAGTTATGTTTTTGTTGGTTTTTAGTCGAAGGGATGGTAAAGGAGAGATTTTTTATTTGTATGGGAATTGTTTGAATAAAATTAGTTTGATAAACAGAGTAAAAACATAATATTACATAACAATGTCCGTCCTTTGAAACTAGTGGTTTCAGGCAATGCCTGATATTAAAAAAGGTAAGCCCCGTTATTCATTAAAAACCATTGAACTGATCTTGAGGCTTCTATAGGAACAAATAAAATTTATCTACCTATTTTCAATACACTAATGTTAAAGAGCGATTAATAACAAATATTTTAGACTGATTATATTCCAACAGTCTTAAAATGAATACTTTTAGTTATAAAAATGTTTCTAACTCAACTTATCTGTCGATTTAAATAAATTAAACTACAAATTATTTCAAATCAAAGATGACTCACACTAGGGTCACATTAAAGTTGACGGATGAAAATATTTTTGTGTTAAGAAAACCAGACTTTGGTGGTTAAAAACATAATTGAAATTAATGATTTTCTCAGTGGCATAACATGCCAAGAAAGTACCTTTATTTAGTCACCAACGACATAATTCAGTTACATGCCGGTTACCTGTGTCCCCCATTAGACTGTAGCCTACCATTCTTCACGGCTGAATACGGACTGCTTCCCCTTAGCAGGCAGAAACAGCGGCATACGGAATGCTCCCCTTTGCCGTGTTGGAATTTTTGGCAATATTTCTAGACAAGACTGTACTCATATCAGCATTTATGTTAATATTTCTATTAATTAATAGCTTTTTATGTGTTCTTTCGAGATATAAAGATTTTTCTGCAGAATCGTTTTTTACGTTAGTTCAAAATTCACGATTTTTTTTCAAAAGTTAACATAAGCTTATATGGGAAATATAATTTTCTTTTTAGGCTTCCTACACAAAACAAAATAACTCACTTCAGTCAAACATGATGACATGCAGCCTTAAATCCGCCGTCTTTAACGAATCAACTTCACTTTCCCGTACTTTCTCACTCTATTCTTTATAAATTTAAAATTGTTGACTACAATTTGACCTAGTGAGCTCTCCATGTTCTCACTACCAAAGTTCTCCAAAATTGTTTTAAAAATAATTAGCTGCACTTCCGAAATTATAAATAAATAAAGATATATACTTTACATTTCTATTCTTTGTTGTTTCCTGCGATAGTGCAACCCATAATACAAAAACACCAAGACAATTGTTAGTACTAATATTGCTACAGTCACGTCAAGAATCATTCCATAACGACAGGGGGGAGCAATCCGTGTGTCCCTGTCGCAAGCGCCCAAGGGGGAGCTGTCCGTATCCGCCCTTCTTGGCCACATCTCAGAGGGAATCCCTCCCCTTCCTACATATCACTCCGTGTCTCCTAGACAATATCTACTGTGTATTTATGTATGTTTATATTATGTATTCTGTATGTAATATTGTAAATATTAGAATATTAAATAATTTTGAAAAGGAACTTGGGTATTTATTAATTATTTCACCATTTATTTCTTTATCTGTGTTATAGAAAACCCTCCAAAATTTCAGATGTATTGAAAATTACAGCTAGGGTTTATTTAAATTACACTTTTTTTACAAACAATAAATTAAGTGTGTTGCAACCATGTATTTAAAA
The DNA here is from genome assembly GCA_035578135.1 of Flexamia atlantica. Classification (NCBI taxonomy): domain Eukaryota; kingdom Metazoa; phylum Arthropoda; class Insecta; order Hemiptera; family Cicadellidae; genus Flexamia; species Flexamia atlantica. The sequence goes on from JAQJVK010000021.1 coordinate 1,838,730, forward strand.
GGGGAGCAGTGATGATGTTTTATTTCAGTTATATTTGAGATAATATTAAATCTGGTATGTGTACATCTAATGAAATAATAATTTTAACCGCTTTGATGATTTAGTAGACTTGTCATAATGCATATTATACGGTTATAACATAGATTGAAGTGAATTAATGAGACCTCTAAAGTTCACATCTTATGCTACTTACTCTAGCAATATGGCTGCGGGCGATAAGACATATTTTCCGTCCCTGTCTCTAAGATATCGCGGAGCGAAAGTAACTTCAGTAAACTTTAATAATTAGTCTCTTAGAATTCCTGGAAACTTACTTTCCCTCTTAATATACTTTTGAACACTCATTAGATTCCTTTTTTAAGATATCTTCTTTCAATGCAACCAAAGTTAAAGCTTTAATTTAAATTTTTATTTAAACACACATGTCAACGTAGTAAGAACACTTTTCAGCAAGTTTTAAATGTGTGTTTTTGGAATAGAGTTTATAGAAAGAAATAGGTCAATGCTATTGAAACACAATTTTATTGAAGATGTTGATGGGTATAAGTGGAAAAGTTTTAGTACTTTAATTTTTTTAAACCGCTATTTTTTATCACATCACAGAATTACACGTATTTTACTGATTTTACACTGAAAATCTGTCAAAATGTAACACTCGATCGCTAAAAATGCAGAACAATCAAATTAGAGTCCGATATACAATTGTACTGAACACTGAAATGCACCGCTCGTTAGGATTTTCAACGCCAGGACAGAGAACCACCGTGTGTGGTACAAGCGGCATTGTTTGGCATGTTTCGATGAACTGGACACTCTCCTAACACACATCGCTTCATCGACTCCGGCGCTTTGTTAATATGAAGTGCAGTGAAGCGTGCTTGATACATACTAATTGGCTTTCCATAGAACTCATAAATGTAAACATTAAAGCGGCGCAAAATTTTTAAATTTACACAAAAATTTTGGTTTTTTAAATATTTTTTTTAATGCAGGATACAGTTTAGACCTTAAAATATTTTTATATGGGTACTACTATAAAGAAAGTAGTAAGGCCTTGTCAGTCACTTAAATCGAGGTCATATCCGATTATTTTTTAGACTGTAAAGAATTTTATAATTATTTGTGCTAATACGGATAAGATTGGCATTTGACGCATTGTCTACCATTATAAGCAGTCTTTAGATGCTTTAAAGTACCAAGGTTTTAAACTATTACCTTTAAACTATTACCAGGAAAAAAGTTTTTGTCCGGTCTTGAATAACCATGTTTGGTAATAAGATTTATAGGGTGTTTTATAGCTGTAACCAATAATTAACATAATATTAAATATTTCAACTGAAAATAGCAGGGAAGATTTTTATTGTACTGAGCTAACAAAACAGTTTCAACAGTCAAATTTTACAATTTCCTTGTTCGTCCTACAGTTTGAACACTGAACGACGTAATTCGAAGTTTGGTAGTTAAATGTTTCTCTCGTAACAGAACACATTGGTTATCGTCAGTTGACGTCACTTTTTTGTTCGGTGCTTTCATACGCCTGGAATCTCTCCACCGCAAATATTCCAAATGTACAGATTAGCTTTAGAGGAAAACTGAAGTAAAAACACAGTTTCAAGAAATTATTTTTTATGTATTCATGGCTGAAATCAACGGATGTAAAACAAATTGCTCCAAAAAAAAAACCTAAAACTTTAGTTCCCGTTCGCAGGAGGCGAACCACTTTATAAATGCATTTATGCTCCAACATACGTACTTGTATACAGAATTATAATTCTGCTAACGCGCCTTATGAACTGAAAAAATACAAGTCTTAACACCAACACGTTCGAGGATTATTTTTTTGGAATCCCTGGAAACAATAGTAACTACAGGCGAAAATCCATTGATTCGCGTTGTCGGTTTGTTTGAAGGCAGAGATTTCTCTAATGAAAGGGTGAGATGGAAGGGAGGCGAGGAGTCTCAGGTGGCAGGTGGGGGGGTTGGTGGGGGGGTGGCAGGTTCTCGTTTTAATTAAAGCCCACCCTCGCGTGTTGAAAAACTTTTATTTTGGCACCTAGTTATTTGGTTATGGGACCTTTTAATGATTAGAGAGATGGCTATAAATGTTGTATAGATTTTAATTGAGATTAGAAAAATGAGAATTCACAACGTGGTAAGAACTGAATAATGATAGAGATCAGGTAATGTACACTGAACTGCTTCTGAAGTTATTTGAAAGTAATACTTTATAGAGTTTCTATTTCAGGATACACAGTATATTACAATGAAGTGTTTATATTAGTGGAGACATCCGTACAGTACCAAATCCCGAATGTATTAAAAATAATAGTGGAGTTTCAAAACCCCGTTTAATATGCTCTATTTAACCTATATTTGCAAATAATACATACGTTTAAAGAGTGCATTGAACAGTTGTTCCTACAAGCATTTGCTATAACATGTTATTGTTTACATGACTGACATTAAGCTGGCTAAGAATACTTTAGTACCTAATAAGTGCAGCTAGGTTTATTTATGTAGCCTCAATAATTTTTAAAATTTATCTACTTACAATAGTTAATCACATAGATTGTTTTAATTTTGATATTTAATTTAAAAAAGTATCATCCACATTGTAAGATTTGGGGAACAGAGAGTCAATGTGGATCAAGATTCGCTCTTTGCAGCCAAAGTACTCGCGACTGCCGGCTTGGTACCCTAAGGGCCCTAAATGGCCCGACGATGATAAATCGTATGCACGCTGCCAGATCTCCGTTTGCCAGGTTTTACACCAAGCAATCTCTTTTCTTTTAAGGGATTTGAAAGCCTAAAAATTAGTGACTTTGATATTATATATTTTACATTACCACTGAAATAGTATTATTATAGTATAAGTAGTATATTATAAGTAGTGTAGTATCGACTAACGTAACGGTATAATTATTACAGTTTTTGGTTACCGGCTCACTAATTTTCGTGTGGCAAATGATGATCACATTATAAACCTTTGGGAAGCCCCTTTGAGTTGCTCTTTCAAGCGATGTATTTTCGCAAGGATTGGTAAAATGGAATAGATATTACAATGCTTTGAAACACCGCTATTTTTTTTTTTTAGATCCGGTATATAAAAATATTAAGGCAGTGTGTTGCAGATTTTTAAAGGCCTTCCTGTTGTAAAATTGTGATTCTAATTTCTCTCCACTTAAAGTTAAGCTCATAAAACAGTACATATGTAGTTTAGGATAAATGTATTTTCTATCTTCCTGTAGCCTATGAATATTAAATTTTCATTGAAACCTAAGCATATTTGCATTCACTTAATTACCTCTATCTAGGCTGTGTAGATAAACCAAAAGATGTATTAACATTCAATGTTATCTTCAAACACTGAAATTTTTATATAATTTATACATAGCGAAACAGCACGAAAACTGTTCTCTTATAGCATAAACATTAAGAACAATGAAATCAGTTGTAAAACAAATTTATTTCGATACTAACGAGTTTAAAAGTAATATTATAATTTAATCCTTTACTCGGTGTGAAGTCCCGTAGGCTATAATATTAAATATGCACGTTAAATTATATTGGGTATGGTGGTATTTTAGATCATATAATGGGTTTCAATGGGCTTCAATGGTATACTTTTTTGTAGGGTTCGGGAACATTCGGATTAACAGAACAAGCGCTCGCTTATCCAACTGATCCTCTATCTGCGACTGGGATTATTGAGAGATGACCAATTAATTCATCGATCGCATTTAAATTATAACTTAATATTGTTGATATCTCAACTAGTAATGTATCCGTAACTTGTTCTAGTTTGAGTTTTTTTTAATATTTGGAATTTTAATATCATTTTTAATACAATCAAGGGTTTTCCGTTTTTTTATTAATACAGATGAATTCTTATACTTAGCTATTCATCAACAAATTGAAAACAGCTTTGATACCGAAACCTAAATAGTCACAGGAGTATACCACGGCACCAAAATTATTTCCAAGAAACGTGATTGAAATACTCATGCACCAGATATCAATCAAATTTCTGTAATTTGATAATTGAATTTATGATAATTTAAATTATGTTGAAACCATTTTAGGTCCAGATATATTTAATTGTTTTTATACGCATGCCTGGTAAATTTGTTGTTGTTGTTGTTGAATTCATTACGAACATAATACGCTGAAATGTGATACAGGTAAATTGAATGGATAAGTAATACATTGGTTGTATTCAAATATTAGGAATAGTAACTATTTATTTAAGTATAGAGGCTAAAAACATGTACTGTAGTTTTGACCAAAAAATATTATTTATTTTTTTAATTTATTGCTAAACCGTATTACGTAATTTTAGCCTCTATCAACTTCATTAGTATGAATATGAATGTGTTGAAAATATCATAGGCTGCTGTTTGATTGTTCGTTCTTACTTGTCAAAATAATTAAAAGTTTCAATTTGTTTAATTACAACAACTCGTAAAAAATAATTCCAAATCCATAGGACATAGAGTTGTTCGCCGATAGTTTGATACAAATGTTGCTTGTTTTATCATGGACTTTATGCCTTGTAAGAGAAATTATTATTAAGTTACTAACACTTGCCCCAGTTCAATAGCACATCTGATAGATAGTAATGAACAGTTTTATATTGTAACATACGGATGACAGAATGATTGTATTAGTCATTACTCCAAGTTACAATACTCTCTTTCCTTAAGTCCGTTAGATGTGTTATGTTAAACAAAGTAATTCAAGGAAACTTATTCAATTTGAAAACCTCAAATTCGAAAAGCCAACACACATATAAACTGTACTGTTTTGAACGTGCTCTAAGGTGTGGTATCGTTTTATGTGTATCCATTAAAGAATTACATTTACATAAATTGGCATTAGGGAATATATGTAAACCTAGGATATTGTTTCGACTCAACTTTTGACGGTACTATGTAGTCGCGATTATTGTATTATCATTTGTTGTAAAAGGTTTCTCGTTACCATAAATACTAAAAAGCAATGTTTCAATAAAATGATATACTTAGACCGTTATGAAGGATCATTTTCGGTTATGGTGATAAGCTAATTAAAACATTTACATTGTCCTTGATGAAGGATCAAATAATAACATTTTGCTAAATTTTGCTTCTAAATGTATAAAGTGATGAGCAGCTTCCTAAGAGATAATTATTTGAAGCTATAAATATTTTTGGATACAAATTTTCCAAAACATTGTATCGATCAATATGATATGAATAAAATTACTTTATTTTCTTATAACAAAAATCTTATTAAGAAATGATATTCTTCGAGTAAGACGTCAGTGATATTGACAAGAATATTCCTCTATGAAATCATTCTATTAGCAATTTAAAACAAGAAAAACTGTCAGAATGCAAAAGCAAGATCGTGTAATATAGGATTGGTTAGTAAGATAATGTGATTTGGCAGGCTGCGGAAATGATGACGCGAATCGTCTAAATATGAATGAGGGATTATTCCTCTCGATTTCATTGGTAGATTGCAAACTTACTTAATCCTTCCGCTCTTTTTTAACTAACACTCCAGACATTTTTTCTTATTCCTATTTTTTAATACTATTTCTCTTTGTTTCAAAATTACTTAAAGAGTTGTGTTGTGGTACACATCTGGTTTCAGAAGTTGTGTTCTGGTTCTTAGTGGTTGGGTATTAATAAAATTTCGGTTGATTTATAAATAATTTATTTCATATACTTGTTTTAATTAACAAAGCCATAGAAGATAAATGAATCAGCCCCCTGAAAAGTGTAAAAATTGTCACACAGGTAATAGAACATAACAATATAATTTAATGTTTCTCAATCAGACACTATCCTAATTTTTTATGGCCTCAAGAGATGAAGAATTAAAATACAGCCCAAAACATTAAATTTTAAAGAAGTGTCCTGAATCCTGCTTAACATATACCTGATAGCATTGTTTTCATTACGAAGAGGCAAGTCTATCTCATACGAAAAATTGCGCCGCCGCGACGGATGAAAATAAAAGAAAAAGCAGAAAAAGGAACAGAAGCATCAGAAGATTAAAAGATAAATTTTATCAAATCTGTTTATGAATAATACTGATACTGCATTTGAATTTTCATTGGTGCAAATAGACTATATAAACAATTTTATAAGCAAATTTTTTGTAACTGTTTATATAAACTAACCAAATAAATATAAAAAATTAAAATAAATGTTCATTTTATATTTTATAAACGTATATTATGAATTTTTTAGTACATAAAAGTATTATGTAATCTTATATTCTTATATGAGCAATGTTTGCTTGAATATATTATGTTACCTTGATTTCACAATTATCTCAAAATCGGCTACGAGGACTTCCTTCAAATTTTGAAAATAGTTTATATTTGGTCCAAAAACGTGTTTTATGCTTGCAACTTAGCCAGAGAAACTCTAAAAACTTAATAAAATTAATTTTTAAATGGGAAAATTAACATTGGGCCTTACGAGTAGCCACGCTAGCATCGAAATTAATATTAAATTAATTTTATTAGAAATTAAATGAATAAGGCATGTGTAGACATTATAACAGTTGTTTGCAAACTATGGTCAACTAAGAAAACAGCGTGTGATACTAAGATATGCAAGGAGTAATATAGAAGTTTATTTATACATATTATCGAATTTTTTAAGTGATTGGAGGATTGAATATTATACATTACCGAACGAAGCTCGGCCCACCGAGTATAAATAATAAATCATCCCCACCAGAATTCTTTACGTAGACATCGAGCATAATCCCAGATTCAAAATCAATATTTAAAATGGATTATAATTTAAAAAGTCAATGTGGATTAGATATTTCCCCTCACATATCCAAGCTAATTATTACCGGAGTTTTCGCTGATTAGTTTTGGCAGATATTTTCATTGCTGTTTGTAAGAAATAAGTTTACGATGCAACTTATGAAAACATTCTATTTTATAATCCTTAGATCTACCGCAGTAAATTTATCTATCTATATATGTATTTAATACGATTCTATATATGTGATCGAGACTTCTCCTGCAGTTCTTAACCTACTTTAATGATGTAAGTCGTTAAGTTTAACTTTAAGATCGGCGTTAAATTGGTCATAGCGTAAAATATATAATGGTCTTTCTGGAGTGGCATTATTTTATACTTCCAGTGATGCTGTCTTAAGCACTGACATCACGTAAAGGCTATGCTTATAATTTAAAGAGCCAGTGAATGATCGTCACACGTGAGCAAAGTAATTGAGAAGGCAGGTAGACAGACAGGCCTATTGTGCTCGTTCAGTGACGATCTCATAGCCTTAGAAATTCACCTCATAAACACCACCCAGCTAACTCATTTCACCAATCCATAAAATATTGGTTATAGAATACATTTTTTTAATTATTCAAAAATCTAGCAGATCCATTATATAAGACTTACTATTGGCATGTGCAGTGACAGAAATGTTAGTTTTCGTTCGTTTTAGTGTCGTTTGTAAATGTTTTAAACTTCTGACAACTTCATCATCACGGAAGATGGGCAATTGATGTTTTTGTACACTTGATAATGAACCATCAAATGGTTCGAAACCAATGGTAGTGTAGTACCAATAACAGGATCACTCGACAGTAGCAGGTAATTTAAACCATTTTGCTTATAGTCAGTGATTCAGAGGCTATACAATCATTAACATTCATGAGTATTAAACTACTCAAATTAACTCAATTCATTAGATTTTTAAATATAAAAAAACTGTATTCTATTGCTAACATTTTATGAGCTGAGGAAACGAGCTATGTGGATGATGTTTATGAGGGGAATTTTCTTTTTATTAAATGACGGCCATATTTTTAAATATAGAAATGACACCAAAAAGCACCTTAAAAATGCTTTAAAAATTGTGACAAGTCAAAATTATGCCAAATTATTAATATAGAGTTATTTAATTACTTAGTTTTTATAAAAGTTCTTTGTCTGATTTACAATAAAAGTTTTAGCTACTAGTTCATTTTAGGTGAGACACGCGGTATAGTTATAAAAAAAATTCTTATTTTAAATTACTATTTCTTGTTTTCTTGTTTTAAATTACTAATAGAATGATTTCATAGAGGAATATTCTTGTCAATATCACGTATAAATCACTGTCGTCTTACTAGAAGAATATAATTTCTTAACAAGATTTTTGTTATAAGAAAATAAAATAATTTTATTCATATTATATTGATCGATTCAATGTTTTGGAAAATTTGTATCCAAAAATATTTATAGTTTGAAATAATTATCTCTTAGGAAGCTGCTCATCACTTTACATATTTAGAAGCGATATTTGGCAAAATGTTATTATTTGATCCTTCATCAAGGACAATGTAAATGTTTTATTTAGCTTATCACTATAACCGAAAATGATCCTTCATAACGGTCTAAGTATATCATTTTATTGAAACATTGTTTTTTAGTATTTATGGTAACGAGAAACCTTTTACAACAAAATGATAATACAATAATCGCGACTACATAGTACCGTCAAAAGTTGAGTAGAAACAATATCCTAGGTTTACATATATTCCCTAATGCCAATTTATGTAAATGCAATTCTTTAATGAATACCCATAAAACGATACCACAGCCTAGAGTACGTTCAAAACAGTACAGTTTATATGTGTGTTTGACGTTCGAATTTGAGGTTTTCAAATTGAATAATTTTCCTGGAATTACTTTGTTTAACATAACACATCTAACGGACTTAAGGAACGAGAGTATTGTAACTTGAAGTAATGACTAATACAATCATTCTTAAACGAAGATGTTGTGGTCCGTGCGCCGATGACACGTGACGTAGTTGAAACGTGGTCCGTCGGGCTGCACTTATTTGCGGTGTCGCAGGAGCGCTTTCGGCCGTTCGCCATTATCAACTGCTACTAATCTCGGATTCCACATCTTGATGTTTTGGTCAGTTACTAGAATGTTCGGGGAGAGTCGGGTCTTCTTGGAATTCCTGAGCGGTGGAATCTGGGATGGGTCACTCGCCTATTGTTTACAGATTCTTCCTGTGACGCGAGGATTCTAGATACTTCCTGAACTAAATAAACTAAAATTTACAATAGAAACCGAAAAAGACAGTAGCATTAACTTTTTAGATATAACACTTACAAAAGTGATTCCCAAAATAAAATTTAAAATATACAGGAAACCGACATTTAGCGATGTTCTCATCAACAAAAACTCCAATCATCCATATCAACACAAAATAGCAGCATTCAGGAGTATGGTACATCGTGCCAAAAACATCCCACTAGGTTAACAAGAATTGGACGAAGAATTGAAAAGCATAAACCGATTGGCACAACTAAATGGTTTTACAAAACACGATATCGAAAAACTTTATAAAAAGCAAGAGCCTAAGGCTGCCAAGGAAAGTGAAGGAAAATGGGTAACGTTCACATATACAGGCCCGGAAATATATAAGGTTGCTAAGGTTTTTAAGAAACAGGGTTTAAACGTTGCATTCCGCACTTCAAACAACTTAAAGAGGAAATTACACACAGAAATTGAAAATAATGATAAGTATTCCAAAAGTGGAGTTTACAAATTAAAATGTTTAAGGTAATAAAGTTTACGTAGGACAGACAGGAAGAAGCTTTAGACAAAAGTATTAAGAACATATTTATTCATTGAAACAAAAAGAACCAAAATCTCATTTTGCACTTCATATTTTAGAGGAAGATCACAGTTACGGGAAAATTGAAGACACGCTAGAAGTAATAGAAATTCTAAATAAGAGTAAAAAGCTGGACTTAATGGAAAATCTGCATATTTTTAAAGAAAAATACAAAAATAACATAATAAATCAACAAACAGGATGTTCCGAAAGTAAAACATTTGAAATTTTAAAAGAACAAATCATTATAAAATAGAATAACGTTCAGGAAGTATCTAAAATCCTCGCGTCACAGGAAGAATCTGTAAACAATAGGCGAGTGACCCACCCCAGATTCCACCGCTCAGGAATTCCAAGAAGACCCCACTCTCCCCGAACATTCTAGTAACTGACCAAAACCTTTATATATGCAAGATGTGGAATCCGAGATTAGTAGCAGTTGATAATGGCGAAAGGCCAAAAGCGCTCCTGCGACACCGCAAATAAGTGCAGCCCGACGGACCACGTTTCAACTACGTCACAATCATTCTGATTAAAAAAATAAACAATAGTACTGTGTGAGAGTGGTTCCATTTAGTGCACGGGATTAGTGTACGTTCCTAGGAAATGCGAGTGTAGGGATTAATTAATTAAACGAAACGTGGCACATGCGAAGTTTAATTGAATATGACTGGGGCTTAGTCTGCATAAACAAAGGTGTCATCCAGAATGCTTGATACACCTCTATTATAAGGTATATTTTTATACAAAAACCTTTTTAAACTTGTTACTTGGAATTCTGTTATATTATAAATTTATTATTATTTTTATAATTATTTGTATTTTAATCATGAATAATCCTGTTAATATTTGTAAATTTCTCCTGATGAAAATAGATGAATAAGATAATTTAGCCCCCCGCCCCCCCCCCGGATGGGGAAGGATAGTAGTATGATTAACATGACATTTGATTTTTGTAAAAAAGAAAGCGATGTCATTTATTATAAAACCCTTACAGTTTATTAGCAATTTTCAAAATCTCTTATCTTACTTTTGAGTCATTTATTTACTAGTTGTACACTCCAAGGCTAATTATAATGAACCAACGTAACATTTTATTTATTTTGGCGTGTTTTTATAGAAGACTTTTTCTTAAAGAGCTGATATTGTAGCATCTAAATTTTATTCACGTAACTGCAAAACTCAAGTTAAAATTTCATGCTTTCTCATATTTAGAAGAACATTTATTTTGAAAACTTTACATTTAATTTGGTTTATTTACATTTAATGTGATTTGTAACCGAATGAACATCGTTAAAATTCCTCCATACTGGGGTTAATCAATCCTTTAAATTGGGCGATGCTTTAAACGACAATCATTGACTGCTCCATTGGACTTTGCAGCGGTGCAAACCTATCTGAATTCGTGGAATACTGAATGGGACACATGTTTGAGCGCATTGATGTGCGTTTAAATACCAAACCACACGAGCATACAGTGTCCAGTTCATTCTGTGTTTGTGACGTTTTATTTGAAATTCAACCATAAAAAACAATTACCTAAAGTTGTCTGAGTCCCGGGTCTAAAAGGTGTAAACAACAGATAAACTTGATAGGCAAAATATATTTACAAAAATATCTAATGTTTCACTTATTTGTTTTAAACTAATTATTGGTTATGTTAGTCGTAGCTATGATTATTTAAGGATAAGAATAGCAGTACTTATGAGATAAGCTATAGTAATTTGAACCAAAATAAATGAGATAATGGAACTACTCAGTGGAATGGCTACAGAAAAATGAGTTGATAAAATAATGAAATAATTATTTGAAAAAAATCCTACACGCAAGTGAAGTCCAATTACACCTAAAGGTTTACTACGCTGATTGCGAAATATTCGAAATGGAAGACAGGAGTGTGTTTCAGAGAGAATGTTTATGGATTCAGCAGTAAAATAGCAGTAAAGCGTTTACCACCAATACTCTCGAGCGTTGTGCCTGCCAGCTGATATTTCCATTCGTAGTTATAAAACTGTAGTAGTGGAATTATTCATTTCTTTAAATATATTAGGCCAGTAAAATTAGATTAAGATTAAAAAATTGTCGTGCCTGGAAAAAATTAATGAAAGCTGTAAATCGTCTTAATCTTTTCTTTTTACATCCAAGTAAAGACATTTGAAGTTTGTCCCATTTGTCTTATTGAGCTTTCGACCTGGGACCACAAAATATCTGAGTTTTGGGTCATTTTTTATTATTTGCATATAAGTAAAAAAAACTGTTTACTCTACAAAAAAATATTTATATACAAGAATAATTGTAAAGCACAAAATTCAGCATTTATTGAGTACCTTCTGATGAAGATACTTTAAATAACAACTGATAAAAGTTAAATAAAGCGTTTCAGCGAAATTCTTCTATAGGGAAGGAGCTATTACTGTAGGTCTCATGGTAAGACCTAAGCCCGAGACCATGATAACTTTTCGTTTTGAAGCCTTCCGAAGCAAAAAAAAATCTTTAGATTTTTACAAATATAAATAAATTTATATATAGATGTCTATAAATGTCTACATGTGTTAGAAAGCTCAATAACTATTGTAAAACATTTTCCAATCTATATAAAATTTGGCTCAGTAACAAATAATTTAATATTTTGAATCATTGCTCTCTAAGTCTCTTGGTTACCGAGTAAAATAGTGTGCCAAACACAGTACGATGTCTCAATGTTAACCTTACGTGAGATAAAAAACATTATACATCTTACTTATTTCTTAACATATCTCAATAACATTTCGTAGGTGACTTCATCTAGTTAAGGTTTACTTGGTTATGGCATAACATTTACAAATTTACAAATTCCTGAAGCAGCACACTTGCGTACTCACCTTCCCAAAATTAACCTTAAGGGAAATAATTACATCTTTCTTATTTCTCAATGTATCTTTGTAAAATTTAGTATGTAGCCTCACCATGGAGATTTTAGGCGATAATCAAGTAGAAATTAACTAGATCCATTTTTTATTTCCTCAAAAAGAATAACATGGGGAAAGAGTATGGAGGTCTGCTGCAATAGGTACCAAAAACTTTGGTGGTTTTAATACAATATGAAGTGGATCTGAACTATAAGATGCCATATAACAAGTTACATCATGATATGTTGAAAAATAAGCGACATATACAATTTTTCTTATTTCTTATAAAGGATAACATTAGGACAATGTACTGTTTTTAGCACTTTAAATATTTCGATAACCAATGGAAGTAGAGCAATGATTCTAAATACTAAATTGTTTGGTATTTCTTTAGAGCTTAATTTATTCGTGCAAACAAAAATTTGATTATTTTATTTTTCTATGTATATACCTCAAAAAAACTCAATTTTGGGGGGTTTATCCTCCTTCCGGTGGTCCGATCGGGCTAGTTTACGAACTCGTCTGAGTGATTATCACTTTACACGTCTCTACCAACCAAATTTTATTATAATCGGACATATATTTACGGCTGCTATCGTTTTAACAGACTTATAGATGTATAGGTATATACACATATATCTATCTAAAAATTCGAACGAGAGGTATTTTTTTATCCTGGGGCCCCAAATGAAAAGTTATCATGGTCTCGGTCTTAGGTCCCATGAGACCTACGGTAATAGTTTATTCCTTGAAGAAGATTCGCTAAAATTACGAAATACGGGGGGCCGAAATGTGGATCACCTTGCCAGAAGAGCTGAAAAGAACCGGTAAACGACAGTTCACCCAACAACTAAAACTTGGCTTCAAGACCGGCTTTTCTAAACAATAGCACATTTCTTACACTGGTGAGAATAACATGCTTAGACGTAAAAGAGAAATAAAGGGATTTTTATTTAAATTTAATTCATATGACACTATTTGTTATCTTGAAGATTGTAAATAAAGATGTTTCTGGATTCTTAACGAAAATTATTAGTAAAAATATCTCACTTTAGCCACGGTATATTAATATTTGAATATTCAATGTATTCCATAGAATGTAAAACTAAGAATCTTTTATAATTTTATTTTCATTTTAGGCAATTTCCTTCTACCCAATATACTTTTATTTACTGAAATTCATCCCCAATAAACATACTACTAAATAGCACCCTCAACTACCACTGAATAGAATTCCTACAAACATTTACATGTTTCATAGTACCTTTCATCTGGGATGTTTTGAGTGTATTAATCTAAAGTTCGTCTTCCCTTTTTTAGGTTCAGTTAACATCAGTCTATTTCTTCATTAAAACACCAATCTAACCTACAATCTAACGTTAATTGCTTTTTTGTAGGCCCTGTCACTTCACTAACCAACCCTGTGTTCAAGCGATGCCTTTCCCATTTGCATTATGTTCGAGGAAAAGGTAGATGTATAAATTTGCTTTGTTTACCGTTTTATATTTGTACGCATAGAGGTGTTACAGTTTCTTTTCATTCCATATCGATACTAATAACTCCCTGTAAATAACCGAGAGAAATATTAAATGTTACTTGAGGAAATCCCCGTAATGTTACGGATATTCTACACATACTTTACTCTATATACTCTTCTATAAACGTCGCGTCGCATTGGTCAAATAATGGTATTAGATAGATCATAATAATGTAATCTGCAACACAGTCCACGAGTGCTTGTAGGCTTGTTTATACAACCATCAATGTTTGATGACTTGCTGTTTACATTAAGACCGCCGAGGATTTAACCTATTTGATTAATACAATTGTAACAGTTACGTTATAAATTGAAATTATTGTTAAGTAATTTAATCTTACTATAGAACAGTTTATTGTTTGCCTTAATTTTAAACTGTAGTTTCATATAAATCAACATTGTTTTTCACCTAAACCTAGTAATTTTTAATTTCGATCCATACTCAACTGTGTTTTTGCCAAACGTGCCAATAGTTAACAGGCTGTCCATGAAAAAAACAAAAGCCTTATTTAACCTGATTAAGATCGTTTTTCGTCTCCTCTCTGATGGGTTACAGAAGAAAAATTTTAATTTGTATTTTTGACGTTTTTATGCGTAGTTCAATTTATAAGGTTCTAGAGGATCTTAAAGTCAAACAATTGACAAATCAAATGGGTTTTGAATTTTTTATATACGCTCTTATTCAAAAGCGCGCGCGAGAAAGAAATAACTTTCGAATAAAATAAAATTGGATTAAAATGAACAATTATTTCGTAAAAAAGTTTCACTAAACATTGGTAACTTTAGATTTTGCTTTTTTAAAGGGTCAACCAGGTTAATGGTAAACGTCATTTGCTTATCGTGTAAGTCATACGTGGATAAAATTGAATAAATGTAAGTGCTAAAAGCAACTTTTTTACTAAAAATCATTTACCTTTGATTTTAATCTACTAACTAATGCTTACGCCTTTTGCAAAGTTTCACATTTATAGTCCCTTTTTTCAGTCTGTGTCCTCGTAGATAATGTTTCTTAATTAAAATACCTAATCCCTAAAGAAAATAATTATTTTATAAGCTCAAGACGATATTAACTTTTTGATTTGAGGTCCCAAGATACCACAAACAGCATTCATTAAAATCTTTGAGTTATGTCTGAGTTATGTCTGTTTATTTATTTGAAGTTCTTTTGTCAAAAGGAAGTCATTATTCTGACTATAATTTGGCATTTCGCAGTATGGAATATATGAGTATGGCATTTGCTACACTCATTAGGTTAAAAAGGGTTTCACTCAAGTTTACTAAAAAGTTGGTAAAGTTGGAAAACCAATCAGTAAGCCCAATTACAACAATGAAGTCATCCCAGCAAACAATGGACTTGTACACTGGCACGTAATTTGTTAGTATTTTGATTGATCTATTTAGATTTGTATGCTATAGAAGCAAATATCCTTGAATTTACCCGAACTTACGAGTGAACAGCATTTATTAGTTGGTAGATGAAGCGGGATAAAACCAATGTGCAAGTCAAATTTATTTCTTATTTTGATTGAAAAACGCTATAAAAATCATGATCTTAACATACACTACCGGATAAGGAAACTAAGAAAAAATTAAAAAATGAGTTTTTTTTGGCTTCAAAGACTATGTATACAAATAGTGCTCTACAGGATCCAGATAACGTCCTATTATTATAAAACTAAATATTTTACGTTATGTACGATACAAGCATTATTATTTAATTTGTTACAATTACCTGAACACAGCTCCAACCGCTCTATCAAAGTCTCATTGAAATTCAGTTTTTTTTTTGCTGTATCATTAACACTATTTGAACGACGTATATAGATATTATGTACAGTTTCATTATGTGTAAATTTATAACCGACTAAATATACACCTTCGACTTTGTCATACCTTATTTTATTGTTGAAAATAAAAGTAGGCTATGCACAGTATTTTATATAATCTGAGATAATAAAAAAATTTTGTAAGGGCCACAATCATAAATAAATTGTTCCAGCAAATCAGTTTGAATGTAAATGAAACTAGCTATAAAGGTTTCGTTTAGGATTTTATTCTCGTTCTCATGTAATATAAGTTTATTTAAATTTTATTCATCGCTAATCTTCTTTATTATAATATTTATGAATAGAACCATGACTTACACAAAACAGAAAGATTAAAAGCTAAGAGACGAAATAGATTAAATTTTATAACAGGTTTCTATCAAACTAATTGATTCAATTATGGACGTTACATTTGAATTCAATCCGGAGATAATCGTCAATTAACTTTAATTTGTGCCGTCAAACTGTCAAACCGTCGATAAGTATTATTATTATTTAACAAATGTTTATTTTAGAAAATTTACCTTTTTTTCTCTAGTGATTCGTTTGTTTTCTAGTATAATTATCTTAAATAATAGGCAAAATTTCGTAATGAAAGAAAACAAAAAAAACTATATTTACTATGCAAAAACACATGAAATTGTAATCTTGCATTTTTTTTATAAAATGTATACCTATAGTTTTATAATAAGTTAGTCTTTGTTAGTCACCAAACTCAATTAGAAAAAAAGGATTTAGAAATTGAATCATAACTCTACTACGTACTTTAAACTCGTAACATATATAATTTCAATCACTTTAATCCTTGTAGTCATTCATTTGTTTTCTAGTATAATTATCTTAAATGATAGGCAAAATTTCGTATTGAAAGAAAACAAAACAAAACTATATTTACTATGCAAAAATACATGAAATTGTATTCTTGCGTTTTTTTTTATAAAATGTATACCTATAATTTTATAGTAAGTTAGTCTTTGTTAGTTACCAAACTCAAGTAGAAAAAAAGGATTTAGAAATTGAATCATAACTCTACTACTTTAAACTCGTAACATATATAATTTCAATCACTATAATCCGTGTAGTCATTCGTTTGTTTTCTAGTATAATTATCTTAAATGATAGGCAAAATTTCGTATTGAAATAAAACAAAAAAAACTATATTTACCATGCAAAACACATGAAATTGTATTCTTGCGTTTTTTTATAAAATGTATACCTATAATTTTATAATAAGTTAGTCTTTGTTAGTTACCAAAGAGACCTTGTATATATAAAAAAGGCGACGTAGTAAGAAAGGAAATTTTTTGTATAAACTTAACGAGCTAAACTTAAATTTTCTTAATATAAAATTAACGAGCACAAAAAAATACGTGTATGCACAAAATTATTTCCCAAAGCTAATATAAGAGGGATCAAATATAAATATTTTAATTTTAACATAGCAGAAGAAATCCTGTAACATAATTAAGAGTTTTGATACTTATGTTTAGTTTTACTTAATAGCACAAAAGAAAGCAGCAAAGAAAAAGTCATAAATTTATAATGTTTTCTCCGACTTCTAATATTTTTTACTTCAAACAGTAGCATGCTCGTATTATTTAGTTGGTAATTACAAAGTTGTAACTATAGATTTCTCAATCTTCCTGATTTATTTAAGAATTTGACAAAAATACCTAACCGTAATTTAAACATATTGTATTTTTGTAATTTATGTTTGCGCCTTGCTAAAATTAATCAATCATATTTATTTAAACGATTTGTATTTAACTAGAATAATATATTTTTTCATATACGCTGGATTAGAAGGAATTATTTTACTTTCAAAGAAAGATGAAGATAGTTTGTTTTACCTTAATGGAAATATGTTTTCATTACAAAGGAAAGAAATAATTTAATTAACTTCAACGCTATCTACTGAACTGGCTTACGATGTTGGCATACGTGAGCTACGTTTTCTAACGTTCTCTTTGCTGGGAATGCGTTTAATATTTCCATGACACTAAACACAATTTTTTATTCAATGTTGAATGTAGCAGTTGTTTTATGACATCTAACGAACTTTTACAGGATACTAAATTATTTATAAAAAATTATCTCCTCTTAAAAAAAAATTAATATTTTTCTGCTGTGTTTTAATACTCAAGAAGTCTTCCTAAAATATACAATAGATTTTTTTGTTAATAATTTGTTTCAACGAATATATTTCATATTCGTGTAGCTATTTTTGCTTTTACTCGTAACATGTTGGTAGTCGTGATTAATGAGGTGAATATCATAGTATATTGATAACGATTGATCGCACAATTTTAATTTGAGGGTAGCAACAGTTAAAATAAGACCCTTACTGACTATTTATTATTCTATATCTAGCTTTTTTTACTTTACTATCGTTTTTGCCTTTAGGATATAGGATGGTAAATATTAGGACAGAAGACCCTTGGAGCACTTAACATTTGTGAAGTTCTAAAGTTTTATGACGAATATAAATCAATCGTCAGTGAAATATTGGGGAAATTGCTGACACTGACAAATGTAATGCTGCCACAAACCACGAACGTCTACTGCATTAGGCGGGATTATTGATTGCTATAAGATGACCACTGGAACAATCCTGCTTTGTGCTTAGCCTTTCTTTTAACTTTGTCCGATATACATAATTAGACCAAAAAGACCGCATGGTACCGTCTTGAAAATCCTGTTGGTTAACAAATAACTCAACTATAAAAGGCTTCACTTGTACTTTTAATATGCGTATTACACAGGTTTATAAAAACCACTATCTAATATTTGAAAATTGTTTTAATAAATGAGTTTGTTGAATAGGGAATATATATTATTGTTTTAGCAATTCATCTGAATGAGTGGGTTAGAGTCCTACTCGTATATGGGCTAAATTGGAAAAGCTTGTAGGACGAGTGAACGAATCGCTGATCATTCAGATTAAAAGAAAAAGCGCTCGCTTATCCCCTTGACTGGGATCAATGAGAGCTATTAATTTAAAAAAATCCTACTCAGGGAATTCATTGCTTGTTAATTGTGATATTTACATTTTAAACCAATGTTTAGCTATGGTCATATTTCCAAATAATATTAGGCTTTTCACAGTTGTGCTAGTCAATTTAAACATATCACCGATATGTTGTTGTTAAACTAAATCCAGCTGATTGGAAAAATGTCATTTTAGCTTGGAGTTGAAGACTGCATGGAGTAAAAAATAGTATATTACACATTACTAGGGTCTAATGTGGCGCTTTTCGTACGGGTCAAATTTTACAAACGAGGCGTTAAGCCGAGGTCGAAAAATTACAGAACAACGAAAAGCGGCCCGAATGATGAACTATATTCTTCATTATTATATTATTATATTATTCGCTCATTACAACATGCTAACTACTAAAGAATACCGACATTTTAGAACTTATTTACCTTTAAAGATATCTCCCAAAGAGGCTTTCATCTTGCTCTTGCAATTAAAATATCTGCTGATTGTCTGCTTTATTTGTGTTAGGTTAGACCAGTGGTTAGACTGACAGCAATAAACAACTATCGATGTATCGAACGCATTGAACGCATCGATCAGTGAAGTGAGCGAGTTTCACAAATCGATTAAACAAACAACGCTGCAACAACGAATTACAATTGATAACCTATAACCACTATCGATGCAATCGATAGCTCGCCATCGACGCTGACGTACAGACGTTTGCAGTTATTACAACCATTATAAGCGAACAGCTGACGTCCTCGACATCAGCTGATTTTCTCCCTAGGGTAAAAAAGAGCTTCTTTAGGCCCGCAACACATGTACCTAATGAAAACTACCGTTTTCACAGCGGTATAACGAAAAAGTATTTTTATAAATATTATGACTGAAATTTTTATACCTACTGTGTAAACTGGTATTCAAGAAATAGTACCGAGTAAGTCTCGGTCCAGTAGGCACTACCCTTTATAAGTAGTTTTGAAACTACCAGTTAATCTTGGAGCAGCATAGATTTGTTGATTGAAAAATAATATATTACGGTTAACTCAATCAACTCTGATTTAGACAGGGAATAATACCATTAGGGTTGTTTTGGCCTTATGCATTGAGGTCAGAGTCATAACACTTTAATTATTACAAAAGTGTTACAAAATAGTTAAATTAAAAGTAGTTTTCATTTATATTCCTTTTGAAGATGTTAGGTTTTAACGTAGTAACAGCAGTTCAGTTCTTAACTAAACGTCTGTTCTAATTCCCAATTTTGGACGGACGAAGCAGAGGCTCCGTATATTGATCATCCTTGTGTGAACAGTTTGCACTTTGAGGGTTACCGGTGAACTTTAGCGCTTTATCGAAAAGAAGTTTCCTTGAATCAAAAAAGTTTATATTACAAACAATAAATTCAAAATGTTTTTAATATATCTGAAACATATATTTAATCGTGGCAACCTGAACGTGTATTGTCCTCCGTATATTATCTTAATGATGATTTCGAATTATTTTGGTAATAGAAACTAATTTTTAATAGGTGTTTACTTGAAATACTACTGCATTTATAACCACTTATTACAATCAATAGTTGAAATACTATTGTTTAGTAAACAATGAAAATACCTCGTGAAGAGTGCATTATTTGTTACTAAACATTTTGCTGAGAACGTTTTCAGCTTTATTTAATTCAGTTAAGTGCCTTAACACTTTTTTCAGTTAAGGGTTGATATAGCTGTTTTGCTGGTGAATGTTTACTATAGCATATCCGTCACTTGATGAGATTGGCGGCAAAATAAAACCACCACCTATGTGGCACCCTTTTGTAATCAGTTTTTTGTTCACAACATGAACAAGAAAGATGACGCTTAATAGATTTATGTCTACTTATTCTTTTTTGAAATCCCCAAAAATCGGATCTCGTGTATGAGGTAGTAAAAGGCAACTAATGGTGGAAAATATATTTTGTAAGATTATATTTTCAATTACTTAAAAGTTAGATGCATTTGATAACTTAAACGAATAACTTAAAAGGTAATATTTATTTAAATGTACAATTTTTTAAATTTTATATAAAAACACTTTTAATGGGAACAACTAAAAAAGACAATGTTTTTACTTAGAGACAAATGGTTTACAACTGACAAATGAAAATATGTGAAACAATCTCTATTCATTTTAGACGTTTCACGTCAGCATCCTCAGAATCCCGCTGAATCACTTCATCCTATATCGCCTTACTTCTGCCTGCTTTTACGTCACAGCCACTAACCTCATCTTACATTATGGATAACAATTTGTCTTGGTGCTATTTATAATTTCATTTTATTTCAAACTTAACTCGATTTGTTTTTACTTATTTGTTTATTACCAAACAGTTCGATCACACAAATTCAAAATTACTTTGAAGAAAACTTTAAAAATGTTAACGTTTATTTAATTTTTTGGTAAAAACTAACAACAAACACTGTTAGAAATGCGATTAGGGAACGTTCTCCCTTTACATACAAAAAAGACCAAATAATATTTAAGGTTGAGTTAATTCTTCAAAAAACAAATAGATGAAGGTGACATATGACGACGTTAAGCAGGTTATCAGATACACTCACAATACATATTTCATTGAAACAAATTGGATGAATATGAAGATTAAAATGATGAGTAAAATTGATAGAGTTAATCATTTCAATCCTGCAAAGCAGAAACTGTTAGGCTAATAGGATGTTACTTTTACTTTGACACACCTTTATAATGATGTAAATGGGTATATAATTTTAGATTTTAAAGAAATTTTGTTGTTTTATTAAATCTTACACACACACACACACACACACACACACACACACACACACACACACAAACAAACAAACACACACTCACTCACCCACGCGAGTGCGAGTGCACACAATTATGATACTATTTAATTTGGATGGTTAAAAGTACCCTGGATTACCATTCAAAGCTACACGCTTTGAATCATTTTTAACAGTTACACGCCTAAGTTAGCGTAGAACAATAATTCTTTACATCAATCAATCACGTTATAAAGAATGTACGTATATGTTGATGTTATAAATTTGTCCAAGCAAAGATTATGAAAATTAGTTTAGAGGAAATTGAAATATTCCCACAACCTAATAGACATCTCAGCAATGTTTATTCCTTATTATTCATTTATTAATATTCTGAAATATATTTTTCCTCCTGTCTGTCAGGTTTGACCAGAAGTGAAAGTGCATCGTTCTTGATTGGAAATTTGGTTATTTATTAATTTTTCTCCAGTGTTTAGAAAATTATATTAAATCTGTTTCATGCTTTTACAATTATCTGCTATAGCTGTAAATTGTACAGATCTCCAGGGTCCTTTGTTCCTTATGTTTTATGTGTTTGTTACCAATGTTATTCATCACGTTTCTTTCCATCTCAAATTAAAATCTGACTCAGATTTCGAAAAGTCTTAAAATTCATTAACTTATCAGTGATGTTAAGTGTCAGAAAAAAACCTTTTGTTCTCATTTGAGACGAATTTTATTTTTAGAACTAAATATCAAATATCTATGAAAACATTTCCTCGGAGCTTGTATTTATTAAGGTTGCCGTTTTATTTGAGAAAAGAGGTCTTAGTCTATAGACCTAAGGTTGGAACGGATCGGTTATTTAGTGCACAACTTTAGTTCCAAAGTTTAAGGAGAATGTTTTGATTAATAGATTGAGCTTGATTAATAGCATATGGAAAGTTTAATTGGATTTGACTAGAGCTCAGAATCTATTAAGAAAGTTGTGACTCAACATGACACCATATCATAATCTTTTACTTTTAATTTATAGTTGTAACGTTTGGAACTACATGTGTTAATATTGATAAATTTTACTTCACTTTATAGAGACATGATGCTACACAAATAATTTAAGGCAGTCATGATGGTAGCTAATTATAAGCAGGAGTAAACGAAATAAATAACTGAATAATCTTATTACATACAAAATATTGTTTTTCATCATGAGATTTGAATAGAACCCATCCTCTGTCAGTGATAGAAGCACCGCTAAAAAAAGCATAGAAGGCCGTTAAAAAAGCATCCGCTCTTTTTAACGGCCTCTTTTCATCCTCATCTTTTTTTTACTAACGTTAACAGTAACCAAAAAGGGTACCGAAAAAATGCTTTTCCAGTTCTATTGTTTACTATTACGTATTGCCCACAGGAATTGTGTAGAACCGTTATAAATTATTAATCTTTAAAATATATACTAAACGAATTATACTTTTTTAAACAAGATTGCATCAGTTACAATTTCAAATCAGTGAGTGGTAGTAACTGAAACTCTGTAATTAGGTAAATGACCTAAAAGGATAGAGTGTGACATAAAAATGCTATTACAAAGTACGCTTCTAGTTTGAGCTGTCTTTCATTAAGCCCCAGTCAGTTTACCATCATCATGACACACTATAGTCACACAAGCACGTTATCGAGTCGGTCAAACATCGGACACAGTTTCAAACATGACTATCGCCACTCTATTGTCTTTGTTCTGGGAAAAAATCATTATGGTTTCATGGAATGTTTTTTGAAGCATATGTTTATCATTGCTTTGCGTTTATACGTCAAACTTACACTCATCATATCGTTCTACATTGCATGTTACGTTGAGTTGAACATTAATCATCGAAAGCAAATAATCGGGTGTAGCTTTTTGTTTTGTGGTGTATGCTTATATTAAGGTAAATTAAGTCTATCTATAAAATATAAAAATAAATAAAGTACAGTAGAACCTCGATCAACCGTCACTTTCTGTTATCTGTCACCGCTACTGTAATTTTCGCTACTGTACTTACCATTAAGTGTCGTAAAGACGCCATAAAACATTGAACATGTACAACCTACAGTATAGCAGTACTGTTTTACACTTGTGTGTGTTTATAATTTGATAATAAATATGCATTATCCACTTGTACGAGGTATAATTTATTTTTAAAGCTCTTAAATCTACACTTACTGTACAGGTTTATAATGAAATTTCTGTTACCTGACCATTCTCTTAACCGCCACACTCTCGGTCCTAAGGGTGGTGGTTAACAGACGTTCCACTAGAAAGAGTTATTAAAAATATGATTGAAAGTATAGCAATATCGTGGTATAAGACGGTATTTTACAGTGACACTTGACTAATTATGTCATTTCAATTTTTAAAAACGTCAGTTTTAAGTGAAAACAAGTTTATTAAAACTATACACACTCATATTTTTAAAATATTGTGTATACATACAGTACTTACTAAGTTGAATATAGGTTATTTCCTTCAATAAATTAGCCGATTTAAATTGCATGCAGTGACAGTAAGGTAGTGACCGGCTCCGGTTGCTCGACATCAAGCAAACGAATTTACTGTTTTACTGTCCCTGAGAGGTTAAAATCGAGGGCTTCAACCGGTCACAAGGCTGGCATAAGATACCAAACGTAATGATCTAGACTGATGGGAACCTCGTGGGCAGATCGTGTGCATCCTGCATAGAAATCTTGCATAGACCATTACTGTCGGGTGAAATTCATTTGACATACGTTAAATAATAAAATATATTTAGAAAATATTATTAAACCTGATAAAATATCGATCTTGTTCTTGATTGTATCGATAACAATGATATATTCTTGGAAAGTTGATTAGCCATAAATAATTATAAATACAAAAGAGAAATTTGTATGTATAACCTGAAGCAGTCTCTATTCATTTCATCAAGAGTAAGAGTGGATTCATTTTATTATTTTCTAATCAGTTTAACCAAAGTCGTAGGAACTGAATAAAAATTTATGCTCGCAAGCTTTTTAAGAAAATATTCACAGTGGCTGATACGAATTCTTTGAAGAGAGGCAAGAGAGAGAGAGAGAGAGAGATGGGGGGAGAGAGAATGTTTATGGATTCAGCAGTAAAAATAGCAGTAAAACATTCTGCTGCGGTTGCTCTTGACGCTCCCCCTCAGCCACCCAGTTGTTATTGTAGTTCATATCACCACTCAAAAAATAATGTAATTTAAATATTTTTTTAGATTTTATTTAATTACACGCATTTGTAATACAACTGTAAATATGAAATTTTACAAGGGAAATACTAGAGGTATTCTGAAGGTTATGTAAAATTTTATATTGTTGAATAACGAAAACCTTTACTTGATTTCAATTTGTTATTTAATGGTGCGACACATTAGAGTCAGGTAAAAGACAGGGTTTACCGAAGTCAGTAAAGTAAGTCTATGACCTCGAACATTACACCGCTTAAAAATCACCGTCTAAAATCAGGGTCTTGCTCCTGAGTCGGCATAAAAAAATAATAAGTTTAAAACTTTTCCTCATGTCAAAATTTTGTTTTACTATCGACAACCTGTAACCCGTTTATGTTATTGAGTTTATGGTCCTCCTGGCTTATATACTTGACCCTTCATGATTTTTTTATTTACAAATTTTTACTACCTTGCCATCTAATATACAACCATAAAAGGATGTAAGTATATTGTGTATTCAACAGATATCAGTCATTCCTTTTAACCTGATAAAGGTTTGATTCAATAAATGTTTCTAATGATGGTTGATTTTTGTCCTTATTATGATGAAGTTTATTAAATAACTCTAGATATAGGGTCACTGACCCAAATAAGTCATTGCAAAAAGTTTCAACTTAAGCAGTACAACTTCATAC
This sequence comes from Flexamia atlantica, assembly GCA_035578135.1. NCBI lineage: Eukaryota > Metazoa > Arthropoda > Insecta > Hemiptera > Cicadellidae > Flexamia > Flexamia atlantica. Next base: position 1,864,284 of record JAQJVK010000021.1, read on the forward strand.
ATGTAACGTGAACTGACGTTTAAAATAAAACGTTGATCAGGTTCTTTTCCCATTACAGTAATACAGTAATGTTTCAGACTCAATTTAAATTTTTAAATAAATGCTCACGTACTCTGCCATTTCACTTGGAAGAGTTATTTAAGAGTTTAGTACGTTGGAGTGATATTGCTTCGTCCATTTGAACTCTAAAAAAGTCATGTGTATAAATTTGCTTTTACTCACTTACTTGCTCCTCCATATTTGGATACATACATATCAATATAACTAGTGGCGGAGCAAAGCTCTTTGTTCTTATTTCTACAAAGCTATATAGCATGGCTTCTTCGGATAGATTTTACAATGGAGTTAAATTTATATTGATAATGCTAAAAAAATATTAACTTTTAGACCCTTATTTAAAAAGCCTATGAGGATATTATTGTTGCATACTATTATTAACAATAGTATTACTGTTGCATTGTCTATTATTTAACAATCCATACTTTAAAAAAAATTAGCACATTAACTCTCATACGATATTAAAGTAATGTAATACTGGTATTGTGCCATTTGACTGATATGTACATCATCAATGCCATAATCGAAACCGCATTCCCAGTTTTCAATCTTTGTCACGATTGTTAGCATGAATGTTTGTGCAACTGTCAATGTTTGATTGGTGTTGTGTTCATGATTCACAAAGGCAAACATGCTTCACAGAACCAAAATAATTACAATATAATCTATGTGGGGTCAGATCACATTATTTTTAAGTTATATGATTGTTATATAATGAGAAGCAATATTAAAAATCATACATAAGTCTAGTGACATTTTATCTTCCTATCATTTGAAATTTACTCAAGCATAAAGTGTTTGGTTGACACATAGCCGTCTTTATTGTTACGGTTTGATACGATTAAATAATACGATTCGCGCAACATTTCTGCGGGTGTTTCTCAATCAGCTGACTGTAAGGCACGAAATCTAAGTTGAAGGGATTATTTTAGAGTAAACTTAAAATTGATGGAAGATTCGAGGTCAATAAATTTATTGAAACGTATTGTTTTTGCAGATTTGTTAATCACGTAGCTTTAAAATAACGCTACTTTGAATCTTCAATTGTTTTCAACTTTACTTTTTATAGGTACGAATAATATTGGTCCCAAAAGAGCTTTATTAAAAATGAAGACAACTGTACTAAACTTGAATTTAGTGAAATTAGGTTAATAAAATAGTGTTTGATGCCCGTTGAAAATATACTCTTACGGTTCAAATGTGGTTTTCTGCTCCATGCTCATGCCTAAAGTGATTATCTTGTGTCAAAACGCTTTTCTGTTTCTAACAGTGAATTTTTAGAATTGTTTTTCAGTTTGTTTTAAAAAATAAATGAATCTGGAAAAATATTATATAGTAGCATATTTTATCATGTAAGTTATTTCTTTTTTTTCCACCTGCTGCGTTTCAACGCTTTTTACTCCTTGTAATGAGTGAGTAGAATAATATTTTGTATTCCAGCGGGAGTAAAGTGATTACTTTGTCTCCTGGCGGGAGACAAACACATAAGAATATCGTTGAAATTAATAATTCAATAATCGAGCGTTGTCAATTTTCAACGCAGACGTACAAATTTGTTGAGGTTCAACAGATTGCAGGTGCTAGCAGCTGATTTAGTGTCAGGAATAATTATATAAGAATAACATTGACAATAATCAGCTGTAAGAACGTCTACGAATTAAGCGTGTAAGAATGTTGCAACAATCAGCTGATCGCTGGTGTATGAATGGTTACAGGCAATAATTGCAGTTCGAAACGAAATGGATATGGTTTGTTAATTAATTAGTTCATGAAATGATGTTTAAATATTGAGCACTTATTATTGCAACAGGGGGAAAAATGTTGAGTGTTTCAAGAGTAAAGTACATTGTCTCCCTCTCAAGCTCGGGCGCTAACAGTTTCACTCGTGAGACAATGTTATATTTTACTCACTCAACACATAAATAACTATTATACAATATCGTTTACTTGCACTTACTGTTACAACGAAGCAGTTTAACATTTCAAAAATCAATAATTTCGTTTAGGCAAAAAAAGTAAAACTGTCATTACGATTAAATGAAATGTTTCTAGTAAAAACCTGGAGGTGAGCGAAAGAGACATTGTGAGGGAGAGGGAGCGCAGACCCTCTCTCATGGAGCTTGCTCATGGAGAAGTATTCATTCAATACTTCATGATTAAACCAATTGTTTTTTCGATGTTTAAGCAATGAAAAGTCACTTTTCTTCCCCCTGAAAATATAAAAAAGTAGCTTAATTGGTTTAAGTAATCTATACCCTTTAATAACCAAAAATGTTAAAAAAAATTTAAAAAATATATGTGTTTAACGTAGACAAACTTCCTCCTATATAATTTGCTTTCAACGTAAAATGATTAGGTGATTTTAATATTTTGTGATTTTATATGTTATGATATTATTTGATGTTTGATAACGTTATGTTAAGATATGTTATGTTATATTTAAGATTATGTTATCAAAATATGTTTTTAATAACATATGTTTTTGTGCTTATCAAAATAAGCACTCCAATAAGTAAATAAGCTTTAGAAAATAGCATTAATAAACAAAGCGCAGTGTTTAAAATCTCTTCATACGTTATTTTCTTCCAGTTAAGTGGCCGATGTATTTTAACCAACCAACCAACTTCATTTTGTTTTAATTTTAAATCCATCTATTCAACACAAACAACGGGTACATTGTCACCCCCAATAAAATTATTGGATAACAATTAGTTGACTGGGAAAGTTTCTAAGGTTTCGCAGTTTTAACAACACTCCTTGTTTATAACAAACCTTTCTAGATCCTCTATTACCATTTTACAAGTATTGTCGGATTAATTCAACACTTCTTGATTAAATTAATTGTTTTTTTTGTGTTTAAGCAATGAAAGGTTACATTTTCGCCCCCTGGATCAATAACAAAATAGCTTAATTGGTTTAACTAATCTCTATCTTTTTAATCATCGAACATGTTTTTAAGAATTTTTATATAAAATACCTGTTTAGACGAATTCCTTCCCAAATAATTTGCTTTTAACGTAAAATAATTAGGTGATTTTAATATGTTAGAATTGATATGTTATGATATGTTTTGATATTTGATAATGCTATAGTATGTTAAGATGTAATGACTTTAATAAGCACCCCAAAAAGCAAAGCTTTAGAAAACTGCCTTAATAAACAAAGTGAAGTGTATTCATTTTCCTTGTCAACCTTTCATTGTATGAATACAACTAACAATAATACGTGATGGTTTGAGTAGAATAGAATTATCAAATGCTAGATTTAACTAAATTAATTTAAATATAATTTATTAAGCTTAAAACTGCTAAGAGCTTGTGAGAGTGGGGCTAGCAGAAAAACTAATGATTACAGACTGTGTGATTAATTATCAACTTAGATGATGGAATGGTTCATGAAGCCAATTAATCTGTAACAAAATTAAAGAAAAAATATATTAACTAAGTTTGTAAGATTAGTATTGGGGAATAACAAAAACTGAGAAAAATAATTAATTTACATTTAAGAGTTTATAATGTCGAAGAGTTGACAATTAATTGAAGTTGACAACTACCACAGAGGAGATGCAACTACATCGTATGTTAAAATAGTCACTTTACTGCAGAGGGATTTAAGAGAGTTGATTCTAACTCATGCGCTAGAATTAAGCTCTAACTAAAACTATACTCAAGTATTTGTATTTTACAACAAAATAGGTACAGTTTATCGTTGGTGAGCTTTGTGTTAAGGTACGTTAATAAGGAAATATTCATTTTACTGCGTATTAAATTATAAGTTTATGTTTTTATATTATGTAGCCTGGTTCAAATTGGTATTATGAATATCATGTGTATTATGCAGCCGTTCCCACAGGGTTAAGCTTGTTAAATATGCTTCATCAAAAAAGCAAAATCCAATGGAAGTATCGGTCACTTCATCTATATCTACATTACCAATTTTTTAGCAGATAAAATTTACAAAACCTCGATCTGAATATTTAGTTCCTTACCTGTATCTTTGTAAAAAGTGTAAATATTTATACTTTGAATAGCTTTATATTATTAAATAGCAACAGTTTTCAAATAATCGATAAAAGAAAAGCCATTTCTGATTATGGAATAGTTAAATTTTCAACGAAACTAAGATATTATTGTATTCAAGGAAATTATCTCATATTAACAGTGTTGCTCGCTTTTGATTACTGTTACACATTCTTTTAGTCTTCAGTATATTTAGCAGTAGGTAATTTCCTTAAACATAAAAGCTATGAGTATTATTTCCTGAAATACGTTACATTTTTTCTACGTGGTTTCAACTAACTTAATAAGGGTTTAAAATGCAACAATCACGTTTGAACTAGTTATGTCGAGCCACCGAGAGACAAGTCATGATATATGGTGGTGTACACCCAGCCCATTCATCACATCGCTGAAATGTCATTTGCGCAGCGACATTTGATCAAACTGACCTCTACTTTTGGTTGACTCATGAGATCTTATTTCGCCATTTTGTATAAAAATACTTTTTTTAGTTTTAGGTTAACAGTTTTAATGTATTAATGTATTCGTTATTATTGCGATACATACCTGCCATTGTTTCTTACCCACACAAACACTACAGGGTATACAGGGTAATCTTCGCATACAGATTTGTTATTGGTTACATTGCCGCTGTTATCTTTGGGTTTTTGAGAGTCAGCTGGTTACGACTGTCATATCTGATTGCCGGTCGTTTCTATAGACAATTCAACATTTCATTTCTAAGAAAACAATGTCGAATGATCTACCGACAGTCGAAATTCGATCTATTTTTTGTTGGACAGAACATGACAACCGATTCAATTCTATTTATTATTGATTGTTTTGTTATTCTATGAAATTATTTTTATCGATAGTAACTAAGTACAAGATGGCGGTTGATGATAAATTAGGTAATTTGTATAGTTAGTTAATAATAGTCTTGTTTTAATTTAGTTTTAAACTAGCTTTATTATGTTTAATTTAGATTTATCATATTAAGGACATGTATATTTTATTGTTCGTGAGAGAATTGAATCATATAATTGGCAATGATTTCGGTTATAGTTTGTTATCGATGTTTCTTCATTATTGACGTTTTTTTAAGTACATCGACTAAGTACGATAGGCTGATAATTGACATCGGATTATCTAATCCTAAAAAGAATACTCTTATTCGAAAACGAAACTGATCTTCGCCCAAGTTAAATTATATTAAGAGGTTCGGTTACTAAACCTGAACAATACAAATAAACATAACCTGCAAAGGTAGAATATCAGATATGAAACTCGTACCGTCAACTGTTTAAAATATTTTTTCAACAAACCATAAATCGTGTTGATTTTGACGGTGAGTCAAAAATACCGTAGTATCCATAGATATTCCCCTAAAGCCTAAATAAACAACTCTTAAATACGCATGCAGAGTAAATCGTACACAGTAAATCTTATTATAAAGTTTGAAAGTTATTTATAAAGTAAAATAAAGTTTACATATAACGATCTTAATAAAAAAAAATTCAACCACTTTCCTACACTGAAAACATATGAAGTAATCATATTTTACACTTTTTCAATAACTGGAGACTGTCATATCGGTTTATCAACTGGTTAAGATCTAAAATTTGTAAATTTCATTCAATCCTACTGTCATATACGTCTCAGTCTGTGCATATCGTAAGTGAACATGATATATTTTTCTAAGACATTCAATGATCTAAAGTTGAATAAACATTTTATAAAATGTATACAAATTATCAACATAATAATATACATAAAATGTTTTATCATTATTTTGTAAAAAAATGTACATTTTATATTTAGATATCATATTCCCCATGACGGAGCTTTAAGTGTCTGCATATGTCGTCAAACTAACCGCTGACCTATAGTGTCAAACTAATCCAAGCTCAAGGCGGTGGTTCTGGGAATGATGTGGTCGGAATGATAGATTCATTACCCTAAACGTGGGAAGTTTGATTAGTTTGGTCCAAGTTAGGTTCACATAAGCTATGATACGCCCTATTATAAGTATTGTCCCCCCTTAGGTTTAAAATAAATAAATATTAGATTACCTATAAGATATTTGATAAACGGTTGGATAGAAGATAATTTCCTAACTTGTTTGACAAAAAAGTTCAAGTCCTATTAAATTATCGACATAAGACATTTTTGTACACAGATTATATAATTTAGCTGTATTAAATTACAGCATTACATGTATATATGTATGGACGTATGAATTGTAGCATAGCTCTTAAACATTTTAGTGTATATAAAAATTTTTATAGAGTTTTTGGGAAAATCTCTTTCTAATAGTAAACTAAATGCCTGTAATATGTTAAATGCATATGTGTTTCTAAAAAAATAATCAATGCTATATTGGAAAGCTAAATCAAAAACAGAGATTATTGTAAAAATGTTGTACCTTCATGTTTACTTAAGCTTTATGTTTACTTAAGCTTTATGTAAGTTTAATATGTAAGGTTAATATGTAAGTTTTTATCCAACCAATCTTTTTTGTTGGACTCATTTGGGTTAGCTAAACAATTCCTAATTTTTCTTTTAATTTTATGTTCGCAAAAATATAGATTGTAATCAAAAGCACTTATTATCAGCAGTATATAAATCGCAATGTTTATCATGACCACTTTAATTTTTAAGGTGAAATCGGTAGAACGATAAAACCTACTATTCGTATTCTAATTAATATGAATCTCCGACTTACAATTCCGATTTTGTTTCACTTATAGCATTCAAAACTAATTTTCTATTTTATCAAACAATATTAATGTATTCAAATAGTTAAGTTAACGTTAAATATATTTTGACATCATCTTTCAAACCTCAAGCCTTGGTAATTCAACACGCCCATGGAAAACGCAATTTTCTATTTGCCCGAGGCAAATCGTGTGCAAAGCAGCTTCATTAGATCCTGAAGGGTTCTGAACTTGACGTTCCAATATTTTTTTAGAAAAGCTTTAAAATTAAAAGTTATTATAAAACTTGTTATATATAATTTTGTGGCCTGCATAACAAAATAATATCAAAGCTTAATTTGTTTTGTTCGTGGGTTGAACCATAGATTATGAATTGAAATCACAGGCTATCTACGCAAACATAAGAAAAAATACTATAAGTTGAGTATTAATGGGAATTTTTTCATGCATGTACATCTAAATTTTGATTGTGATATGATATTAATTCTTGATAGGAGTATCACCTTACATAATTTTTTTAATACATTCTTTTTGATAATATTTCTTTTGTATAAAATTTCGATTAAAATATGTTCAGGATTCAGATACATTCCTCTAATGATTTTCCAATTAGGATGTTCATGAATAATTAAACTTAGAAATTACATTAAATATGTTTAACTTATAGTTCGATAATTCTTCACAGTTAATTATTGATCTCCCAGGTTTAGATACCTTGATACTGTAAAGATAGCCAAACATTCAAATAAACTTGTAATGTAATATCTCAAAAAAGGCTGTAGAGGATTTTGACTCAACTCATACAATAGTAAGTTCCTAAATACCTTACAATTTTTTTTATGTTTTGGTTTAGTTGTTTAAATCTGAAAGCGGTATGATTGAATATATAATCCAAACTATAAAAAATAAACAGGATCAAGAAACTGACACATACCTTCACCCGTAAATCCAGTTAAATAAGGAAATCTTATATAAAATTAAAGAATTTTACAATTAAATATACACCAAGTTCTATGAATAACGGTTGGTAACTAAGAGATGTCGGGTTTTAAATATCTTGTATAAGAATAACATGAAACAATTTACTGTGTTTACCAAAAAAGTAAATATAAATTTTCTTCGCAACCAGTTAACAAATACTAATAATTCATAGAACTGAATTACCGAATTTTTTAAGCCAAATTCAATGGTTGCAAGTATATTTTTTTAGAGGGTCAAAGTTTTTGTGGATATAAAATTCCTATCACTAATATCCCCATAGCTCCTGAACGTGGTCTCATTATATTTAGCATCTCAAACTCTACAAACAAAAAACTCATAAACATCTTTAAAACCGTTTTGAAATTTTTTGTAGTTTCTATGAATTTTTTCATGGTATATACCCTTAAAAATTTTTATAACACACACACACACACACACACACACACACACACACACACACACACACACATCCAACCACACACACACACACCCAACCACACCCACACGGACGGACAGACACCACTCCGAAAACCACTTTTTTAGATTCAGGGATCACTAAAACCGAATATTTCCACTAACAACTCAAATTGTACAAATTTTTCTATAGCAATACTTTCTTTATTTACTATGTATAGGGGGGAGAAAGTAAAAGGATTTATACTATGTTATACGATAACCATTTAGTTTGAAATATCTTTAAGCAGGAATTTCAAACGGAATTATATTATTCTTATTATTTTGATCATAATTACATACAATGGAAATATTTAAACGATTGTTTCTAAGGCATTGTATCAGTAAATGTAATAGAACAATAATCTCTCATAAGGCCCGTACTGGAAGGTGATGTGGAACCGAGTATAATTGACCTCTAATCTTAACTTTCTGTTTAGCAATGGACCTAAGCTCATATTGCTCTACGGTGCAATGTGACGAGAACATAATGGTTAAAACAATCTAAAACATGTACATTAAAGATCAATATGCCTTAGAAAACTGACATCTTTTGCTGTACGAATCGGTTTGTGTGTGTACTGTAGGACAATTATTTCAAACTAGGCTATAATCTCCCAAATTTCGTAGAAGAGCTAAAAAGTAAGTGGAAATTGCAACTACGCTTAGAAAACGTCCTCTTTTACATAAATGATAAAACAATGAACAAAGGACAACGTTTTCGATTAAGTTTTATTTATTTGGTATATGTGACTGAACGTTTTATTAATTTCAACTTCTGAATTGATTAAACTATTTTTGAAATCATTATTAAACCTCATAATGGTTAATCTATTTTCATGAATTTTGAAATTAGTCCCATAAACCAAGTAGATGCATTAGGATGCATTAGGTGTCCTCATCATTTTGTGGACTACCAAAAATAGCTTAACCATAAAATTGCTTGGCAAATAAAAAGCTATCTAAGATGAGTATTGTTGCTAATCAACAATAGAATATTTTATTGTTCTCTCTGACCTTAGTTGGATAGGGTTATGAAATCCTATTGGTCTCTGAAATATCCAATATATACACTAAATTAAATTTTTTTCTCCTTCAAACTAGGAAAGTAAAATTTGTAAGTAAACGAGCTTTCTAGGAATTAAATTAAAAGCTGGAACTATTTTCATCCCAATATATACAAGTTTTGTTTTATATAGACAATGAAGCTTTCCTTAAACTCGGTTGGATCAAACAACCAAAGTTTTAATCTTTCCTTAGCTTCCTGTTCTTTCAAATTCGTTCGCTGTTTTATATAGACGTTATTTTGTTTAACGGTTAGGCATATTTAAAGAAATAAATAAAAAAAATCCATTACTACGTAAATTATTACTTAAATTACTTTTTGTGGCAGATTGGAACGATTTAGTCCCTAAATAGACACAATTAAAATAATAAACATACTTTATAACTATCTTGAATCCAAAATATATTGCAAAATTTATTTTCTCTCAATGGTCGTCATTAGTCAATAATTAACTTCGAAAATTGAAAATATTGTGTTTGTGATTTTGAAAATGACGTGGTGATGCCGAAATTCAAGTGATACAGTTTCTGTCATTTATGACTGGGCGTTGGTCCGGTTTCAGCTGGGATTGTAAAGTTGGAGGTAGTTTGTCACTTCTCAGGTTGTTTAATTTTATAACCTTTTTAAACGTTTCCGATTTTTTCATTTGACTATCACTTTATGAGCACATAAGCATTGTACATTAACCTTTAGTAAATATTGAATAAAAACTTTTGTTTTTGCTTTTTCGATTCATCAGTTTTCCCTGCATACATTTGTTAGATTCAAGGAGTTATACTGCCAGTTACTCTTAAAAATGTTATATGTTATACATGTTTCAATTCAGGAATTCAGGTGCATTAAATACCCCCTATAAAGATATCGAGTAGTTATATATTTAAAACATTTTTTAAAGATCCTTTAAGGAAAGGGATTAATCTTACAGTTTGACCCCAACGCTTCTGACCGTAAGAGCCCCCGGTATCTTCATCTACACTCCACAGCCAGGTTTGGTTCCAGTCTTGTAGCCGTCATTGTTCTAGAACATCCAGATCTTTGGACCATTATGGGTCGTTGTCTCCTAATCAGTCTGGTTTTGGACGAGGAATGGTGAAATAGGAGTCAGATACGCCTCAGTTGATAGTATACCTATAAGCATTACTAATAGATTACTCAGGTTATTTTTGGAAATGAATCTGCTTTTCCTCTCCAGGCGATTTTTAGTCGATGTGCTGCCATTCTAACATCCACTAGAACGAAAAAATCTGAGAAGGGACGGTCCCAACAGTGCCTATAGGCTGATGAGAGCGAGCTACAAAGGCGCCTGTAGTGTAAAGGCCGCACATGTTTTTGTAGACTTGTTCATTAGTCGCGTTTGCTTGTACTTTGGGCCACCAAACACTCACAGCGTGGTTACCTGGAGCCTTACAACGACCACAATGACTAATTTGTGGCTGGAAAACCCATGAAATACCTACTTCACTAATGAGCGTAGAGTGACATTAGTGACTCGCTCTACAGACCTTGTATTAAGTTTTGCATTAAGTATTTATAAATTATATATATAGTTTTGTACTATATACAACAAATTTACTTTGAATAACACATAAGAAATCCACATTGCATTCAGTTAAGTAGGGTTTTTATTGTATAAAACACATTCTTATCAACTAGCATACATTTGATAGTCCACAATTAACATGTACTACTTCCGAATATCATTTTTCCATAAGAACATTTTTACATAATGTTCCTTCAAGTACAGCTCATATTTTGGATAAGGGTTATCGTAATATTGAATTACCATAAAAATAGGACATTCATGAATTTTAAATTATTATTCGAAGTAATAAAATCACTTGGTCGTATTCATTTGCACAAAAACAATATTGTTTGTTAGCTAAATTTAACAGCATGAGCCCAGGTGGTTGACGTAAGAAACCAATTTATTTACCCAAACTAATTGCCCTGCTTTTGTAGAGATACCGTTAACACTGGCTTGAATAGATTTAACCCGGATTCTTCATCTTAAATGTTTCATCTTTCACAAATAATTGTTTGTGCCTCAATGAAAATGCAATGGTTAGTCTTTATCCAGATCTGAGGTATCTAGATTAACAGAGCAAAAAAATACTGGCGTATTGTTTTGACGTTTTTGTGAGAGTTTGGCAGGTATTTTGATATTATAAGCTTTATTACTACAAAAAAGAACATAATATGAAAATATATTAATATTATATTGTAAACTATCCGGAAATCGACTATTAATCAGATCAGTTACCTCCGTCCAAAATTAATACTTCATAAGAGATTTATTCATGGGTTTACTCACATTAGGACAACAAATAAAAATTGTTTGAAATAAAACTTATAAGCTCCCACGAGGTAGCTGGTTTTTCAATTGAATAACCAGCTACCTCGTGGGAGAGAGGTACCGGGATCGTTACCCGGCGCCTCCACCATGTAAACTTTGGGGGTTCTGAGGGAACCTTAAAACAGACTGGTTCAGAACATAGACTGTGTAACTCGCATGGCAAGTGAAAGGTGACACAAGGAACGTGGATTGAGTGAACACACTATAGAGCAACAATTTCCTTTAATATAAATGAACTATTAAATATACATGGTGCACTACTTATGATATTTATATTAACAAAATATGTTATAGCTCACTGAGTGAACTATTGTCCTTGGTAGATTCAATTTGGCATAGTATTATACAAATTGAATACACATTCTACAGGTTAAAATATATTGTATTGATTATCATGTACGCTACAAGGACCTTAATAAAGATATTATATATTATATACAAGTACAAACCCTTTTACACAAAGAAATCAAATATGACCCTTATATTTTGATATGAATAAACGACAAGTTAATTATAATGTCTTTCACAACTATTCACAAATGGTTAACCTTATTTTATATTTACAATTGTCCTTAAAAGACCTTCCTTTCTAAGTGTAGAAAGGATCTATTTCTTAGAGAGTCATTTTGTTAATAGATTTTATTTGTTTTGTTAATAAACAGTTTATTTTATTTCATTATTATTATCTTTGTTGGATACAAATTTATTATTTAATATTTATTTATTTAATATTTATTTATTTAATTTATTTATTATTCAATTTACCCTTTTGGGTTGGATTTTCAAATTCTTTCTCTGAGAGTTTAATTGAGTTTATAGTGCACCAAATTATTTTGATTTGATAGGGGACATACCCACTGCATCTTTCCTGGTGGACCCGTGTTACGCCCGCATCGCCAGCCAGTCGAAGGCCCGCGTGGATCCCCGAGTCGGTGTCTCCTCTCGGTGATCTCCACTCCTTTCGGTGGTCTGCGTGCCCCTCGGTGGTGTCTTCGTCCCCTCGGTGGTGTGCGTTGCCTCCTGATGGTGTGCGTCGCCTCGGTGTTGGTCTCCGGTGGCCTGGGTCTCGTTCCGGTTGGATGTCTGTCGCTGGATGTCCCTCGGTGGTGTGAGTCTCGAAGTGAAATCTCGAAGTTCGTGCGTTGGGGAGATAGACTATCTCGAGGGTGCCGACGGGTGCTTAATACTGTCCGCGACGGTTTACCAACTCCTACTCAATTCAGAGTGTCCCCTGAGTTCCCCAACTTATTACTTCTACTCCTCCTCGAAGACTGATTTCCTAACTCTCCCTTTCAATTTTCCATCACTCTCCCTTCCATCGGACTTTTCCCCCGTAGTGCTATTGTCACGCCCTCCTGCCAATCGGCGATGGTGAATCCGATACCTACGGAGCCATTGGGAGAACGACTGAAGTCCAGCCCTATTGTTCCAAGAATAAGGCGTGTCGCTGATGGTGAGTTATTCCAATTTTTCTAATATTATTCTTCCATGGGAATCGAACTGATCTCGGTCATTTGCCTCCTTCCCTAAGACCTGGAAATATAATGCTCTCCTATTGTATGTCGTCTAGATACGTGCTTCCTTGTGGGAGCTTATAAGTTTTATTTTAAAAAAAATTTTATTTGTTGTCCTAATGTGAGTAAACCCATGAATAAATCTCTTATTAAGTATTAATTTTGGACGGAGGTAACTGATCTGATTAATAGTCGATTTCCGGATAGTTTACAATATAATAAAGATTATTATAATATTTGTTTTAAATAAATATGTATGTATTTTGTATTTATATATATATATACAAAAAAATATACATACATATATGTACACCTTGTATATTTATTATATATATTATATTGAAAATATAATACCGTTCTAAAGTATAATTAAGAATTATTACAATAGGACCATATTGTTCCGAGTTAAAATAATTAAAATAATGTTTCATGACGGGAGTAATAGCGATACTGCTGGACACGAAGTCGGTTATACAAGTTAATTAATATAAGAGGCTAGTTGAAATGTAAACAAATAAACAAATTATGTCTTTTTGCGAAATCGGCTGCTTGAAATAATAGCCCTATTCCGTTCACGGTTATTATATGAAAGATTTATGACTCCTTATACTGGCTGAAATAACTTTCGAGATAAGCATGTTTTTTTTCATTAATTAGAACGCAAGTTTCAGAACGAGGTACTAAACAACATACGAAAAATGTTTGAAATACAAATGATACTATGATTAACTAAAGTGTACTGCTGCGGAGATGCAAAAGCGGGTGATTTTATAAGAGAAATTGGCGAGTTTTTATGGCTATTGGAAATAGGGCGAGATCAAAATAAGATTTTCTTCACTTCCCCTTATACATGAGGTCAAGGTCACAGAGCGATTGCAACTGCGTATGGGTGTGTGAGTGTGATTACGTGTGTGTGTGTGTGTGTGTGTGTGTGTGTGTGTGTGTGTGTGTGTGTGTGTGTGTGTGTGTGTGTGTGTGTGTGTGTGAGTGAGGGTCCGTCCGTCCGTCGAGCGCGTGTTTCCTGTGAATGTGAGCATGACTGGACCGAGATTCTCGGTTATTGCAGTGGCGTTTTTACTTTTATATTACTGTTGTATTATTACTCCATAACTTCCGTCCTAAATGTAAACTATTGTCCCAGTTGTATTTGCGTGCATATTTTGTTTTTGTTTAAATTTATCATTGTACTTTTATGTTTAATTAAAACTTACTTTTCTTCACTTTTTTTACTAAAAATAATTCCTCTACAGTGGCTGATTTTTTACTCGTTCCCCACCCACAGGCTTTGGCCCATGTGGGGAACTAATTGCTATTGATAATTTATGTTATTTATGTAATTAAACGAGTAGAAGTCTAGAATTTAGTAAATTGCAAATAGAATCGGGGTTCCTCATATTTAGTGTGTTAAAATTGACTATGACGCTAACTTACGCATTTACCAAACTCTACAAGGTGCTTTCACAATCAGCAGTTGAGATTGTCGAGAACTGTGTAACTTTACCTCTGTGCAGTTAGTAGCGATGGCAACAATTCCCAACATTTCGATATATTCGGTTTCCGATGTATCGAAAGAAAAATATGGATATATATCGAGGTGTTCTTACAAGAAAAACGATACCATTAGCAATCTTATAATATCGAAATTACAGTAACTATGCTGTTATAAATCATAACAATTAAATGGTTAGTGGTTTTACTGGTTAATTTCAGTATGACGGAAAGAATGATTCGATGGTTTATACGGTGACGGCATTATACGATGGTTTTCAGAGTCAAGATAAAAAAATAAGAAAATTTAAACAAATCTGTATTGAAAAAATTCTTTTGGGCTATCGTAGAAAATTACAGATAAACTGTATAGGCTAAGTTTGGGGTTGGAGTGGGAGAGGATAATCAGTTATGCCAACCAACTATATGTCTTTAAAACAGTGGGAGGTATGAGAGATGGGGATGGGACGAGTTTATTTCCTTTACTTTATTCAGAGGAACTGTGTCTTACTCGAACATTCTCAGCACTCGGTATTTACATATTAGTAGGTTCCAAACGTTCCAAACTGGACGGGTACCCAATCCGTGGTGTCCAGCTAGGAGGGAGTTAACTGCAATATTGAAAAGGGGAACAAGATCCTTCCACTAGAGGAGTTTTCTACAGATTTCATGTTCATTTTCGAAAACTTTGAATAGTATTTCCTCTTTTATTAAAAAAGTAATAAAACAACATTCATACCAAAATTTTACTGCAATACCTCATTTATTGTAGAGTAAGCTTAAGAGAATTTCCTCCAAGGTTAACATATTAAAACACGAAACCGTTCCCTTTAACATTTTTTTTACTTATTATTTAGGAATTTACATGTCAAACTCGGGGAACCTGAGAGTGACTTTTTTGCCGGGTATTAAGAAAAGGAAATCGGCGGCTGCTGTATATACAGAGAGGGAAAAAGTTGCAGCTTATTCGGCCGCTTATACTTAAAATGCAAATATGACATTATTAGAAAAATTCAATTCAATCAGACCAAGATTTCAAAATCAAGACAATATTTGCATGGAAGTGATTTTGTTGGACTTATTCCCAAACACATATTATGAAGTGTACAACTGGGAATCAATTTTATTTTTGTTTTTACATCAGTTCTTGAAAATTGTGTTTGTATAATAAGGATTAAACTTGATATTGAATTGATCTTGACTAGCATTAAATCGAATAAACATTTTTTTTATCTTAAATATATTACATTTTGATATTTTATTTTTTCCATTTTTTTTTCAATTTAAATAAAAGCAATATTAAAGAGAGTTTTAAACATGGGAAATAAAATGCAATCGACAGAACTTTTATATAAAATGAGGAAAAAACACAGAAAATTTCAATGAATTGATATAAAATTATATTACTTTTGGGACTATGCCTACATCAAAAGTCTTTTTAACAATAAGAAAATAAGTGGGTAATATATTATTTATCTTCATTCACATTAAAAGTGTATTTTTAAGTCGTAAATTAATTCCATACAATAAAAATATTGTCATTAAGGAAAAGCGTCAAGTGTTAAATAAATGTCTGCCAGTTAAAAGTGTGATCGAGTCATTAGTTCAAGGCTTCATTGATCTTTCAGTGTCTCAATCGGGCTTTCTTTGGTCACATTGGATTAGATTTTCAATTGAAGTATTCATTTGAGGTAAAATCCACAACATTAATAAAATAATAAGTCTTTTTTATAAAGATGGAAATTGCAAAATACATCCTTACTATATAGATTCATCATTTACAAACGGTCTATATCTTTTCTTAGGAGATGCTTTCTATATGTTTATGAATGCAGTACATTTAACTTAATGTAAGAACAGTTATACTAACTTCAAAGTATCTTTAAAACATAGTTTTACAGTCAAGTTTCATTTTTGCTCTATTAACTAACTGTCGATTTATTGCATTGTCCATTACAGGAAGTTTTTAGATTTAACGTACTTTAGTTCTTTTCCTTGATTGTAGAGTGGAGTTTTAACTTCACATTACAGAAAATACTTACAAAAAGCGCTGGATGCCGATATGTTGTATAGCCAAAACGATGTTTCAAAGCCCAAACTCGGATGGCCGTATTCTTTCGGGTATTCATTTTGTAAATTTCTATAAATAAATTTACGTCGTAATAAGTGCATTAGTAATAAGTGCCTACTCTTTCTCAGACACTCATTTTAGAGAGATAATTATTGATAGATGCAAGCATAACATGTCCATTACACGTTTTGAAATATGAAATAATGGAGGATTATTGGTGCGGTATACATTTAGGTGCAAAACAAAACAATCGGCTTGGTCCAAAATATTCTCATAGGAATTTCTTTAACAAAGCTTCAGTATATTTTAAAGAGATTAAAATGGCTGTCAAACATACATTTCAAATTCCTCATTAGTAAGAAATGTTTATTCTGGTACTCGAAGTAATCTGTTTTATGTAAAAATTAAATAGAGAGAAATAATCTTCTGGCAAGCCTTCACTTCTATGCTGATGATCTAATATCCCCTTAAAACAAGAAAACAATGTCAGAAAGAAATTCGCAAATTTAATTTAATTATTCATTTTTTTATCTTTATTCGTCATATAGACAGGCTCAGCAATCATAAAAGGAGCCCGAAATACAATTATTTACAATAATATTAAATGTTTAAGATGCCACTCATAAATCAGATTAGAGTCACGACAAATTTGTCAGTACTTAAGATTTTTTTATTTAATGTGTTGAAAAAAAAAACATAACTTAAAAACATGTGATATTAGGCTTAAAATCATCTAATGCATTAACACGATCTCTTAACAGTTTAAAATGACATTTAAGCATATTTTCCTACATTTTTAACCTTGTAAATAAATACATTGTCGCCTAGGGACTAAATTATGGGGTTCTTTTATGCCTCGTCTTATGACTAATAAATTGTACATATCATTATCATATTTAGATAGGCTATTTAATCATAAAATGCGAGTATATAATACTTCAAACGAATTTCATTCTGAATTCTACTAAGCATTACTGTTTTAATGCATTACCGTAATACTCACACTGAGAATTAGTTTTTGATCCTAGAAACTGTCCTTTTGATAAGCCAAGGTTTAATATAAAAAGTGTAAAAAACTTCAGTTATAATATTACGCAGGTATCAACTTTACTTTGCCATCATAAACTAAACTACTACCTAAAATGATAAAACTTTTAATTGGATACATGTTGAAAAAAAGTCTTGAGACGTCACCTAGAGTACGAAATCTTGAGACATCTCCTAAAGTTCAAACTAAGTTATTATACAAGGCACTTGCTGTAGTCATCGAGGTAAAAGGTAAGGTACAGTGAGATAAAGATTTTACTGTTGAAAGTTTAAAATTTAAATTCCTCACCAACAAAAATATTCAAAACAACTAATAAGTTAATTTGATAAAAGTATATATTAAAAAACAAAAACAAAAGATAAATAACACGAAATTCAAATAAATAAATATGTTAAACATCAACAATTCAGTTCAATTTTGGTTGTCACAAGTTTTGTTCGGTTGCTTGGTTGTTATTTCATGAGAATATTAACATATCATCTTTTGGCAGGCCTACACTTTTATGCTGATGATCTAATATCTCCTTAAAAGCAGACTTCGCCATGAATCGTTGTAGAACAATCAGCTGATGGGATAAGTCAACTCGCATCGAAAAACTGGAACATGAATCGTAAAGCAGCAATCAGCTGATGTGCGAATTGCTGAAACATAAATCGTAAAGCAACAATCAGCTGATGTGCGAATTGCGGTATTTCTATCATGACACTGCTTTCGTCAAATGCTAAACTGTCATTGGTCTAGAACCTGTATCGTAAAGTGACTCCTGTATCATAAAGTTAATGCAACTGGTTTGTATTTGGTTAAATAATGTACATCATTATAAAGTTTATTGTAATACCATAACATAATTGGTCGTAAATAAAATAAATTATCTTATAAATTGAAAACAACAGGATTTCTCTCTTCAAATTACCTGCACCAGTCATATGGCGCCTTGGGTTTAGCTTTGTAGTGGGAGGCAAAGGTGTTTCTAGCTTTTGACCAGAAAGATTAGGAGGCAAGCAGTACATTAAATAAATATAATGGCGAATTTTACCGATCTGTTACGTAGTAGATGGCCAAAGAAGCGTTTTCCACTTGGGGTCAAGAATGTACAGAAATGGTTTTTCGGCTATGACGTTGTCAATATTGCGGAAAATCCATGAACTAAAAAGACTCTATTTCACATACCAATTTTCCGATTTAAATGATCCTTTTTTGTTTGGAAGTTAATATTTAGTGCTACAACTTTTTTATTTGAACATTCTTGAGAGGTATTTGTAATTCAAAAACTGTTATTCATTATTTTTTACTCAATGATTTTATATAAATTTTTTAATGAAAGAATCATTGAAATACGCCTCATTAAAAATTTGTGGAGCGTTTTAAGGTGTTTTAAAAATACTACGTTTTGTATGGTTAACTCGAACAATTAAGTCAGGAAACTCGATAAAACTTATAAAAACAACGAATTTCCCGTGTTTCCCATGGAAATTTTGCAATCTTAGCCAGACTAGTTTTCTATGTGTAAGAAAGATATAGAAAATTTAACTGATTTTTGTTTGAAAATATCTAAAGAAGTGTTATCCACTCAAGTGTCAAGAATGCACTTAAAAGTTTTTTCGGCTATGACGTCATCAATAAGGCGGAAAAGCCTTTAACAAAAAATGATCTATTTTATACTTGTCCAATCCAAAATCAATAAAGATCAGTAAAATTCTCTATGTCTGACATACACTCAGAACACTGATCCGGCTAAGATTGCAACATTTCCTTGGGAAACATGGGAAATTCTATGTTTTTATGAGTTTTATCGTGTTCCCCACTTTACTGTTCGAGTCAACCATACAACAAATATGGAATTATTGAAAAGATTTTAAAATGCTCTTCAAATTTTCCTCTAGGCGCATTTCAATAATCGTTCCATCAAAAAGTTATATAAAAATATTAAGTAAAAAGTTTAAGAATTCGTTTTTTATAACTAAAAAGTATTGTTTGGACAACAAATGTTTGAATATAACTCGTTTAGCTTAATAATTACCTTTCAAACAAAAAAAGTTTGTTCCGACCGATTTGACTTATAGTTTTCAAAATACACTCATTTCAACATTGCTTGTCCACCATATTGATGACGCCACAGCCGGAGGACGAACATGTTCCGTACTTGAGACCCGATTGGAAAACACTTCATCTTTGCAAAACAAAAACCGACTACAAAACAAAGACGTAAAATTATCTGAACAAAATTTTCTCTCAGATAACATTTTCAGATGCCGGACTGTTAACTAATTAACTGTTGTTGATTTTCTGATTAGAATCACATGTACGTGAACAACTAATTGTAACAATTCAACGTTAAATGTTCGTTTATTATGAGTTATGAGGTTTGTAAAATTGAGGAACATAAGGTTTATGCTAAAGAATGATTAGTTACGATTAAAATATGTTCCTTTGTCTGTAGTGTTAAGTAAAGCATAAGTAGGTAATAAAATCATGAACACTTACAAGACTTAAGACTTATTACTGTTTATTCATTTTTGGACATTTTAAAACGGGTCCTTCACGATTACACCATTAAAGAACTACTCGACTTTTTTGACAGAAAAACATTAAGTTATCAGAACTTTCCTGATTTAAAAATTACTGATTCAACTTTGTATATCTCTTATTCCAGTTAGGTAGATATTAGTTATGTTAACAGTATTTATCAGAAACAAGCATGGCAAAAGAAAATCTTTATTTTTCTATTAATTGCCAAATAATATCTATCTTATTATCACATTATTTTTACTAATGAGCTACTTCAGCTTTCCATTATGAATTTTCTATATTTTTACCTCCAAGATATTGTTGACTAAACTTGACGTCTTTCATCCGACCTAATAGGGAAAAAGCAAAACAAACGCTACTGACATGAGGAATGATATAACAGGGAAAAATATGAACTTTTCCTTGTTATATCATTTTGTTCTTATGGGATTGTTCATAAAGCTGCTCATGCTCAGGTTGAATTTTTTCTCTCTCTTAAACATCTACAAAATCTGCGACGGAAAATACACTAATTTAATACATTTAATACATTACAATTTAATACATTTAGTTAATGAACACCATAAATTATTCCTCATACATTACTTTTATTTTACGATCAAATCGTCCTAATGTAAAGTGTATTTATTAGCTAATAATTATAGTTATTATAGACAGTCTCCTGATCTTTTGTTTTTAAAACGTAATGACACTTTTGTTTTGTTTTAAAATAATTAGAAAAAAAAACAAGATTCTGTAAAGGTGGCTATTGATATTAGTGTCACTGATTTGAAAAAAACTGTTCACCTTGTTAAATGACTTTAATTTTTTGTGTAACATACGATAAAACTTTAACTTTAACGATACAATTAGTTGTCTGACGGAGGCAAAGAGATTTAATTTTAATCTAATTTATTATTTATAATTTTTCACTTTGATGACTATCTTAAGAATTAACTAAGCAGCCCTTTGAAGCATGGGTAATAACACGGTATTAGCTATTCAACACATTGTATATTTTAGTACTTTCTTTGTCTTTTTCCCAGAAACCCTGATTAGCTTCGTTTAACGAGTAAAATAATCTTTTATTCAAACAAGCTGTTTACCTATTCACAGAATTTTTATCAACCAAACAATTTACTAATATTAAAAACATATTTCTTCAACTAGTTCCAATTATATTTTTCATTAATAGAAATTATTAAAACAAGTATACAGTAAAGTTTTTTTTTTTACTTTCGACAAGTAAAACATTCAAAATAATATTAATGGATATGACCGGTCACCTGGAAAAATGCACATAAGGTGTTATTATTATTTATTTCTTTTATACTTACTAATGTTAGCTTAACCTAGAATTATATTTTTATGTGACCATGTTGTTTGATCAAATATCTTACAGAGTTGAATCATTGACTTAAAAAACATTTTATTCAAAGGCATGAATGGCATATCATTTCATTAGTTAAATCCATTTCGATAGCGATTGGATACTGTGACCCGAAGATATTGCGTCAACAAAAGCTCCATAACAGCCAATGCAAATCCAACAGACAGAGTGCCTGATATTAGTTTATGTAACTACAATACCGAATGGCTCTGGTATTGTTCAGTTGTGATATGTGTTATGCTGCACACGATAACATAAGGGAAATTGCCATAGCAATATAAATCAGGAAGGAGAGACAGAGAGTATTTAAATTTCTTCCAGTTTCCGAGAACCCTCTTCAAGCTTACTGATGTTTCGTTAGTTCATACGAAAACCTCCTTTATAAAATAAAATTATATTTGTTATTTCTATTGTAAAGTTTGTCGGCTTTAAGCATCGCATTCCAGTGAATCGGACTTATTTTTGCGTGCAATGAAACAAGGAAATGATTAGCCTGAATAATTGTTCACAATACAAAAATAGCATAACAATTTTAGTTAGACACAATTGTGATAAAGCAATATGTTCTCTTGCCTGGCTAGAAACTCACATTATAAAATCCTCTTTTTTTATCGTTTTACTGAAATTTACCGGAGTGATTCAGAGAGCGAAAAATTCATATTCTTCATTTATTGACCTTGACCGATGGTATGTTTATATTTTCATGTGGGGAATTTTTAATAACTTTTAATAATACAATTTTTCAATACATACATTATTTTTATTGATACATAAGTTTTTATTTCAATTTTACTAATAGCAAATAACTGGAACTAAATAATTCCAAACTCGAGATATATTCATTTTATAAAAACTAAAATGGTGATAATAGTTTAAGACAAGCCGAATCACAATCAGTATTTTCCTATAAAGACCTTTTCCAATTAATTGGATAATCGAGTGGATAAAATGCTCATTTCATGACCACGTTTGAAGATTAGTCTTGCAAAAGGACGGCGTAAGACAGTACAAAGACCCAAATGTGGTCCTTTCCCGATCCAAACTTTAAAAAGCTACTAGCGTTGAAAGGCAAAAAAAAATATTAAGCACTGGTATGAGTCAAAATGTGATATAGATAATATATTAAAATTGATAATAAAAAATATAATATTAATACTTTAGTCAAGAGATAATGCTGTCTAAATATTTCCAAATGAGGTTGGCTTATCCTGATGGAAGCCTCATCATCCCATCAACATCCGCTGTGGTGGCGTCATATTGCACTATCATGTGTAATCAGGCGTTGTGATGTCAAATATTTATTCATCAGTATTTTGAAATATTAAACAGTGAATTTATTGATCTATAATAAATATTATTTTGGCGTTTGTTGTGATACGATGGAAAGAGTCTATAATAAAATGTTGTCGCTGAAATGTCACCTTTTTTATATTAGATAGATTTCTAAAATTTGAATTAAAATACACATATGTTAAAAAAGGGATCTTTTCCGTTATACGTATACCACCATTCCAAGTTTACTTTTCAAGCTTGATATTTGACAGAGCACCATAAACTAGATCAAATAATAATTATTAATCGTTTTAAAGTGGAAATTCCTTGAAAGAATATTTTACCATTGGTTTCGTTATCTTATCTGCCGTTATCACTGTCTAGACGCGAGAAGCCAGCGTCTGCCCGTCTAGCGGTCCCACTTCCAGTTTCTTAGGTTAGGTTAGGTAAGGTTACGTTAGGTTAGAATAGGTTAGGTTACATTACTTAACCTAACCTAACCAATCCTAACCAAACTTATCACCTACCTTGTGCCTTGTACCTATTGATACCTCCGTCTGGCTGCTGCGGCGTTGGAGTTGTTAAGTGCCCGGTGCAACCGAGACCACTATATTATGATTTTATGAAAGATGGTTAATGGTAGAATTGATGGAATCCGGTTGTTAGTGGTGGTTGACATGTTACCAAAATCAAGCTTAAAATAAAACCTGAAACAGTGGTATACGTATAACGGAAAAGATCCTAAAAAAGTACTAACTTTTTTTTAGCAATGTAGTTAATCGAGATACTGGTTAAATGTTGGCATATACATGCATTTTTACAGTCATACCACCTTCTAAAAACACATATAAAACCATACTGTAAAAACCAGGCAAAATATAGAGAAATACATTTTTAAGCATTTAAGTCCTCAGTAGTGCTCCGGTCGAGGCTCAGGGTATAAAGTTATCAATGCATTGTCTAAACTCTCTATTGTATAAGTAAATAATGTTAATACTAAAAAATTCACAAAAACATTTTTGTCGTTATTTACGTAGGTATCTTAACAGAAATGCCGAGTTACAATTATATGTAGGGGGTTGATGTCGACCTGCAATTAAATTTTTGTTAACCGAACGTTCTCTATTGGTAAAAGGAGAAAATATATATGTAGTGACTTTCTATTAAAGCCCCTAAAAAACACTAAATGTGTGAACAAAATTAACTAAATAGCTTCAACCTTCAGCCACGCATTCAATCAGAAGTTTAATCGAGACGAACAGAACGCGGCATGTAGAGTAAATACACCCTGAACTGTCAAACATCCTCCCACTACTACCAGTATTCTGAACCGTTCGATGGTTTGGACATAGAAAATTTCAAGCTCATTCGACCATTAGCAACACGTGATCTAAAACCTCCAAAATTAGAGGTGCTTCGTTGGTTTTTCATGTATCTAAAAAATTAAAGAATTTATCTCATTGACTTTTGTTATTATTGATTGATGGATAAGTCATTTTAAAGGTGTAGGTATTCAGTGTACAGAACTCAAGCTCTCGTCGAGAAAATTCGTTTTAAGATGGTGACAGATTTAAATACACAATATCTTAAATACATTCGGAGGTACAAATAATATTTTAGAGTAAATGGAATATTGATGAACAATTACCGTTAGATAGTGATATCTGATTTGAAGGCTTGTATACATTTTTGTAATATAATAAATTGGAAAATAGAAAAAAAATAACTGACTAAACTACCAATACTGATTCTCTTGACAAAAATATCAATCAACATAAATTACAAATCAAGACAAAAACCACCCTCAAAACTCCTTTTGAAGCTAGTGAGATTTCTAAAAGTGCTTAACAATCTTTTCATCTGAAATTCGAATATTCTCCATTTTATGTTTTTTTCAACTTTAATTTTGCAATTACTGATTGTTTGACAACGTTTAGTTTATTATCTCTGTAGTCTAACTGTAGTTGTAATATTAACATTGTTATGTTTCAAAAATATATCTAATGTGCGTCTTTTTATTTTTAATTATTATTAATTATTTTTGAAAGGTGAAAAACCGACTGATATTCAAGAGCACAGTGCCACCTAACTAAAGGCTGCTTTTTCAAAAAGACTTGGATATAATCCTCGATGAAGATTCTATTGTGAGACTTATCGTCTTTATAAACCCTTTTAGAATTACTTCCCTTATGTGTCCGTTTTGTTGATGTACTATATATTTATTGTTCCATCGCTATTTTATAGAGTAAAAGTCACAATCCTTGATACCGATTTTTTAGTTTCTCATTCGTTCTATACATTCATAAAACACCTAGAAATAATTGTGATTCTTGGATGCTCACAAGTGTTTTCTAATTTTAGCCAAGAACACGTAATATTCATTCATAAATGGATTATTCATAACCATCAATTGCCCGCTATTATTTTTTTTTCAAAACTGTGAAATCCTTTATATTTGGATCTTAAGTGCAAAAAAAGCATTAACTTTAAAATGGGTAAAACCGTTAGTTTACATTTGTTTGTTCTAGGCCTAAATAAATCGCAAAGGTCGTTGATATTAAGTTCTGTTCTTATCAAAATGAAATCGTTAAAAGAGTCGTGAAACGTGAGTGTTTTGTTATGTTTGAATGTATAATTAAACTATGGTAAAACTGAACGAAATTACAGTTAGTATAGTTGTATTAAAGGTAAGTTTTCGCATAGTGTGTAATACATAATATGTACTAGGTTTTGTGTACTAGCCAGCCCCTAGAATATAGGTAGATACATAATTTCGCATTCACATACTATGTAGATGTGAAAATAATGAATGCGTAGCACTTAAGAAGATCACTTTAACTTTTACGAACTCCAAACTCGCATTTGGGGCGGGGATAACTGGATAAATTAAAAATACTTGAACCGCTAAACTTTTTATGTAAACTTGATACCGTAAATTGAATTTCGAAACTAATGCGACAAAGGAGAACAAATTTCATTAATATCAAAATATACGTGATAATATAAGATAATTTTTCATTCTTGTAAACGCATAACGAGTGAACTGAGTATTAACAGTTTTTCGATAGTAGAAATTGATTTTTCAGAGCCAAAGGTAGTTTTATGCTATAATGTAATGTAACAAGATGCAGGAAAACCTTCTTTTAAGCCAAAACCCAGTTCTGTGTCTGCTCCCAACGCGTGCACGTGCCCGGTAGATAAATGTTTCATGTATTTTGTGTAGTAAGTGTAATGTGTAGTGTGAAACTGTCTGTTTTTTATAAATAAAGTGACGCAGCTCGAAGAAATCATAAATGAGCAAAGAATACAACCTTGAGAAAAATAGTGAGGTACTGAAAATGGCCTAGTGCCAAAATACGTATATACCAATACAAATTTGGATTGATGACGTAAGAAAGAAAACTTTTAAGCCAAAACTATTGATTTGACTTAAACATTAACTGCAAACCTCTGTATCTTTTAGTGTCCAATGCTTTGAATCTGGAATTGTTTGTTTTTATACAAATTTTGGATTCGATAGTTATTGTAACTGTATAACAGTAGCTGTACATGCATCTTATAAAAAATCTAAGGTTAATAGGGGTTTAAGAATAAATTACTGGTCTACATAAGAACAAAACAATTATTGAATATTTCATCACTTGTTTTGCTATTTTAAGATTTCCAAATGGTTAATCTTAATATGTTTGATAAGGAATGTAAAATTCTCTTTCCTTAATCATTGAGCTTACTATTTGTATTTTTTTGTTGCATGAATAGGTTAGTGCGTGAATCTTAAGCTGTCACAGTAAAGTTTAGATCAATAGATGTTTGAAGATGGTTTAATACCATATAGCCCAATGATTTAATATCTTTAAAACAGAAAAAAATCTTAGAGTAATGAAAAAATCTTTCAAATGTTTATTTAAACATATTGAAATGCCCGATGGTGGGTGGTCTGCAAGTAGCCAAAATGTTGGATGTTAATTCCCGATTTTAGGTTTTTCTTAAATATAAAAAAAACTAGCAACTTTCAATATAGATAATAAAATGAAGGAAAATTAAATTTTACACTAGAAAATATAAAATAAAATTCAAATAAAATAAAACGTTATAAAAATTAAAATAAAATTTAAATTAATTAATATAAGGTTATCTCAACATTCAAAGTTCTTAGACCAATTTAAAGTAATTATATACATTTCCTGTAGGAACATTAATTTCCTTTCATTTTAAAACTTCACGTAGTAGCTAAACGTTGACAGTTCTCGAAATATATTGGTACAACTTAAAAATAGTACTTAAACTCCAAGATGAAGGCAACTTCCCGATCACCCACCATCGGGGTTCTTTGGTATGTTAAAATAATAATCCGAAAGGGCATTTTAAAAGCATTTATAAAACGATTTTTTTTGGTAATTTTTTAAAACAATATTACTGGTACAGTATCGCTTTTACTAATTGCTTGTAATTTTAAACCAATCGTAAGATATTAAACTAATAAGATTAGGTAACTGCTATTGATTCTAACTTGACTGTAAATTTTAATGTATTATTAAAATAGTTTTAAATTTATTTTGTATTTTGAAAATTCACGATAACGAAGGATTTGTAATTAATATTTATTTTCTTTGACTCTTCCTTTCGGGCTTATAACACCAAAAACTAAAGGAAAAATCAAAAAATAAATGATAATAATTGTTTTAATCTTAAGAAAATAATTTATTACTGTATTTTCAGAGACTTACAATGACTGCTTTATGCTACTGTTGGTATATAGCCTACTGAATCGTAGTGCATTACCAATTGGTTCTTGTAAAAATTTAAAATTTAAATGGTTTTGGTCCTTAGTAAATAAAAAAAATAAAAACTGTGACTAGCATCTTTGTCTTTATCTTGAATTGAGGAACCTTATGAAGTTCCCCACTAGAGAGAACACAAACTTTAACTCCTCGTTGTTAGAGTACTAATGCTAAATTGAATTAATTCTTTAACTTAGCTTTAATACTTTTCTATCAAGGCTATTCTTTGGATTCATTTATATTTTGATAAGCTAAAAAAGTGATAGTTTAGTTTTGAAAGGTGTAAATATGTTGCGAAAAGAGCGTTGTAATGGAAAAAAGACATGAAACAGAGGGAAAGAATTTGACAGCTCTCAGCTGGACACTTATTAGCACCATTTCTCTGATATCGGCAGGTATTTATTGACGTGTAAAATTATTACTTAGTATCTGCATTAAAACAATATTTAAGGCAGTTACTGTTTTCCGTCTCATTAAAAACATAATAAATTAAATAAAAGCTATTAAAACAAAACTTTGAAGCAAAGGAAATTTCTGTAAAACCTTTTGGAATATACCTTCAAGTCAGTGGTCATTACACTTGTTTTTTAACTTTAAAATTAATAATGAAAAAGTAAACCCTAAGGAAAAAAGCTCATGACGAAACTGTTGTAGTTTTTTAGTAATAATTTGTTAAGTCGGGAAATGAGCTAGCAAAAAGCCTTAAGGCTTAACGTATGTCACTGGTGTTTTACAATGTAAAACTAAACTAATTAGTATCTTTGAGTAGATGTACATGTACCATACGGTACAAACTTTGACTAAATTTTATTTTTTCCCCGTTAAGGTTTGGAACAATGGGCCACTCCACTACCTTCATAAGCAAACAATATACAATGCTTTACAATTTGAGGCGTGACTTTAAAATATACCATCTTAAATTCTTCAGTATTATAATTCTAAGCATAAAATCAAAGTATTTTATTATTGAAAACATTAAAAACAGTAAAATATCTTAACAAAATATCTAGGAACATAAAACATGAAAAAATTATTTTCCTAAACATAATTAGTAAATATTATTATATAGCCATTATAGTATAAAATGGGTTGGTGTTCATTCACTGTTATGGTCTATTAGGTTAAAATGTACGCACATAGAATGTCAGTGTTGTGGAAAAATGTATTTATATTTATTTGTCAACGTAGTGTTAGTAACAAAGTTTTAATACCTCGAAAATCTTAAATACGAGATCCAGTTTTTATGTTGTTTGTTAAATATTTTATGATATAACGCCAACATTTGGTAAGTTTTAACCTTATAAACTAACTAAATTGTATAATTAAAGGTTAATAAAAAGCTAATATCATTATTTGTAATCCAATTACAATTCTATTTACTAAATTTCTTTACTATCATTTTGGTGACCTCAAGTTTTGAAATTACTTTAAATTGACAAAAACTTTATTACAAATAAAAATTCAAAGTAAAAATACTTTTTAAAATATGTACAAAGCAAAAAAATAAAAATAAAAAGTTTAAAAAAAGGAGGAGAGATATTATATTCAGAAATTAATTTGTTGGAGGTTCTCAGATATATTCGTAGGAGTTGGTGATATATAAATATAACATCGCAAGGTCGAATGTTAACTCTTTATTAGTCGAAGGAGAGATAAATATTTATGAACAACAAGAGGTCGAAAAGGAGAGGAGGTCCTTGTTGGTTAAAGGAGAGGACAATCCATTCTATAAACGTGTACTCAATTACCCATTCGTTACTAGATCATTAACTATGCATTACCTTCAAATAGTCTAACGTTTGGCTGAAAATATCCTCGGCTTAGCGCATCTTGACGGAAAATAAATCTCTCATGATAACTAAAATATAAAACCGTGTTGATCAGCTGGTATATGTATACATACTGTCTATACTAGCTAATCAACACGGTTTTACCCGTGGAAAAACAGAAAAACGTCCTTGGATTTCAGATTTGATGTTTAGGTTGCCATGACAACTACATGAGCTTCCCTATATTTTAACATTGAAACTTTTATGTATCATAGGGCGTAGCCCGGAGGGAATTTTAAAAATCCCTTCTTAGTGGGCGCCTATGCCCTGAAAGGAACGTTCATGCAAAGTTTCAAGGTTCTAGGTCAAGTAGTTTGGGCTGTGCGATGATAGGTGAGTGGTATTTGACAAATATATATATATATATATATATATATATATATATATATATATACTGTCTGTTTTGCGGTGTAAGGACATGACAGTAAAAAGTTAGGTAGTCCCGCGCTCACGTCTCAAATGCTGCCTATGGTAATATCTACTTCCCTATTGGGAGACATTTCTTGGAAATAAAAAACACGCACGAAAACTTCGACGAAACATTTAAAAAAGTACTTGGCAACTTAAGCCTTTATCGTTGCAATAAACTTGTTTTCGGTTTCCTACTATACATAAGGATCTGTACATTATTGACTTCATTTTGAAAGTGTAATGATCCAAATAGATTTTCCTCTATATATACTTACCTACTTAGGGAAGTATATGTCTAATTTATATCCCCCTATCCGTTAAAGGTGTTAAACAATTTCATAATTATGAATTAGCTTTGTAATAGTAGTTTTAAATAACTTTGTTTGGTTGTGTAATATGCTTGCTCATTTGGAATTAAAACTTGACATCGCAAGACTCGCAGCTTATACTTCCTTTAACATTCATTAAATTCTAGTGGCAGTAAGTTATGGAAATAATACAGCTATGTAAGAATATATATGTTTTTTATAAATTGTCGTGACACAATTTACATTTAGATTTTTTTCTTTATTTTGGTGACGTTTGGGTTTTAAGAAAATATTTTTGGAAATATTTTCTTGTATACTAAAAATAGTTTTTACTATAAGGTTTGTATCATTCAATATAATAAAAACACTCCAGTTTAGGAACGATTTTTTTTGGCATTTTGCTGCCACAAAGCATTTAAACGGACACCAGGCAAAGTCATCACATCAAATAAAAACAGTCATGAGCTAAACTGACAGAGCATTTTAAGAACAATGTAAATGTAAGAATACCTTCACCGAAAATTGAAAATAATGCATCTTATAATTAAAACAGCAATAATGTAAAAATACCCTCAACGATAAGGTTAAGAGAAACGAGAATTTTTAAAGTTGTAAGATAAAGTAGCCTACATTATTACAGTAATTTCATTACCTCACGTAACAATATCGACTACTAAACTGTGT
The DNA here is from genome assembly GCA_035578135.1 of Flexamia atlantica. Taxonomy (NCBI): domain Eukaryota; kingdom Metazoa; phylum Arthropoda; class Insecta; order Hemiptera; family Cicadellidae; genus Flexamia; species Flexamia atlantica. Next base: position 1,895,213 of record JAQJVK010000021.1, read on the forward strand.
TATGATCAAGACTTTCATACATCGATAAAGCAAGATTATGATTCTAGGTAGCAAGAGGCTCAGGGAATTATTTTTAATTCGCTTAAAATATGTACCTTTTACACCGGAAACGTTAAGAATGTTTGGGAAAACAAATGTTTAGTTACGTTGTTCTCTAATAATAAGAAAAACACACAATCATAAAAATTACTTTGAAGTTTAATGATGAGTGCCTACATAACTTTGCCAATTTTTTAAATACAATATTTATTTAATTAATTAAATTAGATAATTTGTATATTTACTGTAAAATTAACACTACATGGAACATATCATGAATTTGCTCGATACTGAAAAAAATTAAATAAATAAAATGATCTGCTTACATAAATTGTTTTTTGTTATCACCTTTCTGCTTTATCACTTTACTATATTGTGGATTTTATTTTAGACTGTATTTGTCTCCTTAGAATTTACTTCAGTATTTATTGAAATCAAAGTTTCATAACTAAAATAGAAATAGAAAATCATATAGATAATACACGACCCGAGAGCTCTTCCTAAATAAACCTGACACCTACAGGTCATTTCGTAGAAGGACATATAAGGCTTAAAACACACAGACGAAATTTCTTCGCTTTGGTGTGGTACCAGGACTAAAATAATTTAACAAACAAATATAAACTCATCTCTTCTTATCCTACATAACATTGATGTATTTTAGATCGTATTTATTTTTCTCTTCTTAGTTTTATAATTTTTATTGTTATCATAATACCACATAATAGTTTTTATTGTATTGTATAATTTGACCAGTTCTATTGTATGCAATCGCAATAAAAAATCATTTTCAACTGAGTAAATGATATAAAATTTCCGACATCGCAGTAGCTTGGCGAAAATTCATCTTATAAAAATTTTAACTAGGTGCCAATACACCAAAGATCGTTCCTCGTAGAGGATAAAGAAATAGCCGATATTGTTAAATATCTACCAATTTTTATAGGTCACCAATTGGTAAATATCACAAAAATTTAACGTAGTAAAAGCCAACTTTTTTCCTGCCCGCGCCGAAACGGTACATTAAGATGTTTAACTATTCATTTACTTAAATTTTTTTATAAAGTTTTTTTTTATTTGAAGCTGAATAAATACTACTTATAATCAAAACCTGAAGAAGCATATGTCCCAAATGTTCTGGGCCGGATAATACTTAAAAACTAACCAAGGAAGCTTAAAGATTATTGGCATAATGCTTCTGATTACAAGAACATATAGTATCCTGTATCTCTCCGTGCCCCAAAATTCGATTTTGTAAATATGGACACCCATCAAATCACAACACAAGCTAATGTGTTAAAATAATACAAAATGTTGCAAACTTGAGGTTAATAATGCTTCTTAGCAGCAGGTTTTTTTTCTTTTCTAACACTGTGTAGCAGTATTGGTTAATGAAAAAATAAGTCACAGAATCTCAAAAAGCTTAAAATATTTCTATGAATAAAAATCATATTTTATCTATAATCTCTTCCACTTAAAAGATAAATTAGATTATTTGTAATTGCATAATATATTATTTGCAAACACGTGTCAAAAATTCCATTTGAAATTTCCTAACCAAGTAAACGAAGCAAAAGTCATTAATATGGGCTTATCACTATAGCCATAATTAGTATCCAACTAATAGAATGAATACGTTTCACTAACTATCAAAAGTTCCCAAATTAACCGTTCAACTTAGCAGAGAGAAGCAGAATTAGAGTTTGTTGCCTAAGTCATTAGTGAAACAAGAACAGCATTACGAGATTTTCTCACCGGGGGTAACAATGTTTAGGGTAAATCTCAAGTTTTGACTTTGAGTTTCCTTCCTCCACTGCAAAGATGTTTACTACCAACAGGTGTTCAGTAGTTTGCGATTCATTATAATTTATTTTTTCAGAAAACATCAGCGATGCCATAGTCTAATTTAAAGCTAATAAATATACTATTGAATTGAGATTGAAAATCTTTACAAAGTATTGGGAAATTGTTAATAAATCTTTCATAAAAAAGATCCTTCTTGATTGTCAGAAAACGGCTGTTTTGCACAAATACAAAGTATGGTAGTTTTATTCAAAATGTAGATTTACAATTGTAAAGTTACATCACAACCACCTTATACTAAGCGCTTTAACATCTTAGAATCCCACTGTTGCACATATAGGACTGGGAAAAAGGTTTAAACATACATAAAATATCTCCCGTACTGGGTAACCCTAAAGTTCTGGAATCATCTCATAACCTTAACTCTGTAGAAGCTGCTTGGATACGCAAGTTCAATGTATGTTTTAGAAGTTTATTCTATTTCGTTATAACTGCATCAGTAGGAAACCCTAGTTTTTGTCTTTGCTTGTGTTCCCCCACTAAAATTAAAATTATCATCCAAATCGTGAAAAAAGGTTAAGAAAAATAAATTATTATATTTTTCCCGAAGTTCTATGAACTCAACATACCGGTATATGATCAAATTCACTAGAAAGAGAAGTATGTGAGACTTCCATTCCATCTTGCAGAATAAATATATAGTTGGTTTCAAAACATAAGGCCACGCCGTCCATAAGCCCAATGTTAAATTAAAATTAGTGTTACGGGCGGTCTGGGCCTTACGATTTGAAACGGGTTATAATTGGATTGTCTCTTACAGTAAAACAAGGCTTACAGTGAGGTGGGACACCAAGTCGACCGAACTAATCCAATCCATTGTTACCCTTGATCTGGGCCAGGAGGCTGCCAAAACGTCTTGGGACAAGTGAGTCAAACGTCTTGATCCCCGTAATTAATTAGTACAAATTAATTCATTAAAAATATATAAACGTCATATGACGTAATTTATTGCTGCCTCCTGTTTATATTAATATGACAACCTTTTTGAGAAAATCTTAATGATTTTTTTTTTTGGTTTATGATATAAAAACTTTTAAAGTACACTATCCAAAAAATTAATTGTCATGGTGAACATTCAAAATATTCCAGACGTTTCCCTCATTGCAAGTTAAAATGTTAAATACTTTCCGTTGTTGAGTTCTATTATTAAAGATCTTTAAACTGAAGTACAACTCGAGGTATGCTAAAATTAAAGCATTTGAAGACTTCAATCTTGAACAGTCCTCTGGTCACAAGATATTGGTGATGCATGTATAAATGTTCGTTATTTTTCAAAAACACAATAACAAAGTTTCATTTAGTTTTTTGAGGTATTTCAGGTGATTTTATTTCCTAATATTACATTCCAGACTTCTTCTGAGCCCTTAAAGTTATTGGCTGCATTCAGTTGGATGTAGTTTAATATAGATTAATGGGATTTTAATCTAATTTTTAAGTAATTGCTAGAACAATTGTTTAAGCTGAAAGTACAATTATTCAGCAATATCCTAGGCTAATAAGGAGCGTTGTTATGTACCTATAATCATTTTTCCTCGATATCTTTCTCTGTTATTTGGCAGAGGTCAAATAACTTACTCTTCATATTAAATGTTTAAAAAACTACATAATATCAAGAAAAAAATACATGATTTAAGCACGTAAATAAGAAAAAAACACTAATTATATGTCTTTCTATTTATTATAACCTTTATTAATAATTGAATGACAAACAAAATTTTGAACTTTCACAAGGCCGTCATCATTCATTTCGAAGGCATCAAGGTTTAAGACAGCAATGGTCTAGTTAACATCTGGAGAAGATAAGCTTAATTTGAAATGTATATCAATGCAGAATACAAGATAAACATATTGTGGAATAAATTCGATAATTATTATCAAAGCTAAACGTAATTTATTTTGAATTAAAACCGGTTAGTTCATTTCTTTATTAAATGTCCCTTGTCAGGTCATAGGTTTAAAAAGAAACATTTTGTATAGTCTATCTCAGAATAGGTCAATTAGATAATTGATAAATATGTATCGACATATACCATTTGCAAGGTTGTTATAAAATTCATATTTAGCAGAAATATAGCTTCTGTAACGCATAAAATGAAACAATAGAACGTAAATTTTTCTTCAAAGGAGAGCGTGAGGTAATTTGTTAACAGAAGTAATGTTAAGAGAAACGAGACTTTTCATCTCTCACTTTAACAGCCCGCTGGCGTAATTTATGTTTAACCTCCTTACAAATTACCTTTTGTGCTCCTCCTTTTTAATTTCAGGCACTATATTTTGTAGCCACCTTTATTTAGCGGTGGGAATTCCAAAACGAGAGACCCTGACAAGAGTCGTTCACTTTGGTCTCTGGTTAGGACTACTCCAGAAAAAAAGGTAATGTGGGTTTCGAGAAAGTCCGGAAACCCGAAGGCGGTCACTCGGGTTTCAAGACAGCGGTAGACCAAGGATTCAGTGGCGGTCCCATTCACAAAGAAATATTGTAGAAGTATTTAAACAATATTTCTTAATATTTCTGAAAGTACTGTTCAGAAAATATTGATAAAATATTGTTTCAATATTTATTCAATATTGATTTAAGGTAAGACAATGCTGTAAACATTGTACTGTCACAAAGTTGGAACAATATTCTTTTAACAATTATGATTAAATATATTGTTTGTCTGGATTGAATAGTATTAACAAAATATTAATTTATATTGCAACAATATTAATTCAAAAATTGAAATCTCGTATTCAATTTTGTATTATTTTCTCTTACAACTGGTGAATTGTGTTATTAAGTGTTGACATATTATTATTTACGATGTTCTTGACATTGTTTGGCATGTATTTAATGTTTGCATATGTCCACTCTTAGATTTCCCTCAAACGACAACAATTTGATGTTTGTTACTTTCAACATTTGTGAGCTATTTTTTTTTGTGATTTACAGTTATTATATTACCAAATATTATGTATTCCTTGTTAATTCCTAGTCTCCAAAGTTCTGGTTTGTAAAAATATTCCAAAAAGCTTCCAAACATTTCTTATTAACGTCGAAAAATACGCTGTGATTTGATGATAGATTCGTCTTTTTTAACGAGTCGAATGCAAACTTTCTATGCTGTGATGATAACTGATCCATTGTGACTAATATGGTAGGACACACCTCAAAACATTGACATAACTTCAATCGCTCCATATCGTGAAACGACAATGCAACAGCTGATTCAAAGTCGTCCGATTCCCGGAAGTCACCCTGTATCATTCAATACCGTAATCGCCGAATATTTATCAGTGTTGAGAAAATATTGTTGACAATATTGAGACAGTATTGTTTTGTTCCTAGAGGTCACTTGAATTTCCAGTCAAAATGACGGTTACTTTAACTTGGGTGACGGTAATTTGGGTTTGGGTTGGGGGGCTTTGGTCAGGGCTAGTCAAAAAACCCAAAAGACGATCACTTGGGTTTCGTAACGGTTGAGATTTTCCCGAAAATAAGAGACGGTCACTTGGGTTCCCGGTTCAAAGCTAGTCTAGAAACCTAAGAGACAGTAACTTGGGTCTCCGGTCGAGATTAGTCACAATACCAAGAGAGGGAAACTTGGGTTCTTGGTTTGGACTATTCTACAAAAACTAGAAATGGTCACTCAGGTTTCCGTTCAAGATTTACCCAAAAACCTACGAGACGGTCGATTAGGTCTCCTTTCAGAGGTAGTCAAGAAACCCAAAAGACAGTAACTTGCGTTTTATGTAGTAATTGGTATTTACTCGATTCCTCGGAGAGAAATCTCTGTAAAAATTATTTTTCTTATGATTGATCCTTACCTTCGTTAATCGATTTGGATGATAACCAAGGTTATACCACAGAGTCAGAATTGAAGTGAAAGTTGAAGGTGAAAAACCTTTTTATTTAGTCGAATGTTACTGTAATGTTTTACTCATATTGCCAAATTGTAGAACAAATATGTGATTATAATACCGGGTGGATAATGGGCACATTTCAACAACAATATTTATTGACATATATTTTTTTATATTTCTCCCTCAAACACCAAAAAATCTTGTTCAGTCCCCTTTTTAGTAAGCACCCAAACCTTAACGTATACACGTAAACCTCATTATGTATTGAAACATTGTATTTAAACATGTATATGTATTTAAACACTGAATAAACAATAACTTTTTTCAATTAATTATAAAAAAACCAAAAGGAAAACAAATGAGAAATATTAATATTATTTTGTAATACATAAATTCAGAAAGTATTGGGTTAGATGAAATTGAATCCTTAACTTCTGCCGTCCAATTTCCCTCGGGCATCGGCGAGATTTTATCAACGTTGAATAAAAAGATATTGGATGACTTTGTTATTATCAAATGATACTCTTTGATGCCATTATACAGGGTGTATTTTTAAAAACTTGCTTCTTAATTTATTCAGAAACAAAAATAAATTTTAGTATTCTGTTTCCTGGAAACGTCTACCAACGCAGGGGGAAGTCAATTTCACAGGAAAACTTTATCCCTCCAACTACCCCTTTCTCACCCCAACCCCTAACTTAAAATTTTCAAATGGCAACATACCCTTTGTGACATATCAAATTGAAGAGCACAAAAAAAGAAAAGTTTTGGTGGAAGAAAAATTAAAATTGCCTCATGCGTTCTCGAGTTATTTGGTTTTTAAAGGGGTTTTTCGTTTAACTTCAAATTTTTATTATTTAAAAATTAACACAGACATAAATATGATGTTAGCGGGAAACATCTAACTGATGACAGGGGAATGTGTGGTGAACTCAAAATCAACCCTTTTTTCACCCCCTTCCCCCAACCCCTTTGTTGAAGGTAGAGACTTACCCAAAGTGATATATCAAATTAAAGGGTATGAAAAAACTAGATTTATTGCAATAACTAAATTGAGATCCAATACAGAATTTTTGATATCCTCATATTTTACAATCTGACACTTAATTTAAGTGAAAATTATTTTAAGTTCATCCTTCCTGCAAAAAAAGTTTTGCTGGATAGATAAATCTCTTCGATACCGGATAGCTACAGATGACATTATTTATAAATAAGTACTGACAGCATAACATGATAAAAAAATATTAATCAACATAGGGGTTGGGGGAAGGGGGTGAAATAAGGGTTGATTTTGAGGTCACCACACATTCCCCTCTCATCAGTTAGATGTTTCCCGCTAAGATCATATTTATGTCTGTGTTAATTTTTAAATAATAAAAATTTGAAGTTAAACGAAAAACACCTTAAAAAATCAAATAACTCGAGAACGCATGAGGCAATTTTAATTTTTAATCTAATAAAATCTTTCTTTTTTTGTGCTTTTTAATTTGATATGTCACAAAGGGTATGTTGCCATTTGAAAAATTTAAGTTAGGGGTTGGGGTGAGAAGGGGGTAGTTGGGGGGATAAAGTTTTCCTGTGAAATTGACTTCCCCCTGCGTCGGTAGACATTTCCAGAAAACAGAATACTAAAATTTATTTTTGTTTCTGAATAAATTAAGAAGCAAGTTTAAAAAAAACACCCTGTATATTACAGTGGCAAATATGAGACACTGATTTCAGAATCCGTTTTTGGTTAAATCAATAACGTATAAAATTGTTAACGCTTTTGAGCAATTACCGGTATGCAAACACATAAATTAAAAACTAAATTTACAATAACTAAAAGATTTTCAGTAATCAACCACTTTTTGAAAACGTTTAGCTGGAGAATCCAATTAAGGAATATTAAACGCATGAGTAATAATCGGACTACATTATTTAGTTGAGAAATGTATTATTCATTATTTATTTTTTATTATTTAGTTGTGAGTCGGTGACGCAGTCGGTAACGCACTCGGCCTCGGAACTGTGGCCTCAAAGCGTCGCAGGTTCGAGACTCGGGCTTGTCGCATACTTTTAGCAGTACTGTTCACCCTTGTACTGTACCGGTTCACTCCTTGCCTTTGCTTGATAATGTCCACGCACAGCTTAATAGTCTATGTGGTTGGGGAAAGGCAAGGTGAAAAAGAGGCCGCCACACTGTTAAAAAAAAGAAAGATAGAAGAAAGTTTTAGATTTTTTTTACATTAGTAAAGTTCCTTTTACATCATTTGCAAGAGAACATATTGATGTCATTAGGGTTTCGTGCCCTGCAAATTTTAACGACCCGTGAACCTTAAAACTTGTACCTACTTAATTATATGGGCGAGGCGGACTCACTTCTCTGAGAAGTATTTTATTTTATACAACTTAAGAGTTTACGGCTAACTGTAAGAGAAGTGTATCCTAAATGAGCTTGTGCCTAAAGGATGTTCTCTTTATTTAACTCTGTTAGACTTATTATTAAATCCATAAGCATATATATGGTTCTAATTTTATTTTCTTATTTTACCGCATAAAATCAATCTATTTGGAATGGAAAACTTACATATGTCTAAACATTTGTGAAAATCCATCAGACATAGTATATCATATAGTTAAAAACTGTTATAACTTTAGGTATTTCACTTTTTTCTATATAATTGTAAATATAAAATTATTGCCAGGTTTTGAAAATGTTGAGTGTGTAATTAAAATGAGGTTAAATTATACTTCAGGAAGAGGGTAAAAGTCTATGATCCAAGCTAGTATTCGACATCACTCAAATATCAGAAACCCATTGTGCAATAAACTAGGATCTAGCACAGCGCAACAGAGCATATAAGTGAATTAATAGTATTTGCTTGATATATATTATGTAGTAGGTCCCAGTTGGAGCGCTCTCATTAGATTCCATCAGCCCTATAAAAGCTTGAACAAGAGTTTTTTTTTTAATGTCTGCAAAAATAAAGATAAAAATAGTTCATATATGTAAACAAGTTTGTTGATTTGTTAACAAAGTTATTCGTTATATGTCAAACTATGAATGATGTAAGAAATTAGTGTTGGACTCTATATTTTGGTTTTATGGGATGATTTATAGTGCAATGTTTATTTCATATTAAATAATAATATCTTTTAATATTATTGAATACCTATATACAATTTTCAATAGATTAGTAACTATGATGTCGTTAAACTAATCCTAAATTCTGGCTGAATGCCGATTAAATGTTCTGCCTCTAATGAACACAAGAGACGAAAACGCTGAATCAAACTCCTGAAATTTTGACAAATTGTCGACGTTTGGTTAACTACTTGCAATCAAATCCAGATTCACAACTGTAAAGACCTATCTTCAATTAAGGCAAAATTAAAAAAATATTAACTTTTTAAAAAGTAGATAAATAATTCCTCTAATTTTCGCTCTATTATTAATCGCATCGAAAATAAACGTAACATTAATTAAAATTGTGGTGGTTAAATATACCAGTTATCAAAGGAAATAATACTGAGAAAAAGTAAATTTCAAAAAATGTCTTGTTGGGGTAAATATTTAGCCTTAAAGAGAAAAATAATTAAATCCTGAGCTTTTTCCTGCTCAAATTTTAAATATAGTTAGAATGTTAAATAATCTTTCATTTTTAACTGAGGCCAACTCTAAGCCTTGTAAAAGATCTACAGTATACACAGTATGCGTACGTACTCTACACGTATTTATTTTAGTTACACTTTAAATTTCAAATACAGTATTAGACAAGAACATTCAAATTGATAACTTAAAAAAATGTTCAAGTAAGGGGTTTAGCAAGAAAAATGTTTCCACAAAGTTCCATTTCGTTGGCCAGAACACAACTACCAAATCGTCAGGCCATTGGAGGTTAATTGCCTCAAAAGGAATCTGACGGAAACGACGTTGAACCTTATATTTCTATTGAATGCTATACATTAGTTGACCATTTTATCTTGTCTATTTTACTGTAGGCTGTATCAAATAAACTGAGGAAAACAAAAAAATATCAATTATAACAGACATCTCGTTTAAATTTCCCTTTTAAATAATCAGTTGTCTGCTGTACCGTATACTCTAGTATATTGCGTTACTAGTCCGGGAAGTACTGTTTTGCCGGACGAGCACGATAGTTCCCGCGCGAGCGAAAGCGAGTGCAAGATTTTCATGCGAGTACGGCAAAACTTTCCGGCCGTGTAACGTACGATATTTTTCATCATACTACGCAGAAAAAACATTCCTTCCATCATAACGTGGTCCTTGCATAAACATACGTTTCTCAAACCTTTAAACCTAAGCTACAACAAACAGAAGAGCATTTGCTACGGATGCAGTGCTGCCACTACTGTACATTCCTCTAAAAAGAAGCCAATAAACCACCAATAAAGAAGCATTAAACGTCGGTTTGCTGCAAATCAGCTGATTGTTTACTTCCGTTCTTTCCGGCCTAGAGTTTATCCGGCCTAGGCCGGCTATGGGTAACTTTCGAGCCAACAAAAAGGAACTGAAAACATATGTTTCTGTTTTAGTATGATGAAAAGTCATTTTCGTAAATTTGGGCATCGCTATAAGCAAAAAAAGATATTTTTGTAAAAGAAATCATGTTGTTATATTTAATTGATATTTTTCTATGGTCAAGTATCAAGTACCACATCAAGGTACCTTTGGATCTTCCTTTCATATAAAATCATGGTCGCAGTTTAATCGAACCAAACCTTCTAAAAAATCTCATTTGAGTGTTTTGTTTTTTAAGTAAATGGGTTTTCAACAAACATTAACACTATATCTAAAAACAGGAATCCGATGTGGCTCTACTGATATTAACTGCAGTTTGAAATGAAAATTGAGCCCAATACTGCATGATATTTAGTTAGGCTTTGGAGACTAAAACCTCAACAAACATATAAATATCGGTTAGTTAATTCAATCCGCAATCGTAATTATTATCATATTTATAGTAAATAATAGCGATTCCCCTCACTTTTTATATTTTATTCATCTTAAACGTTTTAAAACCACTTTGAGTTTCTCCATCAGTTGGTTTTCATGACAGAAACATTCTGACTGAGATTTTTTAACAAAAACTCAAAGTGGTTTTGACACATTTAAAATGATTAAAAATATGAAAAAAGAAAATTTTATTTATTTTATTGATTTATACATTTATTATAATATAATAATAAATAAATAAATAGATCATTTTAATCTTTACAGCATAAAGTAAAAATCCATGACATTTAGAATCCATCACATAACAAATCCAATGTAAATAGGATCAAAACAGAAACTCCACTAATTAACAAAGTCGGTGCATCTGTAATTATCCTTTGTGTGATCCTAAAATGCATGTTATTTTTATAAACATCGGAGTGTCTGTTGATAATAGGGCAGAGTTTTGATTAAGTAGCTGGAGAATTAATTTTGTTATTTCAAAATGGAGGTAAACGATTTAATTGTATTTTACACTGGGAACTAAAGTGTGTAATAATATGGAGTCAATTATAATGTAAGAAAGACGATTATCAATTGGCGCATATCATTTAGAGTATGAGAATAAAATATTCATAAGTAGCAGTAGAAGTTGACTATGCAGGACAAAAGAGAATGGTTAAGTAAGCAGGTGGTATCTAATTTATTATTAATGATTCATTAACTTCACATCAAAGGAGTGTTCGGGTTGTTGAATTTCTTGTTTATTATATATTAATAACATCAAGTGAAGCCCCTTGATATTCTGAGATTTAGTTACATTTTTTCCAGTTGATATAGTTGAGTAGAATACAACTACTTTATGGATTCAAGTATTTTTTGTTGTTTTGCAATAGTTTAGAGGAGAAGGCGCTTGAACGAACATAGGGTATTTATTTGTCGCTTTGAAATGAGGCAGTGAAAAAGAAAGTCCTAAAGCCTAAAAAGTAAGAGTGTCACGACTAAAAAAAGGATTACGTAAAACTAAAACATTAATTTCAAAATATTTATCATATTTTTTGTAAATACTACGGATGAAAATTTTATCCTATTTGATACATGCTGTAAGAACATGAGATGATACCACCATATTTATAACCATAGTAGTTAGAAATAGCTACCATTAGAAAAAATGGTAACCATAGCAACAATAAAAAGCACTCCCAAAATCCTTGACATAGGTCCCTTTCGGACGAACCTGGGCCTAAGCCCTTAAAGATATCAAAACCAAACCACCATAGTGCACATCATGAGATTCCAAGCTTTAGTTTGACACCAAGATCAAGTGTCTATATCATGTAGTTTTGGCTGTAGCCCGAAATATACCAACACACAACTCTCTTTATATATATATACTAGCTGATAACCCCGGCTTTGCCCGGGTGATTATTATTTATTCTCGTATTCTTGTTGTTTCTCAAAGATTTTATGCATTCTCTGAGTACCGTAGGTAACCATAGTAGCTATTTTTAATTGTAACCATAGCAACTGTTAAAACACTCCCAAAACCCTTGACATGGTTCCCTTTCGGATGATCCTGTACCTAAGTCCTTAAAGATATCAAAACCAAACCACCATAGTGCACATCATGAGATTTCAAGCTTTAATTTGACACCAAGATCAGGTATCTACGACATGTAGTTTTGGCTGTAGCCCGAAATATACCAACACACAACTCTTCTTTTATATATATATATTGATATATTGATGATTAGGATAATGTACTAAAATAGTAATTACAAATTTTCCAATGCAACAGCGAAACTTACCTTTAATTGATTGAAGGATATAAGACAAAATAGGAAAGTAATAAAATTCCATTTGGGTCTTCGTCTGTCAGTGCATTTCAGGAATCCTATTCATTAAAACTCTTTAAGACTACGGTTCATATCTTCAAGAACGAACATTTTTCTGAACCTTTATTAATAAAGATTTATTTAATGCCTTTGGTCGTTTTGTTAATTGGAATATATATATCCTGGTTTTGTAACTTATAAAGTAGCATTTGTTTTATACGTCATCCTAGAATACATACTTCGCACCTAAGGCCGAAGTTTGCGGGTTTGCGACCGTGTTTAATTTCCAGCCGAATTCAAGAATATGAATCGATCGAGAGCAGCAAAACCCATCCCTCCGAGTTTATTTGTTATGGGTTAATTTGTTAGCTATATTTAAAAGCTTAGCAAAATATCGTAAGAACATCGAGATAGGTTGATATAATTCAATATTGATTAAATATCGTACTTTATTGCAGATGTCACGTCCCACTTTGAAGCGATTGTGCTGTGAGGTGTTCATCTCAGTGAAATGTTTTTTCTTTATTGTTATGTTGTATTAGTTTTTTGACCTTAAGAAAATAATTTAGAGGGTCTATCATAAGATATTTAAATAATCATAAGCTTTTAAATATAGCTAATTACTAATTACAAACCAGTGCCATTCGTGTTATTATTATTTTTTGATATGGATGTAGTCGCATTGAATTTAAAAAGAATTAGAGAAAGAATTTATATTTAAAGAAATACTAAACTTTAAAAGGTTATAATATACTTAACTGAAAACAAATAATATCAAAATAAATCATAAAACATTACTGTAATATGATTTTGTTGTTTTGTTACCTTTCTCATACGAACTAATATACAGCACTATAGTTTCCATGTTTTCGATTGTTAAATTAAAATTAAATATTAGAAAAGTTAAATATTTTAAAAGAATAAATTTAAATTATATTATGTTTTTGAAGTATCTAAATTTAAACCTAGTACAACTGCGAAGTAAAAAATGTACTATTTAGAAAGCATTTCATTGAGAATACACAAATATTCTAAATTTTCCACGTAGAGTTTCAAGATGAAAATAACTACTTCTTTAATAAACTCCAATAAACAATGAAGAAAAAGTAAAAATGTCAGTGATTAAAGACCGCCAGTTAAAAGTGTAAGGAGTGTTTAAGATAAAGGCGCTTCTTTTATCAGCCGTTCTCTTTATTTAGATTTTTCTTCGGTCACATTAAATTAAATTCTCCCATTGTTCATGTATAGGGGAAATCACAGAGTTACTTAACCAACGTAATTTTTTGTATTCAAGTTGTTTCGCTTATTAAATGCTAAGTATTTTTTTCAAATAAAAAACTAAGTGGGAAACAGTCATTTATTTGATAGGTATGAGTGAAAGAGTCTTGTCATTTATGTATATATAATTGTAATCAATAGGATATTCAAAGAAAATTTTAAAATTAAGTTAAACTAAACCAAGCGAGCCAAAAGGCAAGTGGGATGCTCCCAGGGCAAACGTACAAAAAAGGGATAACTATCAAACATTACAGAAGTTCCTTTAAAATATTCATTCGAGTAAAATGTGTGAGTGAGGGTGGTCGTGTGTGCGTGTCACGCCGCCGCTAGTTTGGAGGCATTGCCGGCTGTAAGGTATACGTTTTGTTTTAATTTTCTATTATTATTCTATATATCTTCAATATGTGTTTGTTTTAATTTTCTATTTCATTCTATATAATGTTCAATGTTTTTGTATTAATTTTGTGCGCATGAGATTTCTGTGCAGTTGATTATTGAATGAATGTAAATTGTATTTAAAAAAAATAAAACCCAAAATAATTTGGTTAAATAAATAGAGTAGATTAATGTAACTTTAAGTAGGGTCACTTGAAAACGAGAGAGTTTCAATACCTCTCGAAACGTAGTGTAGTTTAAGGGGGCGGTCTACCTTGACAGAAAAATCTGAGTCACAGAGCGAAATAACATTGTAAAGATAGGGCTAAGGCGCGCTGAAGACGTTTCGTATCTGGACGACAAAAACTTTATTTTTTTTAAATTTAATAAAAATGAGAGTGGGTTCACGTTCTTCAGAATAATTTATAGGGTTCAAAAATTTTTTATTTAGCGTTTCTATCGTTCGTTATGAGACTTTAAAATCTCACAAAAAACTACCTTTTTTTGAAAGATTTGCACAATTCCTGTAAATAAACGGGGATAAAATAAAAAAAATTATAAAAATTTAGCAACCTACAAAAACATATCCTTTTTAAAATGACACCAAAATATTGGAAATCATATGAAAATCCAGCGATCAATGAATAAGAAACAAACCCTATTTTAGCGCTCGGAACTTGAGGTAGACCGCCCCCTAAAATACTAGAAGCGAAAGGAAAAGTACAACAAATTAAATAATAATTACAAATCCTTCACTATTATAAATTTTAAAAATATAGTTGAAATATTCTACACATCCTTACAAAATGCACACTCTAAATCATAGCATCGTTAGAACAAACAATAAAACGCTCATATTTTTGAACAACTTAATTGATTAAATTCAATATATTTTCATTTTGCAATAGGACTGAAATGGTGCAAGGCCATTTGAATCGGTATAATTAATACCAATTAATTAGAACCAATCTTTTCCAAATAAAAACAAGAACTCCAGAACTAAACTGAACTGTGTGTTTCGGGGTGTTCAAAAACAAGAGTTAGAAACCAAAATAAGCAAAAACAATGGAGTTTTGATTAGGTTGAATTCCAGGTAGTGCCAAAAGCAGCGCTGAATGGTGACAGTTCTGACAAGCCGAGGGACAGTAGCGGATGAACCGTTGACAGGTATTACATCTGTTTCACCTTTTCCGCAAGTTTTCATCTCGATATTTTTGTTTAAAAAACGCTGAGTTAACTTAAACGGGCTGAGATATACGTATTATTTAATCATCTATAATTTAAATTTTACGAAAGTTTACATTTGTAAGACTATTTTTATGGATCTAATAAATCAGGCATTTGCAGATTTTTAGATGATAAACTATAGAGAAGAAAAAAGTATTCAAGATTTTACTCATGTCCTACAAATATTCACCCAGACAAACATGCCATAGTGAAAATCTATAATATTCAAATTTATCTGATAGCTTTATTTGTATAACAAGATAAAAACAAACATGAAGTGCCTTGACATACACAGCAAACTATAAGTTCAATACTTTACTTAAAAAACTAGTTTAAAAATTTTCTAAGCTAGTTAATTTTTGATATTAGGCCCTATACAGTATATTTGTTATGAAGTTAATAAAGTCGTATTTCTATAATTTTGTTATTGAAAAAATATAAACAATAAACTAAAACTATAACCCTGATGCAGCAAACTTGGATACTCAGCGAATGTCTAATGCATAAAAATATATTTTAATCCAACGTAAGCGAGGTATAAAATTCTGTGTACTTTCCATAAGAATAACATGAGAAATGAGTATTCCAATTCGCTGCAAGAGTTATATGATAGTCGGGTGGTTTTTATTCAATAGCCAATCGATCTGGACCATAAGGAGCCATAAGTCAAGTTTTATCAAAATATGCTAATCGATAATACTGCATTTTTATTTCCAATGAAGAAAATTTGGGGATTGAGTATGCAGGTTTTCTGCTACGTAATGTAAGAATGGAGGTTTAGGCTAAGATGTGGGGATACATCTTAATTAGATGACCACATTCCAAGGTATAATTAATTAGATACACTGAGAAATAATTAAACTATACACTTGTATTGTTTACCTTAAAAATAGTGTTGGGACGACGTACTGCGTTTACCTCCAACTACATCCCGGTAACCAATGGACAAAGATTAATGATTCAAGCTACTTAACTGTTTGTTTTCAAGCTTAATGCAATGGTACAAACTAACATTTTTTATTTTTCTATGTAGAACCCAAAATTGTATTTTTTGGAGTTCATATCTATTCCTCCCCCTTGCCTGATATCCCAGTTGAATGAAAACCTCTTTAAACATAAATGCAATCGTCCCAGACAGTTGGCCGCATCGAACCTGCTGAGTTGGAGGCTCCAATCACGTGCGGTCGGCCACACGTCTCCACACTAAATGGAGCGCCGGGAACCATTTGGGTGCTCTTAATTGACTTAAATGTACTTTGTGACTTAAATCAGTTTCCTGTATTAATTTAGTTTGTTGTAAATTTTGGATTGTGAAGGCGATTACATGTACAATATGTTAGATGTACAACAAAAAATTAAAACAGTTCAATGAAATTATAAAAGTAACCATAAGGCCCGCATTACACTATCAAATATTTTATAAAAGATTCTTTTATAAAATATTTATTTGTTCAATCAGAATTAAAGGTTCTGTTTTGAAAATTAGCTGGCTTGAACTTTGATTGCTCAAATCAAATCTTTTATAAAAGATCTTTTATAAAATATTTGATAGTGTAATGCGGGCCTAAGATCATAAAGTTCTTTGTTTAACTTGTGTATGTAATATGTGTCCTTAAATTAAAGTCTAATGGTGTTTTCTAAAATATCAAGGCGGTCTTTAAGTGGTTGGTTGGTTTATTTTTATGAATATTATCAGTGTTTTTTTTATGAGAATAATTTTTAACTAGATTATATCCAAAGCAATTACCATACTCGCCTATGACTACTTCAACTTTACATTTGTTTTACGTCTTTGTTTCTCTGTTAACATTTTTTCATCTACAAAACCACAATTTTGAATACATCTAGGAGACTAAATGTGTAAAACCTGACGGGTGAGGCTGTATTTACAAAACACTGTGAGGATGAACGTTTTCAAAACACACCGTATGAAATCTATCCCAATTTAGTGAACATAATGAAAACAAAACATCTAAAATCCGTGCATTTATTAAATGATAAAATAAGTAAAGGGAAGCTCATTTCTGTCAGTGGACCATTCTTTCTTCCCGCCTGGCAGACCCGTCAAACCGTCACACAGTTGACGTTCGCGGCAAATCCTCCAAAGATAAATAAAATATGAACGGTTTAAATACTAATTATTATTCAAATTGGATTAAATTAACCAGGACAGTAATATTTTTTACCAAGAATTGTATATTTTCTTTGTAATGTGTTACTTATGGATAAATAAACGTATTCGTTCATTGATTCATTCATTATTAACATGAGCCCCAGTAAACAACTTTTAAAGGATATAAATCTGCAAAAAAAGCTAAAATTAAAAATGACTAAAAAAAAACTTCGAAACTAACCATGGTATTATTTTTAACTATATAACTAATTATGGTAAGTCTCGTGAAATAGCGTTATATTTTATAACAAAGAATACTGTCAAATGACCCAAGGGACGGCTTATTTAAATTTAAATTGTCCACTTTGACGCCGCTAGATCTGGTGTTGATGCATTAAGTTTTTTGTAGGCAAGAAACTAGGGCCAATCAACACAATCACTGACGCAAATATTTTAAGGCCTTCAGCCCTACAGGGCAATAAAATAAATAATGTTCCTATAAGTAAAGTCGTATTACTTAACTGACTAGTTGCAACAAGTTTCAAACTCGATTAACTGATTTATTTCATTCAGTTTCTCGTAATTAATAGTTGTAATAAAATCATGATAAATTTGATTCTATGATTCATTGTTTTAACCCTAAAAATAACGACATTATACAATAAGATAAAGAAACCGAAATGGTTTTGATATTTGTAAACCTAAATAGGCCTAGACAAAGTAATACAGCTTTGTGTCTAGATAATTATTTTAGAAATCTACTTTCTAACACAAGTATTAAATTACAAACCTTCCAGAAAAACCCATGAGGAATATGAAGTAAATCCTAAATATAAGCATTGGTTCAAGACGCACTGAGGAATGAACAGACGAAATTGTTGACACAATGCTCGGAAACCAGGGAGAAATAAATCACAATCATAAAATCGTTTTCAAAGTTTAGATAGTTCTATCTTTATTATCATTTCATTATTAAAATGCCTTTAAAACAGCGCGAAAACATATTATTTCTCATATAAACACAAGAAAGTGCTTCTTGAGGTAACGCTTGCAAGACTGTAATAACATTTTATGGATCGTTAAAGTGTTCTCTTGGCAGATCTTGATTAAAACTCGCGCTCCACTTCTCTCCCTCGTGGCTTTTTTACTAAACACCAGGTCGCAGCAACCCGGCATGGCTGACTAGGTAATTGAATTGACAAACAAAATTTGTAGGATTCTAACAGTTTGATGAAACGTAAGGTCAGTCATCAACAACATAATAAATTATAAGTGGGGTCAGTCTGCTAACCCGCCCTTGTGTAAACCTAAAACTAGTAAGTCGATTTAGCCAAAGATATTCATAAAGTGAAACTACAAATGCCAAGCTTGAAGCGATTTGAAGTATGGGCTACCTCAGGTTAAATAATGACTTTTTTCCAATTTATACATGTTAAAAGTCACGCTAGTGAAAGGTGCAAATTATAAAGCAGAGAAAAGCTGTTTAATGTGAACTTATTAAATCAAAGTATAACTTATTACCATGTATGATTCAAAATTTAAAAACGCTCTTTGACCTTTGTGAACAACAGGTACAGCAATATAAAACATGTTCGTAAACCTTTTCACCCTGAGCAATTCATTGTAATTGCTCATTTTACTGGAAAGGATAAAAATGGAGCCCTGCTCAAATGTAGAACCTGCAAATTTTTCCCATCAGGGAAACCAAAATATTTAAAACACGGAGATCAATTTCCTTTTGTCAGGGTGCTATGATTTTGAATAAGAAACTAGTAAGTGCCTCATCCTTGAAAAAGAAAACCCTTTATAACATTAACCTTTTAATTCGCAAATTTCAAAATGAAAGTTAAACTATGTTGTTTGGCAGGGAACAGCTAAACTATACTGGGAAAAAGTCAAAATATTTAATATAAAACCTTTATGAACATATTATTACAAAATCCTCGGTTAATATACAAATCCGCAGCATGTAGGACTAACTTAGCAGGAATGCAATAAGCTGCACAGAAATGTTTAAAAATTGTTTGTGGCAAACCGATATTGGTATGTTACAATATGAAATACTCCCTCCAGCAATATGTTTTTGCACCGAAATCTATGTATAATATTGTAATTGAAAAATAGATTAGGATTCAAAATATAATTGGTGTATTTATTTCTTCTTAAGTCAGAAATGTTAAAACGCATTTGATTACTTTTCATGCCTGTTTTTGCATGATTCCCTTAATGTTATATTATTGTCCCTTATTATCTGTTTGCGATTTACCACCCATGGCTTAGTAGTAATATAGGAATAAAAGAAAATTAACATTTAAAACATTAAAAATATACTTTATTCAACTGGTCTACTTGACTACTAGAAAGAAACTAGAGGGATTCAGGCAGAGAGAGTCTGGCTGATGGTGTGGTAGTAGTTCTTCGTCCAATCCACATTGACAAGGACCGACTCTAGACTCTGACTGATAGAGAGGCGGGAATGTTTCAAGAGAGGCGCGTATTTCTCTGTCAGGCTCTTGAGCTGCAACAAAGAATCCTTTATTATCTTATTGGACAATATTTGATAAAAGCTCATTTGAATCTTGGTTAGGAGCTTTAACCAAAGGTAATCCACTTTCAGTGTCTGAAGTGCCCAATATAAAGTACTATTAAAGTATGTTTTATGGTATTAAAAAATATTGAAATCCCACAAAAAAGATAATCTATCTATTATAATTGTTTACTTCGCCAGGAGTTTTTTTGTTTTGTTTTTTATGAAGACTCTTTCTACAGGTCTGAACAGATTTTGATAATTCAGGTGTCTTTGGAAAGAGCTCAGCATTCAGTTTTGTAGTAAATAAAATAAGAAGGTTGCACTATAGGGAAGATCACTAGACGCCCTTATAGTTTCGTACGTTTCCATAACATTCAACCACATGTATTAAACATGGTTTTATCAGCAAACTAAACAAAAATGCCAAAGCTGCCGCACAGCGGGTGTCTGCTGAGGATATTAATAGTGATCAACACCGCTCGGTCGTGTGCAGATTGATTAAAAAACATCCGATACTTTACTTGCGTCAATACTAAAAAATTAATTTATATATTTCGAGAGTTATATTGATGAATCCAGACACTCAACCACTGTAGAACCACTTCACTTAGATCGTGAGGCCTACTATGCCTTGTAGAGAAACTCGCTAGTAGAAATTTTGAAAAGTTTTAAGCATTTTTTGAGTGTCAACCTCACAATCAGTCTTCGGATTCCCCACTTCATTTTCCACGATTTACTTCTTCCCACTTTAGTGCGGAACCTATTTAATAAATCCCATTGCTATCATGGAAGGTTCATGCCATCCACCTCCTTTGAAGGACCAGAAATTAAAAATTTGTTCGTTCCTACCTCCAAACATTTCTCAAGACGATTTTCAAATTGTACTGAATGAAAATTTAATTTCTTTCAAGTGTCTGACTGCTGGGTGGACGGTGAGACTACACGGCCGTCGTCGCGAAGAAGGTCATCCTGGATCAAGATTTGTTGAGAAAAGAGAAGAGAAGAACAACAGTACTCAGGTTGTCTAAATAAAAAATTTAAACAAATCGTGACGTCTTCTACAGACTGGAAACATCTAACTTACAGCTGGGATCGTGACGTATTTTATAGACCGGAAACTCATAACCACTTGGTTCGACAGGCCTTAAGGGATTTAGTTAACCTGAGAATAATAAGCTATTGTCATTCTCTTCTTATCTGTCTATATATCTTGGTCTAGGATGGGTAAATTCGGGGCTGCCAAGAGTCTATTTTACTATTTAGTGTTTCAATGTGGCAAAGCTCTGGTGAAAAATATTCCAATGTACTGGAAGCCATAGCAGAAGAATGGGTATTTTCCTCTCAAAGTTCTCGTAACCCTGTTTATCTCAGGAAAACGTATAAAGGCAAAAAGTTATATGTAATCTTGTGGTCAAAGCATTTAAAATGATCACAATTGAAATACACCCAAAGATCACTGCTGTAAAATCACCTAAAATAATAATAAAAATACCCAGAAATAGAAAGTAGGCAGTGACAAAATATAACATAGATATTTTCCATTTTCCATCTGCCAACATTGTTAATTCTCACCAATCAAATTGAACATTTCTTTGAACTCAATAATGAGTATCATGAATTGTTTATACTAAAACTTACTTCAATCAGATCCTCCTCATCAATCATTTGATCCGCTATAGCTTCTATGTATCGACCAAGCAACGTGGATTTTCGCCCAAAGCTGAAAGTGAAGGTGTGTGTTTTTAGTAAGGGAGGCTAAAATTACAATGTGTATAAATTACAAAGTTCAATTTTAGCTTTACGTACTAGGACTAGAAGTGAAAAATAAAAGTTTCTTAAAGAAGGGCGTATTTAGGAAATGTTTTCACTTCATATGAAAGATACATCTTACATATTAAGTGGATACATTTTTCTTTATCGAACTAGATGGTGTGATGATAATCAAAATGACCATTCAAATGAACCAAAGCACGGACTTCCTAATGTAGTTAAAGGTTTCTCATAAATAATATTAAATAAACATTACAATTTAACTACAGCACTTACTATAAAATATTTATATTTATTACCAATGTTACTTTTGTAAAAAAGAAAATCATAAACTAGTGGCTTCTACTTTTATCATGAGTCTTGAGTATTTTCCAAGTGGATGGATTGAGCATTCCCACCGAATTTCACTTAACACTTTTCTGAAAAATTCTCTTAAAATTAATCATAGGTATGTTTTCAAAACTGTTAGGAGAACATACTAGTCATATATTTTCTTGATGTTTCGTTGAAGGAATCTTGTTGCCAAGTAGTAGCCGATGTTCGTGCGAGCCACA
This sequence comes from Flexamia atlantica, assembly GCA_035578135.1. Taxonomy (NCBI): domain Eukaryota; kingdom Metazoa; phylum Arthropoda; class Insecta; order Hemiptera; family Cicadellidae; genus Flexamia; species Flexamia atlantica. The sequence continues at coordinate 1,917,579 of JAQJVK010000021.1, forward strand.
CTGGTGAAGACAGTCGAACTGACTTGCCTTCGAATTCCGGATTTTTCATCTATGGACCAGTCAAGGAATCTGAGAAACCAAAACGGTGGGTTGAATATAAGAATAACTTACACACACCGTTCCTAAAAGTATTTATTTGTATTTTGAGTCTTTCTACGCCAATGGCATTTTTTAACGTTTTGATCGGGAACGGTCCAAACCCGGGTCTTGTTACTATCTAACAGCGACCTTTTGTTAGATAGCATCATTAATTCATAGCCCAATGACAAATGGCAACTGGACAGTTTAAATTTTTTATTATTTATTATTTAAATTTATCACAAAACATATTAATGTGACTTGTATAAAAAATGTGATGAAATGATGAGTTCATAGTTTGGCCAACCAAGACGAGTCCTACTCTGTCTGCCTGTCATGCGGCCGCCGCACAAGCCTATTGACCATGACGATGGGCAGTTTAGCTTTAAATAAATCAAATCATTAACATGTGACTTTTACTTTCTCTGATATTAAATGTTCATACATTGCTACACTTGTTCTCTTTCACCCCATTTAATAAGTAAGAACAAACTCATATAACAATTTTAATGTAAGAACGGAAACTGTTACAAACATTGATATAAGCCCAAAATACCTGTAATTGGTTTACAATTCAGTTCTAAAATTTTAATTTTTAAACAATTAAAAAAATTTAAAAATTTTAAATTAAAATTTAACAATTTAAAATTAAAAAATTAAATTAAAAATCAATAAATTAATAAATAAAAAAAATTAAAATTAAATTAATCAATTAAATTAATTAATTATTTATTAAATTTTTAAATTAAAATTAATTTTAAATTTTTTTAATTTAAAAATTTAATTTATTTTTTATTTTAATTTTTTAAATTTTTCATTTTTTAATTTTTTTAATTGATTGGTTTTCAAGATGTAAAACAGACCTGTTAAGGAGCCAGACATCGCTCGTGCAGCCGAGAGCTCCAAGCATCAAGTTCTTCTCAGTTGCGACATTGGTGTTGAGGTAACGGTTCCACATGAAGTTCCAGGCCTCTTCCCCTCCCTCCTTCACCCCCTGGCAGTACACAATGCCACGGAGCTCTTTGGGGATTCTATGCAAAGTTTAAATGCAAGGACAAATCTATGAATTAAGATTTACATAAACCAATATCTTATTGGAAGAATCAAAAATTTGATTTACATTAAAACACACTTGCTGGTAGCTTTTAATTTGCCTTAGAAAATGACGTTAGTATATTTCAAATCAGTCTTAGGGCTGATAACAGATATCCAAGGACTGTTAAACATATCAACAATACAGTTAGACATATACATACTTATTTGAGGAATCATCATCGGATGAATTCTGGGAACTCTTCCACTGTTTGAAGAGCTGACTTGCTTGTTGAGTGCAGTCACCAACATCGAATCGACAAGCCCAGGTCGTCACCAGGGTTTTATGTTTCGCTCCTTCATCTGTTTTTGGCTTTTCTGTCATTCGACCAAACTTTTTGTAGATTGGATTCAGTAGTTTCTGAATGTAATCCTGTTAAATGGTGAAGAATATTTTACTTTTTACTAATATAAATTCTAGTTGAACGTGTATATTTAGACCTTCCATTCTCATGGCCCAGCTGTACCTAGTTTTGGGTAACCCAGAATTCGAAGTTGATATTGTTTGATTAATTATTAACAGAGAGTGCTTCTGTTAACCCTTTCTTTTAGCTATTTACTTTAAAATTTTCTGTATCACATTTCATAAATAAATAATTAATGGTCTATATAGTTTGGTTTCTGTGCCATTAAATGATATATCACCTCCTCTTGGTACCTAAATTAATAGGTTACATCAACACACTTTATTGGTGATTCACTGTAACTAGGAGCTCTTTTAATCTTGGGTCTCTCAAAACTTAGTACACATTTGATAATACAATGAAAAGTCTGCTTTAGATTCAAATTCAATGGTAAGATTAATCAAATAGCTTAAGAATGTTAGGTAGATTTTATTTAAATATCGATAGTGAAGATAAAAAATATCTAAGGTGTCGAAACTGACATCGAAACTGAAATGTGTGGACTGAACGTCCTTTCCTTTCAGTCGTGAACTGTTTATAGCAAAGCATCGGCATACTTTTACTCATCATGCAATTATAAAACTATTAGAATAGTAAAAATACATACTTTAAAGTTTCCGTAGATTGGTGTTCTTTTCAACAGTATATTAATTCTCTTGAGTCCTTCAAGCCCTGCCTTCCAAGGCAGATACTCTGCCTCCTGTTTGAGGTACTCGAGTAGATGAAATGCGTGTGTGTAGTTCAGGTCGCCCCTCCAAGCCAGGCCTAAGGCATCGGCCAGTATCTGAACTCGGTTAAGGGTGTCGATTTTGGTGTAATTAGGTCCATTCAAGGCGTCGGAAATTAGTTGCCAGTTTTGGTCATCATAATTCACTCGATATAATCCTGTGTTTAACAACAATCACCTCAAAAACATACAGAAAGTATAAAGTTACCAGTATAAGTTAATGAGTTAAGTTTTAATTATGTTAGCTTCTATTAGATATGCCTTCGTACAATTTTGTTAAATAAAAAAAATTATGGCGAAAATTTGCCCTCTAAAAATGAAATTTTATTTTACCTCATTATTGGAATTGATTTGGCTTAATCCTCTGAATCGCAAATAATTTTGATATCAAAAGTATGACAACGGCAATATTAATGTACCAATATGTCTGTAGTACATTTGGCTCCATATACTAATCGGGATCCAATCATTACAATAACTACGCATGTGATTTCCAACGAAATGTTTTGGATACAATACTATTTTCTGCCTCTAATTTCCACTAATGATCGGAAAGTAACATTTCCAAAATGTAAGTTCCTAGGGTTTTAACTTGACTTTTAATTGATATCCACAAAAAAATAAATCGAAAATGGTAAAATTTGATTTTATCAAATCTGATTACATTACTATTTGTTAATTGGGTATGTAACGACACCAATGAATAACGAAACGGTGTTTACTAAATATGTTTTCCTCCACCTACTAAGGTCGTCTATTAGTCCCTGGAATAAAATACTAAAGTACTAGTTTATACTCCATGGGATTTACCTACTTACTTTTTCTTCCACGGGACTAAAATTATCTACTTTTTCTCCCATGGGACTAAAAGTAATCTCATAAGAAATACATGGGGAGAAATCCGGCAACGCCTCGGTGGACAGTGATGGGCAACAGTGTCGACTTTCTCAAAATTTAATTTAGCGTTTTTACTTAAGAAGACAAAACCCAATGCATTTAATAACCACGTAATAATTTTGTTGTATGAATTAAGTTGGCAACACTGGATAAAAAAGGTTTCAAGTTTTTTGTTACCAATATGCCGAACGTTTTTTAAACATGATTGTTTCTTACCTACAGATTTTGCGAGGTATTTTTGTAATCAATAGAGTTTAAAAAATTGTGTTATAAATAGTGTGAAAGTGTGAATAAATGATTGTTTAAATTGCCATGATACCATATGTTACACACACATATATGTATATATATATATATATATATATATATATATATATATATGTGTGATGCTAATGTAGCATAGTTTAAGGGAGAAAAGGATCATATGAAGGTGCAGTTATATTGTCACAGTTATTGTTAATTGAGTAGGTGGAGGAAGAAAATTGTGTGCATCAAGGGCCTAAGTGCTTTTACTCCCTTGGGAAAATTGTAGCCCTCGGCTCCACCATCGGGCGACAACAGTTTCCCTCACTCATTAATGCATGGATTCAGGCATGGCCATCTCTAAGGCCACGGCCTTCAACCTGGCAACGCCGCTTCTCAAGGGGTTTTTCATTGTAAAAACCCTAACAGAGCCAGCTGGTTTCAAGTGAACAAAAAATAGTGCCATAAGAGAGTATGGATAAACAAGTCAGCTGAACCCTTATAGACGCGATGTTGCTATTTACACGCGCCGCGGCCTTGTACTAGAGATGATTATGGTTCAGGATATGGACATACCAGCAAACTTGTTGTTGACGACGAGCCAGTCCCGCGCGGCGGCCCCGGTGTGCAGGGACAGGCCGATCGTGCCGCACCTCAGCCATTCCTGGGGTTTGGTCACGTTGAAGTCCAAGTGTTGGGGCGATGAGAACGTCAGTGGAACCCACCAGCAACCTTTCTCCTCTTCTGGTTCTCCTCTGCCTTTTACTGCCAAGAATCGTTTCTAAAAAAAAAACATACATCCATTTAGTGATTACGTTATTACGTTAGATTTAAAAGCCATTCCACATCTACATCCACCCGCGGTGGGTGTGGACCAAAGACTGCTTTCCGTGTTTACAATTAAGACTGTTTAAAATTCTGAAGAGCGAGTTTTGGATACTGCAAGGGAAGCCTTCGCCTGCACCTGTTTGTCCCCCGTCACAAATCTCTCATGTGAACACGGTAGTTACTGCGTAAAATGGCTCAAGGTAAAACGTCCACTTTTGGTCGTGGATTATGTCAATGTGCAATGAATGGCCTTATATGTTTTTGGATAAAGAACTCTACTGGACTTAAGTCTAATACTCGAAGCCATATTATTGAAACTACTATCAAGCTAATAAGAGTGTGATTTGCAAAAATATTTCTGACCTGCTGGAATGTAGCTCTCCCTGACTCATAATCCCTCTTGACTAGAAGAACAGGGTATCCGGTTTGTAAAGTCCAGGAATCCATAATCTGCTTCACTGTAATTTCTTTGGGCAATGCCTGTTTATTGTGAGCCTATAAAAATACTACTAATTAGAACCTTTTATAAAAAGAGAAATGCTCTTTGATTTAAAATTCATCTTACTCTAAATTAAGCGTTTAAAATGTTCCCATTTAAGACTTAGACACTAGAGAGGCATTGCTTGCTAACTTCACCTTCTCATACAGAACCTTAACCAAATGCAATCATGGAAAGATTTTGCCAGAACTGTGCCCAGGGGAGGCCACTGTGAAACAATTATACAAAGTAAAACAATCGAATATGATTTATGATTTCAAAACGTAAACAAAATATTTTATGATTGATTAAACATAACCATCCAGCAGTAGATAATTGAATCCATATATATTTACTATTTTGAGATGATGATTTTGTCAAAAAAATTCTACCTCATGAGTGAGCGAGGCCCAGAGGTCGTCCTGATCCGCGTTGCCGTATTTGTGTTTCTTGAGGTACTCCACGACTCCACGGCGGAACACCTCCTCCCCAAGAAACAGGGCCATCATTCTCAGCAATAAGGCCCCTACAGACAGAAAGTATGTCTTAATTTTATGGTAGAAAATATGAAAAACTTTCTTGTTCAACGTTTCTGAGCTCAACTGTGCCTGTCGAACGTAGTGTCTGTGAATTGCAATAATCATCTTCAGGACGTAGTAAATTGTAGGGAATGCATTTTAATGACATTAACTTGTTTATTTTTATTTTACTCATTCAAAGTAAGTAAAACAGAATTAGTGATTTAAATGCTCTAAGTTAATTATTCTGAGGTTGGGTATTATTGTAATACACCTCTTTGATTTTAATGAAGACAGAAATTTATTTGATAAAGAAAATTGAAAGAATTATATAACTGTTATTGATTACGTGACTTAGTTCCTTTATTCCCGTGCGGGACGTAGGGCCGCAACAAAAGCACCAATATAACTGTTATGCTGTACCAAATTTCCTAATCTGTTGAATAATTATTATTGAAACTGCAACCACACTATCAACAGCCAAATTAAAATCTAAAATTTGTTGAGAACTAAAAATATTGCGATCAAGGATAGTTAACACACATATTTCATACGAATAACAATAACTCTTGTACCTTCCCTCCGTGGTAGTAAGAAAATACCTGTTCAAGCAGAAAATCCCCGTGACGTCAAAATGACGTAGTAGTCGGGTTTCCGCTTACTTGACCTCGAAATTATCTGCGGCTCAAGGTTATAAGAGATAAGCGATGTAAACAGAAAGGTCAGTGAGGCCAGAAAACCGCTGATAACAAATAACAGAAAGGTCAGAAAGGTCGGCAACCCCCCTCCCCCCGATAAAAGATAACCTTGAGGTCAAGTATCCGGGCACGCGACTACTACGTCATTTTGACGTCACGGGAATTTCCTGCTTCAACAGATGTTTTCTTACTACTCTCCGTACCTTTCTTGTAAGAGATGGTGTCGAAGATCTGGTTGATCTCGCTGGGATGACCGACGGGAACGGACACTGGGTGGGAGGAGGCCAGGGAGTCCAGAGAATACACTTCCAGCAGACTCTGTACTGCGTCCGTGTTCAGAGAGTCCCATTCGGGGAATTCCTGTTATAAATTTAAATCCAGAAATTATTTAAACTCCACTAAGCTGATTATCTTTTATAAATTGTGAAATTTCTTTAAATCATACATAAAATAGAAAACTACACAGTGTGTAAAAAAAGTCAGTCCCACTCTTTACTATTTTTTGTGTATTAAAACAAATCAATCATCTTTGGTAAACGATACTAACGTAACTAGAAGTCTCTTTTCACTCCGGAATCCGAAATTTTTAGTTCCCCCGAAAATGGGGGATTTTGTGGGCAATTTAAAAATTTTTAATGTGAATCGTTTTAGAGTGACCACTCATTTTAAAGAGCATTTAAAATAAGTGAATGGTTGAGGTTGGAGGTCTATAACGTGTTTATAACAAAATTAGCAGCTTGTCAAAGTTTTGCATGAGAGCCATTCTTAAAACCTGACGTCTAAGACATTTTAAACCTATTTTCACAGGTTCGACAGTCAGTTAAGCTGTCGAAACCGGTCTGTGAAACTCGAGTTTTAAGAGGGGGCTAAAGCCAATTCGGTGTTGCTCTCGCGGGATTGCATAATATATGAAAATAAATTAATTCTTCGCAATATACAATTTTTATGTCGTATTTAAAACTTCGACAAGTTGACATTTTCGTTTTAAACACGCTATAGACCTCCAACCTCCACCATTCCCCTATTCTTTAAAGCTCTTTAAAATGAGGGGTCACACAAAAGGGGTTAATTTTTTAAACATTTTGAGTGCCCCCGAAATCCCTTTTTTTGTCATGATTTCCGATGACGTCAAAAGATACTTCGGATTAAGTTAATATTGTTACTCAAAGATGATTTGTTTGTTTCTGAAACAAAAAAATAAGATAAAAATGAGGAAACGGACTTTTATACAGGTGTATCTTTTTGGTATAGTACTGTAGTTTAGTTATTTACTAAAAACTGTGCTCAGATCTTTGTATTAATCATCCATATCTAGAAACCCCTTACTTGGTTATGTGTTCCAGGGAGGGGAGTAAAGTTCCCCCCCCCCTGTGGATACCATTGGTCAAAGTATAAAAGTGCACAAAACCCTCAAAATCTTTATTGTGCCATATTATAATATTGTAATATTTTATATGATTACATTTATATACCTACCTTTATTATAATATTTTATATCTCTTACCAGTCATTTTTCCTTATCTAAATATGGCAGTGTGCTTGTAAATATCAATGAAAAAACAGTAAAAACTCATATTTGTTCACTCCCAAATATCCTCAGGGCATTCCACATTGAATGTAGAGGAAAACGTTCCTCAAACGTAAATAGCTCAGAGAATTTTCACAGACCGAAAACAGTGTTTGCTTGAGTTGCTCAAGATTTCTGGAACCTCTTCAGGCTAAACTTTAAAATCCGCCTCCACCATTAAAACCGAAGATAAAAAAAATTTTATTTTTCGATTTGATGCGCATAATCGATTTCCTTTAAAAACATATGTTTTATTGTTTTAATGTGAAACTTATTTGAAATAAACAATTTAGGTTACGTTTTAAACGTATTTAAAATGTCGATTTCAGTTAGTTATTTTATTATCCTATTAAAATTAGAGAAACTGTGAAAACCTAAACAAGAAGAAGTCAGTCATGGATTGCAAAAATTTGTTTTGTTAGCTAATTCAGTTTCATCTGGTATTACGATGATTCTGGGAATGAAACGTGATGGAAGTGATGGATATATTTGGCTGTGTAACCAACGAGGCTGTAGGTAAATGCTGGCTGTAGGAGGCTGTAGGATCGAAAATTCCAATATGTTGTCAAGTAAAATTGAAGATAACTTATGTGAAACCATCTACAAGTTTAATCAATTGCAGGTAAATCATGAACCTAGCAATTTATCAGCAACATTCGTTATCTGGTTCAACATTTCTAATTTGTAATTTTTTCTACGATATAATGGAAGGAAGGACATGTTAAATACGTACCTAAGCACTTTTGTGTACGGTAGTACCGAAGTGTCGTGCAAAGTGCATTTTCTCAACGTTTATCAGATGCAGCTAAAGTTTATGTACTTACACAGTAATTGTAACCATGTTTTCGTGATTTTCTGTTTTATTTCTATTAAACCTGTTAGGATTAATATATTTATATTATTTATATATTATTATATTTACTAAAAAATCATGCAGATAAACATCTACGCATCAAATTATCGATCCGATAATAATATCTAAATTTTGTTTTGGTTACTATAATCGCGATTGTAAATATAAAAATATCGATTTTGAACTTCGATTTTTTAACAGTGGAGACGGATACTAAAGTTCAGCCTCTCTGTACTCACGCGATGAAGTCCGAGGGTAGTGACGTACGTGGCGAAGCCTTCGTTGAGCCAGAGGTCCGTCCACCATCGCATCGTCACCAGGTTGCCGAACCACTGGTGGGCAAGTTCGTGTGCTATCGCCTCTGCGATCCTCTGCTGGGCTGCTTGGGACGCCACCTTCTCGTCGTAGAGAAGGGCTTCTTCTCTAAAAAAGGAATAAATATAATACTAGGAGAATTTCTTATGATATAAATGGAAAAAAAGTTAAATCATCCAGGGTTTCCCCTATTCCCTGTGCTATATGGACATTAGATGAACTTTTTCATCGGTCTGAGATTGGCTAATTCTCCTGGAAATGTGTTGGTTGCCGGAATGACCGAAGAAGAAATTGTGGATTGGATACCAACACAATAAATTTAAAAATGCGATTGTTCTGTTGAATATTTTTATTCAAAATTAATTAAAGTTAAGGAAAGATTTGTCAAAGAAGAGCTTTAACATCCATTTGTGACCCGCCAAGGGAAGAGCCTTATTTTCCCAGAAGAAATTTTACAGGACAGCGAGTTTTATAGGTTAGGGTAAAAAACACATTTTCTGATTTCTATTGTTTCTTGCTCTATATATGGTTCTGAAGAATATTTGGCCCATATTACACTTCAATCTAACTTTGAACGTGGTTAAATTGAATTTTCCTTAACCCTTGCAATCTGGACAAAGGGGACCTTGACCTCTCGAATGCTATTTTAACGCTTCGAAGTTAAGAAAATCAAAGAGTTCTGTGAGGAATAAATGCAAAACTAGCTAAGCCCTTATGCAAGAATCAGAACCTGAAAATGTATAGGATCTTCCAGAAGAAGTAGTTGACGACGTAGATGAAGTAGATCCTAGTCAAAGAAGTTTCAAAACAAAAAAATGTTCTAGAAGGCAAAACAGTAAAAAAGGAAAAGCTCAGACAGCTAATGTCATGACATATTTTAATAAGATTAATTGTCATAAATCGTTATTTGAGTATAAAATTTAAATTTACTTAATACTTTACCATGTTACAAGACATATTATCTTTAGCACTTTGCGTTTTTTTATTTCCATCTATTTAAGCATCGTTCGTCGGAGAATGCGAACAACTATCACAAAAAATACAATGGTGGATTTATATTAAGCTTTAAATCTCTGACAAAATGCTTTGTGAAACATTGACATAGACAATAATAGAAGTAGTAGCAAAATTATTAAAGTTAGAAAATTGCAAATCTTTGGACCGTGATTTCCTAAAATTACTATTTTTAATATTTCAAATTCAAATATTTATAGCTCAGGCATTGTTAAAGATATTTTGAAAATGCTTTCACCAGTTTGTTTGGTTTTTAATGTGGATTAAAGATATACTAATAACTCAATTTCGAAAAATGGAAGTTAAGGTCCCTTATTTCTTGGCGGTTCTCAAATTTTAAAAGTGCGGAAAATCAATTTTAGTTCGCTTTTGGTATCTTAAATAGGCCTGAAATGAAGTTTCTAACGGATTCTGACCCGTGTTCAACTTTGTAAATTAATAAAGTGCGTAAATTATTAACCTGTTTTTTTCACTTATAACCATGTAAAAACGGTTTACCCTCTAACTAAACTATTTAAAAATAGGTCTTACTAGTCTCTATCAATATGTTAAGTTTTATATCTAAATAGGCTTAAAAGCTATATACTATGGGAAAATACATAAATACAGTCAGTAAACTAGGCATTGAAAAACCATTCGATGGCTACTCAACACAACCTTTTCTAATATGACTGATTGTAGCCCAATAAGCAATTTAATTTGCTTTTGATCTGAGGTAAATGTCCTTTGTGTTTTACACACCCAGTTACTTTTAAGTAACTCAATTTGCTGATGTTGTTATATTAAAGCAAAAGCCTTGATCATCTTGTTTAATCAAGTGAAAATCATTTATACCAACCTGAGATGCTCTTGATACTGAATGATTTTGTTCACATACAATTGTAAATTCTACTGGTACACTAATCACTGATTTAAAGTCTAATAACAATTTGGAGCCAGGCTCTCTGTTAAACCGCTGAATTTGTTGTTTTAATGATAAAATTAATTTGTAAAAGATATAAAGGAACACCGTCCTTACGTGAAGGTTATTAGTCCCCAGTTTTCCATAGCACCTTTGCCATTGAATTCGTAAAGGGCAACCATGTCTTGCTTAGGCAGTGGGTATCCGATCTCAAAATATTGTTCGTAATACGACAAAAACTTAGGACCCACTTTTCGAGCGAATTCCACCTAAAAATAATTTATAGAATTCTTATTTAATAGTTATTATATAAAAAGTAAAATCTGTCTTTACTCACTGATTTTATACAGTATACAGACAGGTGATGCATTTCTGCAAACTGAGGAATCAACTTAAGTTACCTTGAATGAAAAAAATATTTTATCAACTATATGGTAGAGCAGCAGTTCCTAAAAGGTGGTCTGCAAACCCCCAGGGGTCCACGGCAACGATCCTGGATTTTATGTGGCCTAAAAGAATTTTGGGGCAGTAAATCTTGGCAAAAAATAAAATTATTCAAACATAAAATATTTAGCCAAATTTGTATTCGTCAAATTCTGACCCTAATATATTCTATATATTTCACGCTACCAAAGGTTTTAGAGTCCGCGACATTTAGGACTACAAGGTTGAAAAACTATTAAAACTATTAGGGTTTATTTCTGGAAGCATTTAAGTTACATTTAACACCATTTCGATTAACCTCCTTTATATATGTGATTCATAGAACTATGTTTATATTTCTATGATGTGAATGAACTGCTACGCAACGGTGTGGATTCAGTGATTTGAAGAAAAATAAAGATTTTGTCTCAACGTTTACAAAGATTTCCTTGAACGTAATTCCGATCTTTTACCAAAAGTTGAAGACATTTTAGGGAAGAATGGTAGATTTAAATCTCTTCACAAATCAAGTTAAAAAAATTTTTCATGCATATAGTCAATGTGTTAACTGTTGATAAAAAATTTAACTCAATCTTTTGCTCCTTAAAATAAAATGATTTTATTCAAAGAGTTTTAAGTTATAGTTCTTACGATTTTATCTTTAAGTAGGATGTTACTAACAGTAAAGTTTCATTAATGTAACAGAGAATCAAATATAGGATGTTGATCCAACGCAACACTATGGCGTCCTAGATACGTTAGTTTTTCTTAGGGGCCCACGACTGCCAACCTTTTGGGAACCATTGTGGTCGAGTATTCCCTACCTTCTAGGCCTATTATACACTCAAAACACAACACATTCGTCAAAAACTTAAAAAACACATTCATTTTTGTCAAATCTGCATCACAACTTGTGTAGGTACGCTACTGACGCTGATGTACATTAAAGGAATATCAGATCGTATATTTTTAATTTACTATTCAAGCTTAAGAAGTGACTTTTACAGCAGGCTCTAAGAAAGACATATTTCATGTTAATATATGAAACAGTATACATATGAAATTGTGTAACATATCTTAATTTCTCCTGCTTCATTCACGGGGCGATCTTACTTAGCAAAAAGGGAGTTCAAAGTTGGGAATTAAAGTTCGCTGTCCGTCCTTTAGTGATTGTAAATCGCTAGAGTTAAATATTGGCATATAAGAATGCCGGGATAATTTTAATGGTACTAATTATATGAGTACTAAGACAACATTTTAAATATACATACCTGATCAATAGCATCACTTCTAGCCCATACTCTGAACATGACTTTATTAGGCTGTTGGTCTGACTCTCTGTACTCAAAATCACTGACCATAAATGCCACTAGGTAGGTCGACATTGGCACACTCTCTTCGAACTCATCCCAAAACCACCCAGGCTTGCCCTCTCTAGAAACAACGTGAAAAAGTGAAACCAAGAATAGAAAACTAACTTTCAAAGACACTATAATCGAAAAGATTAGTAGCGTTATTAATCAACAATTAAAATTCAATATGTTCACAGGAAAAACTTATCCCACCCTTACACTATGACCTGCAGCTTTAAAAAAGAATGCGAATTCTAAGTAGAAAATCTAGTTTAAACCTTGTTTTATTATATAAATCTGTACCATAACTACAGACTCATAATAAACTGACAGTGCAGAGGACTCTCCCCACACGCAGACATATAGTCTTTGTGGGGAAATTTCCACTATGTAACTTACTTATACTGTATGTAATGTTTGTATCTATTGTAATGGAAATAAATATCTGAATCTGAATCTGCACGAAATAAAATTTCACAAATATATTTTGTTTCTAAGAATATTTTTGAAACAGCTCAGTTCATTAAAATAAATATTAAAATAATTCGTAATGATGTAAATAAAATTAAAATTGTAGCGGGAGATATAAACAATATTAAATTGTGAGAATTCATAACATATCACAGTATTCAAAAAACATTGTAATTTAAATTAAACCCAGCATTAAACTATACATTACAATATAAGAAATATAAAAAAATACATTACAATATTACAATATTACATTATTATTATTATTGTAATATTACAATATTACAATACATTACAATATAAGAAAGCACGGAAAAACTATTGGTAGTATGGTAAAGAATATTAGACAAGATCCCAAAGAGCTATGAACTATCCCAAGTAGGTAGGAATGTATGTGTCAGTTTCATTTTCTAAATTCATTTAAGTCATACAAACTTGATAACCTGGCGTCTTGACAGCTCGGCTCCTCTGCCAGAAAAAGTAATCAGCAATAAACAGAAATTTATGCGGAATTTGGATCAAACCTAAAGCGTAATTTTGTGTTTTGCTATGGCTATCTGTGAGTTGCGATCTTATATACTAATGCAATACAGTAAGCTTAGTAATTGTTAACACATACTTTTAAAGCCTTATATTGCTTCAAATTTGCTATTGCTATATCAGTGAGTACAGTAAGCCTGATAAAAGTAAGTAAATTCTTTTAAAGCCTTTTATTACTCAGTTCTGATCAACTTTGGCTATTCCTGATAATTTGGCATTTCACAAATCCGATACAAATAATAACATTGTTCATCTATAAAATGACAAAAAAATCTACATAAATAATAAGAATTAAGTGATTGCTGAACTTCAATTAAAAAGGTGGTGATTGAGGGATATGTTATTTCTCTGTGGTGATATAAAGAATCACCACTGACGGCTAACTAAAGATATCTAACACGTCACTGTTTTCGCTGAGCTAATTAAATGTATGTTTCGAAGAGATAATAGAAACTCCTATTGGGTAGAAATTAATGTGATAAGAAATTAATTTGTAACTAACTTAGATGTGCAATTTTGGGTTTGAATTACACTTAACTCATTGCAATATTTCTGAAGCTGCAGAAATAAATTCCTGCTAAGACTCCGGAAATTTGGTTAATCAGTCTTACAATAACATATACAACGTTTTGGGAACCAAGCCGATTTCATAGGTCATTGTTCTACTGAGAATCGAACCATGGACTTTGCCAATACTGATGAATAAGTCCTGTCGCAATCTCTACTTAACACTCTAAAATCATTACTTACACTGGAGAACAAGTTCTTTTCATTGGCATGTTGCTGATAGCTTTCAATCCTTCTTTGTGAGCCATTTTTATGGTAAATTTTGCTTTCATTCCAGGTTCATCAAAACAGGGGAAGGCCCTCCGAGCATCGGTGGGTTCGAACGTTGTTACTGCCAACCATCTGGAGAGAAAATTGGTGATTGTTTGATATCTCCTCCCACGTTCTAAAATCTCCCATTTCGTACAGATTAAATTTAAATTGGCACATACTTGTGCGAAAACGTTTCTTATAGTTAATAGTACAATTAAAGTAGAATTTGTTAAAGAGACATAGGATTCACCTAAGTTGGCCAAAGCATGTACCAACATCTCATCAAAAAATTTTATACGAGTCACATTGAAAACATTGTTGGTTACACATATGGTGTCTGTTTACATTTTCTCAGAACTGTCAAACCGCCACGTTGCGTTTGTTTACAATGATTTTATAGGTTATAGAATGTTTACAATATCGCCTATTTTAAGAATTTTTTATTTTCATTCAACCTTTTTACATAGCTGTCAAAGTTTTATTTGATTTTATTTCTTGATTTACATGTATTTTAGTTTGTTTAACTGCTTGTTTATTTTTTTCCTGGGCCAATAAGGAAACACCTTTTATAAGTTTTGACCGCAATATGAAACAATCTCTCTTTTCAGCTGCTGACTTTCAGCAAGTAGTACTGGCTGTTCAAAAACTCCTTATTTTTCTTTGTAAATATTATTTCATAAGAAAATCTAAGACTATTTACCAGGCCGCATCCATGACACATCCTCTATTTGTTAATAGATAATTAATTTGGAAAAGCCCCTGAGTAATATTTTAAGCTTCGCAAGTGAACTTCAAGTTGCAATATTGCATCAAAACTTTTTTCTTTGCCACAAGTGCTACACTAAAACAGATGTTCGTTGACAATGTTTTCAGCACAGCTGGATTTTATGCTTAAATTCGTAAAAAGCTACTAATTTGTTTACTTTTGTTTTGGCCAACTTAGGTGTATCCTACTCTACCTTACTATGAATGTAATGATGAGGAAGTCTGGAACTGCAATCGGGTTGATTTCACCTTTTATCGTATCGAACATTTTCTATATAGAACAGTTAGGCTTGGAACTGGTTTATAATTTTAGGAAAACATTTTTTTAAATAAATAGTCATAATTAGGTTAGGTTTGGATAGGTTAGGCTAAATTTACAGTAACAACACAAGAATCACTGCACGCCCTTTACGACGCTGAGTGACGATGGTGATGGTTTATTAATTACTTGCATGCCCTAAACACACAAATCACTGTGAGGCACTGTTGAGGCACTGAGGGAGCAGTGAGTGGCCTTGCCAAATAACTATAGGCCTACCTTAGTAGGCTACTACTATTGTAGTAGTTTTCTTTGGGCCTCGCGCGCTCATTGTCCGCTATCCGTTTCTTTATCCAACTCCCTGGTTATTCCTACTTCAAAGAGTTTTTTCGGTACTTGTGTACTATACGGACCCAATCTATTTTTCATTAATTTAGTTTTATTAGGTAAAGAAACACTACATATTATTAAACATTAGTGTATGGTGAACAAATATAAGGAAAAAACAACATACTTTTACTTCAGGGTGTCCCAGAAAGCTACGATGTCACTCAGCAGTGTATCGAAGCGGTCAGCTCCACTCTCTGCCACTGCAGACCTCCATATGTATTCTGTTACATTAGGTTATTTATAACCTAACCTAACCTAACCTAACCAGATAGAAGAACGGCGCGACGCAACACGAGCACATCACCGACTGTCTGGCGGTCACTCAACAGCTGTGCGCCGCATCAATGAATCATACACTGACCAGTGTAGCACTGTATGGCGCTCGGGAACGCCGGCGCCGTTGGTTTCGGGGACTCACTTAGTTACTCGGGCGTGTGACATTTCAAAAATAAGGTTATGTAAAGTAGTTTTCGTATATATATGTAATCTCGGCCCTAACCAAACTAAATTTATGGAAAAATAGTTGGGGTCCGTATAGTACACAAATACCGTTTTTTCAAATATTTATATTGCCATTGTATTCAAATATTGCATCATTTTCTATTGCTTTCCTTGTATTGTTACTGTGACTTTATTCTAACCTGAACTAACCAAACTACAACTATTATTCATAAAAAAAATTTCCAACAGTTAAAGACCCGTTTATATTGAAACTGTATGATATAGACAATTTGGGAACTTGGGGGGGGGGGGGATATCAAACAATTACCAGAAAGGTAAAGAATACATTATAATTATAATTACATTTCAAAGCTCACATTACCTCCCACAATAACTTCCCATTTTAAATTTTAGCCCAGAATTCAAACTTAAATTCAATGAGAAACATTTATTTTTCATTGCCAAGGAAACAATTGGATAACTGGAAAGTTGGACGTTTGTCACTTAATTGATATTAAAAAGTTCTTATAAAATCAAAAACAGCAATCTTAATAAATTTATCTAAATTAAGAGGAATATACTGAAATGCCGTGATTGATATAATCTACTGTTACTTAAAACGCACTATACCTCCGCATATTTTCTCCGCGACCATTAACTTCTGTATAGAAAAAAACATAAAAATTCTTATTTGTTTCGAAAGATAAAAGGTTAACTGAATTTTTGTTCTTTAAAAGCAAAATTATATGAGCTTGACCATTAATGACGAATTGAACCACCATAGGACATAATATCTTCTTCAAATACTGCAGTAAAAATAAGCCACTTCAGATCCGAATTCATTAGAGCATAAAGAATTTGTTTTTGGAGAACCTGCAATATACTTTCATTAGAAAAATCTGTAAATTTTCGCTTAGTTATTTTCTAAATTTTATAGTTTACTTTGTAGAATTTTTGTCAACGTAGCTGGAGCGATAGTACCCAGCAAACTCTTCAGACAAGATTCCATCAAACGGAATATACAAGACGTAGTTTTTCCCAGGTGTCACCTTTTCGTTCAACTTTATTACCATGAAGTCGTTCTGGTCTTCGTATGTAATTCCTGACACTGGAATATCCTGCAACAAAATAACCCATTAGCATACTCATTTGAGTTTGATTTTTCATTACTTGGAATATCTATTAACGATTGCAAATTAAGTTTACGTTTTTTTTGTATGCTTTTGCTTCATGAGATTCAGAATCTTTTTATTTGTGATCCATGCTAGGCCAAGGTTATTAGCAAATTTCCTTATTGGGCATGAAGACTCTTATCCTTCTTGATGTAGAAATCAAATACGGAGTATGTGAGTGATTATTTTCAATTCATATGAAGTAAGTTATTACAAATTATTAATAAAAGTATCTAAATTTTAAAAATTAGTAAGGATTAACGACCTTTTTGTTTGAGATTTTGCTACACATAGGTAAGTCTAAAATTTAAGTCTTACCTTAAACTTATTCACGATGACTTCATGTTTTATAGTGACTTCTTTCTCATGAATAGTCAGGTTACGAGAGTGAAGATATATGGAGTCAGTTTCTGTTTTGCACTCCAACTAAAACATACAATTAAAACGTTAATAATTTGCTATATAAATCATCGTTGATATTATACCATAGTCACCCATTTTTAATATTTCTAAATATAGATTTTACCAAACGTTATTAAAGAAAATTATTGATCTTATCTGAAAGTTAAAATCAGATATAATTTTTTTATCATGTCCCTGAAATTTTGGTCCTGATGGAGTCACCCATTCACATTCAATCGGCTATTGTACTCCTGGTATTATACTGGGTGTTCAAAAAGTCCCGGATCCCTTAATGTTTTTAACATTCAACATTGACCAACGAAACTTATAACTTGGACACAAAACACTGTTTTAGCACGTTTTCAGTGACTCCCTACCTCCTCAGGGGGACGGACCAATAAGGGTCAGAAGAAAATCTGAAATGTAAGCATAGGTTGATATGAACATCAAATTAAAACTCTTTTTGAGTAGAATACATTCCGCAAATCCGTTCTAAATCGGATCACTGAATTCAAAATGGGGGCAGTTTAAATTTTTCTCAACTGCAATTTTTAACCTCCTTAAATATTCGATTTCAGACGTTCCAAGCGTCCATTTGAGATGAGGTTTGCGGCATTAAGTTATGCTTTATTACCCTTCAAATTGATATACATATCGACACATGCACAGCCTATGGCATAAACCACTTCCATGAGAGTCGGTACCTTAAAGGATGTATTGTATGGATCATGACTGGCATAGGTGCTGCTGGACATAATTAAAGGGCATGAAATTCTCAACAAAATACCGCAAACCGCTTCACGAAAGGACGCTTAGAACGTCTGAAATCGAAGTTTTAAGGATGTTAAAAATTGCGGTTAAAAAACGTTTAAACCGGTTGGATTCTGTGATCTGATTGGGATCGGATCTGCGGCATTGTATTCTAATCAAAAATAACTTTAATTTGGTGTACATATGAACCTATGCTTACATTTAAGATTTTCTTCTGACTCCTCGCGGGTCGTCCCCCTGAGGAGATAGAGGGTCACTGAATACGTGCTAAAATAGTATTTTGTATCTAAGAGATATGTTCTAAGTTTCGTAGGTCAATATTTAATAATAAAAAAATTACGAAGCCGATACGAACTTTTTGAACACCCGGTATTAATACAAAGTTAACAATTTTATTGCGAATCCTATTTGTAAAGATTCATTGTGATACCGCACAACACAATTAGTGTTTTTTATTTTTTTATAATCCTTAATCAACATATGTATGTCCATATATATACAAAAAGCGAAAGTTTTGCATATATCATCATATGCAAAATGTAAGAAAGATTCAGTCATTTACAGGATCTTACTGCCAGAACAATACCAAACCAACCATTTAGACCAAGACCATCAGGCTATTAAAGCCAAATGGTTTCTCCTGCTTTCATTCCAATAATATATAATTTTCCCCACCTGCTTTGTTCCGCGCCCTTACTCATTGTTATGAGTAAGTTAAATAAAATTTAGTCCCCCAGCGGGAGTAAAATTAATACTTTGCCTCCCGGCGGGAGACAAAGTAAACCCGGAAGAAGAACACTGAAATAGATATTAAAAAATGGAGCGCCTTCAAATTTCTACGCAGACGTGCAAATATGTTGAGGCCCAACAGATTGCACGAGCTAACAGGTGATTTAGTGGCAGGAATGAAATAAGACTGACAACAATCAGCTGAAAAACCAAGCGCGTAAGAATGTTGCAACAATCAGCTGATCGCTGGTTCATGAATGGTTGCAGGCAATAACTCCAGATCGAAAAGGAATGGATATTGTTTATTAGTTACTAAGTTAATGAAATTATGTTCAAAGGTTAGGCATCTATTATTACAGGCGAAGGAAAAATTTTGTATGTTTTTAAAGAGAAAATCACATTGTCTCCCTCGTGAAAATGGTCGCCCTTACAAGCTCGGGCGCCAATATTTTCACTCGTGAGACGATGTTATACTTTACTCATTCAACACACAAATAACTATTACCTACTTCGATCCAGACTTTTCCAGCGAAGGTAAAGGCGTCCAGGTCAGTGGCCATCTCGAGGGTGTAGTGGGTAGGGACCAGGTCTCCAGGCAGTCTGTACACGGGGAGTTTCTTGGCTGAAGCCAACGACAGGGCCAGCAACGCCAGCACCAGAGAGCTCTGCATCCCTCCAGCCAACGAGAAAAGAGAAAAAACTTAAGAAACTTAAGAATGAAGGGAAAAATCAACATTTAAGATAAGGTTCAAGAAAAAGAATCGAGTAGTGTTATTATTTTCTTTATCGTTGGCAGTCTTGTAAGAAGAGGCTCACATATGTCCTGTGTTGCTTGGAGGCGTGTGTGATCCTCCTAATTATGCATACATGTTTTTTCCTTAATTTTACGATAAAAGTAACCTTAAAAATTGGCATCGGTAAAAAATGTCAAAATGGCAAATGTCAAAATAACTTTAACATTACGCATCAAATGTTTATTAAATACTGTAGATTATTAAATGTCATACATTAAATATTCAGCATTGATATTTTATATTAAGGAGCTTCTGCCATTAGTACCTATTTGATTTACTCACGTCTAACAGTCCTTCTGTACTATTATGATGGACTGTTTCAGCCTTTAGGTCATCTTGAACATCCAACTTGTAGTATACTAATTGATATGCTTTACTGCATCGATGTTTTAGTGATCAACGTGATTTTTTTACAAACATGAGAAACACTCATAACTGTTACAGATAATGTGGTCAAAACGAACCACGCGTTTATTACAAAAGTACAAAAGGATTGATGGACACGAGTAAATAAAATAGCTGGAAGCAACGATAATCTCATCCACAGGTGTAGAACTATCGTTCATCGGTGGCTCACTGAAAATCCATTAAACGAATAAAGTATTTTACTACATTAATTAGACACATGACATATATTAGAAAGTCGAGAGAAACGAGTATATCTCGGTGGTACACAAAATTCCAGTTTTTATTTACATTACCTGGCAAAAAGGTTGCTTGGATGATTGTCATCGACTAGCTGGGACACGGTCTCAAATCGCCTGGATAATAGGGAGTCTGATGGAGGCCTGTTTGGTTGCATGTAATCAGAATGTATAATTTTATGGCAATCTTTCCACAGTGATACAATACGGCTCTGGGATCGTAAAGATTGATGTGCGTGACTAATCCACTTAAACTGAAGAATTTGTAAATTTACGGTACAACAATGGCAATTTGTAATCTTAAACAATGGCATGATTAATGATTCTGGTAGTTTATGTACTAATTGAAAATCGGTTGATTAGTTCGAGTTCATTTGGCCGGTGACTTGTCAAATTATTTACTAATGCCCTTACATAATATTTATAAAAAAAGCAAACTAACGGTAATATTCCTCTATACCGTACATAGATAGTACATACATAGATCTATACATACATAGATAGTATAAAATTCTCTTTCCAGTAACCGTCTTTCCACCTTATCTATCTTAAGCCAATCAATATCTCTAAAAGAGCAGAGCAATTTATTGAACATTTCTGGTTCCATGTAATGTGGGGATTAATGAACTGGTTATTTCAAATTGTTTTTCTTGTAAGTATTGTTAGCCATTCATGATTGTGCCAAAATTCAATTTTAACTATCAATACAATCTATAAAAATCAGAAATTTAAAATGTAAAAAACCATTTACAACCTTGAAAAGTTTACAAACCTTGCTAAGAATCTACTAACCTTTTTTGTAAAAGAACATTTTTTACTTCACTACATGTACCCCAAGCTGTTAGTCCATTTTTAGTGATTCACGAAAAATAAGCATGGTGTACTATAATCGGTGTTCAAAAATTAGTAGTGTCTAAAATTACGATGATGATAAAAGGAGCTTAAATTGATCGGTTTAATTTTAGATTGCCAATTTCAGTGTGACTCAATTTCGATTTCCAAAAAAAACTGAATTCTAAGTACTTATTGTGTTTTAATTTGGCTTAATTTAAAATTAAAACACCCTGCCAATTAGGAAAACTGAATTCGAAGTCAATTCCTAATTGTATTTTACTTGGGCTTAATGTAAAATCAAAACATCTTGCCAATTAGGATTCTCCATTTATGGGTTTTCAGATATGACATAGACCATTTCAGTTAATCTCCTGAAATTTAGTATCAATCAAATTTTATCATAAGAATTTTATGGTGGTCACAGCCAAACGCCTTTGATAGGCCTTTGGATGGGCTATACTTTAGAATCCGTATCCACCGATAAAATTGAAGTTGAAAATCGATATTTTCCAATTTGATATAAATGATCGCTTTCCTTTAAAAATATATGTTACATTGTTATTAATGTGTAACATATCTTTCAAACTTATTTGAAACAAACAATTCATTTAGGCTACTATTTTAAAGTTCCGGCCAAATCATTAGGCGGGTGGCGAAAAATGGAAACTCCAGCTGTATAAATGACTTGATGTCAAAGACACCTCCGCTCCTCTACACAGATAGGTAGTTGAACATATTTCCAGCAGATAGAAGCACATTTATTTGGGTATGTTTGGAGAACACAGCTGATTTTGAGAACATAAACAAAGAGCATAACTGTCTATAACTTCAGATGGGTAAATGATTGGCCAAAAACATATTTTGAACGCCAACAGCGCACTCACTCACCCGTCTAATGATTTTGTTGGGACTCTAACCGTGTATTATAAAGTCAGTTCAGTATTTCTTTTACAATTAGAGAAACTAGCAAACCTAGAGTCAGGCAGTAGTCATCGATTGCAGAAATTTGCTTTGATAGCCAATTCAGTTTCATGTGGTATGATGATGATTCAGGGAATTAAACGAAATAGAAGCGAATGGATATATTAGATAGTGTAATCAATGTAAATGGTTGGGAAATTCCAATATGTCGTCGAGTTACATTAAAGATATCTTATACGTGGAGCCATACGTTTACTCAATTGCAGGAAAATCACGAACCTAGCATTTCATCAGCAACATGCGCCATCTTGTTCAATAATTCCAGTTTTTATTTGTTCTAAGACTTAATAGAAGGAAGGGCACATTCGACTCGTACCTGGGCAATTGTACGTTCTTTTAGGCTAAAGTCACGGTTAGACGGTCGGCTTGGATCAACTCTAAAATTCAATTTAAATAGTTTCGTTCATTTCTCAGGGACCCTAGATAACGGGAAACGTTTTCCCCGGTTTTCCGAAACGTCGGGTATTTGTGTGTGGCGTAATAAGTGTTTTTTATGCGTTTTTCGTTTTTTTGAATATGACATGTGGACTGGATATACAGTACACCTCGGATTATCCGGACCCCACATTATCCGGATCCCGGATTATCCGGACGGTCTATCCGAGAAATCAAAAAAATAATATTACGGCAAAAACGTGATTTTTAGCGAGTTCCCGAGTGAATTGCGCTGTCTAAAAATAAAATGAAAATGCAATAAATTACTGTACGATAAGCATTGGGGATCACAACAATTGAAGGAGTCACATTGCCTAAAAAGTACATTACAGAATTTTCGCAATTTTTGTGGACGTAGTTTTTTGGTTTGCTACTTGGGGCGCTGGCAGTAATCAACAAAGCCAGCGGTAATTTCGCGAGTGAGATTATTGCTGTCACATGATGTGTTTATAGATGTTAAATCTTTGTGTGAACTGATATTGAGTTAAAAATGAGTGGTTATTGAAAAAGGAAAATAGGGGCTTTAACTTTAGGACAGAAATTGAATGCTGTCAAAAGACTTGACTCAGGAGAATCAGGAAAATAATCAGCTAAGTAACTGGGTGTTGGGACAAGTACGGTAATATTGAATCTGCTTGCATGTACAAAAGTAAGTGGCTCTCAGACCTGAATATAAGTGGAAGAATAATCGAGCGCAGTTAGAAAAATGTTATGCGGAACAGGCTTGAAAGACTTACATGTTTTACAGACTTGATACACCGTTTACAGCATCAATTTAGCAGGGGCTAAGGTACGCGATCGCTATTTAGGCGATATTGTAATGACCTCGGATTATCCGGATTTTATGTTATCCGGATCGGGTTCCGCCATATTAATCCGGATAATCCGAGGTTTAATGTACATCTCATCAGTCTTCGCAAAACAATTGAACAACGCCATTTACCTGAGGGTGGGTAGTTCCCAATAGAAACAAAAAAATCCAGGCAATTGTATGCATCGTCAATACCGAAGTGTCATGCAAAGTGTATTTTCTCAATGTTTAGAAGGGACAGTTAAAGTTAGGTACTTACACAGTAATTGTAACTATGTTTTTGTGGCCTTTAATATTTTATTTAGATTGTGCCTGTTGGAATTATTGTTTATCTACTAAACTATCATGCAGGAAAGCATCTATGATTTAAATTATCACTTTTATAGTAATATCCAAATGTTGTTTTGGTTAGCATAATCGTGATTGAAAATATCGAAAAATATCGTTTTTTAACTTCGACTTTAACGGTGGAGACGGATTCTTAAGATTCACCCAAAGATTACTCGAAAATGCTGCTGACCCATCCCAACCCTTCTCAGTAGCCTACTACTGACCATGCTTTAAGTGGCTTTTTGAAAACCAATATTAGCTCTTAAACAAATTGTGAAGGTCTAATAAATGATTATTTTCAATGTAGTATATGAGTTGATGGTTTAAAAAGTTCTCAATTATTTTGTCAAAACAAGAAAGTAATTCAGTTGGGTGATAGTTGAAAGGGCTTTAAAATCCATTTTCCTCAACAGATGCTTCCCTTCAGGGGATTTGTTCTTCTCATTTTGGATCATTGTTCCTTTTTTGATCATTCATGTAAAGGAATTATTTTCTCAGCTTAAATTTTTATATATTGAAAAACAAATTATTTTAAAAAGTTTTTTCTGCCTTTATTTGATTCAGGAAAAACTTGATTGAATTACTATTTTTTAAAGGAAGATATTTTTTATATTCGTTTAGCAGAAAAAAATCTATAAAGCACTAATTTACCATTCTTTTAACTTTTAGGAACGTTTATAAATTCCTCTCTGAATACATCATTTTTGTTAATTATTTTTTACCCTACTTTTTATTGGAAATCATTCAGGGAATATTGTATTTCAAAATTACTATCATTACGGAAGATTTTTTACAATGGCCAAAAGGGCCACCTTATAATCTGATGCTCCTAAAGCTATCGCTACACAGCTTTTAGTTTTTACTGAAACATTAGTAATTATATTACCTACGTAATATGATATGTACTGGATGTCCTAGTGACCAAATAGGACAGTTGGTGCACGAACACATATACAATCGTGCTGTAACAAATACATTTTTTCTAACAAATGCATTTGTTGCAACGAATGCATTTGTTGTGAACCCACAACAATAAAAAAATTGAAAGACTTTTTGTGGTTATTTTATGTTAGGGGTGTGCGAGTATTGATTTTCAAAGTCGAGTCGAGTTTTAAAAAATACCCGCGAGTTTCGAGTTTTTTTCGTGTCGAGTATTTTGAATAGTATAATGTTAATAGTTATCATGCTTATTATTGATCACATAAAATGCAATACGTTTTATTTACTAAACTAGGTTGTTTTCCTAAGCATTAAAAGCACCCCTGTTTTCAAATGGAAATAAACGAGAATTCAGGCCATCTTTAACATAACTTTAAATCATTACTCAATATTTTATTAAACTTTCATCCTTAGGAAGTAAAAGCCTCGCTACATCTGCGCTTGTTGCTTTAAAAAAGGGGGTTTTGTAACATAATGTTATAGGTTTAAAAATTAAAGTTAAACAAGTCTCATTGAGCATATATAAGAAAATATATCAAATTATAGACAGGAAAAGGACAAGATTCAATATATTGAATTAATATCTCAAAAACCACTTTATAAAAATATAACAAAAGTTTTATGGTGGCTGGTCATGAGTGGTGTTGACTGTGAGAAAAACGACCGTAAAATGCGATCGCGTGTACAAAATCCGGGTAAACGGCGGGAGTAAACTACTCGGCTCGAACTTCCGAGTATTTTTTAAAACTTCGAGTCGAGTCGAGTAGTGTAAACTCGGCTCGAAAAAGGTTTCATAATCGTACTCGCACACCCCTATTTTATTTGCAATTCAAACCTATACTCGTGTTAAAAAAAAAATTTAGATTTGTTTGCCAATATTAATTTAAATTATACTCAAAAGAGTTTATTAAACATATTACAAGATATAAACAGATATAAATGAAACATAAATAAATGCAATGATTGGTCTATATTCTGTAACTTCAATGAATCTAATTTAAAGGTTATTTTGCTCGCTCCAATATTACAGGTCCTCTTTTACTTTCTGATCAAAATTTATGTTTTGAAAGTGTAAGATTCTCCTTCATTCAACCCCACCTTATCTACTCTACTATTCCTTCTCTAGCATGGTGGTAACAAATTTAAATTTTAAACCATTTTTACTACCTTTACTGCCTTAGAAGCAAACCAATGTTCGCTTATTTAAATTACATAATTTTTTTGACTTTTCAATGCATAAATAGTTTTTTTACGGTGGATGAATATAACTGCTTCTGCTTGCGAACCCCCTGAATAGTAAAATGTAGAAAAATATGATTACTTAGTCTGCTTGATTTTTTTCCTAATCTCATGTAATTTGTGTTTAGCTCCAATAAAGGAAAATCTAAGCCAGTCTGCAAGTTTTTGAAAAAATAAATGAAGGCAATCATGGTTAAATAAATATCAAACTGTAAAATATTATATGAAAAATATGTAAAATAATATATTATGAAAATATATATTAAAATTTTATTAAAATATAACATGACCATAAAACAAAAAAATTAAGATAATTTTCATTTTTATAATATTTATGTTAAAATTATGTTTAAAAGTACCAATTAAAATAGGTACTACATTTCATGTATGGTTCAATTCTTAAGTTATAAATAAGTTTTTAATATTTTTCATAAGAAAGTTTAAAGTAGAAAACGATCTTTAAGATGAATTCACTTTAAACTTAGCAGAGCATTGTTATAATCAATAATAATATTAAAATTTCCAGTACATTTAACTAAGAATTCAGTTACTATGATAAATGAATATATATTTATTTGAAAGAAACCGTTTCTATGTTTTTACTAAGAAAAGTATTAAAAAAATAAAATTGACTATACCTATTTTTGATTCGTAAAACATATACAGTATATGTTAAATTAAAATATTATTCCCAACAATCAACAAATTTCCAAAATAAAAGATGAAAAACAAGAAATAATAAAGAAAAAGTTTAAAAGTGTCAGTGATCGAAAGTCCACCATTTAAAAGTGTAAATAAGTCTTTAAGACAAAGACGCTTCATTAATCAACCCTTCTCTTCAATTGTTTTTTTCTCCGGTTATATAAAATGGAATTTTCCAATTGTTTATTTAGGGATTAAATCACAGAGCTACGCATCTAACATACTACATTGGTATGTCAAGTTTTTTTTACTTATTAAATGCCTCGTAATTATTATACGATAAGACACTAAGTAGTAAACTGAAATATTTTCATAGGACAATAGGATATGTAGAGCCTCATATAAATCAACTTTGTATCTTACTTAGCAGACTGACCTTCCTTTTTAGGAAGCTTAGGGATGTAATTCCAAAAGAGTACGTAAAAAGTTTGCTTTTATTGATGCAAGATTTACTTTGTATATTTTTAGAGGAATAAATATTGTAATAAATCTCATATGTTATTGTAAAGTCACTGTGGAGTAAATTTCCTTTAAGAATCATAAGAAACAAAATTGGAAGACGTATTTAGTAATAAATAGACGAAACGGATGACTCAAGGTTCGAAAACCTGGCGTACATAATCACAAACATAAATCCGTCTTCGAACTTTAGATATTTCTGACTTTATTATTATTTATATAGATGAAAATGCCTTTGAGACATCGGCAAAACATATTATGTTTCATACAAAGAAGAAAGTGCTTCTTGAGGTAACGCTTGCAAGTCTGTAATAACATTTTATGGATCGTTAAAGTGTTCTCTTGGCAGATCTTGATTAAAACTCGGCTCCACTTTTCTCCCTCGTGGCTTTTTTAACTAAACACCGCGTCGCAGCAACCCGGTCTAGCTGACTTGATAAATGCATTTGTGCAGAATTTCTAGGAATTTCTAGGTGCAGTTCATTTTGATAATGTACGGTTAGTTAACGATAACATATTGAAACAAAGGAGGGTTCAGCTGCCTGTCTGCTGGTCAGTCAGTCTGTATGTGTTGAGCAGGCCTAAAATTGCTAAGTCAGTTGGGCTAAAAAAAATCATTTGATAAAATAATTTTAAACCTATTTAAAAGGATGGCGGCTTCTGTTTTACCTCAGACTTTCCCTGTCCATATCACAGACCCCCTCCCCCCACAGAAAACCGTGGCGCTTGGATCTTGGAGAGGCACGAAATCAAGCAAAGCAAGGAGTGAGCCGGTTCATACAGGAATTGACAGTTCAGTTGAAAATGGTTAATCCATAGAAAGTGTAATGCTTATCCGTAGAAAAATAGGCTACGGTCTTCCGGTATTCTTTATTGTCTACCACATTGAAAAATTGTCCTTTTCCCACCACAGATGTAAATGAAATGCAGCTTTGTATGCGGCAGCTAATAAGGCAGAAGTATGAAAAGTGATTTTACGATAAAATTAAAATTCAGATCCTTACCGATTCAAATTTTAATATAATCTTATAACCTTTGCGAAAGCTGTAAAATATCCAATATATACACCGGTATATGCAAATAATTGCAATAATTGTTTCTTTTAGAGAAGGAGCTCACAAAAAGTAAGCGTTTCTTTTAGGAAAGGCGATCACGCAAAGTAAAGCCGTGGTCATATGTAGAACCTGCAATGTTTTCCAAGCAGGAAACCAAAAAACTGCAAACATGACATACGAAAGTGGAACATTTGCTTGTTAAGGTGCTTTTATTTTGAATAAGAAAGTATTTGAACCCTCATTCTTAAAATATAAAGTCTTAACATGAATCTGTAATTTTTTAAATCACGTAAATACAAATATAAATTTATTGTTTGGCGAGGAACTGTTACACCGATTTGGGAAGAAGAAAATATGTAATACATTAAACAGTTTTGAATATATTATTACGAAATTCTCGGAATATACAAAGCCGCAGCGTGTATGATTAACGTAGGAGGAATGCAATAAGCTGCAGAGAAATGTTTGAAGAGGTGGTTGTGGCACACCGATATTGTTCTGTTGCAATATGATCTACTGTGCCTGCGAATGATTCTTACAACTCGACCACTAAATTAGTTTGAAAACGTGCATGAATTGGAAATTATTTCACTGTATTATATCACTAATTATGCTTGAGTGCCCTAGAACAGTGACCTATTTAGTAATACTTAAGAAGAATTTATTAACAAAATATTTTATTTTTAACGTACATTTCTTGACTGCTCTAAAATTGGTAATTAATTTATGACATTAATTGCTCTCTTTGGCGTCTCATATGAATTAAAAACCTCTTAAAGTTCAATTTCACCACCAATTCTTCAGGGTAATTTAATTTTCAAACTACAAAATTAAAATAATAAATTAATAATTAACTTAATTTTTTACTTATGAAACATGGGATGTATTCTATTACTGATCAAATCGCAAACAACAAGTTTTAGTTAACGGATTCAATATTGTTTTCATTACTGTCAATTTTTAAGTAGGAGATTGTAAATTATGTCATAAATTAGCAACACAAACATTTTTTTGAGTTTTCTGAAATAATTTCAACTATTTATTTTAAAAATTGTTACTATTTTGTCAAATATATGATATTTGAAACATATTATTTTATTTTACATAAAAAGATGAATTAATATTCTAATTAAAAATTACTAATCCAGAGCTTTTGAAATTCCTTATCGAATTCAAAAAATTAAATTTTTTAGCCTCCCTAAAATATTTGCTTTTAAAATTGAAATAGTAATGAAATGTTTAAAAAGCAAGAAAATTCAAATCCAGAGATATACATTTTCAGAGAAAGAGGAAAATTAGTTTCCTCCTGCAAGTAAGTTTCACTCTCACGGTTAGCTGTATCCTAAATAAGCATCAAGCTGGAAGATAAGAGAGCATTATCAGACCTGCAAATTTACATAGCAATGTCAGGACCGAGCTGCTTCATTACTGTTACATTACTTACCTGGAAAATTGATACTTCGTATAAAGAACGTTATCATGAAGCTTAGCAATCATGTAGTAACTAAATACTTAGAATGTCAGTAAATTATTTGTAGCATGTGATATTTTAAATTCAAATATAATTTTTGAAAAGGTAATTATAATTCTCTATTGCCAGTTCGATTATAATTAGAACCTTGAGATTACAAAAAAAGAAATAAAAATTTTTACTTTTTATAAGTTACAAAAGTCCAACGGGAAACCTTTCTTGTAAAATCTCCGTCGCTGAGATATGCACACAACATGCTATATCGAAAATATACAGGTACAAGATTATGTAATATCCGATGTCCACATGTCGTATGTTTTCAGATTTGAGTCAAGCTTTATCTGCCTGTATACTATTACTCAATGAATATCGAACTGATGCTTCAAGCGTAACCGGAGGCCAATGGGTTGATTCTGAAGTAGATGCTACTGATTGCAAATATAGTGCAAAATTAAACATTAGTTGGGTTTAAAATAATGTGGTTGATGAGGCAACCCGGAAAGGTGTTTCCAGTTTCGCTTCCAGTTTTTTATTTATTTTTATTTGTTTATGATCTCGACATGTCGTCTCAGTCTGTTCTAGAACAAATGTAATGAACATTCTTGGGAATACAATCTGTACAGGATATACACATCCATGACAGTTTAATGTGATACGAGAGAACTTCACATTCCACTTCAACCTGTTGACTTGTAGACTTCGTTTAACTAATCATGATTATTATAAAATGAGATAGGTTTAACAATTTTATTACACAATTAATATGGACTAGATGTGATAAGTATGGTTTACATATAAAAAATTAAAAATTGGTTTAAATACCTGTTCCTGGTAATCCTTTTGTTGCAGGACGCAACTATTTTCGCCTTAACATTAATGCATCATCGGGTGTCAGACAGGGATGAAATGGTATCTTCACAGAAGATCGTCACGTTACGTATTGGCGTTAAAAGTAGATTAAAAAAATTAACAATAACACTAACACAGACGAACAAACACATAACAAACATCATGAAAAAATTAAAATAAGTAAACATTTGTTCTGGAAATTGTAACCCCAAAATTTTTTTAATCATACTGTAATTTGAATTGTAATAATTGTCTTCTAAAAAAAACTAAGCATAAGTTAGTTAAAAAAAGATTGCACTTGTTATTTTTACCGCCCAATTTTTGCATATTTTACTTAAAAGTATTACCGGCATTCTCTTCAAAGAGTATGAATTCAAACTGAAGATTTGTTCGGAGTTTACTGAAAGAGTATGACCTTAAGCACATTTCGATATTGGCAACAAATCTTGTCGAGACAAATTGATTTAGCTTTACGCGTAATACTCGTAAATCGTATCCTATTAGTTGCCACTCTACTGGATCCATTTCCAACATGGCGTAGCGCGCTCAAAGTCGACGTCGACGTCATTGTGCCGGATCCAAATGTGAAGTGGGCAACGGTGATTGTTGACGCCTCAACAATCAGCGCGCTCAGCGTCTACGAAACGTCTCCACTGCACCCTTCACATTTAACTCGACGCTGAGCGGGCTGACGCCGTTTTGGAAATGGAGCCTTAGTGTAGAAGCTTTGTATTTACAGCTATGTGTATATAGCATAACCTGCTGAAAAATATGAGACTCTTTTTTCTAATAACAAATAACTTTAAATGTTTTTAAAATAATTTGTTACTTTTAATGTTTAAAATTTCATAAATTGTCAGATTTATCTAAAAAATATCCATTACTTAAAGCGGCCTGGCATTTCCATACATACATTCTTTACATTCATCCGTGAAGCATTAATCGTGCGCATTACACTGTTGGTCGTTTATGAGAGGACTTTGGGGAAAAATAACTTTTGCATTTTTGATAGTTGTGAAACTCGTACTCACACATTCATTATGGTCATGAGATTATTTTAATCAAACGATCCTCTGCCTTGAATTGGATGTGAATAAACATGTTTTTCTGCGTTATTTGAATGAAGATAAATCAAATAAATCTCTTAAAATACAATTTATAGCACAAGATGTTTTATTATTTTGTATACTTATTGTAATAACTGTAGTATATTTTTTTTAACTTTAAATATAGACAACAATTCATTAGATGCGAATATCAAAACAAATTGTGAAAGAGCATTGTCATGACTTACTTTGTTTGCTGAGTTAGTAAGAAGAAGGTCTTTGTACACAGTACGGAGAACATCATTAAAAATATAACAAGCAAAGAGCCCTTGTGGTTACAACTGTATTTAAAAAGTTGAGATATTTCTCCTTTTACAACTTTGATGGTATTATTAAACATTTATAAATTTTGTTTTTCATGGTTTTTTTCTTTTGGACTAAGGTCCACTCTCTTTGTAATGATTGAATTACCTATTTATGTGTTAGTTAAAATAAAAATGTTTTAATCACAAAAATAATTTTAAAAATAAACTAAGTTGGGAATTAATTATTTGGGTTTTATTAAATATTATGCATAACTAATATCTGTTATTCTTTTTTAGTTAATATATTCTTGTATTTTGTCGTGTTTTTTGTCGCTTTATTTTAATGCAGTATTGCATTACAGAACACTAAGATCTTAATTATACTTTATATTTATAAAATTTTAAATTGTACACTGTTTAAATGTTTATCCCGCACGCGCCAACCAGGGCGCTTGGAACTTTTGTATTTTGTTTTGCTTTCAATTGCCTCAAATAAACATTTTCGGATTTTTGAGTTGTATTACAATATTTAAAATAATTTTTTAGGCAAATTATTTTTTGGAGCCCTTCTTTCTCAACAAATTTATTATATATTAAACTTTTCTAAAAAAACATTTCACATTTCAAAACACCCCGTAAACGATATTACTTTTTAACAGAACCAACATAATCTAGAAGAACATTTATAAAAAAATCTCATTTTGAATAAATTAAAGAAATAATAATAAACCCCGTTTTGACAAAGACATTTTTACTAGCAAACTGTTTGAAATCCAACAATAACAACACTCACATTATAAGTAAAAGGCATTAGAATTAAATAGTCTGGGCGCCAGCAAGGAGGACCTGGAAATTTGGGTGGACAAAGGTTATTTAAACTGATTCTGACCCTGTTTTTTGCGCTGATTACGAATCCGCCAGGTGCAATTTTGGCACCCTTGGGCAAACTCCGCCATATTGGAAAAATGGCGGCAAAGTGGTTTTTCAATGTTAACATGATAGAATCCGTAAAAATGGTCCGATCTCAACGAAAATTTGTACAGTCGTGTAAAATGGTAATCGCTCAAGCGATTTGAAAAACCAGCTCGATCCGACCACCGGAAATGGGGGTTATGGGGAATAAACCCCCTTAAAATGGGGTTATTTGAGTTTTTCATGAAATAAAATTAAAATAATCTAATTTTTGTTTCCACCATTGAATTTAGCTTAAAAAACTAGCAATTTGGTATTTGTAATCATTGCTCTATGTCTATTGTTTACCGATATATTGAAAGCGGAAATACCTTGCAATGTCCCTATGTTATTTTTATGGGAAAATAAGTAAAATTCTATATCTCGCTTATTTATTAATATATTTTAATAAAACTTGGCGCGTGGCTTCAAATAGTTGAGTTGTACTGGATTATGGCCTTAAGTCCTACATTTTTACATTCAGGCTGCAGCAAACCTACGTACTCAATCCCCATGATATCCTTATGGGAAATAAATAAAATCCTATAACTTCCATATTTTTCGACACATCTCGATCAAACTTAGAATAGCTTCTCCTATTTCAGTTATACTGGGATACAGACTGAAAACCACCCAATATTCACACACATGAAGTAGCAGACCTGCATACACATTCCCCATGTTACTCTTATGAAGAAAATAAAAATATGTCACATATACTTTATGTTGGGTTTAAATATTACTTTAAGTGTTTTAAATTTGCTGGATATGTAGATCTGCTGCAACGAGGATATTTACGATATGTAACAATTTAAATAATTTCCATAGCTTTTATTAAAAAGACAATTGTTAGTTTCCAAAACAAATTATCTCAGTCAGAAGCGATCCCCAAAATTTTACTTAAGTTTTAGCCCAGTCAAAAAACATAGATAAATGGCCCAACCTAGAAACATTCCGTTAATTTTGAAACTTTTCACACTTATTTAGAAGTGCCTAAGGAAGAAAGCACCAAGAGTCCTGAAAAATATGTGGCGAGCTCTAGTAGCAATTGACGGAAACAGAGTACTTTTTTGGTTTTTCGTAAAAATCATCAGAATCGTTGGTCGGAGGTAAAAATTTTAAAAGTACAAAATAAAGCTTATTAAATTTGTCACAAAAATGGTGCTGTACATTTTATTTGCTAAGGGGTGTCTCACGATTTTCCCCTAAAAATGAGCAAAACTCCATGCTTCGTATTAGTGTGGGGAATGTATACTCATATTAAAGCACAAGATTTTGTAGGTTAGTTGTATTTTTTTACTATCGTTACATCAAATTTGTTGTTTACATTTAAATGCTCCGAACTCGATTAAATAATGGTTATATTTTGTAAAGGAACCCCCAAACAGACATTTTATGTCTTGGGGGCCCTATTTTTCATCTGCGCATACACAATCTTCTGAGGTCAGCCTGGTTTTAATTATTATTTTTTAATTTTGTTATGTGTCTCTTTACCAATATATTGTAAATGTTTGTATGTATGTGCAGAGAAAATAAAGATTTATTTATTTATTTTTTGTATGCAGGTGAGTACGCAGGTTTGCTGATACGAAAATGTGAAAATTGGGGATTTTAGGCTTTAATACGATTTATCGAAACTATATCAAGCCATAAATCAAGATTTACTAAGATATGTATTGATATAAACGAGATATAGAACTTTTTATTTCCCTTAAGGGAACATAGGTAACATAGGAAACATAGGTAACATAGGATAACATAGGTACAATGTAAGGGGTGTTTACCGCTTTCCTTATCTCGGTGATCAATGGACATAAGGTAATGATTCAGGATACTACATTGTTTGTTTTCTTTTTAGCTGAATCTAATGGCACCACCAAAATTTGATATTGTACTTTTATTTGTTAAAAAACTTTTTTGCTACTTTTTAGGGGAAAAAAAAACAAAAAAAAACTCTTATCTTTAGCACTCTATAACTCGGTAACTTTGTACTCCAACCGTTAGGAGTGCAAAGAAAACGTACAGCACCATTTTTGTAACAAATTTAATAAGCTTTATTTTGTACCTTTAAAATTTATACTTGCGACCAACGGTTCTCAAGACTTTTACGTAAAACCAAAAACGAACCCTGTTTCCGTCAATTACTACTAGAGCTCGCCAAATATTTTCCAAAGTAAGGTTTTTGTAAGGGACATTGTAAGGTTTTTCCGCTTTCAATATCTCGGCAACCAATAGACATAGAGCAATGATTAAAAATACCAAATTGTTAAGCTTAATTAAGCTAAATTCAATGGTGGACACAAAAATTAGATTATTTCAATTTTACTTCATGAAAAACTAAAAAGAAACATTTTAAGGGGGTTTATTCCCCATAATCCCCACTTCCGGTGGTCAGATCAAGCTGGTTTTTGAAATCGATGAGCGATTACCATTTTACACGTCTGTACCAATTTTCATTGAGATCGGACCATTTTTACGGATTCTATCATGTTAACATTGAAAAACCACTTTGCCGCCATTTTTTCAATATGGCAGCGTTTGCCCAAGGGTACCAAAATTGCACCCGGCAGATTCGTAATCAGCGCAAAAAACAGGGTCAGAATTAGTTAAAATTCCTTTGTCCACCCAAATTTTCAGGTCATCGTAAATTACAATGTGTTTGCACCCAGACTAAAATGAAAGAATTTTTTTTGAATTAGCGTTTTAACCGATATTAGCGATATGTGGTTTGATTAAGTGATGGTCATCAGCGAGGAAGGTGGGTTGGTCAATTGATGGTCATCAGCGAGGAAGGTGGCTTGGTCGATTGATGGTCAACACCGAGGAAGGTGGCTTGGTCAATTGATGGTCAACAGTGAGGAAGGTGGGTTGGTCAATTGATGGTCATAAGCGAGGAAGGTGGCTTGGTCAATTGATCATCATCAGCGAGGAAGGTGGTTCGGTCAATTGATGGTCATCAGCGAGGAAGGTGGTTTGGTCAATTGATCGTCATCAGTGAGGAAGGTGATTTGGTCAATTGATGATCAACAGTGAGGAAGGTGGTTTGGTCAATTGATGGTCATCAGCGAGGAAGGTGGCTTCGTCAATTGATGGTCATCAGCGAGGAAGGTGGCTTCGTCAATTGATGGTCATCAGCGAGGAGGATGGTTTGGTCAATTGATGATACCCTCAGGGAACGTTGGTTTTGCCAAGTTGACTTTGAGTTTTTTGTTAAAGTGAAATTTAAATGTTCTATATTATTTTTTCATTAGAAAAACATCAAGTTTTTAATAGAAATATCGATATGTGTATTCCTATGCAACAATATAATAGTTTAAGTGGGTGTTTTTAGAACTCAGTTCATAACTCCCATTATAATTTGGTTCACTCGACAATATTTTTTTACCAGGATAGAGTTTATTAACAGGCATTTCTGAAAGATAAATCATGACAATTCTACACGAACTCCGTGTCGGGTTTACACGATATTTTGTACCTAACAAGGTATACGCAACAATACTCGCCACACACGCCACATAAAGTAAAATAAAATTCTATATTACCATCAATATAAAAATAAATTAAATAATTTTTATAAAAGAAATTTATAGTTTCTTACTCTGTCATTTTATAATACTATTGATTTTAATATCAAAATAAAAGTTTAAATAGAGTAACTGTTCTTATAAAAAATATACCTATCATCACTGTATGGAAAAATATTAACACATTTAAAGCTTACGTTATGGTTTTAAGAAATACAAATGAAGTAAATATTAATTACTGACTTTACATGCAACCTTCTTCTTGTAAGATGTCTTACTATTTTCAATTTAATAAATTATACCGAGCTTAGAGAGTTCATAACCATATTTTACCGAATACAACATATTCAAAAATAGTAAATAAAAAAACTGATTATTAATAGAACAACGTAATTTAAAATCAACATCTAGTTAAGAGTTTCCTGAAACTTAGAGGCACGATCATTAATTGCGGGAATGCAATTTCATCAGCACACTCAGTCGGTTTTCCTACAAGGATATGTAATCACAAATCACTGACAATTTAGTTGAACATTCTGTTCTTAATTGCTAAACCAATCTGGCAGCTTTTAGTTAATTCGACAGTGTTATTAATTTCTACTGAAGTTAAATAACAACTATAATATATTTATACTAACTATATTATTTTCACTCATAAGGAAATTTCTTTAAAAAATCTAAAGGGATATTTGTTTTTATAGTTGACAACTGTGACGAATTTTGTTGCCGTTTTTATTTAAGTTGTTCCCGTGCTACCATCTAGATTAAAACATTGGACTATGCAATTCTATTCCAAATAGCATAGAAAATAGTTTAAATACTAGAAATCTACCAAAAACTAGCCTTTAACTTACAAATTTATAGTTTTCAAATAGAACAATGTTCTTTAAACTCCAATACGTATTTTGATCCCATTATCCTTGCAGGATAATGCGAATTTCTGCATTTGCAATTCTACCTTCAATTCTATTAAGCTCTTTCAAGCCTCCCAACAGGCAAGGTGTTATTGGATATGAAACAACGCGTAATCATTCAGAATAAGCTGGATAGAATTTACGTTAATCTCTTTGAAAATGCTAACACGTTTCCGTGATCACCCATACAAAAAGGACTGCAAAAATACTTCTGCGTTAGGCCTAATGTTCGTTTATATTTTGTTTCAATTTCATTATCAGTATCAAATGGACCCAAGGTTTAAGAAGAATATATGTATAGCTTTGAATAAACATGGGTTCTCCCTAAACACAAAATATTTCATTTCAATAACTTTTTTCTATATATAAGTTTTTTTCGCTTTGCAGCTCGAGTTTTTCTCTACCGGGGCAAGAAAATATTTAGTTTTTATTTACTTTTTTGCGTTGTGTTAAAATTATTACCCAATTCTAAAAAACTACAAACACTCCTGCTGCAACACTTCAACAATAATTAAGTTTTTACGTCACGTTACATTTTCAAAGTTTTCCTTAGAAGACTACATAAAAAAGTAAGTGGCCCTAAGTTTTCTTAGATGGTGTTTTTGTTTTAGTTTTGGTGATGGTGGTCTAAGTTTTTTTTTTTTTTAGATTCGTAGACTTAACATATTAATGAGTATACGGACACGATTTATAGACCAGAAACGTAATCAAGTCAAAGCTCACAAATATTAATTAAGAGATACAGATAGTATGAAGATGAACAACCATTTATTTTCTACTCCACGACCATTATATTCCATCTATTACAAATTTATTATTTTGTAAAACGTTCATTGTTTTCCTGTATTCAGTGATATAGCTGTAGTTTTGATGAAAAATTAGATACCAACTCGTAATAAACCACTCCTGAATTGCGCGTAGTGCGGCGAACGGCCCAATTGTCGGGACGGCTTCCCCCCTCTGTTATGTCAGAGGCCATAGAAAAATGGATGGGCTGTTGATATGTGGATGGTATGGCTAGAAAATCGAAAACTTTAGCTGATCCTCTGTTGGTTTTTATTGGATATGAATGCTACTAAAGCATTTTAAACTCCTTTTAATTCTTTACTCTCTATGTCTCTATTGAATGAAAAAAATGATTTGAACTCTTTAAAAGCGCAATAAAAAATTACCGTTTTGACGGTTTTGTAGGATTATCGTTTGTCTTAAATCAATTCTGTGAATGTATCTTAAGTTATTTAAAGAAAAAAGCAACTTATTTCCTTAAACAACACTAATTTTTTATATATCTACATAGAATGAGTTAGATATTTCAATAAATTACAATGCGTTATATACTCCACTTTGTAGCTTATTTTATCAACTTTTATCTAGAGCAGTTGTAAACCAATATTTATGTTGATGCTTGTAACGTCACGATATAATTTAAACTATCGTCTTCATTGTAAAAAGGTACCAAAATTAGGAAAAATACCATGTTTTTATGGTTTCATAAACCGAATACACCAATGCAACATTACAAACAAGAATACTGACTGTTCCTGACAAAACGTGATTAAATAGACTTTGAAATTACGTAAGTAAAACGTATACTTCTAAGCTAATCCTACGAGGAGAAAGCTGTTTAAATATTTCCATGACTTTAGAAACACCCGCTATAATAAGTGGTAAATAAAAAAGAGTTGTTTTTAACCTTATATATTTTACAATATCTCTACTGAATGAACGTAAGACCAATCATACCATGACACTAAAATTAGGGTCTAAATATTTTAGTCCATTGAACTTTTATTTAAAAATTATCAATTCGCAATGATTAAAATTACTTGAAGAAAGAATTTAGCTAGAAAAACCAAAAGGTAAAGAAAGCTAAACTCATCTCATTGATTAAATTATATAAAACTAAATTCGGATGTTAGAGATGTGGGCTGATTAAATTATATAAATTAGCCTACTATTATATTACCTAATGCGTGTCCTTAAATTCTATTCCTCATACTTGAATTTGTGACACCATTACAATAAAAACAGAGGTAATACGGGCATTCTTTATAATACGGGCATTTTTACATTATCAAACTTATTACTATGACCAAACTCATCAAAGAGATTTTAACGAGTCAGTAAAAGACAGGCATAACCGTAAACTTTTGTTAAAGCTGATTTCAGATTAATTCACTGCATCAGTTCACCAAAGTGTTTATATGTGAAGCCAAAATCACTCATTCGAATCTGGGTCCCGTATAAGCCTTAATGACTGTCTAGACATTGCGGACTGCTCGTGATTGGAAGATAGACTAAATCGAGCAATCTGCTCCTGATACCCACAAATACTTGAGTTAAATGCTCGACATAGTTCGAGCAGTACTAAGGGCCTGACAAACGATTAAATTGATGACGTGTTTCGTACAAGGTGATTAGCTTTTTTTATTTATGTGGTTGCAAGTAACGCACCTGTTTAATCCCCTAAACACAACCTGAATATTCTTGATATTAGGTCCTGAATACATTGAAATGTTTTGAAATCACAGTCAAT
Organism: Flexamia atlantica; assembly: GCA_035578135.1. Classification (NCBI taxonomy): domain Eukaryota; kingdom Metazoa; phylum Arthropoda; class Insecta; order Hemiptera; family Cicadellidae; genus Flexamia; species Flexamia atlantica. The sequence goes on from JAQJVK010000021.1 coordinate 1,957,545, forward strand.
GAAATTGATAACATTTCCAAAATCTCAATATTTGGAAATCCTTACAGCTAAACAAAGTTAGGTATAAAAAATTAGTAATCCTTTCAGTGGGTGTAGTCGCGGGGATACCTGCTAGATTACATAATAAACGTAACATGTAATGTATTTGGGTCGGATTACTTGAATTGGGGATTCTATTAAGAGCTAAACCAATCCTTGTAGCAACATTACCTTCCTGCTGTGACATGCTACTGAAGACGCTTTTACAGCAGTTAAAGCAACTTAATTGTCCGCTCTGCAACTCAGTGTGATTCATACTGCAAATAATTAAAAACTACCTTTGGCTTACGTTTCTCCTCCCACAAAATCATTCCGATTCGTTAGTTATTTTATGTTGGTGGTGTGAATTTCAAATATCCATTTCACACCCTTAAAACATTTTTTACGTCAATCAAATTTTTAATAAGTATATCAAACTAACTTCAAATTGTAATATACGTATTTAAATAGGGAATATAGAGAGAGCAAAGTTATCGCACTATTTTACTATTACAATCTTTAAGGGTCTGATGTATTTAGGGGCTCGCCCTTAGAGTCAAAGCTCATGCCCAAATCTAATCTAAGTGGAACCGCAGTTTTCCATCTTCAGATATCCGACGTGCTCGGAAAGTCCGACTGTGAGACAACCATCGACCAAGCAAGGTCGGCGTCAGGACTACCCACCACCCGTGCATGTCGATGCCATTGTTATTTTTGTAATAGCTACCCAACCCGGGCTTAAGAGGTTAAGAATACTTCGAATAAAACGCAAGGAACTTCAAGTTAAGTTTAAAAAAAAGAAGGAATACCTTGCTTAGACATATAGCTTCTTGATTTGAATGAATACGTTGGAGGCTATTGGACAAGAGCCAGTCAAACTAGGATCATCACGCAGCTGAGTGCGCCAGAACTATCATGATAAAAGTAAGGCTTGGCAATAAAATCGTCTGGAATATTATATATTTTTATGTAATCATGTAATAGATCATTCGTGTAAACATTATATATATAATCATTGTATAATTGAATAAATAATTCATGCAGCTGAGTGACTTGGACTATCATGCTGGGTGTAGGCTTGGACCCGTCGATAGCCTTTAGAGCTTGTGTCAAATTGATCAGCTTGAGTCGATGTAATCATCAGTGTAACATGCAGTAGAGGGCTCTTGGTGCGTCGTTCTGGACCCGTCAAGAGCCTTTAGATGAGCTTAGGATGTAATCAAAGTGATCAGCTTAGGATGTAATCATATTGCGATGTAATCATCAGTGTAATAATCAGCAGAGGACACTCATACTGCTATGTTCAAGGTTTGCAAACAATCTCATTATCTTTTTTTTAAAGAATTTTGATATATCTCATAGTAATCTTTGATTAGCTCAGTGGTATGTTTCCAAACGCTAAACAGCCAACTGTTTCCAAACGCGTCTACTTAATTGTAAAGATAAATGTTTTTATTCCTTGTAATACTGTAGTATTGTACTGCAAGGGAATTAAAATTACTTACTTTAGTGTTAGGTCCTTCTCCACCAATTCAGCCACCTCATTCAACGTTACTTGTAAAATTAAAATTTATTTATTTTATACTTTGTCGAGAATAATACTTTTCCCCAACAAAATATAAAATAAATAATTATTTCACTTACCATGGAAACACTTACCATAGAGGATTTTAAAATATGATTAAATCTAAGTATGGAAACAAATTTAATATTTAAACTAGGACAATTTTTTATTTATTTATTTATGTGTCAGAATAGATAAATAAAAATAAAATTTTAGCTAAATAAGCACCCAAGATTGACTGTAATTTTAGGTTATGAACCACGCATAAATTCATCATATTATTACAATTACTATTATATATTATATTACATATTATTATTACATATTACTATTATCATCATATTAATTACAATCAGAGCTACAACTACAGTCAACTATCAATAGTACAAAAAGACACACTATCCAGACCAGCTTTTAGAAAAAGAGATATCAACTGACTCACAAACTACTTTTAATTTGAACATTTTCAGGAAAAACATGTAAAAGGAACTTGACTTTCATGTACTTTTGACTTACGAAAAACCGATTATACATAAAAAATAACATCACTCAATGGTATGATTTAATGAAAGAACAGTAAAAAACACAATTTTCAGTTGAGTATATCATACAAGTGGTGTTCTCGCTGCAGAACTGATTTTAGTAACTTTCTACTGCCAGTATAGAAGCTCAAGTGAATCACGTAACGTTCCTTCTAATCAACTTTATTCCTTCTAGGCTTGAGCATAAGGGTGATGTATGAAAAGTTCAAAGTGTTTTAACAGTAAAAAAATATTTATTCCCAAATGTTATTCACTACGGTTTTTAGTCGGTCTGCGGGTTTTCGTTAGAAATATTAAACAAAAATATATAAATCAGTCTTTTAAGTAACTATACAAACAACATACAATAAATGAGGCTTTTCAGGGTTTTCTAGAAAAGAGAATACATTTTTTTAGTGAATTAGATGATAAAAGGTTTCCCCAGCAAAACTCCTCTGAGTCGGAATCCTTGTTAAGGTAAGGAGGCTCAACGCTCTCTTAGGTAGCGTTTTGAAATATCAATGTTACGATAGCAAATATGTTGATGGTTGATTTTCTTTTCAAAGACCTAAAGAAGGCCAGAATTTGAGATTACAAATAAATGTTGAATTATTCAAGATAAAGAATGCGATCATTTACGACGGTGATACTTTTATCTTGCTTCTCAATCAAGACTTTATTGTTGTCTCGGTAACGCTCCCTGTACATCACCGATATCTACCTTACATTATTGACTCTCACCGGATATGCTATTTCCTTGAGCACATCCGCTTCCTACCGGATACGTCGATGTAATTACCGGATGCAAAGTAAATATAAATTATCCTAAATCAAACTCATAGCATATATATTTTATGATTTAAAATCCAAGTCTGGTAGCTCAGAACACTAAAAAAATAATAATAAAAACGACAATTCATTCCAGAATTTATAATGTAAACTTTTCTACTAGTAGTATGAGGCTGATTTCAACTTTTTAAAATCTTTCAAATACTCTTCCGTTTGTCTGTAGAAAAAATGAAATATTATGCTATTTATGAGAACGAATGAGGCAACAATTATGCGAGAGAACCTGGCCTTTATTGATTTAACTAGGCCTGGCCTTTAGTCATTTAATTTCAACTGCAACTCTAAACCTAATGTTTAACTGCAATTGTTCCCTATATCGATACTTTTTTAGCATATTTTCTCATTAATGTCTAATATATCCTCGTCGCAGCAGTCCTGCGTACTCAGCGAACTTCCATAGGATTTATTTGTATTTGTGAGCATTATTCAACTTATTTGAAGGGACGTATTGTTTGAATACGTTAAGTAAATAATATACTAAAAACGTATATTTAATCATTCATGAGATTTAAACATGAGGAAAATTAACAAGGAGACCACATTGGTTTTCATTTGTAACACATACACTTTTGTATTTTATATAATTCTTAGTCTTTTAATTAAAAAAGTTAATCTTGTTACGGTATATAAATGTCAACAAACATATAATCAATGAATTCAAAACACTCAAAACAAACAAATAACTTAATCTCATGAAAAAATTAAATTCAATCATATGGTCAGTTTTATAATTAAACACCCCTGTATTGGCTGCAGACCTGCATCTCCAGCCAATTTCAATAAAACATTATCAATCCTCATCACTGTAAGCATACCATATATTATGCTACATTTTCAGGTAGTTTAGACCAAGACATTTCCCCTCCAAATGCTCATACTGCCTTTATTAAATTTAAAAATAATTTGTATTTTTTTATCAATAAGTATAAAAGAGGATGTTGGTATATATATATGTATAGCATTGATAAACTCAGACATCGCTGGACCGATGGCCACGAAACTTGGTAGATACATGTAGAATTTCAAGGAGTAGGTTTATACACCAATTTCGTGATAACTTTCAGGGCTTAGCCCTGGGACCGTCTTAAAGGTACCCATGTCAGCGATTTTGAAAGAATTTGAGTTGGATTTGTTTACTAACAAAACATGTGAAAGTAAAATTTAAAACAGGTGATGTAATTGTATTTGTTTACATGAAGATTTGTTACTTGGTGCCAGTTGGTTAATGATTTAAGACTTTTGAATATATTTTAAGTGCAATACACCATATAAAATGCAGATATGTAGTATAAAATAAATAATTGATATTACTGAAGGACTTCTGTGATCACTGATCCCTTATACTTGAAGGACTTCTTTTTTATGACAACAAACTGCTGTTTAAAGAGGAAGAGTGTGCTACTATAAAGTATTAATTTTATCTACAGCACTTTAAAAAAATTGCCGGGACGGCTCATTCAATCTTTTTGTTCAATATAGAGTCTAAAAACGTAATACAGCACTTTTTAATAATTGCTAGAGTGGAATTGTAATGTTTTGTTCAAGGTAGACCCTAAAAACTTGAGAAAATGATCTTTTACAGTGAATAAAATTTCAAGTTATGTTCTATGGTTCCTCTAACACGTATGCCTTCATGAAGGAAAGAAATAAGATTTCTAATTCGCAGGTCTGCTGCGACGGGGGTGCAATAAATTTCAAATTAAGGGTAACTATGCTCAAGGCCCCACAGTGTGACCTTGCTATGCTACATATGCGAGCAGATTCAAAGCCGTCGAAAAAGCCAAGGGTATCATTCCTTATAACGTGTCCCATGATCATCATCAGGGCAAGCTCAGATACCGTGCGTTAAGCAGAAACGACCATAAATTCTTCTCGGCGTTTGTCTTGGGTGAGCCAGTCTCTGTAAATTCGCTTCTTGAGTGTGTGAGCGCAATCCTCTTCACCTAACAGCAAAATCGACTGGACAGCCGATAGAAGGAAACAGCACTTGCAAGAGGAAGGACCGCCGATATTGGGCATGAGCCTACCCAGGGCAGCAACACCATTTGGGGCTTTGTCGGTGGGGCGCTGGATATGGTCACATTTTTTATATATAGACAGGCACTTTAGGCAGGAATAGAATACCCCCGTCGTGGCGTCGTAGCATATGCGTACTAAGAGCAAATTTCTAAAAACTTTTTGTTTTATGGAAGTACATTTGATATGTTTAAAGAAGTAAATTTTACTAGAAGAAAAATAAATGGGAAAGCAAAACGATATAATTGATGGGTGATAGTGTATGTTTAATTTTTATCGTGAGCGAAGCCACGGGTTCTTCTAGTATAGTATATATTTTATGCAAAATCTTGATCAATGAACTCTAACTATTCAAAATAAACACAAATAAAATATTCATCTCCTGAAAATTTAATCATATGTTCAGAATTTTGTTTTTATTTTAATCTGTTCAGCCAGGGTAACTATAATGTTTGGAGGGTAAAATTAAAAATAATATTGGACAACGTACTATGTTCAGCACTTTCAATATCTCAGCAACGGATTGACGTAGAATAATAATTCAAAATGCAAATTGATAATTTTGTTAAGCTTATTCCAATTTTGACACTTAAATCTACAAGAAAATAATATAAAGATATTAAATCCTACAATAAATTATATTTTTCAAAAAACCCTCCTTGGTTTTCGAACCCGAAGTAATGAATGTCACTCTAGGCGTGGACCTTTTTTACGAAAGTTATCGTGCCTACGGACAGGTATATATAAATACATATATATATATATATATATATATATATATATATATATATATATATATATATAAATGAACGAACGGTGTTTTTGGGGTCTGGGGGTATCAAAATGAAAAGTTCCGGTGGTCCCGTGCTTAAGTCTTACCATACCGCCTATGGTAATAGCTACTTCCCTATAGGGGGAAATTCGCTAAAAGATGGTATAATTTGTTAAATATCAGTTTTATTCTTTTTATTATTTTTTTCAACCTGTTAAGGTTTTTATTTATTTATTCCATAGCATCTTTACACATTATTGTCTAAAGAGGATATAATTTGTTAAACATCCGTTTTTATTAAACATATAATCAAAATAGCCAACTTATAAACTCCCCTAATTGTGACTTTCCGTTTAAAAATGTCTTTACAGTATAAGATTTATAATCATCGATATACAGAATGATTTACCTTGCAGCTTGACATCTGCTCCCAATTTTGAGGTTACCGTCAATAGGCATTTGACAAGATACATTAAAAACTGAAGAATTTGTGATTTTACATTTAATGTATACATTATCGAAATAGATTTTATGTAACAGTATATTTAACACAACTTGACGGATGATACCTATTGGAAATGTTTATTGGATGTTTTAGTAAATGCAAATTGAGGCTTTGTGCCGAGAGTAGACGGGTGAGCGATTAACATGTTTAGGGGTCCTAATGACGCTGTTTCTACGGATTTAGGACAAAGCTCGCTGATGTCTCTCTAAGGGATATTGTGTAGCATGTTCTACAGGTGTGCTTCATTCGGTAACAATTTATTTCTTACGAATATAATTTATTTCAGTATGTTTAATCTAAATGTTGACCGTATTTTTTATCAACAACATAAGTAGAGCTTTAGAAGAGCCTTTTACTGTTTCTTGCATTCGTGTGGTATATAGAAATGTTAGCTGATGACCGGTTTCACCCGTAAGAAATAATTTAACCTTTTATAAATTTTGCTTCGTTACTGAATAAAAAAGAAGATATTCAATTTATTTTAAAACGACGGCTCTTATTGAAATACAGTCAGAAAGCATAATAATATTATGTTTATTATACTGACACAGAGACATCTATCTTCTGTTCCTATTTTGGCTCGAAAGCTACCTTTTGCAGATGCCAGTCCAGAAAACCTTCCGGCCTAGGCCAGAAAGTTTCCCGGACAGCAATGACAGGAAACGGAAGTAAACAATCAGCTGATTTGCAGCAAACCGACGCTCAATGCATGATTAAAGGTTACTATTTAGACTATTTTAAAAGGAATGTAGTGGCAGCACTGACACTGCAGCAAATTTTTGTTTGTTTATTACAAGTTAGGTTTGAAGCATTTACAAACGTGGTGGTTTATGATAGGAACACGCTACGATTTAAACTATTTTTTGTAGTATGATGAAAAGTATCGCACGTTACACGGCAGGTAAGTTCTATCATACTCGTATGAAATTCCCGCACTCGCCTCCAGTTCGCGCAGCAACTATCATCCTCGTCCGGTAAAACAGTACTTTACGGCCTAGTAACGTAATATACAATTTTTAAATACACGTCTTATAGAAATTTACTAACCATTATAAACATTTTTAAAGATAATTTTGGATTTTATACAATAGTTTTATACAACACAAGGAAAATTAATTTCCTTAAATTAACTTTTACTGGCTGAAATGAGTTTTTCCTTAAATTAAACTTAAGATTTGTATGAAAACTTGTACAATATTGATTAAATTTTTTGTGTAACTTATGACATAAAATAATCATAGTCCCGTTTTTGAGATTGGGAAAGGTTTTTGAAAACTTTTCTTAACCAACTTTTAGAAAAAATACCTATTTTGATAATGTCAATATGGCTTGAGAGACATATAAGCCACCTTCCAGGACATGTCAAACGTCACGTTCAAATCCTAAGTGGCAGTGGCTAGTTTCTACGTTGCACTACCTCAGTATCACAAATTACCCGGTTAGTACTCTCAAACTACAATAATAAACCTATTAAGAAAATAAGAAAATATCTATGTAATTTATGTTTCACATGAAAAATTATTTTACAAATAATTAAAACTTCACTTAGGTCATTTAAAAACAACTTTATTTAGGATTGAACATGTAAAACAAAGTATATGAGTTTTATATCCTAAAAGTAATTAAGAAGTCTCCACGGTTAAATTTCATTAAATTAAGATGTTTCAATAAAATGGAACTTTAGCCTAAATAATATTGTCAAATTGCATTGCTTTTGTTATAAGTCTTTTCTAAGCAATAATTATTTGCATTATCAAATATACTATGTTTATAATAGTATTACAAATAAAGTTTTTTGAAAATCTCTTGAGAATAAAAGGAAAGCTGAATATTTAAAACTAACCCATATGACCAAAAATAGTATGTTTACACAAAATCCCCTTGAAATTTAATAACATTACCTTATATGATGGCTAATAAACTAATTTGTACAATTTATTTAAAAATTATAAAGTAAACAAAATTACTCAGCTAAACCTTTGATGAAAAACGCAGGCCGGCGAGGTTGTACAGCCATTACGCCCCGACGCGCGACGTGCTTCCATGTAGCCATTAGCTAATGGCTCCCTAATACTCGTGATTTTCGCCCAGAAGCCTCAGTTACGTAGCATTTCAGTAATTTTCACGGAATCGGGCGTTCACCTGCCTCTAATGCTGTTTACTTACCCGATTGTTTACTTATCTTGTTCACTTCGAAATGACTTGATTAAAAATGTATAACAGTTTAAAAAAGGATGTTAATTAAATTTTTTCTATATTCCTTTTTGAATAAAATGTTGTCTGTGGTATTTTTATAATCAATTCATTGGTAACGTAAATCTAACATAGCTGATTCAGCAAAGGAAAAGTATATTACTACGTGGTTTCTCTAGAGCAACATTTCTTGGGGGCATTCTTAAAAGCTCCCGAAACTAGGCATAAAGAAGGGTACATTTAATATAATTTCAACATATTTTTACATGTTGAATGCCGCTTAGTATTGAGGTTGTATAAAATGTCATAGGATGATCATAATCGATTTGTCTTATAAAGTGGGGCTGATTAATTAATCAATAATAAAATTAATAAATTATACTGATTAAAAATTAATTAATTAATCTACTTATTTCTAACCAGTACTCATAACTTTTATACATCAGATTAGTACTGTTATAGTACTATTTATTTTATAAATACCAGAAATATATATAATTAATACTATTAAATTGGCCAAACAAATATTTCATAAAGTTGTTTTATTTTTCATGTATATTATTTTTTGAGGTGACCAGATCAACACCCCACCACAAACTTACATATGCAAGCACACCAGGTTGTATTAGCCAACAGTAACGAGATATTTTAGAAAATATGTTCCGCATCACGGTGTAAGGAAAAATGAAAGGTGTGTGAAGAGTCAGTTGAAATGACGTAGTTGGGCTCACACAACTAGCGCTTGCGAAGACTACAGTACAATCCAGTTAGTACAACTCAATCAAAATATTATGTGTACGGTCAGCTCTGCTTTTATGCCGCTGGGTCCGCCAGTTTGCTGAGCCCAACTACGTCATACAAGCTAGCTATGCACACACCTTTTATCATGGTTCTTTACCATGATTCCGCATTACACCCACCCACACTATGAACAATGGTTATGAGTTCTGGTAAAAAAAATCACATTTGTCCTCCTCGAGGAGTTGGAGTCAATCATTTTCAAAGCATTCTTTTCAAGTATTTGTGGAATTTAAGGAAGGTGCTCTAGTTTTCATTTGGGATGTGTCATGGTTTTTATCATACTGTTACCGTTAGGAAATTTTCTTACGCAATAATTAGTGAATTTTACATTGTTTTTAATAGGAACACCAAGGAGAAACCTGTACATCCATCACGCCTCGTTACTTAAATTTTAAAATTTGTTATGGGGAACGCTAAAAAACAAAAAAAAACACTAATCTTTAAGTTTTAAAATGTATTAGAAAAGGGGAAAATATTAAGTACATTTAACTGCAATTTGTTTTCACATATGGATTAAACTATTTATCGGACAACTAGTAAGCACGCTTTTTAAATAGCGTTAGGATGCAAACGTAATTTTTAATAATAATAATTTAATTTTCAAAAGCATTTTACCTTCGGTCCTTACATACATTTTCTTCCAGATTCTATCTACTAAAAGGATTTTTTTTATATATTACGCGTTGATGAAGAGTAACATATAAAGTAAGAAATGTATACACAAGAGGGTTATGAAAACAAAGCTGTTTTAGAAGCCATGTATTTTGTGCTGGAAGGCAATTTAGTGTTCCCCTAATCCCTAACAGATTGCCTCAACATGTGAGAGCTTAGATTGAGCGCATCCAGCTTTTAATTTGCAGCTTGCCCCAGTAATTCCACTGATAGTTCAAATGATTAGCTTAGTCGATTCAAGAGTGGTTGCATTTTTATATTTTTAAGATATGTACAGTGGATATTATGATTAATGTTTTCTAAATAGTTTAGCCTATTAAATATTATTATTAATCTGTTACTTTTCTTTGATCTCTCTTAACATATTGGCCTTGTATTTGATAGGTAGACAGTTCATGCCTTTGGGAAAAAATTAAGTGGATCATATTTTTTGCAGGGTTCTCAAATTTTAACCATTGCTCCTTAAGTTTCTTGGTTTTCCGTTTTGTTGATTATAATATATCTATTTTTAAAAGTGTAAATTATCAGGACCCTATCTGCACTAAAAAAACAAAAATAATCTTATTTATGAACTATAAACTAACTGATTTATATCAGAAGTTGAAAACTTCATAAAAACTCTTAATTGCGCAGAAGACAGACAGTTTCTGGTATTTTATAAATTTTCTGGTTAAGAAAACAAACAAAAAATACATTAGGTTAAAAGGGCAACAACGATGTAAAAGTAAAGTAAATATGGATAATCAAATAATCCAGCTAATTTTATGCAAAAATCAATAGATTCAATATGATTCAAAATCACACTTATACTTTTACCTGTGTTAATGATGTTATCTTCTTTACATAACACTGATTTTTCTTATTGTTAGTTAAAAAGATGTGAAACGAAAAAATCCTTCATTGATGTAATGAAGGATGTTCATTACATCAATAATCAATAATGAAGGATGTTCAGTATTAAATTTTGTCCTCACTGTAATTTAAGTTCAAGCCCAACGACAAATAAGTTTAATTTCTTTGATAGCGCCTTAACAAACACACTGTCCGTTGAGAATATAACAGGGAAAATATTTTCAGAGTGTTTTAACGTGAACTTTTGAAAGTCAAATCTTTCTGGAATGTAATATCGTACAATTGTATATAACGGTTATTGCATTTAGATGTTTCAAAATTTTTAATTTATCAAGTATTTATATTATATTATATTATATCAAGTACTTATATATTTAGATGTTCATTTAACATTGGAAGAACTCCATTGATCAGAACATGAAACAAAAAGTTGAACAGGATTCAACAATCTTGGGTGAGATATTATTTATTTATGTATTAATATAGGTACCGTACGATATGATGTAGGCCTATATATCTTTTATTCTTTAATTTATAATTAATAACAGCAAAAGTTTAGTATTTGTTTATATTCAGAGAGAAAAATGTATGTTTAGCGTTGTAATTTATGTTCCGAATACTTCTAAATTACATCCCCTTTGTCACGGATCAAAACGTAATATCAAAATGATTCAACTGATCGCGAGATATTAAAAATGTGTTTTCTGTTTATGAAATAAAAAAGCAAAGTTCAAAGATATAAAGTTTTTAGTTTATTTTGTTGTTGTTCTTTCAACACATAGGAATCAAAGAAAACTATGAAAACAAAAGCAATTGTTTGTCTTTTTGTTTTGCAGGATTTCAGGCGGTGACAAAGCAGTGCAGATGTTGACAGTTCTGACAGTCATTACATCTGTTTCATTTTTCCATCATATTTTCATCTTACTGGTTTTTCTGTACAGCTTTTTACAATGCTGAACCACGTGGAATATTAAATTTGTTAAGTTTGGCAATTTCAAGTATATAAAAAAACAGTGATCTTATGAGTTTTGGTTTATGACATCAGGATAGAAGTAAGATAGGTTTCAAGTTCAAACAGTAATGTGTTATGTTGAACATGATTTATTGGAGCATGAAATAGAAATACAGTATTTGATTGAAATAAGGACTATTTAGAGAATAAATGAAGATATAATATTCAAATTTGTTCTATTTTACATATCAGGAAAGGGATAAAGTTTGTTCACTTAAATAAATAAATAAGATTAAGAGATAAAAAGTTTGCAAATAAAAAGGGAAGAAAAAGTACATGAAGTTCTTTAACATTTAATGTACTAACTGAAACAACAATGTACTTCCTTAACTATTGGGTTTAGGAAAAATGAGAAAGATTAAAAAGTTACTGAAATTAAATATAAAATCCAAAAACGCCATAAAATACAGAGTGTTCCATAAGAAAAATCAAAGTTGGCCGCCATATTGGAAAATGGCAGCCATATTTTAAAATTTCGAACTGACTCCAAAAAGCAGGTTTAAAAATAAAGGTAGGTCTCCAATGATGAGTTCTTTGTCAGATGTATAATAAAAAAGTTAGCTATTGGTTCACTTTAGGTGACACAACCGCTATATGTCTGTTAGCACGATAGCGACCGTAAAAATGGTCCGATCTTTATGAAATTTGGTACAGACGTGTAACGTGGTAATCAATTGGACGAGTTTGTAAACCAGCCTGATCGAACCACCAGAAGGGGGGGTAAAGGGGGATAAACCCCCCAAAAATGGGTTTTTTTGCGTTTTTCACATGGACCAATTAAAGTGACCCAATTTTGCATTTCACCATTGAATTCAGTTTTAAAAAACAAACGTTTTAGTATCCTGAATCATAGCTCTATGTCCATTGGTTACCGAGATACTGAAAGTGGTAAACACAGTACATTGTCCCAATGTTAACCTTATGGGAAATAAGTAAAATTCTATATCTCACTTATTTCTCAACATATCTTGATCAAACTTGGTAAATGGCTTCTTCTAGTTCAGATCTACCAAATATTGAATTAAAACCACCCAGTTTTAATATACATGTAGCAGCAAACCTGCATACTCATTCCCCATGTTATTCTTATGGAGCTAACAAAAACATGTCAAATCTCGCTATGTTGGATTGAAATATGTTGTTTTGCATTTGAAATTCGCTGAGTATGCAGGTCTGCTGTAACTGGGGTATTTACATATACGGCATTTATTTAATCTTTGGGACTTTTAAAGTATCGAATTAAACCTGGTTTCATGTTTCATGAATGACTTTATTAATAAGACGTTTTCAGACCGACGGACCTATTTTATTTCATAACTGGAACCTATTTCTAAAATGCTGTGCTAAATGGCACACCATAAATCACAGAATTAATTTACTTCAGGCCAATGGAATAATGTGTAGTATACACACATTTCTTAACTCGGAAGACAAAAAGTACAAGAACACATGCCATATAGACCTACTGTAATTGTGTAAAATTTTTGGGAGGACATAGAATGTTTTTTAGTCTATTATTATTGGAAATGAGATATTTGTTAGTTTTACCGTAGGTATATCTCACGACTGCTTTAATAAAATAATTGTTTAATTCGTCCCACGTATTACAGTATTTCCTCGACTTCCGAATCATATTAAATATCCTCTACCCTGTAGCAGCCGCACTTATAAAAAAATTGTTGACAAATGGCTATTGGAGATAGGGCGAGATCAAATTAAGACTTACTTTACTTCCCCGTATACCTAGGGTCAAGGTCACAGAGCGATTGGGTGTGTGTGTGAGAGTGCGTGTGTGGGTGAGTGAGGGTCCGTCCGTCCGTCGAGCGCGTGTTCCTGTGAATGTGAGGATGACTGGACCGAGATTCTCGGTTATTGCAATGGCGTTTTTACTTTTATATTACTGTTGTACTCCAGAACTTCCGTCCTAAATGTAAACTATTGTCCCAGTTGTATTTGCGTGCATATTTTGTTTTTGTTTAAATTTATATTTGTACTTTTATGTTATTTAATTAAAACTTAATATTCTTCACTTTTTTTACTAATAATAATTCCTCTAAAGTGGTTGATTTTTGACTCGTTCCCCACCCACAGGCTTTGACCCATGTGGGGAACTAATTCCTACTGATAATTTATGTTATGTGAACAGTATATTGTAATGTTGTTAAAAGGAATAAACTAATTTCATTTTCATTCATTTTCATTTTCATTACTCAGTTGTATTTTTTCTACATGCAAAAAAAAATGCATGTTGTTGTTTTTTTTCTCATGTTTTTTTTTCTATCATTAAATGTAATACACACATACTTACTACTAATACAAAATTAAGTTGCGTGGTTTTGAAGGGGTGGGGGCTGCTGTACACGTAAAGCTAATTGGCAGTGGGCAACTCTTTGAACTTTCATTTGTAGTGAGTTGATCAGGACCGGTTGGTTGCTAGAGAATACGTATGAGCGTCGCAGCTCAACTAACTTCCGGTTAATGAAGAAAAAAACATAATTCACTTTGATAAGGCACTACTTTCTCACTAAAAAACCTACGGGCTATGGTAACAGACATGCGAGATATAGCCTGAACACATCAATCAATGTTATGTTGAGGGAGATACGTAGGCTAACTCAATGTTAGTCAAGGGTACCTTTGAATAGAGCATTTCCAAGAATACTTACTCTATTGCCTTTGAGCTTTGAATTAATGTTAGTTGGGCAAACAAGACTTATTTACAAGTTTAGTCATTTGACCTTGAGCTAGTCAATGTTTGCAGAACCTAGTTACAAACTACTCTAAACGTATTATAAAGTACTCTTCTTTATGTATTTACATATTCATCAATTTCGGTAATATCAGTATTATAAAACTAAATACAAAGTTTTATAGTTTTATAGTCATCGGACAACATTAGATAAAAACCTAATTATATTTAATATTCCTCAACAGGAGGAATTGTAAACATTTATAGTAAAGGATGATTTAAAAAAAACACACATGGCAGTAACGCCATGTATAACTATCATTATCCAATAATAAAAGGTACTCTGACAACGAGAATATTAATGGACTTATATAAAAAATCATAAGAATAGGTTAATTTTATTGAATGTAAGTAAAATTAAATAGGAGTTCATAAAAATCAAAGGAATTGGTTAATATTATTGAATGTAAAAGAATGAAAGCCGCAGTTCAGTAAAACCCTCTTTTTATACACAAGTTGATGTGGTGCATAACAGAGAAATATACGGCCATTGCCTGCGGTATTGGCAACGTTGTATCACCGCGGTGAGCTATGAGACAGTTGTTTGTTGCATGCAAAATATGTCAACCGATACCGTCGATGTGTTACACGTGGGTAACAAACTCTGATTTCATCCACCCCCAAACCCAAACATAGCATAAACAAATCTGTCCTCCAGGCTTGGTTTGATAACAAAATGTCAAGTTAAAAATTATAAATGTGTATGATATTACTAAATGTTTCTTTGCAAGCTTTTCCCAGAATGGTTAGAATTTTTCATTTAGAAAAAGACTGGAACACCTGGCACTGACAGTGTTTATTTAAGTTAAATAGAGATCGTTAATGATCGAAAATTCGACCAATTTTCAAATCGAGGAAGTAGGAATCGCTATTTTTGAAAATGATCTTTGCATATATTTGAAAATGAAAATGACTCATTTGAAAATGAGCTTTGAAAATAAAGGGAAGTCCCCCGTAAGAAGTTCTTTGTCAGATTTATATTGAGAAAATTAGCTACTGTATTGGTTCACTTTAGGTGAGACACCCGGTATATGTATAAATTCAAACGAATGGTGTGTATTGCTTCTGGGGGCCCCAAAACGAAAAGTTATCATGGTATCGGTCTTAGGTCTTACCATGAGACCTACGGTGGTAGCTTCTTCCCTATTGGGGAAATTCGCTAAAACGAATAGATGGAAAGAAAACAATTCCATTCTAAAACCGATATATATATATATATATATATATATATATATATATATATACATAATAAATAGTTTCTAACTCAGAGAACTATTATTACGTTTTTGGTTAAAACGATTGGGACACCCAGTATATCAAAAGTAATTTGCACCATTAAGTAGAATGAATCTTTTTCCAAATGTTGGTGCAAATGATAGAATGTGTTACACGTTGTATTTTCAAGGAAAGAAAGTTTCCTTGTACCTAACACAACTCTGTGAGCCTAAATAAAAAACGAAAACTTCATCAATAGTAAGGGTATTGCACTATTAAAATTCAATAAAGTTGTATTACTGTACCCAAGCAGGAA
Source organism: Flexamia atlantica (assembly GCA_035578135.1). Lineage (NCBI taxonomy): Eukaryota > Metazoa > Arthropoda > Insecta > Hemiptera > Cicadellidae > Flexamia > Flexamia atlantica. The sequence goes on from JAQJVK010000021.1 coordinate 1,973,600, forward strand.
TTTTACTCTTAATTTAATGTTTAAAAAAATTTTGATATTTTCATTTTTATTTTATTTCTTCAATGTAATTGGTATATGTACAGTACATGAGAAAGCTGGGAGGGGTTCAGTTTGTTCGGTCAGTGGTGCTCATGCATTTATTTTACCGCAAGGATAAATCACTGGATCACGTCCATATTGACCAATATTGTCTCCACGATTGTGTATAATGTTTTAATACAAAACATCTGCACAAACAATGTTTTTGAAGTATGAATGCAATGAATAGTTTTTATCTATAGGCTAATTTGTTTTATGTATTATGATTACATAATCTATTCACAATAAATATTTATTCAATCATATTTTATACTCTTTAATAAGCAATTTTTGTTTAAATACTTGCTTGATTACTTGTTTGATAGCACTATTATCTCAAAAACGGCTTCGAAGATTTCCTTCAAATGAAAGAAATAACTTATTTATGGCTCAAAAAAACGTGTCTAAACGGGTCCCTTTGCCAATAAAAATTTCATTACAAGAAAAAATTAACATTAAAATTATAAAATAATAATATTGGCCTCATGAGTCGTCATGATAGTAACGGAATAAATAACGAAACATAAACAAAGTAATCATAACAGCTGTTTGCAAATAGTCATCTGTCAATATTTCAGGGTGTTGGTCGAAGACTACCTGGAGTAAACCAAAATATTAAAAAAGGACAAAATTAAGGAAAACCTACAAGGAAATAAAAAATAAGCAAAAGGAAATTTTGTCGTGATTACGAACATTATTTATTTTACGTACAAAGATTACTGATGAGATAAAGTAGTACTAAAGGACCTATGAGGTTTGATGAAAGACAATTAGCTAGTTAGAGACTATTTAGTCGCACGCAAATAAATTGTTAAATAGTTATTTCCTCAAATATTAAAAATAAAATTAAAATCGTTAGGCTACAAGCAAGGGATCACATGCAAATGAGTTTATATGCAAAGGATTTGTTAAAAAACGTCTTTTTTAAGAAATCAATTAATGCAAACCTATATATTAATTTATACGACCTCTTTAAATAGGAAAAGGAAACCCTAAATATTCGTTAAGAAATATTTTAAATTATAAAATTTAATGTGGAAGTATGAATTAATTAATAGGCTTAGTTATACCATTTTTTACATATAAATTTGCATGAATGGGTTTTGTATTTCTTTTTTATCAACTCGTGTGAATTGTTGTGGAAATCTTAGCACACCAGTATTAACTTCCTGTAGATGTGCACAATCCTGTCACGATTTACTTGTTGATATTAAATTTTAAATGCAGAAAAATAAATTTTAAAAATCTAAAAACCTCTACATGGGCCTTATTTGTTGCCGCTTTGGTTGCGGAATAGTAACGGAAAACAAACAACTTCAGTCAGATGTTTTATTGCAACAAGGGGTATTAAAGCAAGCAATAAAATATTGTCAGGTTGAATTTCGACAAGTCCTTTTAAATGAATTTAAATATAAATCATTCTTCATCTGAAGTAGAAAAAAAAATTGAAAGGTCGAACCACTACGGAGAGACAAAAGAGCACGGACATCACTCAAGGAACAAATGACGGTCACTTGTCTCCTTGAAGCTGCCAAAGTGACTCAACATTTATTTACAGGCTGCCTCTAAATAAAGCCACTCGTATCCTTTGTACCCTTAGTCTAGCATGCATTTTCAAGCTAATTAAAAAGGCTAAAAATTACAAGAGCTTGAATATCAAAAAATATAATATTTCTTTTATTTATTTGGCTCACTAACTTTCCGAAGAAAATAGGTTAACTAGAACGTAATTTACAAATAATATAATTATTCGATTGAATGAGTTTTAATTACACGACATTGAAAAATAATGTAGCCTTTTAATTGTAAGCGATGACTAACATACTTCAATAAAATATTGGGTTAACGCCAAAGAGGTGAAATTAAATAATAAGGATTGTTTTATTTTTGTTTTGTTTTACCATGAAAATACTAATTCATCTTCTATTTTTTCTTTGAATTCCCTTAATTTCATATCAATCCAATTATGAATTAACACTAACCTTCCTCAGTGCAGCTATAAAGCCACGTTAATCTGAGAGCCCTACTGAGAGCGCTAGTCTCGTTATACGTAATGATATTGGCTCTAGTAACACCTTGAGTTCGCCTTGTGTCTAGTACGGCAAGACTTCAGCCATTGCTCTGTAAGTTGGTTAAGGTATTAAGAAAAAAGATAACCATTATTAAATTGCATGGTTAACTTTTATAGTTACAATTTTTAGCATTGTTACTATTCTTACTATACTAAATTCCACATTTATAAGCCATATGATTCAAATGACAATTAAGGTTGTACTACCCGTGTGAAATAATAATCAGATGATGATTTTACCATTACAAGATACGGATTTAGTAAACAAATACACTCAGCCAAAGCTAATAGAATGGCAATCTCCCATAAGGCCTGTACTGAAAGGTGAACGTGGAATTGAGTATAGATGACATTTCTTCCAAAGGTCATAATTTTTATTACTTACAATAATTATCTGTATTACTTTCTGTATCACTATTTGTTAGTTCAACAGCATGTCAATGTCATGGTGTAAAGAAAAAAGAAAGGTGTGTGCACAGTCAGCTGGTATGACGTAGTTTGGGCTCAAGAACGTAGCGGACTCAGCGATATTACAGCAGAACTAGACCGTACACAATAATATTTTGACTGAGTTGTATTAACTGATTTCCATTGTAGTAGTTGTAAGCGCTAGTTGCGTGAGCCCAATTACGTCACACCAGCTGACTGTGCACACACCTTTCTTTTTTCTTCACACCACGGTCAATGTTAATGCAGCAGTTTTATTTTTGAAACTTAAGTTAGTAACAAGATAAAGGGGAAATATTTAATTACATCATACCATGAAATAGTTTGATTATCCTTATGGTATTTAATACAACCTGGTAAAACATATAACTAAGTAACGCTCACTGTAATCCTTTTTACTTCCCTTTTCGTGTGCTCAGTTGGTTGTTGATTAAAATAAATTTTACTTTGTAAGCTATGTTGTGGTAGTGATGTCACCATTATGCTACACTAATGTAAAATAATGGATGAAAATTGTCTGCCAAAAGGCAGTGATGTATGTTGTTATGTTTTATAAAGATGCTTCACGGTGATCAAAATAAGGTAGTCTACCACACGGAATTCTGATTATAGAATCGAAGCTTTTTAACGAAATAAAGTACATCTTTGATCGTAAATTCATAATTAAATTCGTTTCTCCCTAAATACCGTTGTAAAAGTCCTCTATGTCTTACAGTATGAAATAGTTGTAACAATATCTGCAACCAATACATTTATTTATTCACTAATAGTTGCCCGTGGCTTCGCTCACGATGAAAATTACAGCTGATCTTACTTCTGCTCTTTGAACTGTCAAATTTTAGTATTCTCAGCTGTTACAATTCAGTATTTGAATGTTTACATCATTATAAAATGTAAACATTGAAGCTCAGTACGTTCACGAGGCATAGCCCAAGGGGATTTTAAGGAAGTGAATAGGCCTATGTCCTTTTCTGATATAGTGGCTCTATTCGTGCAAAATTTCAGCTCAGTTGGTTCAGTATCTTTCACGTGGTTGAAAGACAGAATTTACACAAACATACATGCTTTCACATTTATAATATTAAAAGTAGGATTTACAGCCTAATTTGTATTAATTTTTCCAAAACATTTTCGTTGACGAAAGGACTGCAAATGGAAAGTCAGGACTTTAATTTACGATTCAGTAACTTGCTCTTGAAGAAATTAATGAAAACGCAGCGGTCTGCAGAAGCACTTATACCATTCAACGAGGAGAGAGCGACGCTATTCAGCTCAAGAGAGGTCTGTAGTGGGAGTGGACTGCTTCCTGAGTTTCGTGGAACACCTGCTACCAAGTAATATTCTGCTTGTAAGTAGGAATGTTAAATTTCTTTTAATTTCATAAAAAAAACTGGATATTTTCTATCTACCCATACTTATGTAATATTGTGTTTGCAAACATTTAAGCATAATTTATAGCTTTTCTACATAGTACCTAATTCGTCAAAATTTAAAGTGAATAGTAATTTTACTAGAAGTTTATGCCGACTCACTAGCCGCAATGCCCACAGGGACAGAGAGGTCCATGGATGGTCCACAGCAACAAGAGCAGGTCTAAAGAAAACGATGATTTGTCGAACGGAATAACATTTTAACTTACTAGTAAACAAAATACTAAAATGCCCAGAAAAAAACATTTTAAATGTTTATTTTTACACTATAGTTGAATAATAAGAATATTGCTAAAATTGTACGAATGAAAGCGAGTAATGTTATTAGCGTCGATACGAAATCATATTGCGATGAACTCACAACGAAAAAATTGAACATTAAAACAGTTTGTACAGTTATCTATGTAATAATTCAAAGGTCAGCGGGTGAATTTATCACTCAGTTAATGCCATCAACTCACCTTGTGGCAATTAGGTCAGACCACAAAGTAAATCTGCATTGTTGTAAACCTGTACTGAGCGACCTTTTATGTATAATTTTAATACCTTAATTGCTGCATCTGTTAACAGAAGAGATGTATTTGTGCGTAGGAGCAACTGAAACGAGCTAGCTCGTTTCGAATAACATACTTGTCGCATTAACAGTTATTCCACACTTCCATCCGACTTTTACCCTCTTGCTTGAAAAGTGATTGAGTGTAAACTTAACTTGTGTGTATATCAATGTACATTGTCAAATTTAAGTCGAAAATTCCTCTTTCTTAAATATGAATTATTTTGCTGGGAAACAAAGTGTATTTCTATTTACTGTAAAAAATTTTATTACTAAAGCTACCTTCATATCAGAAGTATATAGCTTCGTCAGAGTGAATTGTAGTTCATGAATATTTCAAAAATTCTTCTTTAAACTGCTTGCTTCTTTAAATTCCAACTTAGTAGAAGTATTATTTAAACTTGCGTATTATTGTTCACATTATTAAAATACATATGGAATAAAACGCGGTCATTGGGAAGGAAAAAGAAACATTAAAAGTTTGAATAGTAAGAAGTTTTACAATACGGAGTTCGCACCAGTTAGCACTTTGCAGGCTGACGAAAGAGAGCGAATTTCATTTTCAAGTAGCTCATACATCCCATTTTCGGGCTTTATACCCCTCGAAATGGAGATAGAAGCGTTCCATTTATTCCCCAAACACACCTTCGAATTATATTAAACAAAATAATAATGTATCTGCCAAATTTAAGGGACATTCGAAGGCAATTGCATCTGTTAATGTTTAAAATCATTTTAGTACAATGTACTACCAAGTAAGATCACTTTGTGTCGTTAAATCGGTTCTTTTTTAACTAAAACTGTGAGAAAGGAACTGTAATTTCTGTATTCCAATATCCCTTCATACGAAATACATTCGAATCATATAAAAGGTTTATATGACCCTTTTTGGTTCAAAAGCCCTAAATTTGTGGCATTTTCTCCTCAAAGGTGGAGTTAGGGGTGCTCCGATGTTTTGTCCTACGAACCTGTCAGTGAAAAATATCATAGAAAGGAATAATCCAAGGAAATTACCCTAGCAAATTTGAAGGAAATGGTTCACCAATTGCGATCCCTCAACGATAAATGTATTTAAGGAGGAGTTATATATAGTATAGGTTATACTAGCAGATACGCACAACTTCGCTCGCTGAAAAGACAACTATTTATAATAAATAACATTACACAATGTGCAACTTTTGCAAATTAACGAATTGACTAATATGGTTATATCTGTGCTTTTATTTTGAAGCGTTGAATTACACCCTTAATGTGGCAGCTAGTCATTCTACCTCAGTTTGAAATTAGGCGTAGCGTTAAATATGAATAAATAAGGGTGTTTTGTTTTAACATGTTCTTATTTTTAACACACAACCTTAATGTTCTTATTAATATAAGTATAGATTATTTAAAAAAAAATTATATACAAAAAGAAACATGAATGGTGTTTTTGGCTGTGGCGATCCTCCTGATAAACAATAAATTATCCTAGTCCATACCTCAGTCCTATCGAGGTAATCATTTCAATGGCTCATATTTCCACAGAAATTCACTTTATGCGGTAGTGTTTATATCTTTGGCCGTAACATTCCAACGCAAATGGAGAAGGCATATAGTTTAAATCACCAGTGTAAAATAAGAAATTAAGAGTGAGGAAAGTGGTATCTGAAGTTTAAGGGATTGACTTAATGAGTTCTAATGACGTGGATTCCTGCACTACTCAGGGAGGCAGGAAGTCCTATTGGAATTTAATTACTTTTTTAATTGCGACTTCTCTTTTTCAAACAACGAGAAAATTGCTTTTGAGTGTTTGCGAGGCCAAACATAGCGTTTTAAAATTCAGTTTTAGATAAAAGTTAAATTATTAAAATGCATTTATTGTGAAATTTACAGGATGATGGAGATTTCACGATTAAACTCAATTTAAATCAAAAGCATTATCATAAAATGAAATTTGATATATAAACTGAATTTTCTTTAAATACAAACTATGCCTATGGTTCTAATTAAATTGATTAACAATACCTATTTTCATTGTTACCATTAATTAGCTCTAAGCCTTTGGTCCATCTGAGATTTTGATTACCAGATATAATCCGATCGCATGAAATGCTCAGTTGTGTTCGATGTCCAAATCTAACACCTTTAGCCAAAGTTTAATAGTCGATTCCAGCAGATGGAAAGCCTCTAAAGCAATCAGAGCTTTAAAAAAGAGATGACCCTTGTTCCGATTGATCGCAACAACTTACTGAAACCAATTTTTCTAACTCTAATTATTTTAAACTCAACATTTTGCTTTGTATATTTTGATATTAGTAGCATTTTTTACGAGAATATTTTAAGAACTTGGGTCCCGATATATTATATTATATTATTTATTATATAAATATTAGAACCAGTTCAAACTATGATCTTGTAACTGTTTCTTTTATATAAGTTAAATTAAAATAATCTTTATAAGTTGAACTATATTTTATTTATACAATCAAAAGTATCTTTTTTGCTTACATCAAACAATAATAAATACAATCATATGGCTATATAGTCATATGTCACATCTCCCCTTTCCTATAAGTTAAGTCTATCAGGGGGTTTTAACGTTTCTTGATGATTTTCTAGGTGAAAACGTCCTAGAACTACTCATTGCTTGACTAGCTTCTTCCTTTCTTTCATGATTAATTTCTTTCTTATCATCAAATAACTTCTTTATAAACCAAGAGTTTCTTCGGTATATACCACCATCTGGTGTTTCAATAAGGTATGATCGTGGCTCGGGACCTTTACGCAGTATTACCGCTGGTTTCCAGTCTCTGTGTTCTTTTCTGTACAATACTCTCTCGCCTTCTTCAAATTCAGGTCCGTTCCTCTTTGTTCTGTTACTGTATTGTCTTGATTTATTGCGCATACTTTGGAGTTTAGTGTGAACATTTTGCACTATTTCAGGCTGTAAAATTTTATCAGTGCTTGGAAGCAGTGTCCTTGTTCTGCGACCCATAAGTCTCTGAGCTGGGGGAACCAATATTTTTTCGGGGGAATGTTCCTTTGGTGAAGTAATGCAAGGTGTATATCAGCCTTTTCTTCTAGACACTTCTTTAAAATTAGTTTAGCTTCTTGCACGTACCGTTCGGCTAAGCCATTAGATCTTAACCCCCGATAGACTTAACTTATAGGAAAGGGGAGATGTGACATATGACTATATAGTCATATGTCACAGTAACTATCTAGCTGTGGTCTTTTGTTAGGAAATCCCATAAAAATAATATTTCAATGTGATTTTTGTATTATCTTTACTGTATTGCTATAGGTTTATAAGTAAGCAAAACTATTCACAGTGTTTTCCAAAAATCAGGTATTCTTTGAATTGTGTTTTATGCATAGAAACTATTACTCCTACATCCCAGTTGTATGCTCAGCTATCATTTATAGGCTTTTCAGTTCAAAATTTTACTTCGTATTAAAATTATTGTCCTATGTGTTGTGTACGTACAAAATAAAGAAATATATATATATATTTTTTTTCAACTTTTTTAACGTTCGATTTTTTACGAAAACTTTGTGAAATACGTGTTAGTAAGAGAGCGGTACAAAAATGTATTGATGATACATTTTGATGAGCGGATTTTTCACAATGTATTGATGAGCGGTAATGTATGTATTGATTTTATAATAGTTCACTAATTCATTTTAAGGGAGAATGGGTTTCCGATGAAAAGTTGATTCCCAAATCCACAAATACTTTCAACTTTTTAAAGGGTGAAACCTGTTTGATCAGCAAATTTAAAATCTACATAGTACACTCTATACTATTTAATTTCCTGTCATTGTACATTAGCTGGCATTTCCTGTCATTGAAAATAGTATTTCTGGCATTAATGTTGCTCGGTATGAATGTTGTTTTAATATTGGTTCCAAAAATGACGGGAAATTTGTTTGTGAATATCGAAAACATAAGTGTAAATTTTTAACTTGCATTTATCGAAAAATACAAATATTTTAATATTGCCTGAGCAAAATCTATTGTAGTTCAGAAAATAACTGGCTGTTTTAAAAACATTACAACAGGAAAATCAACCTTTGATCTTCAATCAAACGCAAAAATCCAATGAAAGTGTATGAGGAATCCCAATAACTTATCCCAATTATAAAAAAAGAATAATAATAATAATAATAATAATATCATTTCTTAATCAATAAATATTATATTATAAACAAATCAACGGTAACTAAATAAATTAATTGCTTTTTTAACAAATAATTATATGAGTCTAAATATTTTTTCAAGACCCTAGATTTTTACATTTTAGGGATTTGACTACTGTTTAGCAAAGTGTATTGAGAGTTTCTATTTAAATTAACCATTGAGTTTCGCCTTCTTTTGGGTAAAATAACTTTAAACTACAATTGAGATACATCATAACCGATTATTGATTGCTAAAATTATTTAAAATGGCTAAGCAGAAAGCCATGTAAAAAACTAAGACGTTGATTGATGAGGGCATTTCCTTAAAATTAAGGAAATATGCTACGGTTATTGATCCTTTGAAGGATAGCTTGCGAAGGCACCACACAATTGGTATTATTTTGTTTTACTTCTGCAATTAATATTATTTCTAATGAAAAAACAAAATATCTGAGAAATATGTTTTAATTACAGTTTGCAGCCTTCGTAGCATTACAGAAGTCGTCAGAACTTCTGAAAGACGCTTATCGACAACTTCAGTCATTTGTAAGTTTGACTCCAAACAGTTAGCTAATTCATCAGTATTTACTGAGTTTTATTCGGCGGACTTATTTCCAGTAGCTACCAAAGCTTTCAAATTTTCCCCTCCTACAAAGTATAGGTGTCGGTTAGTTTAAAACCGACAACACATTTTCAATTATGTTTCTATTGCTTAGTAACGAATATTTTCATTCATTAATCCTGAAATTAAAATTTGATGTACGCTAAAATGAACCAGGGAAAGAGACAGTTCTCGTTATATTTTACTCTCTAACGTGACCGATGTGACGTCATCTGTAACGCAAGATAAGTACACCGTCATTCCAAGCATTTGACGGCAACAATGAGAATCTCATCTCGACTTGTATTCATCTTGACGGCTAGTTCATTTTTAACTCAACACAGTAAAAACTCTGAATATGTATGAAGAGTTTTATTTTTACGTGTGATTTTGTACGATTTTCCCCTTTCGATTTATCCAATAAGTTTTGATAGAAAAAAAGGCCAACATTAAAAACTCACGTTATATTTCGTGTAATATTAAAATAATCTTGTTTCATCAAAAATAAAAATAAATTCACTTTTGTTGGTTGCATAATAAATATGAAGGTTTCGGTAGGTCTTATGTCAAGCTAGTTTTTACCAATACTCACTAAGCGGTCGAATAATGGATGATGATGCCCTCCTAATGGATGTATAATGGATGGAATATCAGGCACATGTTTGGAGATCAGTTGTCCTGTCTACCTTACTAATACACGGCTGAAATCGCAAGCTTACTCAGGAAGTCTACTTTTTGATTTTTCCTTATTTATTAGACAAATATTGCAGCTTTGGGTTATTTTTAAATGTTTGCTTAAAAATTTAATAATGCTTAGGATATAATTTTCTAAATATTATATCCTCCAGAGAATGTCTATCAAAAAGGCAAGAATGAGTAAGCAGCCTTTTCACCAAAAGCCCAGTCACTGTGGTAGAATCTGTTTTGTGCATAGACCGTGCACTGGCCTAAGAATGAGTAATATAAAAATAATATGGGCATTTACTCCACTCAAACCAATATAAGATTGAGAATAGTAGTTTTCATTACTAGTCTCGAAAGTGACCTATTGTGGGGCGAGATAGAGCGTGGAAAAAGCTATCGAACCACGCAATGGCACTTTTGAGACGGGTAATGAACAATATTTTTTATTACTTAGTTATATCGAAAAACTTGTAAACAAAATGAATATTTTTGTTTATTCAACTTAGTATCAAGAAAAAAACGAACTGATAATGCTGAGTTTCCGTGCTTATGTCGAGGTACAGTAATGCAACAGCTGATCGGTCTGCATCGTAAAATCCCATAACGGTTACTTTCCGTCCGTGGTGGACCGTGGAGTAACCGTTTTCATTAATCTACACACTAAAGTACACTTTCTAAACGTAAAATGAGCTAAGAAAATAGGTTATTCCCGCTACTGCACGGCAAAATTACATAACGTTAACTTTCTGTGCGTATGTGGTATACGCACAGGAAGTTAACGTTATGTAATTTTGCCGTGCAGTACCGGGAATAACCTATTTTATTAGCTCATTTTACGTTTAGAAAGTGTACTTTAGTGTGTAGATTAATGAAAACTTATTTTTTCACATTTTATCATATGATTTGGGTAATTTGTGAACCATCGAAATAGCATTCAAAAATTGTTTCCACTGGTAAGTCATGATATAATTTTCGCCAATAAAAGACTCAAGATGTCAATAAGGATTCAGCTAAGAGCTGTAAAATCCATTATTATTTGATTTATTACATTTTTTTAATTTAAAAACCAAATTATATTTCTTATTTAAATTGCATAAGTTATTTATAAACTAAATTAAGCACAAATATAATATTTGTTTGGTTTTATTTGGAAAGAAACAGACATTCACATAAACAAAACAAACAATGTTGAGAGTAAAAATACAGTCTTTTACCTTGGCATATTTAAAACCATTACAATGAAAATTTATTAGGAATTATATATTTTTACGATTCATACGACGCCTTTTTAATATAATAAACAACGGATTTACTAAATATCCTTTTATTTGCATAATCTGATTATAAATAGCAATATTATTTTGATCTATGGTATATTTATTTTTATAAGTAATTGCTTGATGCTAATAACTTCCCAATTATACTTTTACTTTTTAAATAAAACTTCTATTCTATAAGAATTTTGTGAAATTAATTTTTATTTATTTAATTACCTTAATTTAAACAAATATCATGCTCATAATGTTATTTTATACCATGCATTGTACCTGGAATTTCACCTATCGATATAAAAAAAACATTTTCCTATGATCAGCTCTATTTTTTATTATAATTTAAACATTCAAATGGAACTTTACCACATGAAGTGTAATTGAAAACATTATATCAAACGCTTAAATTATTAATTATTTTTCTAGCGAAATGAGGAAACCAAAAACATTTTACATGACCTAGTAAAAAGAGTAATTATATTAATCTGAGATTAGATCAACCTTATTAATTTTTTAAAGTCTGATCGTTTATTCGATCTGTTTATCGTTTATATAATTTAATAATACTCAGTCTAATCTTCCCAGTAATTTATTCATCGAAATTTATCTTCAAAAGTAGATAGTAAAAGTGAAATGCTTAACTTGCAACGAGGTGTCAATGTTTGAGTTTACTCTGGTGAGAATTATTGATAAAGGTCTTTAGAAAGAGAAGTGGAAAGTTACCTCTTTACGAATAAGGATCATTTTTACTCTTGAATTTTACTCTAATATAATTAAAACATAGAAAATTAAAAAAAATAGATGCTTTCAATTAATTTTACAGTTGATGCTTAATCAAAAGGCTTTAGTAACCTAATTTAAGAGACCATTAAATACTCATTTGATGAAAGGTTTTAAAAATAATGAACGTTATCCGGGGGAAAAGTAAATACAGGACACTACAAGAGACGTTTTTACGATTGAATTAAAAGCTGCCTGAGGTATTTGCTCAGACAAGAGGCTGCTCTGCCTCAGGGCGAGTCGACAAAAGTTGGATTTCATTCCAGAACGATCTAGACTATCATAATAAAAAATGATATTTACTTTTAATTATTTTTAACATTGTTTACTAATCGTGATCAATGTTATTAGATATCTCTTCTATTTAGTTAAATGTATTTATGAAGTATAACATTTTACTGTTCCATAATTGCAAAATTTAAAAGTGGGTTTACAAATTCCGGAAATTATAACAAGGTCATATGTTTCCCCAAGTTCTATCGGTAAGGCAAGTTCCAAGGTAAGTCGTGACTTGTTATGGTCAAATAATAATTGATTAAATTTATATTTTACATTACCGAGATCGTCAACATTTCAATCCAAAGTTCGTACCTGGGTTATGGGGTGAACAAGATGAGTTCACAAGTCAAAGTTACAAAGTCAAGAGGAGTTTGTAGGACTGTGGTTTAACTTTGTGACCACTGTTAAGTTTACGTAAACGAGAAGGAACTTTGAATATAATGGCAGTATTAATACTGTTTGAAAACACTTTCGAGATTAATATAAAGTAATTTATGATTGCCACACGTTCATCAGTCAAAAGAAAATAAAAACACTCTTACAACAGAGATAATCATAAACTATAACCATTTCTTATGAGTATTCTATCAATATTCTCGTAGTAAAATTTAAGAAAATTAATATTTTAATAAAATGTTTGATTAGTTAACTACATCATCTAAATTTTTTTATGTTTATAATTAAATACTCCAGTTATAAACTAAATTGTTCTTTATCCACGGCAAGGTAAATATAATAAGATAATTAAATATTAAAATACATCAAGGAGTCCTGCAACTATTTCGACTATGGTAATGTAGGCTAACCAAAGTTTAAGGCTTATTCTTTGATTTACCAAATAGTAATATAGTATAAATATTTTTAATGTAGACTAATTAAGACAGAAACATGATTAAGAATATTATTTGTTTTCTACAGAATAACTACAACTAACTGTAAATAATTAACATAGTTATGTTTCATTCTCTAAACGAGGAAGAGAGATTATGATGACAATAAGTCAAGCAATGAAAACTTAGTTTAGGATTATATTTCAGACTCCTTAATTAAACACCTCCCTTCGTTAAGCGATTTCTTACTCCTCAAATCTTTATCGTCAGCATTTTAAGCTTAGATTTTAGTGTTGATATGTCAGCAGAAATTGATTTTTATAACAGGATTGGTTAATTACTGAGTGATCAGTATTGCATTGTCATAATCAGTCAAGTTACAATAAAATTATACTTTCAATCCAATTTGATAGCTCAATTAGTTTAAAAAGTGCTCAATTAGTTTAAAGTCGTAGAAAGTGTACAATCACGTCGGGCAATTTTCCCAATATCCAAATCAAGCTGTTGATTATTAAGTTTAATGGTAATATTAATAATTTTTTACTATTAGGATTTGAATATGTAATTAGGAATAATCGGTGCTATTTATTTAAAAGAAATTAGATCACGTTATTGATATGCAAATATTTAAATATCTTAGTTCGTAAAAGATTATATTTTTTACGATTGGCTCGTAAATGTCTGATAATTTTACAGCAAAACCTGGTAAGTTGACTTGTATGTGAAATTTTCATGGAAGGTTTTTACGCTGTCTCGTTTTTTCTCACTGTAAAACGGTTCTGCTTGCTACTTTCAATAGAATTCTCAAATAAACCGTTTGGAAACATACTGAGCTGGACATTTTTACCCAGAGAAATATATTACTTGAACATCATTCAAATATGAATTTCATAAAATTAACATTTTGAAACAAGCCGATTGATTTGTTTATTTTGATTACTACAGCAAAGTTAAAATACCCAGACACAGACCAGTGCACACGATTTACAGTTGAAGGCGTTTGCACTGACCAACACTATTGATAGCAACGGAACGTGGCAATTTGGGATGGTCTGATCGCCTCTTTGAAAAAATGTTACAAAAGATATTGCCACAACTAGATTGGCTCTGTCCACTGGGTATTTGAATATTATAAAAAAAAACGATTTCTTCATCGCCAAATTTTGGATATGTTTCTATGATATAAGCTTAAGCTGAAGCTTAGCTTAACTGAATTACCAGGATTTGTTAAATTTTAGTTTAGCAGTAGCCTACATAGGAGTATATTATGATTCAAATTTCGCTTTTAAATAGTTTTTTTCAAAAATAATATTCTTAAGAATAATCAAAACTGACAGAAATATCGGGTTGACAAACATAAAGATCGGCGCTCCAAAACAACCCATGGGCTCATGCTCTAACCCATTGCTCCTCCAAGTTATTATATCCAATGGAAAGGAAAATTACTCTCCGGTCACTATTACTTGTACATATTTGATACACAAGCTAAAGCTGCATTCTTTTTAATAGAAACTTTATTTTATTAAATCGGAACTAAAGTAACATTCATTCCATCTTATAAGTTTTGAATAAATTCTCTTGGTCTAACAAATTTCAACTGTCAAACTTTGTAATGTGATATTAGAGTCTCGAAATAACCCTAGAAAATGAATACGTTTACGTTCAATCATCACAACGACGGAACATTTCGGCCTTAATTTTGCAGCACAATGAAACTGTAATTGTATCACAACTACCAACATTTATGTGATACCTGGCAACATGAGTACAAAATTTACAAAATGAATGACTGTAATTTTTATTAAGAGCAACAAATGAATTTTTTTAAGCGCAATGAAATTGAATTGAACCGTCGTAATTTAACTACGTATCTACTTGCTATATAGCGATAGTCAAATTATTATATTTTTAAAAAATTTTGAACTTTAAAGAAATTATAAATCGAAAACGAATAATCTGTTTTAAGCTTTCAAAGATTTAAAGTGTATTTGAAAAAAGTCAAGGGAGTTACATAGAAACAAATATATGAAACTCAATGAATGTTCATATATTTCTACATGGTACTCTTATTTCCGACAATTCCAAGTGATAGCGGTAGTTAAAATACATCTTATATATTAATGCCATGGTTCAATGAGAATAAGAATAAATCAGTTCTCGTGTATTGAATGCTTATCATTCCCAGTGATCGCAGGTAACAGTATTTCTTGATAAAAGCTTTGAAAGCTGCAAAACTCACACGTTGAAATGCTTATTGGGTTATTTGAGTGGGACCTTTAAAAGGACTGCTCAGTCTGGCCCAACATGTGCTACACTAAATGGGGGGGGGGGGGGTTACGGGGGTGGTTGTAGCCACATAAAAGTATAAAATACTGGAATAATTTAATTGTTTAGTGCACTTTCAAAAATATACTTTCTTTGCACCATAAAGGTATTTTGTTTAAAATTAAAATGTATTTGTTGCTAAACGTTTATATTATCTTCTTATAGCCAATTACACCCTTAGAACGCTGTTTCAGAAGAGTAGAATATGTTTTAACTTAAAAGAAAATAATAAAAAAATTTACTTAGACTTACTTATTTAACACACTATCAAATATTATAGGTGTATTCTCATCTGTTTTCAACCTCTGTTTTTAACCTCCTTTAATTTGGAAGTTTATTAAATTTATATTATGATAAAAGATTCAAGAGATAATAACCAAACCAATCCTAACTTACATACCTATAACATATAATCTTGAAACGTATATTGTGAAGCTAAATTTTTTTAAAAATACACTCTACAATAATAGTAACCTAGTGGCATAACAATAAATATGCCGATATTATTTTATAAAACTACTACGTTTTATTTTACTTTAATCTTCTTTACTGTTTAAGCTTTACGATAAACTAAACAGTAAAATAATAATTTTTCCTTTCGTAATAAAATATATGTTAAACAAAAGTGCAAACTTAGGAATTATTGTAAGTCGAAGTCCAGTAAATGGCTAACAAGAAAATAATCACTTTAAAAGCAAAGGTATACTTCTTGAATCGTTTATTTCCAATATTTTTCCGCAGCGTCTGCGCACGCAAGCACTGCTAATCCAGCTGAGCTATTTTAATAACAAAAATTGAATCTTCCGTAACTATGGACAACAAAGGCATAACATCTGACACTGAGATACAGGACGAGAAACCTAACCTCTTGCTAAATAATTGCAATATTTAAGAAAGATACATCCGTTTGCTTGTAGAGCCATGTGATAATTTTCGTAGTAAAGAATAATACATTTACCTGCATTCGTTAAAAACTATTTACGGAGTCAAAAATTATTTATTTTGTGATATGTATATTTTTAGACGTTTGACAGGTTTGATAAAGATTAAATGGCGTTTTTATCGCAAAAGTTATTATATTATTCATATAAAGCGCGGAAACCCTCAGCAGCCTTTTAGAGCGATCCTTCAATATAAAAATATTATCACAATCAACATGCGAGATATTAAAGTTTTATTTTCGTTTTCCCTCGTGGGAGCGGAAGGAGCGTATGTAAAGTGCAGACACTGCTCTTCAATATTTTATGAGAGAAATTTTCAAACTGAACCTTGAAATGGTTATGACGGGTTCGAAAGGTAAAAAATACAATTTTTTAAAGGCAATAACGGTTGATTACGCTGGAAATGTTATGTTTCCCAATGTAAAAGTGAACTTTGGTAAGATGTTGAAGGAATAAGTGAAAGAAAAATACAATTGGTTTTACTAAGAAAAATTAGAACAGGTGGTCACGAATTTAATTATAATTAAATCATTATAATTAAGGAAATATTATAACGATGTATTTTCTCAAACATAAGTCAAAGAGAAATGATTTCATGTCATTCAATTTTTGTTTCAATATGTTTTATTAAATATACCCTAAAACAGGTGAACAGTGCAGTGAATATTCTGTAGAACATTTCATTAACAAACAAACATGTACAGAAAGTTTATACATTAATTATTGACTAGAGATCGCCAGTGGTCGAAAATTTGACCAATTTTAAAATCAAGAAATAGGGATAGCTAATTTTGAACTTTGCATACACCAATGTGTTTCACAATACATTTCATATAGTACACATTTTCCACGTAAACACATAATAGAACCAAATGGGAACCAAAAGCAAAAGAGAAAGACTCAATCTTTGACTAATTATCTTGCCTCGCCACTGGCACATATCTATGACATGGTTTTTAGTAATTAGTATTGTACAATATTAATATTCCATGATTATTTCTTTAACACTGAGCTGGTTATTGATTCAGAGAACGGTAAAAATTCAGTCATCAAATCAGTTTATCCCATACACCCCTTACTACAGTTCTCTCCCTCACTCCCTCCATTAATTCCTTCCCTTACTCTCTATGTACTTCCTTCCTTTCGACCTTCTTTCTACTTTTCACCCCTTTTCTCCTTCATCCTCTTCTTACCATCTCTCGTCCCTCCTTTCCTACCTTTTAGGTTTGAAATAATAACACCTAACATTTATGTGCCTAGTTATTATTTGAGACCTAAAACTCCCCTTCAAAAGTTTTTCTCTCCTTCCTTACCCTTAGGACATTTTTCCCTCCTCCCCTCTCTCCCTAACATTATGACTCTCTCTCCCCTCTCTCCCTAACATTATTACACATATTTTACGCATTCTCTACCAATAAAACACACAATTTGAATGTTCAATGTCCATCTGTACTGCAGTTGCACAACAGTACATCGGATGGTGGAGACTCAACTTCATGTTCTTTTTTCTTCCCTTTTTATCAGCTAATTTTTATCTCTTAATCTTATTGAAGTGAGCAAACTTTATTTGAAACCCATTCAATCTTCTCTAAATAGCCCTGGATTTCAATCAAATACTCTATTATTACTCCATGCCCCAATAAAACATGTGGCTTGAAATTGTTTAAAAATAATAATTTGGATTTTTTACTAGACAAATAAATTCCTTACATTTGTTTATTGCTTGATAAAAACTTATTATTGTTTGGGATTTATATCTCATCAGATAACAGAAAAAACAGCGTAAATGTTTGCCCACTTTTCGCCCTCACATAATATTTCTACATCTAATCTTTACTCTACGAAAAATAGCATGTGATAACAGCTACATATGATGACAAAAGCACAGTTTTGTTTTGTTTTTCTATCACCAAAACAGCAACTCATAAGACCAATGTTAATTTTTTTGAAATTTTAAATTCAATTTTCTACTTGTCTAAAAGACTAATATAAATTTCTATGGGATTCTGCACATCTACAGGAAAATACAATTCTATCGGTGTGCATAGATTTTCGCTACGATGCACACTGGCTGAGAAAAAAGGAGCACAAAAACCTTATGGAAAAAATGCTTGTCTATTAATATAAAGATTAAGAATTCATTCTAACATGTTCTCTTTTTCCAGTCTGCTTCCAATCGTTTCTATCATGTTACTAAGCTCACAAAGAATTTTCAATTTTACCTCCGTAATTTTATTAACAAAGAAGGCTACAAGCAACTACTAAGAGACACAAATAAACTAATAAACGTGGGCTCTGATTCAATTTAGTGAGCAGCAAGTGGTGTGTTAAGCTAAGCACTCTCGAAGGGTAGTTTCATTCTGTAATTACTGAACTTTTACAATAATTTTGGTGTTTTGGTAATTTCATCCTTAGTTAAAGGGGCTGCATTATCGAGTGGTCATGGAATTAATGTTGTATAAAAATACTACCTGTTCAACCAAGTTTCACCCTTGGAAAACAGGAAAAGTTCCTTGGATTCTTGATTTAATGTTTCATTTGGTTTATCATCCCTCATAAGGTTGCCATGATATCTTCATAAGCTTCCCTATAGTTTAACATTGAAACTTTCAGGAACCGTAGGGCGTAGCCCAGAGGAAATTTTGAAAAGTCTATTCTTAGCGGATGCCTACACCCTAACAGGAACGACCATGCAAATTTTTAAGGTTCTAAGCCAAGTAGTACGGGCTGTACTATTTCAGGGGAGTGGTATTTGACAAATAGATACCCTACATAATAACAAGCAAACTACAATCTTTATATTGAATGATCTTATAATTGTATATATTTATAAAATACCCCCGTTGGAGCAGATCTGCATACTCAGCGAATTTCAAGTGCAAAACAACATATTTTGATCAAACATAGCGAGATTTGACATGTTTTTGTCAGCTCCATAAGAATAACATGGAGAATGAGTATGCAGGTTTGCTGCTACAGGTATATTAAAACTGGGTGGTTTTAATTCAATATTTAGTAGATCTGAACTAGAAAAAGCCATTTACCAAGTTTTATCAAGATATGTTGAGAAATAAGCGAGATATAGAATTTTACTTTTTCCGATAAGCTTAACCTTGGGACAACGTACTGTGTTTACCACTTTCAATATCTCGGTAACCAATGGACATAGAGCTATGATTCAGAATACTAAATTGTTTGTTTTTTTGGGCTTAATCCAATAGTGCCAATAAAAATTCGAAAAATCTTATTTTTCTATGTAAAAATCTCAAAAAACCCATTTTTGGGGGGGGTTTACCCCCTTTAACCCCCCGTTCCGGTGGTCCGATCGGGCTGGTTTACGAACTCGTCCGAATAATTACTACTTTACAAGTCTATGCCAAATTTCATTCCGATTGGACCATTTTTGCGCAAGTTATCGTGCTTAAAGACACACATATATATATATATATATATATATATATATTTATGAAAGTGAACGAATGGTGTTTTTGGCATCTGAGGACCTCAAAAAGAAAAGTTATGATGGTTTTAGGCTTAGGTCTTACCATGAGACCTACGGTAACAGCTTCTTCCCCATAGGGGAAATTCGCTAAAACATTATTGGTTAGTATTTGTTCATAGCTTAAAATTTGCTTATGCTTTGACAATAGATTAAAAAGTTTAAGTAACAAATTATTAATCATATGTATATAATAGCTCATTTTTTTTAAACCGTCACAAACAATGCACATTTGTAATCAATCCAAAATTTCATGAGATTTACATAGAAAAAGGCTAATTTATCACACCAAAATAAGTCTTAACAAAATATGATGTTTGTAGTATTTGAAATGTTTTTACTTAAAGACATGGTGGTGTGTTTATAAAATGCTCAAACAATCTCACTCGCGGCATGCTAGTGATTGAGAGAGTGCTTTTTTATATTTAAAAATGGTAGGACCCGTACTACCGCCTTGTTTCTATCTCCCCTCTCAAAACTTAATTAACATGTATAAAAACAGGTTTGTGCTAGATTGAGCCTCTGAAGCAAACGTTGCTGGAGTGGCCTCTTTATCTAATAATATTGCGCAAAATACAGAATAAACAGTATTTATATAACTAAAAATATTGATAGTTGTTAAGAATTAAAAGTATATTCTGTAATACAGAATAAACAGTATTTATATAACTAAAAATATTGATAGTTGTTAAGAATTAAATATATATATATATATATATATATATATATAAAATAGTAAGAATTTGCTTCGGATTATTTATTCATCATTCAGTATTCATATCCTTAGTACTTTTATTTTATTAGTTTTCGGTATACTCATAAACCTATTGAGTAAATTACCACAAAATGTGTTTTTACAGTATTTTGTGATAATTTAAGACAATTATAATTTCACAATGTAGTACTCAAAGGGCTGAGATTTATAGTATTGGTGACTATGTAAAATATATTTGTTAACTTTTTTAGCCAATATATAAATAAAACTTCTATCGGAGGCAGAGGCGAAGCCAGGATAACGAATATCATAAGCTTCCTTGCAGGAATGTCTTAAAACGATTTTTGTGTATCCAGGAAACACTGCCAGGATAAGTCTACGTGCTTTTTTTTAAAACCCTATTACATTGACTCAATGTTCCTTAGAGAAAAAATCAGTTCTGTAGTTTAACATTAAGCTTTATATTCACAAAATTAATTTAGTTTATTTTTATCCGAATGTAGAAATTATTGTAAAGGAGAATACATGGACCACGTACTAGTATAGTACTAAACTGTATCATAACCCTGTTGCAGATAATGGTGGACTGGAATTGCTGTGAACGATAAACTTATTACAGCTGTTTTCCAGTTTCTTACGTGTAATTTTATAAGTTCTATGAAAACCTTGAAAATATCTCGGATCGAAAAGTTTAGCTGTAATCTGATCAAGGGTTAAAGCAAGAACAGGTTTTGGGTTAGGCAATAACTAGTCTACATCGAGTAGAGTACTTTTGTCAGTTCTTTTAATTTCTGTTTACAGCATTTCTACAGTTTTACTTACGTTTAAGAACCAGGAAATAAATCAATTTAATTTGTATAACTCCTCTCGCCTTAAAATGTCATGCTAATGACTGAATAAAAATGACGTACGTACAACATAGCTTTGTTTAATCCCCCATCCCTTTTTTCCGCCTCCCAACGCGTGCGTTACGTATTTGGTATGTGTGTCGACCCTTAACGGTAGTGTCAACCCCCGAAGTTGATTCCTGGGTTTGTCCCTTTTCGGAGTTAAGCTTCCAACTCCAATAACTCCAATTCAAACACCTGCAACTTTGTTTTACAGTTTAAGTACGGTTTCATTAAAATACAACCTTTTAAAACTTCTGACGCATTATAGAAAGTGTGTTCAATGTAATGATTCTGAGGAAACATGATTCGCTATAAAAAAGACTAAATACATTATATTCAGTTATTAACGATTTATTTTATATTGTGCAATATTTAAAGTGGGGAACGTTTTGGATGATTCAGATATTGTCATATAATATTCTGTATGTGCCAGTGTATTACTATCCAGGGGATGGAGTGGTTTTTCTCCTCTCCCCTTAACCTTTTTTGCAGTATTGGTGTTTTATTTTATAAAAATGTTATGTATTTACTATGTAAATTATGATGATCACCATAAAAAAGTATTATTTTACATTTTAACGGGAAACAAACACTTTTTAGTGCATGGAAATGTATGAAAGTTCGTGGAAGATTGTTTGGTAGCACATGGCGATACAAATTCATTTCCACTGTATCAAACAAAAAGCTTTATTCCGACGAAAATTCTAAATACTGATTGAACTTTAAATTTTCCCAAAAATCAACACATTTTTCCTAGAACTTCATTTATTTACTTTTCTATGGATAGTATGTGCCTGACAATGCAGCTTCATTAGGTTTATCGAACAGTTGCTTTCCTATTAAAATTCTTAAAAGAGGGCAGACATGTTTGGAAAAAACAAACTAAACAATCCATTATATAGTATTAAAATATTTCATTGAATTTTATTTATGTTTTTTAATGATTTTAATTTGTCATAGGCTATTGATCGTACGTTTTAATAATAATTAAGTTATAAACAAAAGTTAACTGTGGTTTAACTAATCTTAATTTTTTTTAGAGCTAAGCAGTAGAATTAATTTCATAACCGTCTGTGATGGATCCCCTTCGCCAATTTCAAGTTATGCACACTTTAGGTATTCAATCTAATCTCACCTCAAGTTTGCTTTGATTACTCCCAGTTACTGTTGCTTAACACTTTATCTTTTGAAAAATATTGAAAAATGAAACGTTATAAGTATTTTTAATTAATATCTTTGATTTTTTTAAATTAATATCTTTGGTTTTTTTCGGAATGAATGTGTTTATTTTCCTACACAGGTTTGTGCCATAGTATTGAAATTAGAAAAGTATAATGTTCCATGTTTTATATGTGATAAATAAATACCCCCGTTGCAGCAGACCTGCATACTCAGCGAATTTCAAATGCAAAACAACATATCTCAATCCAACATAGCGAGATTTGACATGTTTTTGTAAGCTCCATAAAAATAACATGGAGAATGAGTATGCAGGTGTGCTGCTACAGGTATATTAAAACTGGGTGGTTTTAATTCAATATTTAGTAGATCTGAACTAGAAGAAGCTATTTACCAAGTTTTATTGAGATATGTTGAGAAATAAGCGAGATATAGAATTTTATTTATTTCCCATAAGGTTAACATTGGGACAACGTACTGTGTTTACCACTTTCAATATCTCGGTAACCAATGGACATAGAGCAGTGTTTAATAATACCAAATTGTTTGGTTTTTTGAGCTGAATTCAATGGTGCCCACAAAAATTCGATAAATTTTATTTTTCTATGTAAAAAATTAAAAAACCCCATTTTTGGGGGGTTTATCCCCCTTTACCCCCCCTTCCGGTGGTCCGATCGGGCTGGTTCACGAACTCGCCCAATTGATTACCACTTTACACGTCCGTACCAAATTTCATAAAGATCGGACCATTTTTGCAGCCGCTATCGTGCTAACAGACCCATAGATATATATATATTCAAACGAATAGTGTTTTTTGCTTCTGGGGGCCCCAAAACGAAAAGTTACAGTGGTCCCGAGCTTAAGTCTTACCATGAGACCTACGGTAATAGCTTCTTCCCTATAGGGGAAATTCGCCAAAAGGTAACTTCATTGATTCGTAATAGTTGTTTTTTGTGGAAGTTAAGTTTATTTTTTTTATTTAATATTTTTAAACAGAAACAGGTATCCCTTAGATAATTGTTTCTTTCTTTTTAACATGTAAATTTATGTACTGATCATAACAAAAGGTGGATTATTTGTCAAAGCAATGACTCTTATGCTCAACAACTCAAAAAGCCTCAGATAATAAGTTATTAATTTACGTTAAACTTAAACTTCAAATGCACAGTATTTTAAAAGTTATACATTTTTTTCGTTTAATAGGTCAGGATTCAACCTGATAATATTTTGAGATGAATGAAGTGTACTATAGAAACTATTTCACTGCCTCTTGGGATCTAAGCTTTGACATTTGACACATAGAAGGTGACTTAGATGTCAACAAAGCAAAAAGGATTCGATCGATAGTGTTTACTTTAGCACACTCATGTAGAAAACTCATACAAAGCCCACTTAATGCAATATATTGCCTAAGGTATGAATTGAATATTTTTGTGAACTTACACGTTAAGCGTTAATATCGACTACTGTCATTAAAATTACTACTAAAAGGGCAAAATTCAACATAAAGTTTATCTCCAGCACCAAATCCGTCAATATAATTCCCTTTGTACGTAATCAAAAGTTACCTGATTTCAACGGTGGTTTTGGGTTACTAATACATTTATTGGCCGGCTTCATCATCATGTATAAACTAAACTATAAGCAACCTCAAACTTAAGGAAACTTTATTTTAACTTCTTAAAATAACGTGACTTTAAGCAATAGCTGTTTTAAAGGTAACTTTTTGTATTTGTTACTACGCCAATGGCTTTTTTAACGTTTTCATCGGGAACGAATTAATGTGCATCGTTATCTGTCTACCATCTTTGTTGTCCATAAAAAACCTGCTTTTTAGGAGTAATATAGATAATAAACGGTTAAGAGGGATAAATAAATGATCCTCTACAGGGTGTTTACTAAAAACCCTTCAGGACTTCGCGATATGGTCATCTTATCAAAACTAAGAAAAATGCTCCTAAAAATGGGTCTTAAAATGCTTAGTTATCCGTCTGTCGGTATGTATGTGTTTTTAACATGGTGTAAAATTGTACATAACTCTGGGACCTCTAGAGATATTAACTTCAAATGTGATGCGTATATGTTAACTAATAGGACCTATTTTGGTGCGGACTATCAAGTTTCTACTTTCTGCAATCTAAAAATGGCAGCCATTTTCATATTTTAGAGCTTAATATCTTAAAAACCGTTAATTTTACAAAATTGTACAAATGATAAAAAAAAGTTGAGCAATATTATTTCCTAAGACCATATAAACATATAAAGGTTACTGAGATCGAACTACGATTAACGGAGTTTTTACAATTTTTCTAACAGAATACATGCCTGTTTATGGCAGTTACAGCAAATTTTCGCATAAAATTTGCAACAACTTTGTTAATAGTAGTTCCATCCTATTAATCTTTGTATAGTTTTTAGGAGATTATAAAGATTTTCCTATAACATAGATTATAAAAAAAACTACGTGTTTCTAAAATGTTCTACTTTAAGAGGTTAGTGAACTAGATTCTGAGAAAACTGTGATATGTTTTACCGTGCAAATTGTTGAGGTGAAAATGTGAGACCGAAGATGAAAAGGACAATACCACTCAGTGGTTTATCCGTCACTGTCCCACAGCCTGTCAAAACTGGCAAACATTCAGCAGTGCTTTGTCACCCCTGGAATCCGACCTCATAAAAATGACCGTTGTATTTTTTATTTTATTTTAATACTTTTGTTACCATTATATTAAAGGTTAAATATATGTATGTATGTAGTGAATGCTTGATTCTGTAATGCGCAGCATTACGCACGATTTATTACGGAATGTATATGTTAGCATGTTTGATAAACTGGATTAGATACACCAAGTGGATTTTGTATTTTTCATAAATACCTGTAATTATCAAGAACTTCTAAATAAAAATGAATTATTATATTATATAAATATTAATAAAACAAAACAATTTTAAGGTATTTTTCTAGCTAACAGCTATATAATAAACCAAAATCTCAACCCATTAACTCATTAGTTATAACGTATAATCTAAGAGAACTTGTTATCATTGTATAAATTAACGGAAAATAAACCTTTGATCCTGAACTTTCCTCACTCAGTGTCACACTAGGAGTCCCCTAAAGCCATGCACAAAACTTGGCGCTAATGGGTTTTAATGGATGGAGCTTACGCCTTGTTGTCGTTGGGCCATTCTGTTGAACACGAGTGCTTTAAAGCTCACCATGATAGTGGAATTACTTCATTAAATCTTTTACGCTAATGGCTCATCAAATATGGGTTTTTAACATTCAAGAGTACAACAATAAAAAATGTTTAATAATTATTAAAATGTGATCGATCATAGAGGAACTTTGGCAACTGGTGTGGAGCTAACTTGTAAAATGCAATAATGTCAGTTACCTCAACATACTAGACTCTAGAGCCATTAGGATGATTGACATATTATTTAGCATACAAATATTTTATTTTTATTTTTTAAGCCTCCTTAAAATGCAGGGTAATAAATTGTATGTTAAGACGCTGAGGTATTTTTCATTGAAATCGGCGGTAGATGCAGGTCTACTGCAAAAGGGGTATTTTAGTTATAAAACTAACCATATAATTCAATTTAATTTTTTCATGAAATCATTTTATTTTTTTAACTGATTTCAATTCTTTAAAAATATTTGTTTGCTGGCATTTATATATACTATAACAAGACTACATCTACAGAAATTTATTACACTAAGAAATATATAAATAAAAACTAAAGTGATCCCCACTTATGGAATAAGAATATACATAATTATTTATTGTATAACTACAAAATCGGTATGGCTTCTAGGACACCATTCAAAAATATTTGTTGACAATAAACTACTGTTTTTTAAAGTTAATCATTGAAAAAAAGTAAAATAGATATCTGGCCATAGGAAAAACTCTTTAAAATATTAAAATTATTGTATGAATGGAAATTTGCTGAGCACGCAGTTCTGTTGCGACGAAAGTATTAAAATTTAAAATTGGACCAATGTTAAATTTTCTTGAAATTTCAAAAAAATCCAAAATTGTTTATATTATTTTTGAAAATTTTTTTGGACGGATTTAGTATTTTTTTCTAGAGTAGGTCTCACCTACCTTCACAGACATACCGAGGTTTTTAAAGATCGGTTGGAAAAATTTGATGATATGTAACGGCATCTTTTAAGTAAAAAATACAAAATGGCAAATTTCTTGTAAATGAAGCATTTTTGGAAAAAATTATTTTTGTATTTTCTTATTATTTTGACCAAAATAATCTTTTCCCGGAATTTGACTCCTCACTTATGGGACACCCTGTATATCACCAGAGCAATATTATTATTAATATTATCATTATTGTTTTAGCACTACCACTTTGTTTTACGAAATATAATAATGTATTCCTATAAAAACCTAAAGCGTATGTTGTTCTATCCTAGTGGAAACAAATACGTTCATTACAAAACTTTTATAAACGTTCTTTTGAAATATTTAAATAAATATTTAGTTATAGATCTACTTAATACTCTTGATATAGCTCGATAATGAATCGTCATAGGCCTAGGTAGGTAAGGAGAATTTTTTTATATTTTCCATTAGGGTGCGTTTGGGACAACGTACTGTTTTTAGCGAATTTCCCCTATAGGGAATTAGCGAATTTCCCCTATATATAGGGAAGAAGCTATTACCGTAGGTCTCATGGTAAGACCTAAGCCCGAGACCATGATAACTTTTCTTTTTAGGGCCCCCAGAAGCAAAAAACACTATTCGTTCAAATTTGTATATATATAGGCCTATATATATCTATATATATGTGTGTCTGTAAGCACGATAGCGCTCGCAAAAATGGTCCGATCGAAATGAAATTTGGCACATGGGTGTAAAGTAGTAATTATTCGGATGAGTTCGAAAACCAGCCCGATCGGACCACTGGAAGGGGGGGTAAAGGGGGATAAACCCCCACAAAAATGGGTTTTTTGGGGCTTTCACATAGAAAAATAAAAATAATCCAATTTTGGTTAGCACCATTGAATTCGGCTCAAAAAAACAAACAATTTGATATTTTCAACCATTGCTCTATGCCCATTGGTTACCGAGATACTGAAAGTGGTAAACACAGTACGTTGTCCCAATGTTAACCTTATGGAGAATAAGTAAAATTCTATATCTCGCTTATTTCTCAACATATCTTAATAAAACTTGGTTTATGGCTTCATCTAGATGAGATTTAATGTATTTTAGTCTAAAATCACTGCAATTTCCATTTTTGTGGCGGCAAACCTGCATACTCAATCCCCATGTTATCCTTATGGGCAATAAAAAACCATATCTTCATTATTTCTGAACATATCTTGATAAAAATTTGTATATGGCTTCTTCTAGATAAGATCTAATAAATATTGAAATTAAACTATCTATTACGCCTGTAGCAGCAAACCTGCATACTCATTCCCCATGTTATTCTTATAGAGATTATGAAAACATGTCAAAACATTATGAAAACATTATCTCACTACATTGGATGGAAGTATTTTTTTGACATTTGAAATTCGCTGAATATGCAGGTCTGCTGCAACGGGGGTATTAGATTACTTCAAGTACCCTTGCAGTTCAAAAGGACATTTTTGGAAAAATCCGATAGCACAAAATAATTTAGATTATTTAAATTGTCCTATGTTAAAACTTCAAACCCCAAATTCAAGGGGTGGATTGTTCCCATTTACCCTTCCATTCCGATGGTCCTAACAGGCTGGTTTACGAAACCGTCGGGAACAATTAACTTTTGGCACGTGTGTGCAAATTTTATTAAGATTGGACCATTATTGTGAGGGGTATTGTGCTATCATACACGTATGTATGTCTTCGTCTTTGTAGTTGTGGATTTTTTACTAAGTAACGTAAATATATTATTTTTTAAACTAGTGCATTGAAGTGCGTTTTCGTTAAAACATTTAAGTTTTTTTTTACATACAACTATGCAAGTAGAATGATTATTTTCTATAATCATAAATTTATGTATACATATACATATAAGTAATTTGCCTTTATAAAGAATAATTAGAGCTATTCATAAATAGAAAAAAAAATTGAAAATAAGTCAATATTTTTATCCACTTATTAGAATAAATGGTGATTTTTGGTATCGTGTGAGGCGGGCACATAAACGAAAATCATCCTGGTGTCGAGCTTAGGCTTTACCATGAGCCCCAAAGGCAATATCCTCTTCCCCATCAGGGAAATTCACTTAAAACGTATGCACTCAGTCCCAGCTCCCACGTGGTTCAAGCAATCTGTCAGGGATTAGGGAAACGCTAAATTGTTTTTTTTTTTTTGCAAAAAATACTTCACTTCAATAGAGACTTAGTTTTTCCACATCTCTTTTAGCATGAATTTATTATTTTTTTTTTTCTTCAAACAGAGCGCCTGTTTTTAACATTTATTTTTTCAGGATATAGTAAAGAAAGTAGACGTTACTATACAACTCTTAAAAACTGTGGTAATATAAAAAATTTACTGTGGTAAATATCCTTTTTATACAACATTAAAACCCACTATAGAGTAAAATAGAGATTGCACAGTCTAAAAACTTAAGTTAGTTTAGTGAAAATATACAATCAATCGTCAATTACCTATCCTGTGTGATGGGTGTAAAATCGCAATACCTTTCTAAATTAGGTGTTGGTTGCCACACATAATTACTACAAATAACCTACGCTATGACCTAATGCCACCTCGCATGTTTGCAGACGCCCTCTCGATGTTTGTGGCCCTCTTGACCTGGTGTTTGTGTTTGGATATCTTGTTGCATCGCTAACATAATTAGTGAGTGACATTAGTTTGAAACCTTGGGATTCAAATAGTAGAATAGCTCATTGTTCAGGGAGGCTGTGCGTTTCATAATAACAACCGATAACCACTCTTGATGCAATCGATAGCTCGCCATCGTCGCTGACGTACACACGCTTGAAGTTTTAGTATGTTAAAAACCTACAGCAGGCGTCATCGACATCAGCTGATTCTTTTTCTCCCTAGAGCGAAAAAGAGCTTCTTTGGCCCGCAACACATGTGATAAAAACTGCCGTTTTCGCAGCGATATAACGAAAAATAGTTTTCTATTGTGTAATTATTAATTCGTACAGGTGGTACTGCATCAAGCAAATGACGTAAGTAATTAGTTTTTGGCTGTCTCTAATAAGGCTGATATAAAATAAGATTTAAACTTATTATCAATATTTCAAGAAGGAATCCTCGAAAGACTTTCTAAACAATAGTCGACAAGTCGACAAAACGTCTTATCGTGAACGAAGTTTCTAGCCTAGTTTTCCAGAACTCTAAATGATAAAACTTTGTCGTTTTCATTGTTGAATAATTCGGATTCTAATTTAGATTGTTTTAAATGTTGATTCATTTCTCATAACTATCCCTGAGGAACGTTAATATAGTGATTTCTAGTAAACTATTTTTCAAACAATAGAAAATATATTAATACAACAATAATAGAGAGTACGAGAGTAATTAATAAAATTATAGGTATTTAACTCCATATTAGCAAATTTGTTAAAGAAATAAGCAATTACCTAGGTCTCATGGCAATACCTAAGCCCAAGACCCTGATAACTTTTCATTTTGGGACCCCAGAAGCAAAAAACACTATTCCTTCGAATATATTTATGTCTGTTAACACGATAGTGGCCGTAAATATGGTCTTAACTCAATAAAATTAGGTACAGATTTGTAAAATGGTAATCACTCGGACGACTTCGTAAACCAGAATTGAAAAATGTAAGAAGGGTTTGCTTGCTGGCCGGTGGTGATTTAAGTTAAGTTCAAAAATAACGCTATTTCTATCAAACTACGCGGCTATTTTTAGTGCTAAACGAGTAATCCTAAATTTAAGTTTTCTCGTTTTTGGCCTAAAGCTTCTTTGTAAATACTGTTTTACATTTTTGGTATGTTTTATAAATATGCTACATTCGGGTTTTAATGATAGTATACGGTTCCTTAAAAATCTGATTGTCATTTACATATAAGTCATATTTTATATGCCTTATATTCTCATGGGTCAAATAGGCTGACAGTATTTATTTAAACGAGAACGCGGTGCGATGAATGTTGTTGGTTCAACTATTTCAAATAACGTATAATTATAATAAACATTGTTATCCTTTCAGCGGGCGAAGCTGCGGGTATCTGCTAGATGTCTACATGGACTGTAAATCATAACTGCATGCAATGAGAGAGATAAGGGATGATTTATATGCATGTTGCATCCGGCAGTTACATCGAACATACCCAGTCGGAAGCGGATATGCTCAAGGAAATAGCAGTTCCGTTGTAAGTAAATAAAATACGGTAACTGCACCAGCCTTACGAAGGATTTAGAGTAGGATTCACCTAAGTTGGCCAAAGTATGTACTAATCATCT
The DNA here is from genome assembly GCA_035578135.1 of Flexamia atlantica. Taxonomy (NCBI): domain Eukaryota; kingdom Metazoa; phylum Arthropoda; class Insecta; order Hemiptera; family Cicadellidae; genus Flexamia; species Flexamia atlantica. The sequence continues at coordinate 2,004,756 of JAQJVK010000021.1, forward strand.
CATCAAAAATTTGTATACAAGTCACATTGAAAATATTGTTGGTTACACATGGGGTCTGTTTACATTTTCTCAGAACTGTCAAATCGCCAAGTTACGTTTGTTTACAATGTTGTTATAGGTTATATAGAATGTTTACATTATCGCCTATTTTTAGAATTTTTTATTTTCATTCAACCTTTTTACATACCTGTCAAAGTTTAATTTGATTTTATTTCTTGATTTACATGTATTTTAGTTTGTTTAACTGCTTGTTTATTTTTTCCTGGACCAATAATGAAACACCTTTTATAAGTTTTGACCGCAATATGAAACAATCTCTCTTTTCAGCTGCAGACTTTCAGCAGGTAGTACTGGCTATTCAAAAGCTCGCCTATTTTTCTTTGTAAATATTAATTCATAAGAAAATCTAGGACTATTTACCAGGCCGCATCCATGACACATCCTCTCCTTGTTAATTAACAATTAATTTGGAAAAGCCTCTGAGTAATATTTTAACCTGCGCAAGTGAACTTTCAGTTGCAATATTGCATCAAAACTTTTTCTTTGCTACAAGTGCTACACTAAAACAGATGTTCGTTGACAATGTTTTCAGCACAGCTGGATTTTATGCTTAAATTCGTAAAAAGCTAATAATTTGTTTACTTTTGTTTTGGCCAACTTAGGTGAATCCTACTCTACTTTGTTTTAATCGAGTATATATTAAGAACAGGAGGATTAATGGTGATAACATATATTTTTTAGAACAACGCGATTAAGGAGTGACTTTAAGGATCGGATTAAACCATAAACTATTTATATTTTTCAAAATATATGCGATTTACAGCTCATCTTTGCTTAGATTGGTATTTATTTGAACCAAAGTATTTATTTCTTACCAATTTATTTTCATATGAAATCAGCCACCCTCTTCTTAGAATAAAATTGTATTACATTCAATTTTTAGCGAATTTCCTTAGGAATAAGCTCTTACCATGAGTACTACCGTACCATGAGTACGGTAGTACTCATGGTAAGACCTAAGTCCGAGACCATGTTAACTTTTCATTTTGGGGTCCCCAGAAGCAAAAAACACCATTCGTTCGAATTTTTATATACATATATATATATATCTATACATCTATATATCTATATATATCTATATATATATATATATATATATATCTATATATCTATATATATATATATATAGATATATATACATATATGACTGTTAACACGATAGCGGCCGTAAATATGGTCCGATCTTAATGACATTTGGTACAGTCGTGTAAAGTGGTAATCACTCGGACAAGTTCGTGAACCAGCCCGATCGGACCACCGGAAGGGGGGGTAAAGGGGGGTAAACCCCCCCAAAAATGGGTTTTTTGAGTTTTTCACATAGAAAAATAAAATTTATCAAATTTTGGTTGGCACCATTGATTTCAGCTCAAAAAACAAACAATTTAGTACTTTGAATCACTGCTCTATGTCCATTGGTTACCGAGATATTGAAAGTGGTAAACACAGTACGTTGTCTCAATGTTAACCTTATGGGAAATAAGTAAAATTCTATATCTCGCTTATTTCTCAACATATCTTGATAAAACTTGGTAAATGGCTTCTTCTAGTTCAGATATACTAAATATTTAATTAAAACCAACCAGTTTAAACATACCTGTAGCAGCAAACCTGCATACTCATTCCCCATGTTATTCTTATGGAGCTTACAAAAAACATGTCAAATCTCGCTATGTTGGATTAAAATATGTTGTTTTGCATTTGAAATTCGCTGAGTATGCAGGTCTGCTGCAACGGGGGTATTTTTTATTTATTGTATTTTATCACAAAATCAATCATATCAAATAAAGCCCCATTCTGGAATAAAATAAAGCTCTCAACTATTCGCCGTAAAAATATAATACCCCTTATATATTTACTAATTTTGATTCAAATAACAGTATAATCGCAAATGATTTAGGTAAATTATTTGACTTCTACTTTATTGTAAAGAACTGACATTTAATTGTTTATTTTATGCACTATGAATTTTAAAACACATGACTGTTGGTATAATTTGATGAAAAAGTTTCAAAACAACTTGTCAAACAATTTATATGCAGTTGGAAAGCTTCGCTCAGGCGTTCTACCACTTTCTAAACTAAAACAAATATTTGAAATTCAATAGAGATTCGACGTTCAACACAACTTCAAACTATATTTAATTAATTTGTGAGTTTTACAATTTGAGTTTAAACTAGTATTTTAGTCCTTTTATTTCAAATGTTTTTCTTTAATGTGATAGGAAATAAAAATCTACCCATTAAATCGAAAGTTATCATTTGTAAAATGTTTCATGTAACGTTACTCATAGACAAAAACCGTCTTGATGTCTCGATAGACTATTAGGGGAAAATCACGCTAACTGTTCAAAAATGTAATTGGATATTTACAACATATCCAACCACCCCGGCTGGTATTTTTTATTTCTATTCCAGTACATTACCTAATTGAACCTCAGTAAAACTGAAATTGCGATACCTCTTTTCTCAACTTCAGCATCGAAGTTAATAAATGTTGCTGGTTTGAGTGGGTTAAACTCTTATAGTGAATAGCAATGAACAGTCGTAGCGCAGAGGAGGTAGCGGATCCGTAACTTTCTCTGGTTGCATACACAAGTTTCAACTAAACATCAGTATAATGGAAAAAGTTGTTGCAGTTTGTGACGGTACAAATTTTTCCTTTTATGACATGAAACCCGACACGAATTTTGACGAATTTCCCCTATGAAGACGTGATCTCCTCAACTAGTTGAGATCTACTGGATTTTCGTCTAAAATCTTCGATTTTCAAATTTCCGCTACAAAAAATGCGTATACTTACTTCTTTATTATAGTTATGGAGAACATTTCTGTATGCTTATTTATAGACCACTCATCAACTTGATGACAAGCTTCGTCTAATTTACCAATTTAACATTTACGATTAGCTGAGTATGCAGATCTTCTGCAAGGGGAGCATTTAAATGTATCACCAAAATACACAATTAAACTCCTTTTTAAGCTCAATGAATTTGGCAGTAAAGACTTCTTCTCATTGTAAATGTAAGTGTGTTGATGCGATATAACGTGGGATGAATGAACATTGCGCCGTTCGCTAGCGGAGTTTTGACTCAATAAAAGGAGATCCGTGGCGGGAACATTACGTTTTATTGACACTTACTCTACAAACTACCCCTTTTTATGCTGTTTGCTTCAAATTATGCCCTATAATACCTCAAAATACCAATCAATATAGCAATTACCAATATATTCTTTCGAAGATTTTGTATCTGAGTGGAGATTTATTTTAAACTAAAAGTCTCAAACGTTTAATAGTACACCAAAATTGTATTTATTGAGTTTACAAAAAAGTCTTCCCTTACATAAATATGGATTTTATTAATTACCAATAACCAAAAACATTCTTAACATTCGGTTGGTCTTAAAGAATCTAATTGTTAACGGTTAAAAAACTAAATTCTGTGACTTATATTCTTGAAAATTATGTAGACTTCCATCTTCACTGGTATCATTTATTTAGGGATCATGTAATAGGATCATTTAAATATGGATAATTTATTTTCGTGTTTTCTCTATCTTCTTTAATTCTCAATCTTAACAACCGCTCTAAGACTCGGAATTCTATAGAAGTAACAAAAATTCTTAGTAACCAATAAAATCCAAGTTACTAAAAATAAAATCCACGACAACCAGGGTACATTACTATTTTTTCACTTTATTTTCAGTAGACAACTTAATAGTTAGGCACGAAAAACCTAATAAGTAATCTAATGACTATATGAACAATTTTAATCATTTTATAGTAAAAATACAAGACGGGGATGATGAATTTTTGTTGTATTATTACAGGTTTGAACCTTTTAGCAAAGACACATCATTTACTTTGTTGAATTTTCACTGAATCGAGTATATTATTGTAAACCTATTTTTACGGTTCTGAGAATAGTTACTACTCAGGACCCTGGAAGTTTTGTTGTATTTTCTGACTATTAGTATAAAAATAATATTCTGCTCCAATATAATGTTTGATCACGGTCGGCTGAAAACGCTTTGGCTGCCAATCTATTTCAAACATTTGTTCGTGATTACTTTCCTCCTTTCATCTGAGAAAGCCAATTTAGAAATTCTTTCCGCTGAGCTGAAATAAGTTACGGCTTCAGTCTACCTAAGAAGACTAGAAAATTACGTTGGAGAAAGTTCTATTCACAATATTTATTTTACTCATTTTAGTATTTGCTAAACCTCAAATATATAGTAGATCAATATAAATTCTGATTTTAACTGAAAAAGGGCTGTACATAAATAAATATTAAAGGTGTTTTACCAATTCGGATACTCCAACGAAAAATTTCCAGACAAAATAAAGAAGGTTATCATGTACTATTAATATTTTACTTATTGCAGGACTAATTAGAGGGCCATAAAACATAGTAGGCCTACTGTATTTAAAGATGTTTGCTGCATCAGATTAGGATATTGAGGATTGAGTAGGCTAAATTAATCACACTGAGTACTATTTTTCGTAGGAAATTACATATATATTAATTTTTATCAGGCTGAATACAGTACTTCTAACTACTGTAGTTAGAATGAAATAATGATCTAATAACAAATAAACTAAATTAAGTAAATTATTAAATACTAAATCAAAAACTAAGTAACTAAGTAAATAAGTGTGAGTAAACAAAACAAAGTAAGTAAGTGTGTTATATACTAAGTTTTGTAAATTATTAATTTTAAAAATGTATTTATTTAGCTTTCGTTAATTGCTTAAATATTTTAAGTCATAAGTGTCAGTTAGATAATCTCTTCTTTGCCAATGGTTTTGTAAGTACAAGTCAAAGGCTGACTCATAGACTCAAAATGCTGATCGTGACGTCATAGAATGGGTTTTACGGTCGTTCCGGTCGGCTTTTTACCTATAAATAAATAACACTTCGACATTTCCCGCTTGAACCGCTCTATAGCTGTAACTGTTTCCCCTGATTGAAAGTAATTTTGATCGCAAATGATATATAAAAAATTTTTTGCTCTTTTCCTCCCAGATTTGAGCAAATGACTATACACAATCTGTCACTGCATAATGTATGGAAACCATAGATTTGACAAATTAAATCATGATATGAAGAATAAACAACACATTTGAAAACATATGTCTCTAAAGAGTACACGCTTAAATCATAGGAAATATTCTAACAGAAGATCAAAACAAGAGTTCGTCTCATCTCTTCTCTCTGCCCTCCTGACTTGTTTCCTTTTCCGCCCGATTTCTAACCGGAAATTAAGGTGCCTGTCAATCGTAAAGCCAAAGAACCAATTAAACAACAGTGGTTTTAGTTTTCTAGTAAACATATTTTACATAATGCGATCAATTAAAAGCTCAGTAGGTTTTGGCACCTACGTTTAAAGCAACATAATAAAATGCATGCTATTGCAAATGCTGTTACATTATTAAATTTAAATAGCAAAAACAAAGGAATAAGTTATATTTTCTTTGTGAAATGTCTTATAGCAGGAGACTTAAAGTTACTTAGTCACTAATCAACTTTGACTGTGGAGAGACCTGTCTAATGTATTTACATTTACTTATTGGTTTTTCATTAATGCAAGTTGTTTTATAATCTTTTTTTTCAATAAAAACTAATGATAAAACGTTTAGGCCTGATTTAACCAAATATCAGTTAAGGGTTGGTTAATAAATCGTTCGTTCTAGATAGGAAAATAGTATTAAACAGCTGATAAATTAAACTAACCGAGCATTGACAGTGGTTTAAAGTTTAGTGAGATCAGGCCTTAGTAACTCGAATTAAAAAAGTAGGATTATAATGACTCTGAAAGGATTTTTGAAACCAACTCCATAACCTAACTGACTGACCATAATTAAGGCTCTATGTATAATGTTTGATTCGAGAAACGAAGCTCTAATATACGGATACACATATTATAAGTATTGCAATTAATCTTGAATGCATTGTGTTTTATTTAATTAACTGTACCTTAAAATAAATAATGCTTATTGACTTCGATCATAATAGTTTCACTAAGATCGTCTTGAATCAACAAAATTTAAGAGTGAAAGTGTTTACAAAACGATTCAGCGAATGCAAAAATTTGTAAAAATTTATTAAATTGGCACTTAGGTTTCTTACGTTAAACATAAAAGCTTCCAAAATTGTGTAATGCAGTAAACACACTCGATCGTACTACCAAGCAATGTTGGCAGCGGCAAGCCAAGCTCTAAAGTGTTCGTCTCGTTATATTTAATGATGTTGGTCTCTCTAAACCTTACCTCTGTCTTGTATACACAGACAAAAATTTAATCTTTTCGCAGTTTAAATTTATTAGGTGTTTAAAATAGATTTTGAAAAAATCTCTTCACCGCTTTACCTCAACTGTAAACATACAAAACGTAGTAGGACAAATTTTAAATTTATATTTTCTGACCAATTGTCTTCATTTTGTATTCATAAAAGAAGAACATTTGTATTATATTTTCGTTTATAAATATGTAAAAAAATGAATGGTTTTTCTTATTGAAGACTTAATTACAAAATGTTATCATGGTCCAAGAATCTAAGGTCTTGATAAAGCGACATACAGTACTATAAAATTGTTCCCTACCGCAAAAAGTAAATTATATCCTCAATTTTCTAATTTTAAAATCCAGTTCAAAAAGTATTTCTTTGTAGCTATTTATTGATCTAAAAATGGTATCCCTCTTTAAACTGTTTGAAACTATTCAAGACAAATTAGTTATTTTGGAAATTACACATACAGAATTAAAACTTTGTCTTTGCACGGTTAAATAATTGAGTAGAACGCAGAGGCTTGTAGAACCACTTGTTGTTTGTATTATGTCAGAGGTCAACCCCGTTTAAGAGTTTTCTCGTGGCAAGAGTACACTGCTCCTCAACATTTAAACCCCTTGGTATTAATATTAAAACATGCATTTCAGCTTATTGCGTTGAGCAGACCTAAAACTATTCAATTCACGAAGAATTCACGACTCGGGCCACCGATTTCAATAGTAAAATTACTCAGTGAAAATACTTGACTAATAAAACAGACAGAGAATGATGTCAGATTGACTTAGAACAAGTATTTCAATGGGGATGACAATAAATAAAATTATTGGGACTATAATTTATTTCATCCATTTTTTCCCTCTTTATTTACATTATTTACAAAATTCACAATTACTACCTCACATAGAAACACAAATCGGTCACGGCCTGGAAAATTTTAAAAATTGACCTATCTTAACGCTATTACTCCTTGTAAACTAAGGACCTACTATGCCTACTATAACTACACTATAGGTATACCCTCCATCTACGGGAGTAATCTGGGTAGGGTTCAATGTGTAGACCAGTAGGTGCAGTTTAAAGCCAGTTTCATCCATAAAATCACTGCTAGGATGAAAAAGTAGTGCTATACACTCGGATCAACGAGTTTGAAAATGAGTATATTTATTTTCAACTAACCTGGATGCGAAATACGTAGTTGTGTTAAAAATGAAAAGTACTATCCTACGATCAGTGGTTTATGATTTTAGGATAAGTCGTATGGTCTATGACAACATACTAAGGCACTGTCTGAGTATTTCCGTGCTTATCTCTGTTTAGGTTGAAAAAAGTTTTTTAAATATGGAAACCAACAAAGCCTTTTTTACAGCGCAAGCCGATGAGACAAAGACATTATTCTTCTAAAAATGAAACATTTTGAGGATAAATATAGTCTAAACTCCGAAAAACGAAAACGAAGTAAATAATTCTGAACAGTAAATACCACTGCAGCCAGAAGGACTCTGCTTGTTATTTTTATTTAAAGATGTTTTCATCGCTGTATTCTGAAATCCCCTTACTAACTTTTCTGTCGGTTTACTTTAGTTGTTTTCGTCCTTTGTAATATTTTCAGTTATTTTCTTGAATGTGACATTTTTATCTTATCATTGTATCAAGACTAGTAGCATGACTATTGGTGAAAAGAAGTAAAATCTAATGAAAGATAACAGAAGTAAGCTTTTATTCATCTTTTTTTCAGTTAATTACTTCATAGTGTTAACGGGATGTTTTCATAAGTAAAGTAATTGCAAGATTAGGTTTCCTTGGCACCGACAGTGTATGAAGCTCTTGTTTGAACGCGTGTTACCTCCACACTTCCTCGGAGCCGAGTTGTTACATCACATTTGATTAAGTGTGAGAAGAGTAAATATTCTAATTGTACTCTCTCTTGGAAAAGCTTCGTGTTTGAGTGATAGGGATTGGTTCTGAAGCTTCCTACACCGCTGCATTACAATAAGCTAATTAGTTAGCCGGTTGTGGATTTTTCATTTATTAATCAACCTAAATACTTTAAAATTATACTTTAAATAGTCTAGTTTACAATATGGTTTTACAAGTCTAGTTTCCATACCGATAGGTCTCAAATAAACTCATTGAATTCAATCAGCTTTGGTGTATGATGCTAACTGCTACTTTTTATTTGTAAAACCTTTCTTTTAAGTGAGGAGAAAATAATTATCTCTATTACACTCTAGATGTAGAGTTGAGACAGATGCATTGGATAACCCTTAAGAGACTTTAAGTTGGGTTTTTTGAGTAAACGCAAAGTATATGTATTTTTGGCTTCCTGTCAAAACAAATTGGATATTTCTATCAACGCCCTAATTTAGAAGCTTTCGTAAAACGTAAGATAAACTCTAACTTGGGGTATCAATTTGTGAAGTTCTGGTTTTTCAAACGACAAAACAAGACGTCCATTGTGAATTAAAAATAACACTGATGAGTTAAAAACGAATTCTGAGGTTGTATGGTTTCAGTTTAATATTCCTATTCAATATAAATACCAGGTGCATTTCTTAAGCGATTTCTGCTTTTGTATGCCAAATTAACGTTATTTTAAAAATGTAAACAGTTAATACATTTTTAATTTTGAATAAATAAAGCAAACTTTTTAAATTGTTTATTTGCTAGTTCGGTTGATAACGTAGAGTGAATGCAATAAGCTGTACAGAAACGCTTGAAGAAGTGTTTGCAGCAAACAGATATTGTTCTCGCGCAATATGAAACCCCCCCCCAGTATCGGTGTTTTGTGTTATTGTAGTAATTTGATATGCAAATTCATGATCACTAGACGGCATTTAATTTTTATGAAAAACATACAAACATTGGTCTTAATTAATTGTTTTACTCTCTTTATCTACTTTTTACATAAGTTATAAGCGAATTTCCAGTAGCACAACCCCCAGCCTCCATGAAATCTATTTTCATGGATTCATAAGCAACAAAATGTTTGCAAGGTTTTATTAAAAAAGATATTTCAGTGCTTAGGCAGTAGCATTAGTAGCATTTATTTGCCTAGATTTAATAAGAGTATTTCAAGACATCTTTCACTTGTTTTTACCTGTCACATTGGAGCATTCCTATCCCGATAAAAACTGAATGGACCAAAATTTGATATTCCGCCTGAAGTCGTCTTGCTACGTTCACTCTAGTTATTTAAGTTGCAACTAATAAAACCCATCCAAAAATGCTTTCAAAGTGATAACGGTACCTGTACTTTGAAAAAGGGTTGATTTGATTTAATGTTAATTATAGGTTGTTCCTCTATTTTAATTGAAAGAAAAATAATTGTTTACGTCCATCTACAATTGAGATATTTTAACTTTCGTTATGGTTTTGCTTGTATTTTTCCCTGTAATCAAGAAGTAGGCTTTAACTAATTAATGATTTAAATGTTCAAAGGTTGATAATGATGGGTGAAACAAAGAATTTCAATACCCCAATCAAATAAAAAGATCTATATGGCACACAATAACTTTAATTTCTCCATTTTTCTACCTAGAGTAGCATTGTACAAACCAACACCATGAGTTTTAACATAAATTTAAATCCCCAAACATCAGTTGGTAGTATTATGATTGAAATTGATTTATGTACATTATTATTTGGAGTATTTATTTGATCTAATGGATTCCCTATTCCTATTTATATTATTTTAAATAATAATTAGTCTGTAATAGTAGTAAAATGTATAATGTAATAAATCATTGCACAGAAAAAAAAGATTTGTTGGAACAACAAAAACATTTGCAGGTTGTATATCTGCAATACTTTGTTCTCGGTTTACCGATGTTTTTGTTGGAAAAACAAAAAAGATTTGTTGGAACAACAAAAACATTGGTAAACCGAGCAAAAAGCATTTGCAGATATACAACCTGCAAATGTTTTTGTTGTTCCAACAAATCTATTTTTTCTGTTGGAAAATCATCCTTTTGTATTGCTGTCGTGAATAAAAAACGCAACAATGTTAATGTATATATACGTTTTTTGAAAGGATGTGCATTGCCTTTACGCAGACTAAAAGGCTCGTTTTCCCTCTCAGCAGTGTCGGCTCCCTTTAGTTCAATGTCCCTCGGACTAGCGACCATCCACCCCTTCCAACACCGAAATTCTCTAGCCTAGAACTGTCTTGCACATTACTTCGGGCTAGTCCCTATGTTTCATGCATTAAAATATAACCTTATTGCGCTATATTAATATAAATTTATGTATAACGCTACGTTACAAAAAAATAAACAAGTATAAGCAAACACATATGCAGGCAAAGCCAACCCGACCTAACATCAAAGAGATGCCAAATAGCTTTGGAAATGTTACGCCTTCTCAGTGTTAGATATTGTTTATGTCAATTTGTGTCACATTACAACTCCTTACAAGGTTTCTTCAAAGTTGAACTCGTTACCTTTCCTTTCGTGATATAATTTCTCCCAGCTTTGTTTCATAATTATGTTTCTCTCCAAATAGAATATTGTTCTTATATTAAGAGAAAACCTTTAAAAACTCTAACTTACCTTAACTCACCCTCAAGTTACTCAAGGAATAAATAAAGCTCAATCAAATCACAGTCACAATATTTAAATATAGATAATCTTAGGTCTGCATTTTTGGTTGAGCATAAATTAGGTTTAAAAATATTTAAAAGATAACTTAAAGATTTAAGATTAAGATTTAAAAGACATCTTTAAAAAGTCTTCGAATGATTCTGAGCGCTGTAGAGGGAGGGGGCACCTGTTCTGCTCGCTGGTCAACTTTACATTTATTTATTTTATTAAAATATAATATATTTTATATTATATTATACTGTATATTATAATGTACGGACATGAATTTAATTGAATACGAATGGTTGAAACAGTGAAACTGAACTTGCAATCGTTTAAATTATGTATAATTACCTGTTATGCTTTGTAAAATCAATCTGTAGTCTGACGACCAATTAAATACCAAAAAACCGCTTACCGATATTTTAAATTATTATATCAGTCTCGTAGAGTATTTGATCGAGTCATCCAATGTCGTTTTCTTAAACGTTGATAAAGATCTTGTCGTCTCTCGAGGGAAATTTGGCGTTGACTCAAATCAACTCAAAATCACATTTTAAATATTATTTCTAAAAAAATAAATTTATCGTAAAGTTCTCATCTTTTTTTAATATGAAAATTATTTTCAATGACACCGAATATTCATCGTCAATTGTATGGCATGCAAGCCGATGTCATTTAAAAGTACACATGACAAGTTTTTGGTGCTTCGCAGGTTGTTAGTAGAATTTTGGGCGATAATTTACCATATACAAAAGGGTTTAAGGTAACTTTATCGCTAGTCTGCTTTTGTATGAGCTATGTTACACTTCGTGAGTTTTTAGTTCAAGAGTATCGAAACATAAATAATTAAATTTAAAATAGTAAATAAAGTGGCCGAAATTTATTTCAGATTCATTTGCAAAACAGCCTCCTAATTATAATGTTATAGTTCTCCCGTTCAACTGTGAAGCTGAAGGCACTGAGCGAGCACAAAAATGAAAGAGAGGGTAGTTAAATGTAAGTCACGGTGGGGCGGTATTAAAGTTTATTATGCAAAGTCACATACAGTATTTCGTTACATAAAATTCGCTGTCAAAAATCGTTATGGTTGCGATGCTGTTCTTTTAGTGTAATGAATTTGTAAAAATGCATATTGGAAACGTTTAATACTTACTGTTTACTTGTGAGACAATTACTTTTGTTTTTTACTAACATCAATAATTTATTAGTTGGTTTTTTATAAATTAATTACCAAGCCGATTTTAATTTTACTTCTTAATTTTTTTAGAACGTAATGTTATAGCATTGTAATTTAAATTAAAATCACACTTGTGTTTATTAAACTAATAATTAAGTTTTCTTTTATTATTAGTAAATTATTACTTTACAATAGTATTTTGAGTAACTTTAGCGCTAATTTTAAACTCAATTCACAATTGTCGACTATGTATACTCGGGTTTGACTGTTACAATAGTGTTTACAGGTTGTAGGGCCAGTGAAATGTTAGCTAAGCTTCCATTGAAACACAAGCTATCTCCACCTTGCCATTTTCTTGATAAACAAGACTCCTAGAATGCTTTAAAATACGACCGTTTCAGTTACTCCTTGGAATTAAAAACTCCAGATTTAGATATCTCGACCTCAAAAATCTTTTTAGAAAAAGAACCTTTGTATTGAGCTGAAAATCGCACTCCGTTACGTTTCAAAAACAGGTATACAGGATTGCGCACAATTCTGAAAATACTCAACACCACTTTAAATAATTAGCATACTGTAAGTTATAGAAACTTTGACCCGAGGAAATAAGAAATTAATGACTTTCGAAAGCGAAGACTAACTCTCAAATCCGTATATTATGAAAGTTGAAAAACAAACATGTATCATAGAATTTGATGAAATGTAAACAATGTATTAAGTGGTCCTGTCTATTAGTTTTGTTTCAAGTTGAAGAAAAAATTGAAAAATTTATACCATATGATAATAAGTTTTGTTAAACTTTTTGAGCAGAATTTTAGGAAAAGGAGTTTGTGTTGAGTACTTGAAAAGCTTTTCTGTATCTAAGAATGATTATACAGTTAAAACTATTGAATTTACTTCGGAGGAGTAAATAGCGATCGGAAAACCGGGGATGCAATTATAGAGACTTTTTTCCATTATTCAACTTCGAAATTAAAGAACGAGGCGTAACCATTTATCAGGCTGTCACGTGCAGAACCGAACAAGACTATTTCATTTTAATTTAAAACTTGTTTCTAGAATTAAAAACGTTATTAAGTTTAAAATTACAACGCTGGGACTCGAGTCGGAGTACGGAATAAAACCTTAACAACCAAATCCAGACATATCGAACAGGCGTCCGTCCGTAAAAGGCGTGACTAACATCATCATTATTTATTGTACTGATTTAATGTATTAAATTTAATTTTGAATTATTTTAAAACTGAATAAAATTAAAACCAGGTTAAAGAAAAATCAAAAAAATAATTATGTGTATAAAATATTATATTCAGTTACAATACTGTTACTTTTTAACACTGACCTGTTGGCACTCCTGTGCATTCTTGTGATTTGGAGGCATTATTAATTAGGAGCCAGGATAAAGTTCACTCTTGCACTATTCCTTAAAATTAGCACTGCTCGTTGAAAAAGTAAGTTAAAATAATATTATTTGTATAAATGAAAGAATCAAATATTGTATGTATAGTTTATTCTGAATTTCCAATATGTAAATTTGCTTAGTGTGTTATAATTTTGTTAATTTCAACATAAATTATAATTTTGTACTTTGAGTAATTTTTGTGTAAAGACCTTTCATGTATAATTTTGCAAGGATTTTGCACATGTTTCAAAGTAACTATTTTCTACCAGAATTGTATATTATTAGGTCAGATTTCTTAAAAATTTTCTTATTTTGAATGAAAGTAAAAGATATAGGGATTATTCTATTTTAATTACCTTGTATTATTAAATTTTGGTAATTTTCAGACGAGCCCCCGGTGCACGGCGATAGTGGGGATGGAGTGAGTTTGTACAATTACTGATATAGTAATACAAATTTAAGGAATTTAATGTCATATAAATGTATGGACAATTTATACCAATTAAATGAAAATACAAGTACTCCATGAATCCAAGAATGATTTATTGAACATGTCCACTTTATTATTACCAGTTATTAAAAAGATATAAGTTGTTTTAACCTCACATCCAAAGGCTGATTCTTATTAATTGCAGTCTCGTCGACCAAAATTTCAAATAAAGGTACTGGTCCCTAATTGGCATCTGCGGGGCGTAGTACACATGCGCACTCTGCTGACCTTTATTTATGCTATTAATTATCTTTAGGCATTCTTGGTCAGTTTGTTGGTGTTTTCCAGCTGTGTTAATGCTAACGGAATTTCATCGATCAAATTACAAAAATATTTATCCTCTTGTTTTGTTTCCAGCTTAGGCCTGCTTTTCAATCTTTTATTTCCATCTGCATGTTTGTTTCTTAAGTTATTTTGGGTTTTTGGGTTTTCTTTCTTCTGCATGTTAATTGTTGAGGTAATTTAATGCATGGATTTTTTTTCTTCATCGTGTGTATTCTCATCATTGTTAGTGTTTTCTGAATATAACCTCGATAAACAATCTGCCAAAAAATTCTCCGATGAAATTCGGTGCTCCACAGTGTAATCAAGAGTAAGTAACCGCTCGACCCATCGGGCTAGTCTACCTAATTTGCGCTTTGTGCTTAAAACATAACGCAAATTGTTATCCTTGCAAACATAACGCAACATATTAACGTAAATTGTTTATTAATGTTTTTATATTTGTTGATCTCGTAAGATACTTAATAAAAAACACACTAATCATACAATATAAATTGAAAGATGTCACCCGTCTTAAATTATTATTAATGGTTGAATTTGTAAATATTTCTATTTTCCTTTAATAAATTTATTTAAATTTACATTTAACATGGTTAGTTATCAAAGTTACATCTGTTAAGCTATTCCTCAAGAAATAAGTACTTTGTAAAAACGCTTAAACAAAAAAATGCAATAACTTTTTATTATTTGACATCATTGTTTGAAATGAAGCGGTCCAAGCTATGGTTCGTTATTACCTAAATTATATAGTTTTAAAAATAATTAATAATCAATAACCCAATGGCTTCTGCTTTGCATTCAGCAGACAATGTTTCAATTATAAAACAAGTGCACCGCCTTTCTATTACAGCACCGATTAGGCCTAATAGATGTGTATGTAAAAGGTGCTTCAAATTATTTTCCTTAATCCATCATTAAAAATTCACAAAAAGCTAGTTTTTTTAATCATTCACCACCAATGATAAACCACTTTAACAAAAATGATAAGTTTCAAAAAATGAAAATGACAGCGATATAGTACGCCATGGTATCATGGTTTTATTAGTTTCTTAAAAATTAGCACAGCTTTTACCTAACACTTATTCCAGGCCCTTTCATATACAGTAGCATATTCCTGGAAGATTACAGTTAAAAACTAAATTAAACTAAGTTAGCTACAAAATTAAGAGGGTCAATTAACTTCAAAACGAATTTTTTCATTGATCTAAAAAATCAATAACTTGAGAAGAAAATTTGTTAATCAAATAAATTTACAAAGAGACTTTTAGCAGCTAATGAATTTAAGATGTGTAGGTTGTGTCAGGTAAACGTGATATCAAAATATTTATTACATGTCGTGTGCTGACCGCAGTAATCAAACACCATCCAATCCACCGCAATCACACGCTCCTCTGTGGGCGTGAGCTGCAGTGTAAGCGGCCGATTACCCTCTGTAACATGCACCGACCTGTAATGTCAGCTGAATGTTACTTCGTTGACTTTGTGTTAACCCCTCGATTTAACTCAATCAAAATCCAATTAACTTTTATTGTGTAGATTACCTTATGAATAAACATACAAGGTGTTTGATATATGATTAAACAATCTAAAATTTTAGCTGCAGTGTAACTTGTAGATGTTTCATTTTGTAAATATCATTAATCAAAGCTATATTTACAAAGTTAAATATGACTTAGGGGAATTAATTATAGTTCAATACATATTTCATTTTCTGGAGTGAGATCCAGACGACCATGAAGTCCTACCTCCGAAATAAACAGTGCAAGACTGGGTGAAAACGGGTATATCTCGAAAACAAATCGTGATATTACAAAACAGATTACGGCGTCCAATTAGCCATAAAAACTTAGTCGAAAGTGATAAGTCACAACTCCACCTTTATATTTGGAAAACTTAGCCCATTTGAAAATGGTGGATTAAATATGGCGCCCGAAAGTGATAAATCTGTCAGAATCACGTAAAAATGGTTCAACAATGACTGCTGGTGGTCACTTGCCAAAATCTAGCTTTATTTTGAGATTATTTGCTCATTTTACGATGCATAATTTTAAACGCTCTAAAATTAAATCTACTGAAATCCCTAATATCTTAAGAATGCGTTAATATTTTTTAAGAACAGATAAACACGGTATTGAAACTAGTGTAAAAATCTAGTTTCAAACGTGGGTCACAACACCACCTTTACTATGAAAAAAATATTTTGTTTCCAATATGGTGGAACCAAGATGACAGCCGAGAGTGACCAACCATTCAGAATAAAATACGTACTACACATCAACTGTGGGTGATGGTAAAATATCGCCAAAATTACTTTATTGCCAAATTACTTTACTAGGGCATTACTTGAATTAGTTTTGGGGTTGGTGGCTGCCATATAAAAAAAACTTCCGGTTGTCCGATTTTTGTAGATTTTTTTCAGTTGACTTTTACATATATTCCGCCTGGAATCCTCTAAAATTACTGTCACTAAACCTACCCGTCTGTAGTATTGAGTAATCAATTGTGATGATCAAGGTGATGATTGTATTTTGAAGCAGATATAGACTGTTACAATACCTTTTTACTGTAAATTGGAATTGCGTAGTTTGTTTCGTTTGCTGTCTATATAAATTGATTGACCTATAACTGGTCTAAGTTTGACTTGAGACCCTCAGGAATACAGCTAGATAAATTATAAATAATGATCCAATAGCTGAGCTAAAATATATTGCACAAAATTGCCTTATTATTTTTTTATGAATAGGCATCCATGTGACTCACTTTAAGTGTGGAACGGGATGCGAACAAATTCACGGTTATAAAAAAATGAAAAATAAATTATTCCACATTAAATTAACCTCAGATAAAATTGCAACGTATGTTAACCCTTTCAATAAATATACTGACGTTTAAACTGGGTGTTATGGATTCGAAACCAAGAATATAGGCTATAAGTTTCAATATTCTCCATTGCATACATTATATTAAATCTATCCATTAATCTTCTTATCAAGAAGATGATTCATTGAGGATATTAAGAAGAAGAATATTGAGTTCAGCTTGGTAGCATTTTTAATTTATTATTAAGGTTGCTTACGTAAAGCAATGTCAGAAAGGAAAACATCAATTTTATAAATGTTGTAACAACAAAAACTCGTGTGAGAGTATACTTAATGATTTCTGTAACTTTTTATCAATATATAAAACTAACTCCACTTATATAAAAAAATTTGCATTATTTTACAATATAGTGTAGTGCCGACCAAAATAAAGTTTGAAGGGTCAAGGTCGAAATCAAGGTTAAACTCCAATCTCCGTTAAGAGACTCTCAGGCAGTTATTGGAAGTAACAAGGGTAGGCTCTCAGCAGAAGTACTTACTGGGGCAAGCTTTACGGAATGGGAAGCCGTGTAAACCACTTTATAAAGAGTATTATTGTCCACAATAAAAGACCTAATGTATTTCTTAAATGGCTGCTCGTCATAATAATAATAAACATGTCCAGAAGGTCCCAGTAAATTTTTATCAAAACCACTTATATTTGAAATAAATCTTTCTAGAAATGTTTTCTAATTATTATGACGAGTAGCGATTTAAATACTATAGTTAATACTTTGATGACTAACGCGTGTGATACTTATCTGTATCTTAGTGTAATTTAACTTGCTTTGATACATTTTTTATAGGAATTAGCATGTAATTTTTACGGAATTCTTTTACGAGATTCCAACACATAAAAATTAAATTTGTGCTGGCATCTACTCGTAAATTAGCATACATTAACCTTGAGCTCTGCACATTTAACATGGTTTTAAAGGGAAAATGGAGTTTTTTGCTTACAACTACACAATCAAAGATAGGAGTTAAATTAGAATTGAACAGTTGCTGATCTTTGCAAAACCTTTAAAATAATATCCTATTTCTTATATACTGCCATTTAACATTTATGATTTTCAGATACAATGCTACTGAAAATGTTCGGACTGCTGTAATGAAGACGAGTATATGATTTAAACAGTTTTATGGCTTTGTACTTTTTAATTTGCCTTTTTAATGCGTTACTTATGGATTCATTAACGTATTAGTATTCAATCATTCAGATAGATGTAAATAAGATAACTACTTAAAACCTTTATTTACTTTTATTCTGTATTTACATGCAAGATGGTAGATGTACACAAATGGTGGGACATTTTGCCACCATCCTCCATTTGTATATATTTGCCACCAAGTTCAACATGGGTCTTACTGGTTGCCAATTTGAACACTTAATAGTAACGAAAAGACAACTATCTCAGTCTAATAATTTATTCCAGCAAGGAGTGACGCTAAAATATGTTCTGGCTGAATTTCAACCAGTTGGCGATTTCCAGCATCAGCAAATGAAGAGTAATCCTTCAAATTAATATAAATTAAATAATCACTCTGCATCCAAAACGTAAAAAAAATGTTGAAAGGTCAAACCACTACGGATAGACAAAAGAGCACGGACATCACTCAAGGAACAAATTGACAGTCACTTGTCTCCTTGAAGCTGCCAAAGTGACTCAAAATTTATTTACAAGCTGCCTCTAAATAAAGCCCAAAGTGTCCTTTGTAACCTACTCTAGCATGCATTTTCAAGCAAATTAAAAAGACCAGAAATTACGAGAGCGTGAACAAAGAAAAACATATTTACTTGACCGATAACACTTTGCGGAAAAATTGGTTACCTTGCACATAATTGAAAAACAATAAATTATTCGATTGAATAAGTTTTGTTGATAATACATGAGTTTTTTAAATACTTCATTATCATATTGGGTTAACGCTAGATTAGTTAAATTATATACCGTAAAACTAAATAAGAAGGACACTTGATTTTTGATTGTTTTGCTCACCACCATGAAAATAGTAATTTCATTTTTTTATTTTATTAAAATTATTTCATTTCATATAAATCTAAGTATAGTTAAACACTAACCTTGATCAGTGCAGCCATAAAGCCAAGTTAACATCCGAGAGCCCTGCTGAGAGCGCTAGTCTCGTTATACGTAATGATATTGGCTCCAGTAACACCTTGAGTTCGCCTCGTGCCCCGTACAACAAGGCTTCAGCCATTACTGTAAGGAGGGTAAGCTATTAAGAAACACAATATTATCATTTAAATTTGCATGGTTAACTTTTATAGTTAAAATATTTGAATTGTTACCTTTCTTACTATTTAACCTTTTTCCAATGGTCATAGCTTATATTACTTCTGATAATTATTTGTATTTCTTTCTGCGCCATTACTTATCAATTCAACAGCATGTAAATGTTAATGTAGCAGTTTTATTTTCGAAACTTAAGTTCGTATCAAGCTAAAGGGAAAATATTGAATTACATCATACCATAAAATAGTTTCATTTATTTACACAGTTGTCGATGTAATTAAAACTAATTTTACCTTGCAAACTTTGTTATGATAGTGTTATAGAAGCTGTACTAATGTAAAATAATGTATAAAATTTGTCTGCTAAAAGGCAGTAATGTTTGGTGTTGTGTTACATAAAGATATTTCACGGTGATCAAAATAAGTTAAACTATCATATGGAATTCTCATTATTGTATCGAAGTTTTTAAACCGAAATAAGGTATATCTTTCATCGTAAAGTCAATAATTTACTTCGCTTTTCCCTAAATACCCTCATAAAAGTCCTCTCTGTCTTAAAAGTACGTGTTGGTTGTAACAATGACAACATTCAATACGTTTATTTAATTTACATCCTTGTTTGTATTAATGCAACCAAACATTTTCTTTGATGAAAGGACTGCGAATGGAAAGTCAGGACTTTAATTTACGATTCAGTAACTTGCTCTTGAAGAAATTAATGAAAACGCAGCGGTCTGCAGAAGCACTTATCCCATTCAACGAGGAGAGAGCGACGCTATTGAGTCCAAGAGAGGTCTAGTGGGAGCGGACTGCTTCCTGAGTTTCGTGGAACACCTGCTACCAGGTAATAGTCTACTTTAAATTAGAATCATTTAATTTATTACAGCCAATAATGAACTAAATATTTTTATATACGAATATTTAATAGTGTGTTTGCTTATTATTTTAGCAAAAGGTATAATTTTCCTACATGGTTTCCCTAGTCCAGCCAACGAAAACGTGTAGAGGGAATTTTTTTGAACACAATTTTTGACTTTGCAGCATTTTTTGGCCTTGTTAGAAGAATAATGTATCAAAAGTCCCCGTCCGCGGCCCTTTAGCGGGGAAGGAGGGGGTCTGAAGGTACCATTTTTAGGTTTTTCTTAATCATGTCGAAAACTATCAACTTTTAGTATTCTCTATCAAACTGGAAAATAGAAGAAAACTAAATTTTCTGTAAAAAAGGTATATACGTCTATTTTGGTCCATCCATTTACAAGGTAAACTTTAATGTTATCAATATCTTCTATATTAAGTATTTATTATAATATTTACTATAATAAATACTTTTTTGCTGGAAATTTAATTTTCCAATGTATTAGGGAGTCCTAAAAGTGGATAGTTTTCGAGATCTTTAGAAATAACCTAAAAGTGGTACCTTCGGAACCCCCTCCCTCTCCCCGCTCAAGTGCTACGGACAGGAACGTTTGATAAGTTATCCTTCTAACGAATCCAAACAATTCTGCAAAGTCAAAAATTGTGTTCCATGCATTTCTCTCTATACCTTTTTTTTAGCATTCGTTGCTCGACTACTAATATATTGAACATTACAAATTAATAGTAATGTTGTAGTTTGGGCCCTCTCCCTACCCGCACCACCTACAGAGACAGACAGCTGGGAGCGTGCCTCCAAGTGTACGGTCAGGGGCGACCCACTGCAACAGGACTGGGTCTAGAAAAAGAAAAATTTGTGGAACGGAATAACATTTTAACTTAATTTCTTACAAGCTAAATAAGTAGGCAGAATTTTTTCAGATTGACAAGATAAATTATCAAAAGAGCAAAGTTATGTTTTTTTGCCAATAGCCTATCTTAGAAATAAAAATGTTTGATATACTGGACACAGTAGTTACAGTACACTTATGAACAATGTATTATTCACTTCAAAACAATAAAAAAACTGTAGATCAGAGAATTAATGTATGACAATGATGTTAAAGCATTAGAAATGTGTCAATCTGTATGGTTCTGTTTAAATTCAAACTTTAAATTTGTACCAACAAACTGAGAATTGTTGTTACAATTTGTATAACAGCAAAAAAACTACTTACTGAGTACGTCCAAAAAACTGTTTTTTTAGACAAAAATCAATCTGACCTACAGTGTTTAGCGATTTAAATTTGAGGTAAATATTTTTGTTTGAAAACAACAAAAGAAATATATGTATATAACTAAAATACATTTACTCTATCTCTGCAACCTAACCTACAGGAAGTGACAAGGCTTAAAATGTAAGTTCTTGCTTAAAATAAGAAGCAATTATGATGGCCTGAATAAACAAAGAATTTAAATCAACTTATTTTAACACCATTTCGGAGGTATTAATATATCACCGAAATACATTTTTAATTTCAAAGTAGACTGGATGAGCAAAATGAAAGCTGGAAGCCATACGACTCCGAATGAAAATTGTCAGATTGTTAAAAAACTAAATTAATTTGAGAAAATTTAATTAACTTATCCATCCTCAGCGCGGTTCGCTTAAAGAATCATTAAAATCATATCAAATTTTTTATTTTTTTTAAATAACAATACACAACAACATAAAATACAATCGCTTTATGAGCGTGACGTCTGTACCGTGTGCCTGCCACGGCTCACGTTAAATTAGTTTTCCCGTCAATCGGTTAAACATTAAAGATTGAAGGGAGATCACCTTTACACTCTAAAGGTCTGCAAACATACGTCCAATCCGTAAATTGAAGAGTTCACTAGAACTTTTAATGGGGCTCAGAACCTTTAAGTGTGTTTTCTGCACTTTTTCCTCCTTGTGTTATAAACTGTTCTTGACAACTTAAAAACCAGAGATCACAAGCATGAAGTTACTATTAGGTTTTCTCAAAGGGAATCATTATCGACAGAGAGGGAGAATTAGGGGCACTTATACGTAGAACACGTTTCTCTACTAGGTAATTAGAAACATGTATAGATTGTTTTTATTTACATTTTTAGGTAAGAATTTGCATTGGCATAATCCTGAGATAATTGATCAGTTTACCTGCTGAGATCAGTGCAAGTTTTACAATAAATAATAGGAACCTAACTATTAAAACTGTTAGGAACCTAATTAATTGTTAAAAATCTAATTCACTTTCTCACGTCATCATGCTGCGTACGTAGTCGTTTTATAAAACGTGTTCTTATTTCTTTTATTTCTATTCTTTTATTAATCCTTTCTGCTCCACAGTGACGTCGATTAATTCCAAATTTATTTTTATTTTGGAAACTTGAGTTACTCCCACATTGACCTATGTTAGGAGTCAAAGGTCAGAGGTAGAACATATTACTCAGTTAATATTATCAACTCAGCTTGTGGCAAATTAGTTCAGACCACATCGTAAACTGCAGCTCTAAACTGAGCGATTGTTATGTATAACTTCATTGCTGCATACTAATTTATACGTGATAATGTTATTTATTATACCGTCAAATTCACAGCTTTGTAATGTTAAATATTTTGTAATCTTCAGAATCATATTGCAGGTTATAATGCGCAAGAATTACTGACGCTTCGCTAACAGGAAAGATATATTGGGCGTAGAAAAACAAAAAAAAGTTAAAATTGAAATATGAGGTAAGGATAATGTCATTTTATTTGTTTCAAATACTTTATTTTTCGCAGTTGCAGTAATGATACATTTTCATCCGATTTTTCACTCTCTTGCTTCGAAAGTGACTGAGCTGACTTGCTGGATATTTTCTCATGCTGTTAATTTTTTTTAGATTCATGCAACCACCATATAAAAATGATACATCGCGTCACAGTGTAGGGTACTTATTCTAAGCTTCTTTCAATTCCAACAGTTAGAAGTATAGTCTCATTTATCGTATTATTTTTTCCAAAATGAAAATAATGTGGGATAAAATGTCACCAAGGAGTAAAAAGGATTATTAAAAGTAGGAATAAAGGCAACAGTAACACGTGTTTCAAGACGATGAAGTACGCAGCATGTTGACATGAGGAAATGCATTTTATTTTTAAGCAGCTCAAACAGCCCATTATAGGGCTTTATACCATCCAAAATGAAGATAAAATGTTCCGAATTATTACGCTAACTGAACTGTAAAACGCCCTAAAGAACTTGCGAATGAGATGATATAAATTAATACTGTGCATCTGCCAGGTCGAAAGGAAATCCGATGGTAACTGCAACTGCTAGTGTGTAAAATACTTTTGAAACAACGTACTTGGTACTATCTAATAGAATAACATTTTGTTGTTAAATCAGTATTTTTTTTAGTAAAACTGAGGGAGAGGGCATACAATGTTTATCTTTTAATTTGCCTCCTTAAGATTTAAATTAGATTTGAATCAAAGGCTTAACTGACCATTTTTAGTCCCTTAAGGTCCAAATTAGAAGCATTTAGTCCTCAAAGGTCGGGTTGTGGGTGCTTCGAGTTTGATCCTATGGATTTGTTTATGAAAGATATTATCCAAGGAAACTACCCTACTAAATTTGAAGAAAATGAGATATCAATTAATTGTTACCATCCAGGATATATAAATATGTATCTATGTTTTACAACGAATGGAGTTTTTGCCATATGGGGATCCCCTGATAAATGAGAAGCTGTCATGGTCCATCCCTCAGTCCCATCGAGGGTGCCATGTCAGCTCGTCTTTCTATAGGAAGTCCGATAATGCAAATGTGTGTGTCGTTGCCTGTAATATTCCAACACAAATGGAGAAGACATACCATTTAAATCACCAATATACAATAAATGAAGTGTGGGTAAAACGAAATGAGAAGTTCTAAGGTGTTGAGTTTTAATTACTTAGATTCCAGCACTTTTCAGTGGGTCAGGAAATCCTACTGGAATTTAATTGGGTTCTTTTTACGACTTCTCTCTTTCAAACCTAAAAATATTAATCCTGTATTTTGGTAAGATAAAAATTAACGCTTTAAATTTTTCTTTTATTTAAAAGCAAAATTATTAAGAATTAATTATTGTTAAATTTACAGGATGGTGGATACTCAGCGATTGTTCAAGATTTAAATTTTAATTAAATCTTAATATTATCCTACTACTAAAACAAGCAATGTTTGTACGGGCAAAATTTTTATTTCATCCTAGGATTTTAGATTTTTTTCTTTGATTTTGGGTTTAAGGCTACCAGAAATCATCAATTGGAACTGATCTCAAGTCTGGGAAAAATCCGGTTTGCGTCCTACAGCCTTTCAAAGTGCCCATTCAAGTGCCCATCGTCATGGGCATTTTTTGTTGTTGGCTTTAACCAAAACAGCTGATTCAGGTTGTTTTTATTGATATGCAGGCTAGAAAAATCATATGATTTGTAAATAACTAATTTAAATTGTTTAAAGGTTATTTTGAAATTGATTTTATAATTAGTTAGTTTTTTTAATTTGTTCAGCACAAACTATGTCTATTATTCTGTTTAAACTGATTAACAACACCGATTACCCTGATTACCATAAACTAGTTTAGAGCCTTTGGTCCATTAGAGATTTTGACTACCAGATATAATCCAATCACATTACAGGCTCACTTGTGTTCAATATCCAGATCTAACAGCTTGAGCAAAAGTTTAATAGTCAATTCCAACAACTGAAGAGCTTCTAAAGCAATCAGAGCTTTAACAAAGAGATCGATAACAAAGCTTTATCACTGGTCCGATTGATAACAATTATTTGAAAACAATTATTTTTACTCTCTTTGGTTTAAACTTAACTTTTTTGCATTTTGACGTCAGTATTTTTTTGCGTTAATATTTTAAGGCCGCGATATACGGAAACAGCACAAACTATGGTCTCGTTACCATCAAACTCAGACTTTTGTTAGGTAGCACCGTAAATTCATATTTTAATCTGATACAATATTATTATTTACTAAAATGCTTCAGCGTTTCTAAATAAGGAAAACTACCCACGGTGTTTCCGAAAATCAGGTTTTCTTTAGATTGTGTTTTATGACATTGAAACTTTTACCCCTTTATCCCAGTTTTTTGCCTATATATTATTTATTGGTTTCACCTTATTATTACCTTATTACCTTATTATTTACTATTTATTGGGCAGGCCTTAAGATTCAAGGTCGAACTTCGTATTAAATCATCTTAATGTGCTATAGCATTATAAAGTTCTCATGTTAACCTGCTCAATTTTGGAGAAGGCTGTGGAATCAGTGTATTGATATAGTGCATTAACGGGAGTAGTTGGAAATCATGTACTGATGAAACTATACCTTACAGTAATGTATTTTTAAGAAATACCCTTTTTAGAAAATTATCGTGAAAAAGTTAAAATAGATCAAACTTATGTGTATGTCCTATTGATTGGCTATAGAAAGTAATATTTAATCTTATAAGTGGGGGCTTTTTAAAATTTTATTTTCAGCTAATTTTAACATTATGTATTGTATAAATAGGCCCTTAAGTTCAAAGTAAAGCAACATAAGGACAAGTAACGACTAGAATATTTTATTTATATTATATTAGACTCAGTAAGTTTTTTTCCAATTTACATTGACAAACCATGAATCTTTTCAAGAGATTTATCCAACAAATGATAAATAACAACATCAACATTGATGTTCCAATGTTGATCAGAATCAACATTGATTCTGAATGAGTATTTTTATTTTAAAGAAGAAATCATTTTTTAAAGAAACAAAATCAAGTCAGAGAAAAAACCTCTTTTTAGCAAGTTCGAATTAGATTTTTGTTTCACCTTGACTTTTAGTATATTAAAATGGAGAAAACGCTTGATTCTTTTACACAAATGTGAAATCCGTCAACAATGGTAAAATAATAAAGGATCATTGGTTTTATTCAAAATACACTCTGTACATTTAATTATTAAAATATAGTTTTCCTGGCAATTTATTCGTTTGATATGATTGTTGCTCAAATATTAATTCGTAACATATGACGTAAAATTTGATTGTGAGAATGATTTAGATAAATGTTAAGTTGCAGCTTGCATTTATTGTAAAATTTATTTTTATAATATTCTCTGAACAAAATATTAGACTAGAAAATAACTTGCTGATTTACAAACATGTGACATCAGGAAATCAAGCATTTTATCTTCAACCAAACGTTACAATCCAATAAAAGTTTATGAGAAATAACAATAATATCCAAAATATATTATTTGTTTATCAAATAATTTAACAAATCACCCGGATCAAAATCAATGTATACGATTTTTCATCAATAAATTTACAATTATGAAAAATCGGCAGGAACAAACTAAATAAATTATTTCCTTTTGGCTATCGAATAATTAAATAAATTTAGTTTGCTTTTTGGTTTCAATTCTTTTTATAATATTATAGGGATTTGACTACTGGATAGCAACGAATCTAGAGAGTTTATATTTAAATTGACTATTAAGCTACGCCTACTCTTGGGCAACATAACTTTAAGCTTGAGCTGAGATATTTCATAACCAATAATTGATTTCTGAAATATGTTAGGAGTAAGCCATGTAAAAAAGACGTTGACTGTAGACTGATGATCGAGAGTGTTTCTTTAATATTAACTAAATACACGAAGTATATTATTCCGTCGAAGGATGGCTAACGGAGGAACCCCACACGGTACTGTTTTCTATTTCTTTCTTGATTATCGTTCATTCATTCATTGGAGAAAAAACGTAAATATCGAAAAGAAATATGTTTGAATTACAGTTTGCAGCCATGATTGCATTACAGAAGTCGTCACAACTTCTGAAATACGCTTATCGATAACTTCAGTCATTTGTAAGTTTGACTCCAAACAATTAGCTAATCGCTGACAATTCATCAGTATTTCCGAGTTTGATTTGGCAGACTTATTTCCAGTAGTTACTAAGACATTTGGCTTTATCCTCCTTAAAAGAATGTGTGTCAGTTAGTTTAGAATTCATTACGTGATTAATTTTCGCAAAAGCTTCCATACACATGCAAACTAGGTAGGTTGAACTGCTGCGCTGGGTGATGGGAAGCACGTTGTCCAGCGGTTCGACCATTCATGAGTCCAACCCAAAATTCGAACAACTTGTGGCACCATCGAACAGCTCGATTCTATTGTGTCCTTGGCCAGGTTGGGAAGGACCTAATACACAATCGAACGTGTTGTCGAGCTACAACAGTTTGTTTAATCAACTTTCCAAGCGTGTATATAGGACTAAGTGTTCAGAAATATAAAAAAACTTTCCTTTTTATGTAAAATATAATATCAATTCAACATGTCCATCTCTTACAATTCGATTGCCCCCCCCACCCCCACGCCCCCGAAAAATGGAGCAACCTCCCATTATGACAATTTTAAGTGTTCAGACATAATATCTTTAAACATGTTTTGAAATGGAAAATGTCAAGAGAAATTTAGATGCTTAATTTACTGGAGACTGTCAAGAACCACTGATTCGTGAATCGTCGCACAGCACGAACTGCTTGAGCTATAATCACTATTTTATCGGGTCTTTTCTTTGCATTTTAATTTATGTTCTATGGCTTAAACACGACTATTATTATTTTCATTCATTAATGCTGGAGCTGACTGTAATTTATATTCCATAGGTAAACCGTGGAAATTAGTTCTTATCGATCTGGTAACTCCACTCTCCGGCGTGGCGTTATTTGTAACGGAAAATAGGTACACTGTCATTCCAGGCATTCCATCGAGCCGCCTGCAACAAAGCGAGTATTATATTGACTATAAAATTCATCCTAGCGGCTAATTTTGTACCAACTCAGTAATCCTCTCTAAATGTTTGGTGAGTGATGCCTTTACGTGTGACTTTGAATTTTTTTCATCTTCAATACATCTAATACAAAAAAGTTTAGTCATTAAAAAATAAATTTTCTTTTTTATAATTATAATAAGTAAGTTTTGGGCAAGTCTTATGTCATGATAGAGTGTACCAATAGCTCTTTGCTCACAAAGCGGTCGAAGTATCATTATCACCCACTGGTGATAATGCCTACCTAATGGTTGTATAATTGATTGATATCAAGCACATGTTTCGAGATCAGTGGTCCTTTTGGCTTTACTGATATACGGTTAAAATCGCAAACTTGCTCATTGCATCTACTTTTTACCTATTCCTTGTTTCATTTTACCTGTACAAAAGTTTCATTTCATAGTACTTCACATTTTTATCACTATTTAACACATTTCAATGTTTTAGATCTTAAATTTCCCTAAGAATTTCTATCAAGAGTACGACAAAAATTGAACAACTTTTTCAACGGAAGCCTGCTCAAGGTGGTGTAATCTTACGAATTATACGATGCATTTTTACTTTAAGAAACATAATATATCCTTTATTGTTTTTTTTCATTTTTCATGTCACATAGTTCGGCAAGAAGTACCAACATTATGTATATTTATTTTGGTAAGTAGTTGCTTAGTAATAAGACTTTTTACTTTAACTTTTAATTTTTTAAATGGTACTTCAATTTTTTAATATTTTGAAAACGTTTTTTATATTTTTAATCACTTAAATTTAAGCAGATATCAAGCTCATAACTTTTTTTTATAAAGTATTTTAACTGTAATTTTGCTTTTGAATTGATTGGAAATGTTTTTTAAGATCGATTTTAGATTCTTTACTATAGATTAAACATTACAACTGATCTTCTTAGCATGAAATGCAACTAAATTTTTTTTATTGGATGCTTGAAATTGAATTATTAATACTTTTTCTGACAAAACGAGATAATCAAAAACTTTCTAGATCACTAAATGAATGAGAGCAATTATACTTATCTGTGATTTAATCAATTTTATCCTGTCCTAACTGGAGAGTATTATGAAAATGTATTATCTAATTTTCCCCATAATCTATTCATCCAAACTTATCTTTGAAACTGGATAGCTAAAACAATGCTGAACTTGCAACGAGGTGTCAAAGTTTGAGTTTACTCTGGTGGGAATTATTGATAAAGCTCTTTAGACATGGAAGTGGGAGGCTACGCTTTACGAATAAAATTAATTTCACTTATAAGCTGATTTACTTTAAAAATAACATAAATTTTCTTGAAATGGATAATTGTTTGCCGTTCTTCTCATTTTCTATATAACTTACAGATATTTAATATAAACATATTTCATTTAGTAAAAAGACGGATACCTGTAAAAATATGTTGCTCAGAGAGAATTTAATTGATAAATTTCCCTCAGACTATGTCATTGCCTCTAGTTAAAAAGTCACAATATTATTGGTAAAGTTAAAAAAGTCACAATATTATTGGTACGTGTAGATTTAGTTAGATACAGTATTTCTGTAATACATTTTTCCAAATTTTACTTTTGCGTGGATGGTAAAATTATCACGCAGGGTAATATTTCATTCAATGTCAATAACTCCGTTTTCAGTACTGTTAACTTATTTACTTCTTTACAAAAATCTATGAAGTATGTGATTTAACATTTCGAATGTTGGGTCCGTAAGACCATAACCACACAATAATTACAATGCATTATTTAATGAAATTAAATAATGGAAGTCAAAATTAAAATCGATGAGCAGTTTTTAAACTGAATATAGAAACAATATAATAATAAGAAATGTGTGTATTACTTATTTGCATTATGGAACTGACTAATGACTTTTTTATTTCCTTATAACCAATATCATGGGAATATTTCCCCAGTGTAATCCAAACAGCTGGGACTGACTAAAAAGAGACAGTTTTGAAAAGAATATTGCAATAAATCTTGTTATTCCTTTGCAATGTTATATCAGAGGAATCTCAGGCAGTATCGTATTATTTATGCACTATGCTTCTAAGACAGAGATATCTCAGCCAGTATCTTATTATACTTCTATTATACTTCTATTATGCTACTATGTCAGAGGTATCTCATAAAGTATTATATAAACGTGTTCTTAATAAGGTCAGAAAAATTAAACTTTCGGGAAATTAAAAACTACTAAAATAAAAATGTTAGACTTAATTAATAAAAATGTAACCTATAAATAATTTCAGTGTAAAAGAGGATTACAAGTTTAGACAAATAAGCTCTTATACACAACTACCTGATAAATCTTCAAAAATGTGAACTTATTTTGTCATCCTTTTAAAATATGCATTTTGTAGGGATAAAAGCATAAAATGTCAAGAAAAATGAGTATTTAAATTACTATATTTTTTCTAATTGGATGAATAATTATTTGATTTAAGTTTGGAAAAATTAAAAAAAATATGGTCATGCCTCGATTTTACTTAATAGAGCCAAAACCACAAAAGTTACATTTACTTTTATGTAAGTCAAAACTCCATATCGCATTATTAAAATACGTCCTTTTAAAATTGATCTAAAACATGCAAGGCTCATTCTATAATAACTATTTGATATGATCACACGTATATCAAAATAATATTTAGTCATGTAGAGTAGGAAGACACAAAAGTATAAGTCTAAAACAAATTGATTGAATTACGTAAGCCCTTTTAAAAAGTGTTGACTACGGTCGGTACCATATTGCAGCCTCCTTCAATTCCATCTGGAGTTAATGTATCAACCAAGCCGTAAATCACCAAAGTAAGCAAAGTAGGTAAATATTTTTAAAAGTAATCCACTGCCGTGATTGACAGGCTCTCTCCATTTATCGAATTAGGAGTGACTTTCAAATTCAATTTACTGCATTGATTTTCCTTGAAAGTGGCGACGATTAAACATTTATAATTTACCTACATTTCCCTGTAATACAGGAAGTTTTGTTAGAAAGTGACTTCGTAACTTTTATTTAGCTTAATCAATTTCCCAATTTTAGTCTTTTCAGGAGAAATTAACTTTTCTCTTTTAATACCGTAATACACTGCCACAGGGAATTATTGCCTACGATAATAGAGTCTTAATAGCAATAGAAAATTCGAAAGTTTATTATATTAAGTAAAATTTACTTCTATAATAGAATGTTTTTACTCTGTATATAAATGATACCGTATATATAATTTTTTTTCAGAAACATATAAAAATGTATTTACCCGTAACGGAAAGTTGCATTTTTTAGTTTACTTTTCCTGCTTCATTATTTAAGTAAACTAGAACAACTTTTGTTGTCTTGTTTTTATCATTAAAAATATTTGGCTTTGTTATTAAATAATCGTATTTCGGTGTTGTTCAATTTTTATTTTCCTTTTATGTATGTTTTATATTATTTCCAATTATGAATGATTATATACATATGAAAAATATTAAATATGAATTATTTAAATATCTAATAACTATAACTATCCAAGCAAATTGAAATAATTTGAAATTAACTATTTTTATCATTTTGTAGTTAAATTTACTTCATAATATAATTTAATTATTGTTATTCACATAACAGTATTTGCTTTTTTGGAAAAGCGTACTTAACATTGAACGTGTTAGCCTTACAGGTTTTTAGCGTAACTCTTTTCTTGTTGTTGCTTACCAAATAGTCTTAAAGATGATTCTGATATATAGTCTGTGGAATTTAGTTATATTGGAACAGTAGTAAAAATTTTGATTTAGAATTTTGCTAATCTTAGGGTAAAATATTAATTTCAATTTATATTTTTATGTTATTACGTATCTTAATGCACTTACTTTCCAATTAAATAAATGGATATTCTATAAAATTAAGGTTAATCAAAACGCTAAAAAAGTTAAGGACCTGACTTCATGGTCGATAAATCGGAAGTGACAAAAATAGGCTTTTAGTGGAATAGGTTAGTGGTAATTGTCATTCGGATAAATATATATTGAGGATAAAAATCGTCAAACACTTTTACATTCAAAAACTGTCGCATAACTGATTTATAACAGATAATAAATGTTTCTTTCATAAAACAGTGGTAATGTAACTAAATTAAATATAATTTTAAACGTGCCTTTGATTTATTTTTCCTTGCCCAAGTGCGTTCCAAATATAAGTTACACGAAAAATGTATTTTGTTTACGTTAAAATTAAATGTGAAATAAACATTATAATTTAGATCCCTGTTTATTTTTTTTAGCTTAATAAGTTTCTACCATTACTTTAATGTACTTCAAATTAATGTACATAAATCATCTGAAATTCGCGAACATGAGATGTTATCAGTTTATTTTACAATTAAGGCTTAATCAGAAGCCTTCATAATTTAGTAACCTAGTTTAAGAGACTATTATTTGATGAAAGGTTGTAAAAAAGGCAAAATTGAAGGTTTATTTAGACAAAAAGTAAATACAGAACACTAAGACAGACAACGTTTTTACGGTTTAATTAAAAGCCTCCTGAAGTATTTGCTCGTACAAGAGGCTGCTCTGCCTTAGGGCGAGTCGAAGTTGGATCTCATTCCTCCACGATCTAAATTTTTGCATTCAAAAATGGTGTTTTTGCAAAATAAATTGTATTTTTAACACTCTTTACGAATTGTATTTTATTGTATATTTATAAATCCCAAATAACTTTTAACTTTTAAAAAGATTATGAAGTTAGTACTCATCAATGCTCTCCTTGAATGAAGGGTCTCCGTGAGAAAATCCCAGGAAAAATAATTGTGTTTTGATAAAACGGTTTCAAAGGGCACACATTTTAAGAAAACGGCTGAACATCAGATTCATTTGTGTGTATCTACAATATTTTGTTTACTTTCTCCCAGTGAAGTGGGACACAATCGCCTAGTTATTATGTATCTAGGACTTCTTATTCAAACAGTTTTATGAAATATCAATATATTGCACAAAATGGGCTTTTAAATCCTTGAAACCATAAATGGTGATATGTTTTCTTGGTCGATATTCGAAAAACCAAATGTTACAGTCAAATATTGGGTGAAGAAAAATTTATAATTTTCTCTACAATTTCTAATATCGAAGTAGAATTGGTCCATAAGCCGTTCCAGCTTTTGGGGTTAACACTGTAAGATGATTAGTTTATTATATAGATAAATTCTCCTGATAACCAAATACATTAATAGCCCTTTATGAAGGATTTATCTACTATGTTCTTGTAACAACTGTTTTCAAGCCGTCCTTTTACTCAATAACGGGATACTCCAAGATCCTTACGTATTCTAAAATCTTTTCAGCTCAAAACGGTGTACTGTTGAGAAAGACAAAATTGAAATGATCATGTCACATAAAAAGGTATAAAATGAATGCTGAATAAATGAATGTCACATAAATGAATGCTGCTCAGCAAACATTGTTTTTTTATATAATTATATAGAAAATATATTAACTGAACGAATTAATATTTGGTTGGTAGAGTAAACACAACTTTAAGTATGTAAGTTTTTCATAATTATCCTAGTATCAAAAAAGGATTTAAATAGTATTAGCAATTATATGTTTACGATTGATTCGTCAATATTTTTCTCTGGACAAAAGATTATAGTAATCAAATGTCTGAAACGACATTTGACTTAGAGATGAGTCACATGTACACCATCAATTTCATTGTAATTAAACGTTAAAATGGAGATCTTTAAAACATAAATGAGATCACCTACATTCTGATCCAAAGTTCCTACCAGAGTTTGTGGGCGAAGAAGAAGAGTTCACAAGTCAAAGTTCCAAAGCCAAGCGGAGTTTGTAGGACTGTGGTCTGTTGAAGAACTTTGTGAGCACCGTTAAGACTACATAAACAAGAAGGGCCTTTAAATATCATTGGTACATTCATACTTTTAAGAGAATATATAATTAATTCATGTACGTATACATAAAAAGTTAATAAAATTAAGTAGTTTATGAATGCCACACATTTATTAAAAGTCAAAAGAAAACAAAAACTCCCTTATTTTTCAAAATAAATTAGAGGTCATTATAAACTGGAATCATATCTTTAGGTTTTCATTCCAATTCTCTCTAGTTGTTTTAGATATTTTAATACAATTAAAACATAAAACAACTGTTCGTTTTAATAAAATGATCCAGTTATAAACTGGTTCCTCTTCTTGTTTTAGCAAGGTAAAATAAAAGCATAATATAATATAATATCCCTCTCAAGGAACCCTACAACTATTTAGAGTATGATGATGCAGGTTAACCAAAGTTAAAAGATTTTTTTTAGTTTCCTAGCATGTGATTTAGCATGAATATTTTAAGACTAAATCAAGACTGATCAGGACTGACAAATAATTACTAATAATATTTTTGTTTTCTACAGAATAAATACAACTAACTTAGAATAATTAACATAATTCTGGTTAGTTAGTTCGCGAAACGAGAAAGAGAGATTATGATGTCACACAATGAAAACGTAATTCAGGATTATATTTCAGATTCCTTGATTAAACTATATCCTTCGTTTAGCGATTTCATACTCTTTAAAACACTGTTCTCAGCATTTTAGCTTGGATTTTAGGGTTGACGGGTCAGCAAAAATTGACTTTTATAACTGGATTGGATAATGAATGAGTGATCAGTGTAACATTTCCACAATCAATCATGTAAAAACATAATTGCACATTCAATTCAAATTTAATAGGTAAAGTAGTTTAAAAAGTGCCATAAGTAAAAAAGTTTACAAACTCATATTTGATTTTGATTTGATTTTCCCAATATTAAAATCAAGCAAATAACTGTTAAGTATAATGATAATAATATTAGTAACTATTTAGTATTAAGATTTGAGTATGTAATTAGGAATAATCAGGACTATTGCAACAAATTTTGATCACGTAAACGTCAGGTTATTTTTACGGTGAAAACTGGTAAGTCAACTTATATGTAACACTTTTATAGAAAGGTTTTAAGCCTTCTCGTTTTTCTAACCCTAAAACGGTTTTGCTTGCTTGTTACAAGAGAATTCTCAAATCATCCGTTTCATTTTGATAACTAGAGCAAAGTTAAAATACCTAGACACATACCAGTGCACACGATTGGCAATTAAATGCCTTACACAGGGCAACACTATTGATAGCAACGGAACATTGCCATTTGTTATAGTATAATCGCCTCTTGAAGAACTTTAAAAAAGATATTACCAAAACTAGATTGGCTTTGCCCACCAGGTACATGGATATTATTAAATATGACTATTTTGTAATTACTTAAATACTGGATATATTTCTGGGATATAAGGTTTATGTAGAAGCTTAGCTAGGTTTGGTTACCTTGCTGTGTTACTAGAGTATTTATTTTGTATTTTATTTTAGCAGTACTGTAGAATAACTGACAATTTTGATTATGATTTTTGCGGACATTTGCCATCACTGATTGGTAAAAAACTAGTTTCACGACGTTTCGGGATCTGGAATCTGATCCCGTCTTCAGATGGAAGAAAACCAAGAACATAACAAGATTCTAGCCACATAGCCAGGAAACCCTGGACAAAAACACAGCTAAAAATCATAATCAAAATATGAAATCACCATCACCAACAATGAATTTCAAACAAAAAAAGTAACTGACAAATCAAATTCCGCTTTTCAATAGTTTAGTAGCAAAATATTCCGAGAGTGGTCAAAAGTGACTTAGAAATATCGAATTAACATACATTAAGATCGATGTTCCCAAACAACCCATGATTTCGTGCACTAACTCATTGCTCCAACACGCTATAGATCCTATGGGAAGGAATATTACTCAGCAGTCACTATTACTATTGATACACAAGCTGAAGCTGCTTGCTTTTTGATGCAAATATTTTTTTCATCATACTGTCCCGAAAACAGCCGTTTTTAGTTCTCTAAATCGTACACAAAATGATCGTTTTTGGATCACTTCGAATAGGAGTACTGAAAAAAACATATGGTAAATTTTGCCGTACTCTAATGTCAAAATTTGTTTATGTTACGTTTGAAAGGTTGAACGATTCCTTAACTTGTGTTTGTAAACAACCAACAGATTTGGTAAATGATGACTATTTATGATGACTATTTGGATAACCTCAAAATTATGTAGTCTAATTTTTTAACGATTTAATGGTTATTTATACATAATGATGAAAATAGTTGTTCATCACACGGAGCAAAAGTGTCTCCTTGGTACTCGATCGCATTTCCAAGCTCGGCTGCGCCTCGCCTGTAAATTACGATCTCGTACCAAAAAGAGCCACTTTCGCTCCTAGTAATGAAAACTACTATTATTTTATTATATCTAAGCAAAAATAAGATTTATTCCACCTAATAGGTTTTCAAAACATTCTTGTTGGTCCAACAAAGTTTATCTGTCAAACTTTGTAATGTGATACTCCGAAATGTCCTTAGAAAAAAAATACCTGGACATTCAATCTTCACAGCAGTGAAACTTTTCGGCTGTAATTTTGCAGCATGTTCGAACTGCAATTTTATTATAAATTGCAACAGTTATTTGAACTGCAACATGAATATAAAATTTATGAAATGTAATAAATGATTGCAATTACTGTAAAAAAATCATTTCAAGCGCAATAAAAATTTAATTTTAATAGTTTATCTATATATACCCAAATGGACTTAGCGATAATAGAATAATCTACTTAACAAAATATGAAACTTTAAAACCTAATAACTTAAAACGTTAAAAAAGTAAGCGTAAAACGTAATGAAAAGTAAAACGTACTCTAAACGTAAATGGATGATCTATTTTAAGATTACTCAGATACAAAGTGTATTTCACAAAAATTCAAAAGGAATTATTAAGAAATTAAATACATAAAACTGAGTGAAATGTTTTTCACTCAGTACTCTTATTTTCAAAAAATATAAAATGATAGCAATATATGAAAATACTTCTTAAAACAATTTATTGATAACACGGTTTTTTAAGAATGAGAATAAATCAATTTACGTATAAATTTTTATTGTTGTTTCATCGAGCACAGGCAACAGAATTTCTCGTGAAAAGCTTTTGAAAGCGGCAAAACACACACGTTGATGTGCTTATTGGGTTATTTGAGACCTTCAAAAGAGCTCCCAAATTGAGCCCGACTACAGTTGCAACCACAATGGTTGCAGTAATTCTATAAAATACTGGAATAATTTAAATGTAAAAATACAATTTCTAAAATATACTTTCTTAGCCTACCATAAGTTATTCTTGTTTACAAATCAAATAAACTGTTGTTTAACATGACTATCAATTAACCCCTCTAAATGGTGTTTAAGGTGTATCGAGTATGTTTTAATCCCAAATGAATACAAATTTACTTAGGATTCGTTATTAATTATACGTACTTATAATTATTATAAGTTTATTCTCATCTGTTTTCGACCTCTGCGGATTCAAAAAGGTTATTAGATTTGAATTAATATTTAATTTAATTAATACTAAATCCATTCCTATCCTAAGTATAATATTTAATTTTAAAGTAACATTATGAAGACTAATTTTAAAAAAGCGTAAACTAGGGTCGAAACAACTGATATTCAGACACCATTCTATAAAACTTCTTTGTTTGTATTTATTTATATTTATTAAGAATTTTATATTTACTTGAAGTTAAGGCTTTATCTTAAACAATATTATATTCAAAAGCTATTAAATTACATGTACATTCAAAAGCTTTGAAAGGAATTGAAAGGTACTGTTATCCCAGAAGTTTTGATATAGTTTATATAAAGGTTAGAAACCTTCAGCAGCCTTATGGAGCGATCCTTCAATATGCGAATATCATCAAAAACAACGTGCGAGGCATATAAGATTGATTTTCGTTTTTCCGCATGCGAGCGGAAGAAGCGTATGAAAAGTGCAGACCAAAGAACTATACTACTAGTAGCATACTAGTAGTATATCCGTACTGTAAAAAAATCAGTGTCCGTAGTAGTAGTAGTGTCCGTTTATATTCCTGGCGCCAATTCTTGGGGCTCACGCCGTCCATAAGCCCAATGCTAAAATTAACATTAGTCTTATGGACGGCGTTGGCCCCAAGAATTGGCACCAGTTATACATTTAATTTATTAGTTTTCTTCTATTTATATACTTATTGATTATGCTATTACCCAAAATATTTTCATAGAATTTTATAATAGATATAGAACATTCATAACATAAATAATTCAATATTCATAGGGCTGGGGTTTCTGTAACCGTGATTATATCACGCATTTATTATTGTTCTCTCTCAATATTGCTATTCCTCAAACTTTGAAAATATCAACCGCTTTATGACTCGCAATTATTTTTAAGTAAGAAAAATTACCAACTCTAAAATTAATTATAAAAATTTATTACCAATGTATTCAACGTACTATAAATAAAATCCAAGATACCAAGAGTATTTTTACCATTTTGTCACGTTATTTTAAGCTGACAAACTTTAATAAGTACTTCAACAATTAAATAAGTTAAATAATCTAATAACTGTATGAGAAATTGCAATTGTTTTATAGGAAGTATGCAGGCTGGAAAATTTATAAAGAACAATTGATGACTCCGTTGAATATTCTAGATCAAATATTGTAAACCTATTATTTTCGGTTCTACAAATAGTTTCTAGTCACTACTTTTGGGTTCTCGTTTTATTTTCTGACAACTATAAACGTAGTACAAATAATACGCTGCTCCAATGTGATGTTTGATCACGGTCGGCTGAAAACGCTTTGGCTGCCAATCCATCTCAAACATTTGTTCGTGATTACTTTCCTCCTTTGATCTGTGAAAGCCAATTTAGAAATTCTTTCCGCTGAGCTGGAAAAAGTTACGGCTCAATCTACCTAAGGAGAATTTTAAAAAATGGTTTAGAAAATTCTACTCAAAAATACTTATTTTACTGATTTCTGTATTTGTAAAACCTCAAATATATAGTACAACATTAAATTTCCGATCTGAGAAAAAAATATTCAAATAAGTATAAAAATGTTTTTATTTAATTTGTACTCTCCAACTTAAATTCATTGAGCAAGAGAGAATAAACAAAGAATGTTACCCTATACTATTAATAGTCTACTTACTGCAGAACTATTTACAGCGCCACAACAGGCAGTATTTAAAGATGACTTTCTGTATGAAATGATATAAATTAATTAATCATACTTTTTGTTTTTCATTTTGAAATGAAAATATTTTATATTTAACAGTCTGAATACAGAACAGAGTGTAATAATGTTCTGTTTACATGTATGAGTAACGTATCAGATATGATATATACATTGATTTCAGTACTTGCTTGATTATTTTCAGTTCATTCAGCTAGCCTTTCTTAATTGATAATGTTGTTGTAGGTATAGAAAATGTGCTTACAAAATATCAAAACAAGAGTGTACTTCATCTCTGATCTTCTGACTGGTTTCCTTTTCCGCCCAATTTCTAACCGGAAATTAAGATGTCCGTCAGTCGTCAAGCCAAAACGTCGATTGAACAATGGTGGTTATCATTTTCTGGGACTAGTGAATGTCTTTTATATGATGAGACAACTAAAAAATCAGTTAGCTTTAACACCTACCAAGTCTAGAGCAACCTACCTAAATTGCTAATTAAATTGGCAACCAACAAAACCCCCTTATAAGACCAAGCCTATTAGACCAAGATACTATTCTTCTAAAAATACTAAACTTTGAGGATAAATATAGTGACTAAAACTTAAACCAGCTGAATAATTATATATTGTAAATACCGCGGAATCCAAAAGGACTCTTTGCTTGCAATATTTGATAATGTTATCGTATTTACCGAGATCGCTTTTTGACTAAATTTCCTGGCGACTTACTTTATTCATTTTTGTCTTTTTAAAATAAAATTCAGAAACTTTCTTGACTTCGTTATTTTCATTTCAACAAGTAAAATCTAATAAAAGAAACCATAAGTAAGCTACTATTCCTCTGTTCCTTTTTAATTAATTACTTCATAGGGAGTTTACAGCATGTTTCCTACAGAAAGAAATACCTTTGAAGTTTCCTTGGCACCGACAGTAAATGAAGCTCTTGTTTGAGCACGTGTTACCTCCACGCTTCCCCGGTGCCAGGTTATTTTTTCAGATTTAATGAAGTGTGAGAAGAGTAAACATTCTAATTTCACTTTCTCTTGGAAAAGCTTCGTGTTTGAGCGATAAACATTTGCTCTGATGCTACCTCTACTGCTGCGTTTCTACAAATTTATTTTTCCTCGTGTCGACTTTTAGTTTATGGACATTTGAAGTTTTATCAAAAATCAACATGGGCTTAATTGGTTGCCATTTTGGTTGCGGGATAGTAACAAAACGCAAACAGTTGCAGTCCGATGTTTTCTTGCATCAAGGAGTAAAAACGAACACTAAAAAACTTTATAGTTGAATTTCGACAAATATGCTATCTCTATTAACAACAAATAAAAAGAAATCCTTTTAGGTTTAACTAGAAAAAATCATTCTTCTTCCGAATAAAAAAAGGTTGAAAGGCCGAACCACTACGGAGAGACAAAAGAGCACGGACATCACTCAAGGAACAAATTACGGTCACTTGTCTCCTTGAAGCTGCCAAAGTGACCCAACATTTATTTATAGGCTGTCTCTAAGTAAAGCCACTCGTATCCGTTGTACCCTTTGCTACCCTTATTACTCTAGCATACATTTTGAAGTAAATAATTCAATTAAAATAAACAACAAAATTTCAAAAGCAAAATTCAAAGCTAAATTTAAATAAAAATGATTGAAAATCTTAGTAGCTTGAATATCAAACATTATTTTATTTTTTTTAAGCTCACTGAA
The DNA here is from genome assembly GCA_035578135.1 of Flexamia atlantica. Classification (NCBI taxonomy): domain Eukaryota; kingdom Metazoa; phylum Arthropoda; class Insecta; order Hemiptera; family Cicadellidae; genus Flexamia; species Flexamia atlantica. Next base: position 2,045,699 of record JAQJVK010000021.1, read on the forward strand.
TACACCTCTCAAAGAAAATAGGTTACCTGGAACAGGTTTGAAAGACAATATAATTATCCGATTGAATGATTTTATTTCACTTAACATTGAAAAAAATAATTAACTTTGAGCAATGTCTTTTTGTTATATTAAAATATTGGTTTATTGCTAGAGAAGTAAAACGATATAACGTAAAATTAAATAACCAGGAGAACTACTTGATTTCTGCATATACTCTCCACTATTACAATACTAATGTATCTTTTATATTTTCGTGAATATGTACAATAACCTTCCTCAGTGCAGCCAAAAAGCAACGCTAACATTCGAGGAGCCTGCAGAGAGCACTAGTCTTGCTATACTTAATGAGATTGGCTCCGGTAACACGTCCAGTTCGCCTCGTGTCCAGTACAGCGGCGCTCCAGCCATTACTGTCAGTCAGTAGGTTAGCTAGGATTGATTCCCATACCGAGTCACTAGGGTAAGGTTTAGCCAATTATAGTTTAGCAGTACAAGAAGAGACCAGTTTTTTTTTTTATTTAATTGCATTTGTTCATTATTTACTTAAGTTTTTAAGTCACCAAAAGTGAAATTTTAACTCCTAAAATCTTAAAAGCCAGGTTTCAAGGAGTTGTACTCAAAATGTTTGACAAGCTGCCGATTTAGGTAGAAACATGTTAGAGACCTCCAACCTACACCGTTCGTCTATTTTTTTAAAGCTCTTTAAAATGAGGGGTCACTCAAAAGGGGTTTGCATTTGAAAATTTTAAGTTGCCCCCAAAATCCCACATTTTTGGGGGTCACTCAAATTGTTAGTAACGTCAAAAAATAATTTGGGTTAAGTTAGTATCATTCCCCAAAGTTTAATTTTTGTCTTAAAAATCAAAAAAATTAAAGAGGGAGGACGGACTTTTTTACACACCATATTATTTAATTCAAGAGATAACATTCAATCCATTCCTACCCTAGCTATAAAATTGAAATTTTAAAATATTTTATTGAGCCTAATTGTTAAAATGCACACTCTATTATTAACTTAGATAAAATTTTCCCTAAACAAGTGTATACATGTTTTGTAGATTTTGACGTAGTCCTTACTTCAGAGTTTATCTTGGACTTTGCCGTCCTAAGCTCTGAAATTAGAAATTAATCCTCGCCTGATTGAAAAAACTTTCAGTCTTCTATGTGTGCCACTCCAAACTACAGCAGCGACGCTGGGGATTCCTCAGTAGAAAATAAGTAGCCTCTTCGCCTTAACGTTTAAGACATTTAGTACTGGTTATTTGTAAAATTTAACATACAATTGCATGAGGTAGATCACTAGGTGATTCATCTTTTTCATAAGCCCAACCCTTAGAGGCACCGGACAATAAATTACTTCTGATGTTTTACTATGTACTAATGCTAACAGTAGGAATGTACTTCGTTCATCGAGCATCATTGACTGAATTGGAACCACCGCACAGAAATTAGATTCTGCCAGACAATGTCATATTTATAAATAGACAAAAATAGTGGTTTTATGGGAATCATTTAAGTAATTTTAAAACTATTCCTCTCCCGTAGTATACAAAAAATTGTTAAGACCTTAGGACACGGTGTTAAAAGAGTTATTTTTCTTTAGATTATTATAGCCATCGTGGCAACAAAAGATCTAATAAAGCTTAGATAAGATTTAAATGTCTAGAAGACACATAGATTTGCAAGTTTCTTTGCTAATTATTTATTACATAACTTTTATCATTGTTACAGTTCTAAGAAAAATGAGTAGGCTGCATTAAAGATAGGTTTTCATCATTAAAAAGGATGTTTCAGTATATTTTAAAAGAATCATTCCTATCACGTTAGCTTTTTCCAAAATGATAATATGAACTGCTATAAAAACAGTTTACGATGAATTGAGAATTACTTCAATTTGTATATACAGGTTTAGAAAATGCAGGAAAATTGACCTGATAGTTACATACTTGCATTATTACAAAGTGTTCCAGCTTTTGCTATTTGTCGTAAATTTATATCTCCATCTCATGTTCAAGGTAACACAGTGTTAAGTCTCTTCACCCGTGCAAACATTTGCTTAACCTAATAATCAAAATGTAATAAACCAAATGCTGCTAATTTTATATTATCTGTCTACAAATTTAGTTAAAATTTTAAGTGAGCTTATTTTTAAGTCCTTATTCTAAGGAAAATAAAAATAAAATACTATTTAATTTATAAAAAAAAGTTTTGATATTTATATCATGAGTCTTTTTTAAGCTATATAAAAACGATAGTAATTTTCAAGACATATTATATATTACATTTTATAAATAGCTAATATTTACTAGCAGCCTGCGTCACTTCGTGATCTAGTAACATCGTAATAGAATGGAATCTTGTTTCGTGTTTTCTTTTATGACGTTTTGCAGCTTTAAACACATTTCGATAAGGATGGACGTGTTTTTCTATAGTTTTTAGTCAATGTCAATGTGAAATTGAAATAAAATTACAAGTTGCGGATGAATAGTATTAAATTAGGTAACAAAATCTAATTCAATTATTTTGTTCTCTGACGAAAGGCCTCACATAAAGTTTCAAAAATATTGGTGTAGTTTTCAATTTACAAAAATCCTATCAAAACTAGATAGAACCAGTATAACATAACACATAATATAACACATATTACTAATAAGTCCTTTTTACAACTTTTAATCTTTTTCATATGTTATGAGCTTTGAGTATATCATTGGTATTAAGCGAGCTGTGGGTAAACTACTTTTTAGGGTTATTGTTAGTTGATAGTGTTGGTTTTTAAATAGTTATGCCTCTTTAAACCCCGTTGTTCTATTTACTTGGTAATTTATTTATTTGCCCCTAAATAGGAGGCTTGTGGCAAATAACTGTGTAGCAGCCGAAGTATAGCTATATAGTTAAGCCTTTTAGCATCTGACAATCATAATTGGTTAATGAGACTTGTTTACGCGATAATAGACAGGGTGTTTCCAAATTGTCTAGACATATTTTGTGGACTTGTTCCTTGGGATAAGAAAAACATAAAATGCCATATAGGTATGGACCTGGATTTCGGTCTGTCGGTCTGTTTGTGATTTTTTAAATTATTTTATATCTTTTATATATTTTTTAAATCCAAATCAAATGAGACCTTGATTGTTAAAATCGGATCACAAACAACCGAGTTATCAGTTTTTTTCTACGTTCGGTTATGCAATTTCATAGGCCTGCCATGCATGTACGGCCATATTGAAACGGCTTGAGATATTTGAACAATATTTGTTAAGCTTTGTTTACCTCCTAAACTACACATTTGTACCAATTTTGAAATTTCTATCTTGAAAAATGCCCAAGATTTAAAACAATTTTTTAATTCACAAACAGACCGACAGACAGAAATCTAGGCATTTTAGACCCTTACTTATATGGCATTTATGTTTGTCTTAGCCCAAGAAACAAGACCACAAAATATGTCCAGACAATTTGGAAACACCCTGTATATTTTTACTCCAATATTTGTCAATGATCTAGAGGACGGGATCTCAGTTTCCTACCTCTCAGTATTACACGAGCGATGGACTTTGATATAGTAATCTTAATGATAAAATCAATTTCTTTCCTAAAAAATATGTAAATTACCTGGAAATACAACCAACGTGATCCAATATATTGGTATGAACAACCAATGATTTCGTAACTTCATGGGTATATTTTAAAGTTAATCTAAGCTAAAACATCCATCTTCAATGTTGATGTGATTTAAGAAACATCAGACAGAAATGTTTACGGAATCCTCAAAAATTGATGATGGACGGATACACGAACAATTATTAAAAACGAAGACTGGCAATTACGGAGCCGCACATATGTTGCCAGAAAAAGTTGAACCATGTTGTCCACCATGTTAATGGCTTGTACATGATTCATTATACAACATACATTAAAACGTCCCGAAACAATTTTTCTATTTTCTTTTCAAGAGTCCAATGAGCCGAGGCTAGTTTTCGTAGTAATTTAGTAAACATTTCTTAATTGATTGATTAATATATTACCTAATTCCTTCCATAGTGTTAATTTTTTTTAGTTTGAAAAATAAGTATTCACTTAAAGTCATAACTAAGGATTAAAATATTACACCATAAAATCCGAGTGTTAAAAAAAGTAGTTTGTTCCTCAAAGCTACATACTGCGTTACGCATTTACTACGCTTAATAAAGAAGAAGCGAATTAAAGAATTTGTTCAGTACATCACCAAATAATTTACCTACACTACTAATTTTTTTATATAATTCCAAAGATTTCCCATTTTGATAAGTATTTTCAAGTAAACAGGTAAAATATAAACCTTAAAAAGAATTAAAATGTCGTGTATCAAACGTCTGCCAGTTAAAGTGTGAATGACTCATTAGGACAAGGAGGCTGATTGGTCACTGATTGGTCGATCCCTTGTTGGCCTTTGTCTTCGGACTCATTGAAATGAATTTTCGCAATTTTCATTTCACGCTGAGCCATTCATGTATTATTTATTTGTTAGTTAAGCAGGGGAAAATAAAATATCCCATAAAACATCCACGAGCACAAAAACAAAAACAAAAACTAAAAATTACTATTACAGTAATAAACATCTTGACCAGCTTTATCAGTGCTGCCATGTTTGCAGTAGTGCGACAAATGTTTCGGGAAGGGAAAGACGCATTCTGAGAGCATATGATCATAACTGTTAAGTGCTATTTTGTTTTCGATCATGTTACAAAAGCAATATTTTATAGGGAGAAATAAATGTATCCCTTGGCACCAACAAGTTGGACGACGTCGATTCACGCAAATGACATTCGCCAAAGTGATGAATGGTCTGAGCGAAACAAATCGTACGTCACGGTCTGTCAATCGTCCATTCAACATGATACTTCGACTTGTCAGAGAGTGTGACTGTCGCCATGATCGTATCCCAAGATAGATCACACCGGAAAACTTGTTCCTTCATTCGCAATTTATATTCAAGGTTTGTTTCGTAACAAACATTTACAACTGTAAATAGATACAATTTACGTCTTACGCCTAATCTACGTAAAGACGAAAGAGTACGTAAAAATATACCTGGTTTCAAAATATAAAGTCAAATCAAAACTAATTGAGAAATTTAAACTGATGGCAACTTTATTTAATCTTCTTAAATTAACATGACTTTAAGCAATAAGCTCTTAGCTATTTCGAAGGAAAAATTTGTGTCCATCTATAGCAATCCACCATCTTTGGTATCCAATATAGATCCACCAATTCCATACAGGTTTGTCTTGATTTATTTCACCATCACATTTTACCAATTAGCACGGTGAAAACATTAATTTGATTACATTTGGGCCTAATTTGTTTTTAATTATCCACTTTAATGATCCACTGATGTACTATTCGAGAAAATAGTGATAGATTTTAGGTGCTGTGGAAATTGTGAGATGAAAATGTGAGGCCGAAGATGAAAAGGATAATACCTGTCAGCGGTTTATCCGTCACCGTTCCACAGCCTGTCAGAACTGGCAACATTCAGCACTGCTTTGTGAACGCCTGAATTCTGACCTAATAAAAATGACCCATGTATTTTTTTCATTGTTATCACTGTTATTTTACCATGCTAGGTAAAATATAACTATATGGTAGAACCAGTTTGACTCTGTAATACGTAGAACTATGCACTATTGTTAACGGCACGTATTGCATGTTTAATAACTTAGATTAGATGAACCCGGTAGATTTTAAACTCATTATAATGTTGATAATGACCTGAACTCATCAAGAACTTTTGAATTAATATGAAATCGTTCGATAAACGACAGTAAAAATTACTATTTTAAAACCAAGGTATTGTTGTATTCTGCTTTACAACTAAATAAATTAAGTGCTCAAAATATTATATTTAATCGAATACTTTTTGTTATTGTATAAATTAATAAAAAATTAACGTTGGACCCTGAACTTTGCTCACTCAACGTCACACTAGGAGTCCTGCCTAAAGGCATCCACAAAACTTGGCACTAATGGGTTTTAATGGATGGAGCTTACGCCTTGTTGTCGTTGGGCCATTCTGTTGAAACACGAGTGCTTTACAGCTCACCATGATAGTGGAATTACTTCCAAACGTCTTTTACGCTAACGACCCATCAAGTACGTGTTTTTAACTTCCCAAAGCACAATTCTAAAATATGTTTACTAATAATTAAGATGTGAACGTAAATAATGTAACTTTGAATTGTGTTTCAATAGTTGTGGTGTTGACTTTTAAAATGTAATAATATCAATTAACTACACAACTCTATACCTATCGTGATATTTGACATATTATAAATTATAAATGTCTGTGATTCATTATTCATAACTCGATCCTAATGGTAAAATACGAATTTTTCTTACAAGGAAATACTTTGGAAGTACAATTTAATTTACGGCTTTGTAGAATGTAATATTGTTTGCCTTTACTGAAATTAAGAACGAAAGAAATCAAATTTATTTACAATTCTAGTTCGATCAAAGGCATGATGAAAGTTTCAACAAACAATCTGACGAATTGTTATAACAATTGAATTTAAATGTATCCCTTCATTTCAGAATCTCAAGCATTCAGGAAAAAGGAGATATAAATTATTCTATAGTCATGTCAAAGCTGCACAATGTAATTTAATTTTTCTGCTTTAATCGAGAATTTTCTCCATCTAATTTTTTTATTCAATTAAAATCTCTTTCATAATAATTTCATACGATTGTCATTAAACTTTAAATATACCAACAAACCAGTAATATTACTATTTTTTGCACTACCAAAGCTATTGTATCGGTATAAAACCCTATACTGTATATTGAACTAATCTAGTGAAGACAATACTCATTTTAAAACTCCTTTAAATTTTCATTGAAGATATTTAAATTTTTGTTTTCATAGTCAAAGTTAAAGAGTAGTAGGAAAATTTATAAGGTAAGCTATAAGAGAGATGTTTCAATTTACCATTAGGGTACGTAATGGACAACGTATTGTGTTTACCGGTGATTTAATGATTCAAAGTAATAAATTATTTATTTTTGGGCTAAATTGAACACCGCAGTACGAAATTCGATTATCAAAATCGTTCTTTGTAAAAAGTCCAAACACCCGATTTGTGGGGGCTGGGCTTGTTTTCTCTTATCATCCCCTTCCAATGGTCTTATGAGGCTGGTTAAACTCGTTAGGAATAATTAATATTTTGTATAAGTGTGCCGATTTTCATTAAGATTGGATCATTATTATTCGAGTTCTCGTGCTCATATTCACTTATGTAAGAGTTCGTCGTTTTTATAGTTGTTTATTTCTTATTGAGTACTACAAACATCAGATATTGAGAGTTTATTTGTCGAGCAAAACTAATCGTAAATTGTGATTTATTTAATTTAATTTAAAAGTTTTTTCTCTAAACATACAACTAGGTAACTAGACAGAATTCCTGGCAATCATGTAACAAAATTTATATGTATACTTTATACCCTTAGAACTGAAATAATACTCATATATTTTTAAAGCAAATAAATAGAGTAATAAATAAATAAAAATGTATAGTAAATAAATATTTCTATTTATTTATTTTTTTAGAATGAATTATTTGATTGTTATCGGGGGGGGAGGGGGTACAAAAATAAAAGTTATCATGGTGTCGGCCTTAGCCCTTACAACCCAACGGCAATATCATCTTCCCCATCAGGGGAATTCACTAAAAACATATGTACTCAATCTCAGCTCCCACGTGGTTGAAGCAATCTGTTAAGGATTAGGGAAACACTAAATTGCTTTCCTACAAAAAATACTTCGCTTTAATAGAGACTTGGTTTTCCCTCGTCCCTCATCATATGAATTTATTACCATTTTTATTTTTCTTCAAATAGGACATACTTTTATAATATTTTTGCTGCCATACAGAAGAAAAAAAACTTTATCATACAACTCGTAAAACTCTCATAGTATAAAAAATCACGGTTATAAAGTTATCATTCAAATACAATATCGTACCCATACATATCATACACATTGTACATTAGTTCACTTTAGATTTTTGGTATATACTTTTCAATCGTATTTTGAAATATATTTGAAAATAAAATATTTATTAAATAGTATGTTTAAATGTGGGGTAAAAAATCAATCCTCTTCTCCACATTATTTCATTCATTTGATATTTATGTCATAAATAGTTCATACATTTATGGAATTAGGAGCTGTAGTTTGGTGCTTGGTTCGTTAACCATATCATTCAGTGAAATATTTTAACTGTTTACATTAATATTATATAGACTGTAAAAATTCTAATCATCCATTAGTCCACTAATCCATTAGTACATATGTTTTATTCCATTGTCTTTTAATATTTTTTTTAACATCAACTCCTCCTTTGTTTAAACAAAGATTGCAAACCATTTCCCAGGAGATAAAAAACCAAAATGTTGTTGAATGAAACTATTTAAATTCTTATTAATTTGTTTGATGTGTATAAACTCGCAACACGTCTCTACATTCTTTATGAGATAAGGAAACATTGTAGTGTTTTCGTTATATTCACTTTTTTCACGAGATCATAATTCTTTTGAAAAATCCATTTAGCCTCCCATTTTAGCATTCTGAAAAGACGTGTCAAGCATTCTATCAGTAAGCACCAGCAAAGTAGCTTAACAGTTTTTTGGCTTATTCTTAAATGTTTAACAGTGGATATACATTATGAGAAAAATCTAAACTAAATGATCCACTATGGTGTATTATATCGTTTTATTAAATTTCTTTAATGTTTTGCGCGAAGTTAAACGTAGAGTTTTTAATGTTTTTAACGTAGTATGGGTTAGTTATCGTACGTTTAATTACTAAATAATTAACAAATAAAAGTTGACCGTCGTTTAAATATTTAACTACTCTTTATTTCTAAGAGGAAACGCCTGAATTAATGTCATAAACCTCTGTCTGTGAAAGATCTCCCTTTTCCAATTTCATTTCAACTTCTTCAGACTTTATTCAATCTAATTTTACCTCAAATTTGAGTTTATTACTTCCAGCTAGCCTTCTGTTGCTTAAAACCTTTTTTACTGAGAAATGAAAATTTATGATTGTTATGTTGTTAGTTATGATAGCTATAAACTGAGGTAATGAGTTAATTTCATTTACATTCCACATAAACTTCAGAGGGAGAGTAGCTTACAAGTAGCAAGGTCAGACAGAACTCACTCGGGTATTATGAACTGAAATGTACTTTATAGATTAGTGAAATTCGAAAGTTTTTTCGAAAAAAATAATTTCTCCATTTACTATGTAAAGGGGAGATAAATTAAAAAACAGATCAAATTTAAAACCTAATAAAACCCATTTAAGGAAACGAAGCCAATTTTCCAGGAGACCTATGAGATACCTTAATTATTAAATTTTATTCTAATGTTAGTAGATATCCGCTGATTCAAAGTCATTGCTCATTGTGTTCAAATTAAAAATGTTACCTACAATAAAGCATTAGGCATCATAGAGGAAATAACAGTTACTGTGTAAGTAATAAAATACGGTAACTTCACCATCTTTACCGAAGATGCATACTGTTCCATAAATAAATTTACTTTACTTACATCTAAATATAGGCAACACGCTGGCCCAAACGTTACCAGGTTATGTCCCTATGTTTTTTCGACCTGTGGGACTAATTTAAGATTATGTGATTACAAAGTTGAAAAAGTTTTAAAGAATCACTTGGTGAGAGGTCTTGAGACCAATAATGTCAGCTTATCGGACTTTTAAGCACAATTCTTTATTGTTAGTCACTTTTTAACTTTAAATCTCTGAGTATCGATAGTGTATCAGCAGATACTTACAAATAACATTCATATAAACTTTATGAGTTCGGTAATCATATGATCACCTGCAAAAATTGGCTATGTTTGCTTAAATGAATTTTATTAGGTTTTAAAGTTGATAAGTTTTTTTTCGGGGGACACAGTATACTATTCAATAACTTGGCCACTCATTCATAATAACCATAACCTGTTACCTAAATTAGAACTGGTTAAACTTTAACTTAATGAAAAATATAACAGAAAATGGTCGTCTCCATAAAATCAATACAGTATAAACGTTAAATCGTCATTTGGAGCATTAGCATAGTCGACATGGATTGTAAATCATAACTGCATGCAATCAGAGAGATAAGGGATGATTTATATGCATGTTGCATCCGGCAGTTACAACGAACATTTCCGGTCGGAAGCGGATACGCTCAAGGAAATAGCAGTTCCGGTGTAAGTAAATAAAATACGGTAACTGCACCATCCTAACCGAGGGGGTAGAATTTATTTACTGTTCTATAAATTGATTTACTTTACTGATTTCTTAATGAAGAATAAGCTGGTCAGTAGTGATAGTTTATATACTTTGAGAACGCATACCGCTATTGACATATGACGTTTAAAGGCCCTGAAGTTGTGGATGAAATCAAAAGCTATCTTTTTCTACAAAATAATTAAGATATTTAGCTCATCTTTGCATCGATTGGTATATATATGCACTACTGTATTTATTTTTTATTAAATTACTTTATTATGACATCACTTACTTACAATTTTATTATAATGAGAGAATTATAATAAAATTGTATTACAATGTTAAAGTCCTCCACTTTATTAAAGGTAACAAGATAATTGAATCAATCTTAACATTTAAATTGTGATTCTGAATTAAAATAGAGTTTTCAATTATTACCGATATAAAATATAATGCTCCTTTGCATGTTTATTAAATTTTGGTCTTTTAACAATGTAATCACAAATGATTATTGTGATTTCTTTAACTTATACTTTATTAAGAAAAAACTAATTAATTATTTATTTTATTCACAATGAATTTAAAAATACTGTTTTCTTAAGTTACATTTTTTAGTTTGGTTCGGTGGAAAAGTCTCAAAATTGAAAAGAGCTCCTCAAACAATATATATGCAATCGAAAAGCCACGTTTCCCTCTTTCGAAAGAGAGCGTTCTCCCTTTTCGAAATCAAAGCAAATATTTGAAAATCAATATAGATTCGACGTGTAACACAACTTCAAAGCTAAATTTAATTACTTTAAGAGTTTTACGTATTTAATTTTAACTCACATTTTTATCCCTTGAATATAAAAAGTTTATTTCAAACGTTTTCCTTGTTGAAAGTAAATTTATATCCATACATTCAATCGAAAATCGAAAGGTATAATTGTGTATAATATTTCATGTACGTTTACTTCTAGACGAATATATACTGATAAAAACAGTTTCAACAGACTATTAGAATCATATCGCGTTAACAACTCGCAAAATTTGTTGGATTTGTAATTTTTGTACATTCCAGTAGATAGCCTAATCGGACCCGAAAGAAACTGAAATTACGGTACCCATTCACTTATCTTAATCTCTGAAGTTAATAAATGTTATTGGTTTGGGTAGGTTGAACTCATATAGTTATTAGTAATATACAATCGTATCACAGATAAAGTAACGGTTCCGATTCTTCCTCTGTCGCATCCACCAATGTTTAATTAAGTATATATCGTCGTATAGGAAAATTTCTTACAGTCTACAACAATACAACTTTGTTCTTTTACATAATTGAGGATTTCATGAATTTTAACGAATTTCCCCTAAAAGGAATATGAGATTACCTTAATTAGTTGAGATCTACTGGACTTGAGCCTGAAATCTCCCCTTTTCAAGTGTCCTAGACAGACCTGCCTACTCACTTCTGATGGTCCCGTAATTAATTCTCATGGATAAAATTGTCGGATGCTTAGGGCCTACTAACGGCCTAAGCTTTAACTTTATGTCAAATTTACCTATTTCATCATTTAAAATTCGCCGAATATTAAGGTCTTCTGCAATAGGGGTATTTAAATGTATCATTAAAAAGACAGTCCATAGTAATTTCAACTATCAAACTTCTTTTTAGACTTACACAATTCAGTGGATAAAACCTCTACTCATTGTAAATGTAAGTGTGTTTATGCAATAGGACGCTGGATAAATGAACGTTGAGCCGTTCGCTAGCAGAAATCTGACTCAATAAAAAGAGATCTGCGGATGGAACATTACATTTTATGACTACTTTACTCTAAAAACTACCTCTGTTTATGCTAGTTGCGTCAAACTATGTCCCATAATACCTCTAAGTACCCTTATTTACCAATATAAATTTTTTCCACGGGTTTGTAAAAGAGCAAACGATATCGTTCCTAAATAAAATATTTCAAGTACTTGCTAACACGAAATATTTATTTTTGTGATTACCGAAAAGCCGACCATTGGATGAATATTAATTTCACTTACTACAGAAGCCAAAATATTCTGATAAATTCACTTTGTCTTCAAAAGTTAAAATTTACCTATTTAAAAACCGAAATTTTGTGACTTTATGTCCTTGAGGATAATTTATGCTTCTATCTTCCCCACTATCGTAAGATATCATGAACATTTATTGTCGTACTCTCTCGATCTTTTCATTTCTAAAACTTAGTAGATATTAACTGTTTTATGACTCGCAATTATGTTGATGGAAATATTGTAAGCTCTAAAATTAATTTTAACAATTTATTACCAATGTAATCCAGGGTACTACAAATACAATCCAAGACACCCAGAGTATTTTTACTATTCTTCACTTTTTCAGCTGAGTAACCTCTACGTTAGGTACTAAACAAAATATGTTAAATAATCTAATAACTGTATTAAAAATTGTAATTGTTTTACAGGAAGTGAGCAGGTTTGAACCTTCTAGCAAAAATACTTACTTACTCCGTTGAGTATTCGCTGAATCGAATATATTGCAAACCTATTATTTTCGGTTCTGCGAATAGTTTCTAGCTACGACCCTTAGGGTCTCGTTGTATTTTCTGACAACTATAAACGTAGTACAAATAATACGCTGCACCAATATAATGTTTGATCACGCTCGGCTGAAAACGCCTTGGCTACCAATCCATTTCAAACATTTGTTCGTGATTACTTTCCTCCTTTGATCTGTGAAAGCCAATTTAGAAATTCTTTCCGCTGAAATGGAATAAAGTCACAGCCTCAGTCTACCTAAAAATAACTAAAAATAAATATATTTTTTATCCTCGTACTGGCAAAACCTACAAAATAGTACATTAACCCAAATTCAGATCGAAAATGAAAAATATTATCAATATAAATAAATGTTAAAAATTGTTTTAAACAATTCTGACTCTCCAACGAAAAAATCCCGATGTATTGAGACGTAGATAAAATATTTGTAGTGTACTATTAGTAGTCTACTATTGTAAGACTACATACAGGGAATAAAAGACAGCATTTAAAGATGTTTTGTGCATCAAGTTAGGAAATAGATTAAGTAATTATATTGTGTTTTTTCATAGTAAGATTAATAAATTTTTTTATCAGCCTGGATGTAATAATGATCCGTAATAATAAATGTATTTTGTTTGAATGTAATAATGACCGTTAACCAGTATAACTCACATATTTTCTAAATTATAAATAAAATATACATTTAATACAGTTAGTAACTTCCACTGCTATTTTAAGTATATACTGTTAGATCCTCTCTTAATTGCTAATGGTTTTGTAGGTGCAAGACAAAGGTCGACTCTACAGGCTGGAGAACTCAGATGTGACGTCATAGAATGGTCGTTACCGGTCGGCCGCTTCCATAGAAATATATATTGCGAGCTTCGATATTTTCCGCTTGAACTGCTCTGCAGGAGATTTAGGCAACCCTTATATAGGGGGATTTTTTTTAGTTATGTGGTTTTTAAGTTGGCAGCATTGCTAAACACAACAATCTAATTTAAATCAAACTGTTGATTTTTGTTTATTATCTTATGTCATTTCAATATTTGCATTATTTTATGCTTTTTCTGTTATCATATTAATCTTAAATAGACTTACAAAAGAGGAACGTTTGCGAATTTTGCAAATTTATTTTAAAAACCGTAGTTCAGTTTGGGCAACTTACCGTGCACTTCGTATGATTCACGGACCTCATAATCGACCATCAGAATCAGGTATTCGAGCTTTGATGAATCGGTTCCGCACTGCCCACACTCTGGTTGTAAATAAGCATCCACAGAGACGCCGCACAGTAAGGACCGAAGATGATATTGGTGCTGTTGCGCGTAGTGTTGAAGAGGATCCAAATGTGTCTATTCGTCAGGGTCTCTACGGTTTTTGCATTTTGTATTTTGTGTTTTTCTACGCCAGTGGCATTTTTTAACGTTTTGATCGGGAACGGTCCAAACCCGGGACTTTTTACCATCTAACGGCGACCTTTTGTTAGATAGCATCATTAATTCATAGCCCGATGACAAATGGCAACTGGACCCAGTTTCGATCGTGTGATATCACGCCGACAGACTATACTTTCTGTGGGGATATGTCGACTCTCAAGTCTACGCTGACAAGCCACAGACTCTAAAAGACTTGGAAGCCAACATTTGTCGAGTTATTGAGGAAGTACGCCCCCAGCTGCTGAAAAGAGTATTTGAAGATTGGACTGCTAGATTGGGCTTTCTACGGGAACGCAATGAAGGCCATATGCCAGGAATCATTTTTAAACACAAATGTCATAAAACTGTGGTTAAAATAAATGCATTTTTATATCAATATACGTTATTTTTCATTGTTTTATTTCGTTTTTAAAATCGCACCACTGAAAAAGTCACCCTTTAGATCACATATTATATTTAAGCAACTGAATGCGAAGAGAAATTTTGTAATATTATGCCCAAAAGTTTGAGTTAAGTCTATGAAACAAAGTTGAAAACAGAACAGTGTCTCTATTAACAGTGGGCAATATGTTTTTCGTTCTATTCCTATAATTTTGGTTATTTTGCTTCTGTAGGTGAACAAATGACTGTACAGTATCTATCTGTGAATAACTGATGAAAAATCATAGATTTTGCTTTATAAATATTTTACAAAAAACGATACATTTAAAAACGTTTCAAAAGAGTCCATGCTTAAGCGTAGGAAATATTCTTACAAAGATCAAAACAAGAGTTCATCTCATCTCGTCTTTCTGCTCTCCTGACCAGTTTCCTTTTCCGCCCAATTTCTAACCGGATATTAAAGATGCCTGTCAGTCGTCAAGCCAAAAAATCAATTGAACAATAGTTATTTAATTTTCTAGTAAGTGTATTTTATATAATAAGGTTAACTAAAAGAAATCTTATAACTGTAACACCTGCGTAGTCTAAAGGAACGTTTGAACTGACAATGCGATTGGACTTATTTTCAGAAAACAAATCAATATAGCAACATACAACTTGTATTTGCTTTGCTCGGTATCTTTATAGACTTATATGTTTAACACATGTCAACCATATTATGATTAAGGCAGAAAACCTTATCTCTCTCTTAGTCTCTTTGATGATCAGCGCTAGCTAATTTATTGACAGTTATTTATTGCGTTTTCTTTCGTTAATAACAATTTTATTTACATCTAAATCGTATTTAGTAGAAAATAATTATAAAACCTGTAATAAATCTGATAAACAAGGCAGCATTTAAATTATTTCTTTGTTAAATGTTTAACCGACTCTGAGAATTGCTGACTAACTTGTATAAAAAAATAATTGGTTTAGGGCATCGAGGGCTTATGTAATGGATCGTATATAAAATTAATCTTAAACGTATGGGTTTATTTCTTAATAAACTAAACTTCGCTTAGCTCCGATCATTATAGTATCGCCGTGATTGTCTTGTGAATCCAACATTCAAACCGCTTTCAAAACGAATCAACAATATGCGAGGTATTTTTTTGATTCTCCAATCAGCTTCCAAGAGTACAATTTCAAAGCTTCAAGTATTGTACAATAATTATTTACTCATTGTTTTGCCCCTGAACTGGTTAACTAATATAGGTTTTATATTACCTTTTCCGTCTCCAGTTCTCATTTGTTGTCAAAACTTAAACTTAAGTTTCAACGCTTTTGCGTCATTATCAAGAAACAATATTAACATCAAGTTTCTTGCACTCCGATTGGGTTGCGGTCGTCATATCTCGGATAAAAACAGTCAAACACAAAACACATAATAAAACACGTCATTTAAAAACTTATAAAACGAGTAGGCCTACTATGAACGGTCAAAACACCCGACTTGGTTAGTGTCCGTCGCGGCTACCGGCAGTTTTTAACAACGATTGAGAACTGGAGACGGAAAAGGTAATATAAAACCACTTTATTGTATAATGCAATAAATTCACTCGATGACACTGCCAAGCCATGTTGGCAGCGGCAAACCAGCTCTAAAGTGTTCGTCTCGTTATATTTAATGATGTTGGTCTCTCTACACCACACCTCTGTCTTGTGTACACCGCCAAAAATTTATTTTCTTCGCTGTGTAAGCTTCTTATGTTCAAAAGAGGTCGAAACAAAATAATCTCTTCAGCACTCTATTTAGTATAACCATACAAAACGAGTAAGACCAGTTTTATATTTTTATTTGCTGACCATTTGTGTTCATTGTGTATTCCCAAAAGACTAAAAATTGTTTTAAAAATAAATGTTAGTGCTTAGTAGAGTGTGGCATTTATAAGGTTTAACAATTCATGTGAGGACGAGGACCTAGTTTTTTTAAGAGGGTGGCGGCCTCTTTTACCTTGCATTTGACCCTCCACGTAGGAATCAGGCCTGTGCGTGGACGTTATCAGGGAGCAAAGCAAAGAGTGAGCCGGCACATACAGGGTTGAAAAGTACTGCTAATAGTATGCGGCAATGGCAAGTCTCGAAGTAGCGACGCTGCCGCCACAGTTCCGAGGCCGAGCGCGATAGCTACTGCCAATCTACTGCGCCACCGACTCACTAAAAGAAGATATATAATGAAATATTATCATAGTTTAAGGATTTGAAGTATCGCAAAGCAGCATGCAGTACCATCGGCTTCCCCCACAGTAGACATTAACTTAAATACTTAATTTTCTAATTTCAGAATCCAATACAAATGTAATACCTAATTATCTTAAACTATAAATAAAAGAAGAAGGGGGCTTAAAAGAGGGGGTTTTTTAAAGAGCTTTAGAAAAAGCTCTTTAAAATTTCACCCACGCCTATGAAGTTTGTTTCTCCTGTGGTCATACCAATGAAAAAACTATAAAATGTTCCCTTGTTGGTTCAACATGTTTTGCAAATTTCCTTTCTTATTAATTTACTTGCATATGAACGAAAAAAACAACAAGATAACTATTAGTACGGTGCAATTAGACCTAAACCTGGACATCCAAAAAAAAAGGTTTCTAACCAGCGCCAATTTGTTCAATATACCTCCCCCAATAAATAAACAAATGTTACACTGATTTGAGCGTCGGGTTTGGGTGGGAGGGGGCTTAATAGAGGGGAAAATGTAATTTTTTTGACATTTTAGCAAATATTTTGAAAACGGTGCGTTTTTTCTGAAATATTATATTTTGCAAAAATAATCTACATTAAATTTCGAATAAAATGATACCATATGTTACCTATCTAATGTGGACGGTTATTGAGGTAATGAGGGGTAAATGTGGATTTATTATTATTTTATAACAACGAAATATCCCAAAATATCCACTCCACATGCTCCATATTGACATTTTCCATTATTTTAAATAATATTTTACTTCAGAGAATCGTTACAAGTCTAGGGAAGGATGTTTTTGGTCCTTCTAAATTTTTACTCCCTCCATCAAAAAAGTGGAAGGTAAAACCTTTTGAACAGAAACCCTATCATGTTGTATATCATTTTAAAGGGCACGATGAAAGGAGATGAATGGTGAAAACTAGAGATCTTTACGTTGATAATAAGCAAAGTTACAGCAAATCAAATTTTTAAGTTTTACAAAAACTGCTGAAACTTTTCTTAGGATCAAGTTGGAGACCTCTAGTTTTCACCATTCATTTTCTTTCATCGCGCCCTTTAAAATGATATACAACATGATAGGGTTTCTGTTCAAAAGATTTTACCTCCCACTTTTTAGATGGAGGGAGTAAAAATTTAGAAAGACCAAAAACATCCTTCCCTAGACTTGTAATGATTCCCTGAAGTAAAATATTATTTAAAATAATGGAAAATGTCAATATGGAGCATGTGGAGTGGATATTTTGAGACATATAAATTTACTTTTATCCCTCATTAACTCAATAACCGTCCACGTTAGATATGTAACATATGGTATCATTTTGTTCGAAATTTAATGTAGATTATTTTTGCAAAGTATAATATTTTAGAAAAACCACACCGTTTTCAAGATATTTGCTAAAATGTCAAAAAAATTACATTTTCCCCTCTATTAAGCCCCCTCCCACCCAAACCCGACGCTCAAATCAGTGTAACTTTTGTTTACATATTGAGGGAGGTGTATTGAACAAATTGGCACTGGTTAGAAACTTTTTTTTTATGTCCCGGTTTTCCCATTTTTAAAGCTAATTGCACTGTACTATATGGAATTTAAATTAATAACGACGCTTTGGTATGAAATAATAAATAAGTATAAACAAACAAATATGTAGGCAACACCCCCAACATCACCCGATCCAACATCAAAGAAATGTCAAATAGCATTGGAAATGTTACGCCTTCTCCGTGTTAGATGTTGTTTATGTCAATTTGTGTCACAACTCCTTACAAGGTTTCGTCAAAGTTCGTAACCTTTCCTTTTGTATTACAATTTCTCTCAGATTTGTTTCATTAATAAGTTTTTCCCTAAAATAAAATATTGCCCTTATGAGAAACTCCTTGGAAACCTTAAACCAATTTTAAAGTTACTCAAGGAGTAATTAAAGTTCTATAAAATTGCAGTCACAATAATTAATTACAGCTAAGTCTGCGTGTTTGCTGATTATAAATTAAGTATCCAGCTTTAAAAAAGTCTCGTAGCTTCTGAGCACTGAAGAAGGGGGGGGGGGGGGGGGGGTATACCGCTTTTGTACGCTAGACGACTGCTCAGCAACATATTAGAATAGTATATCAAGTTGTGGAGTATTTGATAGAATTTTCTTTAGCGTTGATAGAGATTTTGTCTTCTCTCAAGGGACATTTAAGGTTAAAGACCAAAATCTACTTAAAATTAATTCCTAAATACGTTTTTTTAAGTTTCCATCCTTTTTTGGAAATGATTACTTTTTTTAATGAAACCTAATATTCTTCGTTTATTTTATGACCTGAGAGTCTATTACAAATTTCTAATGTACGCATGAAATGTTTTTGGTCCTGTAATTCTTTTATTTTATTGCTTATTGACGTAATATTTTTCGTTGTCAACATAATTGTAGTATCATGTAAAAAATTTAATAATAAATTACTGAAAATGTGCTTCAAAGTCTTCATTTTTTACGTTAAGAGTTTGATTAACTATTCGCCAAGTTTAGCTTTGAAGTACTCTATTTTAATGAGTTCGCAGCACATTATAGTAACGACAATCAGAACAATTTCAAACGGCAGGATTTAAAATCCATTTTACTAAGCTGTTTCCAAAAAAAAGACAGATATAAGGTGAATTTTATGATAGACCGATATTCTAGTTTTGTATGAGCCGTTATACACTTTGTGAGTTTTTTGTTCAAGAGTGTTGTAACATAAATAATTCAATTCAAAATAGTAAAACAATCGAGTGACCGATATTTATTTCCGAGTCATTTGCAAAATATATCTCCAAATTATAGATTTTCCTTCAAAAAGTGATGCTGAAAGTAAGTATTGAACGAGCAATAAAATGAACGGGAAGGCAGTTGCGGCCCTCAAGTCTGCAATGCAAAGTTTCATCTTTCTTTAGATAACATCCGCTATCAAATCATCCTGTGACTTCAAAGCTTTGTTTTAGACTAATATCGTATAGTCGTGCGTCAGTTGCCTTTGTTTTCAATAAAAGTTGGAAATCCGTTAATTGATGATTTATGAATGCATTACAAAACTAATTACGATTATTTTACTTCTTAATTATTTTTAAGAACATTAGTTAGTTCTATTAGTACGATTTGAGATCAAATTATTGTGGTCCAATTGTGCACTGTATTTCTTTCCCTTCATCATCATGTATGATGTATTAAAATCCTTAATTTAGTTCCTTGAAATATCCTAAAAATATTAAAAAGTATTTTTAACAGTTTCTTTTGTATTATTAGTAAGTTCGTAGACCAAAATAAGCTAAGAATTTTTGAAAAGTGTGAAGGTAAATTTTTATTTCTCAAATATATTATGTTTAGCCCATTATGTTTAACAGCTGAAACTATCAAACAGTTTCAGTATCAAATGAAGTAAAGACCAAATGAAAATCCAAGAAGAAGCTTTATAAGACGCTAAGTTTCTATTTAAAATACTTAACAAGATCATAACTGGTCTTGATTAGTTGTATTGAAAACTTAAAATTAAACCGAATTCAAGGAGATTTGAACTACTTTGAATTACTTATGAACAGTCTAGTTTGAATAAATAATTCAGACTTTCTGAGAAACCTGATTCACTATTCACTATTGTCGACTGTGCCGTCTGTGGTTTGTTTGTTGCATTAGCATTTACAATTCCTAGTGTCTATAAAATGTTAGCTGAGCGGAAGCAGAGCACATTGAAACAAAGAACGAGACATAACCATTAATCATGTGTCACATGTAGATCCGAACAAGACTATTTTAGTTTAATTCAAAACTTATTCCAAGAACTAAAAACGTTGTTATGCTGACCCAAAGTTAGAGTACAAAGTAAAAATCTTAACAATCAAATCACAAGTTTGACCTCACAGTACTACTCAGTACAAAACAAACTGATTCTACAAAGCGTCTATTAAATTTAAAGATGACATCCAATTTGGTAATAAGTGTTTGTATTTTCCTTAAGCATATTTTATGATATCGAATTATATTTAATACGGCAAGTTTTTAACTACTAAACCATTTCTATAAATTAAATACACTGGAATCAAAGCTTACACAAAAAAAAATACGCAATAACTTTTACTCATTTGATATTTTTGTTTTAATTTTAGCGGTCCTAGCTGTTTGTTTTCTTTATTTCTCAAGATATACATTTTTTTTATAAATAATTATTAATTCAAAACCCAATGATCTTATTTTATCTGTGGATCTAGTTGTAAAAACAAACAAAAATTAACTCCAAAATGAATTTTTTTTTAAGTAATTGTTCTTTCACTGCCTATGAAATGAGAAGAAAGATCGTTAATAAACCAAATTTATCAAAAAAAAAAAAAAACATTTTGGCAGCTAATGAATTGTGGATGTGTGGGTTTTGTCGTCAGGTAAACGTGATATCAAATATTTATTACATGTCGTGTGCTGACCGCCGTATCAAACAGCAACCAACCCACCGCAATCACACGCTCCTCTGTAGGCGTAAGCTGCAGTGAAAGCGGCCGATTAACCTCTGTAACATGCACCGACCTGTAACGTCAGCTGAATGTTACTTCGTTGACTTTGTGCGAAACCCTCGATTAACTCAATCAAAATCCCATTAACTTGTTTTTACTAGGTAGGATATCTTATTTATACACAAGTTACACGAGGTGTTTGACAAATAAATAAACAATCTACATTTTGAGTTATAATGCAACCTTTTGTTGATACAATATGTAAAAATAATTAATACAAATCTAAATTTTCAGGATTTTGAATGTATAAGGGAGTTTATCACAGTTTAGTACGCTTTTTTTAGTGAGTTCCAGATTCATGGAGTAAGATTCAGACGATCTTGACCAACTCTAAAACAAACGTTGCGACTGGGTGATAAGTTTAGGAGCGATGCGAAAAGTCAAAAAAGTCGTTTCTTTACTATGGCTTAACATACAGGGTATTGGATGAATAAATGCACAGTTTTGATCCGATATATTCATTGAGTACTTGTACCAGCTACACATAACTATAGGCAAAAACGGGCGGTATTTTATTAGGATTTTGTAGAAACAACCGATCAATGTTGAGATAGTTATTAACCCTAATTTTTAGTCAGAATATGACATATATCTGCTTAGAATTGGAATAGGCTAAACTATCACCAAGTGCAAAATTTTCACTTATTTGTTACCTTTTAAGTCAATCGGAAGTTAAGTATGTCCATCCAAGTAAAGTATGTACTAAGGTAACATACTAAGTATATTATCTTAGAAGGAACATTTACTTCTCTTTACTATCAATCTTTACTATCTTTTCTTTACTATCAATCTTACTGACCCATTTCATGAAACTAATGAAATTAAATATTTCCAATTAACAGGAGCGGCCTGAGCTTTGGTTAGTTCATGGTTCTGACTGCAGACGTTTGCATAAAATAGTCAGATTAAGGGACCACTCTAAGCTCGGACCACTCTGGCAAACTTCGCTTAAACATCTTTTATTACCTCAAAATAACGGAAAGAATTGCTACTATTCATTTAAATTAATAGTCATAAATTAATTATTATTTTTGACCATCCTAGTAATATTATATTTCCTTGGACGATTGGAGCCAACGTAGAGACGTAGTACATGTATATTCCTAAATAGAAGCGAGCTGTTTAATCAAGAGGTCTTAACAGATTAACCTTAAACGCGTCATATTGTAAGTCATTGTATATATTACCATCTCCCTGACGATAGAAACTCATTTTTCTCATTATTCTTCAACAGTTGAATGAATGGATGTTAACTTCCTCTAGCAACTAGATCTTAAAATGAATTATTTTTGACAAAGTCTTATGCAGTTTTTAGTTCAAGATTCAAGATCAAATATATTTATTTCATGAATAAAATGCAATGCATTGCATTTAACACTAAAAAAATGGAAATATTCCTCACAAGACTGTTTGTTTGAACGTTAGGAGGAGTCCATAACAATACTTTTTTAACTAGTAATTGGTCTCTATAGGCGAAAAAGCCTAAATAGGTCAATCAATATCAACTACTACACGGCTCCATTTATGAAATACGTTTTGAACCTATTAAACGATTTATACTAATAACAGTTAAGTATATAACAGCTATTAGTTTAAACTTACGCTTAAATAAAAGCATTCAAGTGTTTGAAACATAAATTTTACACCACATTGTAAATAGAACAAATTGCTGCCAATATTGGGCGAGCTTTCAATATGTTGGCCCCTGGCTGACCAAAGACTCCGGCCCTTCTTGATTTAATTTATCCTACATCAGTTTATTTATTTCAAAATAAAATATTGAAACTACAGTAACTATAAAAAAGGCCATACAAGATTTTCTACTTAAGATGTCTGAAAGAGGTTGCGAACAAACTAACAGACCTAAATGGTTGAATCAAACTTATTATCCATTAAATGGACCCAAAGGAGTACCTTAAAAATGTTATATTAAACATATGCCTATTACTCTAAGTGAACCGATACATTAAAATATTAGTTAATGGATAGCTTTAAAATAATGTACAACGTGAAGTAGGCAATATTAAAATTTAAAAATCCTGCGTTTAGAATCCATGACCCTCAAATTTTCCAACATTCTGTTTATTGAAAGGGTTAACATACGTTGTAATACAGGGTGTTTTTTTAACGCAACCCATTTTTAAGATTAAATAATGCACATATAAATATGAAATGAGTATTGTTTTATTGATCTTTACATTTTGGACAACCTATTATTTAAGTTTGATCACTTTTAGTTTACATTATGTGCTCAAACAGTCCGCCATTGGCATTTGTATAAAGTTATGCTCTTTCAATCAAATTCCCGAATACGTGTTGCAAGGTGCCTCTTTGAATTTCTTGCATTAAATTTGTTATGTTTGTTTTGAGGTGCTGAATATCCTGTGAATTGTTTCCATAGGCCACACTTTTTATGCATCCCCAAATAAAATAATATAGTGGGGTCAAATACAACGGACCGGGGATCTTGTGGGGAAATAATCCTTCACCGATAAAATCAAGTTTTGGGTTGCGTTTTTAATGTGTGTGAGTCTTTAAGCACGATAACTCGCGTAAAAATGGTCCGATCTGAATTAAATTTGCCACAGACATGTAAAGTAGTAATTATCCTACGAAAACAATTCACGAGATATTCAGCACCTCAAAACAAACGTAACAAATTTAAAGAGGTACCTTGCAACACGTATTTGGGAATTTGATTGAGAGAGCATAACTTTGTACAAATGCCAATGGCGGACTGTTTGAGCACATAATGTAAACAAAATGTGATCAAACTTCAATAATAGGTTGTATAAAATGTAAATATCACTAAAACAATAATCATTGCACATACATATGTGCATTATTCCATCTTAAAAATGGGTTGCGTTTAAAAAAACACCCTGTATTATTTAAGGTTAACTTAGTGAGAAATTATTTATTTTTCATCCTTTCATGGCCATTAGTTTGAAATCCGTTTGAGACTTTAGGCGAGACACCGGTAGGGTGAATATGAACAGTCTTATAATTCATGAAAAAATAAGGCAATTTTGTGCAAAATATTTTAGCTCGCTCATTAGATCGATATTTGTATTTTTGTAATTATTCCTAAGGATCAAGGGGGAATAACTAGTTGTTAACCAACTAGTTTAGCTTTGCCAACGACTAAAATTATAGACTGATATTGAGCAGACTATCAAAACAGTTTAAGGTGGCGTGTAATTTGTTATAATGGATTTTTTTCTTATTGAGCTACATTGTGTGTGGTTTTCTATGCTGATTAAATATTCCACAGGTTATTTTGAAACTACTTAGCACCTTGGGCATCAAACGTGGTCAGTCTAACACTTTTCTCAAAGAGGTTAAAATAAAAACCGTTAAAGGTATTGAGACTATAAAGCTCTAACTTTGCGAGCAATGAAGTGAGTCGATAAAAGGTCGAAGTTTATACAAGTGGTAACTCAGGGGGTTCACCATTCTCGACTTTATCATTGCTTTATATTATAGTTACAGTAATCATGACAATGAAGGTTTTCAACAAGAAATTAATTTTCTGGTCATTTTTATTGATTTCATCCTCGTCATTTTTAATGAATCGTTGAGTATTGTAGTTTTGTTTTTTGGGTTTAGCAGTAGTTAGTCAACTCATTGTATGAAATGTTCATCCAAAAAAATCAGGAACTAAAACTAATACATGACTATTTATTACTGAAGCCAATTACGTAAAGCGATATAAGAAAAGTAAAAGTATATAGAATGAATTTTATGGTAGCAAAAACGTATGCGTCCGTATCCTTAATTTAACTTTTTAATTAGTTACATGTTGTAATTGTTTTACGATATAGTGTAGTGCTACCTTAAAATAAAGTTTGAAGGGTCAAGGTCGAAATCAAGGTTAAAACCCACTCTCCGTTAAGAGCCTGTAAGGCAGTTATTGGAAGTAACAAGGGTAGGCTCTCAGTAGAAGTACTTACTGGGCAAGCTTTACGGAATGGGAAGCCGTGTAAACCACTTTATAAGGAGTAATATTGTCCACAGCAAAAGACCTAATCTAAAGCGTTTATTATGTATGACTAAATGTATGGATACTCGATAAAATATAATTCAAAATGTAATATTATAAAATATAATACAATTCAAAAAATGTAAATTTCAAGACCATTAGTAAAAATGAGTTAGAAATATACATTTCTATAATTTTCTAATTAATATAGCGATTAGGGATTTTAATACGACATTTAATATCGCCATGTCGTTATGAATTAAGACAAAGTGTTTTGTAGCTTGCCTTAATATTTTTTTTAATTTCGCATCGAAAAAAGGTTTGTAACACTAAAACCCTACAAATTTTAAAAATATTTTGGGATTTACTTTTTTATGTGCAGGGAGAGTCCTCTAAGCCGTCCACAATATATTGCAGACAAACGGCTCAACATACTAGGACGAAACATTACCTTTCCCTACAAACTCATTTCCAAGGAGCAACATAAAGACCCCTACGAGATTGGTGATTTTTTTAACCCATTAAAAATACAGTTATACAAAAAATCTGAGGTCATGGATTTGAATCTCGGATTTTTCATAACATATGCAATGAAAAATCAATGTCATGCATCATTTTCAAGCTATCGAAAAATCGGGTAAAATCAAATCACGCTTGAATCCGTTAATTTAATAATAGCAGCCATTTCTTTGGAAATAGTGGTATTTACAAAATACCTTGTATCTTAATATTTTTTGTTTTTGTTTTTTGCAATCGTAATCCTTGTAAACTCAGCTTTAATTCAATGTACGAAATGCCAACGCTTACAAAATTAAATTGTCATTGACATTTATTTTGCATATAACAATCTGAGTAGGACTGCACATTTAACATAGGGTTCGTTTGGGAAAATTGAGTTTTTCTATAACTATAAAATATCACCAAAAATAGGAGGTCAGTATAAATTGAAAAGTGGCTGTTCTTTGCAAGACCTTTAAAATGTTAAACCGTTTGACGTAATATGCTGCTTATTTTTTTTACTATCTGGTCTACCAACAATGTTAAAAAATCAAATGTTCTAAAAAAAATCCTAAGCGTTGACCTGTCGTATATCAAATTAAAGCAAAAAATACAAGGATAAGAATTTTTAAACAAAAAAAAAATAATCAGTGGTTTCCGAGGAACAAAATTATGAATTATGACGCAATCTATCTGGCAGATGCCGGTCAATGATGGAGATTAAAAGTATTACAAGTAAGTAATTATAAGTATTAAAGATTATTCCTTAAATACCAATGGTTTTCACAAAAATGGTCGCCATTTAGAAATTAACGAGGATAAGTGATTCCTGTTTTCTCAAATAGCCATTCGCTTAAAATTATGCATAATATGACATTTCAAATTTAAAAAACTCCGAGATCCGAACCATAACCTCCAATTTTTAGAATACCTTATATTTTAAATAGGTCAAAAATATATTTACGTTGTTCCTTTTTTATGAATTAGAATGGGAGAGTTTGATTTCGTCGTCGTACGCTCCTCTATGTAATCCATCGTGGACGGCTTAGAATATTCACCCTTTATAATGTGATGGATTGTAGCTGGCTTAGATACTCTTTGTCTAAATAGGCATCTGTAATGCACAGATATAAAGAAGCCCTTACATCTGTGCAAGTGTTAAATTGGCTTCAATTTTTTGAAACCACTAGAGAAACTTTAGTTTTTGTTTGAATAAAAAAATATCCATTCACAGGTTATGTTTATAATAATCCTACAAACGTGAAAAAACAAGTAACTATCTTACGATAGTTAAATTAAGGTTAAAATTATGTTCTATTCTGAGATATAATAAGTTTAAAATCGTGCTCAGATATAGATAAGTTTTAATCATGTGTGCACAAATTCATCTGTCTAAACGTCAACTCAAATAAAAAATAAAAGTCTAATAAAAGTTAATATGGCATGAAATGTTTTCAGTCTCATTCTAATTTATTATCAAATTGTCTTCCCCTTTTTATCGAATAAATATGAAACAAAAATAAACGAACAATCGTTTAAATCATTTAACACTATTATGCTACATATTTTGGCCTTGTTCTCAGTTTAATTCTCAAAATCTACTAATTGTGATGGTTATTTTTGGTTTTCGAAGAATTTCCTCAGTTCAACGTTTTAATAGAATGTACTTACTATTTGAAGAGATGTTAAGTATATTTCATGATTTTGCTAATCATGTTTGTCTTTTTATAAAATGCTGTTTAATGTGTTTTTTTTTGCTCAATCCGTTGATTTTTTTATCAAAAGATTGTTGAAGTCGACAAATTCAGGACTGCAGCGTTTAACTGGCACGAAGTGTAACTGAAACGCTCGTATTTCAAAGCATTCTAGAGTTGTTTTATCAAGGAGATAGCAAGGTGGAGATAGCTGGGGTTTCAAAGGAAGCTCGGGTAACATTTCACAGACACTAGAACCTGTAAATGATAATATAACAAACAAACCTGAATCTACACAGTCGACAACAGTGAATCGAGTCTCAAATCAACATCCAAGTTTCTCAGAAAGTCTGAATTATTTATTCTAACTCGCCTGATCGTATAGTTCACAGTTGTTAGAATCTTCTTGAATTCTGTGTAATTTTAAGTTTTAGTACAACTAACTACTAAGAAGATGATTTTGTTGATTTTAAATAGAAACTTGGCTTCTCCAAAGATTTTTATTTTGTCTAAGCGCCTTAGAAACATGTCTTTATTGTTTCAGCTATTAAATTTAACGGGCGGAATATAATACTAGAGTGAAATAATAAGTTACCATTGCATATTTTCCCCCAGGGGCGGCCGGCTTTCGGCTGTTCGGGTGTCTGGCGACCCCGGGTTCCCGAGCCAAGCTGCGAGACTCTCCTTCTCGCAGTTCTTCTTGAGCCAAGATCTTTCTTCCTTTCTCGGGTCTTGGCTCGCCTCTTTTTTCTTTACTGAGCTAATCTTGCTCACCCTCTTCTTTCTTCGACCCCAGACCCTGGGTGTCTTTTCACGCCTTCTTCTCTTTCCGTGTTGGGCCGGAGTAGAATGTTCCAACAGTATCCCCTGCTTGCCGTAAAAGCCGGCTACAAGGGGGCCATAAAGCATGATGTCTGCGAAAAACCACGGTAACGTACCCCAGGTGGGTCAGGACTCCGGTCCGAAATCCCACCCCGATCACTCGGGCTGCCCTACGGATTC
Organism: Flexamia atlantica; assembly: GCA_035578135.1. NCBI lineage: Eukaryota > Metazoa > Arthropoda > Insecta > Hemiptera > Cicadellidae > Flexamia > Flexamia atlantica. Next base: position 2,074,243 of record JAQJVK010000021.1, read on the forward strand.
TGGGGAGGGCAACCAGACATTCTTGACTGTGCCACAGTCGCGCCGAAACAGCTTGGCGAGCAAAACCAGCATGGGCAGTGACTTCAGTCATGCCACTGCGCAAGACTTGGAGTACTGCGAGAGTCAATGGGGAAATGTCCTCAAAGCCCGCGAAGAAGAGAACGAGATTTTTGGCCAAGTGGAGACTCTACTGGCCAACATGACTGGAGCCTGCAGGATCAAAAAAAACGTAAACAACACGGCGAAGGAGGGAATCCTCTCCCTATCCGCGTTGTTTGAGAAGTTGAAGCTCCTGCGCAGATCGGCGGAAGAAGTCCAGGACAGATACCACCACAACGTCAATGACATTGAGGTGGCGAGAGACGCCCGGAAGAGGACAAGGTCGCGGATCCAAGGGCGGCTCCTCAAGGATGCCGTCCTCGCGGCTAGTTCCTCGGCTCCAGCCAAGCGGGTGCACAGCCCTAGTGAGAGCTCTGACGAGCACGAGCCTAGGGTTGTGCCAACGAAGAAAAAGAAGAAGGCAAAGAAGAAACCAAGAAAGGCGGAGGCGGAGGATCTGCCGGCCATCACGGTTACCAAACCCGATCAGGGCGCGGTAGCCGTGAGGCCGAAAGCCAAGCCGGGGGCGAGCGCTGGTCCATCTTCTGTGCTCGTCAGAGTGGCTGGCGGCCAGTCCTATGCGGGTGTTCTCGGGAAGATCCGAAAGGACCTCAACCCCGACACCTGCGCCGCCAAGATTGTCTGCGCGAGGCCGACTCCGAAGGGGGATGTTATCCTCCGGCTGGGGAAGGGCTCAGACAGGCAGAAGTTCGCTGCAGCCCTCGGAGCTGCTGTCGGCAACGCGGGCAACGTCATTGCCCCAGAAAAGCGTGTTTCCGTCGAGGTGAGGGACCTTGACGCCCTCACGGAGAGACAGGAGGTTGTCGACGCACTCGACAAGGCCCTTGGCGGACCCGGTGACAATCGCAGGGTGTCACTGGGACCGGCAAACAAGCGACAACTAAAGATGGCAGTCCTCGACCTTTCTGAGGAAGAGGCTGCCAAAGTGCTGAAGACCGGCCACCTTCGGGTGGGTTTTCTGAGCTGCGCGGTGCGCCTGCGAACCGTGGTCGTCAGGTGCTTCAAGTGCCTGGGCTACGGGCACCGTCGCAGCGAATGCACGGGGACGGATCGGTCCGCTCTTTGCTTCAAGTGCGGAGAGTCGGGCCATCACCACAAGGATTGCGGCAACGCAGTTCACTGCTTCCTCTGCAGTGAGCTGCAGCCGAAACCGCAGTGCGACCACATCGCTGGTTCCGGGGCATGCCGCGTTTTTAGGCTTGCCCTGGAAAACGCCAAACAGGCAGAACAGCAACGCAAGTCCAAGCCGGGTAGAAGAAGAGGGAAGTAGTTTCCTCTTCTGACAGACCGCGGTCTCCAGTATGTGGTTTTCCAGCACGGGGCCTCCCCCTGAAGTAATGTGCGAAACAGTCCCGGGGGGAGATTCGCCCGGAACGAGGAGGTGGTTTAGTGGGTAGGGCTTCGGCGAGTCCCACACTTCGTCCGTAAATGGATTCCACCTGCCTTTCCCCCAAAAAAAAAAAAAAAACATTGCATATTTTGTGCATTCTCAGATGATTTTTGGTCTGTGAATTTACTAATAATACAAGATAAACTTTTAAAATGAATTTTAAATATTTTTAGTATATTTTAGAGAACTAAATTAAGGATTTTTAAAACTGAAGGCTGGTTAGTTAATATGGAGAGAGGAAATAAATAGCACAGTTGGACTATCACGATTTTATTCTAAATCATAGAAATAAAACCAATATTCTTAAAAATGCTAAGAATTAAAATTGTAATTGGTTTAATAATGCATTCATAAATCATAAACTAATGAATTACCAAATTTTATAAAAAAAAGCAAATGACTCAAGACCACACAGTAAGATTTTCAAATTTGTATTACGTGTTTTTTTTAACTCATTATTCTAAAACACAACTTCGAAGCCATAAAGATTTTTGATAGCGGATGTTATGTAAGGAAAAATGAGACTATGCATTACAAACTTGAATGCCTCGCCACCGTAACTTAAATTTAACGCCTCCCATTCATTTTTGTGCTCGTTTAGTGTCTTCAGCATCAAATTTTTAAAGTGAAATTACAAAGTTATAACTTAGAGATAAATTTGTAAAGTGACTAGACCAAATATCGGTCACTTAATTGTTTTACAATTTTAGATTATACTTTCTATGTTTTAATGGTCGTGAAAAAAAAACACTAAGAATAACAAAACTAATGAGATCAAAACAAAAATACAAAAGAATGTGAAATTCTATTTTACTGATCAGCGACAGCAAATGCAGAAAATATCACATTCAAACCCCTTCTTGCAGCCTGTGACTGCCACCAGATATCTACAAGAAGAATAATAAAGACACAACTGCCACTTTAAAGTTTTAACGAAATTGTATGTTCACCCACAAATTACCTACGATATCTCTTTACGGCGATTCTTACTTGAGATTTAATTTAAAATACTATACTTTATTTTACGAAAACAGTTATTGTCCTTTTGAGTTCAAGAAAGGTCCATTAAATTATATACTAATTTCTTAACAGCCAATCAAATTTAACTTATAACTAATATGTTAATCATTCCACAAAATTAGTCCTAACTAACATTTTAGTTTACAAATTTATTGGTAACTAGTGACTTGAAGGGGCTAAAAGCCCCTAATGAGGGAAAATTCAAACAATCTATATATATTATAGTACAAAATACCTTCATAGCAAACTGAATCTCCCTTATATTGATATCTAGCCTACCACATGGTTTTCAATCAAGTATCAGCATCAAATGTTTTATGTAAACAAAGCAGACGTTTTTAGATCCCAATGCTTTTTAAATGGCAGTTATTTAACGTTATTTCTCGTTTTCTGGTGAATTTCAAGCAATTTACTTATTCTTCCCGTCATCACGGAATAGAGACATTTAATTTGAGTCCTCTCCCATCTTTCTACGACTTGCCAAACGCCTACAATTTTGACTCAAAGAATCGTCTTACGAAATTAAATATATGATAAGTTCTAAAAGTTAAATACAAATATTATAATCGAATATACTTAAAATATTGAAGTGTGTAAAACAATATTGATGTGGGATTTAAAGGTAGAGGAATTTAAATGGTGGTGTTTTAAGTTGAAGCAATTCAAATGCAGAGCTTTTTTGTTTGTATTGAAACAAAATTTTAGTCTCTATTTTAGTTTTTGCGCAAATAGCAGGTGTTCAATATTTTCTCGAAGGTTTATGTGGTTGATGATTTGGTATACTAGGTGTCTTTCCTATAAACTCATAAAATGTTTCGCTGGTGGACATATCATCTTGGGTCAAACATGCACACTATTAAAACTCATAAAAATGCGAAAATCCTATAAAAACCACTAGAGGGATAAGCGGTCTATTTTGTTTTTCATAAAACAAGAAAGTGCTTCTTGAGGTAAAGCTTGCAAGACTGTAATAACATTTTATAGATCGTTAAGAGTTCTCTTGTCAGACCTTGATTAAAACACGTGCTCCATTTTTCTCCCAATTGGGCTTTTTTTACTAAATAGCACGTCACAGCAAACCGGAGTTATGATTTGGTTATTACATTTATTTGATTTTGCCTACTGCAGGGGTTTCAACTGATATGCGTTTATACTGTACCTACGCTTTTTATTTATTATTTCATTGCGTTTTACATCTTGCAATGCCTTGCTGCTCGTGTTCGTTGTTGTACATTTTCTTTTTTATTCTATACTTTAAGTAGTAGTTATACGTTGCTAAGACTGAAAATATCATAAGTACCATTTAATCAATCCCCACACATGGACACCTCGCATTATGTGGTTGGTGGTACTAGTCAAAAGAAATACAACAAAACATTTTTAGTCGTTAAAATGTGAGATATTTTCAACCGGTCTAGGTCAAATTTTTAAAAAAACAGACAACAATCGCTTTTGTACTGATTTCATTGGCTTTTGGTTTTATTTATTTATTATGAATAAATTCGTTACACATGGGTCGCTTGATGTATTTTGTAACAGACTTTTTACCTTTGTTATGTATCTTAGTTTGTTATATATCAGCTGTAGATTTTCTGAACTTGAGAATCCACAATAATGGTCAAGGTTATAATGAGTAGTTATAAATTCTTATTTTTTGCTACAAATATGAAACTGTAGGTTTCTTTCAGTGAAAACAATAGCAGCAAATTTGTAGGATTTAAAATGGTGTAAATACATGCTTTAAGTAAGCCCTGAACGTCCACTACATGCAGCTGAGCTGTAGAGGTATCTGGTGTGTTTAAACGGAAAAGATTTTAACGTAATTACATTTTTTATATACCCGAAATATATAAGGCATATAAGCTTTTAATTACATAGTATTTTTGCAAACGTTATTTTACTACTCGTTTGACAAAGGATCTGATGTATAATATGTGAACTACATAATTTTATTGTATTTAATAAAGCGTTGTTTTACTAACCGGTATTAAACTTGTTTTTTATTTACTTTTTTTAATATTTTCTACAAATTAATCACTCTTTTTTTGTTTAATTCGAACTAATATTAGTTAGTGAGAGATCTCGCCGGAGTCCATGTTCCAACCGGATTGCCAGTTAGTTATACATATTTTCTCATTGTACTTTATTAATACATAGAATAATTTCATAGATTTTTCTTTTAAGACCCCGGGTTTTCCCGGCTCTGAAGAAAGCAAGGGAAGATATTTATTTGATAGTTGGTGAGTGGCAACTGCCAGCTATCAAATAAATACACTCGGGAAGCAAGCTTAGTATTTAGAGCACTGTCAAAGCCATCAATGGCACTTTATGGTGGTTTTACTCCGCATGTATTAGCAGATATCAAAATGTTATTTCATATCTGCATTGTTGTATTTGCATTGTTCTCAAATATTTTAAACACATTGATCGTCTCCGGAAACGCTCTTTTAAATAAAAAAAAATATGAAAACTTCAGATCTAAAATGGCATTACCAATATTTATATTTATTATAAATTACTTATAATTGTTGGATAAGTTAAACAGCATTAAAGGTATTGTAGAGCTCATGCCTTCTGGAACTAAAACAGTTTCAAAGAATTGAAGAGATTTTTACTTTAATGAATTGTAATAGGCTCTAAAGTTTATTATCTGTATTAAACGAAAAGGATAATTTTTTTTTTTATTTATTTCCCTATTTATGTGATCGATTGAAAAAATGCTGATAACTAACGTTTTACTTATATTATACTATCTCTAACAAGCTTTTGCCTGCAAGCCAGATTGTAATTTTTCTTTATTTTCTTTAATAAAACAGCATAGTAAAATGTGAAATTGAAACACCAGAATAATATAGAAACAATATAAAAACATATATATATATATAGTCGAGTAAAATTAACACAAAAAACAGTTCGACCTAGAAGTAATTGTAATATAAATTAAAATTGTTGTTTCTTAATGGAAAAAATGCGATAAACACGATGGAACATAGTCTACTCATGTACGACCCTGGGTTTAGCCGCCATCTTGAAAAATAGGCGGCCATCTTGGATTTTATGCAAACATCTACTAAATCCTCTACTGTATAGAAACTAATTAACCTAAAAGGTCAACTTTTTTACTAAAATGTTCCCAGTAAACCAGGCATTCGTATAAATACACAACTATCTGATTACTTATTCATTTCTCAGAAATATAGTATCTGAAACTTTAAAATTTGCAAAACATTTGTTGTATTTTTACAGTTATTGAGACTGAATTTTTGTTTTTGAACCACTATATTCATTTTAAAGAGAGAAAATTTTGCTACAGAATCAGTCTGTTGGTATGGCCTTCCAGCCTTTTAGAGTGGAACGGGTGCGAACTAAATATTTCTTTTCAGGATTTAACAGGACAGTTAGACCATAGTATAGATATATAATGTTACAATCTATCAAATTTCTGACCACTAGGGCAATAGCAATATTAAGTTAATTTAATGTACCTAGATGAAAAATGTACGATAAACACGATGAAACATAGTCTACTCATATACGACCCTGGGTGTAGCCGCCATCTTGAAAAATAGGCGGTCATCTTGGATTTTATGCAAACATTTACTAAATTCTCTACTGCATAGAAACCAATTAAACTAAAAGGTGAAATTTTTTACTAAAATGTTCCCAGTGAACCACGCTTTCATTTAAATACATATATATCTGATTACTTATTCATTTCTTAGAAATATAGTAACTGAAACTTTAAAATATGCAAAAAGGTTTTTGTACTTTTACAGTTTTCATGAATTTATACATTAAAATTTAGTTTTTGTTTTTGAACCACCATATTCATTTTAAAGAGAGAAACATTTGCTACAGAATCAGTCTGTTGGTACGGTCTTACAGCCATTTGATAGTGGAACGGGGTTGAACTAAATATTTCTTTTCAGGACTTAACAGGACAGTCAGACCATAGTATAGATCTATAATGTTACAATCTATCAAACTTCTGACTACCAGGGCAATTGCAATATAAAGTTAATTTAATGTACCTAGATGAAAAGAGTGCAATTAACACGATGGAACATAGTCTACTCATGTGCGACCCCGGGTTGAGCCGCCATCTTGAGAAGCAGGCCGCCATATTTGATATCATGCAAGATTTTTCTAAATCCTCCATTGTTGGAAACCACCAAATTTGCCTGTTTATTTTGCATAGTAATATAGTTATTAATATTAAATTAACTTAAAACAACTTCAACAATACAAATACAAATTTACACCTTAACAAGAACTTTAATTACCACATAACATTAGTTTATAACTTATAGAATTGAATGTGGAAGTTACATTTTGGCACAAAATTGGAGATTTAATCATTTTTCCTTTTGCTCAAAAATGTTTTATTAGAGAAGGTACACCTAGAAGGAGACAAAATGTTATATTTTTGCAGAATAAAACTCTCACCTAAGTTAGTTTAAGCTTAATAACTAAACAATAACTTTTTCAAGGTAAAAACATACCATAATCGAAAAATGAAAAATAAGAAATTTACAGACAGAGAATGAATTTTATTCACTGAAAAAACGTTTAAAAAATATTATGATTTACGTATAACGGGGGACAAACCCATCACCCTGAATTATTAAAACATTAACTGTTCATGAGGCTCAACAAATGTAGTTTATAAAATGTAATGATAAAAATATATTTAATGACTGATAAACAAAGATTAAAGTAACCATCAAGTTAAATTTAAACTTTGCTTAACTCTTCTTATTGGGGTTATGAATAATGAATAATGAATGAATAATAATGAATAATGATTTATTTATGTATTTAATTAAAGCATGGATCACGGGAAATGTTTTAATAACAGAATTGACCTTTTGAGTCATTGGTTTCCAAACAAGGGAGGATTTGGTAAAAACTTTCATGAAATCCAATATGGCGGCCTGTTTCTCAAGATGGCGGCTCAACCCGGGGTCGCACATGAGTAGACTATGTTCCATCGTGTTAATTGCACTCTTTCCATCTAGGTACATTAAATTAACTTTATATTGCGATTGTCCTGGTGGTCAGAAGTTTGATAGATTGTAACATTGTATATCTATACTATGGTCTGACTGTCCTGTTAAGTCCTGAAGAGAAATATTTAGTTCGCTCGCGTTCCACTATAAAATGGCTGTAAGACCGTACCAACAGACTGATTCTGTAGCAAATTTCTCTCTTTAAAATGAATATGGTGGATCAAAAACAAAAACTAAATTTTAATGTATAAATTCATAAAAACTGCAAAAGTACAAAAACTTTTTTGCAAGTTTTTAAGTTTCAGTTACTTTATTTCTAATAAATGAATAAGTAATCAGATATATATGTATTTAAATGAAAGCCTGGTTTACTGGGAACATTTTAGTAAAAAACTTAGCCTTTTAGGTTAATTGGTTTCTATACAGTAGAGGATTTAGTAGATGTTTGCATAAAATCCAAGATGGCCGCCTATTTTTCAAGATGGCGGCTACTCCCAGGGTCGTATATGAGTAGACTATGTTCCATCGTGTTTTTCGTACATTTTTCATCTAGACACAATCAGTTTACTTTATATTGCAATTGCCCTAGTGGCCAGAAGTTTGATAGATTGTAACATTATATATCTATACTATGGTCTAACTGTTCTGTTAAATCCTGAAAAGAAATATTTAGTTCGCACCCGTTCCACTCTAAAAGGCTGGAAGACCATACCAACAGACTGAATCTGTAGCAAATTTTTCTCTCTTTTAAATGAATATAGTGGTTCAAAAACATAAACTAAATTTTAATGTATAAATTTACAATAACTGTAAACGTACAACAAACTTTTTGCAAATTTTAAAGTTTAAGTTACTATATTTCTATGAAATCAATAAGTAATCAGATATAGATGTACTTATATGAAAGCCTGGTTCACTGGGAACAATTTAGTAAAAAAGTTGACCTTTTAGGTTAATTGGTTTCTACACAGTAGAGGTTTTAGTAATTGTTTGCATAAAATCCAAGATGGCCGCCTATTTTTCAAGATGGCGGCTAAACCCAGGGTCGTACATAAGTAGACTATGTTCCATCGTGTTTATCGCATTTTTTTCATTAAGAAACAACCAATCCAATTTATATTACAATTACTTCTAGGTATAAACCTATTTTTACTCGACTAATATATATATATTGTTAAATTCGTATTATTGATACAATATGTGATTTTTGCTATTCGCTGATACGAAACTATTGAAATAAAATATTCCATAATATAAAGTTGATGAATAATTATAAAAAATTAAGAAAATGGAACATATTTTCATTGATTTCATGTTCTAAAAGTCACTATAGGGTATTGTGTCATACTTTTGTAATGAGCTGCAATTTTCTTAATAACAAATAACGTTGTGCCATTGTAGAAATAGGGTGAAAATATAAACAAAATTACATTTGTACATTACAAAGTCCTGCATATAATCAAATTAACGAAAAAGTTAGAAATTGAAAATAAGTTGTTATATTTGTAAAAGGGTAGAAACTTATGACGAATCCGTATTTAGAAAAAATCTTTAAAAGGTAATGTTGAGTTGAATTGAGTCCTTAATGTCGAATTTCCCTTGAGAGACGCCAAGATCTTTATCAACTTTTGAGAAAACGATATTGGATGATTTTATCAGATCCTCTTAGAGATTGATATGTTGTTCAAAAATGTTGCTTAGCAGTGTTTTGGTCATCGTTTATTGATTTATTTCTCAATTATGTAATTTTACATAATTAAAACTAAGCCAAACACACATAGCTTTTCACGGGTTTCATGTATTGATAAACTCAATGTATCTACATGATATATTATTAATAAAATATATAAGTGCCAAGTCAATCGGCGTACGAAAGCGAAACTCCTCTCCCCCCTCCCAGCGCTCAGAATCCTATGAAGCAGAATCCTTAGACAGCTAGAAACTTAATCTACAAATATTCTATTTTGGAGTGAATCGTGTTTATAAAACAAAGCTAAAATAAATTGTAACACACAAGGAAAGGTTATAAGTTCAACTTTGATGAAACCTTGTAAGGAGTTGTTACGTGACACAAATTGATATAAACAACGACTAACACTGAGAAGGCGTAACATTCCCAAAGCTATTTGACATCTCTTTGATGTTGGATCAGGACTGGCTTTGTCTGCATTGTTTGTTTGTACTTGTTTATACTTTTGTAACATGGAGTAATACATAAATTTAAATTCAACCGTTACCTTTTTACTTTATTCTTGATATCAAGCTCAGGTAATGTAACAAGAAAATTAAAAAGATATTGTTAAAGGGGGGAAATTGTTTGTTTTTGCTTGGTAAAAACAACCTCAGTAGATAACCTATGTATGATTTATTTATAGATTTGTTATTTTAAACATTTTACCGTGGTAAAAAAATGTATAATTATCTATAGTAATATAATTAGAAATGGGAAAAGTATTCAATCAGCAAGTAAACTCTATAAATAATTATTTTACAAATAAAGTTACAATCATACTTCTGCTAGTCAATACTTCGAAATAAAAATTTATTTTCCAACTTCTTGATACGTTTTGTTCACTATGTCGACCTTGGGAGAAATAAGTAGGGAATCAAAGTTATTGTATCCGATTTAGTTTTTATTTCATTTGGGGCGTTCTTCTTTAATGTTTGATCCATCATTTTAAACCGTTAGACCGTTTATGAATTTGGTTTGTTCAAACATACTAGCATACTTTTTGATTGGAAGAGAAAAGACAAGCAAAACCTTAAGAGTTAAAATTTCTTTATTTCAGGCGAAAGTACACAATACTTTAGCTTTCATATAAAATAGAGGACCAATCTTATTAGCAATAAATCGTTCCTATCATACACTAATGTATACCACACTCACACACAAACACACACACACACACACACACACACACACACACACACACACTTCAAAAAGCATTTAAGGCACTTTTAAGTGCCTTTTAGGGCGGATTTTTATGTATGCAACTTTGGATAACAAGTATGCACGCAACATGCTGACTTGAGACGGAATATTAATTTTGGTTTATTCGGTTCTATTTGTTTTTTATGAGCCTTTTTGGGCCAAAAACTCCCAACCTAAGTATATGGCATAAAATGTCCGAAAAATGGGTTAGTAGTTCTCTGATTTGATAACTAGAAGCGAAGTAAATTGAAGAAAAAATTGAACTGCTAAAGCACCGGGGTAGTTTATTACAGTTGAAATTTTGCAAGACTTTTGTTTATGGTTTCCATAAACGCAAAAAAAGTTTTCATGGTCCCAGGCTGAGGGTAATGTCATGGTAAATTCGCTAATACTGTTGTAGGCTAAAACGTAGATAAGGAGACCACAATAATCAAGAACATTGCCTGCATGTTTTGCTTTGCATTAAAAATATAATGTCCTTCAGAGAACATGAATTTCTATATTGAATTATTACAATAAAACACAACACTGGTAGTCTGGAGGGTTTCATATTGCACCAGAACAATATCGGTTTGCCGCGAACGCCTCTTCAAACGTTCCGTGCGGCTTATTGCATTCCTCTTGCGTTATCATCTAAAACATCTAATAAACAATTTAAATAATTTATTACTCTTTTTGCTGAAACTAAATTTGATTTACGGTTTTAATTTTTTGTTATCATGTCAGTTTGGCATACGCAAGCATAATTCAATCAAGAAAGATATCTTATACTTAGATTGAATAGGGACCTCAAACTGAAACTTTATAACTTCAGAGTTTTTGGCAACTCGTCGAGTTTATTAAACTTATTGGTTTTTAGTTTTGAAAAGCCCGAGTTAAAAAACAGAAAGGTTGATGGATCGCCCAAGGTTTGATTTATCTTTCGTGTTACGAAAATTCTCAATTCAGGAGTAGAAACTAGTGATAAAGCTTTTTAATTTTGTTTAGTCAGGATGCCAAAAATCCTGAGTGTTCAAAACAATTCCCGTCTCTCTGCAGGTGAGAGTTATCCGTTGCATCCGGCATCCGTCTCAACTGCAAATCTTGTACTGCATAAGAGATTAAGTTGGACGTACCACCTACCGATCATTGTTGTGCATCCACCGATGTTGTGTTTACGGTGGATTCGGTAAGTAACCGGACATTGTTGATTGTCAAGATGCGGTGGACTTGCCTATTAGTGACTATGGTAACCGGTTAGCCACCGGTGACTGCGGCTAAACGCGCCCAATGTAATGATAAATTTTTACAGGTGATAAATACAACGAAATCAGGTGATTTCCTAGAAGTGTAACGAAAAATCTAATTCAGTAAAGTTATTGGAGCTTATAATTATGAAAACGGTTAAGTAAAGCCATACTGTAAAGTTAGCTAAGCGTAAGGTACAAGTGATCTATAAAATAAAAAAACTTCACAACCAACTTTAAGTTGTTTTTGTTTTATCGATTAGTAGAAATGCAACAGCAGAAGAAACTTCAGAACAAAACCTTATCACTCAAACATGAAGCTTTTCCAAGAAAGAGCAATATTAGAATGTTTACGTTTCTCACAATTAAATCTGAAGTAATTACTTGGCTCCAAAGAAGTGTAGAGGGACCACGTGTTCAAACAAGTGATTTACATACTGACGGTACCAAAGAAACACCACAAAGCTATGACTTTACTTAGAAAACATGCTGTTTACGTCCAGTGAAGTAATTAATTCAAATAGAGGAATAGTAGCTTACTTCGGTTACCTTTAATTAGATTTTACTTTAGTTACCAATGGCCGATTGTCTTAAAATAATTATAAAAGAAAAATTTCAAAGTCAAGAACATAGCTGAAGTTATTACGAAGGATGAAAATAACTAAATTAAGTCACCAGGAAAGGTACTAATAAGGCGGTCTCTGTATATAAGCAAGGAGAACGTCATTAAATATAACAAGCAAAGAGTCCTTGCGGATTCAGCAGTATTTACAATAGAACACTATTTACCTCGATTTCATTTCCCGGAGTCCATACTATATTTATTCCTAACATGTTTTTTTAGAGGAATAGTATCTTGATCGTATCGGCTTGCACTATAAAAGGATTCGTTGGTAAAAAAATCTGTTTCAGACGCTATGCTTAAAAATCTGTTTCAGACCCAAATAGTGCTAAGCAAGAATATAATTCTCAGACAGTACCTGACCTTCGTACGTAGTTTGATACCATATTGGCTTCGAGGAAGTGTGGGGAAAACACGTGTTAAAACAAGCGCTACATATGCTGCCGGTACCAAGGAAACTCTATTTAGCTACCACTTATGAAACATGCTGTTAACTCCCTATGAAGGAGTTAATTCAAAAGGAATAGATAGCCTCCTCTCGTTACATTGTACTTGTTGTTACCAATAATAACCGTGCCATTTTTCTTGATATAACAATAAGATAAATATCTTAAGGACAAGAAAATAGAAGAAGTTATTAAAAAGGTCAAATGTCCAAAGTAAGCCGACAAGAAAGGTAGTAAGAAGATTGTTTCAGTATATAGAGAGGAGAAAATCATTTAATGTAAGAAAGGTGTTCTTGCGGATACAGCGGTATTTACATAAGAGACACATTTTCCTCGTTTTTGTTTCCCGGAGTTTAAACAACATTTATACTCAAAATGTTTTATTTTTAAAGGAATAGTTTCTTGATAGTATCGGTTTGCACTATAAAAATTATTATTGTAAAAACACTATTTCATAAAGTTTATGTTTCATAAAGTCTAGGTTAGTTTTTTTAATTAATGCAGTTTCAAAACGAGCAGATTTCAAAACGTCCAGGTCGCAAAACTTGCTCGACTCCAGTACAATTATGGTACCGTTTATCAGTCTCAAAGAACAGTCTGCATAGCCTGAAAAGGTAGCTAATGGTAAATATTAGGCTTAGGTCACGCTATGAACGGCTTCTGGCAATCGGGAGTTTTCCAGATTTATTTGGAAATCCTCTTTTTATTGAGCGATAGAACATCACAATCATTGACGCCCCCCTACGACCAACAAAGCTATGACAGTGCCATCAAGAGACTTCAGTTTTTTTCAGTTTTCAGATCGGGAAAAGTGGCAGTATTGACGTCCAATGTTGTGTTACCGTACTGGGAAGATTCAGAACGTTTGAAGCCTAAACTAGGCAATGGCTAGGCTATAATTATTTCCATTATTCCTCGAAAATGCCGACCATATAACTCGTATTGGTTAATATAATTAAAAGCTGTTTACAGACCTGCTTTCATGTAATCCAAATTGTTTCTGGTGGCAACTAGTTTCAATTACTACATCGCATCTTCAACGAGGTATCTTAGGGGTCCAAGGATATTGTTCTCTTCGTCAAAAGGTCGTCGCTGATTGGGCTGATTTAAGAATACACTTAACACACGTACTTCCGGACACGAACATTACGAAATAACGACGAGACAAAAAAATGTGTGAAACGAGGAAGAAGTCTAAATTTGTTTCCACCAGTAACAATTTGGATTACATGAAAGCAGGTTCGTTAACCACTATTAGTATCGTATATTGTGTATTTTCAAAAAATCTTAGTAAATCGTAATCAGGGTGGGATCTTGGTGCACTTTTTAACCGTATAGTCTAAGAAAAATAGTTAGAATTAACTTTTCTTAATGCTCGTCCAATTTCTAACAAATCCGTTCTACTGCTCAATAAGAAACATTTGAATGTTGGAAAGATTCTTTAAATAAATCAATAAAAATACTACGGATACAAAAATTAAAATGGACCAAGGACAGGGCTATTTTAAATACCACCGCTGCAGCAAACCTGCATACTCAGCGATTTAAAATATGTAAAACGGATTTCAGTCCAACACAGAGAGATATGACATGTTTTGTAATATCCTGAGGAATAACATGGGGAGTGAGTATTCAGATTTGCTGCAACAGTCATGTTGAAATTGGGTAGTTTCAATTCAATATTTATTATATCCGAACTAAAAGAAGCAATATACCACGATTTATCAAGATATTTTGATAAGTAAGTTTGATATTTTGATATGGAATATTTTTAGTTCCCAACAAACTTAGGGAATGAGTATGCAGGTTTGCTGCCAAAAAATGTGAAAACCGGGAATTTTAAGATAATTTACATTCGATCTCATCTGTATGAAGGAACAAACCAAGTTTTACAATGTTGGAGAAATAAATGAGATATATAATTTTACTTATTACCCATAAAGATAACGTAGGGACAACGTACTGTGTTCAGCGCTTTCAATATCTCGGTAGCAAATGGAGATCAATATGTGTCCTAACCGTTAATATACATTAAATGGAGATAAATCAGTAATTCCAAATACTATATTTTATAGCTGAATCCAATATAGTGTTAACAAAGATGTGATTATTTTTAATTTTCTATGAAACAAACTGAAAATTCAATTTTTGGGTGGTCTACCCCCTTTACCCCCTGCCGCTACTTTGCTAACAGACAAATAAAAATTCAAACTAGAGCTTTTTTTTGCTAATAGCTTCTCCCTATCGGGGAAATTCGCTAAAATTTAACAGTGAACTAAAGGCTAAATGAGGATGACGCCTCCTTATAGATCCGAGACTATAGCTGATATATTTAAAAAAATAATATACAACATACACAAGTTGTTTAAATTTAGGAAATATTTTATACCTTTTTTCGTAAAACCTTTCTATTAACGTCTAACAGACTACAATTTCTTTATATTAACAAACATTTGTATAATTTAGTTCAGAGTATCAGTAGAACTTTGATTGCTCGAACTCCAATCATTATAGTATATTTAAGTTGTTAATTTAATTATGTGAAATATTGTATCCACTTTTGTAAAATAGACAAATGGATACCAAATCTTACGAGTCTATCTGGAGTGCGAAGGGAAATTAAAAATAATTAATAAATTATTTAAATTATCACTTTATATGACCTTGTGTGGAAAGTAAGGCTAGACTTGATACGATTACATAAAACGTTTCTTTACAAAAACCTGAGCTTTTAAGAACATGTCTCATCTCAGCATGTAGTATGAGTCTTTATTAGATTCCTCCCAATCATTATCTTCACTTTGGTAAATTCATTATGGCTTGTAATCAGTTACGTCATAAGCATTCTCTTTTTGTGACATGAGAGCAATTTAACTTTTGCTTCCTCTTCGAAACATGTCAGGCATGGATCCGTTTCCGCCCACGTTCGACAGGAAATGAAAGCATCAGTTTAACTGTGACGCGGAAATTCGATACAAGATAATGTCAGTAATTTAAGATTTCTTTATTATTTCTTAGTTCTTAATTTTAATGTTACTTGACATCGTTTATTGTTAAATAGAAAACTTTTCTGGATACACATTTTCTTCGTTTCTTTTGGTGTATACAGTAGTTGTTTGAAGGTTAATAATCGGCTAATAATGGGGTTTTATGAATACTTTTTAGGCCAATCCGGATTAATTGATATTAATATTTAGCCTAATTAATTAATTCATTGAATCTATCGACCAACGAATAATTTGCTTCGCTTGTGCGAATATAATTTTAGTATGCAGCCTAAATTATAAAAGGTTCTGGACACGTTTTTTCCTGTAAACTCTCTATATTTATTTACCAAACATTAAGTAAGACAGTAAAAAGAATCTCATTCTAATACACACACTTCAGAACTTCGAGAAATGTTAGAAAACGTTACTAATCATACTGTATGTACCTAAATAATCCCCTTTTGTACCAGTTACCGTCTCTAGACTTATGTCTTTACTCTTTACCAGAACCCAACATAACATTCGGATCTTCAAAAATAAAACAAATTCTATGACAGCTCGGATATTTAATTAGCATTTTTACTCTAAAAAAAGTAAAAACCGAAGGCTTTTTAAAACCGAAGGCTTGCAGTAATAAAAAAATCAAATTATGAAAATTGTTTTATTTTCGAAAGTGAGGATGAAAAAAACCAATTCTTGTAATAAGCATGGTCCTTTATTAGAGTTGAGTTTTTAAGAAAAACGTTTCTAATGGGATTTTCTAGATAAAGTTCTAGAGGAATGTATTTTAATTATTTTCGAAGAGAACCCAAAAACTGTTTCTTAAATTAAATTATTTCTTTTGAAATTATATCAACACTATATTTTGAAAAGTGAAATATTCAACAAAACATTTTTTCAAGTTACAACTGTCCATATTACTTATTCCAATTTTCAACCCTTCTCCTGGTCAATTTGGCGGAAAATCCCTCCAACCGTGACCGTATTGCGTTACAGTGACAAGGGATCAAAACCTGTCTCTCATCTTCTTTATATGAGTCCTTTAAAACTTATATTTTTCATATTATCGCTTAAAAAAGAAGTTTAATATACTGTATTTTAAAATGTGGTCTTTTCCGTTAATTCACTACAACTACCTTTTTATTGCAATTTCGTTTATTCACTACCAGAACTTAATCTTCCGTTTAGTTATGACAGGTTGGATCAGAATACATGGCCAGAACCATGATTGACTGTAAAATATGTTTATAAGCGAAAAATAAAAAAACAAATTCAGATTTTAAACTGTTTGTTTATGTGGACAAGTTGTTTGATATCTCCTAACACGATCCAACATTTTTTTCGTGCAGTTTTTAGCGAATTTCCCCTATAGGGAAGAAGCTATTACCGTAGGTCTCATGGTAAGACCTAAGCCCGGGACCACTATAACTTTTCGTTTTGGTGCCCCCAGAAGTCAAAAACACTATTCGTTCAAATTTCTATATATATGTATATATCTATATCTATATATGTATATATCTATATCTATATATATGTCTGTAAGCACGATAGCGCTCGCAAAAATGGTCCTATTAGAATGAAATTTGTCACAGACGTGTAAAGTAGTTATTATTCGGACGAGTTCGAAAACCAGTCCGATCGGACCATCGGAAGGGGGATGGGGGGAATGGGGTTTTTGAGTTTTTCACGTAGAAAAATAAAATTTAACGAATTTTTGTTGGCACCATTGAATTCAGCAAAAAAACAAACAATTTAGTATGCTAAATCACTGCTCTATGTCCATTGGTTACTGAGATATTGAAAACGGTAAACACAGTACGTTGTCCCAATGTTAACCTTATGGGAAATAAGTAAAATTCTATATCTCGGTTATTTCTCAACATATCTCGATAAAACTTGGTAAATAGCTTCTCCTAGTTCAGATCTACTATAAAATGAACTACAACCACCCCGTTTTAATATACCTGTAGCAGCAAACCTGCATACTCATTTCCCATGTTATTCTTATAGAACTTACCAAAACATGTCAAAACTCGCTTTGTTGGATTGAAATATGTTGTTTTGCACTTGAAATTCGCTGAGTATGCAGGTCTGCTGCAACGGGGATATTTTCGTTTGTATGCAGTTAATCGTGCGTACAAACCAGTAACAAAAATATTACATTTTGTTTAAATTAAAACAATTGATTTGTAACCTCTGCTTTAACAGTAATCAAACCAATCTACACGTCATACTGAATTACATCAGTACCCCAGTCATTTTGCAATTATAAAAGATGGCCGAGCCGCAAGTTGCGCCTGCCGAGTTTGAAAGCCAAAAAATCAGGTGCGGTCAAATCTCCTGAAACCAATTGGAACGCCGTCAATAAAACTCTTGTCAATAAAAATGTTTATCATCCATGTTTTTAAATAATAAAAAACATCGTTTTCCACTATTTTAAAATTAATTTAATTAATTAATATCATAAGTACATAATATTGATGTTAGGTAGAAATCATGGAATTTTTATTCTGTATAACATATCTAGGTTTGTAAAAAATTATAAATTTATTTATCGAACTTTACTGTCTTCAGGGTATACTGTTCAAAAATCAAAAAACTAGACAGGGATTTTGAGTATTTTTAAACCCCTTTCACTTGAAGGGTTTTGATGCGGCTCGTGTCGTTCGATACTGTGTGGTTTGATTCGTATTTGTATGTAACCTGGGTGCTTTGATACGACGCGACAGCGTGGCGATTTTGTTTGATTCATATAACTGAGACGGGAGCGGGTTGCACAATTCCATGTCGTACGACATGCACGAGCCTTATTAAAACCGCTTCGTGTGAAAGGGGCTTTGTGCTAATAACAAACATGACTTACATAATCACAATTATTAATGAATAGCGAGTTGTACATGAACATACAACAAATTTAGCTTTACACACGTTTTCTTAAAAATACGTTCTAAAAAACTAACAAGACTCTATATGCTACAGAAAGTAATCCACAAAAATTTAACTCAACATCATGTAAATTTTTATTTTGTCAACATATTTATTTTACACCGATACCAACAACCGCTAAAACAAAACACTAAAACGCAAGTCCCCTAAGTGTTGTTTTAAGTGCAAGACTTCTTTTAATTTACATCCTGTAACGCGTATAGTACTAATCAATAAATTTACTAAAAGAACCAAAAGCTTTCTAAAAGATGCTTCATCTGAAACGGGCTTATGTTAGGATCTTAAATAATTTAAACCCAAGATAAAAGATTCTGTTTTCGAAACAAGCGTGATGTGCTGAAGAATTATCAGGAGATCTTACCCTCTCAAGTAAGTATGGATGATTTGTAATTATTTTGAAACCCTGAACTGTGATAAGTGAAAAGGTGAAAATTTTTGGAAGCGGTGTTCCTTTGTGGGGATTAACGTCCGCACTATTGAGAACTTCGGTTATAGGACCGTCTTCATAATTAGGCCAATCGTAAAACCGTAAACCAGGCGAAATTTTGGTTCGGTTCCCACGTTACAAAATGTAGGTCCTTTAGTTGCCATTGGCTGTTGGGCTAGTAATTAACATTTAGTAATGCCATTTAGTAATGTTAACCAAATGCCATTTAGTAATGTTGGGCTGTCTAAGGAACGTGTCGGCCTTGGTCAGTAACAAGACTACAAGATCGCACCACAATCATCCTACACTCATATTCGCCTTACTGGTGTTTGGCATCTAATATGGTAATATGAACAATGTAAACTTGTCATTTTATAAACTAAAACCTGGACGTTTTGATTTTGAAACCTGGTCGATTTGAAATAAATAACTATTTGTATAATTAAAGAAAACTCAACCTGGACGTTTGAAACCTGGACTTATGAAATAGCTTCTCTTAAATTATAACTTGATTGTTTTAAAGTGGTTATTGGTCATAGTTTAGACTTGCGAATCTGGTCTTTATGAAACCTGGACGTTATGCGAATTATCTTATATATTTAAGAAATTATAGCCTGGACGCTTTTAAACCCGGACGTTTCAAGCAGTTATCATTAATAATTAAAACATAACTAAGTGGATGTGATGAAACCTGGATATTATGAAATAGCTCTTAATAAATGTTGACATGGACATTTTGAAAAAGCCAACATTAATAAATAGAATAAACTTCATGGACGTTATGAAATAATGTTTTACTCAAAAACTATTGTACCTAAACATTTTTAAACGGCCTATGTATATAAGAAGATGGATGTGAATATGGTATGTGGGTATGTATCAAATTGGATCTCTTACTATATGTATTTGTATGATTTTTACTCTATGGTTTGAAATGTCAAATTCTCTGGTGCGTAAATATGGCTGCGTCCATAGTAGTATGTTGATAAGGTGTACACGTATTGTTGTGATTAGTCTGCTTTCATAGTTCAAATTTTAATATTTAGTCTTTTTCCATCGTCACGATGGAAGAAACAACTTTTTTAGTATTACTCTCTTTCGTCATGTTAGCTGGAAGCTATGTTGCTGGATCGATTCCGTTAGTAATGAGCCTCTCCGAGGTAAGGTTATATTTACAAATTCTCTAATTTTTTATAAATCCTACATTCAAATAAAATTTTATAATTTTTGAAGTAATAAGTCAGCACCTTAAAGTAAGCCTAATTTAGTTATAGTTGTCAGTGATAGATTTAAATATTTTTCGAATTGGACCATCTGGACAATCAGTTCACTGATTTCTTGTGAGTTAATTTTGTGAAAGTGTTGAGGTAATCATGCGAAACTATTTAATAGTTTTGGACTGCTTTCTCATTTTGTAAATCATTTGCCATTGGCTTTCATACCTCAGAAGGAGATTAGATCCAGCTCTTTGATTTTTTTTACAACCAATTCCTGAAAATGAATCAGGTCTTGGCAACTTATTTTCATGAGTATTTTTTCCCCCATAGTTACAGTGTGTGGGGCTTTGGTTTCAAATATTCCGCCCACAGTTAAATGAAATTATCACAGTTTTATTAGAAACCCTATGACCGCAGTTATATTTGAGCATGACCCTATGATCACAAAAGGGCCGCAGCTTCATATGCAGTCTAGGCCTACATTTTAATGATTAAAATATCAAAATCTTAAAAACATCAAAAAATCAATAGTCAAAATTGAAAGGGTACAGTTTCACAGACGTAGGCCCTACCTATGCTATATTAAGAGTTAAAAGTTCTATAGGCCTACATCAGTGAAATCAATATTTTTGGATTGCATCAAGAACAAAACAGACCAAAAACAAGCCATCAGTATCTTACCTAAATAAGATGTAAATATGAAACAAGGCTTAACTAAGTAGGCCCTAGAAGAAATAACTTAACTTAGGCCCTAGGCTAATAAAACTAATAGCATAAGTAACTTAGGCCCTAGGCTAATAAAAAATATTTAGGGTTATACTCTTAGCATTGTAAGTTAATGAAACAATATTAACATAACATAGGCTAACTCATAACTGCACCCCTTATTTCACATTGTCCGCCATTTTATTGGTTTTCGATGATTACAGCAATATAACACTTTAAAAAATGGTGACCTCTGTGTTGTAAAGTTTGGTTGTGGTTAAGTTAGTCATCATAATATCGGAAGTTTAATTATTATTCTGTATTAACTTATCAATTGCTTATTTTTCAGTTATGTTAAGCTATACATTTGAACCTTGTTATGTTGACACTCAAGGGGATTAGGAAAAATGCCTTCTTATCGAGGGTGTTCTCATACTGATGGTCATAATATCAAGGTTCGTTTGGGCAACAGAAGTGTTATCAAGATAATTTTTTGTAACTGAAATCTCTTCTAATGTAACCTTTTATAAAGTCTACACTAAGAGTATTTTAGAACAACCTCTGCAAATACGTTAGTTACAGTTTAATTAATTTGTAGTGTTCTTCTCGTCATATAAATAAGTTAAGTTAATCTCTAAATTTTAAATATATTTCATATAAAACTAAATTACTAATAAAACAATAATCCAGTCATATTATTAATTGTTATACTGTGAAATTTTTGAGACTTTCACTTCTTTTTTTACCAATTATAAATTTATAACTATATGTATTATTAGAAATGTATTTGATTTTCAAAATTTATGTATTGTTAACATTGATACACAACATTTGTAGTTGTTTACATCAATAAAATATTTGTTATGGTTATTGTTATTGTTGATGGGCTAAATAAAAATATAGGGTACAGCAAAACTAAAACACAATTTATTTTAATATAACTGTATTATAAATCAATTCAAAATTAACCAATATTACAGTTTCTTATGATTTATTTAATTAAAAGCATAATCATCATAAAAAGTAGGCCTACTGCTCTGTCATCATTGTACTAAGCAATCATCAAATAAAGACTGTATACATCAACTTAAAATGAAAAACAAAATTAAAATAGAGTAATGAAAAAAAATGTTAATTTACTGTTTGAGATAAACCTCTGAAAATAAAAATTAGCTTAGATTCTACTTAATTACTTTTATATTACAATTCCTCACTATTTGAATAACAGCTACACTGGAGTAAGTTAAAGTGCCTTTTACTGTGGTACCGATAGGCCTACTGTACGATATGTTTTTTTTTTTACTCAAGCAGCAACTAGAAGATATGCTCCCTAGGGACATAGTATTTTCTGGTGGGCTTGTATCCAACCAGAAAGTCATTGTTTACCCCTATGTATCCGTTCTGTGATGAACATCAAAGTCAAAGTCAACTTAATGCCACTAGTGTGATTTCATGCTAGGCCCTAAAGATTTTTATCCCTAAAATGGAACATTTTTGCTCTACCGGGCTAAAATATGGTGTGTACAGGGTTATAATAGGGATTTTATTTTTAAAACATCAAAACTACAAATGCAAAAGAGAGGGTAAAAAAGGTATTTTTAACTTCTTAAATACCAAGATTCCCTACCAGAATGTGTTAATTTGTGTAACGTATGATCAAATTGTTTGGCTTCAATGTAACATTAATTGGACTACCGTATCCAGTTTGTTCTTTATAATCAATGCCTAAATCCAATTGAAATGATAACCTAAGCTACTGTAATTTTGTTAATGTTTTTTTTAATACCATAATTAGATGTTTTTTAACAAAGACCTTATTGTTATCTACTAACAATCGTCTTTTGTTTGGACAAAAACCATTCAATAAGCTAATTGTAGGCTATCTTTTAAAACTCTTCAAACATATTTAAGAGAAACTTTTATGACTGGCTACCTTGTGATTCTTTTTATTATAACGTAAATGAATACTTTTGATACGATATTGATATTGTAATCTAAGCTGTTGTTCCTTTGCTAAGATTTGATTTAGGCAATGTCATTTATTTTTGACGTAGTATTACCTACTATTGACTTTATTACTAAATGGAGACTGCCCATGCTTGAAATTGCCAGAAATTGAGCGATCTTGAAATTAGTTTCTTGACACTTGTCACTAGAGATTGCAACAGGAGTGTGATTTCATTCTTAAGATTCTTATCCCTAAAATAGAACATTTTTACTCCAAACGGGTAAAATATGGTGCAGGGTTATGAAATGGAATTTATTCAAATTATTCAATATTCAATCTGGTAAAAACAGAGAATGTCTCCCACCAAGTTTGGAAAATGAAGATTTTCAAGATGTGAGAGTGGCAAATATCATCGATGGTTGTTTTCTTTGAAAATAATATTCCTAAGTTTTTTAAGTATAATAAAGTTTTAAGGTTTGTAGTTTTTAACCAAATTGTCAGAAGTACATTTAAATGTAAGAAAGTATTTTTTGTTTAAAAGAGAAATTTGAGTATCATTTCTATATAAATAAATATAACTTAATCTAAATAATTTTTGAAACAGCATAACACACGAACATGAGGGGCCTGTGGCTGATCCTGGTTACAGGGCCAGCAATCGATGTGCATCAATGTGTAGGGGGAGTGCATTAAGTATAAAAACTGTGTTTTTGTTTAGGCAAAGTTACACTTAATTTCTGTGTTTGGGGCTGGTCTGCTTGTTGGCACAGCGTTGGCAGTCATCATACCAGAAGGAATTCGTTCGCTCTTTTCTTCTGGCCATGCTTCACATGGTAAATTTATTTATTTATATAAGTAGGATAAGATAGGGTAAGAGCATAATCTGGCTTTGAATCTCTTAGGATTTTCCTTGTAATAGGCCTAATGGGTTTATATAAATTGCTTTTATTTCTTGTATATTATAAATTATATATACATTATACCGTGTTATAAATTATGCCTTCCTAATGTGATTTCAGTTTGTGGAACTTATTTTTTTGACAAAATCACTGTTACCAGTACCTCAAGCTAGATATTGTAAGTTTTTTTTTTACAAAAAAAGTTTTGATTTTTAGAAATTATTATTGGTTTGCTTCATACATTATATTGTATAATTTTTTAGTAACATTTTTATTTTTTCCTTGTATTATTGTTTGAAATTAAGATGTGGTGTGACATTGCCTCTTGTTTTTGTGAACACTTTCGCTGCTGCCTGCTGGATGTAACAAAGTCTCATTAGAAAATGTCTAATGAGAACATGCCTGCCTATTGGCGATTTAAGGAAACAATTGTACCAATGAAAAGCCTGAGATACTTGAACTTTCAGATTTTGGCCCGAGTTTTCCTCACTTTATTTTTTTTACAAAAGGGTTTTTCAAGTATTCAGAAATAATTAGTACACTAAGTTCTTAAGTCTTAAGGAAAAAGGTTTTTACCAAAAACATTAACTAACATGAGGAGATGGATTTAACCAAATTTGGTCAGTAAAATAGGTATTTAAGCAATTTTGAAGGCCGAAATTCCCGACACAGAGCATGAACGTTTATATCTTGATAACTGTAAAAAATTATTCAGTTCTCTAAAAACTTTAGAAAGCTCTCAAAATGGTTTATGTTTGCTTTTACCACACTGTATTCCCAACACACTCACGATGGGATGTAGGTGCAGAAAATGCACTTACCCAACTACTTGGGGCATGTGCATAACCTGGGAATAAAAACCTTCAAACAAAAGTTACATTTATTTTTTTTAAGTTAATGTTTTTCATTTTAGTACACACAGCCACTGGGGAAGGCGTCACGATGTCAGAAGCTACTGAGATGCCGGATCTACACACACTTATCGGCTTTTCACTTGTGGCCGGCTTCATTCTTATGCTTCTGATAGACCAGTGCTCCTCAGCATACTCTAGAGGTATGTTATCTTTACATATTATCCTCATCTGAGCTTCCCTGTATTGGGGTGAAGGAGAGGCTGTATTACAGGTGGTTGTATTACAGGAGAGGATGTGGAGGTTGATGGCAATGTGATGAGAGACTTGCATTACACTTGGAGAAGTAATAACAAATATAAGGGTGACATTGTAAGTCGATACACTGTTGGAGGCTGGTGGCAGTGTGATGTAAGGGGGTGATACTTTTTTGAAGGTTTTTTTTGTAGGAGAGATATGGTAGTCTGGTTTTTCCCACCCCACAGGAAAATCCTGTGAGGGTACTTCAGCCATTATCTTGTCATTTTGCATGGCTACCGGAAAGAAAAGGAAGTTTCCCTTCGATTGTCACTTAGGCTCACAGCCTTTAGTAGATTAATCCAAGGGAATCAAAAGGAAAAAAGGAATAGTTAGGTGAATAGGTTCAGCCAAGCTTAGACTGGGTGGGCAAAGGTTCAGGGCCTGAAGGGATCAGGTGGTCCTCATCTTGGTCGCCAGTACACCCCCGCCCATTGTGCCGTCAAGCCCAGCCTCCCCTGGTGGGGAACTGAAGTTGTTCACTGAAAGACAGCTACAAAACTGCCTCCAATCGTGACATTTCCGTTACTGTACCCAGTGTTGGTACCTAAACTAGCAAAAGCCGGTTAGGATCCCACTGGGGGTCAAGGTCATGTGAAGGTTGGTGGCAGTGTGATGTGAGGTGGATTTTGAGAACATTTCACGTGGTGTGTGATGTGGTAGTTAGTAGAGGACATCTTACAGATGTAGAGGCTGCTAGCAGTGTGGTCTGAGGGTGTTTCGCATATGTGGAAGTTGGCGGCAGTGTGATGTGTAGACATGTGACAGATGTAGAGGTTGGCAGCAGTATGAATTCCTTATGGAAGTGTTACAGAAGTGGAAGTTAGCAGCAAAGTGATTTGAGGTGGTGTTACAGACGTGGAGGTTGGCGGCAGTGCAGGGGTACCACTCGGTCACCACCACCACCGGGCCAGCCTGACGGCCACGGTTGGGCTGGTGGTACATGCGGCGGTGGACGGAGTGGCTCTCGGCGCGGCGGCCACAACCACTCAGACCGATGTCGAGATGATCGTTTTCATCGCGATTATGCTGCATAAGGTAAGCTAAGGCATCTTAGTTCAAATGAATCATTTTGAGAATCAGTATATTTCTCTCAGTCATTAGGATTGGTCATGAAATAAAATTTGCTCACATAAATTTTCTGGGAATTACAATAAGTGTAACATTAAATTTTCTGGGAATTACAATAAGTGTAGTTTTAAATTTTGAGAATTAGTTCATTCCTGTCAACAGGCGCCGGCTGCATTCGGGCTGGTGACATTCCTGATGCACGAAGGCATTGATCGGAAGCGGATCCGCCGCCACCTGCTCGTCTTCTCCCTGGCTGCGCCGCTGCTCGCGCTGGTCACCTACTTCGGCATCGGCCAGGTAAGTCCGAGCGTTCCAATTGAAGGGGTCCCCCGTAAAACGTTCTAAGCGACAAAATTTCAAAATCGGAGAAAGGTTCTCTAGGACATGAGCTACACCGTGGTATATTTTGTTTTGAAGATATTTGAGTTGGCAGCCCTGATTTCGTCTGTCGAAGTCGGTGTGTTTCGCGGGACTGCATGGACTTTTTGGGGAATAATGTTCTATTTGCCAAAAGTTGGACTCCCCGCCGGTCGTTGCGTTGTTGACCAGCGACCAAAATGGCGTAAATAAAAATAAAAGACGTGAAATAAATATTGGAAAGTGGATAAGACCAGGAATGAATATAGAAAAGTTGGATTACCCTATATTTCAAAAACTAAGAAGCCAAGGCCTAGAAATTGCCCCCCAAAGAAGTGGGTAGAATAACGTTTTAAGCACCACATGTGGGTAACTTTTAGCATAATGACTTTCACGTTTTAGTAACAACATTATGTTTTTGTACTTTTACATCAATAAAACTGTTTTATATTCAGTTTTATTTTTGTTTCTGTATTCCTGTGTCCCTGGTATTCCTACACTCCCTGATGTTTTCTTTTGAGGTAGAAGAGCAGTCGTCAGAGAAAGTTTCAAGCGCCAGTCATTTTGAACGTTATAACCCTTAAAAAAACACGTAAAATGTTCTAAAATGCTTAATGGCAACTACAAATTAAATTTAAGGCTACATTATGATGTTATAAATAGGGCGTTAAAAAATTATACATGATTACAAGTTCTAACCTTAAAAAAACTGTAAATTTTAGAATTCTACTTTCAACACTTGATTACTTGAAACTAGGTTTTTCTCGCTTAGAACGTTTGATGGGGGACCCCTTCAGTTATTAATCCTTTGCATTCATAAGGCCAGCGGGAGTGGCCACAAAGTAGTCAGTAGCCAGTCGGAATTAATTTCCTTATGGCTTGGTTCCGATGGTCGGGCGGCCAGCACTACTGGCCAAGCACCCCTCCGCTCCAGCTCGGTATTCATTATGGCGGCTCAATCCCGTAAGCTCAGATTGGTTTTCATTGAAAACCTGCATTGTTATCGTAGGAGATTTTTACTATTCAATGTTGCAAGCCTGCTGATCATTTAGTTAAATAACTCCTCACTAGGCTGCATCACTCTACAGGCATCATTCAAAGTTTAGAAAAACAAACAAATGCATATCTTATCGGCCAGTCCTGCTGTACACCCGAGCGATCTTTGGATTTCATGTTGGCCATTACTACTATATCCTATCCGATCGCAAAGGGTTAAATATATATATATATTCCACCCCCCACTTACTCATTGATTTTGTGACAAAAAGGAAAAAAGTGAATTTTATGTTGAGATGTGTCGCAGCCAGCCATGATGGGAATGGATCTATTGTAAAGTATTGTAAATTAAGACAGTAAGAGTGGATGATCTTATCCTTAGTTTTGGTGTTGTGAAATGATTTTTTTGTTAAACAAGCTACATTGAAGGGCTTATAGAAATGTCTTTATTGTCAATTAATGATTATTTTCTCAGAACTTTTACCATAGTATTAGCAACAAAGAATCTCTCAGAAAAGTTAAAAACATTCTACTTTATTAAGTATATTAGTTGCTAAATGAATTTTTGTAAGATACCTGGGAAGATAATATGCTCTAATGAATGAGTTAGCGGGTAGTGAGTCGGTGGCGCAGTTGGTAGCGCACTGGGTCCTACAACTATGGTAACGATGTTGTAGTTTTGAGTCTCCAAATTGTTGCATACTTTTAGCAGTACTGTTCAACCTTGTACTGTACCGGCTCATTCCTTGCTTGATAACTTCCACAAACAGGCCTAGGGTTTATGTGGGAGAACAAATGCGAGGTAAAAAATAAAAAGAGGCTGCCACCTGCTTAAATTTTTTTACTATTAAATAAAAAAAGTGGAAATTTTAATACAGTGGAACCTGGATAATTCGAACCTCAAGGGACCAGCTAAAAACTTCGAACTATCCATAAATTCAAATTAAAGAAGTTCTAAAGAATGAGGCCAAAACACTAAAACTTCACATTGTGAATTTAACCTCTTAATGAAATTAACACTCTAAAAGAATAAATTCATCAACAAACACTAATTACAAGGGTTCAAAATCAATAATCATAAAACAGAAATAACTACCCTAAAGTATAAACTACGTACAACGCGAAGTACGATAATACAAAGAAACATTTCTGCTAGAAAAAGTACAGTACGTTCTGCTACTTCTGAACTTTATACAGGCTACCAACTTAACTTCATGCAACATTGACAATTGCACGCTCATTGACTTTCCTCTAAAATGAGTGTTTTATAGGTCCAAGATTGTGTCAACATGGTCACTTCACTTATTTAATGTTACATAAAAACGTTTTAACACTTAAAAACAAGACACTGCACAAATAAAAAAAACACTTAGTTTGAGGGACGATCGAAAACAACAGAATGCTGCACTGGAATTCGGAAGTTAGTTTGGCTGGTGGGGGGAGGGAAGGGGGTCGCAGTGTTGAGTAGCCTTTGTGTCGACATAGAAAAGTCAGCTCTAGTCGTCGAGCTGATAAGACGCTCCGTACTCCGCTACCGCAGCGCTACCGTTGTGCGTTTTACCGCCGACCACGTGTTCAGTTGCGTGATTTATCGTGCCCGTTTCTTACATTTTCTTAAGTAAATCGTTATGCCCGCTAATTGTGGTGTCTGTGGCGAACAAATCGACAATGAACAAACTTCACAAAAGTGCGCCGGTAGTTGTAAGCGTTCTTTCCATCCAAATTGTGCTAAAACCGACGGCGTCCAAACCCGGAATTGGCGTTGCGAATCCTGTATCATGAAGAAGGAAATTTCATCTAATTCGAGCAGCAGTAAGGTAACTGCAACACCTCTCACAAAAGAACTTTTTACTTCTATTATGGAACAATTTAAAAAAGAAGTTTTCAACGAACTAAAAACCCAAGCTAAACAAATAGAGGAATTTAAAGACTCTATGCAGTTTATGTCAAAATCAGTCGAAGAATCGAATGAATTAATGACAGAGATAAGAAAGGAATATGCTGAAATAAAGAAAGAAAATGAAAAACTAAGGCGAGACAACAAGGAGCTCAGTGAAGCGGTCAACCTACTGCGAGGCAAAGTTGTAGCGCTGGAACAATACTCAAGGAGGACTAATATTGAAATTAGTGGCATTCCCGTCTCTGTAAATGAAGACCCAATAAAGCTACTGAAGGACATCGGATCAGCTATTGGACAGGAACTGGAGGAGTCCCAGGTGATGGCCGCCCACCGCATCCCGTCTTTCAGGAAGAACCGCCCGCCGGCGCTCATCGCGCAATTCCAGACGAAGATGCAACGAGATGCCTGGATCTCCAGCTACAAAAATAAGAAAACTCTGACTGCAGATGAAGTTAATCGAGCCTTCCCGAAGAACAAGGTTTTCATCAACGAGCACCTGGCACCTGATAACAAACATTTCCTAGCTCAACTGAAGGAGAAATGTAGTGAGATCGGGGTAAAATACGTATGGTGTCGAGATGGAAAGTTTTATGTGCGCAAAGCTGATGGTGAGAGATGTCACAAGGTCACTAGCATGCAGGACCTAAGCAAACTGTGATGTGAGTAAAAGGTGTTCTCGCTAAAGCTTTTCATTTATTTAATGTAGTTCTCATTATAATTTTTTTCCTTTGTTCACTTTGTAAGAAAAATAATTTCTTTTGTTTATGGACGAGTTAGAGGATCTTTGTGTAGTTTATAATAGCTTAGATACCAATTTTTTCTCACCGCCAGAGAGCACAAGAAATATTTCTTTTATTTATGCAAATATTAGAAGTATGCGGAAAAACTTTAATTATTTTTTAGCTGAAATTAATTCAAACAATATTAAACCTACTTTTATAATACTTAGCGAAGTCTGGATTAATAGTGATGAATTAAAAATGTATGGGTTACCTGGCTACAATATAATAGGTAAATGTAACGATTTTTATAGGGCAGGTGGTGTAGTTTGTTTTGTTGAAGACTCAATAGAATATAAGGAAGTTGTGTTTAATATGTTTACAGCTGATTCCCTGCTCTTAGAAATTAAGATAAATAATTTTCGTTTTAACATTCTCACAATATACAGATTTCATAGCTTCTCTGAAAACGTTTTTAACGAGGAATTAGCTTCAAAAATTAAAGAAATTAGTTCAAATACAATTTACATTGGAGACATAAATTTAGATTTTTTGAAACATTCGGTAGAATCGGTAATTAATTATTCTAATTTAATGAGTAATAACAACTTTGTGTCTTTAATCAATAAACCTACTAGGATAACAGCAAATACACAATCGACTGTAGACCATATTTTTGTAAGGTTTAGAAATATAAGTAATTTTAAATCTGCAATTTTTGATATTGGATTGACAGACCACTGTTTACTAGGTTTAAGATTAGATTTTCCTGTTATAGACAAAAATAAATTAATACAAAAATCCAGGGTTACCTATAATTATGTATCAATTAAAAATGAGTTAAGAGAAGTAAGCTGGGAATTAGTTCTAAGAGAAAAAGATGTTAATAAAGCTTATGATTTATTTTTCAGTGTACTACTAGAGATAATTAACAAAAACACTTCTGAAACAGTTGTAAATAATAAGCTAAGTAAAGCAAAAATAATAAGTCCGTGGATGACTTCTAATTTGCTTCGTAGGATTGGTAAAAGAAAACAATTGTATAATACCCTCAAGAAAAGACCATATGATGTCGCTTTTAAACGATATTATGATACTTTTGTTAATAAGCTGAAAAATGACATAGATTTAGAAAAACATAACTATTTTTCCAATCTTATTAATAATTGTAATGGTGACGTTAGGCAACAGTGGAATGTAATAAATAATTTAACTGGCAAAACTGTGAACAAAAGTATAAATAAAATAATATTGGAGAATGGAAAATGCGTTGAAGATCCGCTAGAGATAACAAACAAAATAAACGATTATCTTATCGATGTTTACAACTCAGCGGATGGCTCGGGTACTGTGAATGCTCGTCACATCCCTTGTCAGACCTACCGGACGTCTTTTTTCATTACACCTACGGATGACACCGAGGTTCTAAATATCATGAACACGCTGAAAAACAAAAAGTCTACCGGTTTTGATAGTTTTACGGTTCTTCTTTTAAAAAATGTAGCAGATTTTATAGCGCCAGTAGTAGTATATCTTATCAATTTGAGTTTTTCGTCTGGTGTTTTTCCGGAATCATTAAAACGAAGCATCGTTGTTCCATTATTAAAAAAACCAAATTCTCTTAGTATCGACAACATACGACCCATTAGTCTCCTTTCTGTTTTCTCTAAAATTTTTGAGAAATGTATGAAAATCAGACTTTTAAGGTACTTAAAATCAATAAATTTTCAAAATAATAGACAATTTGGATTTACTGAAGGAAAGTCAACAGAAGATGCTCTGGTGCAATTTGTAACTCAGATATATGAAAGTACGAATCGCGGCAATAAAACTTCCGGTCTTTTTGTAGATTTTAAAAAAGCCTTTGATCTAGTAGACCATAGTATTCTATTATCAAAAATGGAAGCAATAGGTATCAGAGGTGTTGCACAAAACTGGTTTTCTAGTTTCCTCACAGGTCGCGTTCAGCAGGTGCGAATAGGCCAAAGTTTTAGCACCCCTCATATAGTTTTGGGGGGAATTCCTCAAGGATCGGTATTGTCTGCAAATTTATTCATAATTTTCATAAATGACTTACTAAATCAACATTTTGAAGGAGATATTTTTGCTTTTGCAGATGACATTTCTTTAGTATACTCTGATAAGTCTCCAGACAGAATTTCCCAAATGATCAATAGCGATTTAAAAAGTATGCATTGTTGGTGTCAATGTAACAAAATGGTTTTGAATACAACAAAAACAAAATTCATTAATTTCGATTATCACAGTATAGATTTCCAATCTCCAATAAAATATCATAAAACAAATTGTACTGACAATAATACTTGTAACTGCACAGTATTAGAAAAAGTTAGTGACATCAAGTACTTAGGGGTAATCCTCGACGAAAACTTATCTTGGAAAAAGCATGTTTCTACATTACATAATCAGTTAAAATATAATATTAGAAAATTTTATTTCTTAAGAAACTTTTGTAGCATCACTCTTTTACGCACTCTTTATTTTGCCCTAATACACTCTAGGTTGCAATATGCAATAACATGTTGGGGAGGGGGTTTAAAGACCCTCATAGACAATTTAAGAAAAACTCAAAATAAATTTATGCGTATTATTCTGAAAAAATCGAAGTTTGAAAGCTCTTTCCCTTTATACCAACAATTAAATATTTTACCAATACAACATTTGTTCATATTTAAAACTATGCGTCTTTTTTACATAATCAGTGGCAATAGAGGTAATACAAGAATTCATTACAATATGAGAAGTAACAATCAAAGAATATTTATAAAACCAAAAGTTAACAAGTTTATATTTAAAAGCTCTTTTATTTATTTAGGCCCTAACATTTTCAATAAATTGCCAATGGAAATAAAGCAATGTGAAAACGTGAAATCTTTTTGTAGAGAATTGATGAAATGGTTATTTAATACACAAGATGTAAGTTTTCTAAAATAATTAGTGTTTCAATCGTCACTACAATTGGTGTTTTTTTTTCACAAATTTGATAATTTTAAAAAATATAAGCACAGTATTAAGGTCAGTTAAATTGTTTACCTTCCAGTAATGTTTTCGAGGAATTGAACATTAGATAAGCTATTTTTTATGATTTTAACCCCAGCAAAAATGGTTTATGTAAAATGTGTTTTGAATATAGTAGATTAAATTTAATAGTAAACTTAGCATCAAAGTCGTATAGTCAAAGTTGTATAGATCTAGTCACAGGCACTGCAGGAGGCGTTTTATCTATGGTATGTAACATGTAGAGACTGGACTCTTAATAAGTCAAGAAACTAGTTCACTATCTTGATGACTACTGACTAACCACAAATACTGGGAATTGTGGTTAGAATTATTCCTAGGCAATATAAAGTTTGTAAATTGTTGTATATTGTGGAATAAAGATCATTATTTCATTATTTCAAAACTTCGCATCAGGTGTGGCACATGGCTCGTCTGCCGGGAGCCGTTCTACACAGAATCAAGCGCGAAAAGATTAGTGGTGCTGTCACGGCGAGCGCAACCCTTTTCCGAACCCAGCCAGCGTTCTGTACTGTTTAGTTTACATTATTGGTGTCATTGGTGTCGAGTTACAAGCGATGTTGGGGTAGGGTGGGAAGCCTGGGAGGTGGAAGGGATGAGTCATTTGACCATAACCTGACACAGCAAAGGTCTGGCGTTAATTTTTTAATGAACATCGTAGTAAAACGTGTTTTCCAATGAATTTGTAACTATTTCCAGTCGTGGAATAAAATTGATGTACCTTAATTTGGAACTTAAAAATTCGAATTATCCAAAATAAAATTTGAATAATCCACGATTTTTTAGCATTGTTTGGATACAAAATGCCAGGGACCAAGAAAAATATTCGAATTAAAGAAGATTTCGAATCATACAAGTTTGAATTATCCAGGTTCCACTGTATTTAACTCTGTCACCAGCTATATTTATGTAAATAACAGAACATTGTTAAGGTTTTATGACCATAAAGATGACTTATGACTTGATAAGGCATTGTTTTTATAACCATGAAATATTGCGGAGTTATCACAATTTGCAATGTTGTGTACTGATTAAGAAAGTTGATGATTCCTTTATCAAAAATTTAGTAATGATTTTATGTTTTTAGAATTTACCAAATTAATTTACAGTAATTAATTTGTTCTTTTGGGGGAGAATTTTTTGAAATTTTTCTTAACTCAAAGACAGATTCCTGATTCTGTTTTTGATAGCCTGTTGATCTTTGCTTTTGTCTGTGTAGAAATTCAAGTAAAACAATTATTTTGTTCATTTCATTACTATAGAAACAAGCTACAATAAAAAATATACTTTAGTAAAATTATTATGTTTCCAATAAGCAAAGGTAGTTCAGTAGTGTTTTAACCATTAAAATAAAGTCAAAACTTTATTTTAATGGCTAAAACAAAAGAGACATGAAAAAATAGTTTGGGCAAATTTAAGATGTTCTAAAGTAACAAATTTATTTGTTTCTTTTCAGCAGCTGATATAGTTTATGGTATTCTTTGGTTATCATTCCATGTCCTAAGGGCCTTAGTGTATCAACTTTCCTTGGATTTCTCTTTTAAATTCTAAAACTAATTTTCATGAAATTTTAAGTTAAGAATAACTGGCAAGAAAGCTTTATACCAAAACAGAAATTAGCTTCGTGGTTGAAGCGAATACACATATTTTATAAGTATAATTGTTTTATGTAGTCTAAGTCAAATGATTTCTGTAGCAGCACATGTTTCACATGAATAACATCTTCAGTTCTGTAAGTCAGATTAAGACAGCTCTCACTCTTATTGAGTAAAGCTAGACTTCATTGGATAAACCCGTGTTCTTTTTTAATGTCTATGAAATGTACAAACTCTAAGGTCCATTTCTGTGTTTTATATTAATCTCTGACAAACACAAAAGATGTATTCATTTTTAACCTGTAAATGGCTTGCTAATTCAACTCTGACATCTTAAGACTACAAAAAAAGGTAGTTATACTGAGAAACTTTGTTTGGGGAGTTTCTGTTTTGGTTTTAGATTGCACAGAGAACCAGCTAAAAGTGGCCTTCAAACAGTTGCCAGTTGATTAGTTGTCCTTCAAATTCGAGCCTATAAAGCCAATTTTTCTTTTGTTAGCTTTTTACTGTAACCCTTTGGCCTATTTTGACGGAACAGTTCCATAAATATTTCCAAAATATTTCTATGACCTCCAGGTGCTGTTAGTGAGGGCTTGGCCTAGTAGTTCACTGGTTTGCTGCTAGGGTCGACTGTAGGCTTTATGCGCCAATCGTTCTCTTGGCCGACGGTGGTACCGTAGCTCTGTTGGCTAACACACTATACTGACAAGTATAGCGTTTAACTTGTTCAGAGGTGTGTGGGTTAGATTCCTGACCATGCAATCCCTATTAGGCTTGCAAATGTGTTGTCAAGTTCGTGGGAAGGCCCACCTGAAACAAACGGTGACCGGATTGGGTGGAAGCTGACATTTGTATGATTAATAGGGAGCAGTGGACACCTGTTTTGCTTCTTTTTACCCTTGTATAGAGAGAGGACAACACTTTTATTTTTATAAATAAATTCAGCATATTGTCAATACATATGGACAATCAAAAAGACATAACCAAAATATTAGACCAAATACAGACAAAATAAACATAATGAAATTAAAACTTGAGAAATATAAAAAAATTGGGTCGTCAAAGGGTTAAATAACATTCTTGTGGTTTGGCAGGAAGGCAAGGAGACGCTACACTCTGTGAACGCGACCGGCATCGCGATGCTGTTCAGTGCCGGAACGTTCCTGTACGTCGCGACCGTCCACGTCCTGCCAGAGCTGACGTCGCGAGTCGACGGCACGTTCAAGCCCAATCAGCTGTTGGCGCTCATTGTCGGCACGATGCTTCCCCTGGTCCTCACCCAGGGGCACCACCACTAGCGACTGTGATATGTTATCTTGTGTAAGAATGAAAATAAGTCTGTATAAGAGAGAATTAGTGTAACTCAGTATAAGAGGAGATTTTTGTGTACACCTGAAAACCAATATGTTTAAAATACTGCCAGGTTTTTATCGGTTTTAGGTACCAGTAGGTTTTGTAATGCTTTATCCTCTTGAAAACTTTTTAACCCGTTGACTTTTAGTCGAGATCATAAGAAAATTTATATTTTTAGTCCTTAACCTTAAAACATGTTTTCTATTTTGTAGTTTCACTCTGTGATTGATGGATTTTATTACCATGAATGTTTTAAACATATTTCATGGAATCAAAGATGTCTAAGCATTTTCTAAAAAAGGGTTAACCTCTTTCTGTCTCTTATTCTTTCTACTTGATTCAACTATGCATAAATTATTTTCTCTCAGATCGCTGATGTGGATGATTGTAGAAAATGAATGAGAATGCATTACAAGAAAAAAAATCCCTTAGAGAGCAACTTCAGTTTTAGTTTCTGATAACAAACTGACTGGATTAAGGTTTCAGATCTACAAGAATTAATATTTAGATAATTTTTTATCATAAATTTTTATTCAGTATGAAAATACCTAATAAAGTAAAATTGAGTTGGAATATGAATAATAAGGGTTAAAGAATCTAACAACACAAATCGCTCACATGTACGAATCATATTCATAAAATTGTCATACAGTGTGTGAGACTTGTTAAGGGTGCTTAGGTTTAGTTTGCACAGTCATATTGAAATTGATGAACTTGAGCCTAACGAATACAAGTGTTCACCAGCGAACAATATTTATCGAATGTTATGTGAAGCGCTTAAGGAAAAGTATTCATTAGAAGTTAGATTGCTATTAATTAAAACAATATATTTTTACAACTTTGTTATCGCAAGAATACGAGTGCTACTCATGAAAAGTTGACTCTTTTTATAGCCAAACGTATTTTAATCATAAATGGCACAATCAATTGAATTTCCATTGCCGTGTCTGTATTAGGAGGTCCAGGTCTATAAACAATTCTATCTTTTACATCATGTAAATGAGTTCTACTATCTTATATTGTTTATGATTGAGTTTGAAAGTTTTTTTTTTATATTATATATTTATTGTATTGTTATAAGTAAATTTTGTACACTTTAATTTTGTTTAAAATCTTATTTCCCACATTATTATGCAGTATTATTGCGATTTTTCTTTTATGTTCAAGCATCATATCTTTTTAATTAATACATTTATAAATATATGAGGAAATGCAAACATGATTTGCAAAAGGATAATATACAACTCCTAACCTTAATTAAATTGGCTCTTTTCTAACATTTTCTTTGACAGTATTCAAAACAGTCTTTAATTGGTAATGTAGCATAACATAAGTGGAAAGTGGGTCATTGCCTACTCAAGACCATATGTTTGAAGTGTGAGATTTTATCAAGCACTTCATATGGTCGAGAATACGCAAACCGCTTTAACTTGTGTTTTGAACGATATTTTTTACTTCACAGCTGATGAAACAATAACAAATATTTGTTTGTTTACATCGGAAAAATCTAAAAAGATAGTAACACTAATTTTTTTAGCAAACATGGTTTTTTTGTTTTGAACAATGTAAAGATGCATTTTTGCAGGTGGTAAACACATATTGAAAACAGGTGATTTAACAGTAGTGTACAGTTTGCGCACACTCATCCCGACCAGCGTGAGAATTTTGACACATCGGGGTATGGGGGAGGAGGGGAAGTCACTCCCCTACTCAAGCCCCACCCCTTTACTAGTGCTACGAGTTGTAAATAAATTAACTAATATTCAAAACAAAAGTAAAATTCTTGGTTGTTAAAATATATTTAAGGTTATGGTTTGAGGTGTTGTTTACATAAGTTTTATCTTTGTTATTTCACCTGTAAAATTGGAAATATGTATCGTATTCTCCGAATTTGTATGTACTTGTTATTGACCGATTTTCTTAACGGGACCACTTTTTGAGATACTGTGCGAGAGAGATGGAGAATCTTGTGAGGGGAAGTGATAACCAATCACAGTCCTTAGTGGTGACATGCTCGATCACGATTGGCTGAAGCAAATCTGTTTTTTTGTTGTTTTTTTTAATTTAACAGTTTCGTGTCATCTGTTACATAGGTCACTTTGATACGATAATCCCTGAACCTAATACTTTGTAACTTGTATTAGTAATGAATATTTGTTTTCATATCGTCGGGAGAAGAATAAAATGGTTTTCAAAATAAAACAGCTGTTGATAGCTTTTAAAATTAAGGCTATCGGCAAAAAAAAGAAATATCTATAGCCGAATCAAAATAATGTTATAAAAATGGATGATTTACACATTGTATATGTGAATGGTTATTTTTAAGGGATAATGTTTTGTACACAATGGCTGTTACAATTCTTATCTCAAAAATAATCAGAGCATAATTCAAGTATTAAGTTATATTAGGTTTTTCATTTAATTAATCTATTATTAGTTTATATTTTTAATTATAAAGTAAACTAGGCGTTTAGCAGATCGTATATAATGATGGGATAGGGTTCAAACTAATAGTATTTGATCCTAGAACTTGGTAAGAGTAACAGTAGCCTACCCTTATGTTCTCAGGCGCTCACTGTAGTTCGCTAGCATTCACGCATGAGAATGGGTGCAGTCACACCAGACCAACGTAAAGTGCCACTAGTTTAACGATTCAAACTCGCGAACCAATAAACATATAAAAGAAGGCATCAGTGTTAAGGGGATAAATTAACCTTGATTTGCAAAACGGTGCGGGATTTTCTGAAACGTGATGTATAAGCTCTAGTTCATCTTTAGGGCTTTAGGCCTACTAGATCGAGTTCTGACGAGTGCGA
Source organism: Flexamia atlantica (assembly GCA_035578135.1). Taxonomy (NCBI): domain Eukaryota; kingdom Metazoa; phylum Arthropoda; class Insecta; order Hemiptera; family Cicadellidae; genus Flexamia; species Flexamia atlantica. Next base: position 2,113,131 of record JAQJVK010000021.1, read on the forward strand.
ATGCGATCTATAACGAGCAGGAGTGAACGCCAAAAATGGTGGGAGTTCACTATTGTCGAACCAGGGTAAACCTGTCTTGCCCTGCAAACATTCGGCGGATTATGCTGCTTGAGGCCTTGAAAGAGCGCTTAGGAAGGATCCATTCTGAAAATTTGTTTAATCAATGAAAAGAGGCTTTTTTCAAAAACTTTTAATTGGTGTTTAACAACAAAATAACCTCTACATCTGGTATCATAACTATGTGTGTTACAATTACATCCTAACTTCTGATATTTTACATATAATAATCTAATAATTGGTTCATATTCGCATTACCTAATTTGTTCACTAATAAACCTAAACCAGGCAGATACCTAACGTTCAATTTTAACTTGTTCGTTGTGAATGTTTCCTAGGCCTGGTAAACACGCAGTGCCAAGTGAGTAATCTTTACATTTTTGTTCTTCACCACTACAAAAATGGAAAAATGTACCATGCACACTCTATGATTGTTAAGCTAAACGTTAAAAAATCGGTTAACATGAAAAAATACGCCCTTAAAATCTGCTATTTCATATAGTATGTACGACAAAAAAGCCTTTCTGCACTCGTAATTTTTCCTTTTCATCCTCTGATCTAAATAAGAAACCCAACAATTCTTCACAGCTGTCTTTTGAATAATAGTGAAAAGAAACTGTTGCAACTGCAACCGGTAAATGAACAGTGAACATTAAAAACATGTTTCTAAATAGCAGTTGCATACGAAAAAGTAATAGTTCCTCTAATCCGTTCCGTAGTTTGAAGGGGAAAGAGGAATGACGGGAGGGGTTTTACCTCCCCTACATGCGCGGAAATTTTCTGCGCATGGACTCGTTAAGAAAATTCAACAATAGTAAATAAGAGTTTAAACTTGAAATAGTTATGTCTCCATTAAAGTTTTAATCATTTTCCCAAAAGTAAACAAATATTTTTTATTTTTTTTGATTGATTACAGTTGTCAACTCAGTCCAGGTTTAAGAGTTGCTATCTAACGGATAATAAAAACACTTCAAGAACAAGAAAAAAAAACAAAATGATCGTCCAATAGGAAACCAAATAGGTACAAAAAAAACGCAATGTTGCAGCCAATGACATACGCTTATTTAGGAATCATCTATCTCTCTCTCTAAACATTCATTGTCCATCTCTCTCTCAGAGACGTACTTTAAAATGTTCGGGATGAGCGTGCACAAACTGTAGCAAAAATACATTAACCTCCATATTGTTTGCTAAAGAATCACATTGTATGATACAAGGTTAGAAAAGGATCACAGAAAAAGTTAATAGAGAAGTTACAGTACACCTCGGATTATCCGAACCCCACATTATCCGGATAGTGGATTATCCGCACCGGTCCATCCGAGAATTTAAAAAGTTAATATCATGGCAAAAATTTGATTTTAAGTAGTTAAAGAGTGAAATATGCTTTCATAAAGTAAAATGCACATGTAATGCATTACTGTAAGCATTTGGAATAATTTTAATTTATTGTTCGATGTGGAAACGTAGATAAAAGGCTTTTAATTTTGAACTTATTATCTTTCACGGCCAAATAAAGAACAATCTTTTTGGGGATAACTAATCTGAACTAAGTCATAAAGCTGATATTTGGCCAATGGGTCAGAAATTAAATTTCCAAATTTGAGCAGCCAATCGTACTGTTCATTTGAGCTATAAGTACTTAACCCTTCTGTCTGTAAGATATTTCGACCATCAGTAATTTATTGCAGTATGGTTAAAACTTCTGCCCACACAGGGTAAAAATTTCACATTCTTAAGTTCACTGTTAATTTACTCATAACATTCTGTTGTTATTGTTTTATTACCTAAAATATTTATATTAAGGAGTAAGTGAGTTTTACATTTGTAAATATTTCAGATTTTAATCGTGGTGATAAGGGTTTACATATTTTAAGTCCAGTTTGTAATATATAAAATCGGACAATTTTATCCGGTTGTTAATGAGAAATATATTTGGTCTGTTTAATTTTTATAACTCTTTCTAGCTCAAGGGCATGGGCAAATGAAATAGCAATTAGCAAAGTTGAGGGCTAAAGTAAAAATTAATCGTACCAATTTGTTGTATCTGAACAAAATATCAATTCGGCAAGGGAAATGTAATAACCATGCCTGATAAACTCTTTCCACTAATAAATAGCCTGGTGGAACATCCTCTGAAATCACTGAATCACTTGTTATAAAAGAAAATGTAGGCTACATTACCTGTTGAACACTTGTGATCCTGGAATTGGTTTCGAACCATAAAAGAGTTCATTTTCAAGCTAAACAACAAGCTATAACATCTTCACATTACTGCATAGAAAGTCGTCACAGTCCTTGCATAAACACGGAACACAGAAACATTTAAAATTAAAAATACAAAAAAAACTGGCCAGCACAATAATTGCTTTGCCGGTAACACTCGTGGGTCAGCTAAAATAACTCCCAGGGAGTCTTGATTCTCCTTACATCAGTCATACGTGCGCGATAATTGTGCTCTTCTATAAGATGTTTTAGCTCGTTGTTTAGCTAGAAAATAAACCTTTTTGTGGTTCTAAACCGGTGGTAGATTTTACCAATTTTCCAGGATAACTAGACAAATCCACAGGTAATTTATATCTTTTCTTTAAGAAATAGTCCTCACTCCAGATTGGTAAAACAATGACAAATCAATTATTGCAGTCTTCCTTCCCTAAGGCAGACTGTTTTGGTTTTGATTTTAATTGTCTTTTACCTACTCTGCATAGGAGTAGCCCATATACTAGGGGTGTGCGAGTACTCGAGAATCGAGCTTTTTTCGAGCCGAGTATACACTACTCGGTTCGACTCGACTTATTGCAAATTACTCGAAAGTTCGAGTCGAGTAGTAACTCCCGCCGTTTACCCGAAATCGGCACGTGCGAAAGAATATTAAGGCCATTTTTCACAATGTCAATCCATCTTTAACGAATACAACTAAAACCTTGTTTGTTATAAACTTGAAGTAAAAAGTTCTTTTTAGTTATTAAAGACACATACATTTTGATATCACTCTATCTTTTCTAGTTTGAGGTTAGTTATTATTACATCTTGTAAAAAAATTATTGTTGTTATATTTTGGAAACCATTCCAAATAAATAAAAACTTAGTTTTTTTGTTGACAGTTACATCAATAAAAATGTACCTGTGTGAATAACCCAAAGGAAATATTTTAATCATGAATTGAGTCATGTAATTGGTCACGGCTTATAATTAGTGTTTTCATTTCATTTCAAACTCCAGGTAAGCATTAAACACAAGTTACGCTTGAAAAATATATCAAATCAAGAATTATTGTAAGTTTAAGTAAAAGGTTTTCTTTCTTTTGTTTTGGTATCATTTATTTGCATATCTGCTCTTAGTTCAATAACTCTTTTAAGTTTAATTACCTCGAAATTGTAATTTGTATTTGAGTAATAATAATAATAATTGTTTACCATTATGTAGAAACATGATGACTATTATATTATAAACTTAAAAAAACTCGACTCGAAAAAAGCTCGAAACTCGCGGGTATTTTTCAAAACTCGGCTCGGCTCGACTCGACTTCAAAAATCACTACTCGCACACCCCTACCATATACGTTATTTCCAGTTTTGGGAAAACATGCAAACTAACAGAGTCTGTTTCCGTGATAATTAGTTGATTATTTTTTATCTTTACCTAAAACTTAAGAAAAATAATTTTATTTGTTGGAATGATTTTGTTTTCACATATTACTGTATTTAAAAAGTTATGTGTTTTGAATTTGTAAAGTTATTTAATTGTTTTCTTCTGTATCCTGCCTTTTTTTATTGCAGTTTTTAAACCTGTTGGAAACACCTAAGATTCAAAATGTGTTAACAACATTTTTTTAACAATAATAAATTTTGCAACTGTTTTCTAAGTCGGCCATGCCACCTCTGACAGGTTTAACACACTTTGGAAACCTAAACGATGGTAGATGGAATCAACACAATGTATTGGAAATAGTGGATTTTTGTAGCAATGTAATTTAATTTGTTTTGGAAACTACATATTTTCAACATGGTTTTTTAAAGTGGTAATGTTGTGTTTTGACCCTCGAAAATACTATTCTGATATTTTGATCCTATATACTCAAGGATCCTATATCTCAACATCAACAAAAATGGAAATAACTTATTTTGCATATGGGCTACTAATTGAGAAATAGCTTTTTGTTTAGTGATGGGTAGCATAACAAGCTAGTGATGAGTACTTGGGTACCCAGATAAGTACATTTGGATAATTTTTTTTATTCACAACAAAGATATTTTACTGTTAGCCGGAATGTACCCTATTACTACTCAATTTGTGATATTTTTCAATGTGAATTAGTACTTTAATGTTTTAAATAAATATATTATTTGGAGTTGAGTTTTTTTTGTATATTGCCTTTAAGTTGACTATTTTTTTCAGTTAGTTTGTTTTCCACCCCAATAATTCAAATTCAAATTAGCCTTATTGCCGACTTGGTGTTTTAGGAAATCTTCATTTTGGTCCTAACAACTTTAAAAAAATCTAGATATCCTGAACCGTGGACCACCTATAATGTACATCTTGACTGGACTAATACATTAGTATGGTGATGTCATTTTTTGTGAGCTGCTTTACTTTGTCCTCAATTATCACAACCTTTTTAGAAAACTAGCCTCTTTCCTTAATAAATGGTCATTAAGACGATGAACTCAGTTAAACAAATCAACTCATTAACTAGGTATATTTTCAGATTTCAAATGGTTTATAAATAAAGACAGGGTTTTAAATAATGAATAATTTAATCACAACAAATTGATTTTTTTTAAACAATTCTTTTACTTTTTTAATAAACACCAAAAATAACAGTGAAAATTATGTAATTTTTTATTATCACCGAAAATTATGTAATTGGAAAATCTGTAAAACTAAAACTTCATAATGAAAACAACCAAGCAAAATAATGGCAAGATAACACTCATAAATTAATTAATGCAAAAAATATCAAACGGCAATAGCTCAAATACAATCTGCATTTTGCCAGATACAGTTCATGATTCTTCAATTTTAGTCTCAAAACAGATTTCAATTCATTGTTGAGTATTATGCCCATAATATTTATTATATAGACAGTGCCAAATTTACCAATACGCCGCCTAAGCCTGGTCTACAATTATTTAAGGTAAATACATTTTTTAAACCTTCAACATTTTTATTTTATTTTATTTTAAGTTTGTCCACCATCAAGAAAAGTACCTTGAAGTAAACAATTACCGAGTAACTTTAAATTATCTGAACGCAGGATGTGTGGGTCACACAGTAAGCTAGGCCTAGGGCCCAAACGTATGTAAATCTGTCACTGATTATGTCAAAAACTTTCTTACACCTGAAATTATGTGAAAAACTACCAGCATACAGAATTTTTTGTCAATACTGACTAACTAAAATGTAAAGACAATCCAAGTATGAACATAAACAATTTTAATTTTTAATTTTTAACTTCTAAAAAAGATGATTAACTATAAGTAATTTTAAAATATTAACGACAGAAAGAGCAAAATAAAATTAAAACTATACTACTAAAGGGAGAAGATTAAAAATAATTGTTTTGATTCATTATATTATGAAACAAAACAATTCAACACAGACATTAAGTTAAAAAAATTTTACAGTGGAGTCCCAATAACCCAAAAGTCTTCTTATTTAAAAAGCGATTGGGACAGAATGTTTGCGGCGATTGTTTAGCCAAAATATTTATTCGGCAATTAAAAATGGATCTGGTCCTATTCATTGGATTATTGAGAATTCACTATACTGTCATCAGATACTTTGAATGGATCTTAATCTAAGGTCCCGTATACTTCTCTTAACTGCACTACACATTTAGTAACAAAATAACTAAAACTAAAATCCCAGGCATCAAAATATGAAAAGATTGGCAGTGACAGAACTTAATTGAATATATTTATTTCAAATAAGAAGCTAGATGACAACCCTTTTCCCAAGAAATTAATACAATTAAATGTAGGAGATGGAAACACCATTTTACATCAGACAAATGTGATAAGCATTAAAATAAGCTTAAGTATGCATAAAAATGGAATAACAGAATACTTGGCCAACTATGGCAGTGTTTATGATGAAACTATTTTTAAAAATAGGGATTTGTTTAATGCTGTTCAAATTTTTACACTGCAGAATTCAACTAATGCAAATGTTGCTATTTCCCTTGTAGTTACCAACCCATAATCTCACGTTTAGAAAGTCCCTGTCGAGAAAATAAATGAAGTATACATACAGTAACTTAAGAAACTCCAAAGGTATCATCAAGAAATAACAATTCAAATCAATGCAAAGTAAATCAAGTCTACTTCTAACAATCAATATTGCCAGCAACTTTTAAGCAGAACACATTGCTTTGAATCAACCATTAAAATCCTAAAACTTACGAGGGACGACTAAAAAGTTCAATATAGCGTACGATCGAGAGTTAATTCAATTTCAAATATTAATACCCTTAAACCAACCTTCAACCAACCAGATTTTGGAACATGCAATGCTAGGGCAAATATGTCACAGAAATGCATCATGCTTTCAAAACAAACAATAACTTATGAAATCTTTTCAGATCTCCTTTAGATATAAAAATAAAGGAGATTTGGAGAACTTAACAAATGCAAACACTTTATACAAAGATCAGAGACAATCATTTATACATTGAAAGTGTATATTTACAGTAAGATCCTAGAAATTGTTAAAAGAGCATTGAAACCACAACCGCCTGTGTGGTGATTAAAGCACAAAATATTGTACAGGAAGACCGAAATATATTTACATATATGTTAAACATTTACACATAAAAGTAAATGAAACTACTACTAAATATATACTTTAAAAATACATAATCATCTTGTATATACAGAAACACCACAATTAAGTTCACAACCTTTAGATGGGGTTAAGTACTAATGTCAAATGTTTGAAAAAAATAACTAAATAAAAGGTGTTGTTAGTTCTTAAATAACAAGTGTTATTAGTTCTTCACTTCTTCTTAAGTGTTATTAGTTAATATACAGTGATTTTATTCATACAAAATCAATAAAAAATAGAAAATAGAAACTGAAATAATTCTTCACTTCAAAAACACTTGGAGTCTAATTATTTAGAGCTTTAAGAACTTTACTAAATTAAATGTGGTGAATGATGTCTTGGATGACGATTTGTTTCTTGGTTATTACATTAACTTTCAAGTTACTGTAATATGAAAAGGAAAGCCAACTGAACTAACATCGATAATATTAAAATAGGATAGATAAAATGTAATACTATAATACTATAGTTCTAAACGAATACTATAGTTTGAAAGATCACTCTATAAAAACAATATCTTATCCCAGACACCAAAGTTTTTGAAAGTTGACGAGAGATCATCATACTAACATTTTCAATCACACACCTACTTTCGATTCTGTTGACAATTACAAACAAAAGTAATTCCAATTGAAAGTTTTTGTACATAAGTCACTTCCATGAGTAATATTTGCACATCAAAGTCACTTCCATGAGGAATATTTGTACATCAAAGTCACTTCCATGAGGAATATTTGTACATCAAAGTCACTTCCTTGAGTAATATTTGTACATCAACTTCGCTTTCTTCAGCGATATTTACGATGTGAGGGGAGGCAGCAGCGTAGCCGTCAGTTTGAGTCCGTCCTTGGCCCTCGACACGAGCACTCGGACGACGCTGAACAGTTGCACCAACTGAACCACGCCTCCCTCCGCCCACTGGATGTACAGCTGAGCCATGTTGTCATCGTTGACAAACTCCACTTTCGCATTCAATGGCTGAAATTTGAAAAAAATTATGGTACTTTGGTATTATTCGGAGGCCACCCTTATACAGCGCTCTGCGGCAGTTATGTTAGGTTAGGTTATCATAAATATGTTAGTAGGACTTTCCTCGTTTTGTTACGAATCGAACGATACCAGATTAGTCATACCTTCACCCACCAAAGACCCTCCAAGTAGGCCTAGGTCAGGTTGTTGACCTGAGTGTGTGCATCACTTGCCTACAGGATTTGGCGGGCGAAAGTATGACTCATCCGGTATCGTTTGATCTGCAACGAAACGAGGAAAGTCCTACTAACATATATATGATAACCTAACCTAACATAACCGCCGCAGCGTGCTATTTAAGGGTGGCCATCGGGTGTTGCCGCTAGCGGCGGTGACGCTTTACCTCGCCGACATCGCTGCCTTCTAGGAGGCAAAACATAAAGACCGCTAATAATAATTATGTCAAATTTGGACAGTGAGTCAATTAAAGTATGTTCTCTCCAATTATGCAGTTATTTTTGGTATCCAGTTAAAAAAAAAACTCTAAAAATAGTGGCCTCCGTAAAATACCAAAGTACCAAAATTATAAAACTTTATGTGCATAAACCTATGTTTCCGGACCTAAAATTTAAAACTATTTTGGCATTGGATTATTTATTTATTTTTAAAATTTACAAGAAACTGGTCTAGTTATACTACCTCTTTTGGGGCAACTGTCATTCTTAGCACCTTTAGTAACCTTTAGTTCTTAGCACCTTAGTAACCTTTAGAAAGTTGCATATTTAGTTTTAAGATTTATTGTACTTTTTTACAATGTCGATTGCTTTGTGCTGAAAGACAATAAAGAGATTATTATTATTATTATTATTATTAGCTGGGATAAAAAAATTGTTGTAGTTGGTTATTCATAATTGATCAAATTATGCAATCGTGATATCTTTTTATATTTTTAAGTTTTGATCAAAAATCAAACTGCAATCCTGATAATCATTTTATTATTCAACCAGATCATAATAATAATGATCAGCAATTATATTACTTTCTGCATGTATTCATTCCTTATTTATGCATTACAGAGGAACACTCAATAGTTCAAAACTCTAGATAGTTCAACATTGTCTAACATTCAATAAACATTCAAATACTGGTAAATATTTGATACAGTGCTATTTACTGAGGTCTATATTGGTAAATATTTGATACAGTGCTATTTACTGAGGTCTATATTACTAAAAAAGTTAATGCATTTGCTGTACCACGGTTTAGGATATTGATATTTAGTACATATTGGAGATGTATACTTACGACCTTATTTGTAATGCTTCTATTAATATAAAACCCAAAATATTCACTAAAGTTCAATATTTCCATACTTTGAAACCCCAAATTCCACCAGCAACCTATTAATGTAAAATCCAAAATATTCACTAAAGTTCAACATTTCCATACTTCGAAATCCCCGAATTCCACCAGCAACCTATTAATGTGAAATCCAAAATATTCACTAAAGTTCAACATGTCCATACTTTGAAACCCTCAAATTCCACCAGCAACCTATTAATGTAAAATCCAAAATATTCACTAAAGTTCAACATTTCCATACTTTGAAGCCCCCGAATTCCACAGCAACCTATCGACAATCTACTGCTTTATTCTTACTAAATCATTTTCATTCTCACACGTTTACTTACATCAGTGTAAACACGCAACAGCACGCCAAAGTCTTTGACGATGACATCGGCCGACCGGTCCTTGACATCGACGACTGCGGCCAGGCTCTCGACCGGCTGCTCCAGGTACAGAGCCAGGAACAGCTGCGAGCTCTGGTCCCCGGCCAACTTGGCGGCCAGCTTCTGTCGGTTGCAGATGTGGGCCACCCTAGCGACAGACACACGGGGTGAGTGACAGTGGCTCCAGGTACAGAGCCAGGAACAGCTGCGAGCTCTGGTCCCCGGCCACCTTGGCGGCCAGCTTCTGTCGGTTGCAGATGAGGGCCACCCTAGCGACAGACACACGGGGTGAGTGACAGTGGCTCCAGGTACAGAGCCAGGAACAGCTGCGAGCTCTGGTCCCCGGCCACCTTGGCGGCCAGCTTCTGTCGGTTGCAGATGTGGGCCACACTAGCGACAGACACACGGGGTGAGTGACAGTGGCTCCAGGTACAGAGCCAGGAACAGCTGCGAGCTCTGGTCCCCGGCCACCTTGGCGGCCAGCTTCTGTCGGTTGCAGATGAGGGCCACCCTAGCGACAGACACACGGGGTGAGTGACAGTGGCTCCAGGTACAGAGCCAGGAACAGCTGCGAGCTCTGGTCCCCGGCCACCTTGGCGGCCAGCTTCTGTCGGTTGCAGATGTGGGCCACCCTAGCGACAGACACACGGGGTGAGTGACAGTGGCTCCAGGTACAGAGCCAGGAACAGCTGCGAGCTCTGGTCCCCGGCCATCTTGGCGGCCAGCTTCTGTCGGTTGCAGATGTGGGCCACACTAGCGACAGACACACGGGGTGAGTGACAGTGGCTCCAGGTACAGAGCCAGGAACAGCTGCGAGCTCTGGTCCCCGGCCACCTTGGCGGCCAGCTTCTGTCGGTTGCAGATGTGGGCCACCCTAGCGACAGACACACGGGGTGAGTGACAGTGGCTCCAGGTACAGAGCCAGGAACAGCTGCGAGCTCTGGTCCCCGGCCACCTTGGCGGCCAGCTTCTGTCGGTTGCAGATGTGGGCCACCCTAGCGACAGACACACGGGGTCAGTGACAGTGACAGTGGCTCCAGGTACAGAGCCAGGAACAACTGCGAGCTCTGGTCCCCGGCCACCTTGGCAGCCACCTTCTGTCGGTTGCAGATGTGGGCCACCCTAGCGACAGACACACGGGGTCAGTGACAGTGACAGTGGCTCCAGGTACAGAGCCAGGAACAGCTGCGAGCTCTGGTCCCCGGCCACCTTGGCGGCCAGCTTCTGTCGGTTGCAGATGTGGGCCACCCTAGCGACAGACACACGGGGTGAGTGACAGTGGCTCCAGGTACAGAGCCAGGAACAGCTGCGAGCTCTGGTCCCCGGCCACCTTGGCGGCCAGCTTCTGTCGGTTGCAGATGTGGGCCACCCTAGCGACAGACACACGGGGTCAGTGACAGTGACAGTGGCTCCAGGTACAGAGCCAGGAACAGCTGCGAGCTCTGGTCCCCGGCCACCTTGGCAGCCACCTTCTGTCGGTTGCAGATGTGGGCCACCCTAGCGACAGACACACGGGGTCAGTGACAGTGACAGTGGCTCCAGGTACAGAGCCAGGAACAGCTGCGAGCTCTGGTCACCGGCCACCTTGGCGGCCAGCTCCTGTTGGTTGCAGATGTGGGCCACCCTAGCGACAGACACACGGGGTCAGTGACAGTGACAGTGGCTCCAGGTACAGAGCCAGGAACAGCTGCGAGCTCTGGTCCCCGGCCACCTTGGCAGCCACCTTCTGTCGGTTGCAGATGTGGGCCACCCTAGCGACAGACACACGGGGTCAGTGACAGTGACAGTGGCTCCAGGTACAGAGCCAGGAACAGCTGCGAGCTCTGGTCCCCGGCCACCTTGGCGGCCAGCTTCTGTCGGTTGCAGATGTGGGCCACCCTAGCGACAGACACACGGGGTCAGTGACAGTGACAGTGGCTCCAGGTACAGAGCCAGGAACAGCTGCGAGCTCTGGTCCCCGGCCACCTTGGCAGCCACCTTCTGTCGGTTGCAGATGTGGGCCACCCTAGCGACAGACACACGGGGTCAGTGACAGTGACAGTGGCTCCAGGTACAGAGCCAGGAACAGCTGCGAGCTCTGGTCCCCGGCCACCTTGGCAGCCACCTTCTGTCGGTTGCAGATGTGGGCCACCCTAGCGACAGACACACGGGGTCAGTGACAGTGACAGTGGCTCCAGGTACAGAGCCAGGAACAGCTGCGAGCTCTGGTCCCCGGCCACCTTGGCAGCCACCTTCTGTCGGTTGCAGATGTGGGCCACCCTAGCGACAGACACACGGGGTCAGTGACAGTGACAGTGGCTCCAGGTACAGAGCCAGGAACAGCTGCGAGCTCTGGTCCCCGGCCACCTTGGCAGCCACCTTCTGTCGGTTGCAGATGTGGGCCACCCTAGCGACAGACACACGGGGTCAGTGACAGTGACAGTGGCTCCAGGTACAGAGCCAGGAACAGCTGCGAGCTCTGGTCCCCGGCCACCTTGGCGGCCAGCTTCTGTCGGTTGCAGATGTGGGCCACCCTAGCGACAGACACACGGGGTCAGTGACAGTGACAGTGGCTCCAGGTACAGAGCCAGGAACAGCTGCGAGCTCTGGTCCCCGGCCACCTTGGTGGCCAGCTTCTGTCGGTTGCAGATGTGGGCCACCCTAGCGACAGACACACGGGGTCAGTGACAGTGTCAGTGGCTCCAGATACAGAGCCAGGAACAGCTGCGAGCTCTGGTCCCCGGCCACCTTGGCGGCCAGCTTCTGTCGGTTGCAGATGTGGGCCACCCTAGCGACAGACACACGGGGTCAGTGACAGTGACAGTGGCTCCAGATACAGAGCCAGGAACAGCTGCGAGCTCTGGTCCCCGGCCACCTTGGCGGCCAGCTTCTGTCGGTTGCAGATGTGGGCCACCCTAGCGACAGACACACGGGGTCAGTGACAGTGTCAGTGGCTCCAGATACAGAGCCAGGAACAGCTGCGAGCTCTGGTCCCCGGCCACCTTGGCGGCCAGCTTCTGTCGGTTGCAGATGTGGGCCACCCTAGCGACAGGGGGAAAAAGGGATGTAAGGGTTGAACCAGGTTGAAAGTAGTATGTAAAAGGTATGTAAAAGTAGTTTGGAATGTTTACTAACATCTTTATAAATATAAAAAGAGACCACTATCCTGTTAATCATGTGCTTTTGGAGCAATTAACCCTCGAGTGGGGGCATGCGGAGTTTTCCTCCGCACGTGTTTTTAATGTTACAATAAACAGACATAATGGGTGTCGGCAGTCGTGTCCGGCTCCATACTTTACGCCCCTCATTCCAGGAATCTCCTAAAGCTATTTATACCGCCCACCCCCCCCCCTTGGTACTTCGTTATTTGCAACTCAGAGATGCTGTGTCAGTTTGCGGAGTGCCCTCTCCCGTAACACAGAGAGTGATACCTTTTTTTAAAATTCATGATAGAGAAGGATTTTTAATTGCTATTTAGTTTTATGGACTTTCCCTATTGCTTTAAAAAGAAAAAAAGAAGCGATAGTAATAGTCCAAAAAATTAAATCATAATTAATACCTATTTTATAATAGTATTTTGATAGGAATTATATAGGAAAACAACTGGCTTACCTGAAAATGAGTAGGCCTGTAGTCACAAACAATTATAACACACAAGAAAAATGTCCTATATTTCGGTTCATTGTTCTGAACCTTTTTCAAGGATTGAAAGAGTAGAAAGAAAGACAGTTAAAATGGTGGAAATTTGAATCAGAGAGTTTTGCAGTTTTGCCAACACAACACAGGGGAAATTGTTATTACTGTACACTTATACACACATATATACATATAAATACACTGTTTTCAGTCACTTCCACTATAAAACTATTTCACTATTTCAACTTTACCATGGGTATAAATAATTTAAAGTCTTAAAAAACAAAAACTTGTTTTTTGAAGCCAGTTGTGGGTAGGGCTGGGTGGGGGGAGTAGGACTATCTGAGGTTTAGGTTAGGTGGATTTCTTGAGCCTGTGACATGCTGGTATGCTAATTCCCATCTTCTAAGGGTGGAGCTATTGCACTGTGATTTGGGGAAAGATTTTAATGCTTTTGTTGTAAAGCAGCTGTCAAAATCCAAATTATGTATAGCAGCATGTTGGGCAACTGGTTTTTCTTTACTGGTTTTCACATCGTGTCTATGGCCATTCATCCTTTTTCTCAGGGTTTCTGTTGTTAGGCCTATGTACTGGGCTGGGCAGTTTTTGCACTCTATTTGATAGATAAGGTTTTCAGAACTGCAGGTGAGATATCCTTCTACTTTGTATTTCTTTTTTGTGTAGCTGCTAGTGAAATCTGAGGTGGGGAGGTTGGTTTTACAGGTTTTACAGTGACTGCTATTGCAAGGATAAGAGCCTGGAGGAAGTTTGACTTTGACGGATGAGGGGTCTAGTAATTTAGGCCTGACGATTAGGTTTCGGAGATTAGGTGGTTGTCTATAGACTACATTGGGAGCCTTTTCCAAAAGGTCCTTGGTCTGTGTGGAACACTGTATTATTTTAAAACCAGTTTTCAGGAGGCTGTTAAGTTTTTGTAGGCCTGGGTGATAAGTTGTTACTAGGTTGACAGAGTTGTTTATCGGTTTGCTTTTAGGGGTCTGGGTTTTGTCTTGGGCAGCTTCTATCTGTTTTTTCACTAAACTTTTTGGGTACCCTCGGTTTTCAAAAGCTTTTTGCAGCTGACTGTTGTATTCCTTAAGTTTGCTCGGGTCTGATGTTATTTGTGAACCCCTTAAGGCTAGGCAGTAAGGCAAAGATCTCTTTGTGTTTTGGGGGTGACAGCTGTCAAAATGAAGATACTGCTGGTGGTTTGTGGGTTTGATGTGTACAGTTGTTGAAAAGAAACCATTCCTTAGTTCTATGTTGACATCTAAAAATGTTGCAAGTTGGTTGGAAGTATTCCAGGTGAAGGTTAGAGGGCAGAAGCTGTTGAGATTTTTCAGGAAGATTTCCAGTGATTCGGGTCCATGAGTCCAAATAATGAAAATATCGTCAATGTACCTAAACCAACAGAGGGGGGTGGTTGATTGTGTTTTCAGAAAACTTTCTTCTACTCTACCCATATACAGGTTTGCGTAGGATGGTGCCATTTTTGTGCCCATTGCAGTGCCAGAAATTTGTAGGAAATATTTATCTTGAAACTGAAAATAGTTCTTTTCGAGGATGAACCGGGCCAGTGTGACCAGGAAAGATGTGGTAGGAAGGGAACCATTTTGCCTGTTTTGAAGAAAATATTCTATTGCGGAGAGACCATGGGCATTTGGAATACTTGTGTAGAGAGAGGAGACGTCTATTGTGGCCATTATGCTATTGTCCGGAAGAGGTTGAGGTATGGAATTAAGTCTATTCAGAAAATCAGGAGTATCTTTAATGTAAGATGGCAGTTTATGAACAAAAGGTTGGAGGAATCCGTCTATGTAAGCTGATATTCTTTCTGTCAATGAACCACATCCTGCAACAATGGGCCGTCCTTGAGGAGGTATCACCTGTTTGTGGATCTTCGGAAGGATATAGAATTTTGGTGGCATGGGTTCTGGAGGTATCAACAGTTCAACAGTTTCTGGAGGAATCTTGTTCAGGGTAGCGTTGTTGTGAATAAAGTCGGTTAGTTCTTTTGAGAAAACTTCTGTCGGGTTGCCACTCAATGGTCGATAAACTGTCCTGTCATTCAGTTGTTTTTCAATTTCCGAAATGTAGTCGGTTGTATTCATAACTACTGTGGTTGAACCTTTATCAGCCGGAAGAATTTTAATGGCTTGGTTGTTCTTGAGGGATGATATGGCTCTTCTTTCTTGAAATGTGAGGTTGTTTGGTGTGTTGTCGGTGACCGAACTTTCAAAATTAATATCCGATATGTTTTGTACCAGGTAATTTATGTACTGCTCTATGGGGTGGTCGGCAGGAAGTGGAGGGGGGTCCCAGTTGGACGGTGGTTTGAACTTTTCAAGAGAAGACCGATCATTTGAGTTTTGTCCTGAATTGATAGCTGAGGGATCATTAGAGTTTTGTCCTGAATTGATAGCTGAGGGATTTTTCTCGGAGGAAAAATGATATTTTAGGCGTAGTGATCTGGCCATGGTCATGACATCTTTGACTAAAGTAAAATGATCAAAGCGGGGCGTGGGGCAAAAAGATAAACCTTTAGGTACATTGACGATATTTTCATTATTTGGACTCATGGACCCGAATCACTGGAAACCTTCCTGAAAAATCTCAACGGCTTCTGCCCTCTAACCTTCACCTGGAATACTTCCAACCAACTTGCAACATTTTTAGATGTCAACATAGAACTAAGGAATGGTTTCTTTTCAACAACTGTACACATCAAACCCACAAACCACCAGCAGTATCTTCATTTTGACAGCTGTCACCCCCAAAACACAAAGAGATCTTTGCCTTACTGCCTAGCCTTAAGGGGTTCACAAATAACATCAGACCCGAGCAAACTTAAGGAATACAACAGTCAGCTGCAAAAAGCTTTTGAAAACCGAGGGTACCCAAAAAGTTTAGTG
The DNA here is from genome assembly GCA_035578135.1 of Flexamia atlantica. Lineage (NCBI taxonomy): Eukaryota > Metazoa > Arthropoda > Insecta > Hemiptera > Cicadellidae > Flexamia > Flexamia atlantica. The sequence continues at coordinate 2,129,239 of JAQJVK010000021.1, forward strand.
AAAAAACAGATAGAAGCTGCCCAAGACAAAACCCAGACCCCTAAAAGCAAACCGATAAACAACTCTGTCAACCTAGTAACAACTTATCACCCAGGCCTACAAAAACTTAACAGCCTCCTGAAAACTGGTTTTAAAATAATACAGTGTTCCACACAGACCAAGGACCTTTTGGAAAAGGCTCCCAATGTAGTCTATAGACAACCACCTAATCTCCGAAACCTAATCGTCAGGCCTAAATTACCAGACCCCTCATCCGTCAAAGTCAAACTTCCTCCAGGCTCTTATCCTTGCAATAGCAGTCACTGTAAAACCTGTAAAACCAACCTCCCCACCTCAGATTTCACTAGCAGCTACACAAAAAAGAAATACAAAGTAGAAGGATATCTCACCTGCAGTTCTGAAAACCTTATCTATCAAATAGAGTGCAAAAACTGCCCAGCCCAGTACATAGGCCTAACAACAGAAACCCTGAGAAAAAGGATGAATGGCCATAGACACGATGTGAAAACCAGTAAAGAAAAACCAGTTGCCCAACATGCTGCTATACATAATTTGGATTTTGACAGCTGCTTTACAACAAAAGCATTAAAATCTTTCCCCAAATCACAGTGCAATAGCTCCACCCTTAGAAGATGGGAATTAGCATACCAGCATGTCACAGGCTCAAGAAATCCACCTAACCTAAACCTCAGATAGTCCTACTCCCCCCACCCAGCCCTACCCACAACTGGCTTCAAAAAACAAGTTTTTGTTTTTTAAGACTTCAAATTATTTATACCCATAGTAAAGTTGAAATAGTGAAATAGTTTTATAGTGGAAGTGACTGAAAACAGTGTATTTATATGTATATATGTGTGTATAAGTGTACAGTAATAACAATTTCCCCTGTGTTGTGTTGGCAAAACTGCAAAACTCTCTGATTCAAATTTCCACCATTTTAACTGTCTTTCTTTCTACTCTTTCAATCCTTGAAAAAGGTTCAGAACAATGAACCGAAATATAGGACATTTTTCTTGTGTGTTATAATTGTTTTTGACTACAGGCCTACTCATTTTCAGGTAAGCCAGTTGTTTTCCTATATAATTCCTATCAAAATACCAACCCCTTGAGGGATTTCCTTCAAAAAATAACCTATTTTATAATAGAAAATTACTTACTAAGTTCAATTGTAATATTACACCTTCAACATTGAACAATTAATTGTACTGACGATGAAATGTGATTCCTAATGAACTAAAATACAATATTTCATCATAATACAAGTAAAATGGAATGGGTTTAATTTGTGCGATTTAGTATTGCGGAGTAAAACTCCACATGCGCCCCCTGCCGTTTTACCGGTGAAGCGCCCGCTCAAGAGTTAACAAAAATCGACAAAAATCGACACAGGCTTCAATTCCACTTTTGCAGGCACCTATTTTCCATTAAACATCACCACATCAAAAATCAAGGTCAGTGGAAAAGGAGTTATATTACATGTTTTTATCTCTCAAAATTTCATGTCAAAGGTGAAAGATGACTTTTGGCATCTTGAAGTGAAAACTTTACCTCTGTAAATTTACGTATACACACAATGTATTGTGCTATCATGTATTTTTTTGGTTAGAGAAATTTTAAGAATACATTCTCTTCCTTTCTTAAGGTGTAAGCTTTAATTAGCCTTCATTAATTCTCCAGAGGATATAATGAAAAAATAAAATGCCGCATTGCAAAATCCTGGCCCTAAAAGCCTTAAGGAGTGAGGAAGCCACACCTCTATATATCCAACCTAACCTAACCTAACCCAACCCTACCTCTTGGTGTCGAGCTGGGACCAGGCGGGTGGCGGGGCCAGGCCCAGGGACGCGGCCAGTAGGCGATGCACCACCACGTCCGCGTAGCGGCGGATGGGCGAAGTGAAGTGTGTGTAACACGGTGCGTTCAGCGCGTAATGGTGCAGAAACCCTCGCGTCTCCTCCGTCGGGCAGAAGTAGTTGGCTCTCTGCAACATAACACATTTGTTTTACGAAAAGGTCAATAAATCTATTCAATCTTTTATTTAATCTTATTCAATCTTCGAGGTACATACACATACACATGACTTAACCTGATTCCTTTTATCAGTAAAATCTTGAATAGTAAAATTGTTTTACAACAGACCACACCTACTTTTGAAATAACAAATTGTATTTTAATTTTCCTACTTTATGGCTGTTTTAATTTAACTTTTCCTTTTTTTATCTTAACTTACCCTTAGGTCAAATTTACATATTACATTTATTTGGAATTTGTTTAAAGTTGTTGGAGTTTTAGCTAAATGATTATAAAAATTGGAAAGGAGAAATTGGACATTTTCTGTGGTACTTTATCCACAGGATAAAGTTATATTTCAATTCATTCTTCAACTCCTTCATCTTTTTTATACATCCGTTCTTCAGTAAAAATATTTTTTTGTTAATTTAACTAAACAATCATTTACTGTTATTTTACTTAAAATTTCAATTTAATGACTGAATGAAAATTATTTAATCACGAGGGTGAGGTTTAACCACAACTATTGTTCAAAATTATGAAATAAATATGGAGGCATTATGTAAGTTTGGTGTTTGACAATGTCGGTGTTGTATACAGGCACACATTGCAGTGATATATTCGGCTCATTATGCATCCTCGAGGTCGATGCTGCACACAAGCTGATTGGCGGGATTTGAACCCAAGGCCTTGTGGACCGAGTTCTGCGCTTTTCCACGACACCAAGCCGCTCCCAAGCTAAACTTTCTGGATATAGATCATTAGAATCTCAATAAAACTAACTAAACTACACATGCTGAAGACTTACAACAACAGTTTCATTATTACCAGCATGGGCTTGGCGCAGAGCTGGTTGAGTACGATGTAACGGGCCCAGCTGATGGCTGCGTCCTCGCCCTCGCACGGCGTGCTGTACTTGAGCATGGAGGAGTGCAGAGTCCCCGCGTCCGAGATGTCCAGGTGAATGCCGTATGTCTCCAGTCTGCGACAGGAAACAAAACTTTTTTATTTTTTCTACCTCTGTGTGGAAATAATCACATTGCCACACCTGTAAACAGTACACAATACGGTTCATTTCCACTTTCATTTCATTCTCACTCGCTAAATCAGAGTTACTATGGCACACAAGAGAGATAACTATGTCGTCAAACGCCAAAGACCAGTTTCTATTGGTCAGAAATCCCATGACACTCACTGTATTCTAAATTCTAGTTGCCTTGCTGATTTCACAGTCGGCGTTTCTATACTGACTTCCGGTTCGTTCCAATAAAATAAGCAAACATAACCTCAATCAACTTTGGTATACAGGTTAGTTGATAAGTTAAACTGTTTAAATCATGGTGGTGGAAAAATCTTGTGTGTATTACGAGCACAAACCACTCCCAAAATGTTTGGCCGCACTCAGCTTAGCTTCGTGCAACCATCTACAATTCTCAAGCAGCAATGACCTACTTTGTACTCTAAATACACAAATAGCTATTTTAATTCTCGATGAGGGCTTAGGCTTAGTAGGTTCCATGGACATGCACTGCAGCTACATATTCAGCTTATTATGCACCTCACGGTTGTCACATAGCAAATTGCCATTGATGATTGGCAGGATTTGGACCCGGGACAATGGGGACCAAAGTCCCGTGCTTTACCACCACACCAGGCCGCTCCCCAAATTAAATGAAATTTTTTTTATTGTTGTAAGAATGTAATACTCCACTGACATCAGGCATACCAGCATAACAGCTGGTTCATACTATAATAAAATATGGTTAAACAAATAACTTTGGCTGATGAAAAATTCTAGCTTTGGAATTTAACTTTGAAAGACAGTTAAGAGTTGAAAGAGAGTGTTGTTTAAGCCTTTATTAAAAGGTTTAAACAACACACACCTTCCCAAGAAAACCTTCGTCCAAAAATGCAATTTCGCCGAACACCTGGTAAATATTAAACACAATTATACAGGTATGAAAGAAAATCTTAAGCCCCTGCACATCTGTCAAAAAGGCTGTTCTAACGACAGCATTAGAACAGTTTGAAATTTACAAAGATAATAAAACCAGCCCAGATAGCCCACAAAAACACCATGCAGTCGAATATTCTCTTTGAAACCTACATCAGGATGGAGAGTATATCAGCTAATAGTGTGACGGCAGGACAAAGATTCCACGTTTAACTCCCTCCTCAGACCAGTCTCGGCACACGACCGACACGCCACCTTTTTGACCTGTTCGCGTTTGTTAGTAGGCCTACAATGTTAATTCGTACCGTCCGTTTTGTGTCTCTGTGTTCTGTTTGTTTTTATGTACGTTTTTAGACTTTTGACAATTCTCAATTTCTTATACTGAGGATCTGATGATGGCATAAGGTAATATGCTGTAATGCGCATAATCTTTTAAGGACGTAACCAGGATTGTCGGCAGACTACCTAGTATTTTAACCTTTATAGTTTGAAAGAGATCTCAAAATTGGCACACTTGCTGTCCAGTGCGGTCATAGTGAGAATAAAACAGCTGTTACAGTCTCGATCGCAACTGCCAACTACTGGTATGCTATAATTGGTTAAAGGGTTGTTTGCCCCAGGGTGATGCAGTTGAAAACCATCAAAATAATACTGCTCGTTAGATTCAAATTTCACCGAGTATCGAAATCTGTCGACCGAACTCACCTTTTCTGCAGTTCAATCATCATGTTGGCCTTGGGCGACAGGTGGTGTCGCAGGAACGCCTGGTCGGGGTAGGCTGCGTAGATGTGTTCGGCCACAGTGAAGTTGGCCAACAGCATGAACTCCTCTATCAACCTGAACATCAGTATCGGACGATTAGGTGTGCCCGAATGCAACTACATTCATGTTCAATCATTTTAGAACTAAATCGGTCAGTTTCAAATTTGAAGGAATATTTTTAATCAGAGGAGGAGGTTATTTATAATCAAGTAAAAGTTAGCTGAGCTTCATTAAATCACCCAGTTTGGCCTAAACCACTACGATAAATCATATAATGTCACCTTAAAATGCTTCAAAAACACACTTCATACACTCGTAAAATTCAAATAATTTTCTTATTATTCTAAAGGAAAATATGTTGTGATAAATAACAAATACAACGGGAAAGCTTTTCCCTCATACAGGCTTGTTTGATTTTCCTTGGCAATCAAGGTTTATTATAATGTACTTACGGTAAAAAATTTAGGATTACACTTTATTTATCTAAAATACTATGTTCCATTTGCTACTTATTTATTTAAATGTATTTCATATTTAATATTTGTCAGTTTCACTTTAATTCTACAGAACTCTTTCAAGCAACGTTTACATCTTGGTTTACCAAAATACTAATTGCCTAAGCTTGCAAAAGACTTGACAACCGTATCTGCCACTTACCTGTGAGACTCCTTGTTCTCGTAGATGAAGCTGCTCAGCGGTGTCTGGGTCTCGGCATCCAGGTGAAAGCAGAGTTTCGGTTGGTCGATCCGCAGAGCTCCCGAGTCAAACCTGCGTTTGCGCAATATCTGCGACAGCTTGTACAGGTCTCGTATCCTATCGGCGCAGTCTTCCGGCGTAAAACCGTTGGTCACCTCGGGAAAATCTTCTGCCGTGAACGTCTTGTCAGGATTGTCAATTACCAGCTGAGAACATCATTGATTTGTTACTTGAGATGTCAGTTACGGAGAGTCCAAGTCGAAGCAGTATACAACTTACATACTGCCATGCACAAGGATTCCAACCGGGTATTAAAACTGTACCCATACCATAAGCTAATTTTCAAAGGGTAATTCAATTACGATGTAAATATCTTGAATAAAACTTTCTTCTTATTGCTTTAAGTGAAGTACAGACTAATTGCTGAAAATTGTAAATACAGCTTGTCCGTTTTATCTTGAGCTAAGGGAATCGTTTACACATGAAGCAGTTGGAGTGGAGTGAAAGGCAACGGAACATCACAGCTGATCTCTGAAGTCATACTAGCCTAGCATGTTAACCTTTTCTAACCGTTGTCTATTTATATCTTTAGTGTAATTAGTAAACAAACACAGTTGATGTTTGTTGAAATTAATTTTTACATTGTTCATTGTGCCTGATGATTGAGAGTAAATAATGTGTGAAAGCTCCAGAGTAGGCCATAGGTATAAAACAGACAAACTATACTGTAATGTTTGGCCAAGAGAAAATAAGTTAGAACTGTGACGGACAAAGTAGTATCTACTTCCATACACTATCCAAAAATTTCTAGTGGCTTGAATAATGAACTAGAGAGAACCTCTTAGTTATTGCACAATGTTGGCTTTCTAGAATAAGGTTTTGGTAAATGAACACTCAATGTATAAAATTTACGGTGAGTTTTCCTTAGATTCTTTAGAACAACAAAAATAAAGAATAAAGAAAAACAATAAATAATATTAAATAATATTAAGAAAAGTTGCAGTAGAAAGTAGAATCAAGTGCGCAAATATAACTGGATTCTATTGTCTTTCTTTTACCTGAGCATGTTCATATGCCATCTTGACGCAAGAATGAATGACCGAGCGAGCGAAGCGATGAGAGACGACTTGTGCGTCCGGTGTGAGCTCGATGAACACAGAGAACGCCAACTTGTCCTCGCCCGGAGTGAGGGAACACAGCTGGCAAAGCTCCAGCGGCAACATGTGGTACACCTGGTACAATTCAGACAATATTGTGAATATCCTCGGGAATCTTTCAAATTCAAATAATTAGAGGTGTGCGGATAGTGAATCTTTGGATCAGATCGGATTCGGATCGGATAGCTTAACATCAGGTTTGGATCGGCTAATACCGGATTCGGATATTTACGGCGTGGCGTAATAAGCAGACTTAAGTTTTCTCTTAAGCCTAAGGTAATTGCAAGGAACCAACAATTACCTTATCCTAATGTTCCTATTATCCTAATGTTTAAGGTAAGGTTTGCCTTAATAGGCTTGAGTTGTTGATTGTTGTGATATATATTGGAAGCAATATATATCACATATAGGCCAAATGTCAATTATTAAATTATGCAAAGGTAAAACTAATTATCTGTTAAGAATTGAGACATTTATTGATTCCTCTTCAGCATGGGTAGTATTTAATTAAATAAGCTTATTAGGCCTAAATCAATTTCAGGATAGGCAGCTTAAAAATTCCTTTTTCAATGCAACCTAAATTTGTTCACTATTAGACCTCTATATTCTTTGTTCTTTTTCTTATTTGATCAGTGATTAGGCCTAAGTGATTAGACAAAAGAATTAATTATAAAACTTGATTCGCCAATCACTTCATATTTGAAGAAAACTTTACATTTTTATTAATGCATTAATTAATGCCTGACAAAGAGATGGTTATGCTGACAACCAAGATTTTGATTCCATACAATAATACTACAAAAACAAAATAATAAGTCTGAGCAGTAAACTTAACTTAAATTTCAAGATAAGTTTCAAATGTTGAAGGCTTCAGTATAAAAGCTAGATCATTTAATTAGAACAAAGGTCTATTTGTTTTAGATAACAAACAACAAGCAAACTCACTAATTATTTTCATAGGCGTAGGTTGTCAACTCAGCATTGTACTGTTATCTAAGAATGACCATTTTAATCACGTATTATTGAAAATACGGCCGGCCGCCTTTGACTCAGCTTAATTCGTCATAGACTAATATTTCAGCAAAATAAAACTTATTTTTGATTGTTCAACTTTCTATTTCTAGGTAGGTAATTGCTTAATTGAAAAATAAAGTAATCTGGCGATTGAAAAAATGGCGTTCAATTAATTCAGCTTTTAAGCAGACGACAACATTCAAAAACGAAGTGAGATGAAAAGTCAAACAACGAAATGAACAGGTTCGCCAACTCTTTGGCAGCCCAAAATTATCATAGGCTTTTTATTTTATCATATCAACAGGTCGCTTTTACGGGCTGAAATAGTCGTACGAAACATCAACACGACTATTTATTTATGGGGATTTACGGGATATTTCATTTTGGAAATTGAAGACGATGACTGTTGAGCACTGTCGGTCAATGGCGAACTCTGATTTGTCTTGATCTCGATTCTCTCCCATACCAATCGATGTTTCGTCGGTAACGGATAGGATCGAGACAGGACTAATAAAGGATGTACAATTATTTGTTAACTGATTTAATGCTACGATACAAGAATTTATCTTAGGAAAATGTTTGTTATCGTATCGGGTATTGCGCAGCATTTTGATCGTATACAATGATCTCGATCTAATCACAAGTTGCAATATCGGCAACCGAAATACATCGCTTGATGCAACTACATAATCGCATCGTTTTGAGGCTTTGTTCTAGCTGCTATCGCAACTGTCACATTCCAAAGCGTCGATTTTGCTCAGCAATGTTTTCTGAAACAAATTTACTTTTGTCGGAGTGACTTCTTTTGTTTGGAATACATTCCAAACTTGAAAATTTGACCCTTCTTTAAAATTACCCAAAAATATGCAGTCTATCTGATAAGGATGTCTAATCAGACTTACCAGATAGGTATAGAACCCTCGGATCGGATTCAGATATCTGATCCAATCCGAATCCAATCTGAGTTTTCGGATATCCGCACACCTCTACAAATAATGTAATACCATTCAGGACATAACTTACGACATGATCAGACTAATACTTCTCTTAAAAATTTTGAATTAAATACAGTAGAATCTCTATAAAAAGATACTCAAAATTACAAAAACTTTGATGAGAACTGCACTTTTAGATATTGTACCCTAAAAATTGCTTATTTTGTTACTAATATCATAACAAAAAGACTACCTAGATAACAAGACTGTTTTCAGATTTCCCTCGAGAGTCATCTTAACAAGGTTCTGCGATAACAAAAACAATTAGACATATCAGTAGTAAACTTAAATATCTTTCTCAGTGAACACCTAAGGTCCAAAAATAATGTTCATTAATGCATTGCAAACTAGAGTGGTCTGAAGTACTGTAAAGAGTGGCTGGTTGTGTCAATCATTGCTATTTTGGATTTTTATTGCTATTTTGGATTTTTACTAAATTTCAACTTGGATACTTTAGCCATTCCTGTTCCACTCACCCTCTGAACCAAGTACACAGTTGTGGCTCTCTTGCAGACCTTGTGGTCGAGCATGGTGTTGTATTGTAGAAAGTGGCTGACGTCAGATATGTGAACTCCGACCTCGATGTTTCCGTTGTCGAGCCTTTTTGCGGAAACCGCATCATCCAAATCTCTGGCTGTAGCTGGATCGATAGTGAATATACACTCTTTCCTGGAAGTGAATGTACGTGTTAGTAGTGATAGTAACATGAAGTTTTTGAATATTGACCAGATGCTACATAGAACACATAAGTTTGAAAATGGTATAATTACAATTGCTAGGTCTTAGAAATTTAACTACGATTTTTCAAACTTAATAGAACAATGAATGAGAAAATAAACGGTAATGGAAGTCCTGTTATACAATTACACATATTATACTGATTAAAAATTTAAACCACACTAAAAATTAATCTGTGGAATTCACTATCTTGGCTGAAGGCAGTAGTATCCAATATGTTGCAAGACCTTTGCGTCGACTACATTGTACGACGTGCATTGTAAATTTTATTTTTAACGTCTAACTCAAGTTAAATAAAATTATTTGTGGAACTGAATAAAGGGTTTATTTCTTTTCTTAAAGGTAATCCTCCACTCGGAATTCTTAATTTAAATTATACTCAAGCCTGTAAAATAATTTCAAACCTGAGATCAAGACGTTTGGCTATTTCCTCTTCAGGGATGGTGTAAGGAAGACGAGGGAAGAAAATGTTCAGTATCGGATCATGCGGATTTGGGTCCAAATTGTTCTCCAGGAGTATGGCCATAGTTTCCGCCTCCACATCGTTGGCTTGACCAATTTCCTCCAAAATTTGGCTGAAACATCATTCTTGTGTCAATCAATTTGTTTATCAAAAAGCTTTAAAGCCCAAAAATACCTTTTTAAAGTCTTCTTCATTTTTCTACAAGAATTATGCGTTTTACAATAAAGAACAAGTGGCTTCAAAAATTGAGGAGTTTTTGTTGAAAATGATACAATGATTGAGCTATCCGGCAATCTTCAATAATTACGATGTTTGCTGATTTGCCTATACAAACCCCACCAGCTCAAAATCAAGGTCTCGTACCAATCTGATACTTAAGGACCACTTAAATAAATTCTACCCAAGATTTACATTGTAACATAAATCAAAAGATCTGAAAGATCCTCAATAATTAAGGATTTAGCTGAAAAAAACTTAAATGACCATCAGTCAATTCCAACCATTATTTATATTTTATAAAATTAATCACATAAATAAAAAGATCAGAAATATCAGGATATTGTTTCACTTATTGTCTTAAGCTGTACGTTTTGTTCCTGAATTGAATGCATAAAATTTACTTTTCTTTTTACACCAGCTAATAAATGGATGTTTAAATAATCCTACCTTAGCAATGTTTATTTTTTATTTGAATGTTATGAAATAAGAGAATTATGTTAATATCAAAAGTGTTTCTAATATTAAGGAAATGTAAGAAGGTAAGAAAATAAAATCCACAGCTATTTCATCCCAACAGGCCTTATATTGGGTATAAAACGATGACACATTGCATCACACTGTACCCCGAAGCAAACCCTTACTCCATTCTGTACCAAACCCTCCCATGACTCTAGACTTACTTGTTCATGATTTGCCTCCTGAATTGATACAATCACTTGAAAAAAGGTTACATACCTTGAATAACTGTCTTCAATTCATGTAGTAATCTGTCTGATTTACCAAAGTTTCAACATCTTTCATGTCATTTCCAAAATCTTCTTACAAGAATGGTAATGATTCTCTTTGATCGTCATAAAATTTAAAATTTAAGAAACTTACACTTGCTAAAAAATACATCTAACACAACAGACATACACAGGAACATTACCGGCCGGTACGAGAACGGGTTCCAGGAACCCGTCTGGTTATGTTGACCCAGATTGTAACCATTCTTTTTCTGTCTGGAACCTGATACAGGCCATTGATGTTCCTGTGTGTGTCTGTCTTGTGTTAGATGTATTTTTATTGTAAGTGTAAGTTTTTTAAATTTTAAATTTTACGACGACCAAAGAGAATTATTGCCATTCTTGCATGAAGATTTTGAAAATGACATTACAGATGTTGAAACTTAAGAAAATCAGACAGATTACTAAATGAATTGAAGACAGTTATTCAAGAGGTATGTAACGGTTTCTCCAGACTTACCCCTGGGCGAAGCTGACGTCGCTCCACCCGGTGATCCGTGCAGTGAACAGCGTCTCCGCGTACGCGGCGGGGTTGTGCGCGTAGTCGCGCGGCAGGCTCGGATTGCCCAGCGGCACGCGGATCCTCGGTACGCGGGAGTCGCGCGGGGAGAACACCGTGTAGCTGCTGTTCGGCTCCACGGTCGGCTGCAGTTTGCCCACGCACACGCGCGAGTGCACCTCCTCTCGGATACCGACCACCTGCGAGCAGACGGGAGATGTTCATCAAATCAAAAATTCTTTATTTCGCTTGGAAGTTGACAATCATTGACAGAGTTTTACATCGATTTTAGTTACAAAGAATATTAACCTAATCTTAAACTAACTTTCATAATCTAGGTGAAATCAATCCCTACATAGAAAACCCATGCATGGGGATGAGTCATCATATGATATAAAAACTGCTTAAATTGATTAACATTGCATTTATTTATTACCGTAGAACGGCCTTGATTCGGTCAGGGTGGGTTGACTCGGTCACCCGCGCCGCGATCGATAACAATTATTATAATGAAGGCACCATACACTCTAACCTTTCACATTACATCTCGTTAGAATCGTTAATAATCACGCTAAACAGCTGTATTCGTTTCCAAACTGTGATTGGTTTGTCTGAAATGTTATATCAGTTGTACCAACATAGCGAATTGGCAGCAACAAAATATCGATGTCTGGCTAAGGCATATATCATCGGATGTATTATATGAAATCGAAAGCAGACGGTTTCACTCGGTTCTAAACTTAGTTGTTATCGATATTCTATTTGGTTTGTAACCATCTTCTTTCCACTAAAAAAAAAATTCAATGTAATTATATATCATTGCTGACTCGGTCACTCTAGTCAGCCGTGGCTGGAAGCGTCAAATGTTCGCGCCGTTTTGTCAGCGTTGTGTTTACAGAGTTACTGTCACAGCGCTTTGTTAACCTGTCACTACAGTGGTGTGTTTAGTTAGTTTTTGTTTGATTTGTGGCCATGAGTTCAAGTGAGAGACACGAACTAATAAAAAAAGCCGTGGAAGATATGAGGAAAAATAAACTTTCACTTCGCGCGGCAGCAAAAAAATATTCTTTGCCGAGGTCGACTATCAGCGACCATTTCACGGGAAAGTGTTCTTTGCCCCATGGCAAGCAGCCAGTCCTTTCACAAACTGAGGAAAATATCATTGCTGCCCATGCAGCAAAAGTTGCTGAATGGGGATTTCCCCTTTCTCGTATTGATCTACGTCTTGTTGTCAAAATGTATCTTGACAAGGAAGGACGCCAAGTTGCAATTTTTAAAAACAACTTACCTGGAGAGGAGTGGGCAAATGGCTTCCTCAACCGCCATCATGATCTGAGGCTGAGGATGAGCAGAAATATCACAGTGAGAAGAGCTAAAATTAGCACTGATGATGTATCTAAATTTTTCGAGAACCTTAAAACTACAACTGAAGGTATCCCTTCTACCCATATTCTAAATTATGATGAGACAAATCTTAGCGACGATCCTGGTTCTATTAAATGTATTTTTCGCCGTGGCACTAAGTACCCCGAACGTATTATGAACTCATCGAAAAGTGCAGTGTCAATTATGTTTGCCGGGACTGCAGCTGGGGAGTTGTTGCCCCCATATGTCTGCTACAAAGCAGAAAGAATGTATGATTCTTGGGTTACTGGTGGTCCAGCAGGCACCAGATACAATCGTTCTAAGTCCGGATGGATTGATGAGGCAACCTTTACTGACTGGTTCAAAACAATAGTTTTTCCATGGGCAAAAGGTAAAGAAGGAGTTAAATTAGTCATAGGGGACAATCTTTCAACCCACTTCTCCCTTGACGTCCTCAAAATGTGTGAGGAAAACTCTATTAGGTTTGTGTGCCTTCCACCAAATGCGACACATCTATTACAGCCACTAGACGTGGCTTTTTTCCGCCCCCTAAAGGGAGCCTGGAGGGCAATTCTTTCAGACTGGAAAATGGAGGCTGATCGAAGATTGACCTCCGTCCCGAAGCACATGTTCCCCCCACTCCTTAAAAAGTTGTGTGAGGCTATTGCCGACAACCAATCAAAGAATCTTCAAGCTGGTTTCCGTACGTGCGGAATTGTGCCATTAGATGCTCAACAGGTCTTGAAGAAACTTCCTTCGGCAAATGTTACTGAATCCCCCACAAAAAAAACCAAAGCATTGGTTGGAGAAGCAGTAGTGGATTTTCTGGCCAATCTCCGCCATGGCACTCAAACCCAAAAAGCCCCGAGGAAACGTAAAGTGAATGTTCCACCAGGTTTGAGTATCTCTGCAGATGACATCGATGTCGACGGTGACCTTCAACCTAAAGCCTTGTCGAGCAAACCGGGTAAAGAAAGACCTGTTCCCAAAACCACAAAGAAGAGAGTGAGGACCATCTCAACCTCCAGTGAAGAAGATCGCTACTCAGTCAAGGATTTTAGTGATGGACTTGACTTACCTGAACCTGAGGGACCTGCTGCCGACGACACCGAACTAGTGTTTAAGGACCCAGATGTTGGAGACTGGCTGCTAATAAAATTCGCTGGCAAAAAAAGTGTAAAGTACTACATAGGCACAGTTGAAAGTGTTGTGCCTGGCGGAGGTCTTCAAATGAACTTTGCCAGGAACATCGGCAAATTCGTATTCAAGTGGCCCGAGCAAAGAGATTCATGTGTTGTGGACTATGATCAAGTTGTCCGGAACGTAGGAATTCCCACATTTAACTATAAGAATGATAGGCTTGTCTCTTTCAAATTTAAATATTCATTTGATGGCTACACCATAATGTAACATGTTTACTGTAATGTTACATGTACTTGTATTGTAACATGTGTTACTCTATGCTCAGTAAAATATCTTACTCTTTGTACATTGTGTCATTGCTACTTACCTGTCTGCTACGTCTGACTTTTCACAACTAATAACCTACCAGATGCTTTAAACAACCTCTAGTGTCGAAATATGCGTCCGAAATCGGACTGTAAAGGTTAGTTTCGATGTTATAGTGCAATTTAAGTAGGTGACCGACTCAACAACGTTTCACAATGTTGACTCGGTCACTTTTATTTATTTTTTACTTTTTTAATTTCAACACGTAAACAAGTAAACGGATCAGGGATATAACCAATAATAACTAATCTTTAAGATGGAAACATATTTATTGTCGATTTTAATAACAGACAGGATGTATAACCTAAAAATAGTAAAAAAGTGACCGAGTCAAGACCTACTGACGGTACTAATTTGAAAGAAATACAAATTTTATCATTTAAGTTGACTGAAGGAGGCAGACGGACGCTCAAATTAAAAAAAAAATAAATAATAAAAAAATTAAAATTTAATGAATGAATGTGGCACAAAGGTAAGAAAAAAACAATGTTGAATAACGGACGGACGGACGGACCAGCAGTCTTCCAAATTCCTCACTTTTGTTAACCGCAACAGTGAGGTAACAACAACTACGCGCCCGCTCACACTCATTCAGACTCGCTCTTACACACAAACTCACACGCACACACACTCGCACGCACGCTCAAATGTACACAGATTCTCTTTATTTCTACTTCCAATGTATTTATTTACTTATTTATTTTTATAATTCCATGATACAGCAAATGCCAATCACACCATAGCATTAAAATGTAACAGGGTCGTAGAAAAAGGTGTCCGTGATTTCAAAGCTTAATAAAAATGGCCTTAAAATACAGGGTGTTTTTTTAAACGTAGCCCAAAACTTTATTTTAACAGTGAAGGATTATTCCCCCAAGATCCCCAGATTTGACCCAACTATATAATTGGGAACATAAAAAGTAAGGCCTGCAAAAACAATTCATAGGATATTATTCAGCACCTAAAGACAAACATAAAATATGTATTGCAAGAAATTGAAAGACCATCAATACCTTGCAACACGTGTTCAGGAATTTGATGGAGAAAGCAAAACTTTGAACCCATTGAAAGTTTTCTTTGCAACGTTGAACATTTAAGTAAATAGACAGACCTCCAACATTCAAATTTCTTTCACAATAACCTCTGTTATTGAACCTGCCTATAGTTGGAAATAAATTGGTTGTCGCCTGAATTTTGAATAAATGAGGTTATTCTGTATATACAAACTAGGGCTCAATTATCATGCTTGACTGACTGTATGGAATTTTTTAGATAACACTGATAAAATCAAGTGTTCCAATCACATCATGTCTCTTAAACAATATTTCCTTCAAATATAGTTGAATAGAGAAAACATGAGCCCTGCTGTCCTCAACAGTGGAACCCTAGTAAGCGCAAACACATACCTCGTAAACCAATTCTGGGATAATTCACATAAAATATATCATAATTCCAACAATTAGTTCTTGATTGAAGAAATTTCTAACTTACATTCTTTTTCAATTACTGTTAAATTATATGTAAATGACACAGTCACTGATATTAGTATCGTTGGTTTTCATAGACAGCTCAAAAGCTGTTAAAATAACAAGATAAGTAAACTCAGTACATTACTCCTTCTCATAAGAAAGAAAGTGAACTTTTATGCACGTTGAGGCTGTAAAATGGGGGGACGATAAATCTTTATTAATATGCAAGCAGTTTTCTTTTCACAGTCAAACCTCAATAACAGCTGGATGGATCTTAACATTGAGGTGTCAAATTAAAGGGATTTTTATATAGATTTATCAATATGTCTCAGAATTTTTAAAAATGCCATGAATAAAATAGAATAAAGGGCTGAATTTCTGGAACAAGCTCAGTACACTTGGTTTACAACTGAACACGTGGTTATGCTTTGAAACAGTTCTACAGGTAAACCACAGACTGCAGTGTTTAAAAGCAACGCTGCAGCCGAGCAATCTAGTAATACTTAATCAACTGGAATACTTAATCACTGACACTTGTCTCATAAATAAAAGTAGAGCTGAATTCACTAAACAATCTTTACAGAGTTATCCGAAAATGTTCAGTAAATTAGTCATAAGTGAAAGCTGAATAGTTAAAATCATGAATAGTTATTTGTATCATAACTAAGATTAGGAATTTTCAGTCTAAAATGTTTTGTCACAATACATTATGTTTTGCTCATGATATCAGGATCCAAAATCAATCATGAATTTTGTAATAAAATGCTGCAGACCTGGCTAAGTATATATCCTGTGACCTCAAAATTAGAGGATAGCCCTATGGCCACGCAGCTAATAATGTACCAACATAAGAGCAAGAAACACTTTGATCAGAAACAGCCTTTATATGTTGATAGTGACAATCGTAAGAGTACGGGTAAATCCAGTTTTAAATCAGTGAATGTCATTTTATAACAAGCAATAACTTACTTTTCCTGTCCGCTGTCCAGAGTTGACCTGAAAAACAGAATGAACCTTATTAATCTGTAATAGTTATGTTATTGGAGAAAATTATAATCTAAATGAATAGGCTAAAAAATTGTACCCTTGATACCATAAATAGTGAGCTCCCTTGCAGTAATACACAGAAACCCACAAGATTATTTTCAACTGTAAATAAATTCAATAATATCTCAAAAACAAGATGTAAACGAGATGATATTGGTACATTGAGAAGGATTACATTCAAAATTTCATTTTCATCTTTATCTATTTACTATGAATGAGTTTTTCATTTCTGAAATAAGATAAATTATTCATACATTTATTAAAAAATTTAGAGTTACTATTTCATGCAAAAGTATTTATCACACCACTTAGCATATAATATAAGTGGACACAAAATATTTTTTCACTCAAGTGCTTTAAATTTTGAAAATATATAAACTCTTAATGAAATTGCAATATTCTAATTGATAAATAAATAAACGATTTTGACTTTCACTTTGAAACATTCAAAATATACATTTATCAGGATCCTTGTTTGTAAACAAGAACCCTTTAACATCCATCTTCCAATAATAAGGCTCATCTTCCAATAATAAGGCTCATAAAATAAACCAGAATTTTAAATACTAGCAGATTTTTTTTGTTTCCCAAGAAAAAAACCTACACACTTCAATTTTGGGTTTCCCTATAAGAATCTTAGATTTTAACAATTTTTTAATTCAGAACAATATATTTATTATCAAAAGTATACATACATTTTAAAATTTCGACTTCAACATATTTCACCAAACTTATTTCATCAATAAAATAAGTTTCAAAGCATTATTTTGTGCCTCATTCAAACTTATCATAAATAATATAAAATTCCATAAACAATGCATTTTGAAGGAAATTATACAATACATATGTTTTTTTTTTTATTTTCAGTGGCAATTTTTTAAGTTTTGATCAGTGAGGGTTTTGAAAAAGTGGGTATTATCTGAGCCAAAAGTTTATTATATGACATCTACTATCAAAGTGATAACAGATAAACAGTTTCAGATATCAGCTATTCAAGAGGCATATCTTCCACTGACAGACAATACAAATAATGCTGGACTTTACTACCAAATTTAAACTGTGAAAAAACTTAGGACAAAACCGTTAAGATCAAGAACTCCAAAGGATGAACATAAATAAATATTACTAAGATCACTCGATCATTCAAAAACTCAATTAAAAGCAATTGGAAGATATTCAAACACAAAACCAATTTGAAAATAGTACTACCTGAATTTTCTGCAAGTAAATCTTTCATAGGAAACTATAAAAAAAACAATCAAAAATACGAACCATAAGTTTATTCTAAAAGTAGTATTTTACCTTCCAATTCTCTGGAGAATTGATGAGAACAACAACTTCATCCCCTTCCAACGCCCGATTCCTGTTCTTCAACCCTTCAATCATGATGTCTTTTTCATCTCCCTTTGAGAAAACACAGTAGTTATAAAAAAGATGCAATTCATGTGACAAAAGGCAAGTCTAGTATTGTCATCAAACAAATGTTTTAATAAAAATCTAGATAAGTAAACTAGAAATTTATCTTTGAACATTACCTAGCATGAACAACAAAATCAAACTCACTTGAAATTTAAATGTTTTTCAATCGCTGTTAGGGACTACTGCACCAGGTAAAGAGCAGCCTAGTCTCCATTAGGCCCAATGTTATTTGCCAGCGCAATTTATTTTTTAATCAACTCCAATTATTATATTACTGTTATTTTTACGTAAAGCTCAGTGGTTAAATCAGGGTTACGCCTTAGAGGTACTGAGGCCTTGAAATCTTTGTAGACTAAACTATTTCAATTTTTTTCAATTTTTTTTTTATTTTCGGCTCTTTGGCCATAAGAAAAGCTTTTGAAGGTAAAGCCAATTTCCACAAAATGTTCCATGTATTCTTTATAATTACAATCTTAGTTAGCAAGAAATAAAGTTCTGATTCTGGAATGACATGTTTTTACTTCTTGTTATTAGAATGGACCTCTTGTTCCCGGACCTCTCTCACCTTCGTGTATGTTCCGGGATTCATAAATTTTCAAAAACGGAAGTGACAAAATTTACACAAAACACAAACATATATCATGTTCAAAATCCATTTCCTTAGGATTTTTTGACAACAATCAGAATTTCTCCCGAACGCTGAACAAAAGTTCATAATAAAAAATGGTTTAGTTTACCTTATCGTCAATTGATCCTATTTCAGTAGTCGAAACTACAGCTGTTTCGTACTGCTTATGGAGTACATCTTCAGGTAATTAAAAACGTCAAATTAAAACTTAATATCACTTATAATATTACTAATATTTCTAATACTAATATTATTAATATTATTATTTATTTCATTACTATTATTACTCATAATATTACTTAATTCTTAAGCAGTACAAAAAAGCTATAGTTTCGACTACTGAAATATGATCAATTGACAATAAGGTAACAAAACCATTTTTTATTATTGCAATATTGATCCAGAGGCTAATCCATCACAAAAGTTCATGTTAGGCACGTGGTCCAAGACAAAAGTGAATAAAGCCCAAAAAATTCAATCTAGAAATATTTATTGCTACAGGCAAACCAAAGATATTCTTATTCTTATTCTTAATCTTCAAAAACCTAAACATAATGAATCGGCTGGTTATCACACTATATAGGGCTTGACTGATTCTGGCGAGTAAAATCTTGTCCTTCAACATAGGAAAAAGATTTATGAGAATTTTTCTCTAGATAGCAGAGAATCAGGGGATTTTCATGAATTTTTCATCATTGTTTTGACCCTAGGTGCAAACTAAAATTGTAAGGATTTTATTTTTTATAATACTAATGTTTTTACCTCATCACACACAACCCTAAAGCTGTTTTGAGACCCACCAGAGGGTCGATCCACACTTTAGGAATCGCTAGTTTAAAAGGTAATACCGGTATTTAACAAAGCCAACCACATTCAAACATTCAACCATGAGGATACTTACGTCAGAGGATATGTAGGCTTCTTTGTAGCATCTTGGATTGATTCTAATGTTTCCCTATAATGAAATACGAAACACTGTAAGTTAAAAGTTATGCATATAAGTTACTAAAACTCATGAGCCCAAATAGTGTAAAATTCCTCTTAAGTCATTTGAGTTTATGAATAAGGCCTTTATTTTACAGTTTGCGCATTATATCTCCGGCTATGACCGAGTCAGCTGGTTGTAAGGTGCGGGGGGGAGAGGGGGTACTTTTCTGAAAACATGTTCTAAAACACCGCTGCTTGTCAAATGTTGTGTTTACCAATATCATATGTTAAAAACATCATATGACACGGTTAGTAGCGTAGTGGTCATAGCCAGAGATATAATGCACGAACTGTACTGTTCCATTGATTATGCTATACAAACCAAATCAAAGTTAGTAGTGTACAGATAATGGGGAACAAGGTGCAGCTTTGGTGTCCACAAACATGAATGAGCACTGGATAAGATTTTTTGGCGTGATGACAACAGACGATCGAGTCATTTAACTTGGAATTCTTTTAAGAATCAGCTGTTACAAGCTAAACTGAAAACATGTCACTTATTTTTAAAACAAAATATGGTTTTTGCTGTTGACTATCACATTTTATTTGCATGTGGACTAATATTTACACAATCGATTAACTGATATATTAGGAATTTCAGTTTGGAAAGCATATTCATAATTAAAAAGTTGTGTGAGCGAAAATATAAATATAAAACATAACCCCTTTAAAGAGTTTGCAAGTGTCCAGTTAAGCCAATACTTGAAATAATGAAATAATGAAATAATGACTTTATTCCCCCAATAAAGTATACATAAAATAACAAAATAAAAATCACCTAGGAACTACGTTGTCACTGTATCAAGTAGTTGTGACAACGTTTGAATTATAAAATAAAAACACTTTAATCTGTTGGTGAATTTGAGTCCAGTCCTTTGAAGAATTAATAAAATAAACCATGCCGCTCTTTGTGGCGTCTTAAACTATAATTAAAACTATTTTTACAATAAAACAGGATATCTTAAATAACTAATTCAAATTACCAATATTAAACAGAAATCAAAAATTACTTATAATATTTAAATTTCAAGATCAAAAATATATATTAGCAAACCAAGTACATTTTTGCTTGCTTGATCGAAAGAATAAAATAAAAATTATAAAAAAATACAAAATTGAAAAGGTTTTATTAGCAAAGAACGTTATTTAAATAATCTACATCTGGTATTTTGTAAAGCCAATCCTTTAATTTTACAGAAAACGCTTTCAAGGTCAAACAACTTCTGATTTCGCTCGGTAACTGGTTGAAATATTTAGGACCGTTGTATTGATAAGAGTGTCTGAATAATGATTTGTTTACTCTAGGCAATCTAAAAACTCTTTGCACATGATTTCTAGTATTATACAAAAGGTTACTTGTTCCAGTGTTTCCACTTCGTACATGAAATAGACGTAAAACCTTATAAATGTATAGATGCTGAACAGGAAGTATTCACAGGAAGTATTCATACTTCCCATCAGACTAGAAATTAAACCACATAGCTTTGTGATTTCCTCCCCTCCCCTGTCGCAGTCTCAAACTCAGGCGTAACCTTGCTTCTCCGCAGTTATATATTTGTCTTGTAAATTGGCTATATATACACATAACTATCTACAAAAAATAAAAATGTAAGTTACTGATCTAATACATACAGCTATCATTGTCTTGTTTTTCAGGCCATCTTCGATTTCTGAAGAAGACAGATACTCTTCAAAAGTTTCTTTTTCGGTTTTCTTTTTAGAACTTGAAGGTTTCTTCTTACTGTAAAAAAAAATTAATTACATCGATAACTCATTCCTACTTCGCTGTCAGGAATTGATTTTGTTATGTAGCACATTGTGTTTCCCTTTGCAATAACACTTGAAAAAATATACCTTTGTCAAGGGTTTTGTCCACTAAACCGCAGGGGATGCCTAAGGAATGCCCCTTGTGTAAAAGGGGTCTTGGGGTACGACACCGCAAATAAAAGAAATCAGAAAAACAAATCTACATTCTAAGACAATCCATCGAGCAACATTAACTGGAACTTGTTATAAATCTGGACTCATATATGCATGCTTGAATTTTGACATTGTGGTTTGGTCAAAAAATTAGAAGAAGACGATATTCTTAACGATAAAAGCCACTCTTATAAAACTTATAGAGATAATCCATGAACCAGATAATTTGGATCAGAAATCAAATTGTATTTGATTAGGGTCAAAGAGCGCAAAATAAAATGTGTGAAATAAAATATACATGATTTAAAATCTGAAGGTTAAAGGGTCTACTTACTTGGCTGGTTTTTTGTTATCTGGGAAGAAAGGCTCATTAAGTTTCGGTGATCTTGGTTTCTGAGGAGTTTGTTGCCCTCTCCTGAAGAAGCTTAGAACATTGTCCGCAACATCTTGTCCAATACCCTCTTCTGGATGTTTGATATCTACTCCTCTTGCTTCATCTGGGTAAATAACACTCAAATCCTTTTTTTCCTTATCGCCTGATGATTTTTTACGCTTTTTAACTTTTTTAGGCTTTTGAGTTTCTAGTAAATTCACATTTGTCAAATCTTCAATAATATCAGCTAAGATTTTCTCTTCCGAGGACGGACTTCCATTGTACTTTATTTCAGATGTACTGTCATTTGCCAAATCTTTATAGGCATTCCTTAAAAAAGAAAGTCATGTATTAAACATATAATATTATAGTGTTCCATTATTTATAGATTAAGCCTATTTAGCCTTATTAGCTAATGACAGCCTTTATCAGCCTGTTTTCACTATACTAGTTGACAGGGCCGTAACGACCACAGGGGCAACAGGGGCGGTGCCCTGGGGCCCCCGAGATTAGGGGCCCCAAACGAGGTGTAAAAACGTGATGAACAACTTACAAATATCTGTAATAATGTGGTTGTTTTGATATCAAAATGTTTATGAAGTAATTATTTTAAATCTTTTATGTATATTTGTTATTCTGCCATTAGTATTTAATAGTAGTTTATGCAACGATTGTATAATGCATGCCTTTAAGCCACGAGTGAGATGTAAGTTAGAACACGAGCGAAGCGAGTGTTCTAAATATCTCACGAGTGACTTAAAGGCATAATACAATCGTTGCATACACTATTTTATCTACGACCAACAATATACGACAAAATTTCCCCTGAAGTTAAACAAAACTCATGACTTACTAATGATGGAATAGGTCAACTAACATTTGAGGTTAGGCAAATAAGCAGACTGAGCCATGAATCGTTGTGGAACAATCAGCTGATGGGATAAGTAAACTCAAACATGAATCGTAATGCAACAATCAGCTGATGTGCGAATTGCGTAATTGTTATTATGACACTACTTCCGTCAAATGCCGAGCTCTCATTGGTCTAGAACCAGTACTCTAAAGTGACTCCAGTACTCTAAAGTCGTCATTAGAGTACTGCTTGGTTTTTGGTGTTTTAATGTATATCATTATAATGTTTATTGTAATACCATAATTGGTGCTTATTGCAATGGTCGTAGATAAAGATATTTAAACTTTAATAAATAAGTAAATAATAAAATCTGGTAATATTTTTATGTTTTGAAAATACTATGCATGAATTTCCTTAGAATCCTGATTTCCTTAGAATCCAGCTTTTAAATTTAAGTGTGGACCTCCGAAGTAATTATTTAATTACTCTGCGAAAAACCTCCTATTTTAGGGGGGCCCCTCTCACAGGTGATGCCCCGGGGCCCCCAAATTTATCGTTACGGCCCTGCTAGTTGAACAGCCTTTCAGCAAAAAAAGTTTAGTAGAAAAAATCTTCAGCTGTGTTTACACAATGCCAAAAATGACCATAGGCCCTGAATTTTATTGGATCAATTTATAGATCTTCGTCACAAAACAAGCTAATATGGCTAGAAAAAATCAAACTAAAAATTGTTAACTTAATTCTAAAATGCTTAGACCTATGGACAATAATTAGATTAAGAACCTAATCTTGTAGCAGAGCAATATTCGCTACAGCCTATATAAGATTTTTTGAAGATTATTACTCGAGCAACGATGAAGTACAAAATGGTCACCTCAAGGGCACCCACAGTATTGTTTTCCAGTGAGGGCAAACTGGTATCTTTTTCTATTCTGGGAATATGAAAGTCCAACTAGAAGGAGGTCCGAGGTTCTTCCCCGGAAAAGGGTTATGATAAAAATGCTTTAAATGTATTTTTAGGCTGCTAAGAGCCAGAATTATTTTTTGAAAATGTCTACAAAATACTCACTTGTTTCTACGTTCTTTATATATTTTAATCATTAGGTATCCCTAAGTTATTTCACATATATAAAATTCCTGATTTTTTCCCAACCTGTCCGATTATTAAAATAAGATCATCTAGTAAAACCTTTAGTATAAAGTTATTACAAGTTCCTACATTTTTTATAAGTTTGTAGGCCTAGGCCTAAGTAAAATAAGACGGCCAGATTTGCATACCGCTTCTGCCATATTAGACAACCAAAAGATTCAACAACAAAATTTACTTTCCACAATATTTAAATTGCTTGCCTGCCATGTTTTTTTTTTAACATTGCTTGCAAGCCACATGATATGGCCATCCAATTTGACGGGCAAAAATTTCGGCCATGATGAGACCAAGATTCGCCAGCCACTATGCAACCTAGAGATTTGCGCATTGTGATACTATTTGTGTGATTATTGGATGATTTGACGGTCACAAAATGAGCAAGCAATTTTTCGGCCACAAAGAGACCAAGAGGCTGTCACTATACCGATTTGCAGCCGGGCCATGTCATCGACAATTGTTCCCCACCCAACAACCCCCATTCCCACCGAATCCCCTAGATAATAAGGTACGAGTTTCATATCTAACAAGAAAAAAAACACCTAACAAGGAAAAAATAGAAAAATCTAACAAACTAACAAATCTCACAACCCGTCATCCATCATTCACTCCAGGTATTTATTTAATTATTTTATCCTTCTCTTGTCCTCCTCATTTCGATTGGCTGTAGGCCTACTTGTTAGGTTAAGTTTGTTGCCAATATTATGTTTTAATTATAAGATAATGCAATTTTGTTTTGTAAAATTGGTTAATTTTATATGACGATGCCAATTGTACCATTATGTATTTAAAGGCAAATAAATCTTTGAATATCTGATCTTCTACAGTTCGATCCTATAACAGACGATTCACTATCTGATTTTCTAAAAAAACAATATTGAACGATCGGTACTTTGGTATTATACAGAGGCCACTGTTGTTTAGAGAGATTGTTTTGCTGGACACCAAATATAACTACATCATTAGAAAGAACGTATTTAAAACGACTTAATGTCCAAATTTGACTTTATTACGATGGACGGTATTTGTGTTCTGCCTCCCAGAAGGCAGTGATGTCAGCTAGGATTGAGTGTTCAAGTCATCACCGCCGCTATCGTCCACATCCGATCGCCACCCTTACAGAGCGCGCTGCGGCGGTTATGTTAGGTTAGATTATCATAAATATGTTATTAGGACTTCCCTTGTTATGTTACAAATCAAACAATACCAGATGAGTCATACTTAGCCCGCCAAATCCCCTTCAAGTAGGCACAGGTCTGGTCGTTGACCGGAGTTCACGCATCACCTGTCAACGGGTTTTGGCGGGCGAAAGTAAGACTCATTTGGTATCATTCGATTCGTAACGAAATCAGGAAACTCCTACTAACATATTTATGATAACCTAACTTAACACAACCCCCGCAGTGCGCTGTATAAGGGTGGCCTCCGTATAATACCAAAGTACCGAACGATCTACCAGTAGTCGAAGTTCGATGTACTGTTTGATGGACAGAACTTGATATCCGATTCCATTGTATTTCATATCGATTGTTTTGTTACTCTACAAAAATATATTTATCGATAGCATTTTAGTACAAGATGGCGGTTGATGACAAATAAGGTTGTAAGTTGTGTTTAGTTTGTTAATTATAGTAACGTTTTACTTTAGTTTTTTATGATTAATTTAATTTTAGTAGTATTATATTTACGTTTGGTATAGTTTGTTCGTGAGAGAATCGAATGATATAGATATACCGGTAATTACATTGGTTTGAGTATTTGCTTGTTATCGAAGTTTCTTTATTACTGATGGTTGTTGAAACAACACATCGGTTGAGTTAGACACGATAGGTTGATAGTTGATATCGGATAACCAAATCCAGAACTGAGTATCGAAAACAAAGGTATATAATTGCTGATCTTCGTCTGGTAAATGAACCGTATTACGGCAACCTCATGGATTTTGATGAAAACTGTCTTAACGTGTTCCTTTCACTATTTTATTACAGAATCAACACAAATTTTTCCGCGGAAACACTGGGAAAAGTGGTAAAATCGGGAAAAACTGGGAAAATGGGAGAAATTTTCTTTTGTTCAAATATTACATTGTGGGTACTCAAATTAGGCGGATTTTTGTCCTGAACACGAATATGAAGTTTGTTTTCAGATTGAACCATTTTGAAACGAGGTATCCTTAAAAAACTTAAAGTAATAAACAATGAAATAACTTACTCATAAAAATCTTGACTATCTAGGGGACCATGTGGGATTTCGGGGTATTGGGTGGGGAACTATTTAAAAATTTCCCTATATAAAAGTAAAATTTCCCATTTTGGGAAAATTCCCAAAAATGGGAATTTTTAAAAGCGAAACAATCAACCTAAACTATCCAAATGTATTCAGTTATGAAGGAGGTCGAAGGAACGGCAAGTTAGGATATGTTAGGTTCGGTTAGGATAGGTTGGGTTAGGTTAGGTTTGTTAGGTTAAGTTAGGTTTAAGTAAAGTTAGGTTAACGTAGATTAATTTCTTAATTGGTCATGGCGGAGGCTGGAGGCCATAGGCCATGGACCGGAGGCATGACCAATTAAGAAATTAATCTAAGTTAACCTAACTTTACTTAAACCTAACCTAACCTAACCTAACCTATCCTAACCTAACCTATCCTAACCTAACATAACCTAGCCTGCCGTTCCATTGACCTCCTTCATAACTGAATACATTTGGATGGTTTAGGTTAGGATTAATTGCTTAGTTTTGGTTAGGTTAGGTCTGGTTAGGTTAGGTTAGGTCTGGTTAGGTTAGGTTAGTTTAGTTTATTTTAGTTTAGATATTCAGTCTATTTAGTTGAATCAGTGGGAGTTTTTGAGTTATCGGGTATTTAGAATCACCGCATAAATCAAATAATTTCCCCATGACGGGCTAATTGGGGGCTTCATAAATAACCGGCTCAACACCTCATAAATAACCGGTGACTCACACAAAAATTGTGTCATTTCCTCCTCCAGAAAATAAATAGATTTAATCTAATTTCAACCACAAGTTTTAAAAAAATCATCTACCATTTCTTCATTTGATATAACTATGAACAAATTGTGTCATTGTATCACTGTCAGTTCTAATTCACGTCATTCAATACCTATATCAATATTTTCAATTAGGGAAAATCGGAACAATTTAAATAAAATCAACAAAATAGATTCTTTATATTTTACTAAGTTGGCAAACCTGTACAACGCGTCCCTTATTTTTACAAGGGTTTGCAAGTAGTGTTCTTTCAGATTTCTTGTTTAGGGTTTATAATCGCTGTCATATTTGTGAATTTATCCTATTTATTACAATAATCATAATTTAAAACGTAGAATCTAAGTTATATTGAGGAAAAATGGGAACACAAACTTTTCGAAGTA
This sequence comes from Flexamia atlantica, assembly GCA_035578135.1. Lineage (NCBI taxonomy): Eukaryota > Metazoa > Arthropoda > Insecta > Hemiptera > Cicadellidae > Flexamia > Flexamia atlantica. The sequence continues at coordinate 2,156,636 of JAQJVK010000021.1, forward strand.
ACAAACTAATTGCGCAATATACACTGAAGTCATTTTGCCAACTTGCAGGCGACAGCGACAGTCGAAAGGAGTTGGTCGTTAGTAATTTTGGCATTTACTTTTTGACTGAATGGAACTTATGATTCAATCTGCTGTTACTCCCCTGCAATCATTAGTCGCCGTTAGAACCATCCAGTTCCATCAAGAACCATCCAGTCGGCCGTCAATAAGTAGTTATCCCACCTATGAAGTGCGTTGTAAGACTTTTAATTTCTGGATTTGAGGTACTTAAAGGGTTTTCCGCAGCAAAATTTGAGTTGATTCTGTAATAAAATAGTGAAAGGAACACATTAAGACAGTTTTCATCAAAATCCACGAGGTAACCGTGTACGGAACACTTACCCTTCGTCCATATTAAATCCTATTGAGAAGTTCAGTTATCAAACCTAAGCACTATAGGTAAACAATCGACAGTAAACATAACCTAGAAGATCAGATATGAAACTCGTACCAATAATATTGTGAAGTAAATCGGTGATAGTGAATACCGATATATCGTTCGTATGAGGTGTTTGACTATCGATTGTTCCCAACTCAAAAACCCCGATTCCCACCAAGTCCCTTGATAGTGAGGCGAAACGTGCACCTTCTGCGGAACTATAGCCGCCTAGTTTTAGGCCTTAGGTTAAGGCTGTATTACAGACAGGCATTACAATATTGTTTACAACGGTAAGGTTCCATAAACTGACTATACAGGCCTATAACACATAAAAATAACCATTTTAAATTATCAAAAATGTCCTTACATTATTTTCTCTAAATGTAGGACCATTTAAAATATGCCTATTAGGAGAGGGAATGCTTACCTATGCCTGGGTTTGGTTCTCTTTTTCTTTGGTTTTCCTGAGCTTCCTGCTGATGCTTCATTCTGAACAGATATACAAGGAGAAGATCCAGTTGCTACACCGTAGCATAAATTAAGATTCATTAAACTAGAATTAGGACTACAAACGAGTACACTACCCTGTCCTCTTTCTGAATCCATAATTGAAAAAGTTTAAAGAACTCAGCACAGCCACAAAGTTGAGAGAGAAATAACTCTTAAGTTTTAGCTCAAAGCCTGAACAGAGAAATAACGATTAACAATCAGCTACTCAATTCACATTAATTCACAATCAAAACTATTACGAATCGCGGATCACGATACCATGATGAAATACAATTTTTGACATAATCCTTTATCCTTTCAGCTAGAAGCTAAAGTGCAGGTCAGCCGTCAGCTTGTTGTGTCTGTCCTTGATCCAGTGTTGCCAACCACAAGTTAATTTTTACCCGGAAACCTGAACCGAAATCCCCGATTTTCCGGTAAAGTCCCCGGAAGCAAAAACCAGCCACATTATTCGGAAAATCTACGGAAACTCATCGTCTGCGGTCCGTTTCTGTATCTGGATCTTGTAGTATTTAAAAATCAATATGATCTGAAAACAATTTTTATATTATTTATCAACATTTTGGATTAAAATTCTTACCTGACCTGCTTACCTTGGTAGGTTGTCATTAATTTATTGAGGTCTGTATGTATTTTAATGTTTTTTTTAGCTGCCTACTACCAATATAAATCCAAATAAAAATTATTTTCCACCTTTCCCTAAAGTCGTTTCTCTACTCACTACTAAATTTAAACCAATGTTTTAAGTTAGATGTTTATTTTGACCATATTAATCGTTCGCATCAATTTTATTTTTATTTTGAATCATTATTACATTCATTTGATATGAGATTAATCATTTGGCTAGTCAAAGAGATTGGATAAAGAGTTTAACTTTCGTTGAGTAGGCCCGTTCCTTGACTGGGCGAAGGTTTTGCCATAGATAAAATATATCTAGCTATAAATAAAATATTTTATCAAGGGTTTCACCCGCCTGTGCGTGCACCTAGTACCTATCATCCACCTCGTTATTATTATTACTCTATGCATCCACTAATCAACCACACTTCACCCGTTTGTACAGCGGTCGCAATGGGAGGAGGACTCGTAGTAGGACGATGATGTCATTACTTATTTCAAATCCGCTCCGCGGGTAGCGCTTTAGTCAAACAGCCGACGCCGTCATTACGTCATCATCGGTGCAGAAGACAACCAACTGGACCGAGACCCGCTTTTCGGACCGGTGCATAATTTGAAAGATTATAATTTAGCTTCCTGTAACATTAATCTTGCCAAATTGAGACCAAGGGTACTTAATAAAAATATTTGTTGGTAGAAATATAACATTTTTTAATGATTGGTTAGTTTATGAGTTATTTACGTTTAGTTTTGTTGAAGTTCCAAAGCCGACCGAGGCTAATTTTGTTTTAATGTTTTGGAGTTATATTATTTATATTGTAGTATTATTGTCATTAATAAATCAGGATCTTTGTAGTTTGGATCGTACAAATCTTGCTTGCAATGTTTAGTTGTTAAAGAAGTGGAATCTTGGAGATTAGTAACATTACAATAATCAGACAGGCAGGCCATTTTGGTCGGAGTCAAATAGCTCGGCCCATGTGTAGCATTAACCCTTTTAGTGCCGCAACAAAAAATTAATGTCCGCGAGGCTAATCTTTATAATGTTTTGGAGTTTTTTTTAATATTGCCTTTATTAAATCAGTACCGTTGTACTTGAAATCGTACAATTCTTGCTTATAATGTATAGTGATATATTGAAGAATTTGAATCATGGAGATAAGTAACGCTTAAGTAAGCTTCCAACGCTGTTTTCATTACGCTTAAGTAAGCTTCCAACGCTGTTTTCATTAACATAACCAGAGATGATGTTGACCGACGTTATAAAACGGCATCGGGCATCGGCTGCTCGTCTCGTCTACAGCGCCGCCCTCGGAGCAAATATGAAATAAGTAATGACATCATCATCCTACTACGAGTCCTCCCCCCATTGCGACCGTTTGTACAGTCGCCGAGCCGCCTACTTAAAAAAAATAATAATACTGTTATACTGACAGGATGCCTAAATCCCATAAGACCTGTGGAACCAAAGCTTTTGACGTTAAATTGGAGACCCAATATCCAGTTACAAGCAAGCTCTGTTAGCCCATTGGGTAAAAATATAGCCTTAAATGAGGTGTCGGTAAAATGCTTCCTCTGATTGGTCAAGATTACTTTCCTCACAGCTTGAGGCTGATAAATCGAGACGTTTTTAAAGACCGGCCGCTATATAATTAAGTTTCCGGTCTATATAAGACAATCACAGTTTGTTTACACTTTTTTCTTAGATAACTTGAGATATTTCTCTCTTCTCTTCTTCTCTACAGACCTTGAGCTTAACCTCCAAGCATTACTTACTTCTTCTTCTTACTTCTGAAGAGTCGTCCCGATTGACCACGTAGTGGCATGAGACCAGTCAAAAAGGAAATTAATAGGTTAGGGATTTCCCAATAAATACTCCGGGGCCTTACAGTTCTTCAAGAGTATATAAACACCTTTCAACAAGATAGTCCTTAAGTTTGAGCTTAAATCTATTTTTATTTTCAATTTGCTTAATTTCATTCGGAAGCTTTTGGAAAAATTTTGCCCCTGCATATTCAGGTTTTGACTCAAAAAGCTTTAAGTTGTGCATTACAGAAGTACTAATATTTCTATTTCTAGTATTATAATGATGTGTTGGTTGTACATACAATTGGCCATGCCATCTAGCGTACATTACAGTCTCATAGATATAGGCAGGGAATAGTTAAAATGCCCAAGTTCTTAAAAGAGTCGGAACAATGATCTCTTGGTTTTAATTTACCCATTAATCTTACAGCTCGTTTTTGAAGCTTGAAAAGCTCCAAGTCAATGCTGCAAGCTAAAATACAGACGGAGAATGACATTAACAACGGCAATGAAACAGCCAGGAAAGTAGGGAATGTGAATAAGAATTGTTATTCGACCGTCTATTTTCATAACATAGAAAACATTAACTGCAATGGTTTTTAGGACGCGTAAACATTCTTTAACAGTCACGAGTTAAAAATCTAACAGGAACTTTCCTCACAAATTTACTTTGAAAATCGTAAATAAACTAAGCTTTTTAGTGCTGTATATTTCACAGTTTTTAAGGCTTAAATCCCCACTTTTGAATACGAAAAAACCAAAATTTTCCGGGGGAGGGCCCCCCGCTAAGCCGGTCCTCAGCCAACGCCTATGGGCTGGGCCTATGTCTCTATATACTCGTTCCCATTTATGAGAAATAATAAACGGAATCAGGAAACTGACACATACTTTCTTTCTTAATTCCTTAGTCATTTCAAATCAGAAAAACTTATAGCCTATAATGAAATACAACAAATTAACAATAAACTATGTGACACATAAATTCCAAATTTTATCAAAATCGGAGGTATCGGGGTTTAAATATTAGCCATACGAATAAGATTAGACAACATTCTGCGTTTACTGCCAAAATAAAATATCAATTTTCTCCGCAACCAGTTAACGTAGACTAATGATTCAAAATACTGTTTTTTTTTCAAGCCAAATTTAACGGCTGCAAGTATATTTTTGTTAGAAGTTGCAGATTTTGTGAAATTTGAGAAATATGAATTAGTTATCACTTAAATCCCCATAACTTCTGAACCTGAATTTTTACAGACATGCGGGTGGTGTCATTTTGTTTGTCATCTTAACCACTAAAAACCATGAAATTTTAATGAAAATCTTCCAAAAACTTGCTTCCACCAGCTTACTTTTGTTTGTTTTTAATATGTTTGTAAGGAATTTAAATTCGCTGAGCATGGATACAACAGAGGTATTTCCTCTACCAGTAAACAAATACATACATACATCCCGCGTCGTCCCGTAGACCGCATATGACGGCATGAGACCAGTCCATGAATGAGTATTCCATCCCAGATTGCTGCAATAGGAGGGGAATAGGTCTCCAGGGCTAATTATGTTAGGTTGGTTAGCCCTCCCAATTTGAGTCGCTATATTCCTCCAGGGAGTAAATACAGCCCTGGATTAAGAATTCTTTGAGTTTAGAACAAAATATGTTGTTGTTCTGTATGTCTTTCAGGGATTTTGTAGAAGTTTAGAGTATAATTTATTCCTTATCCCTAATAACTAAGTTCAATTCAAAAGCCTTCAGATTGTGACACATTGAGGTTTTTACTTCTCTAAATCTGGTATTACAACTGTGATCAACCGGAAAACTTAGCTGGTTTGAAACTTTAACGTAGATCCATTCAAAAATGAAAAGGGATGGAACGATGGAACAGTAAGTATTTTCAACTGTCTGAAGGATTCACCACAATGATCTCTAAATCTCAGCCTAAATATATATATAGCAGATTGCTCTTTTTTGGAGTTTGAACATAGAATTAAGATGGAGTTTAGAAGAAGAGCCCCACAGAATTATTGAATATTGAAGATGGGATTCGATCATCCCATAGTAAACAATTTTTGACAGCTTTGTGTTACCAAATGAAACAATATTGCATAGGACAAACAGCCCTTCGGTGAGGCGGGTAGGACAGCGATTATTACAATATTATCTTTATATTAATAGACAAGCACTAGAGGCTTGAAGGGGCTAATAGCCCCTAAGCATAATCCTTCTTAGAAAATAGACTTTTGGATCCACACAATTATGATTATATCTAGCATTTGGTTTTAAGTAAACAAAGCAGACCTTTTTACATCCCAATGGTTTTTAAATGACAGCTATTTTACATTATTTCTCATTTTATAGTAAGCTTAAAGCAATTTCAGTATTTTTCCCGAGTCCCTGGGATGGAGACCTTCAATTTGAGCCCCCTCCCATCATACTGCGACCTTCCAAACGCCCACAATTTCAGCGCAAAAATTTCCCTTACGTAATTATATATATAGATCATTTGGTATTAAATCTGCATCGATATAACATAAACTAAACAAACGTACTAAACTTTTTATAATTTTAAATTATGAAAAAACTCAAACACTTAATTATTATAAAATAAGAAAATCTTAAATTTATAATATTTTTTTGGTATAGTACACTGAACGTGCATAGTTAGCTACATTTTGAAAAAAATCCCACATGTCAACATCTACCAAAAGGCTTTGAATCAAGCATTAGCACCACATGTTTAATGTAAACAAAGCAGACGTTTTTCAATCCCAATGCATTTTAAATGGAAGATATTTTTCGTTATTTCTCATTTTCTGGTAGATTTTGATATAAGCTGATATTTTTCCCGACCCCCTGGGACCAAGACCTTTAATTTGAGCCCTCCCCCATCATCCTGCAAGCTGTCAAACTCTCACAATTTTGATTTTAAAAAATCGCTTACAGAATTAGTAATATAGATTTTTTCCATAAGATTTTTGTACTCCTTTTTTCTCAGTCTGTGTGCAACGTAGCAAAAATCTAAGAACACCGATAAAATTGTATTTTTCTGTAGATTTGCAGAATCCCATTGAAATTTATATTAGTCTTTCAGAAATGTAGAAAATTGAATTTAAAATTTCAAAAAATTAACATTAGCCTTATGAGTTGCTGTTTTGGTGATATTATAACAACCAAATGTAAACAAAGTTAGCATCATATGTAGCTATTATCACATGCTATTTTTCGTAAAGATTTGATGTAGTAACATTAAGCCACAGTTTATTGAGGCATGGAGTAAAAATATAGAATTTGATTGAAATCAGGAATACTTAGAGAAGATTAAGGATATCATACTCAAATGTGTTCCATTTTAAATATAAATGGAAAAAATAAAGTTTAAATTTGCTGATAAAAAGGGAAGAAAAAAGTACATTAAGTTCCTACCATCCAATGTACTAACTGATTGACATGCAACCGGCAGGGCCAGCGACGGGTGGGGGGGGGACAAGTGCACAGGGGCCCGGATCCACACAAGATTAGTTAAAATGGGGCCCAGAATCAAGAAAAGTAAAAAAGGCGGGTTTTTCAATTGCACAGGGGCCCGAAAATCCTAATAACCGGGCCTGGCATCCGGAGTGACAAATGGACACATTATATACAAATTTTGTTTTTATTGGTGGATAATGGGTAAAATATAAATTACATTTTAGAGATAACAATAGGAAGAGAGGGAAGGAGGGACAAAGTCCCAAATGGTAGGGAATAAGGGAGGAGAGATGGTGAGAATGAAGGAGAAAAGGAGGGAAAAGTGGAGAGAAGGTCGGAGGGAAGGGAAGTAGAGAGTGAGGGAAGGAATTAATGGAGGGAGGGAGAGAACTGTAGTAAGGGGTGTACAGGATAAACTGACTTGATGACTGAAGTTTTACTTTCCTCTGATTCAATAATCATTCTTAAAAAAATAAACATGGAATCTTAATAAAATAGTCTTTATCTTATAGTAAAATACTAATTACTAAAAACCATGCCATAAGCCAGAAGTGAAGTAAATAATTGGTCAAGGATTGAGAATTTCTCTTTTAGTTTTGGCCCCCAGTTTGGTTATATTATGTGTTTACATGGAAAAATGTACAATATGAAATGTATTTAGAAATGCATTGGTATGCGGGGATCATTTACAAAATTAGCTATACCTTTGTCACTTTGAAAATTGGTCGAATTTTCGACCACTGGCGATCTCGAGTTAATATTATTACAATAGTAATACAGCAATTATTACAGACAATAGATGATTTTATATGACTTTGGCTAAATTAACTATTTAAATACTTAAAAATCTGCGGCAAATGCAGGTCTGCTGCGATGGGGGTAGTGTGAATCTGGGACATTCCTTTTAATAACAATTATTGTAGCTATGAAACAACAAATATGAAAGTAGGTAAACATAATTATATATTATTACTCAAATTTTCCTTCTAATTTCTTTATTGTTTTCTCTATTATTTACTACAATGCTTTGTACAATTGTTTGTAACCACATGGTATATGTCAGTGCTTGGTATTTGTTGTCATATCAATTTAAGTGTAATAATGATGTGTACCTTTTAACATGACATGCTTGACAAAAAGGTTATTTATTTAAGGTAACAATTATCCATCCTTTATGAATTATAAGGTGAGGATCAATTTATTTATTCAATTGTTAAAAACACTATGATTGGTTGTAGCACATTAATAAATTATTTAAAAGTCAGGTTATTAGAGTGTATCTGACATTTTTGGGGTCCTAAAAATCTGGGTTCCATCTGGTTTTCTGCAGCAAAAATTCTGTTACTTTGCTTATTCCATCTATGAAAAGATAATCACAAATTTGGAGTGAAAGTACATATTTTTAACATAAACCCTTAGTAAAAAAATACTATTTCAGTGAACAACTAGTCTTTTATTGTGAACCCCTGTAGAAAAACTATTTACACTGATAAAGTCCATTATCTATCACTGTTGCTAAAAATGTTTAAGTTACGAAAACATGCAAATATTACCAGTTATCATTTTAAAATCTTTACCTAAGTTAGTTTTTTTCAACATAGTTTCTCCTTATTTTTAATCTCTTCTCTTTTTTTAGCTGTTTCATACAGATGTTTAACTTATGCTTTCAATTGATTATATTTTTGCAGCTTATTTTCTGTGCGGTACCGTTTACATGGACTCTGGCACGGATGTACTCATAGCAAATATCTTCCTGGTAGCAACATCTGGATGGGGTATGTTCGTATGCCTGGATCTAGAGTATGCAATGACCGCTTTTGGAATAGCTTGCATCAGCGGAGTCATGAGACTGATAGACATTATGGTCAACAGTTACGAAGTGAAGAGAACATTTTGGGCGTTTCGAAGAATGCGCATAGCTATTTACACACCTGCAATAGCAACTCAAGCTATAATGATTGCAGGTTATGATGAGAACCCTTATGCATTCATCCACCTTATTTTCCCGCTCATTTATATAGTGGTGACAGAAATTTTAAGGAAATATGTAGACCGAAAATACCTTCACCTGGGAATTGTGCTCAGTGCTGTTTCCATTGCTTACTCTGCTTTCGTGCTGCAGGATGTTTTCGGTGCAATTTGTTGTCTTCTCAACTATGCTGCTTTTATTGGAATACGTTACGGAACCGTGGAATCCACACTCGCTCTGTGTTGCGCTAATGTTGCTGCAGCTCAGTTCTTCAAACATGTGTTCATGTGACGGCATTGCTGATATGAGTGTCATTAGGAAATAAATTATGAACTATGACAAATTATTCTCTTTGTTATATTTTACTTTTTCAGTTCAGTTAGATTCACGAATATAGTAAAAAACATAATCAGATTCAACATAAAGTTGCTAAACTATTTAAAATAAATAGCTTTAAGGATTTCAGAAAATGTTTGATATTCATAGGGAGAGTACACCTGCAAATGACGACCCTCAGTGAATGACCTTTTCGCTAAAAATAATCCTATAGTGAGCATTTCCATCAGGCTAGCTGTTCACAAATAACGCAAACATCTTTTATTATTGTGAACCCCTGAAGAGTAACTATTTTCACTGAAAAATATGTGACTATAACTATGGCAACATATTTTTGAGTCTCAAAAAACATGCAAAACTAGCTGACTCGACAGACGTTCTGTCTTCTTTTATGAATAATTTGTGTTAGTTTGAATAAATATCAAAATATCCACATCAACAACATAGCTTTTTTCTAAAGCTTTTTTAATGTACAATATTGTTATTAAAAAACCAAATAAGGATGTGTGTGTGTTGCAACCCGCGTTTTTGCCATTTACTGAATACATCCCACAATACGTCTCACTAAACATGCACTGCTTGGCAATAAAATCCATGAGTAACTTCATTTTCTTTTAAAACCTCTCGTGGTAATATGGCGATCAATGGGAGATTGGCTAGGAAATAATTCTTGTAGAATTTCTGAACAATTTGAATTGCACGTGAATGTAATAAACAAATCTGGTGTACCATAATGACGTACATCCAACTTAGCATCATGAGCGCACTCATGCTCATATGTCGTGGACTTTCGACATAATATGTTGCTGGTAGAATAGTCACTCTGCCGTCTTTAAATACATTCCAATCAGTATTGGTAGAATCCCCAAGATGTACGTATTCCACGGAATGGAGTTTTGCCTGGTTCAACCTGATATGCCAATCGTGTCAATTGTAGTTGGCCACTGGTGCAGCACATTACAGGGGCTTCATTTTTAAACCTATAATCATTGCAACTGTTGACACACAATGTTCATTGAGCCAATAGCAACTATTGGCAATAAACTGTAATCGATCGTCGCGTTATAATTGAATGCAGCTCAATGGGGATTGAATGCAAGATCTCCTTGTTGATGGTTTAGATTAAATAAAGCACATTCGTCTTCATTTCGACACTCGTTTTGCTTGTCATTTTGACTTGCCTGAAAGTGTCCTACACTCATAGCACTGCGTTCTCTACGGCCCAGGTTGTTGCGTCGAGGTTAACGTGGCATTTTCAAGAATCAGAATAATACTGAATCAATGTTATATTAAACTTAAAATATAGTCTTGATTTTGGTGAACTAAGAACTCAAACACTTCTCAACCTCTCTGGTCAAATAAAAAACTGCAGTTTTTCACACACTCATATAAGGCTTGCGATATGAATTTTTCTAAAACCAAACATAACTATGAGGATTTAACTTCATTTCTGTACATCCTAAAAGGTTAGTTAGATAAAAAGGTATATTCACGTCATGTAATCAGAATTCTTTAGATACATAGATTAACTTTAGATTAGACTTTTTAGTTTCACAAAATCCTTGAACTACAAAATTAAAAAATCCAAGTGTAAATAAACAAACACATATTTCAGATTCACACTTGTTTACATGGCAACATATGGTTATGATTTGAAATAGTTCTCAAGTTACTCCACCAGAATGCATATATGGTCAAGTAACCTTGTAGGCCTGTAGGACAGAGCCCTAAGGTCGAATTAAAATTTTTCTTTCACACATACCTTGTCCTAAAAAATACGAAGAAAACCAAAAATTATTATTAATTTTGGTGCACAAATTAAAAAGTTGTAGAGGTACAAGGAAATAGGATTGTTTTTATTTATTTAAGTAAGATTAACATTGGAACAACGTACTGTGTTTACCACTCATTGAATTGATTTTTATTTATATAGATTTTATTTTCAACAAGAAACTCCATTTACACTTTTTTTATATCTCTTATGGTTTGCGTGTTAATTAAAAAATGTTCAGAGAAACACGGACTGGAAAAGGTTTTTTCAAGATGGCGGCATGTTGTCCAAGTGGGATTTTTTGGGAATTTTAGTATGATGATCACACTAATTTTGCGACCTTTCCACCAATTTTTAGCCTGCTAAATTAAAATTCCAGAATCCGTCACTATTTTCCTACACTAGGTCTGATACAACAGAGGTATTTCCTCTACCAGTAAACAAATACATCCCGTGTCGTCCCGTAGACCGCATATGACGGCATGAGACCAGTCCATGAATGAGTATTCCATCCCAAATTGCTGCAATAGGAGGGGAATAGGTCTCCAGGGCTAATTATGTTTAGGTTTGTTAGCCCTCCCAATTTGAGTCGCTATATTCCTCCAGGGAGTAAATACAGCCCTTGATTAAGAAGTCTTTGAGTTTAGAACAAAATACCCTATGTTGTTGTTCTGTATGTCTTTCAGGGATTTTGTAGAAGTTTAGAGTATAATTTATTCCCTAATAACTAAGTTTAGTTCAAAAGCCTTGAGACTGTGACTGTGACTGGTTTTTACTTCTCTAAATCTGGTATTACATCTGTGCCCAACCGGAAAACTTAGCTGGTTTGAAACTTTAACGTATTCAAATCTTCAAAAATCTATTCAAAAATGAAAAGGGATGGAACGATGGAACAGTAAGTATTTTCAACTGTCTGAAGGATTCCCCGCAATTATTTGTAAACCTCAGCCTAAAGATATAGCAGATTGCTCTTTTTTGGCGTTCGAACATAGAATTAAGATGGAGTTTAGAAGAAGAGCCCCACAGAATTATTGAATATTGAAGATGGGATTTTATCATCCCATAGTAAACAATTTTTGACAGCTTTGTGTTACCAAATGAAACAATATTGCATAGGACAAACAGCCCTACGGTGAGGCGGGTAGGACAGCGATTATTACAATATTATTATTACAATAGTAATTGTTGTGGCCTGGACTCGATATTAATAAAAACATAATGATATATTTTAGAACTTGTAAAAACTCCGTTTTATTTCATCCATTGAAAACTGTAATCATAATAATAACAAAAGTACTCAGCTGATATTTAAAAACCATTATATGAACAGTCTTTTAGAAAAGATGTAACAATTCTCCCACGCTTTAATTTCTTTGATTTAGGTACAATAGTCTTCAAGGTGTTTCGGGGGCATCCTAATTCTTGTAGAGCGACGTAGTTCTATATCTTGCGTTTGCTCACGATTTGGAGTATCTGATTGGTTTGTCAGGATGCGCTGATGCTCGTCGTTGAGGGTTGTTCGTTGATGAATGACAGGCAATAGTATAGGTGCAGGTGTGGACACAGCATCTGATGATATATTGTCAAAATCAAAGGTGACGGTCTTCTTTTTGATTTCAGTTTTTCTTAGCTGATTTATATGCCTTTTTACTTCTATATTTGGTTCATCGAGGCTGATTATGTAATGAAGTTGTCCTAAACGTTTTTTAACTGTTCCAAGCTTCCAAGTAGGTTTGTTGTTGGCATAATGTCGAGCTAATACTCGATCTCCCACGCTTATTTCTCTTATCTTGTATGTTGAGGTAGGGTTTCGCTGATAGGTGAGAGGTCGAAAAGCATCTAACTGATCGCGGATATTACGTTTAAGATACATTTCTGCGGGTGTTTTGTTGTTGGCTAATGGGGTTGAGCGGTAGCAAAACAATATTTCCCGTATCTTATTATGCATGGGTTGGGGGTCATCAGTCATACACTTTAGTCTATTTTTGATGGTTTGCACATTTCTTTCAGCCAAACCATTTGTGGCAGGATGACCTGGAGCAATATGTTTTTGAATGATTCCATTCCGTGTGCAAAACCTTTTGAACTGATCACTGACGAATATTGTTGCGTTGTCCGACACCAAGATGCATGGAAAACGTGAATAGCAAAAATGTCCATTAATAGTTCCATTGTCGATTCAGATGTTGGTGGATTTCGACAGGGTTTCACTTCTGCCCAACGCGATTTGGCATCAACTAAAATGAGATAGAAGTAACCTTGAAAAGGGCCGGCGTAATCCATATGAACCCTTTCCCAGTTTTCCATGGGTTCATCCCATGGGTGAATAACAACTTTAGGTGGACTTGTCTTGACTTTGGCGCATGGTTCACATGACCTTGATAGGCGCTCTATATCCCGATCGATACCTTCCCAGTATACATGTCGACGAGCCAACTGCTTCATATTTTGATTAGGATTTTTGCGGACATTTGCCATCACTGATTAGTAAAAAACAAGTTTCACGACGTTTTAGGATCTGGAATCTGATCCCGTCTTCAGGTGGAAGAAAACCTAGAACACAACAAGATTAGTAACACATGGCCAGGAAAACCTGGACAAAAACAAGGCTAAAACAAAGAACTGTAAAAGCAGTCACGAGCACACTAAGCTGAAAAGAAAAACAATAACACAAAATACACAGGAATCACAAGTATCAAGAATCACCAGACAGGAGAGAGCACGTCCACGCCCAATCAGAGCTGAGCTGAGACTGGTGGGAGGAAAGCAAATGGCGGCGGCGACGGAAATGGCGGCGGCACAGCCAACCAAATCACGGCGCACTACCGGTGGCGAAAACCTGAAACAGAGACATGTGATATGCAAATTCCGTGTGTCTGTTTGTGTTTTTTAGTTAATTTTTAACCTGATTTTGCCCCTTGGCCTTGCTACGGGTTAACATGTTGTGAGAATTTTGAACAGAATTGTTAGTAATTACCCTATTTGCTGACACTTTATTTTCCCTGTCGATGTGTTACTAATCTTGTTATGTTCTAGGTTTTCTTCCACCTGAAGACGGGATCAGATTCCAGATTCTAAAACGTCGTGAAACTTGTTTTTTACTAATCAGTGATGGCAAATATCCGCAAAAATCCTAATCAAAATATAAAATCACCATCACCAACAATGAATTTCAAACAAAGAACTGCTTCATCTTGGTCACACCAATGTGAGTCCTGTGTAGTTCATTTAGCACCTTTGGCTGGAGACTCTTTGGTATAACTATACGCTGGCCTTTGAAAAGACTTCCACTTTCTATTGAAAACTCAAAATTTCTTTTCGTGTCCCTGTCAATCTCGTCTCTCAACTTATGAAGTTTATCATCAGAATCAGTTGCCTCCCGGATCGTCTTAGCAGTTATAAATTCTGAAGAGATTCTATTTATGGAAGCTTGAAATACTGAAGCGACTTCTTCATTCATAGCCATGTCACAACTTCTTGATTTCTGGGAAACAGGAGCCCTAGAAAGACAGTCTGCATTAGTGTTGAGGATACCCTGTTTGTACACCACTTCATAGTCAAATCCCGATAAGAAGCTAGCATAACGAAGAAGTCTACCTGATGTCATTGCTGGTAACTTGCTGTGATGGTGGAAAATCCAAGATAATGGTCTGTTATCAGTTTCTAACTTGAAATGGCAGCCATATACATAGCTGAAGAAATGATCGACAGAAAAAATGATCGCAAGGGCTTCGCGATCAAGCTGAGAATAGTTGCGCTCAGCTGGAGTCAATGAACGAGAGGCAAACGCTATTGGTTTTTGAACACCATCTACTTCATGAGAAAGAACGCCCGCTACTCCCACCGGACTTGCATCACAAGTTATTACAAGAGGTAGGACTGGATTATAGGGTATGAGTGTTCGATCGCTGGAGATTTCATCTTTCAGCCTAATGAAAGCAGCTTCGCAATCAGCAGTCCACTTGAATTTTTCATCCTTCCTTAACAATTTCCGTAGTGGATATGTGATGGTTGAATGATCTGGCAAAAATCTGGAGTAGAATGTTACCATACCCAAAAATTGCCGTACACCATCTTTGGTGATTGGCCGTGGCATATCTTTGATAGCTCGAACCAAAGCCGTAGCCAGAACATTTTTTCGGGGGGGGTTTGGACAGGGGCGGCGGGTGGTGACCCGGCTCGGCAAAAGTGGTGACCTTTTTTTTTTTACTCGCGTGAGTGCTTTCCACTGTCTTTGACGTAATTTTTAACCCTTTTTTACAGTTTCCGGGCCCCTCTACGTTAGCTCGGGGTTTTCAGGGGGCGTTTCGTCCCCATTTACTATGTTTTCAATGCTATTTCTACTATTTCGGGGGGGTTCTGACCCCCTAACCCCCCCCCCATTGGCTACGGCCTTGGCTCGAACCTTCTCAGGACTTTTAGAAACTTTATTGAATTCAATAATATGTCCCAAATATTCGACTTTTTCTTGAAAGAACTTGCACTTGGATTTATTGAGATGAAGGTCATGTTGTTCAAGTTTTTTGAGACATAGTTCCAGATTTTTCTGACACTCTAACTTTGTGGCTCCATGCACCAGAATGTCATCGAAGTAGGAAATCGTCTTGGGTAATCCTTGAAGTACTTGATCGATAATTCTATTGAATTCACTTGGAGCTGTCTTTATCCCAAAAGACAATCGATTCATCTTATAAGTTCCTCTGTGAGTCGAGATTGTTTGTATTTGTCTGCTTTCTTCATCTACAGGAACGTGCAAGTAAGCCTTGTACAAATCAAGGTGACAAAAATAACGAGATCCCTGAAGGCTGTTGATTATATCTTCGAGGCGTCGAATGGGGTAGTTAGCACTGACTAACTGTTTATTTACTCCAATTTTGTAGTCGACACAGCCGTACGCTACCGTCTGGCTTTGGAATAACGACTAAAGGCGAGCCCCAATCGCTTGTTTCAACTTTCGAAATTATGTTTTGAGCTTCAAGGCTGTTTAACTCTTCTTCAACCTTTTGGTGTAGAGCATACGGGACAAGTCGATCTTTGATAAACACGGGCTTTGCATTTTCTCGAAGATTCAATAACACAGTGAAGTTAGGGATGCATCCAATTCTTTGTTCAAACACAGTTGAGAATTTTGAAACAATTGCCTCAACATCTCCAACTTTCAGTACTTGAAAAGAACCATTGTCGTCCGATTTGAGTTGATCGAGCTCATCAAGTTTGATGTTGAGGTGACGCATCCAAGTACATCCCAATAAGGCATCATACCCTTCAGGGACAATGTACAGTTCTTCAGTAGATTTAACACACTTATATTCTACCATAACTTGAACTTTACCATCACATTGAAAAACGTTTCCAGTGTATGAACGGAACGCCAGTTTTGTAGTTTGAATTTTGTTCAGGAGATTCAATCCGTGGAATTTATCTCGTGAAATAAACGTGAATCCGGTACCTGAATCAACTTCAAAATCGATTGAGTTTCCTTCTACATATACGGAAGCTACATACTTATCCAAATCTGTTGAGCGAATATTTTTATGTTGGTAAACATCGATGATTTTGTTAACATCAAAATCGGCTAAACAGTCGTCGTCTCCATCACTTTCGGTGTCAGAAACACGATTTGTAGACTGCAAGGATTTTTCGATCACGGCTGTTTAAAGTTCGTTGAGCGACCATCAATGTTCGAATACATACTTTCTTAACATGGCCTCTTCGATTGCAGGATAAACATTTTAAGTCCCCTGGGTCAGTCTTGCAGTCTTTTGCAAAATGATTACTTTTACCACACCTCACGCACAAATCTTTTATTCCAAGTTGTTCAAAGTCAACTCGACTTAAAGACCTAGAAGCCGGACGTGAAGAAGCTCGAAACTGATTATCAGAGTTACCCTTGGACCTGGATTGACTTGAAATTGAACTAGAACGGTTTCGGATGATCTTCAGAACATTTGAAGTTGATTGATCTTCAGGCTGCAATTGGCCTGCAATATTTCTACTGTCTAGTCTAGATACTTCAAGCGCTAAAGCTTTCTTTAGAACTTCATCAAAAGATAATGACTCTTGATTGCAATAACTGTTCCCTAATAAAATTTTCCTTAATACCACGAATAAATTGTACTCGCATAAACATGGCAGTGATTGGAGAAGCACATTTACAAGGAGACTTGAATTCACAATCAATAGCAATGCGGCGTAAAGTCAAAACGTATTCCGTGATACTCTGATCATCAAGCTGGTATGTCGATAAAAATTTGTGTTGTGCAACCATAACATTCCTCCTGGGGGATAAAATTTTCTCAAGTTCTGCGAACAAATCTTCATAAGGTAAATTGAGTGGAGAACAAGCAGGTGACACCTGGGATACCAACGAGTCATAATGCTTAGCACCTATTGAATTGAGAAGCAGTTGAGAACAGTATTTTGGGTTGTTAGTGATGCCAGCCATAGAAGTATAATTTTCGAATCTCTAGCGGTAATTCTTGAATGATTCTTTTTTAGGGTCATAATTTTCAAAAGAATGTATGTTGACTGGACTAGATGTCGAACTCAAAGTAGACTAGGACTGGCCGAAGTTGAGGTAGCTTGCGCTTGTAGAAAACTTGTAATCAACAATTGCTGTTGTTGAAACATTGCCATAAATGCTTCAAATTGATCCTTATCCATTTTTGAAAATTCAATGTACAGTAATTGAACACGTAACAAGGACAAATAGAAAGCCAGCAGAGGTCGTCTGATGTAACAGAAAAAAAAAATTACTGTCCCAGAACAAAGTCACATAACACACAATTACTGATAACAGTTTCAATCACTTAGTATTCAGTTTCAAATCGAAAAGACAAATAACTACGTAAATAAATGCATAATTTTACCTCGTCGCCAAAAGCTGTTGTGGCCTGGACTCCATATTAATAAAAACATAATGATACATGTAAAAACTCCGTTTTATATCATCCATTGAAAACTTAAAAACTGTAATCATAATAATAACAAAAGTAATCAGCTGATATTTAAAAACCATTATATGAACAGTCTTTTAGAAAAGATGTAACAGTAATACAGCAATTATTACAGACAATAGATGATTTTATATGAGACTTTGGATAACTTAACTATTTAAATGCTTAAAAATTTGCGGCAAATGCAGGTCTGCTGCGATGGGGGTAGTGTGAATCTGGGACATTCCTTTTAATAACAATTATTGTAGCTATGAAACAATAAAGATGAAAGTAGGTAAAAATAATTATATATTATTACTCAAATTTTCCTCCTAATTTCTTTATTGTTTTCTCTATTATTTACTACAATGCTTTGTACAATTGTTTGTAACCACATGGTATATGTCAGTGCTTGGTATTTGTTGTCATGTCAATTAAAGTGTAATAATGATGTGTACCTCTTAACATGACATGCTTGACAAAAAGGTTATTTATTTAAGGTAACAATTATCCATCCTTTATGAATTATAAGGTGAGTATCAATTTATTTATTCAATTTTTAAAAACACTATGATTGGTTGTAGCATATTAAATTATTTCATTCAGGTTATTAGAGTGTGTCTGACATTTTTGGGGTCCTCAATATCTGGGTTCCATCTGGTTTTCTGCAGCAAAAAAAAGTTTTGTTACTTTGCATATTCCCTCTATAAAAAGACATATTATTGCAATATTGATCCAGAGGCT
Source organism: Flexamia atlantica (assembly GCA_035578135.1). Taxonomy (NCBI): domain Eukaryota; kingdom Metazoa; phylum Arthropoda; class Insecta; order Hemiptera; family Cicadellidae; genus Flexamia; species Flexamia atlantica. The sequence goes on from JAQJVK010000021.1 coordinate 2,175,206, forward strand.
AATCCATCATGAAATAAAAAGACAATAAAAAATTTGGAGTGAAAGTACATATTTTTAACATAAACCCTAAGTAAAAAAAATACTATTTCAGCGAACAACTAGACTTTTATTGTGAACCCCTATAGAAAAACTGTTTACACTGATAAAATATATTATCTATAACTATTTTAAAAAATTTTTATGTTATGAAAACATGCAAAATTACCAGTTATCATTTTAAAGTATTTACCTAGTTTTTTCAATATAGTTTCTCCTTATTTTTAATCTTTTCTCTTTTTTAACTTTTTCATACAGATGTTTAACTAATGCTTTCAATTGATTATAATTTTGCAGCTTATTTTCTGTGCGGTATCGTTTACATGGACAAGCAGCATAGATGGACTCCGGCACAGATGTACTCATAGCAAATATCTTCCTACTAGCAACATCTGGATGGGCTTCCTACGTATGCCAGGATCTAGAGTATGCAGTGACTGTTTTTGCAATGGCTTTTTTGAGTGGAGTCATGAGACTGATAGATATTAAGGCCAACAGTTACGCAGTGAAGGAATTGTTTAGGGGGACACAAAGATGCCTCATAGCTATTTACACACCTGCAATAGCAACTCAAGCTATAATCATTGCAGGTTATGATGAGAACCCTTATGCATTCATCCACCTTATTTTCCCGCTCATTTATATAGTGGTGACAGAAATGATAAGGAAATATGTGGACCGAAAATACCTTCACCTGGGAATTGTGCTCAGTGCTGTTTCCATTGCTTACTCTACTTTCGTGCTGCAGGATGTTTTCGGTGCAATTTGTTGTCTTCTCAACTATGCTGCTTTTATTGGAATACGTTACGGAACCGTGGAATCCACACTTGCTCTGTGTTGCGCTAATGTTGCTGCAGCCCAGTTCTTCAAACATGTGTTCATGTGACGGCATTGCTGATATGAGTGTCATTAGGAAATAAATTATGAACTATGACAAATTATTCTCTTTGTTATATTTTACTTTCTCAGTTCAGTTAGATTCACGAATATAGTAAAAAACATAATCAGATTCAACATAAAGTTGCTAAACTATTTAAAATAATAGGCTATGTTTCATAAACGTTTTAGTGGGACAGGTGATTTTTGACAGGTCGTCTGACATTTTGCACTGATCAAAATTTGCCAAAAACAACAAAAAATAACAATTGTCACTAAAGCTAATTCTTGACATGTGTTTTTTTGACCATTGTCATCTATCTACTATATATTTGTCAAATACCACTCAGTGGAAACATCGTACAGAACAAACTACTTGACCTAGAACCTTTAAACTTTGCATGGATGTTCCTCTTAGGGCGTAGGCATCCGCTAAGAACGGATTTTGCAAAATTCGTAGTATAAAGGGGTTTTTGGCGAGGCCGAAGTTTTCAAATTTTCCCATTTAAAAGTATGTTGGACGATTTTTGTTTACATTTTTAATGTTCATAAAACAATCAGCTGGTAGTTTGCTTCGGAAATGTATACGTTGATACAGATGATAATAAATTTGATTTCTTTGATCATGGCTTCATTGATTTTTGTTGATTTGTTTCAAGGACATAATTATGTACTATATAAAGGTTACATTTAGTTTAGATAAAATCCACCATTAATTAGTTAAGTGGCACCATCTATATTTCGGTAGCGGGAGTTATCATTTTTCCTGGAGGCGTTCATAATAATTTTTTTATTACATCTATGCCTGTCAGATGATTTGGTGTTTCGTATAATTCGAGGTATGCAGTTTTAATCGTAAAGAGCATACTGCCTTTTGTGGCTGAGTCTTGAGTCTAAATCCCGGTAAGATGGAAAGAGAAAAGCACATTATCAAACAGAATGTGCTGAAATGATATGATTCTTTGATGTATTTTTGTAAAAATTTATAAATTATTAAAATCCCTGATTGTAAGTTATATTTATACTATCTTTTCTACTATATTTTTGTCAAATACCACTGACCTATCATTGTACAGCCAAAACTACTTAACCTAGAACCTTGAAAATTTGCATGGACGTTCCTTACAGAGTATTGGCATTCACCAAGAACGGATTTTTTTTTTAATTCGAGGTTTTTAGAGGTTTTTGGTGGAGCTGAAGCTTTGAAATGTTAATGTAATGGATGATCTTTAGTTTAAATTTCAAATTTGATTAAATCAAGCATATTAGCTTAACAAACGGATACTGATTTATAATTTGATTCCTTTTATCATGGTTTTATGGTTGTTTTGATGATTTTGTTAGGTTATTCGTACTATATAAAAGTTACATTTGGTTTAGTTTCGTACCTTATACGTTCAATCATAAGCTCATTATGTGGTACCATCTTTTGAAGCAGTGGCAGCTATAGTTATTTCCTTAGGCCGGCCTTTATGTTTTTAATTACAATCATGTCAGTTACAATAATTTGGCAATATTCCTTTTTCATCTAATTCGACGGTGTCCCGGCTTTTCACGGAAAAATAAATGCTGCAATCAGTGGTTGATCTTAAATTATTACTACCCGCCCATATTTTAAGTTAAAAATAAGTGAATCGAGTTTGAAATACTGCCCACGGATAGCACCATAACTGTTTCGAACATTCAGCCCTTTACTGTACTTAATTGATGCCCTACTAGGCAATCCAGGGACGTAATGGTAAATCTACAAAGAAGTACCTTAAAATCGACACATTTGGTGTTAAAATCGGTCCGGCCGTATTCGAGTTATAACGGTGAAAAGAAAACCTTCACTATCTACTGTGGTGTCTACATTTTATCCTACATTCCGCCATAAAACAAACATATCTCTACATGACATATTCCTTGATACAAACAGTTTCTATTCAGTCCTCTAGATTCTTCATATCAAGGTTAGAAGTTAATTTTTATCGTGAGCGAAGCCACGGGTTCTGCTAGTCTTCTATATTATTAAAGAATTTCTGGGATTTTGTCCAGAGCAAATCGACCCCTAGAAATTAATTTTTCTACACATATTTGGTATCAAATTAAAGCTATTATTCTCTAGATGTGTCTTTTGCGGGTTTGGAAAATATCCCATTAAAAGCCTTTACACAGGAGGCTTTTGAAATTTCAGCGAAAGTGCTACTATTCAAAATTGCTAACTTTCTCCAATTCACATTTATTTGTAACAAAACAGATGATCAAGATATGAAATAGTTCCAGAGGCACAACACAAATAACTAAATGCAAACAGCGCTAGCAAAAGTCAGTTAACATTCATCCTTATTATGATTTTTATCTCTTAAAATATTGAGTTTAAGACAACTTAAAATAAGGAAGAGAAAAGAAAGCTTCATAAAAGCAAACTTAAAAGGAACATAAGTAACTTAGGAGGTGCTCTGGAGATGGGATTTTCTAAATATTGACAATGAATATACACTGATATGTGTTTCAACACATTGATATATGATCCAACATTTAAAGTTTTGAAATATTAGTTGAATATTTATTAACCTAAAAAATTCAAGAGCTAAAAGACATTTTAAATTTAAAACCTGTATTTTGTAAATGTACTTGGAATGCGAAGGATATTGAGTTGTTAAGGGTTAACCTGCCCAATTAACTCCATTTTAAAATGCTTCAATGACAATATGCCAATTTTAATGAAGGCATTTCATAGAAATTTATATTATTTACTTAGGTAAAAATTGGCCAAACATGTCTTTAAGATGCGAAACAAAAAAGCGGGTTAGTTTGAAAATTTAATTCCTTGACCGTTATGAGAGTCGAATAATTTGTGTTTACAGCGAGTGGCTATTTTATGAATGTTATTTAGATATTAGTTCATCAGTTGATCAGTGGTTTGTCCATCTTCTTACCACTTTTTCTTAATACCTAACAAAGCTGAATGCAAGAAACTGACGCGTATATGTTGTGTAGAATTAACATTAAGCTTCAATACTTTTGAAAAGAAAACTCTAAAACTGAGACATGGAGATTCGCCAAATACGTAATGAAGATCCAGGTAAACTAACCCCCATTTTGTGCAAAATGAATATTGTTGCATTGTCAACATTTCAAAGTGTAGAACGTATACATAGACACTTTTAAAGCAGGTTAAATAAATGAACTTCGCAAATTATGTGAGGAATTTATTACACATATTGAAAATTCAAGACTAAAGTAAAAAGTTATTTTTTCAAGTTTGCCCCGATGAGAAGTTTAATTACTGATAATTTTATTCCAGTTCTATGACACAAAGAATTAGTCTAGAAAAAAGAATTCACAAAAATACACTCGCTTCCTCATTGAAAGATATTTTATGCTGCAAAGCTCCATACATAATCAACATGAAACTAAAGCCTATTTTACCAAATTGTTTTTAAGTCACGAAGTGACAAGGGCTGCTAGTCTTTATTAAATGATCATTTTTTGTTGTAAAACATGTGACAAGTTAACAATTTTTTAACTGTCATCTGTCAAATTGTATAATTTACAAATCATAAAATATTTCTGACGAATTTGTACAATTGTCGGAATCGTCATACCTATCACTTTTTATGAAATAGGACCCTGATTGTAGAAAGACATTTGGCACGAATTCCAGCCAGTAAAAACGAAAAAATATATTATATATGTATAAAAATGTTAACGCCTCGCTACGCCCCCGCTAAGAGATACAGTTGGACCCGGAATCTCGCTTGGAGATCCCGGCACTAGCGGTACCTATTAGGCATGTCTCGCTACGAGATCCTGGTACTAAAAGGGTTAAAATACCTACCTGGGTAGGTCGCCATTTCAAAGTAATGTATCTAATGTTTTTACATTTTGCTTCCTAGTTTGATAGATGTATTGTCTGAAACGTTGACATCCCATGTGGTGATTTAAACAATGCTACCATCAGCTGGCAGGTGACTTGACGAGTGACTCACTTCTCAACCGTTTCAAAAATAGGGCCCCACACCACAGAGACTTATGAGCGAGTACACACGAGTGATGACGGCAGCGACACTGTAGCTTTGTCGCACAGTGCAGTCGATTGCCACCAGGACCTGCTACCCCGCCGTGACAGTTTGTAGTCGGGCGGTGTAGCAGTGCCTGTATACAAACTGGACCATACACACACACGTGCAGTCAGTTCTTGCCCACTGCCTCTGCAGGTGGCTCACTAAAATATGAAGGGGCTCCCAATCAGAGAGTAACAATGTAACTAAAAAAAATCTGTAATATTTCACAAACCTTGAGTTGACATTTAATTTCTCATACATCGCTCGTTTTATTTCAGTTTAGTGTACTGTAAGGGATATTACCATAACTAGAAACCTTTTAAGTAAGTAAAATGGCTGGAAAGAACAGGATGTTAGTTTTCTTTCTAATTCTTCCAAACAAATATGGTAGAAAACAAAACATTACTTCAGACTACTGAAATGATTGCTCAAGGTGAATTACAAAATAGAAATAATCCATTATTGGTAATTTTCTTTTTACTTCAGTATTACAATAGCAGACAACTACAGTAGGCAGATTAATTGGGGTCTCGATTAATTTGTCTTTATACCTATAAATCAAAATTGGTCTTCTTTATTGGCCGAAAATACATTTAACATTTTTGGTCGAAGGTAAGGTAAATAAGATTATTTGTTTTATTTCCTCCATGTTTGACAATAGAGGAGAACTGAGGAAAAGTTCATGCAGAACCAGATGTCCCTGCGATGTCGTGGCTGCAGTTGTTGCCCAAAATGTATGGGTAGGTCTCACAGTGCGTCAACTGCCGCAGTGTTTCCACCACAGCACTTCTGTGTACCTAGTCTTTTAATTATTGTTTTTGCTCATGTTTGATTTACAGTGACTGTATACAATCGAATGAGGGGAACAGAGAATGAGGGTGTTCCCCCTTTTCTCTCGCACTACCACCCTACATGACTACCTGGCTGAATAAACCAGTGCTGACTCTTCTAGGCTTTCAATAACATTTGACTTTTACTAAGATTGTTGTGAGTGAATATCCTGCTAAAAATATTGTAGCAAAAACCATGGAAAGAAACTGAAACAATTTTAATTGCGACAATACGTTTATTTATACATTTAAGTTGACATTAACATCAGTTTACCTGTTGCTGCGGCTAGTGGTTCTAAGTTGTTTCTCAATTTCAAACTGCCTAAGGTCAGTACGTTGAAGAAAGTCTTGCTTTTCCAAGTACCTAAACAAATTTATAATTAAAATAGAAAATTATGTACACCTTTAATGGACCGCTTAATAATTCAAACTGTGGTTCATGCATTGTTGAATGACCAAATTTTATATTTTTTTATTCATCGTTTATAGAGCGTTAAATAAAAACTAAATACAATTTTTTAAGCGATGTAAAACATAAAACATGATTGGGAAAATTGTAATTATTTTATTAATTAAAAATTGGTAGACTTTTCAATTTTTAATATTACATCTGCAGCATTATGTTTTAGTTTTATGATGATGTAGTAAGATATATTGGGATAGAATGTTATATATGATGTCATACTCTTTGTCTTATACAAGTAAAGTATTGATAAAATATCTATTCAATAGTGGCATTTTCAGGATAATTTTTTAATCTATATCCCACACCACAATTTTAGAACATAAAGCAAGGACTTATCATCATATTAACTATTTTTGCATTGGGCCCAGTTTACTGATTACAGCTCACCACTAAAGGTATTTGCAAACGAGGCAAAGATTTTGAGTTCTAAAAACTTCATGTGTCATGATTTCTGGTTGTTTATCAATGCAAGGCTCAATGCCAAATATCTCCAAATATCTGAATTGTAAGATTTCATCATTTAGCATGTGATAGTTGCTTACGTCACATTAAATCAACCAGGAGGCTGTTTTGTTGAATTTCTGAATCATTATTAGTATACCAAGTAAGGACATTTAGATAAAATAATAATTAGGACTGATGTATAAATTTTAAGATATTTCTTAAAGAGTTTAAAACTGATTCCCAGCGATTCCTATCTTTTTATTTGTGGAGGGACAGAACAATTAATTCAGTCAGTGGTGCCAGGTTGCACCACCCACAATCCATAGATAAATTTACAGGGGAATTTTGCAAAGGTATTTACCATACCTTTACAAAACCACGGCAGCAATATTTAAGCTGGTTTTACCAAAAGCAACTGGATATTACCAGACATCTGATCAAGAACAGTGATGTCTTGTATTCTTATCCCCAAGCCACTAATATTTCAGGTCTGTTCACTCTTGTACTGTACCAGCTCACCGCATTTGCCTCAAGCCCAAGGCATGTGAATAGGGCAAATGCAAAGGTAAAAAGAGGTTGCCAAAACCAAAATACCCCCGTTGCAGCAGACCTGCATACTCAGCGAATTTCAAATGCAAAACGACATATTTCAATCCAACATATCGAGATTTGACATGTTTTGGTAAGCTCCATAAGAATAACATGGGGAATGAGTATGCAGGTTTGCTGCTACAGGTATATTAAAATTGGGTGGTTTTAATTCAATATTTAGTAGATCTGAACTAGAAGAAGCTATTTACCAAATTTTATCAACATATGTTGAGAAATAACCGAGATATAGAATTTTATTTATTTCCCATAAGGTTATCATCGGGACAACGTACTGTGTTTACCACATTCAATATCTCGGTAACCAATGGACATAGAGCAGTGATTCAAAATACTAAATTGTTTGTTATTTTGAGCTGAATTAAATGGTGCCAACAAAAATTCGATAAATGTTATTTTTCTATGTAAAAAACTCAAAAAACCGATTTTTGGGGGGTTTATCCCTCTTTACCCCCCCCTTCCGGTGGTCCGATCAGGCTGGTTCACAAACTCGTCCGAGTGATTACCACTTAACACGTCTGTACCAATTTTCATTAAGATTGGACCATTTTTACGGCCGCTATCGTGCTAACACAAATATATATATATATATAAAAAAATTCGAACGAATGGTGTTTTTTGCTTCTGGTGGCCCCAAAACGAAAAGTTATCATAGTCTTGGGCTTAGGTCTTACCATGAGACCTACGGTAATAGCTTCTTCCCTATGGGGAAATTTGCTAAAAGGTACTATATGGAGGCCACCCTTATACAACGCGCTGTGGCAGTTAAGTTAGGTTATCATAAAAATGTACAAAATACTTTCTTCGTTTCGTTACGAATCGAATGATACCAGACGATTCATACTTTTGCCCGCCAAATCCTCTCCAAGTAGGCCAAGGTCAGGTTGTTGACCGGAGAGTGCATCACTTGCTTACAGGATTTAGCGGGCAAAAGTATGACTCATCCGGTACCATTTAATTCGTAATGAAACGAGAAAAGTCTTAGTAACATTTTTATGATAACCTAACTTAACATAACTGCCAAAGCATGCTGTATAAGTAAGGGTGGCGATCGGGTGTGGCCACTAGCGGCGGTGATGCTTTCAACTCAATCCTCGCTGACATCGCTGCCTTCTGGGAGGCAGAACACAAAGACTGCTCATCATAATTATGTTAAATTTTGACGTTAAGTCAATTTAAGTTTGTTCTTTCCAATTAAGTAGTTATTTTTGGCATCCAGCTAAAAATTTTTTTTTTAAATAGTGGCCTCCACATAATACCAAAACCAAAAAAGTTACAAGGCCGGTTTAAGCTCTCGACTGACCCGTCTTTTCCTTTGTTGTGAGTCTGGATCTCCTCCTCGATGCCTTGTTCCCTCTTGAATCTGTCCCAGTCCAGCTTGGATTTCTCCAGCGTGCTGAGTTTGTTCTTCTTGCCGAGCTGCCCGACGATGGCCGCCAAGCCCCCCGCCCTCCCCCGCCCCGCCGCCCCCCGCACCGCCCCTCGGCCCCGCCCCGAGCCTTGGGGCGTCACCTCCTTCTCCACCCTGGACAACAGATTGAAAATCAACATGGGTCTTTCCTCCTTCATTCTTCTCCACACTAAAAGGCGAGGGTAAAAACTCAACATGAATTAATTAATCAGAACCTTGTGTCTATTAACTTCCTTTTCCAGAATTGGCCTTTGATCATTTTTCAGGGTGTCTACCAACTTTCATATATGAAATTCCCAACTTTTTCCCGACAAATTAAAAAAAATTCCCGACTTTAGGAAACATGAACATTAACTCATATAACGAATATTGAGAACGATATTTGTAAATAAATACATTTAGACGGCTACAATGCAAGCGAAAGATCGCCAAAAGATGAGCAAGATGTCTGTGATAAGTCCACTATATTTGCTAGCCGTAATGCAGCCGAGATTTCTGGCTGCGGAAAGAACGAGCGATTTTCCGGCCGCGTTGTGACCAAGAGATTTTCCGGCCGTGGTATAAACGACCGAGATTTGACAACCACGGTGCGAGAGAGAGAGATTTGTCGGCCGCAATACGACCGAATCATGTAACGGCTATGAAAAGAGTAAGAACCAATCGGCCACCCGACAACCGAAAAACAAGTGAAAGATTTCCGGCCGCAACAAGTCCAAAAGATTTGCCAGCCATGTTGTAAATTACAATATCTCTGGCCTCGAAAAAATAGCGATTTTCTTGTCGCAATACGACCGAGAGATATAACGGCCACTAAAAGAGCAAAGAACTTGTCTGCCGCGAATCGACCGAAAAATGTTTCATTCCTAAAGCGAGTGAGTGACTTTCCGGCCGCAATATGACCGAGGTCTAATGGCCGCGAAATGATTAAGGTCATCGGCTGCGATGCGACCGAGAGATTTACCTGCCGCAAAACAAGCGAAAGATTTCCGATCGCAACGAGACCGAAAATCTTGCCGGCTACGGTATAAATGATAGATATCCCGTCCGCAAAAAGATCAAGCGATTTTCTTATCGCAATTTGACCGAGAGATGTGACGACCACGAAAAGAGCAAAAAATTTGTCTACCACGAGACGACCGTAAAATGTTTTGGTCCCAAAATGAGTGAGCGATTTTCTGGCCGCAATACGACCGAGAGGTCTAACGTTCGCGAAAAGAGGGATGAAGTCATCGGCCGAAATGCGACCAAGAGATTTGCCAGCCGCAAAACAAGCGAAAGATTTCCGGCCGCAATAAAAGCGAAAGATGTGATGGCCGCGAAAAGAGCGGCAGTTTTGTCGGCCACAAAGAAAGCGAGATATCTGATGGCCCCAATGTGACCGAGAGGTTTGCTGACCCTGAATCGACCGAGGAATTTGCCGGCCGGGTTATAGATATTCTGGCCTTAATGTGGCCAATAGATGTGATAGCCACGAAAAGAGCACACGATTTTAAGGTAGCATTACTAACGAGAGATGTGTCGGCCGCATAAAGAGCGAGATACTTGTCAGCCGCGTAAAGAGCGAGACTTGTCGGCCGCGTAAAGAGTGAGAGACTTGTCAGCCTCGTAAAGAGCGAGAGACTTGTCGGCCGCGTAAAGAGCGAGACTTGTCGGCCGCGTAAAGAGCGAGATACTTGTCGGCCGCATAAAGAGCGAGGCTTGTCGGCCGCGTAAAGAGCGAGAGACTTGTCGGCCGCATAAAGAGCAAGGCTTGTCGGTCGTGTAAAGAGCGAGAGACTTGTCGGCCGCGTAAAGAGCGAGAGACTTGTCGCCGCGAAACGAGCGAGCGTTTTTACAGCTGTATTAGGACCGAGAAACTTGCGGCAGCGGAATAAGCGACAGCTTTTCTGGTCATGATATAGCTAAAAATTTGTCTGCGTGATTCGTTCGAGAGATCTGCCGGCTGAGATGATGACAATAACGAAGAAAACGGCTACTTCGTTTTGTTTTATAGCCAAATTCAAATTTCCCGACCAAAAGTTGAAATTCATTACTTTTTCCCGACTGTTCCCGACCTTACAAAATCCCCGTCATTTTCCCGAATTCCCGACTGGTAGACACCCTGTTTTTGTCATAACAAACAAATTTAGGTCCATTTCTTCTAAGGGCATACTTTGGTGATGAATACTTTTATTAGATCAAGTTGTATTTCAGTTGTATCATGCTTGTTTAATCATTTTTTAAATTAGAAATGAGTTTTTATCATAAAAAAGTAAAAGGTCACAACAGAATCCATAGATCTTACCCCACTTTAGATGCCATTCGAAACTGGTCATCTCCAGACTGAGAGGCAGGAGATACATTAATACTTGTTACATTAATTTTTATACCAATAAATGTAAAGGTAGAAAATTAAGAGAGAATTTATTTTTAACAGCCATTCAAAGTTAATAAAGGCTTATGGAAAAACACACAAATCAAATAAAGTGACTTAACCAGGAAAAAAGGTTGGAAAAAGTTAAGGACTATATGGTATTGCAAGCAATGAAAGTACTTATTAAAATTTGCTAAAAAAATTTTCTTACTGAAAGTTTAAAGACACTTATATGAAGGAGGCCCTATATTTAATGTATTGTAAGGCCTTACAATTTTGAGGGTATCAAGAGGTAAAAGGAGGAATATTTCGGTTTGCTGCGTTGGCCGACCTGCGAGTCAGCTGGACCTTGGTTAGTATTTTCGCCACGCACAGCGCTGGCGACGCAGCGGAGTGGGGGAGGCGAGAGCTCTCACTCGAGCCGCTTGGTCAATTCAGTCCACGACCAGGCGAGTAGCTGGAAACATCAGTCCTCCTCCGAACCCCAAGAAACAGGCTGGGGATAATTCTTACGCGACGGATCGGTTTAAACGAAATAGTAAGTGCCTGACATTCTTCCAAATTATTAGTTACGAGTTCATAAAGGCTAAAGTAAACGATTAGGATTTATTTGCAATTCCTCTAGAATTTAATGGATTTATTTAAAGAAAGTTATTTTCGAGCGAGACAGACTCATTTTGGGTTGTAAAATAAATAAATTTATTTCGATTGTTGATCAGCGGCGAAACAGCTCTAAAGAATTAATTTCGTTGTTTTGAGAAGGAATTTGAAATAACTTTTGGATTATCCGTGTAATTAGCGATTTGTATTTAACGAAATATGAACAGGACTTGGGTGTAACAACTCAAGTAAACCTAAAGATAGGCTGTGTGGTAGGCTTTTCGTTTTATTTTCAAATAAAATACCGAACAGGACCTGGGCGTAAAAGCTCTGGAATATAGGACCCAGGCGCAACAGCTTTGGGTTTAAATAAAAGTAAATAACATCATGACTTGTGAGGACTTACGTTCAGCTAGGCCCCAGGCGCAACCGCTTTGGGTTTAAATAAAAGAAAATAAATCTAAACTTGTGAGGACTTACGTTCAGTTAGGCCCCAGGCGCAACAGCTTTGGGTTTCAATAAAATAAAATAAAAATCAGGACTTGTTATGTGTTAGTTCGGATAGGACTGGGGCGCAAAAGCTCCGTGAATAAATGTTAGGCCGAATTAATGTTTTAAATTTTTATCAAACAAACTCTAAGACAGACATTAACGTAGTAGGTGAAATAGGGGTTACAAAGCCTTGAGTAATTTTAGTTGTGGTTTCTGTGGATACCAATTAAGGAGGAATTCCCCGTTTATTTTCCTAATTGAAAACCCCAATATTTCACCATTTCGGCCTTGACTTTATCAAAAAAAAACTTGTTTTCAATTGGCAACATGGGCGATGATGAGCGAATTAAGGAATTTTAAAGCAAGTCTTGTGGATAGTTCTTTGCTGAGCCCATTCTAAATTTAGTTTTTTCAAATTAAATCGACCCTGGACATTCCAGTATATTACGACTGAGTAAATTCGTGGCACAGACATGCTAAAATACCCTGTGTAGGATTTGGCACGTTACAGTATAAATCTTGTGGAAAAGTATTTTTGAATAATTTAACCTCAGAGAGTTTTGCACAAAGAACAGATTAACAGCTGGTTAATCAGCAGTGTTAACTTTAGAACTGAAGAATAACTTACGTTATTTTTTCCCCTGCAAATTCAAATATCTGGGTAACAACAGCCTTATTTTCCTTCTCTCTCCCTGAGGACGGAGTGGCAGCTGGCTTGGTTTCCTTCACTTCAGGCTTGGAGTCGCTAAGCGAAGGTGCTTTGCGAACTGGAGGGGTGCAGTCTTTCATAAAGTCTAGAAAACAAGGTACCCGACAGTCAGAAAATGTAGATACATCAAGTTTCATCTTCTCAAATCTCCTGCATATTGGATGATTGGAAAATAACTCCCTATTGATGATTAACTCTAAATTTCAGTGCAATAATCATAAAACCATAAGTACAGTATCAAACAAAAGATACACTCACCAAGTTGTGGTTACAAATTTTGATGTAACATATGCTTACATTTGGTTAGATTTGCTTATATTTGGTTTGGTTTGTTATTCACATTGGTTTTACTATCACAAAACTTACAGAAAAAAACATAATAAAAGGCAAGCATTAAAAAAACATATTTTTAACACATGTTATTGAGCTAGTTGTTCACACTTGACTTGATCATCCATGACAATAACAGGTTTTGTACAGGCTTATTATTTTCAGGTTTCATTAGTATAACACAATTCCAGTGTAAGATATGAAAATACAAATAGCCTACAAAATAAAAAGCTTAAAATTATAACAGCAGTAAATAAAGCAAGTTATAGAAAAAGCTAATATTAAAAAATGTAAATTTTTTACTCCTAAACAATTTATTACCATTCCAAAGCGAGTCTGCCTTCTTTTTTTCTTCTTCTGCTGAAATTTTTTTTACCTCTTCGCTTTCTGGTAATTCATCTGTCTTTTCAAGATTATCTGATTTCTTTTTCTTGGTTCTCTTTCTGGAAATAAAATAAATAATTTAAATGTTATTGGTATAAATAAAGCATGAAAAAGATCCCGAATAGGTCAGTTGCAACTGCAAGCTGTATTTAAATGTTATTATTAAGATTCAATCAAACACGTCAGCACACATAGCCATTTTGTCATGACACGACACAATAAGCGGCAAATCACCAATATCTGCAAGGTTTAAATTGGCTTTGGAAACATTATTTCCTAGAACATCTTTTAAACACTTTTTAGAAATTTGGATAGTAAAAGTGTGAGAGGATTCAAGTACACTAATAGAAGTGGAATAAAATACAAAACATCAAACATGGAGAAAAAAAGGTGCAGCTGGAAAAAGGGTGGTGAAGAGACTCCTACAAGGGCACCCCCATAGTCCCTTGAGTCTGGAGGGGATAAGCAACCAATGAAGATTACTAACTTGGTATTGACACTCAATATTTACCTTCAGCAACTCAAATGCCTATTGCTCTTTCACATCTATTGGATTCAAAATTTCAGAGCAACAATCAACAACAACAACAACAACAACAACAACAACAACAACAACAACAAAAACAACAACAACGGACTTTTATTTTACAACCGAATGTTATAATGATAACGGTTTGTCTGAGCGATGAAATTAAAAATGTAACTTGTTGCAGGAGTAACTTACCTGAAAGAGTTGTCTGTCAAAGAATTAATCTTTAAAGTTATACATTCATTATTATTATGACCATTAAAGTTAGACATTCATTATTTTTATGCTCATTAAATAAAAGAAATCTGATATCCATTTAATCATAATGGATTACAAGAACAGTGCAAGCATTCCAAACATGAGTGCCAAGGTGTGTAGGTAGGGTGCACTGTAAACTTTCTCTCGGTGTCCCTAAGTGACCCCTGATCACTTCATCCCACGAGCGGATCAGAGCAGAATCTTTCAACGCTTCATATAACGTTCTAAAAACTCCCTGAATTTTCCATATTTATTAATAGACAAACTAAAACAAACTTGTGATAGGCTACATAAAAGCGCATGAAATTGAAAAATGATCCTATATGATCAAAGGTTATTAATTTTAAAAGGGAACAGCTAAATAAAGATGCAAGTAAACAATTTTACAAATAAGAACACATTTTTAAATTTTTAAATGAAGTACCTAAACAAAATAAAGACGATACGATCACGTTAGAAAAGGCTAGGAACATTCCAGATCAGTAATTTTCTATCTACTTAAAACTGAATCACACAGTTATTGGTTTACTTAGATCTTTCATAAGAATTCCAAAATCACAGACCAAAAGAGTGCTGCCCTTGCGAACAATGCCGATCAGTTTTAAGGAATGAATAGCCAAAGCAGAGCTGATCAGTGTTAAGGTATAAGAAGCATTATGTTCCTGTAGAATTATATCCTCACATGCAAATATATAGTTATTTACAAAATCAACACATTAAAACAAAACAAAAAACATAACTATGTGCCTAATTACTAGATAGGCCTCTTAGTTATGTCTTTACCTACGCTTTAACTGTTTCTTCTTTCTTTTTCCTGTGGCTAATGTAGTTTCATCTTCTGCTTGGTCCAAAGGAGTCTCCTCAACACTTCCATCAGAATCTTCTTCTGAAGGTAAACTTTCATCATCTAAAAAAAATTTTGAGTTGGAATGATAAAGAAAATGGATAAAATGAATAAGTTCTTTGAAAAAATGTTTCAAAACATTCACAGTGCTTGAATGAAGCATGGGTAATATGAGGCAATAAAAACTTGATGTGGAAATCATATAGATTTATAATAGAAACTAGCAGTTGCCCGTGGCTTCGCTCACGATAACAATTTTAACACACGCTGCCTAAATGAAGATGGTGCCACATACTGAGTTCATGATTAAATAGATAAGGTACAAAAACGATTGGTGACTTTAATATAGTACAAATCACCTAAAAAAAAACAACCATAAACCATGATAAATGGAACCAAACTATAAATCAGCTGTAGAGACCTGTATGTGAAGCTTAAACCGCTTTCTTGATTAAATAGAAATTGACAACTTAATCGAAAGACCATCCATTAAATTATACAGAAAGATTTTAGACCTTTGACCCCACCGAAAAACCCTGAAAACTTTGAATTTTGAAAACCCCGTTCTCAGTGGATGCTCACGCCCTATGGGAACGTCTATGAAAAGCTTCAAGATTCTAAGTCAAGTTCAAGTAGTTTGAGCTGTGCGATGATAGGTCAGTGGTATTTGACAAATATAAAGCAGATATATATACTTTCATCAGCCAGAAAGATGTTTTAGGAATCCGCTAAGAACGCAGGTCTGCTGCGACAGGAGTACTTAGAAATATCGCTGCCCCCCGCACGAGGCATTCTTATTTGGCCTCTCTATACTACACATGCCAGCACATCCCAGCGCCCCCGCCGACAAAACCCCTAGGAGTGTCGCTGCCGGGGAAGGCTTATACTCAGTAGGCCTATCGTTGAATCTGTGCTATAGTATAGAGTGACCCTGAGGCAGGAAATACCCTCTTCGCAGACCGTGCGTAATTAATGAATCTTAAAGCAGTTTCCTGTTTCATGAACGTTTATGTACGTAGAGTAGAAAATGCCTTGATTAAATACCACCAAAGTATTTTCTAGTGTTTTAGGGTCTATTTTGAACAACAACAAAATAACATAGCCGTCCCGCAATTTTTAAAAATGGTTTACATTATCTCTTTCATTAACCGCTGTTATAAGGAAGGAAGGACATTTTAGTATCTCTAGTCAGTGATTTATTTTATTTTTTTACAGACAGCTGGTTTTACATTCTATGAAATGTCTTGCTTTTAACGTCTGTTTGAATATAAACATTTCATCACTTATAATTTTGGCATAAGGATATTATTAATATGTGGTCATTGAGAGGGTCTATGCGCGGCCTTGGTCTGTGGTGTAGTCCGAGGGTCAGATCAGGATGAAAATCCTGATAAATGTATAATGATTGGGAAAATATTAACTTTATATAGTACATGTCAATTGAAAAGAAATATTATAAACCAAAACATAAAACTTTATGAAATCATAAAACATCTGTAACGACGAATCCATCAGTGAAGGTAACTACCATCTGCTTGGAAAACTGAAAATGTAAACAAAACGTCATCCCATTGAATTATGGGGAAATTCAAAACAAACTTGGTCAAGATCAAATAAAACTTGGTTTTTAGAAGCTTTCTATTTAATTTCAAAAAGACGTACGCTAGTTTTAAGTCGTCTAAAACCTTCTCATATGTGCATATAACACAGGATAAAAGTTTCAGCCAAAATAGTACTCTAGTTTTTGCGTGAAAAGCGGTCTAAAGTGTGATGTTGAGCGTTACCAACACACATCGTGACATAAATTGAGATAAGGCTTGATTCGGATTCTCTGACCTTCAAAACGCAAAAATAACCAAAAATTTCATAATTGTAAGCAATGTACAGACAAAACTCTAATTTTATTTATATAGATTTACAAACCAAATTCAGAACATGATAAAAATGAGCTGTCGATATCAGCAGAATAGCCAGCCACAGTTTAATCATTGAGAATTTTGTCTCATATTTTGGGTACAGTACTTCAACTATAGGCCTAAATAATAAAATCACATATTATGGTAGTGCAGGAAGTGAAAAGAGAGGCCTGAATCTTGGTGGTGTTTTACAGTTTGGAAATTTTTGCATTCTTCAGTTCCGCTTTTAACAGCTAAAAATACATTAATAATTCTATGATTTTATGGTAGAACTTTTAAGTCATCTAAACTAAAGTAAACGTCATAACTATTCACTTTTATCGTAAAAGTTCAGTATTTCTGAGGAGAAATTTAAAAAGAGACCGGAGGTCAGAATTAAGAACATCAAAAGAATATACTGTTGTGATGGTAATTTTCGTAACTAGTTTACTCTTCCAATGAATCGAGAAAGTTCACTTATCTACCAATACAAAGCCACGGTGGTATCATTGGGATAGTTTTATGATACCACTGAGTTATCTGTCAGAAAGGGATTGTGTGGTTAGGAAACAGTCATGAATTAAGCATCCATATTTTTCCCATATAAGCGACGTTACGTCCCTTTATTTTGATTTACATCTAGTCTAGAAGCCCTTAGTGACTATATGCCTTTTAAGGGTCTCAAATCAATGGGTGGTCTCAGAGACCCTTTGGAAGCTCTAAAGTATGGTTTTGGCCCATTTCAATAACATTAAAGAGCAAATAAAATCAAAGTACAGCTGTGATTGTAACAAGCAAGTTACCTTTATTATTATTATTATTATTATTATTTTTTAAGAGGGTGGTGGCCTTTTACCTTGCATTTGCCCCCCTCCCCTTCATATGGGTCTCAGTCCTGTGCGTGGAAGTTATCAAGCAAGGCAAGGAGTGAGCCGGTACAGTACTAGGATTAACAGTACTGCTAAAAGTATGCGACTATAAGTAGCTATAAGCTATAAGTAGCAAAATTTCGAAAACTAATACTTTTGGAAACAAAAGATAGTTTGCTCATAGGTTACTTAACAGTTTTTTTAGCCCTATATCTATTAGATTCTTAAAAGGTATAAATTTACTTGAGTCTGCTGAGGTGATCCTCATGATTCCTCAAGGACTACGCATTTCGAGCTTCATCTTCAGACCTCAGCACAAGAACACAAAGGCCTATTACTCACAAGAGGTCGTCAGTTCAATAAAAAAATTAAATAATGTAACTTTAATTTTACATAATGTAGGCCTACACTTTAGCCTATTAATTTAATCAGGACTTGCCGGTATGCACTCTTGTTCGAGAAATGGTCGTGTCTCACCTTTACTTTTTAATCAAACTGATGACCTCTTGGGAGTGATATATGTTCTTGAGCTGTGTTCTGAAGATGAGGACCTAAACCTCGAAACGCGTAATCCTTCCATAATTATAAGGATCACTTTTGCAGACTTAGGTAAACTTAGACATTTTATGAACAATTAAGTGATTCAAAGACATGACCAACAAATATGAACAATCAGATTCTAATCGCTAAAATAACGGAATGAACTTGTACAGGGCAGATAGAAGAATCCTATTCACTAGAACCTAAAAATCATTATTTTTCACTAGCTTTGACTAAAGGTGGTTGGTCTGACACAATATTGGATTTGCCTGCAGGAGTATGGACCTCAATTACTGAGGTGCGACAGCTGAAACTAGCCGCTCAGGCTCCTTCCATTTTTCTTGAACCAGAGGCTTCCTTATTAATCCAAGTTCACTCTGATTATGACATGTGATTCACTCTAGATCAGTTCTCTTTAGCCTATTTGTCTCTTTTACTTTGATTTTTACCAAAAATACCATTTCCGGAGCACTCACCATGCTGCGCAGTGTGGTGTGCGGACCCCTGACACACAATGTGACTTGCCCCTTTGTTTTGTCCATTGTATTATGCCGGAGAGAGTCGGGCAGTGTTTTTGGCTTAAAATGTATATCGAGGGGTTCCTGGTAAAACCACCCAAGTCCATTTTTTCTGAAATTGAGGTTATGTTACCTTTAGAGTGCCAAATCTGAGTTCTACAAGAAGTGATACCACCCAAATCATTATTTACACCAGAAAAGATATGAGGACCAAAATTGTTTTTACTTATATACAGTAGAAGTGAAATCACCCAAGTTACCTTGGGTGATTTCATTAAGTAAGTTTTTGGTTACTCAATAATTGTGTCATATTTTTCATTGTCTACTTACACCTAAAAAAACCCAAGTCACGTAAATTATTTTTCCTGATTATATAAAATAAGATAAATTAAAAATAGTATTATTGAAAAATATATTACTTAAGAGAGTTTTAGTTGTACTACAAGATATTATTTATATTTATTTTATAAACATAATTGGTGAATTTTCAGTGCAGTTGTAAAGTTTGTTTTTGCTCTCCTGAAAAATTTGACAATATGGACTTGGGTGATTTTACCAGGAACCCCTCGATATGTAATGAAAATTAACTTCAGGGACAAGAGGTTCCTCTTTACTTTCCTCATCACTTACTGTAACTGTTATTCAAGAATTGAACACAGGGCCTATCAGCATTCAAACAACATTGTCAAGGTAGTCTAATTAAAGTTGGGCATGTAAGGTATATCTAAGCAGTGTGATAAAGCTATACAGCACACATTGAAAGATAAAGTTATTTACAAACTGCCGCTATGGAGAAGTAACAAAACAAAAACCAGTGGGCCTACTGTTGAAATTGTAATGAGTATCATTCTTACCTTCTGGTTTAAAGTCAACATCACTGTCGTCCGAGTCTGAAGGCAGGTCCCGCTGCCCATCCATGCTCTAGTTTCAGTGATCAGTAGACAATAGGTACCCTTTGAAAAAGAATTCAAGTTATGGTGAGATTAGATAAAGGAATTAATAAAAAAAAATGTTCTGTCGCTCAAAGTATAAAGCGTATTCATTAATTTTTTCAAAGGAAAATTCTTGTATATTCTTCTTCAGCTCACTCTCGCAATTAATTTGAGCAGCCAACTCCCATACCTAATACAATTTGTTGAAAAAAGTATTTTACGATTTCCCTGGGGTTTCCCTCAACGAAAACAACTATTATTACACTAGGATTCCTCATATCCAGTCAACACGGCTGCATTTTCCTATCGATGTTACACTGGCAACATGTCAGCAACAGAGAATTTAGTGGGTATTTAAATGATGACATCACTTCCACAGCTGATGTAGCCAATATGGCTGCCACATCTCATTTATCCTAACCTCAAAACTTCAATTTCCCGCCTTTTTAGAGAATGAAGGAGGTATTTAAATGGTGACATCACTTCCACAGCAGACGTAGTCAACATGGTTGCCACATCACATTTATCCTAACCTCAAAATTTTAATTTCCTGCCTTTTTAAAATGATAAAAACTAATGTAATTAATTATTTCTACCCAATTTTATTTATTGACGCAAGTCCATCTCTTATTGTTGATATTAGGTTTTGCAGATATACATTACCTATCCCCTCCTGGCATCTCCCGGTCAATTCGCTCCACGAGCGCATGCGTCGCAGGGGGCCCGCCGACTGGCGTCTGATCGTGACGTCACAAACGGACACCACTGAGCAGCACCTTCACGAGCGAATACGCTTCGAGAGGCACTGCTGACTGGTGTACAATATGTCGTCACACCGGAACAGCTGTCAGCCGGGCTTAACTAGCATGTGCGTCTACCGCCGAGTTCTGTTTCATGACGATTGACGATGTTTATTTTTAAACCTACAACAACAACAGTGATAATACGTTGTTTGATAAACATAACTCTTTTAATGGATTTGGAACACAACTCAATAAAAAGGGGTTTGCTAGGGGTTATATATAACCATAAAGGCTAGCGCAGCATTATTGAAATAAATTTTAGGGGTCTTAAGTGTTGAGTTTTCAAGAATCCCCTATAGGATATATATATACTTTAGGATAAAAAGGTAACATCCCCTATGATGGGTTTGCTCGGACACTCAGTACAAGGGGTTGTTGCTGGGGGGTTAAAGATTACCATGACTATTGTAGTATTATTAAACCAAATTCATTATAATGGGTTGTATCTTTAATATGTGGGTTTTTTCAAGATCCTCTGTAATTTTTATATATTCTTAAGGGCACAGTTAACATCCCCTACGATGTGTTTGCAAAACACTCAGTACAAGGGGTTGTTGCTGGGGGTAAAGATTACAATGACGGCTAGTGCAGTATTAAGAGAAATCCCTTTTATGGGTTGTTCTGAGATGTGGGGTTTTCCAAGCATCCTCTAAATGTTTTATTTGATCTTTAGGGCACAGTTAACATCCCCCATTATGGCTTTTAACATAATACTAGGGGTTGTAGCTGGAAATTACATATTACTATGAGGACTTGGGCAATATTGATAAATATGTTATTAGGGGTTGTATCTCTAAATTGTAAGGAATTCAAGCATCCCCTATAGGATATATATATTCCTTAGGGTATTGGTAACACCCCCTATGATGGGTTTGGAAGGACACAAAATACAAGGGGTTGTTGCTGGGGGTTAAAGATGACCATGACCACTAGCGCTTTATATAGAAAATACTTTTTTAGGGGTTGTTCGGATGTTTGGGGTTTCCAAGCATCCCCTAAATGTTTTATTTGATCTTTAGGGCACAGTTTGTTTACTGGCTTTTATGGCTTTTAACAT
The DNA here is from genome assembly GCA_035578135.1 of Flexamia atlantica. Taxonomy (NCBI): domain Eukaryota; kingdom Metazoa; phylum Arthropoda; class Insecta; order Hemiptera; family Cicadellidae; genus Flexamia; species Flexamia atlantica. The sequence goes on from JAQJVK010000021.1 coordinate 2,197,040, forward strand.
AATACTACGGGGATGTTCGGGGTTTCCAAGCATCCCCTAAATGTTTTATTTGATCTTTAGGGCACAGTTTGTTAACTGGCATTATGGCTTTTAACATAATACTACGGGTTGTAGCTGGAAATTATATATTACCATGAGGACTTGGGCAATATTGATCAATTATGCTATTAGGGGTTGTATCTCTAAATTGTAAGGAATTCAAGCAACCCCAATGGGATATATGTATTCCTTAGGTTATTGGTAACATCCCCTGTGATGAGTTTGGAAGTACACAAAATACAAGGGGTTGTTGCTGGGGGTTAAAGATTACCATGACAACTAGCACTTTATACAGAAAATACTCTTTCAGGGGTAGTTCTGAGGTTTGGGGTTTCCAAGCATCCCCTAAAGGTTTTATATGATCTTTAGGGCACAGTTAACATCCCCCATTATCGCTTTTAACATAATACTAGGGGTTGTAGCTGGAAATTACATATTACTATGAGGACTTGGGCAATATCGATAAATATGTTATTAGGGGTTGTATCTCTAAATTGTAAGGAATTCAAGCATCCCCTATAGGATGTATATATTCCTTAGGGTATTGGTAACACCCCCTATGATGGGTTTGGAAGTACACAAAATACAAGGGGTTGTTGCTGGGGGTTAAAGATTACCATGACCACTAGCACTTTATACAGAAAATACTCTTTCAGGGGTAGTTCTGAGGTTTGGGGTTTCCAAGCATCCCCTAAAGGTTTTATATGATCTTTAGGGCACAGTTAACATCCCCCATTATGGTTTTAACATAATACTAGGGGTTGTAGCTGGAAATTACATATTACCATGAATACTCGGGCAATATTGATCAATATGCTACTAGGGGTTGTATCTCTAAATTGTAAGGAATTCAAGAAACCCCTATGGGATATATATATTCCTAAGGGTATTGTTAACACCCCCTATGATGGGTTTGGAAGTACACAAAATACAAGGGGTTGTTGCTGGGGGTTAAAGCTGACCATGACCACTAGCGCTTTATATAGAAAATACTTTTTTAGGGGTTGTTCGGATGTTTGGGGTTTCCAAGCATCCCCTAAATGTTTTATATGATCTTTAGGGCACAGTTAACATCCCCCATTATGGCTTTTAACATGATACTAGGGGTTGTAGTTGGAAATTACATATTGCTATGAGGACTTGGACAATATTGATAAATATGTTGTTAGGGGTTGTATCTCTAAATTGTAAGGAATACAAGCATCCCCTATAGGATGTATATATTCCTTAGGATATTGGTAACACCCCCTATGATGGGTTTGGAAGTACACAAAATACAAGGGGTTGTTGCTGGGGGTTAAAAATGACCATGACCACTAGCGCTTTATATAGAAAAAACTCTTTTAGGGGTTGTTCGGATGTTTGGGGTTTCCAAGCATCCCCTAAATGTTTTATATGATCTTTAGGGCACAGTTAACATCCCCCATTATGGCTTTTAACGTAATACTAGGGGTTGTAGCTGGAAATTACATATTACCATGAGGACTTGGGCAATATTGATCAATTATGCTATTAGGGGTTGTATCTCTAAATTGTAAGGAATTCAAGCATCCCCTATAGGATGTATATATTCCTTAGGGTATTGGTAACACCCCCTATGATGGGTTTGTAAGTACACAAAATACAAGGGGTTGTTGCTGGGGGTTAAAGATGACCATGACCACTAGCGCTTTATATAGAAAAAACTCTTTTAGGGGTTGTTCGGATGTTTGGGGTTTCCAAGCATCCCCTAAATGTTTTATATGATCTTTAGGGCACAGTTAACATCCCCCATTATGGCTGTTAACATAATACTAAGGGTTGTAGCTGGAAATTACATATTACTATGAGGACTTGGGCAATATTGATCAATTATGCTATTAGGGGTTGTATCTCTAAATTGTAAGTAATTCAAGCAACCCCTATGGGATATATGTATTCCTTAGGGTATTGGTAACATCCCCTATGATGGGTTTGGAAGGACACAAAATAAAAGGGGTTGTTGCTGGGGGTTAAAGATTACCATGACAACTAGCACTTTATACAGAAAATACTCTTTCAGGGGTAGTTCTGAGGTTTGGGGTTTCCAAGCATCCCCTAAAGGTTTTATATGATCTTTAGGGCACAGTTAACATCCCCCATTATGGCTGTTAACATAATACTAAGGGTTGTAGCTGGAAATTACATATTACCATGAGGACTTGGGCAATATTGATCAATTATGCTATTAGGGGTTGTATCTCTAAATTGTAAGGAATTCAAGCATCCCCTATAGGATGTATATATTCCTTAGGGTATTGGTAACACTCCCTATGATGGGTTTGTAAGTACACAAAATACAAGGGGTTGTTGCTGGGGGTTAAAGATGACCATGACCACTAGCGCTTTATATAGAAAAAACTCTTTTAGGGGTTGTTCGGATGTTTGGGGTTTCCAAGCATCCCCTAAATGTTTTATATGATCTTTAGGGCACAGTTAACATCCCCCATTATGGCTGTTAACATAATACTAAGGGTTGTAGCTGGAAATTACATATTACTATGAGGACTTGGGCAATATTGATCAATTATGCTATTAGGGGTTGTATCTCTAAATTGTAAGTAATTCAAGCAACCCCTATGGGATATATGTATTCCTTAGGGTATTGGTAACATCCCCTATGATGGGTTTGGAAGGACACAAAATAAAAGGGGTTGTTGCTGGGGGTTAAAGATTACCATGACAACTAGCACTTTATACAGAAAATACTCTTTCAGGGGTAGTTCTGAGGTTTGGGGTTTCCAAGCATCCCCTAAAGGTTTTATATGATCTTTAGGGCACAGTTAACATCCCCCATTATGGCTGTTAACATAATACTAAGGGTTGTAGCTGGAAATTACATATTACCATGAGGACTTGGGCAATATTGATCAATTATGCTATTAGGGGTTGTATCTCTAAATTGTAAGTAATTCAAGCAACCCCTATGGGATATATGTATTCCTTAGGGTATTGGTAACATCCCCTATGATGGGTTTGGAAGGACACAAAATACAAGGGGTTGTTGCTGGGGGTTAAAGATGACCATGACCAAGAGCGCTTGATATAGAAAATACTTTTTTAGGGGTAGTTCTGAGGTTTGGGGTTTCCAAGCATCCCCTAAATGTTATATATGATCTTTAGGGCACAGTTAACATCCCGCATTATAGCTTTTAACATAATACTAGGGGTCATAGCTGGAAATTACTTATTGCTATGAGGACTTGGACAATATTGATAAATATGTTATTAGGGGTTATATCTCTAAATTGTAAGGAATTCAAGCATCCCCTATAGGATGTATATATTCCTTAGGGTATTGGTAACACCCCCTATGATGGGTTTGGAAGTACACAAAATACAAGGGGTTGTTGCTGGGGGTTAAAGATGACCATGACCACTAGCGCTTTATATAGAAAAAACTCTTTTAGGGGTTGTTCGGATGTTTGGGGTTTCCAAACATCCCCTAAATGTTTTATATGATCTTTAGGGCACAGTTAACATCCCCCATTATGGCTGTTAACATAATACTAAGGGTTGTAGCTGGAAATTACATATTACCATGAGGACTTGGGCAATATTGATCAATTATGCTATTAGGGGTTGTATCTCTAAATTGTAAGTAATTCAAGCAACCCCTATGGGATATATGTATTCCTTAGGGTATTGGTAACATCCCCTATGATGGGTTTGGAAGTACACAAAATACAAGGGGTTATTATTTAATTTGTTGGACTTTTCCTATCGCTTCTAGTGTTTAAACTACACTACGTTTCGAGAGGTATTGAAACTCCTCTCGTTTTCAAGTGACCCTACTTAAAGTTACATTAACCTACTTATGTTTATTTAACCTACTTTTTTTGGGTTTTTTTTTTTTTTTGTTTTTTTGACATACAATTACATTCATCCAACATTCAACAGAAATCTCACTCACACAAAATTTCATACAAAACACATTAAACTTACTTAATACAGAAAGAAAATTAAAACTAAAACATATTACATGATAAAGGGCACAGAAAATTAAAACAAAAACATATACCTTACTGCCGGCAATGCCTCCAAGCTGGCAGTGGCACGACACGCACACACGTCCACTCACACTCACATACTCATTCGAGTTGCGTATGTGAGTGTGAGTGGACGTGTGTGCGTGTCGTGCCACTGCCAGCTTGGAGGCATTGCCGGCAGTAAGGTATATGTTTTTGTTTTAATTTTCTGTGCCCTTTATCATGTAATATGTTTTAGTTTTAATTTTCTTTCTGTATTAAGTAAGTTTAATGTGTTTTGTATGAAATTTTGTGTGAGTGAGATTTCTGTTGAATGTTGGATGAATGTAATTGTATGTCAAAAAAACAAAAAAAAAAACCCAAAAAAAGTAGGTTAAATAAACATAAGTAGGTTAATGTAACTTTAAGTAGGGTCACTTGAAAACGAGAGGAGTTTCAATACCTCTCGAAACGTAGTGTAGTTTAAACACTAGAAGCGATAGGAAAAGTCCAACAAATTAAATAATAATTACAAATCCTTCGCTATTATGAATTTTAAAAATACAAGGGGTTGTTGCTGGGGGTTAAAGATGACCATGACCAAGAGCGCTTGATATAGAAAATACTTTTTTAGGGGTAGTTCTAAGGTTTGGGGTTTCCAAGCATCCCCTAAATGTTATATATGATCTTTAGGGCACAGTTAACATCCCGCATTTTAGCTTTTAACATAATACTAGGGGTCATAGCTGGAAATTACATATTGCTATGAGGACTTGGACAATATTGATAAATATGTTATTAGGGGTTGTATCTCTAAATTGTAAGGAATTCAAGCATCCCCTATAGGATGTATATATTCCTTAGGGTATTGGTAACACCCCCTATGATGGGTTTGGAAGTACACAAAATACAAGGGGTTGTTGCTGGGGGTTAAAGATGACCATGACCACTAGCGCTTTATATAGAAAAAACTCTTTTAGGGGTTGTTCGGATGTTTGGGGTTTCCAAGCATCCCCTAAATGTTTTATATGATCTTTAGGGCACAGTTAACATCCCCCATTATGGCTTTTAACGTAATACTAGGGGTTGTAGCTGGAAATTACATATTACCATGAGGACTTGGGCAATATTGATCAATTATGCTATTAGGGGTTGTATCTCTAAATTGTAAGTAATTCAAGCAACCCCTATGGGATATATGTATTTCTTAGGGTATTGGTAACATCCCCTATGATGGGTTTGGAAGGACACAAGATACAAGGGGTTGTTGCTGGGGGTTAAAGGTGACCATGACCACTAGTGCTTTATGTATAAAATACTCTTTTAAAGGTTGTTCTGAGGTTTGGGGTTTCCAAACATCCCCTAAAGGTTTTATATGATCTTTAGGGCACAGTTAACATCCCCCATTATGGCCTTTAACAGAATACTAGGGGTTGTAGTTGGAAATTACATATTACATTTTAAATTTAACTGTACAAGTATTGTACAAAAAGCAGATGGTAGTAAGTCATTTTAGAGTTATTAAACTTTTCAAGTTTTCGAATATTAGTTAAAGTAAGATAACAAAAACTTACTTCCGTAACAATTTTGCAGCATTATTTTAAGATGACTAAAAGTTATATATAGTGCAATTTCATTGATTAATTAGTCAAAGGATAAACTTTATTCAATGTTAAACTTATAAAATATGCTTCTGGTCAAAGTTAATAGCAATAATACTAAAGTTGCAGAGCTCCTGCTTTATTGTAAATACTTAAACAAATCATGAAACAATTTTCTCCTTATCAATAACATAGGAAGTGAATACACAGGTTTGCTACCAAGGAAATGTAAAATTCAAATAACTTAGTTAAATTCAGAGAATGTAAGTCCCAAAAGGATCAAGACAGATAAAAAATTGGTATTTAAGTTTGTTGGCAAACAAAAAGATATACAACTTTATTACTTCTCTTTGCCAGTTCATTTAACGAACTAGAGATTTTCATTCAGACCATTCAGCGTCTATATTGGACTATACTTACGGCCGCTATCTTGTTTACAGACATATATGTATATAGTACCGGGTGTCTCACCTAAATTGAACCAATAGCTAACTTTGTTATTATACGTCTGACAAAGAACATCTTATGGGGGACTTACCTTATTTATTTTTAAATAAGCAGATATGGCCGCCATTTTCCAATGTGGTGGACATCTTTGATTTTTCTTATGGAACACTCTTTATTTTTTCCTAGGCCCAATGATTAAGGAGGTACTAGCAGTTAAAGTTTTATATTTTCCCATTAAAAATGCATTGGGAGATTGTTAGTTGTCTGTATATCAAAAACGGTTGGGTTTACTAATACATACTAAGAATTAAAAGTGTCTTAAAATGTGCCTTTAGTTGAGATTTAATCTTACAATAATTTTTTGTTGACATTCACTCATGGATTTGTATTATTTTAAATGTGCTTTTACTCCATAAGGAATACATGGGATGGCATAGTTAAATGGACACAATGCTTTTTAAATGGGAAAAAATCAAACTTTAACTGCTTGTATCTCCTGAACCAATGGGTTTGGGAAAACATGAGAAAGAATCAAAAGTGCCTCAAATTAAGTGTTTAATTAAAAAATGCCATAAAATACAGGGTGTTCCATTAGAAAAATCAAAGTTGTCAGCCATATTGGAAAATGAAGGCCATATTTAAAAAAAAATTTAAGTCATTCCAAAAATTAAGTTAAAAAATAAAGAGAAGTTTCCCATAAGAAGTTATTTGTCACATTTATAATAAAAAAGTTACCTATTGGTTCACTTTAGGTGAGGCACCCGTTATACTCCGGGTGTTAAAAAAGTACCGGACCGGTTTCGTAATTTTTTTAATATTAAATATTTACCTACGAAACTTATAACAAATCTGTTGAACACATAACACTATTTTAGCACGTATTCAGTGACCCCCTACCTCCTCAGGGGGACGGCCCACTAGGAGTCTGAAGAAAATCTTAAATGTAAGCATTGATTGATACGTACATCAAATTAAACCTCTTTTTCAGTAGAGTAATATGTAACCCTCTCATGGTAATATGTAATTTCCAGCTACAACCCTTAGTATTATGTTAACAACCATAATGGGGAATGTTAACTGTGCCCTAAATATCATATAAAACATTTAGGGGATGCTTGGAAACCCCAAACATCCGAACAACCCCTAAAAGAGTTTTTTCTATATAAAGCGCTAGTGGTCATGGTCATTTTTAACCCCCAGCAACAACCCCTTGTATTTTGTGTACTTCCAAACCCATCATAGCGGGTGTTACCAATACCCTAAGGAATAAATACATCCTATAGGGGATGCTTGAATTCCTTACAATTTAGAGATACAACCCCTAATAACATATTTATCGATATTGCCCAAGTCCTCATAGTAATATGTAATTTCCAGCTACAACCCCTAGTATTATGTTAAAAGCGATAATGGGGGATGTTAACTGTGCCCTAAAGATCATATAAAACCTTTAGGGGATGCTTGGAAACCCCAAACCTCAGAACTACCCCTGAAAAAGTATTTTCTGTATAAAGTGCTAGTGGTCATGGTAATCTTTAACCCCCAGCAACAACCCCTTGTATTTTGTGTCCTTCCAAACCCATCATAGGGGATGTTACCAATACCCTAAGGAATACATATATCCCATAGGGGTTGCTTGAATTACTTACAATTTAGAGATACAACCCCTAATAGCATAATTGATCAATATTGCCCAAGTCCTCATGGTAATATGTAATTTCCAGCTACAACCCCTAGTATTATGTTAAAAGCGATAATGGGGGATGTTAACTGTGCCCTAAAGATCATATAAAACCTTTAGGGGATGCTTGGAAACCCCAAACCTCAGAACTACCCCTGAAAAAGTATTTTCTGTATAAAGTGCTAGTGGTCATGGTAATCTTTAACCCCCAGCAACAACCCCTTGTATTTTGTGTACTTCCAAACCCATCATAGGGGGTGTTACTAATACCCTAAGGAATATATACATCCTATAAGGGATGCTTGAATTCCTTACAATTTAGAGATACAACCCCTAGTAGCATATTTATCAATATTGCCCGAGTATTCATGGTAATATGTAATTTCCAGCTACAACCCCTAGTATTATGTTAAAAGCCATAATGGGGGATGTTAACTGTGCCCTAAAGATCATATAAAACGTTTAGGGGATGCTTGGAAACCCCAAACCTCAGAACTACCCCTGAAAGAGTATTTTCTGTATAAAGTGCTAGTGGTCATGGTAATCTTTAACCCCCAGAAACAACCCCTTGTATTTTGTGTACTTCCAAACCCATCATAGGGGGTGTTACCAATACCCTAAGGAATATATACATCCTATAGGGGATGCTTGAATTTCTTACAATTTAGAGATACAACCCCTAATAACATATTTATCGATATTGCCCAAGTCCTCATAGTAATATGTAATTTCCAGCTACAACCCCTAGTATTATGTTAAAAGCCATAATGGGGGATGTTAACTGTGCCCTAAAGATCATATAAAACATTTAGGGGATGCTTGGAAACCCCAAACATCCGAACAACCCCTAAAAAAGTATTTTCTATATAAAGCGCTAGTGGTCATGGTCATCTTTAACCCCCAGCAACAACCCCTTGTATTTTGTGTACTTCCAAACCCATCATAGGGGGTGTTAACAATACCCTAAGGAATATATATATCCCATAGGGGTTTCTTGAATTCCTTACAATTTAGAGATACAACCCCTAGTAGCATATTGATCAATATTGCCCGAGTATTCATGGTAATATGTAATTTCCAGCTACAACCCCTAGTATTATGTTAAAGCCATAATGGGGGATGTTAACTGTGCCCTAAAGATCATATAAAACCTTTAGGGGATGCTTGGAAACCCCAAACCTCAGAACTACCCCTGAAAGAGTATTTTCTGTATAAAGTGCTAGTGGTCATGGTAATCTTTAACCCCCAGCAACAACCCCTTGTATTTTGTGTACTTCCAAACCCATCATAGGGGGTGTTACCAATACCCTAAGGAATATATACATCCTATAGGGGATGCTTGAATTTCTTACAATTTAGAGATACAACCCCTAATAACATATTTATCGATATTGCCCAAGTCCTCATAGTAATATGTAATTTCCACCTACAACCCCTAGTATTATGTTAAAAGCCATAATGGGGGATGTTAACTGTGCCCTAAAGATCATATAAAACCTTTAGGGGATGCTTGGAAACCCCAAACCTCAGAACTACCCCTGAAAGAGTATTTTCTGTATAAAGTGCTAGTGGTCATGGTAATCTTTAACCCCCAGCAACAACCCCTTGTATTTTGTGTACTTCCAAACCCATCATGGGGGGTGTTACCAATACCCTAAGGAATATATACATCCTATAAGGGATGCTTGAATTCCTTACAATTTAGAGATACAACCCCTAGTAGTATATTGATCAATATTGCCCGAGTATTCATGGTAATATGTAATTTCCAGCTACAACCCCTAGTATTATGTTAAAAGCCATAATGGGGGATGTTAACTGTGCCCTAAAGATCATATAAAACCTTTAGGGGATGCTTGGAAACCCCAAACCTCAGAACTACCCCTGAAAGAGTATTTTCTGTATAAAGTGCTAGTGGTCATGGTAATCTTTAACCCCCAGCAACAACCCCTTGTATTTTGTGTACTTCCAAACCCATCATAGGGGGTGTTACCAATACCCTAAGGAATATATACATCCTATAGGGGTTGCTTGAATTTCTTACAATTTAGAGATACAACCCCTAATAACATATTTATCGATATTGCCCAAGTCCTCATAGTAATATGTAATTTCCAGCTACAACCCCTAGTATTATGTTAAAAGCCATAATGGGGGATGTTAACTGTGCCCCAAAGATCAAATAAAACATTTAGGGGATGCTTGGAAACCCCAAACATCCGAACAACCCCTAAAAAAGTATTTTCTATATAAAGCGCTAGTGGTCATGGTCATCTTTAACCCCCAGCAACAACCCCTTGTATTTTGTGTCCTTCCAAACCCATCATAGGGGGTGTTACTAATACCCTAAGGAATATATACATCCTATAGGGGATGCTTGAATTCCTTACAATTTAGAAATACAACCTCTAATAGCATATTTGTCAATTTTACCCTAGTCCTGAATGAATGAATGAATGAATGAATGAAACGTTTATTTATCCATCAAATTACATAATACAATGATACAATATATATGAATGTACAGTACATGTTATACAAGTTAAGATGACACTAGTTAATAACCACAATATCTTCATGGTAATATGTCATTTTCAGCAACAACCCCTAGTATTATGTTAAAAGCCATAATGGGGGATGTTAACTGTGCCCTAAAGATCAAATAAAACATTTAGAGGATGCTTGGAAAACCCCACATCTCAGAACAACCCATAAAAGGAATTTCTCTTAATACTGCACTAGCCATCATTGTAATCTTTACCCCCAGCAAAAACCCCTTGTACTGAGTGTTTTGCAAACACATCGTAGGGGATGTTAACTGTGCCCTTAAGAATATATAAAAATTACAGAGGATCTTGAAAAAACCCACATATTAAAGATACAACCCTTTATAATGAATTTAGTTTAATACTACAATAGTCATGGTTTTAACCCCCCAGCAACAACCCCTTGTACTGAGTGTCCGAGCAAACCCATCATAGGGGATGTTACCTTTTTATCCTAAAGTATATATATATATCCTATAGGGGATTCTTGAAAACTCAACACTTAAGACCCCTAAAATTTATTTCAATAATGCTGCGCTAGCCTTTATGGTTACATGTAACCCCTAGCAAACCCCTTTTTATTGAGTTGTGTTCCAAATCCATTAAAAGAGTTATGTTTATCAAACAACGTATTATCACTGTTGTTGTTATAGGTTTAAAAATAATCATTGTCATAAAAAAGAACTCGGCGGTAGACGCACATGCTAGTTTAGGCCGGCTGACGGCAGTTCCAGTGTGACGACATATAGTACACCAGTCGGCAGTGCCTCTCGAAGCGTATTCGCTCGTGGAGGCACTGCTCAGTGGTGTCCGATTGTGACGTCACGATCAGACGCCGAGCGAATTGACCGGGAGATGCCAGGAGGGGATAGTTAATGTATATCTCCAAAACCTAATTAGGAAATTTATATCAACAATAAGAGATGGACTTGCGTCAATAAATAAAATTGGGTATAAATAACTAATTAGATTAGTTTTTATCATTGAAAAAGGCAGGAAATTAAAGTTTTGAGGTTAGGATAAATGTGATGTGGCAACCATGTTGACTACGTCTGCTGTGAAAGTGATGTCACCATTTAAATACCTCCTTCATTCTCTAAAAAAGGCGGGAAATTGAAGTTTTGAGGTTAGGATAATTGTGATGTGGCAGCCATATTGGCTACATCAGCTGTGGAAGTGATGTCATCATTTAAATACCCACTACATTCTCTGTTGCTGACTTGTTGCCAGTGTAACATCGATCATTTTCCTTTACTGTGTACCGCTTCGCCTCATTACCTAGGGGACTCGGAGGGAATCGGGGTCATTGGGTGGGAACTATCGATAGTCAAACACCTCATACGAACGATGTATCAATATTCCCTACCAATAACTTAAATTATTTCATTGATTTATGGTACGAGTTTCATATCTGATCTTCTGCCGTTCAATTATATAACAGATGGTTCAACATCCGATTTTTAAGAAAACACATTGAACGATCTAACGCTAATTGAAATTCTATAATAGGCCTTTTGTTCGTTGGACAGAACTTGACATCCGAATACATTGTATTCATACTATCGACTGTTATCTTACTCTTTGTAGATATGTATATCGATAAATATCTTAAATTATGGAAGATGGAAGACATGAAAAATAAGGTAGGGTTGTTTAGTTAGTTAATGCGGCCTAATATTAACGATAGTACAATTTAATTTAGTTTTTTGTTAGCTTCACTAGGCTATGTTTAATTTAGATTTCTAGAGTTTCATGTTTATTTGTTCGCTCCTAGAGAGATTCAAATTATATTTAAAGACAATGATTTCGGTTTTTTTGTTATTGATGTTTATTCATTAACTTGGGCTACTGACAGTTGTTGGAACAGTGCAACGATTGAGTTAACACGACAGGTTGATAGCTGATATCGGATTACCAAAACCTAAACAGAATAGGCCTACACTTACATGAAAACGAAACTGATCTTTCCCCATGTTAAATATATAAACAATAATTAAGTTAACTTGGTATAAACATAACCTGTAAAGGCAGATGATCAGATATGAAACTCGTACCCTTATTTACTTCACATTTCTCTCTAGGGGATTCAATGGGAACTGGGTTTGTTGTTTGGGGAACAATCGATTGTTAACGATTTGGCCCGGCTGCAAGTTTCCCACATAGGGAATTGGGCCAGACTAAAAATTCCCTTTCTCTAAAAGCTTGGCCACTGCTGCAGCCACAGCGCCGAGGGCGCCACAAAAGTAAGTTATTCATTATCAAATAGGCCCTGCTCTAAACAACAAACCTTACAGACAACATAACGTAAGCATCATATGTCACCATTAATGACATTTTACTTCAATTGTGTACATTTTCTATTATCGTTTCCAATTAAGACACTTTATTTCCCCACCCAATACCCCGATATTCCACTCTCTCCACTAGACTGACTTGATATAATAGGTTATTAGTGGTAGGCCTACTCGTAAGTTACTGGAAATGTCTTATTCGAGCGCAAAGGGTTAAAATTTTTTACTTAGCATTGGAAGGGTATAGTTATTGCACTTTGAAACACCTACCTTTTAGGCTTCACCAGATTCCACCTGGCTCACAAAATAGACTACTTTGAATTTCACTTTATTAAAGAAAAAAATTGAAAATATAGCCTACAAATTTCTAACTTAATATTATGTTAGTGATCCTAATTCACTGGGTAGGTATAACTAAAAACAACATACTTTTTGAGTAGGTAACAAAATGATGCCGGCTTTTTAGGTAACAGGTGACTGTGTAGAATACCATTTACATAAGAAATGGATGGGTTATTTGTATGATTTATTCTTGGAAACAGCCTGCAATCTCTGGCCCAGACATTATGACTCGTACATGCTCATACTCATACTGAAATAGTTATAAATTGAAATTTTACCTTGAATTCCTAGGCCGAGCCACAGCCCGACTTCCTCTTTCTCACTTCTCCCTTTCTCTTTGTTCTTGGTTATTGAGTTTGTTTTTCGTTTCCGTTTTGATTGGTTTCTATTATCTACCTTCTGTTTTCCTGAGTCTTGCCCTTCCTCACATCTTCCTCCTTGCTTTCTCTTCCTTTTTTGTGCCTCTCTGTCTCTGTCTGTCTCTGTATTGCTTCTTGCCGCTTACTTACTTCCTGCTTCCTTCTCTCTCTCTCAGCTGATTTCAGTCACTGAGCTATATGTTATTACTGGAGCAGTGTTGCCAGGTAGAAAAAATATTTGTCCCCACTGAAGCACACCAATATTCCCCACTCTGTCCCTTATTTCCCCACTCTTTCCCTTATTTCACCACTTAGGCCTACAGCTTATTATTTTCAATTAATTTTTTTTTACTTGAATACCTTTTTGATTTCTAAATTCTAATATTCTGAATGCTTATGCTTACAATTTAATATTATCATATCAATGTAAATGAATTATAACCCTGTGACCCTGTATAAAATTATAGTGTAACCAACCCAGGGCTGTACCCAGCTTTGGCGGGCCCCGGTGAAGATATTAGGCCGGGCCCCTCATGTCCTGGTACTGCACCCGTTCCACTCAAAACCGTAGCTGATTTCCGGCTCGTCAAGAGTGGTGACCATTTTTTGGTTTTTTTTTTACTCCCTCGTGTCGGTTTTGGTCCCTTTGTTGCCGTTACGGGCCCTTTTGACCTGTTCCCGGGCCTCGTCGGGGGGTTTCCACTATTTCGGAGGGGGGTTCTGACCCCCCCGGGCCCCCCTTGGACCCGGCCACCCACATAGCACGGAATATTCTGGTGACATCAAATGAATATTCCGAAGGTCAAACAATGTCAAATCAAATTTTTGATATTCGTTTGGCGTTAGTTTGATGTCAAAATGCCAAACTCAAATTATGTCAAATCATGAATATTTATAGCATATTCCAAATATCAAAAAACAAATTTTCCAAAAACTAATAAATAATGAAACTGTAATGAATTTGATATTTTCTTATAAAGTCAGTGTAATTTGGTGACTCTGTGAATCTTTTTTTTTTAATTTTTGAATGTCAAACATTTGACATTATTTGACATTTATTTGATATTCTTAGATGTCAAAGTTATGATATTCATACTTATTAAAAATGAACAAGACATAGTTTGTACCTGTGTATGTTCTGAGGACTACATTTAATTTTCAGATTTTTCGAATTTAAAATTGTTGACATAGTTTGACTTTAATTTGACATTTACTTATACTGTAGTTGAATCAGATTAGTTGTTATTTCAAATTTAATTACGCAAATTATTCAATTGTATCTACATTTAATAAGCAAATTTATAAGTATTTACTTTAATTAAATCACATTTGTATTAAAATTTACTAACATAGATTTAAATATTTCGTTTCTCACTTTTGTAATATTATAAAGTTTGTGAATTTTAATGTAAATTTATGAGATTTGTTTATAATTATTTATTACCCGGATTTCTGCATTTTACAACTACCATTGACTTTAAATACTGAAGAAAGTAGGTAAACATCACAAGATTAACTTTGTTACAGTATTTATATTGATAGTTATTTATTATTGGATAAATAGAAGCACTTTACTATTCACTCTCAATTAGCACGGTGGCTACGGGAGTTAGGGCACTAGGACATTGCACTGATGGGTCTGAGGTCGTGGGTTCATATCCCGTTTACGGCACATATTTTTATTTCAAAATTTGTATACAAAAATTATTTATTACAGTTAAAATAGTGATAATGTAGTTAAATTTTCATAAAAATATTTTTTATGTATTTTTAATTCATTGTTTTAGGAATGTTAGAAATTTGATATTTTGATTATCAATAGAATATCAAATTTGAATATTCCATGTATGTCAAAACGTGTGACGTTTGAACCAAGAATTAACGTTAGATTGACGTCAAAGAATATTCGGGAATATCATTTGATATTCGAATATCAAAATTTTGATATTCATATGACATCAAGGGAATATTTGGTGCTATGTGGGCAGGGCCCCCCCTTGACCCCAGGCCCCGGTAAAATTGTCCCGGGAAAACCGGTCTGAGTATGGCCCTGAACCAACCTGCAAAGGTGATGTAATCTTGCCATCTGATGTATTTTTTCAGTTTTCATACAAATATAAACATGATTGTCTTAAATTTTGAATCCTGTTTATTTTTTTGTTACACATTTAGTTACACATTTGTTACACAGTTTTTCAAATTTAGTTACACAGTTTATAAACACACATTTAAAAGTTGTACATTTCATTTTGATGCTTGACCAGCATTTTCTTTTTTACTTTCAAGCCAACAATTTTTCTCCTCCTTGCTCATAATTTTAGTATGCAACAAACCAACCAATGTTTTACTACCAAGTTTATTCCTAGTTTTGGTCTGAGGTTGGAGTTTTGGTTGAGGTTTATGGAGCTGAAAACCCTCTCAACACAGGCACTGCTATGAGGAAGGGTAAAATATCTGTGACACAAAGTTATTCAAAATAGGGAAGGCTTCTGGTTTGTCTCCTTGTTTTCTTAACTTTTTCCTTCCACCATGACTTTTTTCCAGAAGGATAAGAGACTTTCATCTTTGCCTATGTCAATGGGAGTGTTCCTTTATTACCCTCCACTCCTGATCTAAACCTATCTTATCAACACTTATCATTTTTGCAAATGAAGATGCAGCTGGTACTAATGACTGAATTTGAGGAATTTGTTTTCTGTCAAGAAATGCCAGAGTCTTGAGACATTTAACATACTCTGCATGAAAATGGGAGTCTTTGGAAAATCTGGTGGGCACACTCCACATAAAAGTTCAAACAGTTTGTGCAAAAAGCTTTGAGTTGTTGAGAAGTGACACCCGGGTTTTCACTTGAAATAATCTCAGTACATTTCGTGCCTAGGTACACATTTTCAATCTTAGCAAATTGTTTAGGATTTCTATATTGAAACTTAGTTACATCAAGCTCCTTTTTAGATTGCTTTTATCAATATATCACCTGTGACCAATGCAGTACTTTACTCCTACCAAACCCAGAAACTGTCTGGTTCCAAGTAGTTCAAAAGGCTTACCAATACATCGATGTATACAAACATAAAAATTAATTAATGCTCTGATCAGATAAAGTGAAATTTTTTTATAGATGTATTTTAATTTATTAAAAATATAATATTTTATCAAAGGATTGAAGATTTCCCACTTTTTCCACCACTTCACTCATTTCCCCATGTTAATCCTCAACTGTTTCAAAAAGCGCCGTTTTTCCCCACTGTGGGGATTTTTCCCCACACCTGGCAACACTTACTGGAGTTTTGAGTTACTGCTCTCTGATCAAACTTTTTTTGGAAAAGCATACCGTCAATATGGCTGCCACCCGCCACCATTAGCTTTTTAGCATTGGTCATATGTCATATTGCTATTAGACGTACATTGTTAAATTCCAAAGTCAAATTATTAGATAAATTATGCGGTCCTCATTTGATTATTTACTATAACGATTGAGTACCGTACATTATATGGATTAAATGTACCTATACGTTTTCGGTTTTCAAAGGTCCAGTTGCAGAAAATCCAGATACATTATTTTTAAAAAGCCACTGAAGGCCTAACGTCCGGACGCCTAAAATCACGGGCACCAAATAGGGCGGGAAGTGAGTGCACTGCTGGCGAAATTGTTGCTTACAGTTCGCGCATTACCACTACGCTACCAACCGTGTCATATATGATATTTTTAATATGTGATATTGGTAAATACAACATTTGACAAGAAGCGAGGATGTTTTAGAAAATGTTTTCAGAAAAGTACCCACTCTCCTCCCCCCCTACAGATAATCAACTTATATGACCATTATTATCACAAATTTACCAGTAGAATGCCCTGAAAGACGAAAACAAAGTTTTGAAAGGAAAACAAAAACATTAATTTTGGTTATTTTAGCTGAGGTTTAGCAGACAATTTGATGAGTCTGATGAGTTTACATTTTTTGCTGCCCACCCTATTTCGTGCACTCTACTCTAGTACGTTTTTGTCTAAATAAGTCGCTGCTCATACTATCAAATGAGACCGGGTTCACACTGCATGTCCAGAGTCGAGGACGGCCGCAAGAGTTTTCTGAAAATGGTTCGGCAAGTGATTCACTAACCACAAATGTCCAACACGTTCACGGTCTAATGTATGGCAATGAACACTTCAGAACTATGCACTGCTCTCGGTCGTTTCTGCATAATATACAGGGTGTTTTTTTAGTTTGCTTTTTAATTTACTCAAAAACCAAGATGAATTTGCTGGAAACGTGTGCTAAGGCGGGGGAAGTAAATTTTACATGAAAGTTTCAATCCCCCATCAACCCCCTTCTCACCACAACCCCTGGCAACATACCCTTTGTGACACATCGCCTCAAAGAGCAAATAAGAAGAAAATTTTTGGTGGAAGAAAAATTAAAATCGCATCATGCGTTCTTGAGATAATACAATAATTAAAACATAGAAGATAGTGATATGTGTTTCATCCCCCCACAACCCCCTTTTCACCCCAACCCCTAACTTAAAAATTTTGGCAACATATCCTTTGTGACACATCACCTCAAAGAGGTGATAAAAAAAAGAAAAGTTTTGGTGGAAGAAAAATTTAAATTGCAGCTGCATCATGCATTCTTGATATAGTACAATAATTAAAGCGATGAAGACAGTGATGTGTTTTTAGCATTGTAACCTCTGTTAGAATTTGTTTTATTGAAAAAGTAAAAGCCCCTCTGGTATCCTGATTGAGGGAAACAACTATTACCATTGGGGCAGATTTTTAATGATAACATTTTACACCCTCTCCAACCCCCTTTCTCAACCCCCACCCTAACTTTAAAATTTCAACTGGGATTGTTACCCAAGTAACATATTAAATTAAAAGGGATGAAAAAAACATTTTTCTTAAAGAAAATTTAAAATCACTTCACTTTCCTTCAAGATATTTATTAACTATAGTAACAAATCCTGATAATAGTTATCAATCTTGAGAACAGGTGACGCGATTTTAAATTTCCTTAGAAAAATGTTTCTTTTTTTATCCCTTTTATATTAATATGTCACGTGGGTAACACAATTTGAAATTTTAAAGTTAGTGTCAGGGTTGAGAAGGGGGTTGAAGTGGGTGTAAAGGTTTATCACAAAAAATATCTGCCCAGTGGTGATTGATAGTTGTTTCCCTCAATCAGAATACCAGAATATTTTTTTTAATTTGTCGATAAATAAAGATCTAGCAGAGATTACAATGGTAAAAACACACTTTCTAAGGCATTTTGATTATTGTCTTTTATATATCAGGAACGCATAAAGCAATTTTTCACCACAATTGTTATTAGTCATTATTATTATATTCTTTGTTATCAGGGGTGGATTTACATATGGGCTTAAAGGGCTACAGCCCAGGGCGGCAGAATTTGGGGGGGCGGCAAATTAGAGGGAGAAGTCACAACCCCCCCTGAAATCGTAGAAATAGCCTTGCTTAGGGCCCGGAACAGGTAAAAACGGCCGAAAAGGACCACAATGGGGTCAAAAAGCACACGCGCGAGTAAAAAAAAAGGTCACCACTTTAGCCGAGCCAGAAACCCCGCCGCCGACCCCCTACTCCCCCTGTGTAGCCCAGGGGCGGCAAATTTTCAAATCCGCCTCTGTTTGTTATGTAATAATGTTGTTATCACGTTAATTATTAATTGTTGTTATTTATTGTCATATATCATGTTATTTATGTACTTCTTCTATGTATTGGGCTTACCCGTTGGAATAAATAAATAAAAATAAATAAATAATTTTTTTCTTTTTTGTAATGTGTCACAAAGGGTATTACCATTTGGAATTTTTAATGTAAGGGTTGGGGTGAGAAGGGAGTTTTGGGGGAATGAAACTTTCATGTGAAATTTACTTCCCCCTGCATTGGTATACACTTCCAGTAAACAGAACACTAAAATTTTATTTAGTTTTTGGATAGATTTAGCAACAAATTTTGAAAAAAACACCCTGTACTGCATTTTCTGCACTGAGAAAAACTCGGTCATACTGTATATATATTATTCTCATTAGGGATTTAAATCCTTTGTCTGATTATTTCTCAATCCCGGGATTTCGAGATTGTTTGATGGCATATCCCCTTTGCCATAGTGTGAAAGAAAAATGCCCCAGTTGCAGCAGGCCTGCATATGCGCCAAATTTTAAATGCTTAAGCTCTTTTGTTCATGAACGCTTTCCAAGGCAGTCATTCTCCATTTGATGACTTTTCTTTTTCTAGTCATTACCTTTATTACTAAAAATATTTAAGTTTATATTCAAGAATGGGGCAAGATGGACTTCAAACAGTCTTTTTTGTTCTATTTGTGACAAAAAACAAACAGGAATAGCAATTTGAAGAGACATAAATAATATTGTCTCTCCGAGTGATCTCTCTGTCAACTGATGAGTGATGATTGTTGGCAACCAGTTTCAGCCTAACAAAAGCGTCATTCGCAGGCTGTAAATAAGGAACACAAATTTACTCCGAAGAGGTTGTCCTAAAATACTTGATGGTATTTACCTTAAGAAAGGACATTGTTTAAGTCTCTTTAAATTACCTTTCCAAAATACTTTTTTTTTAACAGGGTGGTGGCCTCTTTTTCACCTTGCCTTTGCCCCGCCCACATAGACTATTGATCTGTGCGTGGACACTATCAAGCAAAGCCAAGGAGTGAGCCGGTACAGTACAAGGGTGAACAGTACTGCTAAAAGTATGCGACAATCCCAAGTCTCGAACCTGCGGCGCTTTGTGGCCACAGTTCCGAGGCCGAGTGCGCTACCAACTGCGCCACCGACTCACTCGCTACCTATCTTACACCGACTCAGTAGTTTTACTGTGGAGAAGGCGACATGTTTGATGCCAATCCTGGAATCCTAGGACTGGTTCCATTAGGACTGTACATAAAATTAACTTTTACCTAGTGAAACCATTATTGCTTTGAAGTACTTTAAAATAAATGGTGATGGGTGTTGTGTTTCAAGTAATTTGAGCTTTATATATAAATATATTTTAAGCGTTATTGTACATTGATAATCAGATATATATGGGTTATGTAAAAAATACTGACCTCAAAGAATGCTATAATAATTAGTTGATGTTAGTCTAGCTAGGGTTGCCAGACATCCTGGTTTTCCTTGGACACTCTTGGGTTTTAAGATTTTGTCCAGCGTCCAATTCGGGGCTGCTACTTGTCCGTGGTTTCCATAATTTTTGCAGGAATATAAATTTTCCTGCCTTCTAAGCAGTTCGAGAACGAGAACAGTTCCGATCGTTACGTACCGGTACCATCCGCGGAACATGTTCTTTTGAAACTCTTGAAGTTCTTTTTGTTGTTCCAGAACATTTCAACCGCGGTTTGATGAATCAAAACAAATACATACAAATGACTACATAATTGCATTTCACATTCCACTATATTTAGTAGTGTTGAAACTGCGGCTCGTACATTAACCGCCAGGCCACTTAAATATAACAAACGACAGTATATGTGAGCCAGCTGGGCTATATATTTTGGGAATAATAGCTGCATACTGATACAGCAAATATATTAAAGAAATCATATGTCTTTCTGCACCAAAGATAGCATGGAAGTACAATTATTTATTCTTGGACCCTTAAAACCTTTTTTAAAATCAAGAGCTTAAAAACAATATGGAAAGTTTATTGAAAAGTAGGGCAACAGAATAACACCCATATATACCATCACCAACATTTATTCAAGCTAAAATTATTTAAAATCTTGTCTTTCTTCAATTTATCAGTCTTATTTACATTTTCATTGAAATCTAATCCTCAATCCCAATTTGTTTATGAACTTCAGGAGCATAATCATCATATTGTGCTACAAAAAAATTCAGGGCTACAGGATCACTAAGGTTGTATTTTTCAGAAAATTTCCGAATAGAAAAGTTTCTTCTCCCCTCCAAAGTAGTGTTGTCCAGAATCGGTTCTTCAAAAGTGATGTTTCCGGGCTGTTTGTACAGCAGGAAAACATATCTGTGTAGTCCACTTTCTCGAGGAGGATCGGAGCCAACATATTCTGCGAGGACATCTCCAGACGAAATGTCGTTTCCTGGAATGTTCCCGACCAGCCAGTGAAGGAACTCCCTGAAAGTAGGGTTCTGGCGACTGGGCGCATCAGGTTCGACCATGGAGAGGAGGAACCAAGAGTTCGGGTCTGCCCAAAAGTGGGCTTCCGGTTCCGCTTTCACCTGCGATGGCGTCAGCTCGTTGCCGTAATCTACGGTGCTGTTGTCGTAGGACAGCTTGAGTGAGACGCTCCAACGCAGGGTTTGAATCACGTCCGGGATTATGTCCAGCAGGGGTGCGGCTCTCCCACAACAGTTTGGATACGGTTTAGAAAAATCTTCTGGGGTGAGAATCCACCCTGGGACGAGACCGATCGGAGCACACCTAGGAGACATATGTGAGTAAACCATGTAAGTTCAATGAATATAACTTTAGTATAAAAAATGTCATAGCATAAGCTGTCCACATTAGCGAAAGAGATTCAAAAATGATAAATAATGAATTAGAAGGCCAATGGCTAGAGGGGGATATACTTTTTCATTATCAGCCAAATGACACAAGAAAACTCAGTTTAATGTTGATCCACAAACAAACAAAATATGTAAAAATACCCCCGTTGCAGCAGACCTGCATACTCAGCGAATTTCAAATGCAAAACAACATATGTTAATCAAACATAGCGAGATTTGACATGTTTTTTGTAAGCTCCATAAGAATAACATGGGGAATGAGTATGCAGGTTTGCTGCTACAGGGATGTTTAAACTGGTTGGTTTTAATTCAATATTTAGTAGATCTGAACTAGAAGAAGCCATTTACCAAGTTTTATCAAAATATGTTGAGGAATAAGCGAGATATAGAATTTTACTTATTTCCTATAAGGTTAACATTGAGACAACGTACTGTGTTTACCACTTTCAATATCTCGGTAACCAATGGACATAGAGCAGTGATTCAAAATATTAAATTGTTTGTTTTTTTGAGCTGAATTCAATGGTGCCAACAAAAATTTGATAAATTTAATTTTTCTATGTGAAAAACTCAAAAAAACCCATTTTTGGGGGGGTTTACCCCCCTTTACCCCCCCTTCCGGTGGTCCGATCGGGCTGGTTCACAAACTCGTCCGAGTGATTACCACTTTACACGTCTGTACCAAATTTCATTAAGATCGGACCATATTTACGGCCGCTATCGTGTTAACAGACATATTATATATATATATATATATATATATAGATATATAGATATATAGATATATAGATATGTATATAAAAATTCGAACAAATGGTGTTTTTTGCTTATGGGGACCCCAAAATGAAAAGTTAACATGGTCTCGGACTTAGGTCTTACCATGAGTACTACCGTAATAGCTTATTCCTATAAGGGAATTCGCTAAAATGATAGATTATGAAGCAATCGCTAAAGATTCTCTGAACTATCCAACCAATTTTACATCCTCAGGAAGGAAGTAAAAAGGTGGGTTTTAGTGTTGAAAGTACAAATATTAAACTAACAAATAACTACGTTGAATCTCATAGATTGTGCACATTTTTAGTTAACAGTGTAATTATAATTTTTATGGTAGAATTCATACAACTATAAAGCACAACAGGAAGACCTTGCGGAAAGTGGTTGGCTTCATCAGCGGCCACTGGGTATTCCGCGGACATCTACATAAGATGGGAATTCAAGTTGAAAGCCTCCTATGTAGGAAATGTGGTGAGGAGGAGGAAACAGCCTTCCACTTGATCTTTATGTGCCCAGCCCTACAAGGTCTGCGTGTGGGAACCCTTGGTCTTTTGACAAGAGACCAAAGGGAAGAACAGGTAACCATCATCAAAAAGATCTCATGGTTCATCAAAGACCTGGGGTTTGACGGAGAATGAGGACCTGTGAATGAGGGTGCACAATAAGCTATTCTCGATGCATTACCACGGTTACTTCAAAGCCTGGCTCTCTGTTAAAAAAAAAAAAAAAATACAACAGGGAGGGGAATTTTAACTTTCACTGGCAACAGGCAAGTCCCTCATGTATCAAACAGAAACCTAGTGTAGTTCACAAGATCCTGTCAAGTCATTACCTGGAGCTTTTTTTTTTTGACACAATGTCATTTCCCATTGGGTGAATCAATTAGTTTATTGTTGTTGTTGTCTTGTTCTAACAGTTTATTGATTATCCGCTAGATAGTGATACTAGACTAATGGATTTTCGGAGACTTCACAATCCCTCGTGTGCTTCCGTCTGCCTTCGTGGGGTTGGCCTCTCATTGGCGAATGATAATGATAACAATGAATTCTGATTTTTGAGCCAGTGGAGTTTCACCAAATTTTATAAATTAGACTGTTATGAAAAATCATGCACTGTTTGCATGATCCAATATTGTTTATGCAGTTGACCGATGTTATTTACTCACGCCTTCATGATCCACTGATCGTTGCCGGCGCAGGCGCGGTAGAGGCATTTGTACGGAACGTCAACTTGTTCCCCGACCTCCAGCTCCCGATCATCCATTGTGCAGCCCCTTACTGAAAGAAGCATTTGCTGACAAGTCATGATGTTTCCACAGTCTAAGAAAAAATACAGTCTCGACACTTGTCATATGTTGCAAAGCATTTAGTTCTCCACAGGGTGACACCAGCATTCCATGCAGCACACAAACACAATTACTAACAATATTAGACCCCATCTGATTGCAGTTGTTTTTATGTACCAGCCACCAGGATTGGATAGAGAGGGCACTTTTTTCATCTGAATGATAAGACTGTATTTGTTTTTAGACAGTGGATAGTGAAACAACATGTGATTTGCTTGTGCCAGTAATTGTGCTTGCTTGCCACCAGGGTTATGGATGGGGGACACTTTTTGCGACCAACTGACGGGACTGTATTTTTTCTTAGACTGTAATATTTCATTAAACATGTTACTATGTACTATTACTGGGAATATGTTTGATTTCATAGTGAGAAAATAAGTGAGCAATACACACAAAATTCATTCATTTTGGGCCTTTAGATCTTGAGTTTTTCTAAACTCTAATATCATTTAATTGGCTTGCATTTTAATTAACTAGGCCTACGCTAATAAAATTGATTGAGATTGTTTTGTTTTGTAAAACTGTATTCCATTTTGCCATTCTGTTAGGAATATCATTGTTCTGACCAATCATAAGATGCAGGGTACTGGCAGACAAATTCTTTGTTTGAAATTTATTGAAGGTGGTTCGTATGATATTAGTATAGAAATTTTGCCGTATTTCAATGATAAAATTGTTTTATGTATCTGTTTGGATGTGTTTTATGTAAGTTATGTTTGCCAGGTATTACAATTAATTGTTTTAAACTTATAATGCTCAAGGTCATTTACAACTGACAAAATCGGCATTGCCAAGACTATTTGATTAACAATAAACGGTATCGGGAAACTGACACATACTTTCTCCCTTCAAGTCATTTATAACCAGAAAAAATATATAGTGAAATAAAACAAATTAACAATCAATCATCACACAAATATATACCAAATTTTATCAAAATGATTAGTAAATAACGGAGGTATCGGTTTTAAATATTTGCCATAAGAATAAAATTGGACAACATACTGCGTTTACCGCCGATCTAAAATATCAATTATCTCCGCAACCAGTTGACGTAAACTAATGATTCAAAATACTGGATTATTTAGTTTTCCAAGTCAAATTTAATGGTTGCAAGTATATTTTCCTTAGAGGTTATAGATTTTGTGAAATATGAAAAATATAAATTTTTTAACACTTAAACCCCCCTAACCTCTGAACCTGAATTTTTACAGACATGCGGGTGGTGTTATTTTGTTTGTCATCTTAAGCACTAAATAAAAACCATGAAATTATTATCAAAATCGTTGGAGCCGTTTTTGAGAAATATTGATTTTTGTCATTTTTATGGGTTTTTATGGGGTAAATACCTGTAAAAATCAAAAATTCAAAAAAAACGCCTGGAGATAACATGGCTTTATACCTACATGCCAAATTTCATGAAAATCGGACCACTGTTGTCGTCTCTAGCTTTGTTTACATCCACACATACATATATCTACACACACACACACACAGACAGACACCACGCCAAAAACGACTTTTTTGGATTCAGGGAACACTAAAACAAATATATCCACTAACAACTCAAATTTGAAAATTTTGACGAAAACAATACTTTCTCCATATACTATGTATAGGAGGGAGAAAGTAAAAATTACAAATGTCCGCATAATTCTAATACAAAATATATTATCGTTTTTTGTTAAGTGAAACTGCATGTATTCTAAGAAAGATTAAGGGTGAAGACAATAGCACAATACCGAGACCATCTTTGTACTGTCGCAAGTTTCTCACACCCACCATTGTCCTGGACAGTAACTGCCTCGGTGGGCAAGGATCTGTCAAGGTCGAATGTGTCAGCCGTGGTTCCCAATGTGGTGTCTTCCACGTCATTGTGTGCAGGGTTGCACCTACAAATCCAACAAAAATCAGCTCAGTGAAGTGTAGATTTGCCAACAATCAACTTATTCGACTCATGCAAGGCCACACTACACTACAGGCCGGAGTCCTTTTTTGGTGACGTCACATTATCAGACGGAATCGCAGACGCTTTTATAATGTACTCTTATGGCGATTCACTGTCGCACTCTTAAAACTATCGTGCCCTAAGTAATTCGTTTCAGTTTTCGTGTAGAAACCATTATTTTTTCAAATCTGCATTAATTAATGAATAACCAAATGCGGTCGAAAATATTTTTAAAGAAAACATTACTTTATTTCATAATCTTAAAAACCGGTAAACATTACAGGCAAGTAATTTGTTTACTATTAATCAGATGTTTTATTGGAAATTTGACAGTTTTGTTTCTTATTGTTTACATTTCAATGTTCTAATGTCATAATTTTTTGGTAAATGTTTACGTTTTTCGTATGATTTTAGTTGTTGTTTCCAACACAGCGCTAGTAGTTCGGCCGGTGTTGTGACGTGGCATCAGGGAGGAGGGGGGGAGACTCCGGCCTGTAGTGTAGTGTGGCCTTGACTCATGGATTAGTCTTGAGTTAATAACAAAACTTCTGCTTTTGACAGTGGCACTTTCATTGGACAAAAATTTTTATTTTTGCTTATCGCATTAAATTATCATAAATTTTCGATTTACCTTTATTTAAAAAACAAAATTAAAATCTTACGAAAAATTGTTTACATTATAAACCCTGATTGGGCTTATTTTCCTTTTCTCATCATCATCTTCAGAAAGGGTAACTAAGTGCACTCTTACCCTTTGTGGGTAATAAATTAAGTTAAATTATGAATAGTGGAGTTTGATCAATAATCGAATTATTTCTTTCACTACCATTGGAAAATCTGTCACAGATAATATACAGTGCAGTCCCACAAACCCAGCCCTTGATAACTCGGAAGTTTGGATACCTCAGTTAATCTGATAGCAAAAAAAACATGCTTAAACTCTGAAATTTAGGTCAATCAGGGTTTAGTGTTGCCTTGTTTCATGTTCTGCTTAGGATTTTCTTAAATTTACTGGCTAGCTGAATGGATAAAGGTGCTCATCTCATAACCTTAGAGTCACTAGCTCGAATCCTGACCAAGGATTGAACCTGGATACTATCGCCATTTTTCATTGGGCCATGAATTAATCATGCTAACAAAAAGTAGCCATTAGATAGTAGCAAGATCCGGTTTTGGACCATTCTCAATCAAAACGCCGAAGGGCTTAAAAAATAAAAGATAATAAAAAATTTCAGCACTTAAAAGCATGTAGTGTGTTTTAATTCTAACCGCTTATCATTCCTGTTAGCCCGAAATTTCACAAACTCAGCACCCTCCCAGTCCCCACTACGCCAGGTTTATGAAACTTTATTGTACCCCTATCAGCCAGGGAGTGTGGCTGGAGGCCATGCAACATCATCAGCTACAGCCACAGTCCCTAGCTGACATTGATATAGAAGAAATTAATCACTGATGCGCACTCAAAATCAGAAGGTAGTTTAATGGTACAATATATAATAAAGAAACAGATAAAAGTTTTACTTAAGGCACAAAGAGTTTTGACATTTCAACCAAGAGCTAACAACTTACTTGTTTGTAGTATAAGTGCCATCATCTAGACACACATGCTCGAAGCAGTCTGGATGCTGGTCTACTTCTTGCCAAGTCTCACCTACGTCGTATGTCTTGCCATTCACTTCACAAGCACTCTCTGCAACAGGAATCTTCATTGTAATAAAATTGTATAAAAAATACTGATGTTTGTCAAGATACCTTACCTTATAATACTGAAGAAAAGACCTTTTTCTCTTCTTCCCTCCAAATGATACAATTTTCTTTCAATTAACTTTTAATAATGGGAATTATTATAAGTGATAGTCAAGCTAAAGATGGTTCAAATTCTTTAATAATGTCAGAATAAAAAATATCTATGACAGTGATTTGCATTTTAGAAATGAGTCAATCATTTTTGAATTCTTTATATAGCCGAATATTTCTCCTCCAAATCTCAGAAGGAGCTTAAAGTTGCTCGTCTTATCTAATTAAGTATTTTCATGAAAAATACTAAATCTGAAGTAAATTATGTTTGCATCAAGTTATATTACAACCTCTATAACCTCTGTGAGGTTTCTGAGATGGCTTTCATAGCAAATTTCTATGAACAACACAAAATAAGGAATATGTTATTTATTTTGGTTTATATATTTGCCCTAGAAAATTACTTTTTCTTAAGATCTTAAAAACATTCTCAAACTGTTTGTCTTTTTACTAAATGAATGATAAAAATAGTAACAAATACATAACTACTATATTACCTGAACACTTTATAAAGGCCAAAATACACAGAATGAAAAACGGCAGAGGAGTCAGGAATTGCAAGTCCATCTTGCGCCGCGAGATAACCACGTACTAGGACTGCCTTCATGCAAATTGCTACTTGCTCGGTTCTGCCAAGGTGTGTGGGTGAATAATAACCCTCCTGACCATCAGAAAGGCTCGTGTAGGTCACAACGTGTGTTTGAAAATGATAAATATTCATATCCTTAATTCACAGTCTTTGAGACGAAATGTCGAACGCTTCAGAATGGACTCTGACGAACCTTGGATGTGATTCTGCGACCTTTACGCTTTACAGCTAATGAGTGAAAGAAACATTAGCATGAAATTTATGTAGATTACTTTATGTAATGGTAATTTACTTGGAAGTGTTTTGTCATGATGAATGATGTTGATTTTTGCTTCTTAGAGTTATTTCCCAAAAAAATAAGGTCAAAATCAAGAATAATATTGAGAGATATGTTGTTGTTTGATATTTCATTAAAAGCTAAGAATGTAAAAAATTAAGATTTAAATTTGTCTTAATTAAATTATTATATTGTTGACTCATTAATGTATTGTTTGAAAGCAAAGTTTAAAAGAATATTTCAAAGAAATGTTTTGTGATGCTCAAGGGAAAGAGAATTTTGCTACATTTACATTTTTCTGAAGAAGGGCTGCCAGTTTGAAGTTAAGGAAGGGTTAGCTCTATTTTCACTAAAATTTATAGTTGATTGAATAGCTATAAAATTATATGTTCCTATGTCAAAATGTTTATATATCTAATTTGTGATATATCTTCTGTGTACTGATTAGATAAGCAATGGTTTTTTTTGTGACCCAGACTCCCCCGTACATTTCTAAAACTATTTTAATGACTTGGTTGTTGTTGAAAAGAGCTCAGCTTTATATGAAACAAAATTTGTTGGTGATACTTAAGGGGAGAGCCTTAATGTAGGGTACTTCTACGTAAGATTTAAAATTAGAATATAAATTCAAAGCAAAACAGCTGATTGAAGTAGACCATACAGCCATCTCTAGGTAGGCAAGTAATTGGCAACATATCAAATGGTTTTAATATCTCCTTCTACAGTAACCCAAATGTTGCAGACATAGCTTCCCCTTCTTCTATAAAGGCATCATCAGGGAAAGTTCATCTATGTAAATATATCGATAAGAAAGTTAAGGATGTAAATTAAAATAAGAAGAATAATTTACATCCTTGACTGTCGCCTGTTGATGTCTTCTTAGAAGATGGCTAAACTAGATGCATCTGCAACATTTGGGAAATTACAGTCTCTTCTCTCAGTAGAAGACCCTGAGGGATGAAACATCAATGAAAATTATGTGTAAATCTTTTGTGTATCTGATTGCTGACTTGAAACAATTTCTCCAGCTTAGCTAGTTGAATTTTGTCCATTTCTAAAAAATAATCTTATTGTATAATTGAATGGTGTTGTACAGTAGAACCTTGGTTATACGTCACTCGATGGTGTGACAACCTCTACGATAGTACGTCACTTTTCAAATCCCCTTGGAATTGCCATAACACTCTAAAGTTTAATTAACCTCCATAACTCGACAGGTTTTGCCCAAACATCGTCGATTTTCAAATTGCAGTTCAGAACCTCTATAACACAACGTTTTTTAGGAATCAACCTCAATGAGGCGACTCCAAATCTTATATTGCACAGTTCTCACGCTTTTATGGGCAACGGTTCTCATGGTGAGTGAATCAACAAAAAGGATGTTTAGGGGTAAACGATGAACATCCTTTCGGATACAAGTCCCAATTTCAACTCTGTCTCCCCTTCCCACTTCCGCCACACATTTTTGACACACAAATGACAGGTCAATCGGATTTTCGTTGTCATAACAAGTGGAAGATTAGCAATTGTGCCCATGTTGTTGTTAATGTGTATCATGTTAGTGTTACCTAAACAGAACATGTCTGAAAACCCACTGACTGTTAATTTTAAGCGCAAAGTAATTAAAATAGCGAAAGAATATCCTATAAACAAAATTGGATATATTGATATATTGCTAAAGAAAGAATTATACAATTTGTTATTTATACTCGACACAATTTTCAAAAATCATCAACCACTTCTGTTCATAATTATTATAAAACAAATAAGCAAATTTTTTTTATTAGAAAAGAATATGGTAACAATAAAACACTACTTATTGGAACCAATGCTTTAACAGTGCTGCTCTGATCGGAAATACACTTATCATAAAGGGTTTCCAGAGACTTTGATGACGGGACTATTAGCTAAACAACCTTGATAACACAATTCCCAATAAGAGGAGACCCTCGATAAGAAGACTGTTTCCTGAATCCCATCGAGAGTCGTCTTATAATAATGAAGCAGTTTATCATGGGGAAATCAAATTCAAAAGTCATCATCAGGTTAAGCCACTTTTATTCAGTTTATTGGTTTTGTCCATACACATTATATTGTCAACAAATAATAATTATCCTTAAAAATGTTGTTAGTGAGTGCACTGGTGGTACTACAACATCTAAAAATGTAAACATTTCGTGTTGTAGACTTTTCGAGTAGGGATATTAAAAAAAATTATTATGGTTTCAAACAAGAGCCTTTCCATTCCCCTGGGTTGAAATATATTTTCTAAATAGTTGACAAAATAATACTGACAAAGCGAAAAATCTTACTTTACAGAAAATGTGTAAGTACATGCATCCTGACCAAGAAGCGTTTAGGTATCTAATAGTAAAATTAAAATTCAGTTTTATTTTATGTGTTTGGCCAGATCTTGATTGGAATCACAGAAACTATACAAACAGAGATACATCTTAAGATCAGAGCATAGTCATAAAACCAATTTTAAATAATTAATATCAGTATTGCATTGTTAAAAATTGGACTGCATCCTCATCTGTTGGAATTGAAATTTGAAAACTGAAGACCTCTTCCTACAACCTGACCTTTTCAGTCAGTTTTCGGTGGGTTGAACCCAAGCTGCTTATGAACTTCAGGCACATAGTCGTCGTACTGCGCCAGATAAACATTAACAGCTTTCGGTTTCCCGAGATTGTATTTCTTCGCGAAATTCCTCGTCGAAAACCTCCTCCTCCAACCGACGCTGTTCTTGTTTACTTTAGGCTCGTCAAATGTGAGTTTCCCCGGTTGTTGGAAAATGAGGAAGAAGTATCTGTGGAGGCCGGTGCCCTTGGGCGGCCCAGAGCCGATGTACTCGGCGATGACTTCCCCAGACTTGACGTCGTCTCTGGGAATGTTCCCAACCATCCAGTGAAGGAACTCTCGTGACTCCGGATTCTGTCGACTCGGGGCGTCAGGGTCTGTCATGATCAGGAGGTAGTAGGAGTTGGGGTCCGCCCCGTAGAATGTGTAGTTCACTCGAGGCTCTGCTTTCACCTGTATGAAAAATGAATAAAAAGTCTGTAATATTAATGTTTACATTTGTTTTATCATCAGTTATTATTTTAAGCATTTAAT
Source organism: Flexamia atlantica (assembly GCA_035578135.1). Classification (NCBI taxonomy): domain Eukaryota; kingdom Metazoa; phylum Arthropoda; class Insecta; order Hemiptera; family Cicadellidae; genus Flexamia; species Flexamia atlantica. The sequence continues at coordinate 2,228,696 of JAQJVK010000021.1, forward strand.
ATTCAAGTGGGTGTATTTTTTGAAGAGGGGAGCCATCATTGCTTTTAGGAAGGGGGGGCGTCTTAGGGCAGATATAAGGACCTTTTCCAGTCGACTCTCACTAACTCGAAATGCTGCAGGACCATAGTTTTCCTTTCAGTTACAGATTGTTCGACTTGGACAAAGTTCAAGATATAGAAGTGGTTCTTACTTAATTTCTACTTAAAGATATAACTTGAGCTAAATTTGAGATTAACCAAATGAAAATTCAAGTTACAGAGTAAAGAACAGTGACACTAGACTGAATATGACTCAAGGTCATGCTGCAACCTGTAAAGACTTACAGAGGTCCTTTAACTAAACTTCGAGATGTAGCGGTAAACTTTGACCTATGGAGGTAAAGTGCAAATTTAGTTTCATTTATCCTCTGAACTTCGAATTATAGAGGTACTTTTTGTGTAGCTTAGACCACAAAGGTAATATATACTTGTAAAATTATTTACAGTTATGTATGGTATTTTTTTCAACTTAGACAGGTTTTACTAGGGGATCAAAAATCATTCTAGTTATCAAGAGTCGATAATGATTATTACTCCTGATTCCTGATGTTGTTTTCTTGCATAGCATCATTAATTCATCTGTAGAAGTTTTCAAGTTTAGCAAACTCTGTGGGTTTTCTTTTACTCTGATTACATAAAAGAGAACACACAAAATATAACAATCCAAATGATGAAAAATAAGTCAAAATGTTTGAAAGGTAAGATGAGTCCTAACACCTGCACTGCAGTAGAACTTTACCCTGAGCCTTTATTCCAGAGTGTCATAAGTGACAAAGTGAACATGTTAAGCTACTGAATGGATTTAATATTAACTTCAAACAACCTGTATCTTCAGTCTACCTGTGTGGGTGTAAGCTCATTGCCGACATTGACTGTCACATTTTCTCCGTAAGTGATTTCCGTGTACTCCGTCCCCGGAAGTTCGTCCAGGATGTCGGGAACGATGTCCTGAGGACCGATGAGCTTGGCGCAGCAGTCCGGGTACTTGGCCGTGTCTGACTGGTCCTCGGGGGTAGCGCTCCACCCGAAAGGCACCCCTAAAGCTCCACACCTGCGGATTAAGTGGAGTTGTGTTAATCTGATAGGTGATATAAGTAATGATAGGTAAAAAGTGACTGAATCTGGTGGCTAAATTTGGGCCAATTTATTGCAGAATTGCAATATGTTACCATGTTTTGTTTGAATTAGAAACAACCATTACCTAGATTTGTCTTATTCCTGATTGAAAAGATTGATATTACAGCTGAATTAAAGTGACATAGGTGAGACACGTGTATCGGGCAGCACTTATTATTGTTGCAGGAGCACTTTCGGCTTCTCACAATATAAACTGCTGATGAAGTAGCAGTCGATAATCGCGAGAAGACAAAAGCACTCCTGCAACACCACGAATAAGTGCAGGTCGACGGACCATGCCTCACCTACGTCATGTGTCATCATAATTGAGTCATTTTATTACATCTTTGTTTGTGATATAAAGGGATTAATTATCCAAAAAATCATCAAAAGTGGAACTAAACTAAACATATAGAAGAAAACGCTGAATGTCAGTTTTTGGACCAGTGTTTCTTCTTTAATTTTAAACTGTTATACTTTTAAATCTTCTCATACAAAATCCTTCTCTAGCACAATAAAAAAAAACACAATTCAGATCTATAATACATACTTTTGTACATACTACTGTATACATGTACCAGTTAACATGGTATATGTATAAAATATTATGTTAAATATAACGTATTACCGTATGTATTATGTAAAAGTATATTTAGATCTGAATTGCTTTTCTGTCTTTTCCACTAACTGCAAATATGAATAGTAACATGGGTGAATTTATGGGGGTGCCAGGGGGTACACGCTGGCACCCCAAAAATTATGGCCTAAACTCACCCATGTATTGTAAGATCCTCAGCAAGAAAAATTGTAAAATTAAAGCTATCCTAGTTGCAAGCTGTTTCACTAGTGTACAAGTTCTTCTAGGGGTAGTGAGGTACAAGATGAAGCTTGGGTGTTAACAAACCCAGATGAATGGATTTTTGAAGGAGGGGAAATAAATATTAACTGATAATCAATTGATTCAACTACAAATTTCTTGTGTCAGTCAATGCTATGTGTGTGTTACACGCTAAACCAAAAACATGTCACCTGTTTATTGGTTGTTATTGAAAGAGCAAAACATTGTTTCTAATATCAACCTACATTTTTTTTATTATTTTTATCTGCCAGACTAGTAGCGTCACAAATTTTTTTTAGTATTTTTTATCTGCCACACTAGTAGCATAGTCATATGGCTTTGTTTACTTCCACATCATCGATGATTTTCTCCCCTCTTCTGCTGAAACTTCAAATTCAAGCTTCATTATGTATCTCACTACCTCTATATACCCTTATGAGAAACCCATGTTAAAATCATATTTTCTTTTACTGGTAGCATATGTTTAACATAAAATCCTTCCAGTAACAGGGAATCCTTCTTATCCTGCTTAGTTAAATAACCAGCTAATGTTAAATATAACAGTAATGATTTAAAATCTATAACTTTGATGGATTTTGGATTTTTGCTAAATATTTAAAAGGAATCAATAAGTACAAATTATTTAAGACAGAAAACTGGTTGAAACTCACGAGCCGATGAGCCACTCGCCATTCTCCATGCACCTATGCAGATTACAGTGGCCTGGGACATCCACCTGCGTCCCAACCGCCACCACTGTGCCATTCTCTAACTTACATCCCTTCGCTCCTTCTGAAACAAATAATATTTTTTATTTGATTTTTTCTTCAATAAAAAAATTAATTTTTCCAAAACTTTTTTTTTATTTGCCGAATGATGTTTTTCTATGGTTAATTTTTAATAGTATATTTTTTATAACTGGGGATAGCTATGAAAAGCTACTATATAGCTTTTTTATATCTGGGGAGGATCTTTGGACAATAATATTGTGGATGGTATAACAAATAATTTCTGTTTTGATTTGGATTTTTGGGGACATTTGCCATCACTGATTAGTAAAAAACAAGACTTTTCGGGATCTGGAATCTGATCCCGTCTTCAGGTGTGAGAAAACCTAGAACATAACAAGATTAGTAACACATAGCCAGGATAACCTGGACAAAAAACATAGCTAAAATAGAGAACTGTAAAAGCAGTAACAAAAACACTATGCTGAAAAGAAAAGAAATGCGAAAAGAAAAGAAAAGACAGGATCAGATTCCAAATCCCGAAACGTCTTGTTTTTTACTAATCAGTGATGGCAAATGTCCACAAAAATCCAAATCAAAACATAAAATCACCATCACCAACAATGAATTTCAAACAAAGAAAATTATTTCTGTTTTATTTTTCAATTAGTTTACTTACATAAACTGCCTTAAGATGTCAAAATGACTGACTTCACTCTACACATTTTGGATGTTTTACCACCCATCAGCTACGGAGAAATTTAGATGGGTGTAATACACCTGAACAGCGTACAGTGTGAAGAGACAATCATTTTAATATATATTAAGGCAGATTATGTAAGTAAACTATGTTCAAAAATATTAAAAAGTGTCAAGGCTGTTTTAAAATAAAATATTTCTGTTCATTTTCCAGTATAGTGAAATACATTAATAATAAATTTTAAATAGTTATTGATTTTTTAGCAAAATTTGAGAGATAAAAGCCTGTTAATTGACGATTAAGGATTATATGAAATAATTTTATATAGAAGTTGGTATTAATGCTAGTGGATAGTTTTTTTTTTTTTAACTACAGGTAATTGTGCTTTCTTTCAATACATCGGCCCTGATTGAAGTAAACCGCTTTTGAAATTTTGATGCAAGAAACTAATCCATGAAAGGGGCCCATTTTGCTTAGGGACATCCATAATAATCCAATCCTTTTTTGATGGGGATAATTTTTTAGTATCATTTTTTAATAGTAATCAAAACATAAACTTGACAGTCATAAAAATTTATACATTTTATAGATTTCATGGCAGTTAAAATTCATTTGTCGTTATTTCTATGAATACAGCTTAACAGACTTAAACTATTTTAACTATTGGTATGGAGCCATAACAAATATTTACCCACAAAGAACGTAAAACCTAAATCCTTCCTAATGTTATGTACAAGAGAGAAGGTCACAAACAACATTTTAAACTTAACATTACTAAATATTCCTGCATGACATAGGCTTTATAAACATTAAATATTATTTAAATTCATGTCATTTTGAATTTTCATCACACCAAGTTTCAACAATCGATTTATCTCAAACAATCTTTATAGTTGAAAAGAGCAACAAGATAGTGGTGAAAGTATGTCATTTAATGGTATATAGGGACTACTTTTGAAAAGTGATAAACCGTATTTGGTCTGATAAATTTCGTAATATTCTGTAACCAGAGGATAAAAATTCAATACGAAAATTTCCAAATCAATAATTACAACATTCGAATTCAGTATATTTGATAAAATTATTTAAGAATAGTTACATACACTTAAATAAAATGTTAAAAAAACATACTTCCCATTCTACAAACACTTTGAGTGCCAAAATAGTAACGATATTTTTGTACCATTAACTTAGTAAATGATAACAAATTGCTCTTTTCAACAACAAGCGCCAATTTACATAATTTATTCTTACACACAATTTCGCTCATTGTCTTGAAGTAAACAAGTTGAAATAAATGTTTCTTGTATAACATACCTTGACTGCTGGCCAGAACACCACAAAAAACTAAAACCACAAAACATTGTAGAAAATACATTTGTTAAATTGAACTCGGAACGAGGATGGAACACAAACTAAACAATGAACTCGCACGCGAAGGTTTTATACCGGATTGGTTGGTAGCACTGTGACCAACGAGTGGACAAGGTTGGTAAAACTGGAGGTGCCGGAAGTAAACAAGTGGCTGTGAAAGTAGAATACTCGATCGTGCTTATTATCCAGTTCTCATTGTGACACACGACTCTTCCAAATTTGCACTATTGTTCTTTTTACTCTAATAATTGTTTCGCAACTAGCCTGGCACCGGGGTTTTAAAGCACTTATACAGCGAAATTCCGAATGTATCTCCATTAAATACTTATGCAAATCGTTTTTATAGGAGTGAATGATTTTAGGATTTCCCATTTTGTTACCAAAGTTCCTTGTCCGATTACTGCTTAGGTCGTCGACCTTGAACTCGACGCAGATAAACCGGTTATTTGACTGATTTCTACAGTCAAGTGCAAGACGGCTAAAACTGTGAACTCATCAAATTGTCTGCTCAAACCTCAGCTGACGAAATTAAATGTTTGTGTTAAACTGACAAAACTGTTTACGTTTTTCAGGGCCTATAGTTAGACTCGACCGTCAACTCGACCAATGTGACGCGGCCTTGACGGATGAATCGAGTGACGGGCGAGTTAGCAATTCCTAACAATAGGAATCAGCTGATCCTAGCAACTCGGCCGAGTTACTCGACCAAAGTGACGCGGCCCTTTACGTGTAAATTTGTGTTTACTTTAACATATAATCATATAGTTGATTAAATACCCACATAAATAATTAACAATAACTTAGCACGCAGCGCTCTCTCTTACCCGCCCTACTTCACGCGCTCCACTATAGTAACCTAATTGTACTGATATGTATTAAATATCAAATGTATCCTGTGGGTGTAGTTGCTCGACAAAGGTGTGACTACTGTCTAAGAAAAAAATATGTACACTCGAGTTTAAACCCATATAACTCTGGAACGAATCATCCGACTTCACTGAAATTAATGTTAAACTGAAGCTTTGTTAAATAAATTATATATTATAACAATTAAAAAATGTTCGGTCGAGCCGAAATACCCCCCAAGGTAAGGGGGGTCCGGGGAAATATTGGAAATTTTAGAGGAAAAGGGTTAATTATAGTTAATTTTTGCAGTGAAAATTAACTTCAAGCAGACCTATTTTGTGTCCAGATTATTGAGTCAAACTAATAAGTTTTAGGTAAATATACTGAGGTAAAATTTACTTTTGAACAAACTTATAATTTGGTAAAAATTTATAAAATTTTTAGAGCAAATTTGTGAATTTTTATGATTTGAGAAAAAAGTTATTTTTACTTTTGTATTGTGACAATGCAATTTTTACCATGGTAAATTTGGATGATAGTTAATTACATGAAACAAATCTTACAATTAATTTATTTTACTTCAATGAAAAATACAAATACTTAAAAACAAAAGTACATATATTATATAAGAATTTTTTCTTGTTTCTTCGTTTGCTGCTGCAAACTTGTTAAACTGCAGGTTTAGTTCATTATTTAATAACGTATTACGCAATTTAAAAACTGACCGGGACATTAGGAAAACCGGCCGGGACACCGGGACAAGAGCAAAATACCGGGAGTGTCCCGGCCAAACCGGGACGTATGGCAGCACTATCCATAACGAACGATTTTCGGGCCTATGTTCCTATTCCTGTTTCAATTTTCTCTTTTATTGATTTGAGGAATAACCTGGTAAAATTGTTAACACATCCCGAAACACCCTCTATATAAATAAATCAGTCTTCTTCTCTGTGTTTGGATCGCCGTACGGATAAACTACAAGGAGTTAAGGCATGAAATTTTCAGGGTAGGTTCCTCTAAAACCTCAGGGACTACTCCCCTTGGGACACACAAAATTCTAACACTTATTAAATAAGATCATTTACGGTTATAATTTTCTGCTACGTATTTATTTACAGTTATTCAAATAAACATTGCGATTTTAATTTTATTAATTTCAGAATACAGTACTATAAAAAACATAACAATTTCCTCGATTGAAACAGCTTTGACCAGTTAGTTAATAATATAATTATTTTTATTTTTACCTATCGTAACTTTTTTCATTAATGTTTATATGTTTTAATTTCATTAATAATACAGTAATTTTTTTATTTTTAATTGATTTGGGTATTTCTACACTAGTGACAGTTTTAACGTTTTGATCGGGAGCGATCCAAACGTGGGTCTTGATTCTACCTAACGATGACCTTTTGTTAGCTTTATCAATTCGTAGCCTAATGACGAATGGCATCTGAATCCAGTTTCGATCTTGGTCTGGATTCGAACCGGCGACCCTCAAGTTATGAGGTAAGCACTTACCTCGTTCCTCGTTTTCAGAAACGTAGGAAAAAACTAAAACCACAAAACATACGATAAACCAAAAACTATCACATGTATATGCTTTCTGTGTGCATATTGCGTCGTTCATATGTAGGTATATTTCTTAATCTGTGATCCAGTCAATAGTTATATTATCACTAAAATTTCGCTCATCCTATATTATATTTTGTTATAAATATATCTTTAAGAAAATAGTTAACGATCAACATAATGTTAAATTAGTTGAAATTGAAATAGGTTTTTTATGTATCCACTAAATTTTAAAAACAAAAGCCGAGACACTATAAAGCACAGTTTTAATTGTTTTATTTAAAGTACCAGTATGTTACATAAAATTTTAATTTAGTCATCATTGTGTACCCTGACGTTTTGTCTATGGATAGCTCGAGGAAATATTGCCAATTTTAAAATTTTTACGTAAGTAAATATAAAATAAAGATAATACTAATTTTTACAAACATTTTCTTTTTAGCCAGCACAATCTATTCCACGAAAGGAAGTATTCTACTGTAATTAGAGTGAACGTCTCGCAGAATACAGAAGGGAATCCCCAATGATACTCTGCGTGTCTGCGTTGATCTGGGCCTCAGACCGGTTCGAGCGACGCTGGCCTTGAATTACCCGTGGACATGCTCGACATAATCACACACCACCCGCAAGTCTGTGCCGGGTTGGAGCAACATGATCGCAATTCGCGGGTGCGTCCTCGTCCTCCTAAGCGTGTCGGCGCTCCTTTCGTCGGCTGAAGAAGGTACTTGAGTTTTCACGTTGTTTAAAGTTTCATATTAGACGTAAAACAATTTGTTAAAGTACTTGTCATCATCATCAACCTTGTGATATCACGGCTAACATGAATGCATTGTATTTTTTATTTAATTTCTTGTACAGTATAGACTCAATGAAACCCTTTGATGAAAATGGAAAAATAATTAAATTGACTCTCTTTCAATTTGGAGGTTAATAATTGCCCATTGCCTGTTAAGGGGCCGTACATAAATTACGTAACGCCCCTGAGGGGGGGAGTTTTAGCAGCGTTATGAATCGTTACGGGGGAGGGGTTAGAGGAAGGTTTATAACTGCTAAAACTCAAGAAAGCATGTCTTATTTTATTCAAAATTATAGCTCTGGACAGCATTACTGGCGGGTGAGTGAGTGCGCTGTTGTCGTAATTAGTGTTTAATTTTTGCATTGTTTTGGTAATAAATCACATGGTCATCTGTTTATGTAAAGGTACTCTTTAAACAAGAAAATATTTTGCTGCAACCGCAAGTGCAACTTATGTTAAATGCTTGCAAGCTCAACACAATTCATGAAGTACGACGACAAAAGTGTGGAAACATTCTTAAATGCAAACAAATCATTTAAGATGAAAGGTTGCCAAAACAAAAAGACCAGCTGGTGCATTGCGCAAATATTTTCCAGAAATTTTAATTGCGTAAGAAATTTCTCGGTGAAATATTACTGGGCATTTTTTTTGTGTAAATGAGGTGAAAGGTAAACAAAGTTTTGACAGTTCTACCAAAACATGTGTTTATTTAGCAGACACATTTTTGGGGATTACAATTTTCGCCACCCGCCAGTATAAGGCTGTCCAAAACTTTAGTTTGTTTTCTCTAGTTAAAAAAATTCAAAATTTTAAAAATTGTTTAATGTTGGTATTACGTTTTCTCACAAGTTTGACGCAGCAGCGCAGCCCAATTAACAAAAACCCCCAGAACAGAGTCATCCACAATCCACGGTGCCAATCGTGACAGTGTCTGACCACATGACCACTCCATGGGAGAACGAGTGGATATTATATTTATTTTTTCAATTTCTTTCCTTTTACTGTGTGCAATATGATGTGATGTAATACATTAAAATTTGATAAGACATATTTGTATTTGTTATAACAATAAATATATTTCCTTTAGAGTTTAAATTTTTCTTTATATGATTATGATTTTTAGAATGAGATAAATTGGGGGGTAGGTAATGATACTGCGTTATGTAATTTTCCGGGGGGTCGGGGGGTCTGTCGCAGTTACAGTTCCGTTATAAAGGGAAAGGGGGTGTCTAAACAGGCAGATTTTAGCGTTACGTAATTTATGCCCGGCTCCTAAGTGCGTGACTGAAACATAAGTAAACAACAAACTTGAAACGTTTTTATGTTTTGTGGTGAAATATTATTGAGGATTTAGAAATTTGTTTTTTAACACGTTTTAAATTTAAGATAGTAGGATTTACCTTACTTTACTTTCTCTTGAAACGGCGATCAACTCATGATGGTATTTTAAAACCAGTCATTAATTAGAGAAATTCAGTCAAACATTGCTCGACACGCATTGCTGCCCCAATAATATAATTGACAATATTAAAACCGCGGCATTTTTAATTTCTCTTGAGATTAATAAAAAAATGCTTGTACGAAATAAGAATAATGTTTACCATCATAGCCTTCAATAGCATCACTTCACCAACAAGTAACCGTTCTTTGGGAATGATTTTCCCTCTTTCTATTACCAATGAGAAGTAAAAAATGGATAAATTCAGGTTATTGGTAAACATTAGACGAATATTGTATATGGGCATATGGTTGATGTAAACATACAACCTTTAAAAATAGGTCTATCAAACTGAAATTCACATAAATATATTACTTAAAATGTACTTTTAGTAATAGTGTACATAGTTTAATGACCTTATGACAGAGGAAAAGGGATTCGTCTATAAATGCGGATTATGTTTCCATTTAACATCTGACGGCACCAGGAAGGTAAAGTTTCATGTGTGGCCTATGTGGCGTTCATGCCTCTTCAGTCATATGTACTATACGAGGAGATCACATTACTGTTGACTATTGTTACTTCAGTGTCATCAATCGCCAATGATACACAAGGCTGAATGGCTGAATAGGAGCGACACACATTGAAGTTTCCATTGACAAGGCTACTTTTGAATGACTGTCAGTACAATGGAAGTGCGGGATTTTACCGTTTCGGTACTTAAGTAGAATAAGGAGTACATGGATGGTTCATTTTATTCGGTCATTATATCGATTGTTATTGAATTTTATCCAGCACTTTTTAAAATTAACGCAACTACCCGTTGATCGGATATTTATTGTCATCAACGTAATTCCTGTACTACAGTATCTGCGAATTAAATACGTTGTCTCTTTTTACACATCCAATTAAAAACCTGTGGAAAAAAGAGGGGGTCTAAAAGAGGATAACAATACAGTCATTGCCAAAGGTAAAAATGAAATTGAACCAAACTTGCTAGTAGTATTATAAACTATGCAGGCTATTCTTCAAAATGTATCTAAACAAGATTATTATAGCTGACGCCAATTCTTGGGGCCCAGTGCGGTGGATGCGCGGTAGCAAAAACGGCCAGTGCGCATGCGCGACAGCGCGTCGCTAGAGCGCAGCACTGTCATTCTGCTCTCAGCCGTCAACAATAGCGTGTCGTCCTAAAAACATTGACTGATGGAACATTGACTCTTATTTACAATTAAAGTAAAATACAGCATAAGATTTAATAATAATGTTTCATTAGTATTTGTAAAAACGCCTTGATACTCTGAACAACGATTGACAGAGAAGCAGTAACTACGTGCGAGCTGCCGAATGTACGCAGCCAGGCTAGTACAATGTCGGCCGCCGCTGCCGCTACTACTGCCCTCTTCCAGCCTACCCACTCCCCCCATGCGCGGACTGGGCCCCAAGAATTGGCGCCAGTTATATTTTTCTTCTGTTTTAACACTATCGAAGGATTGGTAGGTTTTTATTTCATAGTTATTGGGGATTAGACCTTCAAATATATCATTCATATTCTTTCCATAAATAATATATTTGTTAGAAAGAGTATTAATTATATTTGGTGTTTAAGTTTCAGAAGTTACAGAGAAAAAGGGGTGCAAGACGGAGGACGGGAGGGAGGTAAAAGTGGGGGAGCAGTACGACAAGCCCGGCGCCTGCCTCGCCAACATCTGCAAGGAAGGCGGCGTGTTCGCCGTCGCCGAGTCAGTCAATCTTTACATGATACATTTACTCAACTTTCACGACGTTTCGGGATCTGGAATCTGATCCCGCCTTCAGGTGGAAGAAAACCTAGAACATACCAAGATTAGTAACACATAGCCGGGAAAACCTGGACAAAAACACAGCTAAAACAGAGAACTGTAAAAGTCGTCACAAAAACACTATGCTGAAAAGAAAAACAATAACACAGGAATCACAAGTATTAAGAATTACCAGACAGGAGAGAGCACGTCCACACCCAATCAGTCTCAGCTCAGCTCTGATTGGGCGTGGACGTGCTCTCTCCTGTCTGGTGATTCTTGATACGTGTGATTCCTGTGTTATGGTTTTTCTTTTCAGCATAGTGTTTTTGTGACTGCTTTTACAGTTCTCTGTTTTAGCTGTGTTTTTGTCCAGATTTTCCTGGCTATGTGTTACTAATCTTGTTATTTCTAGGTTTTCTTCCACCTGAAGACGGTATCAGATTCCAGATCCCGAAACTTCGTGAAACTTGTTTTTTTACTAATCAGTGATGGCAAATGTCCGCAAAAATCCAAATCAAAATATAAAATCACCATCACCAACAATGAATTTCAAACAAAAAACATTTGCTCAACTTAGGAATTGCTTTTGTTTTTAATTGTATATTTAAAAAGGTTTGTCATTGGTTAACTTATTGGATATGTCACAAGATTTTTGTATTTGCTTAACTTTTATATTGTATTTTTTATTCTCATCACATAACTGAAATATAGTCAAAGAATAAAACAGACGCAATTAATGGTTCAAAGCTCTTAAGAGGGGAAAAGAGTGATTTTTAATGTATTCTTTACGACATAATATAACTTGTTTCTTGCCTAATTTAATTTCAAATATGTCAGTTTCATTTTTGATCAATGTCTTCAATTTTATGAAGAACTTGTAAAAAACTGATTCCCAGACACATACTAATACTTTTTACGAGAATGGGTAATTTTTACCTGAAATATTTATGAATATTTTATCGCAATCTGACATGAGACTTGAACGTTCGAGTTGTTTTGGCTGTGGTCCACCGATATAGATAAAAAGTATTGTGGCCCTTATTGCACCTATGTTATTTGTGCATTCTGTAGCTTTGTGTAAAACACGTATTTGGATTATTAGAGATGTGTATTTGAGATGATCTATAGAGAGCGGAGAGCGAGTTTTATTTGCGTCAGTAAGTCTTAGTATTCAGCCCATTACTCATTTTAACAACCTCATGATAAAGTATAGTTTAATTTACTACTCTTGTAACCCCTGAGGAAATAAACCTTACAATAAAGACACATCTATATATTAATACGCAAGCGGTTTTCTTTTCACAGTCCAACCGCAATAACGGCTGGACGGATTTTAACGTTTGAGGTACCAAATTAAAGGGAATTTTATGTAGATTTGTCAACAAGTCTCAGAATTTAAAAAAAGGCCGTCACTAAAGTACAATTAAGGGCTGAAGTTTCGGAACAGTGGCGCTATTCATCGACATTTGAGCAAGCTCAGTTCACTTTGTTTACAACTGAACATATGGTTATAAGCTCTGAAATAGTTTTATAGGTAAACCATAGATTGCAGCACTTATAATTATTTTATTGAAAAGAGCAGTTTTTTTTGTTTTACAGCTGCTTTGGCTTTCAATAAAAAGATATATTGTGTAATTTTGGTTATGTTATGAAGTGTTTTTAAAGGGTTTAAACATTGCAGTTCCCAGTTTCATTATATAGTTTACGATATCTAAATACATTTCAGCATTGAGTTTTTTGAAGGTTTATTAACTTGAACCAATTTATTTTTTTGATTTGGTGCAGTAATAATGCAAATTAGAAGGCGAAGATTGACCGATCGGAGGGAACACGATTGCATTGCCTAGAATCACCCTCCCGATGTAACATTTGATGTTCCTTCCAACCTCAGACCAATGAACTTATGTTTTCATCGTGGTAGCTAGCTGTATTTCACGAATGACTGGTAGAGATAATGCGTCATTTACGCGTTGTTGACACAAAGGAAAGGTTCCCTACAAAGACAGCCGTTCCTTATAATTCCTGTTTTGGGGATAACTATCAAAAAGGTGCAGAGGCAGTCCCTAAACAAATGAGGTCTTCGCTCACGGTGCAAGTGTTTGCTCTCGGTTAGCTTCATGTTGTTGAAAGCAGAGCTCGATCTTTTGACGGTATTAAAATATACATTTCAGAATAAGGAGGACATGGAAAATGATAATGCTTCCCAAAAAATAGTTAACCGGAAACTTCTGCGGTAATTCAAATGAACTTTTAGAGTTTCAATGTCTTAGCCATAATTGTGCCATTGAATTAGCCCTTCAATCAAATTTTAAAAGTATACAGGTAAGCTGTTTATTCTTTTACTATATGATTTTTGCTCGATTTCGAGCTACGTGTTATCTAGTAATTATAAAATTCTCAAACGTGATTAAAGTCAAAGATCAACGATAATCTTTAGACATTGACTTCATAGTCAACGCTTCAGCTAAATAAATATATACAAACTAGCTGCTTGAAGAGGCTAAAAGCCCCGAATCATAATAAGATAACGTTTTAATGAAACCAATCCCTTATTATTGTTCAAAATACCTTCATAGTACTTTGTTCCGACATAAGTTAATATCTAGCACACAGTTTTCAATCAAATATAAGCACCACAGGTTTTACATAAATAAAGCAAACGTTTTAAATCCCAATGCTTTTTAAATAAATGGCATACATTTTAGGTTATTTCTCGTTTTATGGTTAATTTCCAGCACTTTCAGTATTTATTCAAAATAAGACGAAAATGAAAAAGAATATTATTTGTGTAAATTTCGAATTTTTGAATCTAACCTTTTTTATTTCAGATGTGGCATCCGAGCTTTACCCGACGGATGGGTCCTGACCGTCGAGGACCCAAGCAAAGGATTTCCAAAATGCTGCTCGACCCCCGTGCCTCCCTTGGAGATCGTCCCCGACGTCCTGGACGCCCTCCCTTGGGCGGAGACCCTGGACATCTCCTACGGCGACAACGCCACGGTGGAGCTGGGTAACCAGCTGACCCCGAGGCAGGTCAAGGACGAACCCGCGGTCAACTACACCTCGGACCCGGGGAGCTTCTACACCCTGGCGATGGTAGATCCTGACGCCCCCAGCGTCATCAACCCGGAGGCCCGCGAGTTCCTCCACTGGCTCGTCGGAAACATCCCCGGAAACGACTTATCCTCTGGAGAGGTAAATAAATAAATAAATAAATAAATCTTTATTTCCTCTGCACATACATACAAACATTTACAATATATTTGTAAAGAAACATATAACAACTTAAAAAAATAATTAAAACCAGGCTGATAAAAAAAAATAATAATAATTAAAACCTATTTTTTATCTGTATGTGCAGATGAAAAATAGGGCCCCCAAGACATAAAATGTCTGTTTGGGGGTTCCTTTACAAAATATAACCATTTTTTAATAGAGTTGGGAGCATTTAAATGTAAACAACAAATTTGAAGTAACGATAATAAAAAAACAAATAATCAACAAAATCTTGTGATTTAATGTAAGTAAACTCGTTATTTCCCTACACTAATACTACAATAAAAATTAATAAAGTAATTTAGAAAAAATCAATACTGTATCTAAATTTAAAACCAATTACAAAGCTTCTACAACAAACACTCAACAATACAATTACTTAATCTACAGACATATTATAAAATAAAAATAGAATAAGATACAAACATTCAATTTCCTATATATATATATATATATATAGTACAAATACAAAACACATATATATTTTTCTTTATTAATAGAGGCTAACTCTAACCTAGAAAACTTAAATCAAATCTATGACATTATACGTAACAAATCATCTGCATTCTTAACTGTCCTTAGCCATTTACTCAATCCTTTTAGAAATTTTTCATAATTATTTATTGATTTAATATTGTTTGGAAGTAGATTAAATATTCTTGGTGCAATGAACTGATAGGTTCGTGTAAAGAATATTAGATTTGGCTTCGGGACATGTTGTAAACTTACATTTCTTAGTCTTGATTTATAATTATTGCTTTCGCCTCCATACAAATCTGCTGTACTGCAGAACAACTTAAGAACTTTAAACAAAAAAAGTGATCGTAATGGAAATATATTTAGTTTTACAAAACATGGAAATGAATGCTCAAATTTAGATTTCTTAGAAATAACCTTTACAAAAAGCTTCTCTAAAATAATAATTGATTTTAAATTTGTTAAATAAGTTCCACCCCAAAATAAGAACCCATATTTAATTCTGCTATTAACTAATGAAAAATATAAACTTCTTATATTTTTTTCATTAATACCTTTCTTATATAAAGGTCCTGGCGGAGTACGTGGGGTCGGGACCTCCCAAGGAGACGGGCATCCACAGGTACATCTTCCTGCTGTACAAACAACCCGAGAAGCTGACCTTCGACTTTGTGAAGATCGGTAAGACCACGGCGCAAGGAAGGGCCAAATTCATGATCAAGAAGTTCGCGGAGGAGCACAAGATGGGATATCCGAAGGGGATAAACATTTTTATGGCAGAGTGGGACGACTACGTCCCTGAAGTCCACAAGCAGTTTGGGATTAAAGAGGAGTAAAGTAGTTGTAAGGAAATTTATTGTGATAAATTTTATAAACAAATTAATTTTTATTTTTTGTTGGTTAATTTATTTGAATACCTTTGTTCTGGAAGATTAAATTTTTCTACTGTAATCATGTTTATTAGGTAAGGTAATAAAATGATTAACTCATTCTCTAACTTGTGTACATAGGGTAGAATCTGTTGGAAGTACGAATAATGTGAACAACTCATACAAGGGATAGCATTTTTTGACATCCTTTTTAGTGCTCATATTAGCACCTTCATCAAGGATATTTGATAATGTGTTTTCCTGGGTTTTCTTGTTTAATTATGTAAAATATTATAGATTAGACCCGGCAAGCCCGTAACGACCATACTAAAAATGCAGGGAGTGAAATGCAAAATACTGTTGTTTTAAATAAATAGAAATATTGTATGTCTTTTTAGTTGGAGAGGTTTTGGTCACTTGGGGAAATACTGTACTTTTTTATCAATCAACTTCCTTTAACCCACAGGCTGACAATATACCTAGAAGGCTGTCATAATACCTAGAACTTAAGTTGTTTTGCAGAATCAGTTTCATGAGATTCACTGATGGGACTTTGATAACATGTATTACATCGAGTTCTTGTTTCCCAGATTGGAAGTCTAGTATTAGAGGAAATAATGATAGTTTTCCTCGTTGATTAGCTTGTGTCAAGGCCAAACATTTCCAAATATGTTAGGCTAGCAGTGCAATTTTGCTTGTAAAAATCTTCAACAAAAATAGTTAATACTAATCCGATGCCCATAGGTTTACTATCATAAACAGGAGGAAACCTGTAATGATAATTATTGTTAAATAATGAGCAGTGTGCGCAAGTTTGCGATACAATTAAAAAATTATATTTTAAAACAGATTTTCAACCTTAAATACCACCCAAGTGGCTCAGTTCTTGAAAAATTCCCAGGCCCTTAGGCTGCATATTCAAGTACTATACACTACAATAACACTTATTTATTAAGATACCACTTAATAGAATTTCCTCTGCACGTAATGAGATATTACCAAAGTTTATATCCAGCAAGAGAAAAAGCCCGTTTGTTGATGAAATCCAAGTGGTAATATTAATTTTTAATACTAACTAGCATTTGTAATGTAATTTATATCTAAAATTATATAATTTTCTTAAACAAATATATTTTTTAATTTCTTTTTGAATAGTGACACTTACTTGCCAATATTGGAAGAGGACTAGGGAAACCGGTATACAACTATTTAAAAGCTACGTCCGTAAATAAATTATTATGACTTTGAATAGCGCAAAAAATATTATGCTATTTTTTCAAACTAACCAAAGAATACTTTGATATTTTATTTTTATTATTAATAGAAGCCTCTGCATCGTAAAAATCATTATATAATAACCTTACGATCCAATCTATATATCTTAGGGAGACAAAGGTTTCAGCGCCGTAATTTAAAAAAGTCATATACCTAAGCCAAATGGGACTGATGATAGCATTACGGTGCTGAAACCCATCCAATGAATAATAATGTTAGGGAGACATAAATCAAACATTGGATCGTAGGGTAGGATAAAATTTTACATTACATTTTTTTTTATTATTGTCGAAGTTAGTAATACACTTTTTGAATTTAAAAATTCATAGAGTGGCCTACGCAGGTATGATACAACGAGGGGCATTTATAACAAGAGTTTATCAGTAGATATTAAATGTTTCAATAACATTTTTGTAATATTTTCAATGGCAATCCAAGCAAAAGTTTTCATTAATTTTTGCCTTCAGGGTTGATATACGACAATTATTTCAGTAGGTTAAGTAATACCTACTTCTTTTCTTACAACAGTGCATATAAATAATATGCTTACGACCAGCAATTTCATTTCATAATTACGTTCAAGATTAATTCCGTATTTTCGGTGAAAGTATTTTGATGACAAATGAGTGTCAAGTTTCTCTTTGTGATTACAAAATTTACATTGTTCGCTTACATTTTTGAAATTTATTTATTATCATTTAATTTATATATATATATATATTGTTGAAATTTGAGATATTTTAGCAAATTCTGTAGTTGCTAATTACTTTACATCTATGGCTTTTCCCTTGAAAGGCTAATAACTCAACAATGAGACGATAAAGTGTGCATTTCAGAATATAATTACTAATATATTTATTTGATGCTAGTCAAATTTAGTTTCCTTTCAAATACAGTAATCCATTGATAAAGTTTACGTTGTAATGAAGCATTTAGTCGTTGTCGACTTGATTCAACCAACTGCCACCAGGCCGGGTGACGATGTAGCGGTAGAAATCGGTAATGTAGATTTATTAGTTAAAAACAACCATATTTCCTAAATAAGCGGGACAACGGGGCACCATGCACCATGGATGAAAATAAACTACTACTCCCGATGAAATCTATTTGATACATTGGAATATATCATCTAGAATACACCACAAAGTTTAATTTTTCAAATCTCTAGATTAAAGAAAAATTAGATTAAGAAGTAATAATCATCTGTCACAGATGAAGAAGTATTACAGATTGGCAATCTAATGTACTTTCTCGTGCCCGTTTTTTCGGGCGGCGTCATCTTTAATAGGCTGTTTTGTTACTCATATTGCATTGGTATCAAAAGAGATTTCGTCGATAGTAAATTTTTAGGTTCCAAAGAACAGATATATATAGCCGGTAATAACTTTGATATCAATGCAATTTGGGTGGCAAAACAGCCCAAAAAACTTGACCCCGCCAGAAAAAAAACTGGAACGAAAAAATGCGTTAGGTTGTTAATTTGTTTGGTTCATCGTGTATGCTTCCATGGAAAAACAATACTTAAAATGGGTTGTATTTTCAAATGATTTTTAATTATAATATAATTTTATAATTTTTATAATATAATATAATGTAATAATATTATATTTCGTATTTTATTTAATATAATATAATATTTTTATTATATTCTCCCACGAAAATTTTACCGACGAATCTGTAAGCCTAATTAATTATTGTGACTAGATTTTATATGAAAGAAAATTCTATTAGTCAAACTGAACCATTCTAGTTATTATAAAATGTTTTCTTGATAAATCTTTATTCTCTTTTGAGTAGGCATATGTTATTTTCACTTCATTTCATTAGATAAATAAGTAATAAAGATTAGTTTAGTATCTAAAGTTTTGAATAACATTTAATTTTCTCCTAAAATGTTTCAAGAGACATTTTAGAGTCTATCCTACTCACATTATTGTGATGGGATGAAATTTTGTAATTTGTAATTATTTATGTATATTTTATATGGACATGATGTTCTTGATGTACTTGCCATATTATAATCAGTGGAAAATATTAATATCAAATAAATCCTTAATACACTTCAGCGATATAAATAACATATTGTTTGTTTTATTTTGCCCTAAGTGTAATCTTACATTAAAGTTGTTCATAGTATTTGCTTGTATTGATAAGCTTAGTTAAATCCCTAGCATTTACTTAATTCATAAGTTAGTTTCAAATTACAGCAATCATTGCTTGTTAAAGTTAAATTTAAATTGTGGCTAAGCAAATTAAATAGAGCTACATCATGCGAGTACAGCAGTCTCAATATTTCGATTTCATATTTCTAATAACTTAAATAATTGAGGTTTATGCCATACCCCACACCGATAGGCTTAGTTTGTTATGGAAATTACTTTGTTTCATTGAGGTTTTCACGAATATAAGGATATACATTTAGGAGTGTTAAACAACTATCTTTGTAGCGTTGTGACAAACTCTGAATAAAAATGCAAACCACAAGGATATCACAATTTGTAATGAACACTGAGCAGGTTATACAAATTATACTTCTGGCTGAAATTTTTGTGAAATTGTAATACTGTATACAATTGCACTATGTAGGGATTAGTACACATTCTGTTCACCTTGTCAATGCATTTTTGACTGGAACCTCTTAAAAATGAATTGAGAGGCCTACCCGCGCTGGTACCGGTACAAAGACCCATCAGCTAATTTAGTTTTAAAAATAAAACTCAAGTTTTCAGTTGAATTTTTTATTTATCAAACTCCTCAACAAAAAAAATATCTTTTCGTGTTCGCTTTTTCTGAACACTGAATTTCTCCCTCAGCTTGATTTGTTTTCTGATTTAAAACAGTGCTTGAAGAAGTGATCTCAAAGTAAAATTATAGTTTATTTTTGCATAAGCTCGGTCATGAGATTTTTTACATCAACATAAGAATATTAAACATTAATTATTTTTTAAAATTCATTTTTATGATGTTAGCTTACGTCTTGCTATATGCCTAAAACATAAATTAGTTTAAAAAAATAAACGTTGCAATTATTTTTTATTATTTACATTTTGTGCTATTAAATATTCTGTAAAGTTTAATTTTTTGTAGAAACATTTATAGTTAATCAGCTTTGGCTGTTTTAAAACTTAAATCATATTTTTATCCTGCACTTTAATATCATCAAATTAAATGTTTTACTACTACTAAGGTAATTTAAAATTATTTTAAAAATTAAAAAATTAACATTAAAAATGTAAAAGTTGTTATTTTATTAGGACAAAAAATCAATAAACATTTTTAAGATACTTAATGTAATGTTTTAAACGACTACCGCATTAAGTTTTTATGCGCATTTAGTACAATCTAAAATCAAGCACTCAAGAAAAAATTAAAAAAAAGCACAGCCACTCATAGACACTGCAAAATTTAGACCGATCAACAGTAGTTACGTAATGTTATAGGTGTTATAATTACTAATACATATTATATATTTTAAATCCCAAACTTAAGGCAAATGTTGAAGCTGTTGAAGCTAACCTGAACAAAATATAATTACATTTTCGCTCCATTATAATAATTTTTCATTACGTATTCATCAAAAATCCACACTTAACTAAAAAAATTTCCAACGTATTCCTGTAAAAAAATTTATCCGTTGAAATGAGGCCAATCCAGTTTCGTCTGGATTTGTAATTAATTCCCGTGCCGCCAGTCGACGAATTACCCCAAGTCTTTATCACCTTTAATTACAGTGACCGAGCCAGGGTCCTGTTCCGACCCCGGGGGGGGGGGGGGGGTCGGAGGGGCACATTTTTCACAAGTGACAACGGGGCCCCATTGTAACTGTAGAAACAACAGACTCGTTTCTGATTAAAAACGCCGCGCGGGAACAGAACAGGTAACTGGCGAGGGCAAAAAATTGAAACAAAACGGAACGGGCTCTGCAGCCCTTAGCGATTGTTTCAACGGGTCTTTAGACTTACCGGGGATGGGAGAGAGGGTCGCACTCGCAACTCGACACTGTCTGCGAGGGATGGGTGGGAATTTGTCGCTTGGTCTGTGAGCATGAGAAACACATTTCAGAACGAGCGGTTCATAGAATACTGTGACGTAATTGAAACGTTTCGGTAAATATTAAGGGCCGCGTTAAAAATATCAGGCGTTATCTAGTGTCCAGCTCGGCTGCATCGCTTTTGCTCCACGGTTAAGGGTCATTTTGGAAACATCGCTTTTGCTCCACGGGTCAGCAGGTCGATTTCAGGACCGCCCTAAACATCGCTTTTGCTCCACGAGAGAAGGGCCTGCGCTCCCTCTCCCCTCACATTCGAAACACTCACCTCCAGGTTCTTACTTGAAAACTGTCATTTAAACGTAATAATACAACTTTACTTTTTTTGTCTAATCGAAAATATGTATTTTTGAAAGAATGTTAAACTACTTCAATTGTAAGCGCAAGTATACGATATCGTGTAAAATAAATAACTTAATAATAAAATGTGTTACTATTTAATATTATACCCACATTACATTTATGTTTTACAACAATGCACTATTAGAAACAGAGAAGCCTTTTGACACAAGATAAACATTTTAGGCATGAGAATGGGAGCAGAAAACCACGTTTGGGCCGTAAGAGTATATTTTCGGCGGGCATCAATCACTATTTAAATAACTAATTTCACTAAATTCAAGCTTAGTATAGTTAAGTTTTCCTTTTAGTATAGTACCCAGTCTTCCTTCTCGATCTGCTGTTACTCTGTTTTCTATTAATAAAGCTGTTTTGGGACCGATATTGGTACCTATAAAAAGTAAAGTTTAGATGAATTGAAGATTCAAGGTCACATTATTTAAAGCTACCCTACATGGTTTACATTAAAAAAATCTGCAAAAACGACTAGTTTGAATAAATCTACATTAATTCTATTGTAGTGACTTTGAATCTCATGTTCATGACTAAAAGCTTGATGTTGTGTTAGAAAAGCTTCCCTTTTTCTAATCGTGATTTATTGTATAAAATAAATGAAAGATGGATAAGACATGGTAATACTATTTTATTTTGTTAGCCATTACTTTTAAACAATAATGTTTACTTGTCGATACTGTTACAATTGAAGTAGTTTAACATGTTTTCAATTATTATAAATATATACGTTTATGCAAAAAATAAAAGTTGCATATTACATTTAGATGGCAGTATTCAAGAAAGAACTTGGAGCTTGGAGGTGAGCGAAAGAAAGAATTTGGGGGGAAAGATAGCGCAGGCCCCTTTCTCGTGGAGCAAAAGCGATGTTTTGGGCGGCTCTGAAATCTACCTGTTGACCAGTGGACCAAAAACGATGTTTCCAAAATGACCCTTAACCGTGGAGCAAAAGAGACACACGCTCCAGCTCCGCTCTGAGGTACCCAGAAAAACCTTAGATGAAACTAAATTACTAGATAAGTAGCCACACACTTATTGCCTTCAGTGTAATATCAATGAGATCAGAAGAAAATATCACGTAAAACATATACGTGATAAGACACTTAGATAAGACATTTGAATATACAAATCTACCCCAGAATGAATCATCAATAAAATATAATTATTGATGGATTTATGCGGTGGATAAAAATTCCTAGCAGCCCACAAAACGAATACGTAAACAATAAGAATGCTTTTATAGCTATTATTTTGCCCTGGGGGAAACATCTCATGTCACACCCTTTATATCATTTATGTAAAGGTGTCCCAAAAGACCAAGATCGGTTAATAACTTTCAAGCGAATACATATTGATTTAAGATATTTTGCGCATGAGTTTCGATGGAAAACTATTAAAAAACTAAACCTCTAGCCAGTGGCCATTAAAGTTGAAAAGCTTTTCAGGAAAAACTCAACAGTGCATATTTCAAATCTGTTTCCAGCCCTTTTAAAATACCCCAGTCTCCAAAAATTTAATATAGTTCTCAATAACTCAATTTAAAATTGTGGACAAAGTTTATAAGGGGCATGGTTTGGCTTCAGGTATATAAGGTACATCTTGTCGTATCAAACGAGCCCTTCAAAACAATATTCACTTGTTGGTAACCCTCAACCCAAAAGTTTCATTTCATGGGTATATTGGGCGTGTTAGTGATGCCAAAATGTTACCAAACGGACTAGTTTGTGCCAGGAATCAATTGTCGAAAAATTAGATGCCATTTGCATCGTGCTGACCAATCATATGGATACTTTTCAATGTAAACCTTAGGGCGATTTTGAATTTTCAAAATGAAAATTCAAAATCAAATCAAAATGAACTTGATGATGAAAATGATCAAAATCAAAATGAACTTTAGTTAGGGGCATGCCATTGACCTTACGTTTGCAGCATTTTTCTTACTAAGCCCTTCAAGATTAATAATCATTCATGGGGGATTTGTACTTGAAAATTTGGGGCAACCACCCTCCCCTCAATATCGCAATTTGATGACAGAGGCAGGTATCACTTGCACACAAAAGAGTCGTGTTTTGACTATCGGAACTCGTGTGCAAAATAGCTTTAATCTATACTATTTCGTTTGGAGAGTATTAAACCGGAACTGATTTTTGGGACACGTTGTAGGTAAAATGTGTATATGATTAAAAATGAAAGAGATAATTATAGTAGAACAAACTGTTTTATGAGAAATAGTAATCGTTAGTCATAGCCTAAACAATTCACCATAATGAAGTAATAAAGGCTCTTAAACAAGTTTGATAAAGATTCATACACCGAACATTTATTACGAAATAAATATTGGAATACATTTTTTATCTGTAATAATCAAGACTTTTCTTTAATAAAATAATTGACATTATAAAAATCTATGACATAATGTGACTAAAGATTATTAATTCATAATTTATATTATGGCCAAAGATACGACTAAGACTCCCAGCAAATGGCCCAGAGGTTCTGCTGGAGTGGTCAAAAGTTAAAGTATTTTTCCAAAATACTTTAACTAAATGGTTTAAAATAATATTCAGTACTGAAAAATTATAAGGCAGGATTTTACGGATTAATGATAATCATTTTGGGAAGTGTAATTTTATCTCACTATGGATTAATAGATTACTAGCTATTAACATTTTCTCAAGTAATCGAGAGTTTAAATTTTTTCATAGCATTTTGATGAAAAAATAAATTTGAGGAAGTGCTTACCAGGTGGTATTATTTAATCAATTTTCCCCTTTACCCTGATTGAACGGTTTTCTACAGAACCACAGTTGTTCCAGCTTACAGTTGTTGTGACCCTTTAACTAATTTATACCATAAATCCGTTCATTTAGTTTCCGGTCTAATTCATCCCCATTTGAGCCACCGGAACCAGCGCACAGCTGCCGAGTTAAAACAAAAGAGTGACAAAACGGAGGGCAAAAAACGAGGCATTCGTCCGAAAAGAAAAACTGTAAAAATATTCTCACCCCTGTCGTAAGGGTCGTGGAAGGGGTGACCAACGGGGTAAAACAAAGGCTCGTCCTGCGGCGGTATTGTCCTGCAGATGGTGCGTACGTTACTGACCTGGGTCCACGGCCCGGTATTGAGGCCCTAGCCCTTACCGCATCTGCCCTGCCGTTGTGAGCCTGTCAACACCCGGACTAGTTGGGTCCGTTGCAGGGTTGTTGTGACCGCAAAGTATGGGGCCGTTCATAAATTACGAAACGCTAAAATGTGCATTTTTAGACCCCCCACTCCCCCCCTTGTAACGTAATGGCGACACTAACCCCCCCTAAAAATTACGTAAAGCAGTGCCATTTCTCCTCCCATTTTTATGTTATCATAAAACTCGTTATAACAACGACAAAAACTAAGATAAAACCCACAAAAGATAAATTTAAACTGAAAAAAACAAATAATACATTGATATAACAAACACAAATATTTTATCAAATTTTAATGTATTACATCACATCATATTACACACAATTAAAGGGAATAAAGTGAAATATTAAACACTCGTCCCATGGTGTCACGATCAGCACCATGGAGGACTCCGTGCTGGGATTTTTAACGAAAAATACGACCTGTTAAAAAGGGCGAATTCAAACAGTCAGTGCTATATTAATTACTATGCACAGCATAATAATGTCTTCGTATTTTCGACTTTAAGAGGGTTCCCTACCTACGGCAGTTTTCGTTTTTCTGCGACACTAGCGGCGACTTTTGGAACTGCGGCTCCATAAGAGCCCATGTTAAATTTGTGCACTTTTCGCTGCGCAAGCCGTTGCAGGGGTAAACGCGGTGTCATTTAGCGTCTCCAATTCTTAAAATAAAAGTTATTCGGGAATAGCATTGTAAAGATAACGAGTTGCAGAGTGTTTATTGCTTCTCCAAATTCGTTTATGCTCACTCATTAAAAAGATATATGGCGTTAAAGTTGGTCAAATTCAACGGAATGTATCTTCAGAATACGTTAACATAAACGGTTTTGGATTAGCAATTAACATTCTACAACTCTTTATCTTTGAGATGCTATGTTAAATAAAATTTTATTTTGAAAACTGTAAGCGCTAAATGACACCGCGCGGAGCGTGTTTTAGACATATTTTGGGGTAGGTAGGGAACCCTCTTAAGGCCTTCAACTAATAAAGTTTTTATTGATAAAAAAACTTTTACACTGTCATAATTCGTAGTCGAGTAAAAATACTCGGCTACAGTAAATTTCACTAATAATGATCATAGGACTTTTGTTAACCCTCTTAATTTAAATAAAAAATCAGAGAGCGTGCAAATTAAATAATTAATGTACCGAAAATTTTTTAATAAAATTATCTTTTAGGAGTAGTTAAAAATAAGAAAATGTTCCTTAAAGTAAATCAGAAAGCGGAACGGTAAGATTTGCTTATTTAGTCTTATAATTAATTCTGGGCGACGGTAAAGCAATCAAGTCGGACAAAAACACTGGAGTTGTTCATTCACACGGTCCTGGCCCCAAAACTGGTCCTCCCCCCTCCCCCTCCCCCCCGGTTTTAATTATTCCAATCTAGCCGCACGACCTCATGGCCCCTTTTAATAAAGCCCTTTTGTTTTTCAAGAAATGCAAATTCGCGGGACAACGCGCCGCGACGAGGAGACATCTCGTACGCTTTATTATTGAAATTATTTTTACAATTATGATTTTTTGTCCGGTCGAAACCAGTTGATAAAACAATTGATGCTTTTAAGGGGTGGCGCCTTTGTCTCAGTTAGGATTGTCTCTCGGGTCAGTGGAAGGTTGGAAGGTTGGAAGGGGTCAGTCGGGCACCGGCGGACCGCGGAACTACCTCGCAGGTAAGTCTGCTCTCGTTCATTGTCTGGGTTCGAAATTTTTTAGTTCATAAAGACAGTTTTTATAAATATTATCATAAAAATAGAAAACTATTATTTTATTTAAAGTATTTATTTTTTGGGTTTTGACATTATAAAAAAATATCAATTAATTAGTCACTTAATTAGAATATATTTGATTTACAATTTGGGAATTTTAGGTACATTAAATTGGAATTTGCTAGTGATGGTTGAAGCAAAGATCCCAATTGATTATACTAATAAGTAATAATTTTCAACCACATTAATTCAATCTTTTCCCTTAATTTCCAAATCATTTAAAAAATATAAATAAAATAGAAAAATGTAAACTGGAATTAAAAAAATATCTTAAAGCCAAATGTTTTTATGACTTGGAGGCCTACCTGTCACCCACTAACAATGCCTGACCATAATATCCCGGAAAAACCCCGTAACCTACTAACATTTAAAACTAAGCTAATTTACCTAGCCTAAGATTCGGTGATCCTGGCATATGGGACACCTTGACGCCTCCAGTGCCTCAGAGATGACGGCCTACGAAGAAGAGGATATGTATGTATGTATGTATGAATCTGATAGTATTTTTTTATTGTATTAAACTAAAGGTTGTGGCAGGCTAAAAACAATAATAGTGAAACTAGAATTGAAAAAAGTAACTAAGATTAAATGGAATGAAGTTAAAATTGTGTTTGGGGGAAAACGAGTTAGTCTGTGTAAAAACATACAATAAATAAATATAATATAAATAAAAAAGTGATGTAATTTAATTATATATGAATATTCAATAATTAAAATAGTAAAAACAACAAAAATAATTAAAATAATAACAGTTACTAATTTATTTAGAAATAATATTAAACCCTATATTATTACAATTTTACGACAGCTCCTTTGTAAAACATTGTCATAGATTTCTGAGATCAACTGCACCTATATTATGTATTTAAATTGTTTTGAAGGGTAATACCAAATCAAAAAAGTTGGCTTTTGGAATGGAATTTGAAATGTTATATTTTTTAAATTTTAGCTAGATGACAGCTTAAAAAGTTACAAAACTCAAATTAAAAATAGAATATTACTATTTATAGAATATTTAAAAGAGAATATTTACTATTTACACATGTGTTAACGTGTGAAGTGGGAATTAACACAATGGAGTTTTAAGTGTGAGATTATCAAGCACTTCTTATGCTCGAGAATAGACAAAACACTTCCACTCGTGTTTCAAACAATATTTTTCAATAAACAACATTTAAATCAGCTGTATCCGTTTATTTCATGATATCCTGCAAACATTAATAAAAATTATAGTAAACATTTCTTTTCCACACTTAACATTATTTTTCTGTAGTAAATAATGCTTTGATGCATTTTCGCAGGTGATAAACTCATAAAGATAACGCCAAGTGTTATATGAGATCAAGAGTCCTAGAGTTCTGGAACGATTTTAATGATTGATTTGTGTATGAAGGAAACAAAAGTAATGAAGTTTGGACTAAAGGGAAGAGGTCTAGCTTTTATTCACAATTATGTGGAGCAATGTAAAGATTGATTTGGAAATGACTGTATTGCGAAACACTCACAAAAGTGTGTATTAAATAAATTTTATCTTTCTATTCATAATAGGCAGAGTCTAAATTTAAATATAACAAAGAAGTAAAGGAAAAGTAGTTTAATTGTAGTTGTAATAGTGGAAGGTTACTATTATAAACTTGAAATTGTATTATTTTAAATTAAAAATTATTAAGTCAATATTTCATTAAAGATGTATTATTTATGACTTTAAAATTTGCATTCATAGGGTCTATTCGAAGTAAAAAAGCACATCTTTCTATTATAATAATTCCATACTTTTCACCACGTTTAGTTGTAATGTGGTTTGTCCCATTAGATTGAAATTGCCTATGTGTTTTAAATACACAACACGATTTATTTAGACCACCATATTTATGGATTATCAAGATCCATCAAGATTATTTTTATTTTAATAACAGCTTACTTGAGAAAACCTCGTTTTTACCTTTTGTAACTTTGATGTTGATTTACATTTTTAGTTTTTTTTTAGTTCACAAGCTATGAAAACATTGACATTGGGTATATTTTATCGAATGATTATTTAATTTTAGATTTCTATTGGAAAAAGTCCAAATTTGATTGCAAGACCCTAACAAAAATCACACAGATTATAATGAAATTCTAAATAAGAAATTAAAAAAAAACTATTTGTATAACAACTATCTCAAATAACCTAACCTCAAATTTGTTTTGTTATAGTATTTTTTTGTAATCATGTAATTCATACTGGTGGCAAAATGCAAATTGTAAATACATGCATCCATTATGTTTTACATTACTCAATTATAACTAATACATTTACCTCAAACTGCCAAGCTAATTATATTGAAGAAGCACACTACCTAAGAATGCATACAAGAAAAGAAATCCTTATCACGAAAGAACTAAGTAGGCCTATTATTTTTTTTAGAATTTGGGGACAAATTGAAATTGTTCAGGAGGAGATACAGTTATAGGTCACTTTCGAAAATGAAGTTCTAATCTTTTTGCAGTTTCTAGTTTTCTTTATTCAATTCTCTCACAATATAAATGAATTTAGTTCTGTCTGAAATTAATGAGAAGATCTTGTGCCTGCGGAGTCAATAGAATCATAACCGATGTAGTGTCTACAATGGTTTGTGTTAGGGCCTCTGCTATTGGTACGGTGCTCACTGCCACATCATTACAGGTCAACTTTAGGCAATCCTGGTATTCAGGTGAGCATAGAACATCTCTCGTGAGCTCTTCTGTTGCTCATATCCTTCTTGACCTGGTTCTTCCAGCGGACTTTTTGTATGCCTCTTGGTCGTCTTCCAATCGGATTCCTCCTTCATTCTTGATAAATCATTGCGAGATCATCCGTTCTAATTACAGGACCATTGGTTCTTAATCCTTTGCTCCCTGTCAAGAATAAAGAATATTCTATCCATATACATGAGTAAAACATTATATTATAATTGACCCTTTGGAGAGGTTTTAGACCACTTCTCACATTCAAAGAAGTTCAAAAATAGGAAAATGCTACGAATATCTCAACAATACTGAACTTGGAGCGGAAATATGAACCCCAAGACACCGATTGTCTCTTTATATTTTTTAAGGGAATCTTAAACGAAAAATACATACAAATTTGAAAAAATTGATATAACAAGCAAAATGATAAATGCAAATGAAATCTATCTTAGTGTGAGATTTTTAGCGGACTCGACCGGGCAGTATTTGGAAACTTAACTCAAATGTTCAGGTAACCTCATTGATTAAAATGGCCAAAGCACTTGTAAATGCCGGCTATGCTTCAGTTTCTATCTTGAATAAAACCTTTCCCGGTCCGTATTTTTCAACTCATTAGATCTATTTGAGTTTACAAGAAAACTTTGAAGAGATTCACAAAAAGAGTCCTAAGGGAATTGAATACCTCTTAAGGTTTCAATGTAAATTTGAAAATAATTTACAAAAACCGAAAAAGGGGGTTTGCAAGGTGGCGTCAGAAACACAGCGGTGTTGCATTGAGACTTTTGACATTTTAATTAGTAAAGTTTTTTTTAAATTTGTTTGGGGTTTTCAATGTGTACAAGTATAAGCCGAATCGCATTTTTATCCCTTAGAACCTTGAGCTGTATATAAGATCAAAATTCCTTGGCCATTTTGAAAAGCCATTTAATATGAATAATAAGCTAACACATATTATTTCTTGACATTGAAATCGTTATTTTCATTAACTGTAGTTAAAAAAAACTCATTATAAGAATGCATGATTATCATTGATTAGCGTTGTTCTGATCTAGTTGCGATTCGATGTTCTTATCTATTTTCATTACACGTTAGCCTGATAACGTGAATGAAAATAGAGAAGGAAAGATTCGGAATAGAAAAATAGATTGGGAATTAGAAAATAGATTCAGAATACATTTTAAAAAGGGGACGGAACCAGGCCGTTATTATTTAGTAAATCCTAATAGCTTTCTAAGAAATTCAAATTCAATAGTGTAGGCTTCCGTGGTCGTCTTCACAAGACGTATTAACACGGAGGACACGGGTTGACATATTATAAATTAAAATTATTGACTTTTAAGATTGAACAATTTGTTTCAGCCTCTATAGGCTTTGAAGACTTAAAATAAGATTCTTGAAATTTTTATCTCAAAATAATCTACAAAGTACAAATAAACCTAATAAGTAAATGAACTTTGTAAACAACTAAACGTTTACAACGCTAATTTACACACTGCATAATTGCCAATTAAAAGAGGTTAAAGAATTTTCCTTTCAGTGCATAAAACGATTACCTAGTTTGATATTGCTTTTCAAATTTCTCTCCCAGGATAAAATTTTAATGAATATTGAAATTAAAAAATAATATTTTTGAGGTTATTTTCACTTTGGCCCTAATTAGAATTTCTATGAGAAATTCTAAACCTATTTAAAAGAGGTTCCATGACCTTATTCATAACATTACAATTTCTCTATAATTTAACTTTTCAAAATTTTTGTTGGATCAATTTAGAATAGCTGGGAAAATATTTTAATTACAATAACTCTCTTAGTACAACAATTTAGAGGCACGAATCATGTAAACAGTTTATTACAAGTGAAAAATTATATTTCAATTACAATTAAATTAAAAACTGATTTTATCGTTGTTTTTGTATTCAAGAAATCAATGCAAAATTGGGATTGATTTATTAAAATATTTGTTTTGGTAATGTAAATTTTCATAATATCTTTCAATGACGAAAATAATCTTAAGAAAAAAATCAGCAGTCGCATGTTTAGGAATATTAGTGAAGCATAGTTAAAGTAATAATACATTTTTAAATATATTTTATGGATATAAAACATATTTTCCTTAAAATAGGTTTAATAAGTGTGTTTAGAGAGCCTATAAAAACAGATGAACCAAACCACTAAGGCTTGTGCTATGGTATGAGCCAGAAAGAATACTGCGTTTTATCGTGGTGAATTGATTAAATTGTTTCTAATTTAAACTACAAAAGGTTTTATCAGAAAACTATGAAAATTCCCGTTACTGTTAAAAACAAAATTGTAAATTTTACTTTGTTTAAAATACATGGCTAAAAACGTGATATGTTTAAAGTAAAAATGCTCATACTTTATGCCTAAAACCTGAGGTTTATGACAAAAATGTTTTTTAATAAATTACGAAATATGCGTTTTACGACGTATTACAATTTTATTTATGTCTTACAGTTTTATTTTTAATGCTATAGGTACTTTGATGTCGCTATTTTTATGAAAGTCCAATGACGTTTTCCTGTGCTCAAAGATTAAGTGTGACCTAGGCTCGAATACGTCGAAGTTAATTTACAACATCTAAAACAACTTTAAACCAGGTAATTAAAAAAAGATGATCAAATCAAACTCTTACATTTAAAACTACATTCCGAAATACTCTAACCCGGTTCATCTAATCATCTTATAAACACTAATGAACCGCGACTGAGTAATTTAAACACAACTTATGCATATTCAAAGGCCAAATAAAGTAAATGATTACAGTCTAAGTTAGCCTGAAATATATTTAGCATTTTTATTGCAATTTTCAAGGTCGGTGCACAACGATTAGAGCCTGGAGCGCTGAAGGGAGGGGGTGGGAGGGGGTGAGAGGGGGTGAGAGGGGGGAATTTTGTAAGGGGAGAGAAAATAAAATGGCGACGAATCTGTCCCCCTGAGTAGAACTTGTGTCAAAGAAACACTGTAATATGAAGTCCAACTGAGTTATTTCCATGATTACAGGAACTGGCTTTCTGGGGAAATTGGGTGGAAATCATTATGAAAGAAGCGTCTTTATAGTTATTTTCTGAGTCTTACATGAACGTAAAATAAAGTATGTCGTTTTTAAATTAGGACTGCTTGAATTTTTACAATTAAGTAATATTTTTCTATTTTTTACAGTTTTACGCTGAAAGTTTTATATAATTGTATTAAACCTTGGCTGGGGTTGGGTCGTTTTGAATAGGGCATTTCAAGGAGCCGATTCCATATTCTTATAACAAACAGCCCTAAATTATTAGTTTTATAAAAATACAAATAAACAGACGAATATTTAAAGTTAATTTTACTGAGGTTTAGTGCATTCTACGTGTGTCCCATGTGTACAACGGCGTGAATTAAAGGGTAGTCAACTTCTTACCGTAAACTAGTGAAAGTTTCTGGAGTAATGTATTCTACAGCTAATTTTCCAAAATATAGCCAAACAGGATAACATATGACGCGACAGTGTCCCTTCATTCTTTGCTCCATCCAATGACATAAAAATCATACTTGGTCGATTTCAAATAATATACATATAAAAACTGATCTTTCACTTTGCCACTTCCTATTTTTAATTTTAATTACATGGTTTTTACACGTTACCAAATGGCTACTCGCAAATTATCTCATATAAACCAAACAAACATTTACTGAAATGATGTAGCCTGTTACCACCATTTCAACATGGCATTGCGCCTGGATTAAATCACCGTAGAAAAAAAAAATTCAAACTGAATATTAAAATATTCCAAAGTTTTATTTTAGGCAAAGCACTTTGGAGCCACCGAAGCACGCAGTTTTAATGATCAGCTTGTACCAATTTGCGGGTACTTGAAGTGATTTTAACAAAACTTTCTAGATCGGTCTAAATTCTTATTTAATTAATTAAAACAAAATTCGAGCATCTGGTCCATACCAATAGGTACATGAGAGCTATGCTCTAAAATTAAACTAGGGTTTTAACAATGAGAACTTTGTTTAAAGCCGCACAACCATGAAAATAATTGCAAGCTTTAGAAATCTCACTCATTACTGAGAAATTGTTCAAAAACCAGACCAGCTCCATTAAGCCGGAATAAAAATATCCCTCTTCTCGTCGTATATCATATACTTTTATACGAGCAATGTTTGCGTGATTGAATGATTGGCGCTTGATTGCACAATAATCTCAAAAAAAGCTCTGAGGATTGCCTGCAAATTTTAAAACTAACAAATGTTTTGCTAAAAAAGTGTTCTATGTAAGTTACTTAAACTGAGAAAATCGAATAACGTATTTAAATAAATTTAAAAGTAAAAATAATTAACATTTGGCTTATGGACTGCCACGCTAGCAACGAAATAAAAAACGTAAATACCAACTCGTTAGGTAATCATAGTAGTTGTTTGCAAAGACCAGCCATCTAGTAAAAATTCAGCGTGTGAGATGAAGATTTTATGGCGTAATGAAAAACGTATTTACAAATATTATAACACTGAAATATTTTGTTTCAATGGATGAACTGGCAAACTTGAAATATTACCGTGCAAAGCTCAGTGCACCAGGTACGTGTGATTGTTTTAAGAATATTTGTGACTGCTCAGAATCTTTCAAAGTTTACATATTTCTATCTACTTCAGTATTATTTTAAACATAGCTTACCATCGCTCAATGGTTCTTACCCGTGTTAAACGTTGCGTTGGACAAATAAGGAGTATATGTCATCGTTTGAAAATACATCAATCGAAGTTAGTAAGTTTAAAAATTTATTTTTATCATTGCAAGAATTTCTTAATACAGATTAATAAACCTGACGCTCTGGGTTTTATATCTGATACAAACCTGGCGCTCTGGGAAAAGAAACAAGGGGGACCTAGGAGGCCTACATAATAGGAGGTAATAAACATCCACGTGGCCTTTAAATTGCTAACTTAGAGAACTGTAAAAGCAAACAAATAAAAAATTCAGAAAATGCAAAACACAGCTTGTTTTAATGCTTTGTAAAAAAATTAACAAAAGGAAAGTTGAAAAAATCTATGACTATCCTGTAACTCAAGAGACGTATTTTTCGTATTTTTTATCCCATTGTAAGAGTGTTTACATAGAGATACATTCTAAAAATATGTTCTTATTTTGATTATATTTTAGGGGAATAAGTCACCTTTTGTTATTTGAGTTATGATGTTTTGTTAAAATGAAAAGCATTATGCATATTCCTCAGTGACCTCATAAACCAAAAAGGTGTATTCTCTTAAAAAGGTGTATTCTCTTTTGGGGATTTCACATTAGGCATTTAAGCTCGTTGAAGAGAAACCAAAAGATCATTAAACCCTCTTTAATCAACGACATCAATTGGGTATTGCTAATTACGTAAGAATCCACTTAGTTATGTTCGATAATTTGTACGAAAACTACCAATTCCCTGTCTGGAAAACGTTTTTGGTAGTGTTTCTTTAATCATGCATCCAAATTATAGATGAACCAAAGAGACGTTGTATATTCATTCTTTTAATCAAGTTTTGATACAAACTTTCGTAATCGAGGGTTGAGTCTTGATACTAAAATTTGGTGAATAATGAAGGAATATTTATGCATTTTACACTTGCTAAAACTGATATAAATGGTTACATACGTAACATTCTGTATATATTCAGTGTGTAAAAAAATGTCCGTCCCCCTCTTTAATCTTTTTGTTTGTTAAGACATCAAAATTCTTGGACGCCAGGTTTCAAGAAGGAGTTGTATTCAAAATGGCAAGCTGCCAATTTGGATAGAAACACGTTAGAGACCTCCAACCTCCATCAATTTGCCTATTTTTTAATACACACAAAACACTCAAAATGTTTGGTAACGTCAAAAAATAATTTTAGTTAAGTTATTATTATTGTCCAAAAGTGAATTGTTTGTATTAACTAATAAAAAAATTAAAGAGGGGGGCGGACTTTTTTACACACTGTAGATTTGAATATTATTCTGTTACCTTTCCTCCCATCGCGGAAAGTGAATAGTCCTGTTTTTGTTTCATTTAGAAGAGCAATAATTGTCTAGTATTCTCAGTGTTTTAAATTACACATAAGACTCGGTGAATATCTAAACTACTTTTCCTCAACGAATGTGTTGTTTACTTCTTTATACATAGCCCTACATTTCAACTGTGAAGGCGTAATGTCGATATAAATAATTTGATTAGTACCAGGTATTAGGTATCGCTAATTTCATGTCCGTAATCCACTAATTCCCCTGTCCGGAATATGTTTTTGGCGGTCTTTCTTTCGCACACATCCAAATTACAGGTTTTCTGGAAAATATGGCAAAATATTTTAGTATATGATAAAACAGGTAAAAATAAGAAAAACATTTCACATAAACATAGGTCCGAAAGTGCTTCGTTTTCCGTCTGTGTGACTGTTTATGATTTTTACATATTTAATACCTCACGAACCTCTTAACGTATAAACTTCAAACTTGGTATATGGACGACTACTATTAAGACCTATTTTTGTAAGAAGTATCAAAGAGACGATGTATTCATTCTTTTAATCCAGTTTTGATACATATTTTCATAATCGAGGGTTGAGTCATGATACTAGGTTTATTACAAATCAATTGAAGTAACTTCCTTCAACAAGGCCTAATCCTGTTTTTGTTTAGCGAATTTCCCCTATGGGAAAGAAGCTGTTACCGTAGGTCTCATGGTAAGACCTAAGTCCGAGACCATGATAACTTTTCGTTTTGGGGCCTCCAGAAGCAAAAAACACCATTCGTTCGAATTTTTTTATATATCTATATATATATGTGTCTGTCAGCACGATAGCGGCCGTAAAAATGGTCCGATCTTAATGAAATTTGGTACAGACATGTAAAGTGGTAATCCCTCGGACGAGTTCGTAAACCAGCCCGATCGGACGACCGGAAGGGGCTGGGGGTAAAAGGAGATAAACCCCCCCCCAAAAATTGGGTTTTAGTTTCTTACATAGAAAAATAAAATGTATCCAATTTTTGTTGGCACCGTTGAATTCAGCTCAAAAAAACAAACAATCACTGCTCTATGTCCATTGGTTTCTGAGATATTGAAAGTTGTAAATGCAGTACGTTGTCCCAATGTTAACCTTATGGGAAATAAGTAAAATTCTATATCTCGGTCATTTTTCAACATATCTTGATAACACTTGGTAAATAGCTTCTTCTAGTTCAGATCTACTAAATATTGAATTCAAATCACCCAGTTTTAATATACCTGTGGCAGCAAACCTGCATACTCATTCCCCATGTTATTCTTATGGAGCTTACCAAAACATGTCAAATCTCGCTATGTTGGATTGAAATATGTTTTTTTGCATTTGAAATTCGCTGAGTATGCAGGTCTGCTGCAACGGGGGTTATTTTTTAATATTTTAAATCTTATCCTCGGTCATCTATCGAAAATTAAATCTACCCACTCGGGCATCTTTTAACTCTTTTACGGTCCGGTTGCGATTTTCCAGTCCGGCAGCTCCATTGCGTAAGGCGTTCACGCCGCTGCGGTCTTGTCTAATCATCTCGATAAAGGAGTATTGAAATTTTCCAAGCCGAGGAGCCCGACGCGTCCTTCGGCTCAAGTGAAGACAGCTCGTGCCGCTCGTGCGACGCCGCGACGCACCGTCATATTTTCCGCCTTTCTGAGCTAAAATATAATGAAGTCGTAAGATATTGAACGCTACAAGGCCCCCTCCCCCTCCCTCATTACAGACTTGGCATTTAAATTCATTAAGGAGCCTGCCGACGCTCTCAAAGAGTACTGCTTCGCATACACGTCCGTTATTAAAAATCCATCAAACTTTTCGGTTTTACATTTACTCCCCTCCGAAGAACCCTTCGTGTTTGCCTTCTTTGTCGGGAGTATTTTTGAAAAGTACGTTTAATTCTGTGCTGACGCCTAATATATTCTCGCCCGGTTCGAATAATAAAATGTTGCAATGAATTGCAGTTTTCCTCTCCGGCTTCGAGCCACTTTGCGCTTTTACTGCCCAATCAAAAGTCCGGGGATTTCTGTTTGTCGAGAGAGTTTGCTCTTTGGAAATATCCCAGAATTTGATTGTCCATCAGTCCTTTATTGAAAGGATCCATTTTGGGTTTTAGCAGCGATGTTTCGTGTTTGTAATAAATTAAATCTTTACAAGTTTGCAACACCATTTTGGTTTTAAATTTTCAGGAAAAAACATTGAACGAGTTTGAATATAAATATTTAATTATTAAATGACATGACATGTTTGAGGAAACACATCAACATGAAAAATCACACTTTGTACCATAATTATCGTTATTATTATGGAAGCATTTGTATATCAACTCTAATTCAATGATTGCCTAATTCAATAAATTTCATTAGACTTTAGAGAAAACATAAATTAATTAGCTTGTTGAAACTTTGTACTGTACAGAGTGAAAAAAAACGTATGAAACACATCCAAATAACTTTTTTATCATACTAACTCAGAAACATCTGTTTTCAGTTACTTTTTATTGGCTCGAAAGTTACCCATTGCCGGCCTAGGCCGGATAAACTCTTATCCGACCTAGGCCGGAAAGAACGGAAGTAAACAATCAGCTGACTTGCAGCAAACCGACGTTTGATGCTTGTTTATTAGTTACTTTTTAGAGGAATGTAGTCTATGTAGTGGCAGCACTGCATCCGTAACAAATGTTTGTTCTGTTTGTTATAGGTTAGGTTTGAAGGATTGAGAAACGTATGTTTATGCAAGGGCTACTTTATGATTGAAGGTATGTTTTTTCTGCGTAGGATGATGAAAAATATCGAACGTTACACGGCCGGGAAGTTTTGCCGGCCTAGTAACGTAATATACTATAATACAATCGATGTAACCTTTAACCATCGAACCATCGAATGTTTAATGTTTAAACCATCGAATGAGAATTAAGACAACTCAATTGAGATTTTGAGGAAAATCAACCTGTAATGTGAAAAGCTAAATGAGAAATTGTTCGTTTAATTACTGGATTAGTTTCAGAGCTACCCAAGGCGAATAGTATTTCTTTGCCAGTTAAGACAGGACATCAGAATATTTATGACACTTCTGAGATCTCATTCTACTTTGACATTAGAGATAAACGTATATTGCAATCACCGTCCCTCTGATAATACTCGGACAAGATTGATTAATCTGGTTAAGTTCGTACTGTCTGACTTAGATAGCAATGAGTCAACGCCTCCTTGAATATCTAGACAATCAATGTCCCTTTGGTAATATTTTGGAAAAGTTTCATTGGTCCGGTACATTTCTTATTGATCAACAAAGGTCACGGGGGAACACCTTGCATATCTTAGACAGTCACTGTCCCTCTTACAGTAATATACAGGGTGTCCGGAAATTATGGTAAAATATTTTACTATATGATAGTTTAGGTAAAAATACGAAAAAACGTTCATGTAAACATAGGTCCAAAAGTGCTTCGTTTTCCGTCTGTGTGTCTGTGATTTTTACATATTTAATCATACCTCACGAACCTCTTAACGTAGAAACTTCAAACTTGATATATGGATGACCTCTGTTAAGAACTATTTTTTAAGAAGTATCAAATTTCTAC
Organism: Flexamia atlantica; assembly: GCA_035578135.1. Lineage (NCBI taxonomy): Eukaryota > Metazoa > Arthropoda > Insecta > Hemiptera > Cicadellidae > Flexamia > Flexamia atlantica. The sequence goes on from JAQJVK010000021.1 coordinate 2,267,479, forward strand.
TTGTCCCATTTCAGAATGGCGACTGCTTTTTTTTAACCTAAATATCTTAAAAACCGTAAAGTTTATAAAAATTATACGAGAGACAAAAAAGTTGTGAAATTTAATCCAATTAACGCTGATATTTACGATTATGATGATCGGACAACAAATAACGGAGAAATTTTAACTTTTCCAAATAAAAACATGCAAATTTCTGACAATATGCGTTAATTGGATTAAATTTCCCAACTTTTTTGTCTCTTGTATAATTTTTCTAAAATTTACGGTTTTTAAGATATTTAGCTCTGTAAACAAAAAACAGTCGCCATTCTGAAATGATACAAAGTAGAAATTTTATACTTCTTACAAAAATAGGCCTTAATAGTGGCCATCCATATACTAAGTTTGAAGTTTATACATTAAGAGGTTCGTGAGATACGATTAAATGTGTAAACATCACAAACAGACACACAGACGGAAAACAAGCACTTTTGGACCTATGTTTACATGAACTTTTTTTCGTATTTTTACCTGTACTATCATATACTAAAATATTTTACCATAGTTTCCGGAGAACAGGTTTGATCGGTCTGGTAAATTTTGTATTGATCAACCAAGGTAGCCGAGAAGTAATACGTCCGGGAATATCTTGGGCAATCAACGTCACTTTGGTAATATTTTGGGGTACTTTGGTATAATACGGAGGCCACTATTTTTAGAGAGGGTTTTTTTTAACTGTATACCAAAAATAACTACATAATTGGAGAGGACATACTTTGATTGACTTTATTTATTGAGCTCAGTTAATTATCCCATTTTTTCATTCGTGGTATAATCCTCAAATCTAAATTTGGCACGATTACGATGAGCGGTCTTTGTGTTCTGCCTCCCAGAAGGCAGCGATGTCGGCAGGTAAAGCGTCACCGCCACTAGCGGCAACAGCTGATCGCCACCCTTATACAGCGCGCTGCGGCGGTTATGTTAGGTTAGGTTATCATAAATATGTTAGTAGGACTTTCCTCGTTTCGTTACAAACCAAACGATACCAGATGAGTCATACTTTCGCCCGCAAAATCCTGTAGGCAAGTGATGCACACACTCCGATCAGAAACCTGACCTAGGCCTACTTGAAGGGGATTTGACGAGCGAAGGTATAACTCATCTGGTATTGTTCGATTCGTAACGAAACGAGGAAAGTCCTACTAATATATTTATGATAATCTAACCTAACATAATCGCCGCAGCGCGCTGTATAGAGGTGGCCTCCGTATAATACCAAAGTACCTATATTTTGGACAGATTTGATCGGTCTGGTAAATTTCTTATTGACCAACTAAGCAGGTAGCCAAGGTATAAGAGCTCCATAAATATCTTGGATAGTCACTGTCCCTCTGATAATATTTTGGGCATGTTTGATCGGTCTGGTAAATTTCTTATTGACCAACTAAGGTAGCCAAGGTATAAGAGCCCCCATAAATATCTTGGACAGTCACTATCCCTCTCATAATATTTAGACAAGTTTGATTGGTTAGGTACATTTCTTTTCAACCGATCAACGTCAGAGGGGAACCCACCCCCCTCTGTTACCTTGCACAGTCACTGCCCCTCTGAAAATATGTTGGACATGTTTGATTGGTCTGATACATTTCTTATTGATCAACCAAGGAGTCAAGGTATAAGAATATCTTGGACAGTTATTGTCTCCCTACTAATATTTTAGACAGGTTTGATCGGTCTGATATATGTCTGAGACCGATCAAGGTAGCCAAGGGAGAACGCCTGCGTGAATATCTTCATATTATTGTCTCCTGATAATATTTAGGACACATTTTATTGGTCAGGTACATTTATTATCGGCCAACCAAGATAACCAAAAGGTAAACGCCTCCGTTCATGATCCATGCCAGTGTAGCGAAAGCCACTTTAGTTTTATCGATTTCCATATTGCACTTTTAGATCCCTCCACAATTAAAAATAGACCATTGAAATATACTTAACAGTTCTTAAAGAGTGGCTGTACGTGTTCTGTTATTTAGGGATATGATGAAATTTAGAAACTGGAGAATCACTGAACTAACGAAGGAGGTCCTCTAGTATCAGCTGATCATTCTGTCAGAATTTATGGTGCTATCTCACTTAAAGACCAATGTACTTCTATACGTAGGAATTAATCTTGAAGGTTTCAATCAAGGTGAAAGAGTTTAGGTGTTTAAGGAAGCATTTTAATGAAAGATATGTTCAGAATGGATTAAATGAAAGCTTTGCCAAGTCTAAGACCAACGGATTCTTTGCCAGGATCAGCAGTCACAATGACCAATAAAAGACTAAGAATCAACCCATCAAAAAAGGCTTTTGTCAGGATCGATTTTAAATACTGTCAATACAGAAATATTTACAATCAGTATGTAAATGTTTCAACTCGTTATTTGCATAAGTTCAACTCATAAAAAACATGGGCTTTTATCAGGATCGATTTTATTGTCAATACAAACTTATTCGTATTTACAATAAGAATATAAATGTCTCAACTCTTTATTTGCACGGGTTTTTAGCTTCAATTGTTCATCTCCAGACTGCTGTCATACCTACAAGTGTCAATAATAATTTATTAATCTTTGTATGATTATATAGTCACTGGTAAATAAACAAACGGAATCTGAAAAGAATAAAAATCACGAAGACACGAACTGGCTGATATTAATAAGAGCTGAACGAGGAAAATTTTCAAGTAAGAACAAATAGGTACTGCCACAAAATAATTATATTTTGAGTATATATGTAATATATTTCAGTGACTGTAATATTTAATCTTCTATAAATCTTACATAAATAGTTTGTCTTTGTAGATTTATATTTGGTAAAAGAGGTGCTTGCGGTAGACCATGCCAAAACCCATACCAAAATCCAAGTATATATACCGGTTTTCGAGTTGGTCAAACTACATTGGCATTAACTATCTAATCCATCATAGATTCACCACCATGTTCTGTCTAAATTTATACAAAAAGGGCTGGGCAATTAGGTTTATTTGAGGTTAATGTAAGTAACTTTAATTTATTTAGCCTTCATATATTTACCTTCCTTGATGACCTTGGATTGTGAGAGTTATTAAGGAATAATCTGGTGTTTTAAATGCAAACTGTATAATTTCCAGGAATTTGGTACCGGTATCGAAGAATTTGGAAAAAACATATCTCGTTAAGTCGCCTGTTACGAAGGAGGGAGATGAAGCTGATATCTTGCCTTAACATTTTTGTTGCAGACAAATCCTCTTTCAAACTAAGGAATATATCATTAAGCCTGATTAAAATCTAAAAATATCGCTTAGATTTGAAATGATGATGAGGGGTTTGAAGCCATAATTGGCTCAAAAACAATTAAAATACCTTTCATATTCATATTCACCTTAAAATACCTTTCTTGGTAGGCCTCCATTTCAAAAAAAGAAGTATAGGTTGTAAGCCCTACTCAAAAATTAGTTCAATATAAATTTTTTATTTTAAAATATTAATTTTGAATCTCTTTGTAAAGATCTTGGTAATCAAACGTTTTATAACTTAACATATGGGCCTACATATTTATCAAATAACTACTGAATCATGTAGGTGGTATGGATTGTTGTATTTATTCCAAATTGGTTTGAAATGTGAGTTTTCAATTGATATGTTTAACATTGTAAATAATGCCATTATGAAATTAAGCTAATACAATTTATAGAGATGCAAGATGCTTGGAATTTGGAATGTGGACTATCGTTGGGCTTTTTTATTAGTTATTTAATCATCAACTTTACCCAAATCAAATACAGTTTTTTAAATGGCTTCCTACTTAATCCAGCCGATGCACCACCAATTATTAAACACCCTTGAAAATACATAATGAAACACTGAAGGATTGAAAAATTCGGAAGTTGATTCAATAAAGAACAGATTAAAACAGTTTTTCACCTTACAAAAATGGAAGTTTGGCAGTGATAGTTTATTTCATTCATAAAATAGCGTCAGATAAAACAAAAAAAATAATTTTTTTACCCTCCAGGCTATTCAGAAACTACAAACCAAAAACGTGTTGTTATAGAGGTAGGTCAAGGCAGCTTATTATTGTAAAAAGGTTCAAGTAAAAGTGGTAACGATATGTAAGATATGTGATATGTAAGATTTATGCAAGCATTAATCATCTAATACTCGAAAAGGCATGGTGAGAGGTTGTGCATAGGTTGCAAACAACATGGAGAACACGTGAAAACGGTTTTGTTTCCATCAAAGTAAAATAAGTAGTAGGTTCATCGAACACTTCAGTGTTGTAAAAAAAAATGTTTGGAGCTTCAAATGTCATAAAACGAGTCCCATAATTAATTGTAAGTTGCGTCATTACGTTTGTAAATTAGGTTTTAAAATTTGTCCAACAATTTAAGATTACATTCGTAACCTTAAATTAACTTGTAAATTAATCTTACATTAACTCGTATCTTTAAATTTAACCATAACAATGAGAAGTGAAAATTGTACTAATAAACGATTCGAACTTATTTTGAAATTTAAAACTCAAATGTGACAGAATTTTTAAAATTTAATTTGGATAAGAACTAAAATATTTTTTTATAAATAAATAATGCACGGATTTAATACAACTGGTTTTTAGTTTTTTTTAATGAATGTTTATTTACACTTTAGGAAATCGGAAATATAGTAATTTTTAAATACGGTGCAATCTCCTTGTTAACTCGCATTTTTCTCAAGTTCCAATTATAACTCCCATTTACATACTCGTGAAGCGCGCTCAATTACAAAAGCCCGTTATCCCAACTGAAGAGCCCTTGAATAATCTTGAGGCGAATCAACGGTTGAAGGATTCCCTGTGTTGCAGCCTTGAGATCTTCCAAAAATACATTTTCAATAATCCGAACATAAACGAGCGCCGCGGGGGCGCCGCCCCCAAAACCTACCCCAACCTCCCCTTCACCCCCTCACTTCTTACTTCATTTTCTTGATAATTTTTACCCCTCACTTTTCTGATTGGCAGCAGTCTTGCAAAAAGAAGACCGCCATGTTGAAAAAAGTTTCCATGGAAACAGCCGCTCGGGGTGATGGGCGGGGGGGGGGGGTGAAAGGGGCGACTGGAATAAAATAAGATTCGTCTGAGGAACATCTCAAGACTTGTCTGGTAATGAGGAAGAATGAGACGTTAAATGCGTTTTTTATCTGTACACTCTTCGATAAAATGTTTATGTTTTCTATAAAGTCCCTCTCAAATGCTATTAGTTACCGCATTCACAATGGGAATAGCAATAAATATTTTAATTAAAACGCTTTATCCCTGAGATGATCAGTGTGAGAAATTAAAGCCTTGTGTTCAATTGTTCTACTTTTTTTTTAAGAGTGATGGTTTAAATGGTCAATAGTCATAATATCTATATTCGTCAAAATTGTACAATCAAGGTACCTACATGAATGGCATCATATCTCTGTTACATAATAAACAAAGTTAAAACTAGAAAATTGCATATGAGTAATTTTAATGTGAAAAAATATACAGGATGTTGATCAAAAACCCTTCAGGACTTCGGGATATGGTTACTTACATCAAAACTAAGAAAAAAGCTCCTATAAACATGGGTCCTAAAATGCTCGGTTATCCGTCGGTCTGTATGTGTTTTAACATGATTTTGCATAACTTTGGAACCACAAAAGATATAATCTCCAAACTTGGTACTTATATGCTGACTATTAGGACCTATTTTTGTGCGGAGTATCAAGTTTTTACTTTGTACCATTTCAAAATGGCAGCCATTTTTATATTTTAAAACTTATTATCTCAAAAACAGTAAATTTTTCAAAAATTGGACAAGAGACAAAGAAGTTGCGAAATTTTATTTCCTACAAAGTGATATAAAGATTATTAAGATCGAACAACAATTAACGGAGTTATTGCAATTTTTCCAACAAAATACATGCATGTTTTATGGTAGCAATGGCAAATTTACTTGAGTTCTGTTTGCAAAATTGGAATAACTCCGTTAATTGTTGTTTGATCTTAATAATCTTGATATGGTTTGTAGAAAATAAAACTTCGCAACTTTTTTGTCTCTTGTCCAATATTTCAAAAATTTACTGTTTTTAAGATATTAAGTTTTAAAATATAAAAATGACTGCCATTTCGAAATGGTACAAAGTAGAAACTTGATACTCCGCACGAAAATAGGTCCTAATAGTCAGCATATAAGTACCAAGTTTGAAGTTTGTATCTTTTGTGGTTCCAAAGTTATGCAAAATCATGTTAAAAACACATACAGACCGACAGACGGATAACCGAGCATTTTAGGACCCATGTTTACGGAACTTTTTTCTTAGTTTTGATGTAAGTAACCATATCCCGAAGTCCTGAAGGGTTTTTTTTATCAACACCCTGTATATTCAAAATAAGAACCATTTAATGAACATTTGTAATTTTTTCTTAAAAATTCACTCAAAGCAACATGCATAAATTCTTTATCAACAATTCTTTAAACTTGAACTTAAATTTTAATATGCTTTTTCCTTTTTTTACATTTTGGCAACGAGTAAAAAAGTACCTCGTACCCCGTGTGCTTATTGGGGGCACTTTTCCCCCTTATAAGTAGTTTTTCCCTTAAAATATTCCAAATTATGTTTAGCCAATATAATATCATTTCTGAATCTTGTGTCATACTCATGACTATGGCCCAACAGCACCTCATTCGACATGTTCTCCTTTATGAAAATGACACAATCATAAATATATAAACTAAAAACAGTTACAATTTATAATTCGAAAAATGTATCTTTTACATGTTCATTCAAAATTTAACTTAGCATTAGGTACCCTGATACATTTTTTTAGTTTTAATATTATTTCTAAATTTTTGTGTGAGGTGGCTCCATACACACATATGTTATACGATATTTGAGACCGAATTAAGCCAAAATAAATTGTTTTTACGGTACCCAAATGAATAATCTTCTATTTTACAAAATAAAACAAACGGTTTGGGAGTGTTTAACTTTGTACTATTGGAAATAAGTACATCGATTCGGCTATAATATAGGATCTAATATGGCATGGCCCTGTACAGTTTTGGACGTTCGTTAATGAAAACTACCTCTATTAAGCTTTAAATACTAGATTACTGTGTCGCAGCTTCGCTTGCAAACAAATATGTAATTAATTTTATTTATGAATGTTAAGAAAAAAAAGGCTGAGTAGGTTTCATTCACCTTCAGTAAACATACTGGGCTTTATAAAGATCGGTTGACAAAATTCGGAGATAATCATTCCTTTGTAAAAAATAAAAAATGGCGGATCTCTTTAATATTAACCGTTTTTATTCTGCATTTTGTCTTTGTTTTGATCCATATAACTTTTCCCGGTGTTTGGCACTATGCTTATGGGACACCCGTAACCCATGGGGAGAAATCTGAGGGGATTTTAAAAACGGAATAGACATATTTGTTTGACGGATTCATATACGATACGGTAATTCTTGCGTTACCCCACACAATAAAACCAACATAAGCCACAATTTCTTTTAACATTGATAGTTTTATCGCAAAATGTTTAATTCATAATATTTAAAATTGTAATAGTTACTATTGTCCCTAAATATTGGTTGAGATTTTACTGCTTTTCGATTTTACTGTATTTTTTGTTTTATTTTTGGAATCGTTGAACTTGCTGGAAATTCTTTCAAACAGCTATAAATAATAAAATAATTCGCATATAATTTAAGCTATATATAATCATTTGCATATACACACGGATTATTGGGAGCCCAAGCACAAACGTTTTCAGAATTTTTTTAGTAGGGTTTATTTAGGTAGAAATGCTATAGTACCTAACTAGCATACCCGTGCCTATGCTATATTCTCCACTATATAACTTACTTATATAAATAAATGTAAATAAGACACTGAGAACACAATTACGTATATAGATATTTTTTTTCTATTGTCAGGAAAATTCATTATTCAGTTTATTGGATACAACAGTGCAACGATAAAAATATTCTAAGTATACTCAAATAATTATTTTTCTGAAATTCGTAATTGGAAAGAGTGAGTTAGGTGACAAACGTCTGTTTACTTTGAAATTGAATTTATTTATATCTCTCTTGTAAGTAAATTAATTATCATGGCAGAACTCTCAAAGGCCTTGGAGTTGAACAATGTATTCAAGGACACTTTAGTTGCCTCTATTACCCAAGGGTATTAGCTATCTATCAAATAATAAACAGATAACTTGGTAACTTGGTTTAGTAGTTTAATGAGGTGAAATAACAATAAAAAATGTACAGACCTAAAGACCTAAAGCATTTGTAGGATGATCCATAAAATGCATGGTAAAAGCAATGCGCGGCAAGGAAATTGTAAAACAAGTTAAGGTTAATGAAGGATATTATTGATATTTAGTCCATGAAGTGCCATTGAAATCAATAAAAAAACTAAAACGAAATTAATTGTTACAGAGATGAATTTATATGCATTTTTGCACAAACATGTACTAAAATACATACAAATCACATGGTATACAATTTGTTTATTTCACGCATTATTTTTATATTCGAAACTGATTAATAAGAGTAATAAAACATATAAGCAATTAGTCATCAGAAGTATATAATTTATAATAATATGATTTGAAACATTGAAACTGAAAGTAATTCTAAAATGTTATATTCTAGTATGTAATCTAAAGATGCGTTTACATTATTCTTTTATAAAAGATCATATTTGAAACAAGCTATCTAACTCCGCAGATTTAAATTATCGTCAGTCTATTTCTTTTAAAGCGAAGCTATGCGACACGACAAATACATCAAAACCGAGTTTATTATACACACGTTTCTGAGACATCCAAAGTCCATTTAACATTAAAGCTGTCATGAATCAAACTGAAATCGAGTTGAACAATGAAGTCTTTACCTAAAGAGCAACCAGCTTCTTTGAAGGGCTGAAGCTAAATGTTACGCCATAACTGTCCAGCTACAAAGGTAATTTCTGCCAACTCTCAGAGCGAAGCACTTTCCGAGGCTCTTATCTCTCGTTTCGTCTAATTCTTGGCAACAACGTCTTGAGATAAGAAAAATTAACCTCGCTATGTAGGTTAAACGACTTTTTGTGATAGCTGAGATCATTTAGTTCACACTTTAGGGTTATTATTTTTATTTTCGCTCTTTTAAAATAAAATTTGTTTGAATGTTTGACTAATGAATGTCTACATTCTTGTATCTATTCTCGATAAGCCTACAGCTAAAGTTTTTCGTGATCAGTAGATGACATTTTTAGTAAAAGGAATGATGTTTCAATAAAAAGATTTTGGTAATAGAAATTTTCATTGCTTGGGCTATTGTTTTGCTAACTGTTTTAGGTATTTCAGGTATTGCACTATCTGGAAATTTCAACTTCATTTACCACGTTAAATATTTTATTTGAATTTTATTTTGTTCTTACGAATGATTTTTGTTTCAGGTGTGCTTAAAAAGCGTGATGGAGGTAATACAAAACAAGTCCTTAGAGTTAGTAAAATAAACGTTTTATTTTGATTACTTTTTATCGAGTTTTACGTCAACGTTTAAACATTTAATCCTTATTTCTATCCTTAATTATTTCTATCATCGACAAAAAAGCAGCACTTTATATTTTTAGTTAAATCAAAAAAAAATTTAACTAGCCAAAGGTACAAACAATACAAAATGGAAAAGTTTACCTAAAATCAGACAGATAACTATTAAAAGCAAAAAAACTATTTTCTTAAGAAAAGTAACAAACAAAAAAGGCAGATATTGTTTAATCACCAAGTTAGGCAGTTTTTATCAATTTCTTAATAAAAGTCATTTTAAAAATATCTCGGTTTATAATCATATTTACGTTTAAAAACCATATCAAATTTTGAAAACAAAACGACCATTGAACCTTACAAAAATAAATACTTGTTACGTGCAAACTAAAATATATGGTTTTATGTTTTTTTTTAAATACTGAAATGTAAAATTGGACTTAACTCAAGATAGACTTGGAAATTTTACGATCCTATAGTTTGTTTTTATTATTTAAGTTGATAAAAACAGATGCTAAAATTCCAGCAAGTCGTGCCTTCAAACACTTAGATCACAAGACCATACATTATTTTTTCCAAGAAATATTCTTGGACTTCTTAACAAGTTAATCCAACAAATTCATAAAAACCATAATTACGAAAAAAAATCACTTTTCCAGAGGCTTTTTAAAAATTTTGTAATATTCTGTCCATATAAATACTCTTTTGTAAAAAACTGTTTCAAAAAATGAAGTTGTAAAACTCGCTCCAAAAGAGTTCATTAAAAATGTCACCCTACGCCAAAAGAACCCCCTTATTATCCCAAAGGGTGTTTAAAAATTCTCAAAGAATTTCACTCGTACGAGAGAAAATTAAAATCACCCCTAATCTTTCATTAGTCCACGAACCATTCTTAGACCGAAATGGAGATTTTCGGCCATCGAAATTCGACGGACGCGACGCCGTCTCCACGGTAACAGAACCAGGGGAGACTCCCCCTCCCCGTTACTGCAGCTTCAATTAACGTTCGGCCTTGTAATTTTATAACTGAATCAGCGGAGTCTTTTAGGAATCGACAAATTCATCAAGGGCTCCAAAAGTTTCTCTAAAAATCAAGAGTGGTGAATTAACAGGTCGGTAATTGGTTTATAGCGTGATTCGCCTAGCGGATTCGCCAATTTGTAAGAACGGGCGGGAAATTGTTCTTCTTTCCCTCGCCGCTGATAACGAGCGTTTTGTTTATGTCAGATAAACAAGTTTTTTAGAGTTTTCTTCCTACTTGAGATGCGGAAGAGTGTTTACGATGGGCAAATCCCTCACCTTTGCTTAATTAAGGTGGAGAGAAGATTTTATTAAAGTGCTGTACTCGAATTTAAGGGGCATGCAATGAAATATTCATAAACCGAATGAAAAATATTAACATTGCTTAGTTATTAGGCCTATTCAAAATAATTATTTCACTTTATTGACAAGTGATTAAATGAATCTATTAGATAAGTAAGGTAATGTGGCAATAAGAAAACAAATGCTGTTATCGTTTGAGGGAAAATCACCAGCACTCTGAACGAGAAACCCTCTCTTAACAGCATTGTACTCTACCTATATTTTCAAAAATATTGTTGAAGTAGAGGGCGTATTGAGTAATTTATCTGCTTCGTAGTTTTAGGACAGTTTATGGCGTTAGGTTTTTCTCATGCTCGAAATAAAGATATGCTGAGTGATAAAGTTGACATAAATTAAGTTAAATTTAAATCTACATAGTACATGGATTGTAAATAGCTGCTACTTTACTTGGATACTTGGAGATTCGCCTCGTTGGATTTAAAGGTCACCAAGTCAAAAATGGTAGTTTACTTGAGGTAATGCCAGGAAGTTAACAGTCGTATTGTCCGTTTGCAACATCAGATCTGTAGTATATAACTTACTTTAGTTTTAGATATAACGAACAATTGTTCAATAGTTATAGATTTTTAAAATATTCACTATAAAGCACTTTTCTCTATTAATTATTTTTCTTTTAATATTGCAAATAAATTTTAATAAATACTAATGTTACGTTTATTGATGTTATGTTCACGAGCATTAATTTTATTCATGAACTACCTGGCCCTCCAGACGTAGTCCTGTCATAAATATTTTAATCGAAGTGAATAGATAATTAAAAAAAAATAAACATTATAGCATTCATTGTAATGCTTTTTGGTACTGAGGTTGTTAATTGGCATGTTTGTTATACAGTCCACACCTCTTTGCGCACTCAACGAATAGCAATAACCTCAATTGAGCTGAATTTTAGTATATTTAATGAACAGGAATTTTTTATTATTACTATCAAAAGTGCCGTCTGCGTTTTGCTAATGTTATATCTGCATTCAACAATTTTACATTATTTTTAATCTATTCTGAATTTTCAACTCTCCTCAGGGTACTTGGGAATACGTAAAATACAATATAAATAAATAACGTGCGTTTTTCTTTTTAATTTAGAGAATTATAATGTATATAAATGAGGTGTTTATTATTATTCATTATTATTGTTATTAATAGCTGATGGTCTTCCGCTTCGCTGGGAAACAGTAAAATTATAATTGTAAATAAAACAAAGGCATCAGATGTCCAGCTTTTTCCCTTATAATATTTGTGCCCTTAACGAACATTTTATCAAACACGAATAAAAACGATTTTCTCCTGGTATTTCTCATGGTTACTTCTCTTTTTTCATTCCAGTATAGGGTTGATGGGTATCGGCTTATAGTTTTTCAAAAGTTATTGGTAATTTGGGCTTTATATATAGATTATTCACTTATTGCAAGTGTTTAAAAAAATATCATTGACATATGTCTGTTGGCAGTAGAATTTGCAAAAAGAACCAGTGTTTCCTAAAAAAAATATAAATAAAACGTACAGTTTCTAATCCCTGCATTTTGGTTTTTATGCTTGCTTGTTTCGAAAAGGGCTCCTCATAAATTGCTCCTCCACTAAAATATCTATCGTCATTGGGCGAGAATACGATCTGTGTGACCGATCGAAAATGATCGTCCTTTTCCTTCTTTTGTGTACATTTACCGTCTTAGGTGTAAATAGAGTATAAGTGCAAATATATTTTAAATATATTACATTTTGTTAATAGTATGAACAACTTAGGAAAAAATTTTAATATTTTAAAATACTTCAATCTTAATATATTAGTTAAAACAAGCTGTGACGAATAAATAATTTTAAATATATTAGCGAAGTAATATCAGAACATCAACATCTATGGTGGAAAAAAATATGATTTGATCATTATTGCAAAACAGTAAACTAAACTATTCTTAACACGAATAAATTCTAATAATCTTTTCTTCCTCAACCATGGTAGTTTTTACTAAAAATACATTTTCCCCATCCTACAAAGTGTAGACACTTTCTACTCCTTCTAATGAATGATTAAAATAGTAAATTTTCTCCCAGCGGGAGTAAATTGATTACTTTGTCTCCCGTCGAGAGACAAAGTAAACCCATCAGAATAACATTGAACTCGGTAATTAAAAAATCGAACGCCTTCAAATTACAATGCAGACATGCAACTATGTTGAAGATCAACAGATTGCAGGCGCTAACAGTTGATTTATTGGCAGGAATAATATATGAGAATAATATTGACAACAATAAGCTGTAAGAACGTCTAATAATGTTGCAACAATCAGCTGATCGCTGGAGCATGAATGGTTGCAGCTACTCGGAAGCAGGCACTAATTGCAGATCTAAGCAAAATGAATATTGTTCTTTAATTTCTAGGTTAATGAAATAGATGTTTATAAATTGGGTACTTATTATTGCTGGTGGGGGGAAAATGTTGTGTGTATTTCAAGATACATTGTCTCTCCCTCGTGAAAAGTGTCGCACGCGGCAAGCTCAGGCGCCAACATTTTCACTTGTGAGACAATGTTGTACTTTACTCACTCAACACACAAATAACTACCAGCCAACAGTCCATTCCCAAGTATGTTCCAACTGAGTTCCGTTGACTGGAGTTATGTAGATTTGTATTTTATTAGTACTTCCTATTAGTACCTAGATTTTCTTCTCTGACAAAAGCATATCCTATTTTTTTAAGTCAAGGTTTACTTGACTCAGGATTCCGAAATCAATGGAAAGTTAAAAATTGACATAAATTAAACAATCTTTTGCAGATATTTTACTATATACTATTTCGTATATCTGGGGGAAAACACCTTTAGCTATGATTGTTCTTATGAGTAATGGTTAAAATTAAAAATAAAATCTTAACCTCTGAGTTTAGTTTCTAGATTCCTCTGATAACGATTGATAAGGACGAAATTCTACAGACACTATATGTTTTACAGCCCTGTCGAAACCAAAAATAATATATTATAACATGATGTTATAACAATCACGATTCGCTAAATTTGTCATAACTGTGATTTTATGTTGAGCCATACATTTGTTTCTGAAACGAATTGTTTACTCAGAATATAACAAATAATCAACATCGTCGATCGAAAACTGTAATGACTTCAAAATGTTCTTCATAAATATAGTCAGGAACGTGACCGGCAGTTTTTAAGGTTGAGATTATAAAAATAAAAATAGAAGTACAATAAAAAAACTACCCTCTAAAATCAGGAACTGTTTATAACTTGCAGATAGATTGTTTTGTACAAAACTTAACTAACATAAGTCCTAAGGAATTTAATCGAATTTGAAAAACAAAAACCAGAACAAATAAAAAAAAATCTGTTGCTGGATTTTTTTCCAGTTAATTTGATACAATTATGAAAAACATAAATTAAGATCCCTTCCCTGACTAAGGTTAAATTCGACTTGAGGTACACATAAGCTGAACTCGAGGTAAACCAGTTAAACGTGATAGTCAACATTTGAGTTTCAACATTAGGTTGTAGGCAAGTTCTTGATTACATATTTAATAACCTTCAACAATCTAAATTAACACTTAATCATAATTTATAAATAGGCCGCTTTTTTCCAAGATAACTCTTCTGTTAAAAGAAGACGTGATTATTAAAGTGTAACGTAAGTGGCGTAATTATTAGTGTTTTCAGGTTTAATTATATTTGATATATAAACAGCACCAAAAGCAAGTATGTGAACATGAATGTCTAGGCCGCGGTCTTAAAAATGGCATCGCCGCGGCACGCCGCTTTAAAAAGGTTTTTTGCAAAGTAAAAGCACTCACAGAATCAGCTGACTTCAAGCGAATAAGAAATAGTTCCTATTCTGTAATGGCAGTATGTGTAATGTAATCAAATCAGCTGAACCCTTAAGAGCAGCGTTGCCATTTACTATAGTGCTGTGGCCGCGATAAGCCGCAATACTACAGATGGCTATGTTATAAGTAACATTAAAGAGTGTAGAGGGTTTCAACATTTTTAAGGACTTTTTGAAACCCTCCAAGTTTAATAAAACACGATACTCAAATAAAACACAGTACATACTTCTAGTGTGATGAATATAATACATAATTTGCACTTATCCAAAACCTATGGGGGTTTAATATCGTCAAATATAGTATAATAGTTTTTTTGGTAATTTTAGTGAAGAATTAGAAGATTTACCCACCGTAGCCACTTTTTTTTAGATTAGAATAAAAAATAACTTCATACAAGTAAAAATAAAAATTTATTCTATGGGTAACATATATAAATGATTCTTCATAATAATTTTGTGTTTGTAGAAAACTATTTTAAATTATTTAGTGAAGTGTGAGGTAATTAAATTTTACACTTCGTTTGACTGGTTTTGTCTTATTAAGATTTTAATTTAAAAAAGTCTGTAGTTTGTAAAAGTCTGTAGGTCTGTAGTCTGTAGTCTGTTGCAAATATGACGTGATGGACCAACAAGACAAACCTCCTTGAATCACATCAAATAACTATGGGTCACCCAAGCTATCATGTTAATAGCTTGGGTGACAGGAGTTTTACATTAAGATATTTTATTTTCGATTATTATATAATTTCAAATAATTAATAGGCAAGCTTAATTTTTGTGATCCATTTTTCTCAGTCTGTGGTCACCGCAAGAAAAATCCAAGCACACCGATAGAAAAAGTACTTTCCTGTACATGTGCAAAACCCCATTATAATTTTCTGTACAGTTTTTGAGAGTTGTAGATGATATGTGATGAGAGTGTGTTATGAGTTTCTATGTTGGTTACGAATTAACAACAAAATGTAAAAAATGCAGTCATTTGTTTTATTGATGCAATGAGTAAAATCAATGACTTCTTCCCCTTTATAATCAATGGTAGAACTAAATCCAAATAGTTTATAGTTGAATTTCGGCGAGTTGGCGCCCGCTACCTCTAGTAATAATTAGTAGGCAATATTAACCAGTTGCACCTGGTAATTTAATTATTTGTTTATTCTAAACTATAACCGCAAATCAATCAAACAAGACAATTATGATTGTGTTTTATTGAATGGCTCCATGGTTGAGAATAAAGTCTCTAAGGTTTTGTTAAATATCACTAAAAGATTTTTAACCATGCAACTTATATTCTATTAACATGAGTGTACCAAATAAATAAAAACATCCAACTAAGTTTTACATATTTCCCATCTCATAAGAAGTTAACACTACTTTCCAAACAAAGATGTCAGGAAAAGTACTGGATGAAAACTAAGGTAGGTATGAGTACTTTTCCCCCACATGCTATATTTAAAAGCTTTTCCTCCTTGCAATGCGTGAGAAGAAAAATAATAACTTGTCTCCCAGTGGGAGTGAAATTATTACTTTGTTTCCCGCCGGAACACAAAGTATACCCATAAGGATAAAAATGAAATAAATAATTCAAATATTAGAGCTCCTTCAAATTTCCATGCACGCATGCAAATATGTTGCAGCTCAACTAATGCAGGCGCTAACAGCTGATTTATAGTGGCAGGAATTATCAAATAAGAATAAAGTTTATAACAAACATGTGGGAACGTCTAAAAGTTTTTTTTAACATAATTTATTACTGGTTCAACAAATTTAGAATTAATTAGTCTAAGGATTGAGCACGTAAGAACGTTGCAACCATCAGCTGAACTCTGATGCATGAATAGTTGCAGCTACCCGGATGTAGGCGCTAGTAGCAGAACGAAGCGAAATGGATACTGTAATATTAAGTTAATGAAATAGATGTTTATAGATTGTGTTTTGCAGGTAGGGCAAAAATGTCATGTGTATTTCGAGAGTAAAGCACATTGTCTCCCTCGCGAAAGTTGTGGCCCTCGCAAGTCTCGGGCGCCAACATTATCATTCGTGAGACAATGTACTTAACTCACTCAGCACACAAATAACGTTTTGAAACTCATGCTGTATCAGAAATTTAGAACGGGTTCATCAGCTGTTTAAGCTTTCCTTTGTTAAAGGACAGCTTTTGCAGGATTTTTTTTCCTTGAATGTGAAACATTTGATATTATGATTCAGTAGATGTTTTATGTTATTTCCTGTCAATATATTTATATATTGTATGACTACTTTAAATTTTACATGTTTCTATTTCATAGCTGTGTGTACCTGCAATACAAACACATTATCTGTTTTTTTAGGAAAGTTTTTCGGCAGGAATGGGTACTTAACATTTAAGTCTATTTTGACACTGAAAACAACCAAAAAGAGTTGCAATGGCTTACAATACCCATATGAATTGCCAAGTTATCAGCAATAGTGTCATAAAGAAGATAATTTATTTCCATGCACTATCAAAATTTTTAAATGATAATTGTTTATATTATGACAAATAATGACCACACCTCACCCCTTTTTTTAAATTGTAGTTCACAAGATAATCTTGAATTTTAATATAATAAATAAAAATAGGAATAATTTTTTATAGAAACTGCATTTTTGCAAACTTTTGTGATTTTAATACCATACGCCTACAGGTGCTGTACTATTTTCCGAATAAACAAAAGACTCTGTTTAATTAAAACAACGCCACAAAGTAAGGATTGCGGTGAATGTGTTGACGTTCGTAAAATACTCCTGTGATATGTTTGGTTTTGCAGTGATTGATTTGGAAATGCATCTTAAATTGATTTTAACCCATTTGTAAATAATTTTATGGTTATATCAAAGCTCCCAAACCCAAGATAAAAGTTATTAAATAAATATAGAGACTTAAACAACATGAATGAGGCTTATTTTTTATTCTATGTTCAACACACGCCATGGCACACTATTCAAAATTAAATTTCTGCCGATTAGATGGTTCTTGAACTCAATTCTACAATTTCAAACCTTTTTGACAAACATGAGCCAGTTTTAACTAAGCAATTAACTAAAAAAAAACTGTGCCTTGGATGAACCCTCAAATTCGTAAGTATGATGGCCTGATGTGATAGTCATTTTAGAAAAGCCGAACGTTCTCAAAATCAAATTAAAATTCATGAATATCATATTACCTTAGAAATAGAGTAAATCAACGTTTACGTAACTCAAAACTCAGATACATTCATACGCTTTTTAAAAACAGAAAACATTCATCTAAAATTTTGTGGCGCAGTGTAAAAGGGTTTGGGCTTGGAAGGCAGAATGATACACAACCAGTCACTATTACTCTAAATAAATTAAATCTGTATTTTCTTTACCCAGTCACACTATAAATCAGCATCTAGTAAATAATTACATAAATGAACAAGTAAATTTATCAACCCAGAATTTTATCAATTATTTTTTAGATTTCAAACTTGATATTCAGTCTGATGTGCTTAAAGCTATTCGTCGAATCCAAAGAAACGCTGTCGGGTTTGATGTTCGATAGTTTATCAATACTATTCATTAAATATATTCTTTACGCCATCCTTTTAACCATCACTTTTGTTTTTAAAGCATCACTAAGAAACTATGATTTCCCTTCTAGTTAGAAATCTGCTCTTATTCGCCCTTTAAACAAGATCTCAGCTCCTTTGTCTTGTCAGGATTGCAGGTCGATCAGGAGAATAGTTTTCTCTAATCAGAACACTATGATCAGGATTAATCAGCTCTATGATTAATCAGAATAGTGTAATCTAACTGGTGTAATCTAACAGTTTTAATATACTCTGCACACCTGATAGTGGGCGCTCTTTATCTCTCAAGGCTTCACTGATGGCCAATAGCTAATGCTAACCCTATTGTCAAAACAAAGTAAGTATGCCCTTGGAATCTATCCATTCTGGGAGCTCTTACTAAACAAGATACCATCTAAATCATAAGCCTGTTTAGGTAACATCTGTTAAAGAGAGGGATTCAGCGCCGCCTGCGTATTGTAGCATTGTAGCTGGAGTATAAGCTCGAGATGGGATGGACGAGATGAAAGTCTTGTCACTGACAGAGACAATGTCAAGAATTGCCAAAGAATAAAGAAAAGGATATGTTGTGTATGAAGAAGTGATATATAGGCCTACAGTGGAAAATGGGACAACAGTAATATTCTTTGTTTGAAATTCATTGTTCGTGATGGTGATTTTATATTTTGCAATTTTGATTTTTGCGGACGTTTGCCATCAGTGATTGGTAAAGCAAGTTTCTCGACGTTTCGGTATCTGGAATCTGGTCTCTTCTTCAGTTGGAAAAAGAACCTAGAACGTAAAAAGATTAATAATACACAGCCAGGATAACCTGGACAAAAAATGGCTCAATCAGAGAACTGTAAAAGCAGACACAAAAACTCTATGCTGAAAAGAAAACACTATGCTGAAAAAGAGTTTTAGCTCTGCTCTGATTGGGTGTGGAAGTGCTCTCTCCTGATTGGTGATTCTTGATACTTGTGAAACTTATGGTTTCTGTGTATGTAAAGAAAACAAGAACACAATTTGTTGTGGTCTTATTTTTCAGCATAGTGTTTTTTTACTGCATTTACAGTTCTCTGTTTTAGCTATGTTTTTGTCCAGGTTATCCTGGCTTTGTGTTACTAATCTTGTTATGTTCAAGGCTCTTCTTCCACCTGAAGACGAAATCGGATTCCACATACGAAACATCATGAAACTTGTTTTTACTAATCAGTGATTGGAAATGTCCGTAAAAATCAAAATCAAAATAACACTGATATAAATTTAACTTAATTAAATAAAAATTTTTTTAATTAAATCAAATTTAACTCACTTGTGATCCAGAACAAATATGCAGACGCGAAATTCGGTTGACAGTCGTAACCTAACTAGTGTGGTTTAGCTTCCTGGAACTCCATCTTTGAATCCAGAGGGGCTGTTGCCTGTGGAACCTACCTTACATATGTGAAACCAGCTTTTTTAATCAGTGTGGAGGACTTTTCTTAGCACTTGAATCATATCAGCTCGATGATGACTGTAGCCTAGAATATTTTAGTATATTTGTATGTGATTAAAAAGAAGAAAAAAATTGTAATATTGAAAATATCAGTAAAATTTAAAATTTTCAATTTGACCATAAGAAATGCAATAATTTACATTCAAGACAAATTAAAAAATTCTAAAATAATAATTTCAATTTGCTACGTTAACTAAAATTAATTGCTGTAAAGCAATACTTGTAATATCACATCTTCATTGGAAGAAGGTGTAATTTATGTTGGTAAATTATACAGTATAGCATATAATTTAGTGTTTTATTTAGTATTAAAACTAAGCAAATGACACCAAAAGTAAATTAAGAGTATTTTTATTTGTGCTTGCTGGTAGTAGTGAAATAATAAATTAAATACCCCAACTTTTAAATTTAAAACTACCAACTTTTTTAAGGGTAAAGAATTACCTAATTACTGATTCATGAATATACTATTTCCAACAGAGTAACAGTAGGCTTTCAATGTTTAAACAAACCGGCATATCACATTCGCTGGTCTTTTAATACTTGCCGGAGATCGGTCGCTAATTAATTGAAGTCCCGGTTCGCCACAGATTTCTCCACTGAATTCAGTGTTTGGTAACGGAGATGATTTATCTTTTACATTAAGTTACTGACGTATATACTTCTCCTTTGGACTGGAGACTGAATTGGTCTGGTATTAGTGGGCTAATCAATAACAAGTTCTTGGCAATCTATACTGTGTGTGTTTAGTTTCAATAATTTAATAGTAAAATAAGTTTAAACATATTTAATGAATATAAAACTAACCATTTCATTAAATTTATGCAGTTTAAATATTCTTTGAAACGATTAATTCAAAATAACCTTAAAAAATTAAAAACTTGTCGTTTACAAATCAAATAATTTATCTAACCTACGTAAAAATAAAAACAACCTGGTTCAGCTGTTTTTGGTAAATGCAGCAACAAAAATTTCCCATGACGATGGGGACTTGAATGGGCACTTTGAAGGGCTGTGAGACGCAAACCGGATTTTTCCCACACTTGAGACAGCTCCAATCGAATTCTGGTGGTCTAAAACCCCAACTTAAACGAAACAATAAAAAATCCTTGTACGAAATAAAAATTTCGCTCTTACGAACATTGCTTGTTTAGAGTCTAGGAATTGATAAAGTAACTGGTTGACAAAGTAACTTACTAAATGATAGTGAAATCATGCTACATTCTTGGGCATTCGTAATGGATTATATATTTTTCATATTTCTTGCATTTTATCCTATCAAACAAATAATTTACATCTCACTTTAGGATTTACCTTCCTAGGATACTTAGTTTAGCCATGTAAAAATTTATATCAAACAGTTTAGCCAAAGGAAGAAGATTTAACATTTTTGTTGATTAAGGGTGAAATATGAATTAGATTAATTAATTGTGGTCCCTCGAATTCATGAAACACGTAAGTCAGGCATTGTTCTTATAATTACTGAGATTTAATCATGGATTGAGGAAATGTACTAAAATTGGCAGTTTATTTAATTAATTTATTTATTTTCTATTTAGCAGTTACAATTTTAATATGGTACTGACTTTTTAAGTAACTCCATTGATTATATATATTCTAAATTCTATATTCTATATTCTACAGGTGTATTGTCAATGGTAACTCCTACCAAAATCGCGGAGCTTTGTTTTATTAGACATGAACACTTACATCAGTTTCTAGCTTATTTATTTTAGCTGACAATAGCAATAAATATATATTGTAATGAACATGGCTAAGCATTGTAAAGCACGCCTTCAAAATAAACGAAACAATAACTAACTGCATGGTTTCCCCGTGAGACGGTTAATCGCAACCAGAATGAAGGCTTCATCGCTTTCTTGCAACCTTTCTGCATCACGCTTTAAATTAATAGGTAAAAATTAGAACAGATTAGTTATGTAGAAAAATACTAATCGGCTTAAAATTATTAAAAACTCCATTGCGACAGGAATCCTTTTTGAAGAAAATGAAATTGTATGACAATTTATTTTTCCTGATGTGCTATGTTTACACGCTTTTTGCTCCTTGTAATGAGTGAGTAAAATAATAGCTTGCCCTAAGCGGGAGTAAATGATTATTTTGTTTCCCATCGGGGATGTGTGATGCAATAAAATATTTGATGCAAACTAACTGATGTTTTGACTAACTTTGCTATTATTTTCAGACAAATATCCTTGTATGATTTTTTGTTTTGTGATTTAAGTTGAAGAAAAAAATGCAAATTTGGTAGTAGTTTTATGTTACATTGGAACTTACCATTTAGTAAATACTATCAACATATTCTCTACTATATTATCTTTAAAACGCTCTATAAAAACACTATTGTTCTGTATGTTTTTGCAATAGTTCAAGAGTATACGAGAGAAAAAACATGGTAGAAGCCGTGACCACATAGTACAAATTTATAGTTGGTTGATGATCGTTGGGTGGAAATGAAATTGATTTTACTGTAAAATGTCATGGATTAAACTCGCCATCTGCAGTTTCTGAGTTGGACTTCTCTTTAACATTTACAACTTTAGGAGAATCGACCTAACAAAGAAAACCTGACCAAGTGGATACTTTGCAAGATTCAAGAAAACCTCCCTGATCAAAATGTCAAATGTCCTCGAAAATCCCATCTGTGCTTCAGGTGCTATCTTGAAAAAGCATTTAAGGTCTGTGTTTTCAGCATAACATTGAACTATTTTAACAATGTAGAAAGTCTCAATGCAGTTTTCGCATTTGTTCAAAAGACACAATCTATATTACCATCCTTGGCCACACTACTCCTCTGTGTAGTGAATAATCTACATTACCATCCTCGAAGCTGCATTATTACACTCTGTCATTGACTTTGAATCTGAAGCATTATGAAATAAATGTGTACCATAGTTTTGAGTGACCCAGGATTCAAAGAGCTCCTAGTTATAGTGAGTCATCAACAGAGTGTGCTCATGTCACCTAATAATTTAGGTATCAGGAAAAGGTAATATATCATTTAGTGAAACATAAACTAAACAATAGTCTAATAAATATTGATTTTTGAGCTGTAGAATAAAATGTTGGAGAAAATGGCTGAAATAAGGGTTTGACAGAAGCACCCTCTGACAGTAATTAATCAAACTATGTCAACTTTTAATTCTGGGTCACCCAAAACTAGCTACAGCTGGGCCATAAGAATTGGAGGTCTATTAATTATTTATAATCAAAGACTGTGTGCTGTGGATAATGTACAAATACATAATACTCTGTGCTTCGCAAAACGATGGTCGCCAGATCGATTGAAAGCAAGATCCTGAGACACTTTGCGAAGCATGGAATTTAGATCCAGCTGATATTCGTTATTGGATTATCAATATTATTAATCTTGGCAAATGATTCACCTTACCTTTACCACCAATAAAGCTTTCGTATCATCCATTCTACACTTATCTTTCAATCTTTTTAGGTTATAATACACTGTGAGTGCTGTGGTCTCAGCCTTAAAATCAAAGTGCTCAGATTTTGCAGTGTAATTTGGGATCTACATTATCATCACACACGCTTCATTAAATAAGCAGTGCACAATCTACATTACCGTTTCGCAAGCTACATTGCCGACATTGCGGCTCTGTGTAGTGCTGCTACCGGAGGAGATTGGGAGAAGCTTCACCGTTGTTCGGGCACGGTTCCGCTAGAATGCGCTGTCTGTATGTATTCTAGATTGCTGATAGTTAGATCCTTTTAATTCAAAGGTCAATAGGATGATTTTTTAACAATTTTTGGTTTTGATTTTATGTGTAATTTAATTAGTTTTATTAGTTAAAGTTATATTTTGAATCAGGCTCTTTTTATAGACAATCCTACACCTGTTAAGTTATTGAGTCCATATTTTCCCCGCCGTTTACACATATCTTTTCTCGCATATTTTAGCTCTTCACGCAGCTTCATTAAAAATCACTTTTTAATATTTGTTAACGAACTTCAAAAATTTTGGTATATGTTTCTTTACCTTCTAAGTTCTCTTTTTTTATAACTAAATTATCAAGTGATCAATCTTGAGAAAAAAAATCTCCAAATCATAAATGAATTCAATATTTTGATTAGGATTTTTGCGGACATTTGCCATCACTGATTAGTAAAAAACAAAATATAAAATCACCATCACCAACAATGAATTTCAAACAAAGAATTGAATTCAATACATGAAAATTACATCAGCCAGGCAGAATCAAGTGTTCCTAAGGTAGCACCCGAGTCTTCATCACTAAATAGCCATAATGGAGTTGGTCCCTGACACCAATTTTAACTTTCTAAACGATTGTTTGTCAAAAAGATATTGATTTATGCGTCAAAATCAAAGGATGTTCAATCCTTATTGAGCTACTTTATTAAATGTGGAATAAGAAATTCCCTTGAGCAGATAGTGAATGATTTTTTTTATATGGCGTTATTGCTGAACAAATTAAAAATCACTTCCACTACGACGACAAAACGAACGTTACGCGCTGTTCAGGTGGATCGTGACACAGCACCAGGGGCGCCAGGTACTGTCAAAATCTCAAGAATGCATTCCGCACTCCCGATAAGGAGGAAATTCAAATTAAGTACTACAAACTACAAACCGATTTCCACCATAAGTGCAGGTCTCAATCAGGTGGTTATCTCGATATCCGATCGCTATCGGGTATCTGGTGGTGAATTGGGCTTAAACGGGTCAAAATTACTTCAATTAGGCCATTTACCTTCTCCCCGAGGGCCTCAGTTTAACAAGGGTGTCCGGCCCGTCTTGTTACTCCTCAGGGCGGCGGGGGGGGGGGGGGAGGAGGGCTTGTTAAGAAAGGCCCCAGGCCTTGAACTCTGAGAGTCTCCTACCAAGCTAATTGGGTCGGGACCAGTTAATTTGCACTCTTTTGACACCTTGGGAATACCGAAGTGTTTGTTACAGCTTTTACAGATTCATAAACGTTACCAAGAATAATGATTTCTTTACTATGTCTTTGTTGAATTTTTGAACATTTTTTTCCTAATGTAAACCTGTCTACAGAGATATTTTTGAGCTCGAAAACATTCTTGATTATCCTGTCTCCACTATGCTAATTTATAAAATTAATTGTTGGATTTATTCATATAACAACATTGTTATATGAATAAATCCAACAATTTCAACACATGTTCATATTGTATGTATGTATACATATATTGGATGTATTCACATTCATATAACATTGAGACTCACTTTTTTGACAACAGATAAACGTTTATTTAATGGCTTAAACCTGTTTTTTTATCGGGTGTTGTTACTCACTCCAAGAATTATTTGTTTGCACTTTCGTAGCGTGATTTTTGTACAGGGTTCGATGGAGGGAAAGGCGCCAAACCGAGGTGGAATAGTCATCCCTAATAAATTGACAAGCATTTATAAATTATAACTTATAAACGAGCTTGCTTTTACCTAACCCTGTATTGTTTTGATTAACTTTTGTACTTCTATGTAAAGAAATCAGCAAGCAATTGCTAAAATATAATTTCTTATTGATAAGTTTGAATTTAAAAATTTCAGGAATGTCACTAGTGTTAAAGAGATTTAGGTACTTGGCATAGATAATCTTATAGCTCTGCCAAAATGCTATCTAAAGGCTGAGGAACACTTGCGTCTAGTAAATTACAAATAATAAACTATTGTAAACAAAGTCATAATGGCATCACAGAGTAAAAATTGTTTCGGATATTGTTTTCTGCAAAGAAAATGTAAGCAGTTTTTTAAGATTGTAAAAGAAATTAATAGAAATTAGCACTTAATATGTAATTTGATTTAGGAGGGCGATGAAATAATATTATCTGTGTAATTAACCGTAAGCTAAGTCATATGTGAACTAATAATCAATTAATTAAGCTCATTGTACTATTTAAAAAGAGTGTACCATTTTACACTTTTAATAGTAGTTTATGCAACGATTGTATAATGAATGTCTTTAAGCCACGAGTGAGATGTAAGTTAGAACACGAGCGAAGCGAGTGTTCTAAATATCTCACGAGTGGCTTAAAGGCATAATACAATCGTTGCATACACTATTTTATCTACGACCAACAATATACAACAAAATTTCCCCGAAGTTAAACAAAACTCATGACTTTTAATAATGATGGAATAGGTCAACTAAAATTTGAGGTTAGGCAAATAAGCAGACTGAACCATGAATCGTTGTGGAACAATCAGCTGATGGGATAAGTAAACTCAAACATGAATCGTAATGCAACAATCAGCTGATGTGCGAATTGCGTAATTGTTATTATGACACTACTTCCGTCAAATGCCGAGCTCTCATTGGTCTAGAACCAGTACTCTAAAGTGACTCCAGTACTCTAAAGTCGTCATTAGAGTACTGCTTGGTTTTTGGTGTTTTAATGTATATCATTATAATGTTTATTGTAATACCATAATTGGTGCTTTATTGCAATGGTCGTAGATAAAATATTTTTTAAACATTACCTCCCGCCTCATGTATAACCTCTGTTCAACATAATTAAACTATGTACACCACTTATGTGAACTGGGAATTAGCACCTCCATATGTTGACACCAAAATCATATACATTCGTGTTTAGTTTGGAGGGCGAGGGGAAAACTTTGCTCGAAGATTTTCCGGTTTTAAGTCCCTCCCCCCTTCATTACCGGACGGCCGGCCGGACTGTTTGCAGGGTTTGGGGGCTCAATCAAGACAGGAGATGACTGTTCCAAGTCCTGCCTTTTCCTTTTCCTGACTGTTGACAACGGCAGGAGAAGAGGTTGAAGAAAACTTATTGCTTTTGTCAGACATATACTCGTGGGAATATTCTTTTGATGAAGTTTCATGTATCACACACATCATTTTGCAAGGTAGGGGTTGGACACTAAATTAAATCACGGATTTTGCAGGTTTTATGACTAATTAATGTTGGTATAAAACATAAAATAATAATACAATATTTTAAATTTTTCAAAGGTATTTTAGAGTTTTAATTTATTTCAAGTAACCATTTTAATAAATATTTCTCCATTAATTATACAGTAAGTAGTTTATTTCTGAACATCAAATATTGAGGGGTCTACAGAATTACGCGTTTAAAATTAATCAACAGTTAACAATTATTAATTATTAACAATTTACATAAGTTTACGTAAAATGAACTTACATTTTAACACAAAAATGCTCAATGTATTTTCTGGTGTAAAATGCCTAAACTAAGTGCACTTATAAAAGACAATGCTAAAAGTAGTCAAATTCATAAACGCTTATACACATTCAAATTCCAACTTAAGATTATAAATTTTGGTTTAAGTTTTGATCCATACACTAAGATTTGACGGCTTTGACTTCTTAGGCAACTGCTTGAAATTCAAAATGATGAATTATTTATCATTGGAGGAAATGTAAAATTATTCGTACAAGGACGCAAAACATGTAGTACTTTCACAGAGTGTTTGGTGGGGAGAACCAGAGACATTAAAACTAAACACCTGCTATACGATTATGTGTTAAAACTAATATGAAAACAGGATGTGAATGCGTAGCTAGAAGACATCGACATTAACAACAAATATTCTAGCGTACCTAAAATAATATTTCCCCCCCACCTGCTATGTTTAGACGCTTTTTACTCCTTTTAATGGGCGAGTAAAATTATAATTTATCTCCCGGCGGGAGACAAATTAAACCCATAAGAGTAACATTGAAATCAATAATTCAAAAAATGGAGCGCCTTCAAACTTCTACGCATACATGCAAATATGTTGCAGCTCAACGAATGCAGGCGCTAACAGCTTATTTAGTGTCAGGTATAATCAAATAATATTAACATTAATGACATTCAGGTGTGAGAATGTCTACGAATTAAGCATGTAAGAACGGCTACAATCAACAGATCGCTGGCGCTGGTGCATGCATGGTTGCAGCTACCCGGATGAAGGTATTAGCAGAACGAAACAAAAAGGATATTGTCTCCCTCGTGAAAATTGCTGCCCTCAGAAGCTCGGGCGCCAACATTTTCACTTGCGAGACTATCTCCCGGCGGGAGACAAAGTAAACCAATAAGAATAATACTGGAATCAATCATTCAAAACTATTGCCCCTTCAAATTTTAACGTAGACATGCAAATATGTTGAGGTTCAACGGAATGCAGGCGCTAACAGTTGATTTAGTGGCAGGAGTAATCACATAAGGATAACATTGACAACAATAAGCTTTAAGAGCGTCTACGAATTAAGCGTTTGAGAATTTTGATACAGTCAGCTGATTGCTGGTGCATGAATGATTGCAGCTACTCACTTATTTATGCAGGCACTAATTGCACATTGAAACAAAATGGATATTAATTGTTAATTACAAAGTAAATGAAATATATGTTTAAAGATTCGTATTTATTATTACAGGTGGGGGAAAAATGTTGTGAGTATTTCGAGAGTAAAGCACATTGACTCCCTTGTGGAAATTGTCGCCCACACAAGCTCGAGTGCCAAAATTTTCACTCGCGACACATTATTGTATTTTACTCACTCAACACCCAAATAAGTATTAAGTTTCCGTAGTGTTTAAATTGTAAAATAACATCCCCATAGGTGTTTGATGGTTAGTAAGTAAAGTCATAGTTTTTATATATTATATATTTTAAAAAACGTTAAAATTAATGGGAAATTTTAACAACTATTAGTAAATGCATATTGTACGTTTTCTTAAAAGCTTTTACGGATTTGTTCAGATTCCCGGAAGTACAGTATTGTTGTTAGCATGAATGACCATTGTTGAATTGTCTAGGGATGAGGGCAGGACAATAAAATGTCCAGCATTGTGATAGCCATTGGAGCGCTGGTATTGCGAGTATTGTGGATTGAGGATTGTGAATATTGTGCAATTGTGACCGACAAACCAGCTTCGTTCCATGACCTGGAGCGCTGCGGCGCTGGATGCTTGATTGCGAGGCCTGAAACATAATAATTGTTCAACAGCTAACAAGTGCTGATATAAAACTTAAATTTGTCATGTGTTGGGTGAAAGTTTTGAAACATAAATTTCACTCCATTTACGATTGTGGAAATTAAATATTTTTTTATATATATTTTATGACAGTTAATGAGAAAAGGTTTTGTGCAAAAACTTTGCATTGATTCATAAGAATGATTTTAAAGGTTTCTCATCTAAATCCCCTCTCTTGTATCATGTTAATGAGAAGTATTTTCAAAACCTATTAATCAGCATCTGTTTCTTCTTTTAACAAACTATTTATATTTTTTCCATGACTATAACTTCATGCTTGATCCAATAAATAAAATAGGTACATATTGAAATTTGATACTTTTTCAAATTCATCTATTACTTGTATAAATGAATAGATCAACGTAAGCCTGTAAATATTAAGCCAGGCTTTCATCGATTTTGAAAAGAGTCAACTTAATAAGTAAATATTAAAATGTAAACCCTTTTATTTTTGTTTGCATGTAGAATATATTTGTGTTATGGTTTGAAAAATACTTGCAAAAAACTTATTTTTAAGCTAACAACAAACAAACAAAATGTTTAAAGTGTTAACTTATGATGAAATATAATTTGAAAATCAAAATCAAGTAATATTAAACTCAGCTTTGTTATAAAAAATATGTGTATACATTTCATACATTAGTAAAATAAATGCCTATGAAATATGAAATATGCCTCTTTCGTAGGCTTTCCTGCCCGTGCGTCGGAGTTCCGTTATCTTGTAATTTTCATTCTTACTGCATGAGCTAATAAAAGTAAAATACTCTTATGAAAGCCAAAATTGAAAAAAAGTTAAAAAATAAAACTATACTTGTTATAAGATAGCTTTAAATATATTAATTATTCTTAAATCATTTTAACTAGGAAGTTATTATAGTTTAAACACTTTGGAATTGCTGAGCAACTTGATGTGGACAGATAGATGAATATGCTGTTTGGTGTGGACTTAAAACGTTCACGGCCCCAGTGAACATATATGAGCTGTATTCGGGTGTAAATAAGTGAGACTTAATCAGCTAAAACATGTCCTCCCTCCTCACCTTTCCCTCGGTGGTTTGGGTCATGAACGACACACGTGCACTCATGTCGAACAGACGTAGAACAGAACTCTGCCAGCAGGTAAATACACTTGGGTTTAATTTGTTTAACAGGAGATCACATTGTCTTTAAAATAATTATAATAAATTTGTATTATAACAAAAATGAATAACAGTCGTCTAATCCTATAATTGTATAAACAAATAAGTAATCTAATTTTCATAATAACTTTAAATTGTTCAGCTCTTACAAATAAAAATACCCCCGTCGCAGCAGACCTGCGTACTCAGCGAATTTCCATAGGATTTATTTTGTATATGTGAGCATTCAACTTGTTTGAAGGAAAGTATCATTTGCATACGTTAAGTAAATAATATACTAAAAACGCATATTTAATCATTCATGAGCTTTAAACATGAGGAAAATTAACAAAGAGACCATATTGGTTTTCATTAGTAATACATACACTTTTGTATTTTATATAATTCTTAGTCTTTTAATTTTTAATAACTGTAATCTTGTTATAGAATATAAATGTCAACAAACATATAACCAATGAACTCAAAACACTCAAAACAAACAAATAATTCAATCTCATGAAAAAATTAAATTCAATCATATGGTCAGTTTTATAGTAATTAAAACATCCCTGTTGCAACAGACCTACATCTCCAGCCAATTTCAATAAAACATTATCAATCCTCATAATTAAACATATCATATATTATGCTACATTTTCAGGCAGTTTAGACCGAGACATCCCCCCCCCCTCCAAATGCTCTTACTTTCTTTATTCAATTTAAAAATAATTTGTATTTTTTGATATAGTATATATTTTCTGCACAATCTTGATCAATGAACTCTAACTATTCAAAATAAACACAAATAAAATATTCAACACCTGCAAATTTAATCATATGTTCAGAATTGTATTTTTAAAAAACATCTCAAATCAGGGTGACTATACTTTTTGGAGGGAAAAATTAAAAACAATATTGGACAACGTACTGTGTTTAGCACATCCAATATTACGGTATCCAATATCTAAGCAACGGATTGACGTAGAATAATAATTCAAAATGCTAAATTGTTTGTTTTTTTAAGCTGAAATCATTTTTGACAGTTAAGTTTAAAAATAATTAGTAAAAAGATGTTAAATCTTGAAAATAAATTTTATTTTGTGAAAAAAACCTTCTTAGAGTAAATCAATCTTGCTGGTTTGCGAACTCGAAGTCATGAATGACGCTTTACACGTTTGTTCCAAATTTCATCAAGATCGGACCTTTTTCACAAAAGTTATCGCGCCTACGGACAGGTATATATATATATATATATATATATATATACATATATATGAAAATGAACGAACGGTGTTTTTGGGGTCTAGGGACCTCAAAATGAAAAAATAACATGGTCCCGGGCTTAAGTCTCACCGTGCCGCCTACGGTAATAGCTACTTCCCTATAGGGGAAATTCGCTAAAATGTTACTCGTTAAAGCCATTTGTTGAAGATTACTCACTATTTTACATTGTTGGGTTTTGGTAATTATAAATAAATAACTTTATTATTTTATTTAATCATCAGTGTTTTTATTAAACGCTGAAAAAGTTAAACAATTTTTGTCCTACAGTCGTTACTTGCATTTTTTTCACTAGTTCTTTATTATTGAATTTGTACTTTACTGAGCCCAAATTGTATTTGATCAGTAAAAAATTATAAAATTATACTTCTAAGATCCCTGGATTTTACCACACTAGATTATTTTTTTGAAGATACAAAAAAGTATGGCCTACGAAAACAACCCACAGGATATTCATTAGCTGATAAAAAAACATAATAGATTTAATAAAAGGAATTAAAAGAGTTACTTGGCAAAACGTGTTCAGGAATTTGATAGAGAGAGGACAACTTTGAATAACTACCCATGGCGGATTGTTTGAACTCTTAATGTAAGTTAAATTTAACCAAAACGAAATAGCTTGTATAAAATGAAAATACTAAGAAACAAAAATAATTATTTTATCCATACATATGCGTTATTTAATCTTAAACATAGGTTGTAGGGGTGTGCGAGTAGTGATTTTTGAAGTCGAGTCGAGTCGAGTCGAGTTTTGAAAAATACCCGCGAGTTTCGAGCTTTTTTCGAGTCGAGTTTTTTTTAAAGTTTAATATAATAGTTATCGTTATCATGTTTCTACATGATGATAAAGAATTATTATCATTACTCAAATACAAATTGCAATTTTGAGGTAGTTAAACTTAAAAGAGTTATACTGAACTAAGAGCAGATATACAAATAAATGATACAAAAAAGAAAGAAAACCTTTTACTTTAACTCACAATCATTCTTGATTTGATATATTTTTCAAGCCTAACTTGTGTTTAAGGCTTACCTGGGTTTTGAAATAAAATGAAAACACTGACCAATTACCTGACTCATTTCAGCCATGACCAATTACCTGACTCATTTCATGATTAAAATATTTCTTTTGAGTTATTCACCCAGGTACATTTTTATTCATATAACTATCAACAAAAAAACAAGTTTTTATTTATTTGGAATGGTTACTAAAATATAACAAAAGTAATTTTTTTAAGAGCTGTAGTAATAAATAACTTCAACCCTCAAACTAAAGGAAAGATAGAGTGATATACAAATGTGTCTTTAAAAACTAAAAATAACTTGTTACTTTAAGTACAACAAACGAGGTTTCAGTTATATTCGTTAAAGATGGATTGACATTGTGAAAAATGGCCGTAATATTCATTCGCACGTACCGATTTTGGGTAAACGGCGGGAGTAACTACTCGACTCGAACTTTCGAGTATTTTGAAATAAGTCGAGTCGAGTCGAGTAGTGTATACTCGGCTCGAAAAAAGCTCGATTCTCGAGTACTCGTACACCCCTAATAGGTTGTGTAAAAAAACCTGTATTATTGATCCATTTTTTTAAAATAGAATACGCGTGGTTAAGTAATTCGAGCTGAATATTAATCTGGACAATGTATGTCAAATAAGGCTTATGTAATTTATTAATTTTCAGTAAATTTATTTTTGCATCCTTTTATTTTTTAATTTAATTTACTCTCATCCAAATCAACGACAGTGACGAAATTAATGCATCCATCCAGTTCCCACAGTCGGATCGTCGCGTCCCATGCAAATGGCTCGGCCCAGCCAGTAATGCGAGCCGCGGAAAAAACAACCCGACCGCTAGACAATGCTCTAATTGATGGGAAATGCAAATTAAAAGAATCCAAAGCAAGGGTTGAGCAAAGGGAGTCGGGGCAAAAACAAAAAAACAAGAGGAAATGCGTATGCAAAAACATCAAGAAGGGTTGGATGCAAATGGCCTCGTCTTGGGCGCTGTACCTTCACTCGTTCACTGCGCTCGCTCCTGATGTGTTGATTTTATCTTTTAATTGTGTTCTTTCCGGTTCTAATTTGCCCGAAAGTAGTTACGACGCTTTTTTTCTTCGGCCGAATTTGTCTTCGTTCCCAGCATTTGTTGGTATGTAGTCTTGACTTGGTTGTGAATTGTTTTTGTGTCTCTTGAATTAATTACTTTTATTTAACTAACTGTATTCCGAGCTTACTGCATTTCGGAGAGATGGTAATGTGTATTTTGTTTTTAATTTTATTTAAATTATGATTAGTATATTTTATTATATAATTTATCAATGGAAACCACGTATGATGCATTAAAAATATAACATTTGTAATGATGACTCTTCTTCTTCAAGAATGTAGAGATTTAATGTCTTTTATTAATGATATAACGTAAATTAATTTTATTTTAAATTGTTACATTATTTCATACAACGCAATACCTGTATTTATTATATAAATTGTAAAATAATTCATTAAATATATATTCTCTCTTTGTTCATTTCACTTAATTTATTTTATTTTAATTGTAACGATATTTTGTATAATGCAATATTTATTTCTTATATTGTATAGTAATTAAAAAAAAATCCTGTCTTTGTTTCCTTTTATTAAAGGCGGTAAATGTTTTATTAGAAAATTTTAAATAAGTATAGAGAAGCCTTCGATGTTGACATAAAATACAAAAAGGAAACCTATTAAACTATAGGCAACATTTTTGTTTCAAGTGCAAAAGGAGTCTATATTAATATTAATACTGAGAATATAATGTTGAACTTAAATTATAATTTTTCGTATTCGATTACATTCAATAATTAGAATAAGAAAAAAGCTAAGGATGAAACTTCCATAAAGTGAATGATGAGAAAGAAGTTAAGGGAATCATAAAACCAAAGACCTGAGCAGTTTTTCGGATGTTCAGTTTTAAACTTGTATGCCTCCTCTAAAATAAAACAACAAAACAGCTCTGTCTAAGTAGCTCCTTGTTCTTCGTATATGCACCATAAACAATTATTCTCTTTTCCACGCTGCTATAGTTGGCACGCATTATCAACTCGGCTCGGTTTGTTTCGTTTGTACGTATGCCATATTTTAGATCCAACCTACCTCATCTTTGCATCACCATGTTATTTATAAATCCTGCTACTCATTTAATTATTTCTCATTTTATTATTGATTTAAAATAAAAAATGAGATAAACAGATTAAATTTCCGAAACAAAAATGTAATATATTTGCTTAATTTAACGTTTTATGAGGGAACAATGTGTATATACATCAATGTTATGTATATATGTTTTTACTGGCTTTAAAGTAGTTAGTTGCATTATTATTTGTGATGAGATTTGTTTAAACGTCTCCTTTGGGATACTGTGTAGCTTTCACAAGGAAGGGATTTGCGCAGGAATGGGAAGTTATGAAGTGATCAGTCAGACTTGCCCCTGAAGGAAGAAAAACATTCCCGACCTATCCTCTTAGGGTCTTTTGGGACGACTCGCCCTCTATCTGGGAGCCCACTAGGTAAGTCCCTAATCGTTCAATATGGACAAGCCAGGTTAACACTTTACTTCCTTCAGAGCTCAGACATAACTGGGTACGCAAACTCCGCCGGGAGTCAAAGGTTTCATAGAAACAAGGAGGAGCAATGGTTTCAGGAAGCTATAATCATTCTAGATACCACACGGACTGACTAATGTAATGGCAGCTTCTCTGCCCATTATTGACCTCTGTACGATAAGTACATGATAGTACTGTACTGTATTGTCATGATATTGTTTCAATCACAAGAGCCAAAAGACCACAATATGTACTCCAAGTGGAGAAAAACCTTTTTAACATGCTGTAAAAATAAGAATTCAATCGTTAAAACTTTAATTATTGGTCAAACAGTACGACGTTATTGTCAATGTTTAACATTTCTGTTGTTTACAAACAAAGACTAACTTTTTCTGGAAGCATGGCAAACCACACCTTTAGTTTATAGAAATGAATTAAACAAAAACAATGTTTGATGTTAGATGTGAAAACATTCATAGTTAATGATTTGTTTTCTGCCCAAGTACTAAAGTGCTACTCTACAGTATTTTCAGAGAACAAAAAGAACTGGTTTTCTTTCAGTACAGTAAAAGTAATTAAAAAATTATTTCCTGATGTATTTCCTAGTAATTATTTTCCTTATAAGATCGCATTTGAAGGTCTTATCTTTCTTGAACTGTGTACATAACATAAAGGCTTTGGAAAACCATATTTAGAATGCTGAAATTACCAGAGTTAAGGAAGTCATGCAAAGTTATGTTTAGGAAGTACAGGTTTTTCAATTTTCCTGATAACTATTTGTTAGTAATATATTTCACTAATAGTTCCAAAAGTGGCGGATTTCGGGGGAAGATAGTGTTTTCCTTGCGAGGCGTAAGCTGAGCGTGTAAAACACAATCGAGCCCCGAAATGGAACTTTTTTGACTTTTCAACACGAAAAATCATCCGACATTTCATAATGAAGACATTTTTCTATAAGTAAACACAATACGGCTGTACATTCTATTTTAATTTAAAGTCAGCTGATGGAACGGTAAAAATTGAACTTTAAGAATAGGATCTTCATTTGTTTGGAAAAATTTGGTTGGTAATGGCAAATTATTGTTTGGATACGGAAAAGCAATGTTTGGGTAAGGAAAAATCAGCTGATCATGATTTTTTATGTAAGGAAATCCAGGGTTTTATTAGATCTCAGCTGTACGGTAACGGGCTAGTTTCGTATAGAGAGTGATGAAAACATATAAATTTAAATGAACCAGCTGAAGACATAGCCATAAATAAAAATAAAGATTATCGCCAAACTTTTAGAACAAAATAAACTAATTAATTAGTTATATTTATCTTTCCACTTTTCGAATATACTTGAGATGTGCCATCCCTATGTTGAAAACTTCTGTTTATGTGCAAGGCCTAAGATTTAATAGCGAAATCTCACTTAAAAGGTAATTTCGAGAACCAAATTAAGGTACTAATACCTCATTTCAAAACAATTTTACCCTGAACCCTTCTCTCACTGAATGATTTTAAAATGGAATAATACTAGATGATATTAACGTTTCATGCATTTGCTAGAACGAATCCGTATGTATTTACTTGGTTGGTTGAGATGTTTAGTGAAGCTCTGCTATACAGAGCGACTTACCCGCTGTAACATAATTAACTTACTTACTTACTTGTATACTTGATGGTATCCCACTAGAAGCTGTTCAGCCGTGGTCGTCAAAATGCTTTAGGCCATTAATCTTCAAGAAATCCCTCTATGGAATAGTAAGCCTTCTTCATAAGTATAAATTTAAGCTTCCTTTTGAGTGTTACATTCAAAAGTGCCTGTGTGAGTTTTGTACATCAGTACAACTTCTAATATCTTGAGGCAACTTATTATAGATTTTAAGTGCTAAGTAATGAGCTCCTGATTGAGCCAAGGTGGTCCTGTGGTGGTTCATATGAACTTTATTTCTTTGCCTGGTATTATATTGATGAACTTCATGGTTTCTTTTAAAAACATCCGGAAATTTCAAAACTAATAAATAAGCTAGCCCATTTTATTGTGGTTATAGTTGTTTGTTGTGTTTGATGGCTTACAGTTGTAGCTGGGACTTTCTCGAATTACTTTATTCGCAACCAGTGGTTGGTAATCATTAGGGGTGTGTGAGCAGTGATTTTTTTTTAAAGTCAGGCCGAGTCGAGTTTAAAAAAATACTCGCGAGTTCCGAGTTTTTTTCGGGTAGAGTATTTTGAATAGTAGAAGTTAATAGTTATCATACCTATTACTGATCATATAAAATTTAATACTTTTTAGTTTTTAAACTGGGAAGTTTTCTCTTGAGTTAAAATCAAACCAGTTTTCAAAGGAAACGAAACTATAATTCAGACCATCTTTAACATAACTATATATTATCACTCAATATTTTATTAAACTCTCAGCCTTATGAGGTAAAATCAAAGCTACATCTGCCCTTGTTTGCTTACAAAAACATTTTTTGTAGCATATTTTTATAGTTTAAAAATTAAAGTAAAATCAGTTTCGTTGGGCTTAAGTAAGAAAATATTTCAAATTATAGAAAGGAAAAAAGAAAAAACTAAATTTAAGGATCTAAATAACTCAAAAACCACTTTAATTCAAGTAGATGAACAAATGTTTTATGGTGGCTGTTCATGAATGGTGTTGACTGTGTGAAAAACGGCCGTAAAATGCGATCGCGCGTGCCAATCTCGGGTAAACTACTGGACTAAAACTTCCGAGTATTTTGTAAAACTTCGAAAAGTGAACACTCGAAAAAAGCTCGATAGTCGAGTACTGGCATACCCCTAGTAATCATTGGGTTAGGATACTGATAACGTTACCATTTTCATTTTGCTACTCTATTTGAACAACACTTTTCAATAAATGTTTTGGAATTTTAATACCTTATTCATATATGTTTGTACCTCTCATAACATATCTAAACGCCGAAAAAAACCTTTCATTCAAATTCCACCAATTTCCCGCATTGTCCCCCGACGTCATCTGTTTACCAAGCGGGAAGCCGCTTTAACTCCCTAATTGCGACACCTCCGACCGAATAATGGCTTTATTTTTGAATTCGACACATCGATTCCGAGAGAAAGAAAGGGGAGAGCCGGGGCCGGGGAAAGAGAGAGAAAGAGCCAAGCGAACAAGAATGGCGTCGAATCGATATCCAACCCCTGTGGGGGGCGGGGGGGAGGGGCACGCACTCAAATATCTTAGAAAACTGCACCAACTTTGCTTCCCTTCCACATAAAATGGAATCCGTATGCAGGGCGGCTATCGATTGCCGGCTATCGGCGTGCAGTCGGCCGATTTGTATGTAAAGGGCCTCGGCGGCGAAATTGCAAGGGCGAGTTGGGGTTGATTTGTGTTTTCACAATTTTGGGATTTTTTATTGGATGTTAGGGTTTAGTTGAATAGCTAATGAGGATGTGGTACGGTAAAAAAATCAGTTAAACCGATAGAAGACACTAATTGTGAAACGGTTAAGAACTTAACTGACAATTCATACAACTCTTGGACCTAATCGCAAGATTACAGCTAGAATTAAATGCAATAACATGCATATCTCTATTTTGATTTGGATTTTTGCGGAAATTAGCCATCACTGATTAGTAAAAAACAAGTTTCACCCAGTGAAAATCCAGTTTTACTAATCAGTGATGGCAAATGTCCGCAAAACTCCAAATCAAAATATAAAATCACCCACACCAACAAAGAATATCAAACAAAGAATGCATATCTCAATCGCAAAACAAAAACAATGTTATTTGAGTTAACATCCAATTCTCAATTCCCCATTTTCGCTTTACGTTAAATTCCGTACTTAAACTTGCTGCCGTAAAGGGTTGAGTTTAAATCAAATTAGTTTAACGCTTTTCTGAATATTTGCATTGTAGGCTGGATTTAAACGATTCTTTCCTAAAACAAACTCAAAAACCACCGTTACATTTATTTATAAATCGACCATTAAATCCACTCACTTAATTTTCACATAATGTACATTTTATTGAAATATGCATCTTTTTTATGTTTTACTAAACATTTTTACCAAATTACCCCATAATTGGAAAAGCAAATCCTTTTGGTAAATCCTCAAGAGTCACATAATTGCTAAAGGAATAAAGTTTTAAAGCCAACCATGATATAGAACATCTATTAATTATTGCAGTTACAAAATTGTATTCTAAGTAAGGTAGTAAATATTTCCATGAATAATTCCAATATTCCCGCTCGCCCCGGGCCCAAGATTGGTCTCCACTGACCGCGGCCCGAGTCTAGTTGGCTAAGCGGATTGTCGTAGTTGGGTTTAACCACGGTCGAGGAGGGCTTCATTGGGCCTTGACCATCCGCTACTGGCCTTGTTATTTTATCGCCTTATTTACTTAGTAGTAGGGTTTTTTTTTAATATGGCTGACTATTTTTTTGTTATTATATTTTTTGTTTCTTCTTATGTTTCTGAATTTCTAATTGTAAAGGAATAAATATACATTACATTTTAAAAAATGTTCAGGATATTTTTGTTATATCCAAACATGTTGTGGTTTTTATTTAGTCGTAACAATAATATGTATATTAAATAATATTTACAAGGTTTTTTTTAAAAAAAAAGTAAAAAGGCATTCAAAATGTTTAAGAGACAATACTTGAGACCAAATAATTTTTAAATAAGGAAGTATTTTCAATTTATTTTAAAATGACAGAAAATTAACTTTTAAATAATGGAAAAATGTCAGTATATTTAATAACGAGTCTCGATGGTCAAAGGAAGTCAACTCTGAGTAGATTACATGGGTTACATTTGAATTACCATTTAACACAGTCAGCCTTTGTGTAAAGACAAAGGAAAACGAAAGAGACAAATTAAAATATGTTTTAAGATCACGGACAAAATACGAAAAGTAACAAAAATACAATGTTATGAGCACGCTAGATCCCTTTTAGACTTCATACATTAAGGAAAAATTAATAACTGGGTTTTAAAGCAATTAGTTTAATTTTAAATCTATAGAATGATGAAAAATTCTAACACTTCTAAGAGAGGCTACTATTTTTACCTCCATCAAGATAGTTGCAGGTCAACTGCAAAAAAGAACCAAACTAATTTATATTACTATTTGCTGAAACACTCAAAGAGGCTCATGTTGTACAATTGAAGTAAGAAAATTATTTTTTTACGTTGTAGGCCTGTATCACAAAAAACCCTTCAGAATTTATTTCAATAATTAGCATAATATAAAATTATATCATTCGACATTATAACAGGAAACATCGAGCAAAAAGTTTTTACCCATAGAATCGCCTATGCATGTTATAATAACACACGCCAAAATCAGCGAACTGCTCCTTTTCACGCTCCAAGTTACGACGGCAACTTACGTCGGAGCTAGTTAACCGTAAGATAGCGTTGGCGGCGCAGTTTGGCAGATTGGTTAGGTAATTACTCACCAGAGTGCAGCTCGACACGCGCTGAGCCGTGACGTCATGCGTTATCAGGGGGAGGGGGTAATGTAAGTAGGGGGCTGACTGATGATTTCAGATACTGCGAAATAAATATTCTCCCTCAAAATATTCCCCTTGGCTTTTACATATTGGAAAGTTTGTAGTAAGAAAAAAGTCTATCAGTTGTGACACTAGAACAAATTTAACTAAACTTGAAGTAAATGAGCAGCAAAATTACCTCATTCATAAGAATATACATGATTAGAGATTCCCAAGAAAGTGAAATGTTTAAGTCGGCTTATTCGCCATAAAATGCGTCTTCTACGTATCTATTCAGACTTTAAGACGGGTTTCAAACTAACAAAAAAACGCTAGAGTATTTAGAATAAATAAACCAAAAGTAATAGGTTTTATGCAGAATATCGAAGTAATGAATACAAATGTAAGACCGTGATGTAGTCATTACTGTGTATTTTAAATGGAATTAATTGAGGGGTAGGTAAAATAGTTGTGGAATTCCTTCAGTAGTTCTTTGTTTGAAAGTCATTGTTGGTGATGGTGATTTTATATTTGGATTTGGAATTTTGCGGACGTTTGCCATCACTTATTTTAGTAAAAAACAACGACGTTGCCCGACGTTTCGGGATCTAGAATCTGATCCCGTCTTCAGGTGGAACCGTCCCAGTAGTTTTGTGTCATGACAACTGCAACTACCAGCTAAATGATTTGCTGAGCTCACAACTTAATACGTCACTAAACAAAAGAAAATCTTAATCTAGAAAGTAACCTTACAAATATTTTTCTGGTAAAATAAACAAGATAATTGTATTCCACGACAAACAGATTAATACGAAAGTAACTATGCACATTAACTGCCACTGTACAAAATAAACAGGACAAACTGCTTTTTCATTCTCTGACACGACAAGCTAACCGTTTAATATAACAGGTCTGACCACGCACGCGGCGGTTACCGTATTATTAAATAAAGTCATTACCAGAGCTCCTTAGCATTAGCTGCGTTCAGCCCGCTCGACCGCTGGCGCTGGCCGTGTTGAGCGCGGCAGCGGGTTCATGAATATTAATCGAAAATTTCGCGATAAGCGTCGAACCCTGATAGCTCCTGAGACGAGGAAATTGATTTCGGGACCTTTTCAGAAAATAGGTCGACCCGACCCTCTGCGTCTTTGGTAAAACTAAAATAGTTACATAAAAAATGTCAAACAGTTCAAAATAGTGCGTTGTCACTACATGTTTCGCTAATACAGCATTCTCAAGTGATTCACCTACAAAAACTTTTCATCCACTGAGGACTCGTCATAGTGCATTACGTTACTAGGCCGGAAAGTATTGTACTTTTCATCATGCTACCGTACTCAGAAAAATACATATTTTCAATCATAACGTAGTCCTTGAATAAACCAATACGTTTCTCAATCCTTCAAACCTAATCTATAACAAACAGAATAAACATAATGCTACTGCTGCCAGTGCTGCCACTATATTCCTCTAAAAAGTAACCAAAAACAAGCATTAAAATTCGGTTTGCTGCAAATTAACTGATAGTTTACTTCTGTTTTTCCGGCCTATGACGGCAAAACGTTATTGCCGGCCTAGGACGGCAATGGGTAACTTTCGAGCTATCCAAAAGGAATTGAAAACAGATGTTTCTGTGTCAGTATGATGAAAAGGTTTTGGTCTCGTGAGGTGAGAGGAGGATGAAAAGTTGTTGGTGAATCGCTTGAGAATGCTGTATTAGCGAAACGTGTAGTGACAAAGCACTTTTTTTGAATTGTTTACGTGAGGTATGTACCTATTTTAGTCTTACCACAGTTCAGGGGCTACAACAATGGATTTTAAGTCTTTCGTAACGTCGAGTCGGTGTTGCGTCAGATGGTTAACATGATGGGGGACGTAGAACGAATTAATCATTATTATTTATTGAACGTGCTAATCTGAAATAAAATTCGTTGTCTCAAAATTGTAGGTAAATCAGACTTATAATATATTTAAGAAATTCTTAAACAAACTGAAGAAAATCATTAGGCGTAAGGGACTGTTTTAAGAACTGTAGATTTTTATTAGATTATTTAGTTTATCTCTTTCTAAATCTGTAATTATTGATTGTTTATATTGATACTTTTAACTATTACAGACCTGAAGTGCAGTAATAAAAGTTGTTTCTTATACCTCTGGTATAACTTGGTTGTATATGACACTTTTCATTTTGAACGCAGGCACCAAAGTTACAGCTTTAGATACAGTACAGAGTACAGTACAGAGGACTCTCCCCATACGCAGACATAATATAGTCTTTGAGGAGAAATTTCCATTAGTATAATGTACTTATACTGTAATGTATGTATTTATTGGAATGGAAATAAATAAATCTGAATCTGAATCTGATATGGAGCGTCATGCACTTTCATGATCAGTGCATTTATTGTATAATTAATTAGCTTTTATCTTCAGGAAATTTTAGAGCATTAAATCAATCTTCGGAAAAAATAATAAATCCCAATAATGATGAAAAGTAGATCTTCCGTTAAAATACTAAACTTTATAATGTTTCTTTAATTAACTAAATATTCTAAATATTCTAAATATACTCACATTGTTCACTAAAATATATATAGATTCCAAAATGAAATGAGAAGTTATCATATTATTCAACTATTAGATATCTTAATTATTTCGAGCACAATGGACCCCTGGGGATATACTTAAAGAGGGGGAGAGAAAGGAGTTTCCAAAGCTGTAGTGGACGTTGAAAGAGGATGTGAAGCAAGCTCTGAACACTGAAGATTATACACCTGGGCAGGGCAGCAGACAGCAGACAGGTGATGTCCTGCTTTTGTTTTACCTAACACGAGTAATGCTTTCGGCTCTCATTGCCGTGGGAAAGACTCAGACTGGTCAATCCGGTGTACGCACGCACACTCACCCACCATACCGCGCACGGACAAACACACGTACACACACACACACACACACACACACACACACACACACACACACACACACACACACACACACACACACGACAGTAGGGGCGTACAAGTGCCATTGAGATTGAGGTGTGCATGTCGTAATTCTCTTCGTAAGACAATTATGCTGTCTCGAGAACGCTGACATTTCTTGTCATGATTTTCAGTCATTTTGTTCATTTAGTCAGATGGATTGCCCAGATGAGAGACAGATAATTAATTATGAAATGTGTGGAATAATTAGCAATCATTGACTATAATTTGAGTCAATGAGGGTATTTACAGTAGATTAAAATTCAAAATTATAACAACTTTTCGTTTTGCTGTGGTATCAAAGATCCTCACCCCCCCCCCCCCCCCAGGACCTTAGGTATTTCTCGTAGTAGTATGCTCCACTGAACAGTCTCGCCATCCAACAGCAAGTTGTTTGAATTGAAATCAATTTAATACCTTGGTTAGTTACATTTTTTTTATACCAGATATAATGTATTTGATTTATTATTTTCGTGACACAATCATCAGGTCTTGAAGTTTTATGGCATAAAATATAATATATAATATTATGTATTTTATATAATATATATAAATAATATAATATTTAATATAATATATTTTAAATAATGAAAAAACTTCCCATCGTCCAAACTATTTTCAACTACCTTGATGTAGGTATTGTAAGTTAATGTTTTTTTTAGATGTAGGTTAATTTAATAAAATTTAATGTCATTTTTATATTTTAAAACTGAATATTGACTATCCTATTTCAGTTGCCATTGTAA
Organism: Flexamia atlantica; assembly: GCA_035578135.1. NCBI lineage: Eukaryota > Metazoa > Arthropoda > Insecta > Hemiptera > Cicadellidae > Flexamia > Flexamia atlantica. The sequence goes on from JAQJVK010000021.1 coordinate 2,311,482, forward strand.
TACAAATATAGCCTTTAATATTAAAAAACATAAAAACCTTCTGACTAATGTACCCGTTTCCAAAATACTTATGTATACTCTACTGAGTGAAGTAAAGATTTCAAATTAATATACGACGAAAGGTAACTGAATAAGGACTATTTTTTACATTCAGCAAAACTTCCAGAAGTTGCCTTCCTAATACAAATATTACCTTTAATATTGAAAAACAGAAAACCCTTCTAACATAAGACCCGCTTCCAAAATACGTATCAACACTGAGTGAAGTAAAGACCATCAAAGGTCTAATATACGAGGAAAGCTATACCTAAACATACAATAATTTTTCAGTTGTGGCGGAATAATGTAATCAAAAGATTTCCAAGAATCGTAAAAATAAATCTAACAATTTCAAATAACTTAAAACTTAGTAATTATGGCTTACATTTTTTTATTACTTATCATACTGGAAAAATTAATAACCATCTTGAATTTAAATTAGCTACCTAATTGCCTTGAGACTATTTATATAGTTTCTTGATGACATCGGTTGAATATTCCTCGGAGGCGGTGAAACATGTTGGCAATGTTGGCAGCCCTGTCGGAGTTTTCGCGACGTCGGTTGCTCAGCCTGGGAGTCACTCAAGTAATTACAGCTGATGTCGGAGCAGGTGTCAGCTGATTTATTAACAACTCCGCGACGACGGCGACGTCACCTGAGCGTAGACGTCTTCACGCACTTCCCTTGATAATTTACAGAGTTAAGAAGAATGTTTGAAGTGCCGAGAGCTGCTACATAATGTACGTGAGCTCTTTGATGAAAATTTGGCTTTACTTGGTATGTAAGGCTACCATTTCGATTACGTTTAAACGAAGAATAAAGTTGAAAAAATTATAACCTCATATTTCTATTTTTAGTTGCTTTTGTCTCCGATCCTCTTTAATTTTTTGATATATCTGTATCAATAAAATGATAAATTTATCCAAAAGACCTAAGTTTGCTAAGTAGCAAACTTTTATCCTCCAAAAGTTTTAAGAACAGATTTATGTTTACATTTACTGACCATTGGATTTACCGCATGTAATTTGGGAATAAGCTTCATCTTGGATCAGGTGTAAGTAAAAAGTATATTGAATACTATTAGGGGTAAGATAAGCTGTGAATTCTGAACTAAAATAAAATTGAAAGAAAATAAAGTTGATGACGTATTTACGTCTACATCAGCTGGTTAGTGATGACGGGTTAAAATGGAACCACCTGGTTTTATTCTATTCATCTTGTATTAGGGGTACATGCAATGTTTAGCCTTATGTTTATATTTTCAACTACTGTTTGAGCCTAGTTTTCACTAGCATGGAGCAGTGACGTCTCTTGGAAACGTAAATTACATTGTTGTTATGCTACTACACAGGTTTACCAACACCTCCGTTGGGTTTGCACAAAAAGTGACGCACCACTTCATTGATTATTGGGGAGGTGCTGTTATGTGTAATCAGGAGTGACGCAAATAATATTTGTTTTAAAAAATAATATTGGTGCCACAAGCTTCTGACGCGCCATCTACAATCTATCCACCACTTCAGAAAGCTACTTACATCGATACTTGTAATCTTCAGCACCAGTTCTAATAAAGTTTTTGAGCACTAAACTTCAGGTGTCAGTTAGTCTTTATGCAAAAACATCATCTGAAGAGGTCTAGGCTACGCCTGTAAGCAAATACAAAAAAGGAGTTGATAAACCTGTATTAGCTTAACAACAATGTAATTTGAGTTTTCAACTGGCATCACTGCTACATGCTCCTGCAAACTAGGCTCTTATTAAATTTAGTTGCACAGGACATTTTTACTTAGGTAAATCTTTAATATATTCACAAAACGTTCGGTTATTTTCGGTGATGTAAAAGAATCCTAAATTAATGGAATAATTTTCTTGTAGGCCTCCGCGTATTTAAATTAATATTTTGCAGGCCTACGACCAGATTTTTTATTAATTCTCGACTGCATTACTGCATTACATGACAGTGAAACACTTGCTTCAAATACTGATATAAAACCCGATCCGGGAGTCAGTAATGTCTCGGTGTCTTTCGGACAGTTTTTGAGCAGCAAGTACGTTAACCCAACCTTCCAAACGGGTTTGAATCCTGAATGTACGGCGACTGGACGGGTTTGGACCCCCTTCCGAAGGTCGACCAGAACGAAAACTAGCGTCACTGGTTTAGGCCTAAAAACTATAAACACGTCCTACGACTATTGCACCTCTACAATCCTAGACCATGAACATAACCTGAGTTTGGAAGCGGCTATTAGTAGATATTACTTAGTGACTGGTTAAAAAGAAGTTACATTACATGTGAAGCATTTTAAAATTGAGAGATCAATTATAATATCGGTTAAGAGCTAAAATGAACTATGTAAAATTTTAGTTACAACTAATTCAGTGCTTATGTGCGCGGGACTATCTGACTAAAAGTTAAAATGACGATACCTTTTTACTTGTTTTAAAAATTTTGAGAGGTAGCTAAATTGTATTTGTAGTAAGAAAGGATTAGGTTCGTTATCCACTTTTGAAAATTTAATCGCCGAACTTAGTGAACAATCTTACAACACGGCTGATTCAACTATTAACCATTTACAAAGTCTTTCATTAACTTTGCAACAATAACCTATTCAAGAATTTGTTAGAAGTCTTGAGTATAAAGCTACAAAATGTTTATCATTACCATAACACACATACAAAACTAATTATATAAGATTAGATGTAAGGTATAATAAAGCGAGGGAACACAAAACGATATCCTACGTGGAAAAATTAATTATGTACTCCGTAGGGATTAGAACCCACGACTTCGACGTTCCGAGGAGACGGGATTACTAAGACATAAACCCTCGTTTGATTTAGCGAGATGAATTTCCAACAATGGCTGTCTGATTACGGGTAGAGGGTAAGGTAAAATAAAGTATTAAGTCTGTCGAAATAAAGGGAAAACGATAAAAAATGATTTTGTTCAAGTTTATTAAGGGTTTGTTTTATTTCGTCGACTGTTGCCAGTCGAGAAGCAAAGCCAACATTTTTGTTCCAGGTAGGTCCAAGGAAGTGTATTGTTTTTTGTTTTTGTATTGGGAAATTTTGATTTAACTAAATCAAAGACTAATAACACTTACAATTTTCTTTCCAAAACTATTTTATGCATAGTTCAATTTAGAATATTTTTATTCATGAATAAATTAGAATTTTTACCGATGGATTTGTGGTTGAATGAGTAGTATATACTATTTTGTATTTGTTCATATTTAACAAGAAACTGTTCATTATGTGAACGAATATTTTATTTTGAAATAGTTTTAATAAATGTTGAATTTTAACCAACAACTATTTTAATAACTAAAAATTAATAGTTATTAATTAGTTAAATAGTTGTTAATAGTAAAATTAGTTAATTTTTTTAACTAGTTTTATTTTAATAACTATTTTTAATTGATTTTTAAATAAGAACATGAAATTATATCTTAAGAGATATTATATCTTAAGAGATGTTGGAAAACAAATTACCACGAGATCATAAATACTATACTACTATGCTCGAGTACAATATAGTGCTAATTATAAAAATCGAACTAACTGACCTTGTTCAGAAAGCTATAACAAAATTCCCAAGTAAAAAATTGTGTTTTTTTTCTAGGAACATAATCACGGATATTTGCATTTACATAGCAAAGCAAACACTGGATAATGATAACTCTAAATCAATTTCACGTTAATGATAGGTTTTGCATAAATAAATATGCAATACAATTAATTCTTCATCTTAATTACATTCTGGTACAAATTAAAGCAAGTGGATTAACATTTAATTTGTTTAAGCCGATTCATCGCTTTGTAATTTATTCATTTTTAATCTCTTTGTAATAATTTATACATTAGTAAAGTTGTCGTTAACTTTTTGTTTGAGTTATAATTTTTAAAGCTAACTTTTGAGAAACATTTAATTTGATATAAATATTGAGAACGAAAAACACTCATTTTCACTGATTGCTGGAGGAACTAAGCGAAATTAGGTTTTCCAAACTCGTAGTATAAAGTATTAATTTACGAATCTTAATTATTTTTAAATTAACTTCACAATTTTTCCACAAGCCGATTACTAGTCAGATTAAAATCAAAGTCGAAGTCAACTAATTTTATTTACACAGATAAATGTTACAGCTAAACATAAATTGTAAATGAATTGCTAACAAAAATAGGACGAACTAGTTCCAGCAAGGTAAAACCAGTAGTTAGAAAATAACTAAGGATATGTAAAATGATATTTCAGTATTTACCTTCTAATTTTGCATAACGTAGTTTTTGTACACTATATTCTTATTAGTACTGCGTACAAATATTATTACGTTATCACGTTGATTTATCGTTACCAAATTCTTGAAATTGATGTTAAATCTCGCAGTGATTAATGTCGTGAAAGTGCAGAAGTGTTAACTCAAGAACTAACTCAAACTAATAGTATATTGTAAAACCTTGACAAAGGAAATATGTATCAAATTCCATATGACCTCTCTTAAAACATTTTGTAACTATCATGCTTTGTACAAATGCCCTAGTTGAAATCCATGCCGAATGCGATCCTCCGCTAGCCCTGAATCAAACAAACGTCTCTTTGAATATAACCTACATACTTTTTCCTAAAAAAAACAGCATCTGATTAAATTAGGCCGGGTGTCACAAGCAAATGGCGGTCCATCCGTTACGCCTGGCGCTAGAACAATCACAGCAACAATGAGATAGCATCAAACTGTGAGCAGAGAAAAAACCCGGCAAAAACTCACCTCACCGGCAGATATGGGCGACTAGACAATGCTCTGCGCCGGCTAAACAACTAGGATGCCAGATCAGATTTCAGCTGATTTGCATGGAGAAAAATAATTAATATTAGCAGCTGCAGTTGGGACCTTTGGTCTTGCTGCAAGGGATTTATCATCACTGCCGCTGGTACGGTACATAGTTGAAGTTATGAGGTAGGTCTTCGGTTCTCTATAGGTTTTGAGAGAAATGACCTCATAGCTTTCTAATGACCTTTCAGATGCTGGTAGTAATATGATAATGTTTCTGTAAATTTTTCCTCCTCTCTGTGGTGGTTAGTCCCCTAAAAATTGTAATTTATTTCCATTTCAAGTCCCCAATGACACAATACTGAATTAAACATATTTTTATATATGCAATAACAGTAATGATTTGATTTGGAATAGTTTTAGTTCATTTTTGTGAAGTTCTTATTCTTGAGTATTAATTTGAGGTATTAATTGGGTATTAATTTAAGATTTTATTGATTATCCAAGTAGCCATAAAGTCGATTTCTTATGGTTTTTACTTAATACCAATCTATATAGGTTTTTGGCCACATGATTTAAAATATATTAAGATTCAACTAAATGAATTAATATAACTGCCTGACAATTTTTACATATTTTATATGGTTGCAAGTAGTTAGGGATTTGGTGATCTACATTTGGAAATATTAAAAAATTGATGTTGTTTGAGAAATTTACTTCTTCTTTTTTTCTTGCAAGGCATTTTCAAGTGAGTTAACGTACTATGAGGAACATTATCGTTAAGAATGTCCTCCTTCAACAAACCAGGGACAACCGAAATGATCTTCCCCTCCAGGTGAATCGAGCTCCCAGGGAGTTTTCCAGGCTAATTGCCAACATGCAAATGCCTCCAGACTCCAGGGGCCCCCCACTAAACACAAAGACCTCTAATAAAATAATTTAATTGTGAGTCGTGTGAAGTTCTAGCAACGGACGAGACCTAACCCTAGGCGTGGAACATTAGGGAAAAACAGTGGCATTTGCATACGGATTGTAAAGGCCGGAGGCGTACCTGCACCGGCCTAGGCCACAATGCGAGAAGGCCTTCGTCCCAACAATGACACGGAAGACGGCCCGATCTGTATGCAGATAGACGCGCATTTATTAACCCTTGAGTTTTAAAAGATTAAGTTCGATATACTGATGAGTTTCGTGATTAGGGTGGACCGGTTACTAATTGAAACAGTGCCGTTGGAGAATGAGTCGGGTCGTATAAATTTAACAATTTTGAATTGTAGCTTCATTTAAAAAAAACACGAGCTCTAGATGGATATTTTGTTTTCGGGTATATCGTTAACGGTATGTGTTAAAATACTTTAATTTTTATTATTGTTAGTCTCCAATGACTATCTTAAGCTGCCTTCAGGTAAAGGAACCATTGGTAAAATAATAGAATTCCATAATTTAGGCTTTTAGTCGGTAAAAATCCCCGATAACTCAACTACTTAAATTATGTGTAGTTTGCATTCACATAACAGCTAGTGAACACATTGCCTACACATTTCAAATAAATTACATCTTATTTAAATTTTTGTTAATTTCATAAATGATGCTTTCTAAAAGAAGCGTTCAAAAAAGAATTATTCAACTTTCAACCCATTTCACTCCTCACATAATTACCAAACAAATACCAAATCCCACGTCCCATTGCATAACATACACACAACACACTCCTTCAAGGATCCTACCCCACACTATCCTGTCACATCTTAAATCTTTCCGACCCGCCACTAACCTCCGTTAATGAACGGGTAGAGTAACCATTGATAAAATAATAGATTACCATAATTCAGTCTTTTAGTCAGTAAAAGTCACAGATAACTCAACTAATTAAATTATGTGCTGATTGTATTCAATATAGCTTCAACAAATTTAAAATAAATTATATATTTTTTAAATTATTGTTAATTTTCTAAATTATGCTTTCTAACAAAAGCGTTCAATCAAAAGAATTATTCAACTTTCGACCCATTTCACTCCTCTCATAATTGTCAAACTTTTCTAATCCCACGTCCCATTGCATAACCTCCACATTACACACTACACACTACACACTCCTTCAAGGAACCTACCCCAGACTATCCTGTCACATCTTAAATCTTCCCGTCCCGCCACTAACCTCCGTTAATGAACGGGTAGAGAACCCATTGATAAAACGATAGAATACCATAATTCAGTCTTTTAGTCAGTAAAAGTCACAGATAACTCAACTAATTAAATTATGTGCTGATTGTATTCAATATAGCTTCAACAAATTTAAAATAAATTATATCTTATTTAAATTTTTGTTAATTTCCTAAATTATGCTTTCTAACAAAAGCGTTCAAACAAAAGAATTATTCAACTTTCGACCCATTTCACTCCTCACATAATTGTCAAATTTCAAATCCCACGTCCCATTGCATAACCTCCACATTACACACTACACACTACTTCAAGGAACCTACCCCACACTGTCCTGTCACATCTTAAATCTTCCCTTCCCGCCCCTAACCCTCACTTAATGAACGGGTTGAAACAATTTCGCCCCGGCGGCCCGGGGACCTGGGGACAATGCGAGATGTGAAGCCCGTGAGAAGTCCCAGTCCCGAGTCCCCGTATGCAGATGGGCCACTCCCATATGCAGATCTAAGAACAATGCTCAACCCTTTCGTAAAAACTATTACAGACTGATGAAAGGGGGGGGGACGTCTCGTAGAGTTCCGCTGTTCCACTGTCCGGTCCAGCCTCCCGTCTCCCGTCCTCATTTGCCTACGTGTTCTTCGTCTCGCATCACCTGAGCTCACGGTGTTCATAGGTACATAGGTTCAATGTGAGTAACTGTAAATATATTTTTCTGATCGACATTGTTTATTAGATAGGTTCAATGTGAGTAACTATAATTATATTTTTTCTGAATGACATTGTTTATTAGATGGGGGGTTCTCAATATTTTTGTTTTGTCGTTTGGACTCACCCACCTTGTTTAATTGATTCCTTAGCCGGTGTGAATCCTGGTCACAGTAAGATCTTGTACACAAAAAATCCGGATTCACACACAACTAATTAACCGTGACATTTCGCGTGAAAAATAATAAACATAAACCTACATTAGGTATTGTAAGTATTTAGGGGTATTTAGGTTTGGTTAGGTTTTGATTAACATTTTTCACGCGAAACGTCACGGGTAATTAGTTGTGTGTGAATCCGGATTTTAGTGTACAAGACCTTATTGTGACCAGGATTTACAACGGCTAAGGCTTGATTTTACCAAACATCAGTTAAGGGTCGGTTAATAAACCATTCGTTAAAGGTAAGAAAATAGTATTAAACAGCTGATAAAATTAAACTAAGCGAGCCTTAGCGGTGGTTTAAAGTTTGTTGAAATCAGACCTAAGGAATCAATTAAACAAGATGGGTGAGTCCGAACAAGAAAACAAAAATAACTATTAACTATATTAGTTTGACCAATTTATTTCCCTGAAGATTTTCATGACTTACGGTGCCATTTCTGATTGCGTTCTATAACCAGGTGGTAATTTTTTCTGGTGGGAGGTAGGGAATTATCTAACTAAATTTATATTGCAGTCGCCAGACATTATAGTTATCTTTTTCAACACACTATGCTTACATTAATCTATGCTTATAGATTAATCTTAAACCTTAACATTAACATTGCTGTAGCCCCTTTTGATTAAGTTATTTCTTGATATTAACGATTTACATTTATGAAATTGTTATTATTGCAGTCATTAAAACTTTCAGAAAGCTCTAAAAATTCTGAATCATATGTTATATCTTATTTAAATTACGCTATTTTTAACCAATATAAATTAGAAATAAGTCATTCACATTTATATTTGAAATTTCATAAACATGTTGCTATGCGATTTGACGTAACGCAACGTGTAATATGCGTAATTTATTATGCCTAATAGTGTTACAGGCACTAAAATAGGTAAAAATTCAAACTTAACAGCAATTACCTTTATTACGGTTAAAAATCAGGCACAACGCACTAAAAATTTACTTAATCCTATCACTTGAAATCAGGCAAGGGATCGTAATATTGAAAATCTCTCATCGCTCATATCCAATGTAATCATCATTAAAAATAGTTTCATCGCCCGTAAACAACTATAGGAGAGATATATTGCAAACGAGCTGCCCTAATTAAATATTAACACTGAGAGTATCGATCCCGCGTGCATTTCCTGGCTTAATGCAGTTTTAATTAACAATTAGCGTTCTACTTTGCGATTCCAACAAATGCAGTGTCATTTTGCGATGCGCCGCTGGAAAATATGCGTTAATTAAACTCTTGTAATTATTAACTCGGTTTTAATCATGCTTTCGACCCACGTTGGGAGGTGATTGTGGGTTGATGTGGTTATAATTTTTGACAAAGTTCAACGTTAATTTGGCGTTGACGGTAATGAACCAACTTAATTAAAGTTTTTCTTTCTCTTAAAATCAATATAGTTTATTGCAAATATAATGCAATCTCTGCTAAAAACGTAGTAAATCGTGAGGATAAAAATTTATTGCTGTATAATACTGCGTCATGATGTTTCATTGGGAAGCAATACTCTGTGGTCTATCAATACAAAGTATCAAACCAAATGCTATTCATCGAAAAATTTTGAATTGTTTAATTTTCAGTTGGGCATGTACTCGGATTAGAACTTTCATTTTGTTTCGTAATGCCTGTAAAATAACTAGTTATACAATTTGTAATCTTAACAAAGCAGTTTTAAAAGGGAAAACGTTATTAATGGTTAATTTGTGATACATTTAATATTGTAGGCCTACTTGTCATAAACAACTGTACCTTGAAATATAAATTTCCTGCACAGAGGAAAATCTATTGTTGAACCAAACAATCTAAAGGCTGCTAACTGGATAACTCATAAGATACTTTTCTTTTTCTATTATGAATAATTGTTATTAGAATTCTTTATTTTTATTGGTGAGACCTCCGGATTCCCAATAAAATATTAAAGGTTTAAATCCTGCTTTTAGGTAATTTATTCATTGTTCTTTGCCTCCAAAACTGTGATATGACTATAATATATAGGTTTACATACCTTCAGTCAACAGTTTCATAATGTAGAAATTTCCTACATATGTTTCAAAGCATTAAAGCTTCATCTTCAGGGATTTAAAAGTGTCTATAAGTGCATCACACAAATTTTCTACATTAAAAATAAATAATAAAATAAAAAACACATTACACTTAACACATAAGACTTGAGCTGGCCAGCAATAGACACCGACTCAGTGTCTATTGCTGGAGTCGGTGTCTATTGCTGGCCAGCTCAAGTCTTATGTGTTAAGTGTAATGTGTTTTTTATTTTCACATTAGAGTCGTTATGCCTAATAAGAGTCGTTTATTTTCACATTAGAACCATACGCTTACAATTATCAGTTATTTTCTTTCTCTACAACCGCTAAATGTTTTATTATCTTTAATTTGTTGTTGTAAGAAACAAATTAACTGACATCGAACTTTTAAGTTTATAAATTAAGAGGCTAAAATCCCATTTGCACTTTTACAATAAATATTTTTTTCATATCGAACGAATCGTAAAAACTGGTTTTAAAATTCTTAATTACTTACGTCATGAAGACAGTATATAAGATTATCATATATAAGATAAATAAGATAGTGGAGAGGAGACTAATATTTATATAAAATGAATGTAAGGTTTGGTTGGGCTTTTACTTACTATACAGCGGTGGTATGTTTCAAAATTTTACGATAAATGTATTTTCTTATTTCATGTAAAGGTAAAAATTAAGTAAAACAAAACTTGGTTGCAATATTTTAGTCGAATTTGAATGTATAAATGATTACATGTAAACTAAATAGTTTTCTAAATTCAGGAATTGACTGGAACAAAGTTATTGTTTTAAAAATCTCCATGTAAAATTAACACGCAATTTCAGTGATCAACAAACAACGATTGTCTATTACAAATGTTTAAATGATGACAGACGCACGATGTTAATAATGCTATGTTACACCATGGCAATTAATTGTTCTCTAAAATAAATAGCTGGTATGGGAGGTTTTACAATACAAGCTTATGTAAAATTAATACCCGTTCTCTTTCAATAATTAACGTTTGTATTTAGTTGACGTTATCTAAAATAATTCATCTGTTTAAGTGATTCCTCATTTCGTTTACTTTACTTACTTTGGGCGAATAAGTAATATTGTTGTCCTTTTAAAATCACTAATAAATTAATTAAGTTTAAGGTAGTAATTATAAAAAGTTTGATATTGGCATTTTATTGAGCGCTTAATGAATTGTCCACCACCTTTTACATTATCATGGTAAATTTGGTAGGCATATTGTTCTATTACGTTCAAAGAGACTAATTTTTTTCGAAAATTTATCAAGAAAATACTGCAGTGCCAACCCAATGCCCAGTAGAAGATTATTTTTACATTTATTATCAAATTTCCCCTATAGGGAAGAAGCTATTACCGTAGGTCTCATGGTAAGACCTAAGCCCAAGACCATGATAACTTTTCGTTTTGGGCTCCCAGGAGCAAAAAACACCATTCGTTCAAATTTTTAGATATATCTATGTGTCTGTAAGCTCGATAGCACTCACAAAAAATGTCCGTCCGATCGGAATGAAATTTGTCACAGGCGTGTAAAGTAGTAATTATTCGGATGAGTTCGAAAACCAGCCCGATCGGACCACTGGAGAGGGGGTAAAGGGGATAAACCCCCCAAAAATGGGGTTTTTGGTGCTTTCATATAGAAAAATAAAAGTAATCAAATTTTGGTTAGCACCATTGAATTCAGCTCGAAAAAACAAACAATTTAGTATTTTGAATCATTGCTCTATGTCCATTGGTTACCCAGATATTGAAAGTGGTAAACACAGTACGTTGTCCCTATGTTAACCTTATGGGAAATAAGTAAAATTCTATATTTCCCTGATTTCTCAACTATCTTAATAAAACTTGGTTTGTGGCTTCATCGAGATGAGATGTAATGGACTTTAGTCTAAAATCCCCGAAATTTCCATTTTTGTGGCAGCAAACCTGCATAATCATTCCCCATGTTATCCTTGTGGGAAATAAAAAAGTACTATATCTTCAGAATTTCTTAACATATCTTGATAAAACTTGGTACATGGCTTCTTCTAGCTAAGATCTACTAAATATTGAATTAAAACCACCCAGTTTTAACATACCTTTTGCAGCAAACCTGCATTCTCATTCCCCATGTTATTCTTATGGACATTACAAAAACATGCCTTAACTCGCTGTGTTGGATGAAATTTTTTTTGCATTTGAAATTCGCTGAGTATGCAGGTCTGCTGCAACGGGGTATCTTTCTATATAATGGCCATATATTATAAATTAGTAATAACATAACTATAACTTCCAAATGATGTAAAATGCTTATTAACGATTTTTGTACTTTTACCAAGTATATTATTCCTCATCCATAACCGTATTCGGCCAAAACTTCGAATCTCCATAAAGGTTTCTACAAAGATCAGCCACGTAATGGATTGTGCCCCTCCCCTTCCCCTTTCCCCCCCTCCCCCCCTCTCATGTAACAATGGAAACGGCTCGTGTGCATCCCAGATATTGCGATGTTCCCCCAAACCCGAAATCACTTTAGGTTTTCCTCTCTTCTTATTTTACTCGGTGGAATTGAAGACGCTGATATTGCTACATCCGTGCCCCCACGCCTTCTCGAAATAATTTACGTATGCTTGCTTCGCCGCGATTGGAATGCAATAACAAAGGTTGTTCCCGATATTAAAGTGTCATATTAAAAATTCTATTCCTTCACGATGAAATTTCGTCGGGAAAAAGAATAAATCGTTTGGATGAGAATGTAAATCGACAGAGGGGTCATTTGATCCTAATTTTGCTATGGTTGTATTTTATTCGGTTGGTAATGGTACAAGAATTAGAAAAGGTTTTACTTTTTTTCTTTCGTGTATGTATATAAAAGCTTAGTTTTATAAAAATACTTTCCCATAAAAACTGTCGTGATGAAACTATATGAATTGGTTTACCTTTCATCGATATAATTGGTAAGCAAATGCTTACATTATTTTACTTTAAGAAAACTAACATCATATAATATGATTTTTATCGACATCATATGTATATACAAGGAGAAACAACAAAAACCATAGAACTATAAGTAGTTACAGTTATAGTTATATTACAAAACACACATGAATATGATTAAATATACTTTGTTTTTCAAAGAATTCAGATATTCTTTTTTGACCAATATCACATGTGGTTGATGTCTTAGACACTAATGGTAATGCTGAGGTGGTTGTTACCACTGGGCCGAATCACTATTCTGCTTGAGAAAAGACAAAATTCAAAAATTTTAAAACAGAAACACAACGAGAAAATCATCTTGTATTGATGATTGTGTGAACAAACTTAGTAAAATTGACTTTAAAAAACGCCTATTAACACGCATAGTCCGTATATATTCCGTTCTTAATTATTATACACAGTATTAAAAATTTTCCATTTTCATCCCGGTAATTTTTATTACTGAAACACAAGATAAATCAAGGGATATTATAAAAGAAGATGCAATCCAATTTTTATCTTATTGCAAATGAAAGGACGGTATGTAATTCAGATTCAGATTTTGTTGAGATTGGCGTTTCTCAAAATATCGAGAGTTGGTGATTGAGACTTGATTGGGACCTAACGAGGCAAACGCTGCTTGGCGGGAAATGACGTCGTTTTGGCGGGATTTTTAACGATTCTACATTTTTCTTTGGGCCAGCGAGGAACTTATAATACACTTTTTCGATTGATCAAAAGGTACTTTGTTTTATTGTAAGATTCGTATTTTAACACAGGCATCTTGGTCTATGTTCTTCAAACCTTGAATTAAGCAATGTGAAATTAATTTTGTGTGTTTATGTACATTTTTCTCCAGTTATAGGGCTTATTCGGCTAGAGGTATCAATACCTACCTGCGTAAGTCGCCTTTAAAGTAATGTATAGTGCATAATAAATAAACAGATAGGATGGAACAAGTAAGATATCTTTAAATTCATTGCACAGAAAAGTTAATATTCTTTCGGGTTTGCGTAGATGACTCACAATTTTAAAATAAGAAACAATTTAACCCATTGGGAGATGTCGGTTATAGAAGTAAATTGACAACTAATGTGCCCCATAAGTTCTACATTAAATCGTACATAAACACAAAACATTTATAAAGTTCACTGTGGTTTCCTTGTACCAATCTGTGTCACATTTTAGGCTTTAGTCGTTAAATTTCAGTTCAATGAGACTAACAGACTTTTTTGAATTTTTTTTCATCATCAAGGTTAAATACGGAGTAGAATTGAAGGTCTTACACAAACTCTTGAGAAAATTATACTTTACGTTCATTGTACAATTTATAGAACAACTCTTAATAGATTTTATGTTTCGTTAGCTTATGTATTTATTGACACCTCTAGTTCAACCTCTCTGTATTTTCAATTCTATTCGGCCGTTTTTAGGATGTTTATTTGCTTGTAGGATTTTTAAATAGATTTCAACCCAGCAACTACCATGGTTTACAGTTTAACAGAGTAAATTGTTTACTGAACCAAGGCATAAAATCATAGTGTGAGTTACAAAACTATCATTTAACCAACCTAGTTAAAATCCAAATTTTACGATTACCGAATTTCCCCTATAGGGAAAAAGCAGTTACCGTAGGTCTCATGGTAGGCCCGAGACCATAATAACTTTTTGTTTTTAGGTCCCCATATGCCAAAAACACTATTCATTCATAATGGTCTGATGTGAATTAAATTTGGCACAGACATATAAATTAGTAATTAATTATTCGGACGAGTTCGAAAACCAGCCCGACCGGACCATTCGAAGGGGAGGGGGTTAAGGGGGGATAAACCCCTCTTAAAATGGGGGTTTTGGGATTTTTTACATATAAAAAATTGTCAAATACCAGTGTAGACCATTAAATTCAGCTTGATAAACAAGTATTTTAGTGTCTTGAATTATTGCTCTATGTACCGAGATATCGCTAGTGGTAACACTGTACGTTAATTGTCCCAATGTTAACCTTATGGGAAATAAATATAATACTATATCTCGCTTATTTCTCAACATATCTGAATGAAACTTGGCATCTAGTTGGTATCTAGTTCATCTAGTCCAACAGAATAATACTGGGGATAATACTGGGCCAGGGGATAATACTGGGTTATTGCAAATAATACCTAAATTTCACATTTCCATGTCAGTAAACCTGCATCCTCTTTTCCCATGTTATTATTATGGAGAAAACTGTTTCACACTCATTTTAGGAATCGAGTTAATTTTACTTGTTCCGAGGCTCTGTCTAAATGATTTATTTAACCGTTTGAAATTCGCTAAGTATGCAGGTCTGCTGCAACGGGGGTATTTCATCGCCTGATGTTATTGCATAATTTTACCCAACTTTACAACATTAACGATTCAGGAATACGCTATAGAAAGTGCTCAAACTCAAACCCCGCAGTAATAACTCACCGTCGACGACCACTCGACGTATAACAAAGTCGAATTTACATAGGATCTTGTACCATTATAATACGTCCCGGCTCGGGAGATCTTCCTAATTGGCCGATGTAGGAGGAAGCGAGTAACCAAGCTTCAAGTAATTGGTCCAAGATCAAACTGGATACAAATAATTGTCCTTGCCGGTTCTCTTCCTCCCTTCAGCCGTTCCTTTGGTAAACGAATGAATTCATAAGGCCCTTCAACGAGGAGACGTCAACAAACGCGCGTTCGGCCAATTTCTTAGCCTTATAATTGGGCGCGTAAAGGAGGAAATGTAAATACATTTTGGAGTTCCTTTCTTTTAATGTTTCATTTGATTTTATAGGGGATAATCGTGTTGTAACCACGGTAATTATTTTTCAAGTGGCTTTTTGCTGTTTTTTGTGACTTGATTCTGTGCTGTTACGTGTGTTTTTAGTTCATAATTTATGCAGTATAATACCAATGTAAAGTGATATATTTTTTATCTTTTAATTATTTCTTTCATTGATATTCAATGATTTAATCTTTCAAATTATTTTAATATAAATAGCTAAATCACATAAAATACTAAAAGTCAGCTGATGACAGAATAAATATGCGGACCTAATACTCATATTTTATGACACTAAAAATATTCCTTTCTTATACAATATATTAAAGATGTTTCAAATACTTTTAAAACTAACATAATCTTTTTTGTTAATAAGTTAAAATAAATTTATGATCAGCAAATGTTTCGTTCCTTTAACTCCTTAAATTAAGATCGTCAACCTTATCTTTTAACTAAATCGAACTTCATAACCAGATTACCTCGGTCAAATAGAGCATAGAAATATGTTGATGGCTTATCGTGATGATGACGTGAAAACAACGTTCGTAACGTCAACATAACACCAATGAGAGGAATTTCCAAACTCCGGGCAATATTTTTATTTGTGCACAAGTTTATACAATTATTTCTTATATGAACCCAAAATCCAAATCGATCGTTTTAAGTACTTATTGTTAAAATACTTGGGTTTTCAACGATATATTCAGGTCGATTAACCTTTACTTATATACCTATACCGCTAATGAAATTTGTTCCCCGATTTCTTCATCAATAAAAATTTAAATCAATAATTCTATAAAAACAATTACGAAATGATCAAAACTACAGTTCAAACAATCAATCTAAACTTCTCTATGATATGATACAAATAATAAGTTTAGACAACTCTCACGTTAAATCCGATATCCAATATTAATAACCTACCCCATATGTACGTGGAATCTCAACTATTCCGTTATTGAAATTCTAGCACCTTACTTTGCCTCTCCTGCATACACTTTACACCAATATTTTATAAAAGCCAAGATTATTTCTTCATTTTTTTTAAATACCGGAACTGATGTTCCTAGAGAGTTAGATGATCGTTATTTGATATTGTTATTATAAATTGACTTTTATCTATTTAAAAAATCACTAACTATCTATGCTGAAATCGTTAACGCGTAGTTTTAAATAATTAGATGGAAAAGGCTTCAATATTAAATTAATTGTTCAAACACATTTCTTTTTGAGGCTAAACCTTGACACATTCCAACAAAATACTTTTGATAATACTTTATTTACGGCTTTTAGAGCTATACTAAACAGCCAATATCAATTTAACAAGTGATCGGCCGTCAAAACGACTTTCTTCCCGGTTAATTGACGTTACAAATAAACCAATCCACTCTTTTCCACTCCGAGTTAATCCACTAAATTAGGTAAGTGACAAGAGGAATAGAGGAATCGAAACGGCGAAGAATCGGACGCGAGTAACTCGATCACTGGGAGACGGGGCGTGAATTGTTGGAAAATGCCGTGATTCGTTGGTGGAAACGGCGATCGGAATCTCGGGGAACCCGCGGGAATTTGGGGATAAAGAGTTAATGAATGAGATAAGAGGGAGTCGACAGGTATTGAGCAGCGTAATCAGCACTGTAGTCAGATAAGATTTGACATTTTACCCGCCAACTCCATTAAAAATAACTGCTTCTACCCGGTTTTTCTGCGATAATCCCCGAAACATCCCCGCAAGTAAGAAAAAAAACAGGGTAATTACCCGAAAACCACTTAATGACTTTAAAAACACCCAAAACCAGGCAGTTTTATAAAATTAGTTGGTAAAGAGGGAAATTTACATCAAGAAACTGCACAATATAAACCAAAAAATGTCTATTTGCTTCGAGTATTGTTCTCAAAACCATAAAAACAATTTTGTTTCCTTATCTTACATGAACATTACAAATAAGCAAAGCAAATCATAATTAAAAAATCCCCGTCTTTACCCGCTTTTGTTTACATGGTATTGAGCAGCGTAATCAGCACTGTAGTCAGATAAGATTTGACATTTTACCCGCCAACTCCATTAAAAATAACTGCTTCTACCCGGTTTTTCTGCGATAATCCCCGAAACATCCCCGCAAGTAAGAAAAAAAACAGGGTAATTACCCGAAAACCACTTAATGACTTTAAAAACACCCAAAACCAGGCAGTTTTATAAAATTAGTTGGTAAAGAGGGAAATTTACATCAAGAAACTGCACAATATAAACCAAAAAATGTCTATTTGCTTCGAG
The DNA here is from genome assembly GCA_035578135.1 of Flexamia atlantica. Taxonomy (NCBI): domain Eukaryota; kingdom Metazoa; phylum Arthropoda; class Insecta; order Hemiptera; family Cicadellidae; genus Flexamia; species Flexamia atlantica. The sequence continues at coordinate 2,329,473 of JAQJVK010000021.1, forward strand.
TATTGTTCTCAAAACCATAAAAACAATTTTGTTTCCTTATCTTACATGAACATTACAAATAAGCAAAGCAAATCATAATTAAAAAATCCCCGTCTTTACCCGCTTTTGTTTACATGATTAGGATGCCGGTTAAATCCCCGCAGCTCCAGTCCAAAATCCCTGGTTTTACATGACTTTTCTTAATCCTCTCAAAATCCCCTAACGGCCTTCAAAATACCCTTCTGGCAATAACAAAACCAATTAAACCATACCGAATACATATTGCCAACCAAAAGATATCTAGAGTTAAAATAATCTTTGTAGCTCGTCCAAAAATACCGGTTTACCCGTATTTTTTAAAATTTAGATTGTTGGGTAAATCCCCGCAGTCAAAGTCTAAAATCCCCGGTTTTACCCGATTTTTTGCTTAATCCCCGCCAAATCTCCGCACGGCCTACAAAATACCCGAAAACCGGGTAAATACCCGACTTTTGGCAAAACTGGTATTGAGCAGCGTAATATCAGGTTTGGCTGAGGAGAGTTGGCGATTGCTGAAATGACGGCCGTTGACAAAGAGGGGTATCTACAGCTGAGTGTTGTTCGGCGTTGAAGAGCAGTTATTATCGTCTAAAGCAATTCGCTGTTGTGCAAAGTTCTCAATATGTTGTACTCCGGCTCTGGCACTTTACTGACACTACTAGAACTTCAATGCATACCACCTGTGTACCAGACTTTACCGAGGAGACAGGTACATTTCGTTTTAGGGTCGGAGTAGTTTTCCATCACGCCTTCTTTCCTTTCCCATTATATCAAAATTTTATCAAGTCTAAAAGTTAAAGGTTTTTACGGTTCTTTTCGTAACGGGTTATTTACGTTTAATTCTCTTTCGGATGTAAAATTTTATGTTTAATCGTAAATTATGTTTTTATTTTGATTTTTGCAAACAATTGCCATCAATGATTAGTAAAGAGAAGTGACTTATCAATGTTTTTAAAGATCAGTGATGGCAAAAATGTCCGCAAAAGTCAAAATCAAAACATAAAATCGCCATTACCAGCAATGAACTTTTAAACGTAAATTATATTTTGAAAAATGTCGTCGTTGTTATGGGAAATTGTCCTCTTCCGGATTATAAATCTTATTCATATTTTTCCAAACTAGTAAAATAGATGACAGTCATGTTAAGGCGGTTGCATTGCAAATTTTGTTCAAAAGTTACATTATAAAATAATTCATATATATATTTATGTGAGTTTTCTTCTTATTTCAGGATGACACTTCATTGCCAACGAAGCTATCTTATTGATGATCTACATCAAGAACGAAGAGTGGAACAGGAGAATTTTTAATGTAAGCATTATATTGACAAGTTTATTAGTTTTGGAAATTGTCACAAAGAAAATAATTGTGTGTATATCGTCAAAATAATTACTAAATGGAAAAATATGCAGTGTGTTGAGTTACTGTTCTTAAAAAATATAGTATAGTTAGTGTGACCGTTAACGTGATTGTGAGTTGCAATTCACATTCCAGTTTTAGAAAATTAAATTAAATTACCTGTACAACAAAATTACTTTTTCCTGAATTCGTATGTGAACTCGAACTACGTTGTGCTGTAAGTGATCTGATTACATAATAGTGCTTTAATACTAACCACACTGCAATATCCAATTTCATTCCTTAAGCTTATTTGATCTGAAGATCTAAAACAAATTCCTTTCACAAAAAATTGGTGGCGTAACGTAATTAAGCCGACGACAAAATCGGGTGGGAAGCGGCTTCGGAGGGCCAAAAATCGACGACCCTTATCGCGAGCGAATACGCACTTTAATCAGTTGTTTGCATATATTCAAGTGGAATTCCCCTCCCAATCTCTCTGAAAAAGAAAAGAAGAAATGCCCCTCGTTCCCCTACGCCGTCTGTCTGTCTGTAAATTGTATTTCTTTAATAAAAGAACATCACGGTTCAATAACTCAGACGAGGCGTCTTCATATCAAAAGCAACATCGAGATTTAATATCCAATCTCTTTACTTCTTTGTAATTCTTTCCCGGTTTAATTAGGTGTAAACTGTGTTACTTTGAGTTATTAATTAACACCCTGCTTTAACACAATATTTCGATTAATTGCAGTAATTTCTCTGATGTATTTTAGCGGAGAAACATTTTTGTCGTCTTTTGATACGTGGATAATGGGGATTCTAACAATTTTAAAGACTTTTAACGAATTAATATCGCTTCGCCGCCTAAAGAGTTGGCCGAAGATGAAATACTTTTGGTTTTGAATTAATGAATTGTTGGTAAAACTCTGTGTGTTAAAAAAAGCTTGGTGAAGCGTGGCATATGAATTTGTAGAAAATCATCTCATTTTATGAATTAAGTTTAAAAAATTGAAGGATTATTTTTTGTCAAATAAAATAATGACACTGAATTCAAATCAGGTAATTCTTTATTGCCGTTCAACTTTTTTCAAACATTGGCATGCGTCACTTTTACAATTAAAGAAATTTAATTAAACCATTACAAATTTCCGTGTTATTATTATCAAAGGCATCAATTCCATAATACCATTTCTAATTAAATACTCTTTTAAGTTAATTTCTAAACTTGAACCAATCTCTCTCCACTCTGAGGTTGTCTGGGGGAGCATTTAAAAAAGATGACTGCATTACAACATTCTGATTTTTGAAAAAGATAACCCAGATAGACAAAGCATAAGCCAGCTGTGGAGGAAATTCCATGAGACTTAAAAATAGCCAGTGGTTTATGATATTCACCACCATACTCTTTACCTACATAATATGCTTATTTTCATAATCATTCTGGATAATTGTTTTTGAATAAATATTATTTTAACGCTATGAATAAATTGCACACAAGAGTAAAAATTCTACTTTGAGCTTTTATGATCATAACTTATCATATACATTTGATATTCACAACTTATTTACTAAAAGGTATATGCATTTACTCAAGGTACAGACCGAATAGACTTTCTTGAAATAAAAATACTGGGTCATCCAAAGCGCTTCTGGGTAATTTATTCTCATTAAAAAACAGTTTTTGTAAAATTATTCATAAGAATTTTGGAGAAATTTATAGACTTTAGTAATTAAGTTAATTTGTTAACTTATTAATATTGTACAAGAATTAATTTCATTTTTGTAATGATTTACGCTATTATTTCGAATGGCAAATCCTAGTTTTTTCATAATTTACCCACATAGCTTATATAGAAATAATCTTACGTTCAGAAATACAGGGTGTTTTTTAAACGTAACCCATTTTTAAGAATGAATCATGCACATATAAATATGAAATGAGTATTTTTGTGAATATTTACATTTTATACAACCTATTATTTTAGTCTGACTACATTTAGTTTAAATATTGTGTTCAAACAATCCGCCATCGGCATTTATACAAAGTTCTGCTCTCCACATCAAATTCCTGAACACGTGTTGCAAGGTACATCTTTGAATTTCTTGCATTAAATTTGTTATGTTTGTTTTGAGGTGCTGAATATCCTGTGAAATGTTTTCGTATGCCTTACTTTTTATATATCCCAAAATAAAATTATGTAGTGGAGTCGAATCCAGGGATCTGGGGGGGAGTAATCTTTCACTGATAAAATAAAGTTTCGGGTTGCGTTAAAAAACACCCTGTTTTTGCGAGTTTTTTGCTGATTCGAAAAGTGGGGAACCAAAATTATTGGTACTGTAACCGCCCTATTACTAAGGTTAAGCCTCACTTGAAAAACAAATAGTGTCAAGTTTGTCTGTAAATACGGAAATTTGACGAAAAGAGTAAATCGAAATAACATCACCACAGGTACTTTGTACTTTCGACTACTTCCGGCAACTTCACCGTGTCGCGTTATCGTACGTGAAGCCTGCCGGAATAACGAGTCCGTATCGACCGGTCCCGCCATTTTATTCTCTTATCAGATTGTTATTGGCAATAGGTTAGCCGCCCTTCCCGCGTAACTGGTCGCCATGGCAACATTTGGCGGGAACTCGCGCGCCTGCGCGGGCCACACTCGATACCGATAACAATGGGTCCACTCCCACACGTACGGACGTTCCGATACTTCCGATACTAGTACGTATCGATACTTTTCTTTCGATATTAACGGTATCGGTATCGTATTGAATCATTCGATATTATTGTGGAATCGAAAGAAAATTTGGAGCATCGGATCAAAAGTATCGAATCGTTTATAAATTATTACACGCGTTGGGGGAGGAAAGACTTATATGATAATCTGACCAAAAATTTTAGAAATTTAAGCAATATTCCACGTCGTGTTTTTTGCCCCAATAATTTATTGTTTATTTTTTACTCTATTATTTATACTCCATTAAAAGTTTTTATGCAAAATTTTATTGTTTTATAATTGATGTGTATATAATTTTTATTACCCTACCTATTTCTTTACAAACTAATAAACAAAATACAATCTTCAATAGTCTGGCAAAAGTTATAAGATCGTAATTGGACATGCACAAAGGAAGAATCTTTATAAAGATTGTTACGTAAAATAAATGAGCAAATTCAAGTTTATAAGTACAATTTTTCTAGTGCAATAATTAAAATGTTTTGTGTCAGTTATTTAAATAGCATCAATTTGTTTTAACATTCCGTATTAACAGCTAAAACAACCTCATTTAATGTGAACTTATTAATTTTTCAGTTTTTCCTGGCATTTTCTGATTCGATACCGATACTCACGGTATCGATACTTTGGATCCGATAATATCGTGGTTTCGATACTTTTCTTTCAATACTGTTTCGATACAAAATATCGGATCGAAGTCGGTATCGGAACCTCCCTACCCCCACGTCTTGGACCTGGCTTTCCATTATTAATAAATCCTGTTGGGCAAGTTTTTGACTAATACGCCCCACGCGGAAGTCCGTTTGGAACCCTGACCCGAGTTGGGGTGATTAGGGTTGCCTGGGGAGGGTCGGAGGGTAGGGGATATGAGCGGTGCTTAAATAATTATTTCTTTTTGCGGAATTAAGGGAAAATTGTAATTTTATCTTATGTAAGTGGTTATCATTTTCAAAAAAAAATATTGGTCGGGTTAAATTTGATCATTTTTAAGACATACTAAAAGGCAATTCATATATCTACAAACAAATCTGGATATGATAAGGTCCTAACTTTTCTAATAAGTTAAAATGTGGTTAAAATATCCTCTAACACTGATAACTAAGGTAATTGTTTTAGGCCTACACTGGAAATAAAGTGCTCTTTTAATAAATCAAATATGCATATAGTTCACAATGACACCTGACGTATTAAATTCTAAGACTTGTCTCTAAATTAATATCGGATAAGCCTAACCCGTCTTGTAAAGAGAAAAATATGAAAGGAAGCTGTTTAAAATAAATAGTTAGTCAACGATTAAATAATTTTGTCTAAACCACCAAACTATTTTTTTTAACTTAATTTGGTACTTAAGATTTAAAACTAAAAGTAATACGGAATTTTGCATAATTTTATGTTTGGGGGCCCTTTGGGAGCCAAACTGACATCGTCAGAGAAAAAGATAAAAATATATAAACATTGGTATAATTTTCAATATAATAAACTCCAATATTAACAAATCAATCAATAATACAATAATACAATATCAATATATCAATAATACATTTGGTATGTTTACGTTTGAGATTAAAATCTGACTAATATTTATATGTATATATTATGGGATGCATTTACTTGGAGAACGATTTCCTTCATCCTCAACCGTTAAATTACAAACTTGAACATTTTTCATGTTTGTATGGTTGATTAATTTAAGATAGCAAGACAGTGATAATCGTTCATTTACTAATTCTGGATCTTAGGAGAAAAATTAATTCTTCAGATGCACATTTTTAAAGAAAGTATTTGATGAAAAATACATTTTTACTACGGATAATGCTTTGTAGGAGATTGTAAAATCGATCGCATTTTGTTTACTTAAACTGTTGTTTGAAAAAAACATCTTTTACAGTTTTGTTTAAGTGTGAATTCCCTATATACCTCGCACACCTCTATTGTAAGGGAATCCTTACTGAAAAAATTTTAGTATTGAATAAACTACTGATATCTCGAGAGGTAAAAACAACTATTCTAAAAGAAAGTTAGTTAAATTCACTATGTTTTGCAGCCCTGAATTATTGGTAAATTGTACGTGAGTTCAAATTGTCAGATTGTCAGACTTGCTGAAAGAAATACTGTAGGCTTGTAATTGTGTTTAACTATGCGCTTAACACAATGACTACTGACCACTAGCCAGCCCCATATCCAGCCTACACTCGGGGCTAGGGTTCATTGTGTTGAGACAACACCGTTTTTACTTGACCTGTATAAAGTGGTTTTTTATTTAATTACTTCATGCTGACTTTTAACGATTGCAATAATATTGAACATATGATTAATAGGCTATTATTAGGTTACTTTACGAAAATACGGTAATAATCGTAACTTGCTAACTCTGGAACTTATAGGAGTGAGTAAAGTTAATCTTTTAATCGGCCCATATCAACCGATAGCAGGATACAGTATTTTAATCAAAAATTTGCTATTATTTTAAAATTACATTTAATTTTTAACTGCTAAAGTTGAACATTTGCTTGTATACAATAAAATAACACTACTGTGCATCTCATTGCACGAATCACGAAACATAATTATTTAGGTTTAAATGATTAGAGTATTGCGTTTTAATGATACAAAATATCATAGGTCCATCAATTTTTAAAAAGGACGGAAATTTAAATAATATTGCATGTTTTAGTCATAGCATTCTAATTATTAAACTGCGTAATTTATAATTTAAAATGAGGATACATTAACGTTATGCTTTTAATATTACAGTACCAAAACATTACAAGTTGATCGTTCATTATCATAAAAACATCTAAAATTAATACAAGTAGTGGCGATGTGGCGTTTCTGGCCCAATCAAACTTTGACAGGCAGTCAATTTTTTGACAGCTACTTCCGGTCACGTGACCGGAAGTGACGTCATCAGCTGTGACGTAGCTGTGACGTGTTTTTGGTGGGTATTTAAAGTTTAAATGCCCTGCTGTGCTGGGTATTTAAATTTTAAATGGCCGGAAGTGTGTCAAGGTCTTTTGGGGATGTTTTTAAAAAAGATCTTGCATTTTCGGAAAATCCGAAAATGCAAGATAATTTTTGTTTCTTTTTACAAACTGTTGTTTTGTTGATTTTCACGTCTGTTAAAATACCATGTAAAAAATGGAATTGACAAATTAACAAGAAAATATCCTGCTACAAAGTATCCAAATAAAGATGCAATTACATAAACATAAACTTTAAAATATAGCGAATGTTCTTCCTTTTTATCTGTTAGCATTTCCTGAACAAGGTAACCAAAATTGTAACCACATAAAAAAGAAAGTAGGCAAATAATAAATTTCGACGGGTTCACAAAAACCAAGTTGTAAAGTAGCGAATTTCTTTCTTCTTCCATTGTTGAATTTTTAGTCGAAACCAATTAATGATAACATTATTGCTTGCGCATCAGAACTAACAGTTGATGAAATTTCATTTACTTGTAGACTTGTAGTAGTTTCATTTGTAGTAGGTAATTGTTCGGAAGTTGGTGTAGATGTAGAAGAAACAGTATTATATTGAAGCTCAGAGTCCATGTGTGCTCGGGTAAAGAGCTGAAGCTTTAATGACGTGTGGTAGCCGTGTCCTACTGTGCATCAGTAGTTGTTGGTGGTGGGGGGTCGTTTGTTTCTTGCACTGAAATGTAGATGGAATCATAACTTTCTGGAGGATGTACTAAAATTTGTTGTATAGGATCTGCATCAATAGGAAAACTTTGCGTTTCAATGCAAAGTCCATCTTTAATAAAAGAAACATATAAAACAGAACTCATGTTTATTTAGATGTTTACTCTGCCAGTTCTACTAGCAAACTGATGTGTCAGCAGCGGCGCTGCAACCTCCCTTGACATGTGCAGCTCGGAACATCTGCCCTCCCCCCACCACCATAAGAGACTCCTCGCAATTTTTGGATTTGTAGTGTTAGTTCTAACGTAGGTGTTGTAGGGTGAACATCTCAGTACTAAACAATTGTTTTTTTAACTTTTGGCTTAAAATATTTATTTAACTTTGTACAAGTTACAATATTTTTAAAGATGCTACTTTATTATATTACCTTAATACTTAGTTATAATATTTAGTTAAAGAAATCGAAACTGTAGTTGCGATTCAAAATAGAAACATGGTTTCTTAACATTTGCCTTAAAAATATTTGTAACAAAATATCGTAAGAAAATTTTTACAACATATTTGAATTAATATGTTTGCAAACCCTATCATGCGAGTTTTAAAAGATAAACGAGACCGAGTGGGCCGGGTTTGACCTCGCATGCTTTCGCTTGTTGCCGACCAGTTAGCAATACAACTGGTTGACCTTGCGCCGCACTTTCGCTTGCGGCCGGCCGGCGAATACAGGTCGTCGTCCTTGCTGCATCACCCGGCACACCTGACCTTGATTGTATAACACACTCTACACTCTACACTCGACAAGTTATTCTTTCCTTTGCCACCGTCCTAACAACACCTACTTCAATTTCACAATGAACCGCTCCGAGTATACCGAGATTTGGTATAACTGGTTTTCCTATCTTCAACTGCTTGGGGTACGAATTATTCAATCGAACAACAATCGTGATTGGTATGATGTTACAACCACTATTGCTCGAAAACCTTTTCAGCAAGTTTGGAAAAACATTCTTACCGGCACCAAAATTCGCACCGAACCACCCAAAATTCGCACCAAACCACCTCTATCACCTGTATCTTCAAACGTACCCCAGCAAAAATTTCATCTAAAAAAACTGAAACTTAACCGAAAATATGAAATCTTAAGACATTTATCTTCTTCTATTTTCATTTTTAATTCTGAAAAAACCAAAATTTATGTCATTGACATTCCCAAAAAAATTCCTATTCCCCTTAACCCTCGACACTTGATAATAAATAAAAAAGGTGCAAAGTTAAACATAAATATTACCGAGTAAAACCTTTTCCCACCTCCAAAGTCCACCCTGGTGGCAAAAAAAGGCCCTTCTAAGGGCCGACCTAAGACTTTCAAATTTAGGCTTAAGTTTAAGTATCAACCCTTGGTGACTAACAAGGGGTGGTTTGCGAAAGCCCCTATGGGACTTAGAGGTACACGGACCTTTTGTTAGTCACCAAAGGTTAAGGCTTTAGCGAAAGCTCCCCGCTATTGACTCAACCTTTGGGACTTAGAGGTATGTGAACCGCTTGTTAGTCACCAAGGGTTGAGGCTTTAGCGTCCAACCCTTTGTGACTTAGTGGTACACAGACCACTTGTTAGTCACCAAGGGTTGAGGCTTTAGCGAAAGCCCCCCGCTATTGACTCAACCTTTGGGACTTAGAGGTATATGAACCGCTTGTAGTCACCAAGGGTTGAGGCCCTAACTTAAGCCTAAATTTGAAAGTCTTAGGGTGGCCCTTAGAAGGGCCGATTTTGCCACCAGGGTGGACTTTGATTGAGGAGGGGAAGGAATATAAGGTTTAATTTAATATATTTATTCTCAATTTTCCACCCTCCGCTGTTACTAGTAAAAATTTTGGATCTGTTGGGACAAGTGGTGGTTTGGTTTTTGGAGTTGTGAGGATATAAATTTTCGTCCTCTCCTCGTTGTAGATATAAATTTTGTTTTCTTCAATTCTGTACAAGTTATATTTTTTGTTCTTCTTTAATTCCTTTAGCCTGATGTTCTTTACTGGTGCGGGATGAATTGTTTGGGGGGTGGGGGTTTCTTTGATTGGTGCGGGTTGAATTTGTTGGGGGGTAGAAGAAGGGTGCAGTCCGCACAACTCCATCCAGTCTTCAGTTAAAATGTCGTCACAAATTGGAGCGATCGGAATCTCTTCAATTTGCGGCGTTGATGTTTCTGTAACTGGTGTGGGATTCTGAAATAATTGGGGTTGATCTTCATTAACAGCATCAGCTATTATTTCGTTAATGGAGGAGGAGAGGACGGGAGTTGAAGATTTTTGCGGAATAAAATCGTTGATTGCAGAAAGGCTGATCGATACCGGGATGGAATGTTGCTTCATCAGAGGTTTCTTGAGCAGACCCAGAAGAATAGGGCAGGATGAAGAGGCAGATGAGGAGTCCATAATTAGATAAAGGAAATAATAAAATGGATATAATGAAATAGAAAAAACGTGGGAATGGATAGTAACAGCGATGGTGGCGAGTGGCAGAATAACACAAGGCGGGCGAATGGGGTTCTTATAGGCAGCAGACACAACAACCTTGTAGTCAAGGTAGTGACCAGGTCCAAGTAGGCACACAACAACCTTGTAGTCAAGGTAGTGACCAGGTCCAAGTAGGCCAGACGAAGTTGTGAGAGCGGTGGCTAGCGGCCCGGCCAAGGCTACCGGCCTCGGCAGAGCGACACGTTGACCTACTAGTCAAGGCTCGCTAGCGAGGTCGAGTCTCGAGCTCGCTGATATAAGCAAGCGCGCAACGTTTCTCTTTGGCATTACGGTGAAGGTGTAACTGGTCCGCTTACGTGGAGGGTTATGCTGTAACGTAATGTTCGCCATGGTGTGTGGGATGGCTTATGTCAAGCACACACTGCGTTCGGCTATTGTGGGAGAGGCGCCCTCCTATAATAGTCGGTCGCAATGGCAATCCACCTACCTTTCCATTTCCTGCGTGGTTTAATTGTCAGGGTTAATATTACGGTGAGGTGTGTGAGTTCGCTTACGTGATGATCACACCGTAACTGTAATATTAAGTTAGGTGTAATATTATAGGGAGGTGTGTGAGTTCGCTTACGTGATGATCACACCGTAACTGTAATATTACATAGTATAAGATAGAATAGGGGGAACGTTAGGTAGGGGTTAAGATATGATAGGGCGGTGAGGTGTGTGAGTTCGCTTACGTGATGATCACACCGTAACCGCATGCATGATAGCATTTAAGGGGTAGCATAAGTTATAATAAAGTAGTATAGAAATAAAGTAGTAGAATAAGGTAGGGACCCCACGCTTCCCCACCCCCCTTTTTTTTATAATTTTTAAATGACCTTGACCTAGTTTTGATTGTTCTACTTTCGGACTTAGAATTATTTTAAATGACCTATTTTTTAGACTTAGATATTTTAATTTCAAAAGACTTACTTGTTTGACTTATATATTGATTGATTTTAAAACTCTACTTTTGAGACTTAAATATTTTGTTAAAGTTTTAAATAACCTAAGATTTTAGTTTTGTGTTGTATCTTTTATTAAATAATTATTATTTTTAACATTTGGGTTTTTGTAAATGTTTTAATTTCTGTTGATGGTGAGTTTAGTTTTCGCGTTGGTTATTAATATTTTTGAGTTTTTGCGTCATAACTTTTATACCGTTGGTTTAATCAAAAAATGTTACTGGACCTTTTTTGTTTGTCTTTTAATTCCGCTTAATTTGACTACCCGCACGATAGATTTGGAGCATTTTTTGTTATATCCCCCCCCCTCCCCCCCCCTTCCCCCCCCTCCCCCCCCTCCCCCCCCCTCCCCCCCCTCCCCCCCTCCCCCCCCCTCCCCCCCCTCCCCCCCCCTCCCCCCCCTCCCCCCCCTCACCCCCCCCTCCCCCCCCCTCCCCCCCCCTCCCCCCCCCCTTCCCCGCGGAAACCCCCCTCCCCCCTCCGGCAAAACCGGTTACTTGATTTCGTCGCCGTTCAACTTTAGAACTGCGTCGCCGTACACGATGGCAGTGGATATAACAAAAATGCTCCAAATCCATCGTGCGGGTAGTCAAATTAAGCGGAATTAAAAGACAAACAAAAAAGGTCCAGTAACATTTTTTGATTAAACCAACGGTATAAAAGTTATGACGCAAAAACTCAAAAATCGAGGCTATAGGCAGTGGATATAACAAAAATGCTCCAAATCTATCGTGCGGGTAGTCAAATTAAGCAGAATTAAAAGACAAACAAAAAAGGTCCAGTAACATTTTTTGATTAAACCAACGGTATAAAAGTTATGACGCAAAAACTCAAAATCGAGGCTATAGGCAGTGGATATAACAAAAATGCTCCAAATCTATCGTGCGGGTAGTCAAATTAAGCGAAATTAAAAGACAAACAAAAAAGGTCCAGTAACATTTTTTGATAAAACCAACGGTATAAAAGTTATGACGCAAAAACTCAAAAATCGAGGCTATAGCCTTGGGCTCACAGTATATATAAGGTGTGCTGTAGTCTTGTGGTTACATTTGCAATGGAATCCCTCATGATCTTTGGTGCTGTGCACAACTTTGTCGAAGCCAAAAAAGTACTATGGTACATAAGAACGTATCATAGCAATCTGAAGTGTATTAGTGGAGTACTTGAAGCTGTTAAAGCAGACGGTACAAAAATCTGTTGCACTTCGGATTCTATGGATTACGAAGGACTCGAAACATGGGTCCTTTATTATGTACAATTTTGTACAAAAATTCACATCAAAGTTGACACGGACTAAAGGGGTTTTCTAGGAGGAAAGAAAAGAATAGATACCAACAATGCATGTTGGTAGCTATTCTTTTCATTCTTCCGCTAAGATTTAAATGACCTTGACCTACTTAGGACTTAGAACATTTTCACTAAGTTACAATTGACCTTCAAAATAAGTAGGTCAAGGTCATTTAACTTTAAGCGGAAAAAAGAGAGGAACAGTGTTATTAATTAACACTGTTCCTCTCTTTTTTCCTAAAAGGCAGGGG